>CM077562.1:620572-3020572 GCA_039657345.1 Stephania japonica
CTCATGACATGACATGTTTATTAATCGTGTATTAATCGTATTTTCATGTATAGTCAAGTTCTATTATAAACATGTCGAGTATTTATAGTTACACATGTTTGTCAAACAAATTATTTAAACTTTTTTAATTTATTTAAATTTTTGTAATTTGTACTAATCGTATTTTTAAAAATATTCATGTTAATAAATTTAAATGAACATAATTAAATAGACAATAAAAATATACAAACTTTTAGATGTAGTCTTAAGTTTTACTTTACTTTCCCTTCATCTCAAATTTTTGCATCTTAGTGTTAATAGTCAGCATGAGAATATAGACTTGTAAATAATAATGCATACATATACAAATGTACCAACTTAAAAATCGTCAAAGCATACTCATAGTTTTAATTAAATAATTATTAATAAAATTTTAAACCTGAATAATATATTTAAAAGTAAAATAAATATTTTCTATAAAAATAAAGTTAAGTATGGAAAAGAATGCCTCGTGAATAAAAAATAAATTATGTTATTAACATGTATTCAAATAGATGTATACATATTCAAATAGGTGACTTTTGTAATAATTTATTTATTATAATATATTTATTATTTATACACTATTTCTTAATTGTGTTAAGTGAGTTATAAATGAGTCAAGGTGTGAACAAACTCAACTTGTATTGAACTATGACATGTTTATTACTGCTAACCCTAATCTCGATGGACATGCAACGAACCCGACGTCTGGGTACTCTTGGTTAGAGCGATAGGAGTTGGGAGGTAATAAAATCAAGTTGGGGGCGTACCCAGCCAAATCCAGGTCTCTCTGTCTCCCGCGCACTTGGTCTGCAAGTGGGAGAATTCAAATGTGCGGGTCTGGCGCTGGCGTGGGTGCCTGAGTATTTGTGATTGTAAGCAAGTGAGAAATTGTTAGTGTTCATCTCTCATCTCTCTCGGGCGCTGGCGGCCAGTAGGGGATCAACCAAGCCCTAAACCCCCCTTCCTCTTCGCTGTTGCTACTTCCCCAACCTTACCTAGGTAGTAGGTGTACACTACACACTACACTACACACTACACACTACACACTAGAGAGAGAGAGAGAGAGATTTCTGTTGCCTTAATTTGTTTGAAGAGAAATTAATTGTTTGGTATCACTGCATTTATTCGATCTGGGTTGTGGTTTTAGGGTTTTCGTTATTTACTTGTTGTTTGACTTGCAGATACGATTTCATTTCAATGGAGTCGGAAATCCCCTCATGTCCTGGCACCGTTACATTGAGGAGAAACCCTCATAGAAAGGCAAAGGCACAAGGCTACCCCAGCACCTGCTGTAACCGATGCTCCAAATCTTCCCACTTCCCGCAATGCTAATGCTATTGCTATTCGCTCCATTCCCCCTCCAAGAAAATTCTGCAGTGCTGCGATGTTCAGAATCAGCAGCAGCAGCAGCAGCAGCAAGACCTCAACCTGCCCCTTCCCCTTCCCCTTCCCCCTTCCCCTTCCCCTGGATAATCACTCCTCACTCCTCATCTGAAACGGAAAAACACATTTCTGAGAAACCCTTCGTCTTTATTTACGCATTAGACCTCTTACCCCCAACACTAAACCAGATGATGCTTCTCTAAAAAGATCAAAGCCAAACAAGGACAAAAACAATAAACCACCCAAAACACGATGAACGAGTATGTCTTATCTCTCAACACTTCACAGTCGGTCACGCTTACACCACCACAAGCAATGCAGGATTCAAAGCGTGCAAGGACCGAACTTTATCATGGTTTTACTCGTGTTTTTCCCCAAGGCTCCCCAGGTATGCTTTTGCTCATGCTCTCGCTTTTAATTATCTCACCTCACCTCATTGCTTCATGCTTTCCCTATGCAACCAAACTTAATTTTTATTTTGTGTTTTTAGACGGAGATTTATGAGGGGCTGTCATGGCTCCCCTGCTGTCCGACTTCATCAATGGGAAGACTGGAATGCTTGTTGCCATGGGCCCCTCTGGTTCCGGGAAAACACACACTATTTTTGGATGTCCTAGGCAACCGGGTTCTAGTTCCTCGCGCAATTCAAAAAATCTTCAACTGCACAAATGCTGATGGGGCTTCCTCAAACTGTCAGGGTTCTTTTTTGGTTTCAATGCTTTTAGCTATTGTTCACTTCTTTTTTATGAATTTCTGAGATGCATTACCGTCTTTCTTAGTCTTCACTTCATAAATGCACAGGTCATTTTATATATCCATGTTCGAAATTTATTCTGAAGGAGGAAAGGGTGAAAAGATATTTGACTTATCCTCAGAAGGGGGGGCAGGATTTGTCTTTCCAACAATCCTCTGTAAAGGGGCTTCAAGAGGTAAACTACCTAGCTCTCCTCACTGGTTTAAGAATATAATTTTACTCTCTCACCTACTTTCCTTAATATTATTGAAAAAGCGAACATGCAATGAGACGCACTCTTTTTCTTTTTGAATGCTTACCATGAAGATTTAAAAATGTTAATGCCCATTTCTTGCAGGTAAGGGTTTTTAATGTCAAGAAGTTTTTGCAAGCTTTAGATAGCTTGTGGCATGATAGAGGCGTACTACTGCAACTACAAATTCCAATAGTCAATCTAGTGTGATCTGTAACTAAAATTCTTTTCATGTCTTGAAAATTTATACTATACGAAAGTGCTTAGTTCCTACTACTTAAGGACAGAATACTGTGGTTGTGCAGTCATAAAATTAATCATAAGATATGGGGCATGGACTTTTAATGCCATCCATACTCTTCAACTAAAGTGGAAATTTTTGTTACTGTTTGAATGCCGGACTACAAAGTGAGTATATGATGGGATCTTATCCTTTTTGCTATCTAGTCATTGATTTCTGTTAAATTGGACACTTGATTTTGAGCATATAAAACGTTCTTTCAGCCGGTCACAATGCATCATTAAACATCCTGTGGTTCTTGTGAAGTAATTGATAGTGAAGTTGAGACTCTACCCAGCTGGGTGATGCCGTTTGACAATTGTAGACCTTGCTGGGGCAGAAAGAGAAAAGAAAACCGGCAAACCAGGTATTTTCCTGTCTCTGCAATTTCATCTCAACTTGCAAACATCATGTGTTTCATAAGGGAAATATTTTAACTTAGTTACGCTAAAAGCTATTGTAAATACAGCACACACTGACGATTTCAAGGATAAGTATAATACTTTTTTTGGTAAAATAAGTATAATACTTTGAGTGTGCCAAGAAGTGGTTTTTTGATCTTTATATTATTAGTTGGACTTTCTTAGGCTTAATTGCTTAAATCAAAGATAAATTACTATTAGCTTATTAATCTTATCCTTGCCCTCCTGATTATTTCTCCTAAAACTTTGTTTATGTCGGTCTATTAAATTCTTAACTTGGGTCTGTGTGTGCTTGCACGTAATTTCATCTGAGGCTTCAGTGTTTTCCAACAGCTGCATTGACAATTAGGAAACTGTGCATTGGATTCTTCAAAATTAATGGCAGTATCACATTTGCTTTTAACTATAAATTGCTGAAATCTCCTTTTATTCTCAATCAAGAGAGCTAGCAATCTAGTATACTGGTATGAAATGTTTTTTTAGGATAGTATTCTTTCTTTCTAATAAATAGCTCAAACACAGGAATGCGGTTGCAGGAAAGCAATTTCATCAACAACACATCATTGGTGTTTGGTTCGTGCCTAAGCGGTGTGTGGTTTTGAACTTTGGTTTGTCTCTTAATCTTAGCAGTTTTATGTTTTAACTTTAAATGATAATGTTTGAATCTTCAAAAGTTTTGCTACTCATGTCTATTCAAGTATTTTTGAAGTGTTGAATTTTGTTCTTGTTATTGGTTTCAGGCATTGCTGGAGCACCAAAAGAATCCAAAAAAGCCATTGCTAAAACACTTCCAAAATTCTTTGGTAACTCTTTTTATTTTTCTTATTTCTTTTTTTTTCAGAGTTCCATCATGCCACTGTAAACTGGCATGTGCTTAGTGACAAAAACAGTAGTATTTCATAAAATGTTACTCTTTTTTATATTATTAGTTTTTCATTTTATTTTTTGATATCTAAAATGTTACTCTGTTAAATAATCAGCATCCTTGGCAAATATTAACTTTATTCGCTCTTTATAGTTAACCAGGTACTTTGCGGGATTATTTGGAGGCGCAGAAAGCGGATGACTTTGGCACGTGTTTTCCTCAATTACCTACTTCCTCTTAAATGTTCAGCTTGTTATGCTATATATAGCTTCATCATCTTCTTCTTTTTTTTTTTTTTTTTTTGTTATTCTTGTCTTGCATAACAGTTTGAAAGGTTGCTAAAGCTAACGATTTTTTGTCCAGTTTATTGCTTTATGGCTGACAAGTTTGTGAAGTATAATCAAGAGGAGAATATATTTTATTTTATTGTTAAATATGATCCATAGAATAAAAACTTTTGTCTTAGTGAGTTTAAAATATTAGAAACAACTCTAATATAATTTGAAAAATAATATCCAATTGGGTGGCCTAATGGTTTGATATGGATTTGGGAGTAAGAGGTCATGGGTTCAACCCAAGACGGGCAAGATGTTTCTTTCTTATTAAATAAAAAAAAAAAAAATCCTTGAAAGAAACCTCATAGAGTTTGAATTTGAAATTCTTAAATGAAACACATAACAAATAGGTAAATATGAGTCGTAGCAACATAACAACCGCTAAAAGGATTCTTATAGCTTGTTCTATTTGGAGCAGCTATTGCTTTATGATTGGCAAGTTTGCATATACATTATGAATTTGCAGATTCTGCCTAAAGGACTGAGAATTTAACTTATGTCTTTAGAGATTTTGACAGCTTTTATCCTTGTAATTTTATAGTTTGTCGCTTTATGTATTTTGTTTTTTGGCAAATGCATTATGTATATTTTTTCTTTTGCAGATTTTAACTGTAAAATCAGGGAGCTATGACTATCTTGATACATCCTTTCTGCTTAGGCAAGCTTCACCTTTAATGAAAATCAGGTGAGTCATTTTGTGAGTTAGTGTTTTGTACTTTATGTACTGCATTCTTCACACTTAATGATGAAATGGATGGCATAGTTGTTTATTGCCTGATTGTCCTACCTAAAAATTTATATGTTATGGCTAGATTGAAAATTTTGATAATTGGGTTGTGGTCTATATGATATGAGCATTCTCTGAACCTCTTTGAATTTTCCTTTATTAATCAGATTTTTTTTATAGGACCTTGCTATTCTAACCCACTTTTGACGCCGCCAAATCGAGGCCGATTGGGTAGGCAACGTGTGATACACCTTGAGATGCATGCGTGTGCACGCATTGCGCGACGCCTTCCCAATTGGTGTCGATTTGGCAGTGTTAAAAGTGGGTTAGAAAATTAGTTTTCCTTTTTTAAACTCTAAAGTAAAACTTAGATTTGATGAAACTTTCTAAAATAAATGCTCTAAGTTAGGGATACATGCCATAAGACTCATAACCTGCAAATTCCAATGCTGCACAAGAAGAAAGAAATATAACTAGTAGAATTTTTTGTTGGGTAATTGATACTTCTGAACAATTAAAAAAAAAAATTGAACAGTGCAAGACTAGAAGTTAATATCATGTAAGATGAACGGACACTAATGACTGGCAGATTGAAGAAAGGGATTATATTCAAAACTAATACTGTAATTGTTATTTGAAATGAACTTAAAAAAAATCTTAAGATCAGGTATATACAGAGAAAAAAGTTGAACAACTGCTTCTTTAATGAGCCTTAACGAAACTTGGATTTCAATACTAGTTAAATGTAGTTATTTATGTGTCTCTATAGTGTCAAAATTTTATAAAGTCTCCTACTTTGAATGATTGAATTAGAATTCTCCAAATTAATTCTAAAGTTTTAAGTTACTAAAATTTGTAATAATTTTCATGCATGTAATATGGCCAACATCAAAATTAGCACAAGATGTACAACCAAAAAAATAAAATAAAAATAGCACAGGATACATACATATCATGCTGTGACATCTAGCAATTAAGCACATTTCTTTTGAATTACCCCTGTGGCTTGTTGGGCCAAAGCATCTCTCGTGAGATGGATGGGGCATCACTTGCCAAAGCCAAGGTTGGGGTTTGACTCATGTTGGCCTGAAGGGGTCATAATAAAGTGGGTTTTTTATTAGAAAAAAATCTGGTGGTTTGTTTGTTATAGTCTACTTGAGGGATTATGTTGCAGTAATTTGCAGAAACTAGTTCTTATGCTCCAGTCTAAAAAACAATGGCCACCAGTCACTTCAATTGCAAGATACATTTTCATGGGTCAATGTCGAATCTTATTACAAGAACATGTTTGTCAAATGCTACAAGAGGTAAAGGGAAACCTGTGATGACGCCATGTACTTAACGAAAGTAAAATTAACTTAAAAAGAATGTTTCAAGTACTGAATAGTGAGTCTAGATCTGTTCATCAAAACTTTAAAATAGCGATGAATGCTACTTTTGGATTTTGATGCACGATGGTCATCGAAGTTTCATTCTCTTTTAACTCATGAATATCTACGTCTCAAGCATTTTTTTCCTTCTTAGCATGTCATTATTGAAAGCAAATCTTTATTTTTAGGTATATTAATTATGCTGGGGAACCTAATTTGAAGAGACATATTAACACATTTCCAAGAGTTGAGCAACCTAAAAGAAGGAAGTTTGGTGACCATGATGCTAATGTGGTTAGTTGTTATATCCCTCACTGATAATTTTAAATTGTCTCCTTGTGTCATTTATTAGCAATAATCTTCACTGTCAAGTCTTCATTGAATTGACTCCATTTAAGTTAGGAATGAGTTAATGTTTTGAGTTACATAGCCTATAGTTCTGCTACTAATCCCAATGATAGGCACGATGGTTAAGTTCACTCATTTAATGAGTGGCTTCGGTGCAATTCTATCTCTTTCAAAATTGAGTCCATCCTCTGACTCTTTGATACATGTGGATAGGCACGTATACTATTGTGGCAAGGAAATTGTTCAGTGAGTGGATCTAAGTGCCTTTGCTTACCTGAAAAAAAAAAAAGAAAAAAAATGTTGCTTATCATACAATATAGAAAGTTCCATATCTTATAGTTGTTGTTGTGTTCCTTCTGATTGCATCATCGCAATGATGGGCACGTTCATTAGGTGCACTCATTTTAGGGAGCGAGTTACTTGGGTGCAATTCTCTTTTTCAAAATTGAGGCCATTTTTACTTTCAAACTAAAAAAAAAGCTGAGGCATTTTTTTTTTTTGGTAAGTAATTGAGGACATTTTTTGACTCTTTGATACATGTGGTTAGGGAGGTATACTGTTGTCTCAAGGGAATAGTTCAGTGATTGGACCTTGGTGCCTTTGGTTACCTTAAAAGTAAAAACTGTTTCTCATGACATCTTTAATCATGGATAGCTTAATTAGGTGTCTTGGATTATGGATTCAGGTGGTTTATACTAGAAAGTTACCATCTTCTTTACTTGTTAGTTGTTTCTAAATGAACTTCTTATGCTATCAAAAAATTGTTATTTATTTGGTTAGAAACTTAGAAGATGAACAAGCCTAAAATTTAAATCGCTGTTTTCCTTTGAATTTTTTATTTTCTTCTGATGAAATTACCATATAACTTCTTCAGGTTGATGAAATGAAGAGAGCAAGGAGTAACTCGCTTACAACCTATTGGAAAAGGTATCATTATCATGCCATTTAATTTTATGTTTCTTTATTTTTTTTTCTTTTTTCCTTTTGTTAAGCCTAAATCACAACTTCAACTACATTAAATCAAGTCAATCTGAATAGAAACATCTGATCCATGTAACTGCCCCCAACTAATTTAGAATTGTGGCTTTGTTGTTTTTATTGTCTTTTTATTAAGCTTTTGGAGTGAATAGGAAATTAAAACTTTGGAGAAATACTTTAGAATCTAAAGGCTTTAAGTTTGAGTAGGGCGAAGACCGAATACATGCACTCCGTGGAATTTAGAAATACTAGACATAGAGATGATGAAGTGGTAAAATTAGGGTAAGTAGAAGTTCCTAAGGTGAAACACTTTGGATATCTATGATCAATCATACAAAATGATGACAATATTGAGAATGATGCCACACATAGAATTCAAGTTGGATGGAAGAAATGGAGGAGTGTGATAGAATCCTGAAATCTTATTGTTTAATCGACTAACAAAACAATAACAAGAATCGAGGAAACCTGTGAGAAGAGTCTTAAACCTCTCTCAACCCAAACTCAAAAGAGTTCCCAAATACAACCAAGACAACAAGATGACTTTCTCTACCATACAACATCTATTTATACTACAAATCCAAAACTACCCACACAACTCTTGTAACCAACTTGCACTCACACCCGCATTGTTTTGTGGTCCCACTAACCCCTTATTGGTACGAGGTCTAATCAGTAGTACAACATGTGTGATCCGTGATAGAAATATCCCTACTAAGTAAAAAGAAAAATTTTATAAGACCGCAGAATTAGGCCATGCTATGCTTTATGGAAGTGAATGTAGTAGTTTGTAAAAACAACAACAATTACATAAAATGAACATAGAAATGTAGATGCTTAGGTGGATGTGTGGTAAAACTCGTATAGATAGAATAAGAAATACATAAACTCAAAAAGAAAATAGAGTAGCATCAATTGACACAAAGATTAGAAAAGAGCTATTGTGGTGATTTGGACACCTTAAAGTTGTTGTTAAGGCGGTCTGCGGTTGTGGTGGTTTGGGCACCTCGGTGTTGTTGAGTATGCGGTCTTCCCACATTTGCCCCAAGCCTAGATAAGGAGCAGTCGCGGGGCTTAAAGTAATTTAAAAAAAAAAAAAAAAAACTTTAGGGAGAGTATTTGTAATTTTTATAAGTTTTGATTTAAAACTAAAGAACCCTAAACCCTCTCTCTCTCTCTATCTCTCCTTCAACCCATTTGCGCCAACCTGACACTCTCCTCCGCAACTTCAGGACTTGTTAACTCTTCCCTCTCTCTCTCTCTCTCTTTATCTCTCTCTCTCTCTCTCCTCTCTCTCTCTCTCCTTCTCTCTCTCTCTTTTCTCTCCTCTCCTCTCCTTCCGAGTCGCAGGTTGGTCGTACCCGACGAGCAATCGTAGTGCTTTTTGTAATTGCTCATGCGAACGGCCGATCAAATCTGGCCATTTGACGAGGCAGTACAGAGGCCCTTGCAAGCAAAATAGATTTTATTTATTTATTTATTTTAAAAATAGATATTATTTATTTATTTATTGAAAATATATTTATTTAAATGTGTGATAAGTGTGGAGGTGAGAATGCTGGTGAGAAAATATGCCCCTCTACTGTTGAGGGGTCTCTAAATATATTAAATTATTTCTTGTGGAGGTCTATCTAAATATTTTGTCATCCGCCTAGGCCCTCATGGCGTCAACTAGCAGCAAGATACTAAATCGCCTTAAACAGCTTGGCTGTTAAAACACTCGGACACACTTGCAAAGACGGCCTATAAATGCCTCCACTAGAAAACTTAACTCAATAGCAACAACAACATAGCTTCAATCCCAAATTCGACGAGGGTAGGGGCAAATCGAAGTTAACTTTAAATGCATTAATTAGGATGGATTTGAATGGTTTGGAATATTCACCATCAATTGCACTAAATTGAGCACAATGGAAGAGTTTGATACATATAGCCGACCCCAATTAATTTGGGACTGAGGCTATGTTGTTGTTGCTGCTGTTAAGCTTTTTTTTTTTTTTTTTTTATTTTAGTCAACAATAACATATGTATGTTACTGATAAATTTGACTTAAAATCAGAGCTCCAGCAGGTTGATGCTTTGAAGGTTTCTGGTTCACCCAAAGGAACTGACTTAGTAGAAATAAATGGAAGTGCACGGCTGAAAGAGTGTCATGATGAGCTACCAGCGTTTGGAAGAAATGAAGAAGTTATGCAGAAATTCTCTAGGGCTTTGTGGAATGTTTTAAAACAGTACAAGGAAAAACTTGAGGTATTCACTTTGCTATTCCTAACTGCTTTGCCCCTTAAGCTTGTGAACTGTATTGACTGAAATAAGAACTCTAAATCTCCAAGAGTGTCAGCTGGAGTCGATACAATTAGTTCTCATGATTCATCCCTAATCTCCTCGTATTCCTTTTCATTGAAGATTGCAAATTTGACACGTTTAGGATTTGTTACAGACTTAGAGGTGTTAGGAAGAAAGATATGTGGGAAATCTGATATACTCTTAAATGTGCTGGTGCATTGTGAAATAGGAGGCCTCAAAACTTAAGTTCAGAGTCTTAAAAGAAGTTTTGAGGAGAAGAATGCACAATGCTTGAAGCTGGAGATAGAACTGAACCATAAAAAATCTTGTTGTTGTTCACATCATAAGCATTCTTCGGAGCCATCTTCTGATCTTGAGGGCAATAAAGATGCAGAATTAGCTGTCCAACTTTCAACTAATCATGAAGCAAACGACTGGCTAGTGAGGTTTGCAAGGAGAAGGTTGCTTCATTTTATTTCTTCTCCTTTGTAGAAAGTTAATTTTTTGTTGGAAGTTTTTCTTCTTGTTGAATTCTTTATTTTAGTTTGCATAAATCTTTTTCCAGTAACTGCTACTTGAGGTCGTTAGTTTGGATTGATTTCAGTCCTATTATTTGCTCCACAAACGAACTTTCCTGTCATAGAGGAGAAACTGGACACCAGTGGAGAAGGGGCTTGGAAATGTCACTGAAGATACTTTATGTGCTTTTATTTTTAGTATTCATATAACGTTTCTCTTGGTTTTGAATAAATAGGCCTAATTCTGAGACAATCTGCTTCGTATTTTTGCTCTTTCTTTCTATCTCAGATTATAAATGTAACAGACGGTGAATCAAACTTTCCAAATACGGACGTCAAAGTGGAGAGGTGTAAGGTAATAACAATGCTCTCTGTTGGGTAGTTCATGTTTTCCTCCAATGCAGGACTGTTTTATGCATATTTAGTAAAATGTGATTGCTAGATTTGATTTCAAAAATTTCTGTATTGACTTTCAGATCTCTAAAAGCTTCCCCAGAATGGAACTTGATTCTAATATTTTTGAGAGATCTTACAAATGAAGTTGGCCTGGATAATTCAACTGACTTTATAATAGGCTAAGATTCTCTTTCAGCTAGCTTCCCTTGATTTCCACTTCATCTCCAATTGTTGATGAAAGCATGAATATTTACAATAAAGTTATTTTCAATGTAAAATAATAATTTTTCCTTACAAAAACTAGTTTTGTGCCTTCAGATCATTCGCAGACAGAGAGTTCGTTTGGTCATGAAAATCGTCCATCAATGAGCAGAAGACATTATATAGTGAAGAGGTAATGTGTAAATTCTCTTAAGAAGCAAAAAATGCCTCAAAGCATCAGGATGTTAAGTGAGTGAAAAAAGAGAATTCAAGAACTGAAGAAAATAATCCAGATGTACAACAAATAAAGAAAATCCACAAGTTCATCATCATCTATTTTTCATTTATGATTTAGGATATCACTAAAAGCCCATAGGTAATTAACGTTAATGTTTGGATTTACAGGTTTCAGGTAGTTAAATGTTTCTTTATTTTTATATTTTTTATATTTTTTATTTTGATATAACTTGGCCTCCTATCATTTGCAGGCATTATCATGTTTGCCAGTTCCATCCAAGGAGAGAGGCTCAACATACTGATGTGCAGAACGACAGTGAAAGAGAAGGAGATCACAGATCACCCTGCAGAGATGCTAATGCCGTGACAGCGAAACCCAGAAGGTTAGTTTGTGGAATTTAAGTCAAAATAGTAAGTTAAGATCTTGGGCATCATTACGCTATATTGGTTAAATAATGTTGTGATTTACGACAGGAGGCTGCTTCCCGCTTCTGCTTTGTTATTGAGTGAGATGAAACAGCTTAAATTTGGAAGATGAGAATGAGGAAGGCAAAGGTGAGCCTGACATTAATTCCTGTTAATTTAAGGGCAAGTGATAGATTCTTTTTTTTTTTTTTTTTTGGCAAAAAGAAATAAATAAAGAAGTCCACTTAAATTGCTCTGTATGTATTAACTTGCAGGGGAATAGAGGTGGAAGAAAGTTGTGGTCGGGTAAAGTAGGACAAACTCAGGGGAGCATTTATCTCCTAAGAATGCTTAATGGTGTTCGACTTTGATCCTTTAATTTGGCTTGTCATCATCTTGTGTTTTTGGGAGGGGAAGTGTATGTATGCATGTATATAGAATATAGATAGATATCATTAATTGGTGTGTTAATAGGTAGGTACTTGTGTTGGAGGGCAGGACCAAACTGAATTTGGTTTGTGGCAGGAGTAGGTGCGAAAACTGAATCAGTAAGTGTGGGAGAGGGCATTCGAAACAATCAAGGCGTCTGTCTCATGCAAAACTTAATACCATGCTCATTTCTCCAAACCTCTCAATCTATCTTAATCGTTTGGTTCTTTTTTGACACCTTACAGTGTGAGCGGAGTAAACTCCATGGAATTAACTGACAATATGAGATAATATGTACACTAGTAGTAAACAACGCCGCATCTCTCAAAAACCCTAATTTTCTTGGTGTTCCTTCTTAATTCAACCTTTTGAGGTGGATCAAATAATCTCAAGCTTTGCCTGTTTTCATTAATCAAGTAAACTTCTAGATTTGTTCAGATTTTATGAGATGATTAGTTTCATCCTCATTGTTGTTGTTAGATTCACTATTGCCAATAGTTACTTCTCTATGTCTCGCATCCTTTTGAAGACTTTGCGTGGATTTACATTTATACGATAGATATTTATTATTAGGTTTTTTTTCATAAGTAGTTGTTTTCTTTCCTTGTTGAAAGGTTTAGATTGTCTTATCTCGTTGAAAGTTTTATTTTCGTTATGGTTTGAATGATGTATTTGTGTCCCCGTCGCGTTTCAAACGCTTGTCAAGAGAATAGTCAAGTGATTGCATGGTGCCAAACTATTTCATTGGTACAGCTTTGAAAGTTCTTTGAACAACTAGGATTAATGAATCAATTTTTTACTTTTGATTGATTTTAGCTCTGCTTGGTTTAGCTTTTGTTTATTGTTTATTACTATTATGTCATAATTACTTTTGGTATAAGCAAATTTTATTTGGTTCTCACTTTAAAAAGTACTTTTACTTAGAAAATTTTATCAAAACGCATTTTCAATCTTGACAAGCATGGGATGAAAGTCTATCTAAAAAATAGTTTTTTTGTGATTTCGGGACCCTAATCGCATATTATACAAACACCTTTTTTCAATTAAGTTGTGATGTCATATATATCATCAATGTTGCAGACTCATAAGTGGAATCAAACGAGGCCTTTATGTCTCGTCATGTTCCATTAAATGTATTGAGAATCATCGATGATTAATAAAATTTCTATTTCTTCAAAAAAAAACTTGCTTCGGAAAAGTATTGGAAAGTTCTACATTTTAAAAAATAGTTAAATAATGTAATTAACATAAATGTCCTTACATTATTTTTGGAGAGAGATTGTAAGAAATAAAGGTGGAAGATAGGGCATTAAATGCAGAGTAAAAATGTTCATTATAAATTTATAACTCACCAACCCTCCTCTTAGTGAGTTATCTTTCTCTTTACCAGTGGGGAAAGTTAGGGCTCAAACTTCTACGAAGTTAGTGAAAGTATCTAACCAAACAAGATATGTTAAAACTTCCTCAAGTAAATTATCTTACTTCCTTCAACTTTCTCTCAACCAAACGAGATCAAGATTAATTCCAACTCCTCTTAAGTTATCTCCACCCCTAACCAAACTAAGGTTAGAATTGAAAGTTATGATTGTGTGAACGGTGAGGGAGTTGGCAATTGCAGGCGCGCGCGACCATGATCTTCCCGTCGGCGAGGCTCGCTCACTGACGCGGCTGGAGCAGCGTGTTGAGAAGACTTAATTTCTTGTTAGAAGATTCATTCGATGAGTGGAAGGAATTGTTGAAGTAGAGCTGAAAGGCTGAGAAGCTTGAAGCAGTCTGCTGCCAAGTATCTGAAACGAAAGGAACGCTCCGCGCATAGTTAACTGAGGCCGGGGTACAGTACTTTAACACAGCAGCGTACATTGTGTCCGTGGACATTCATTCGTTCGTCTCGTTCGATTATTGGTGTAGCAATTTTTTTAAAAATATTACTAGCCATTGGGAATGGTCGGCAATTGAGGGCGACTCTTTAAATCTAATGGTACTATATATAGTAAAAGGGAAATTATTTTGAGGGTGGTGACTGGTGCGCGTAGGTCGATTAATATTTGAGTGTGAGACTGATCCAAATTCAACGAACCTTTATGAATTTGATCTACTGATAAGGTGTATCAGATGATGATGAGCAATGTTAAAAGAGAAAACTGGGTATGCCCCAGTTAATTACATATACTATTTGCATCGATGGATCGATCGTACATATATGGATATATACACAACAAAACACAAGCAGCACTACTTTGCTAGCTGGACTTTATGAAGAAGAAGGATGGGAAGAAGAAGAAGAAGAGGGAATGGCAGTGATTGAAGGGCGAGGAGGTAGGTGGAAGCGGAGTTGGAGACACGGTAGCTGCGGCGGATGGGACGGCGTGCCAGCATATCCCACCAGGGCAAGACGACGACGAGGACGAGGACGACCTGGACTTCCTGCAGTAGTCTTGCTGTTCTTGCTCTTGTTGGTGATGGTGATGGTGATGGTGATGATAGACGCGCGTCCGGCAGACGTCCCAAGTCAAGGCGGCGACGAGGATGGCAGCAACGAAGGCGCGTGGCGGCGGCCAGAACAACCCATCCAGACATGTTCCTTCCACTCGCCAATTCAGCAGGCTTTGATGGCACCGATCACTCCTGGGCAAGTACAGGGGGTCAACTTCCTGCCACCACATCTGATATCATCATCATCACCTACCTGATTAACTTATATATACCGATTCACTCACTCTCTCTGCCGATCACTCCCTAAACCCTAATTTCTCCTTAATTATAACTCCCTCTTTCCTCTACCTTTATATTGTATTGATTGTATATGTACACTAGTTTTTGCACAGCAGTTATTAAGACTTTTAATAAAAAGTTAATAAATTAATTTATATGAACATACTATTATATTTTTTATCATGGAAAATTACGATTCATTAATAATCATTTCATATTTTTTAATAAAAAATATTTACATACATTGCGAATATCTTGAACAATCCTCACAACAACCAATATAGATATGTGGAGATCGTTCATTTGTGACGCACCGCTAAAGATCTCTGCTATGTTTTGTAGTGTAAACAATCGCTCTCAACATTGCATTCGTGCATGTGTGAAAAACTTTGATAGAGGTACTTGAATGTTGTTAAATCTGCAACATTTATGAATCTATGATAGTCTATATATAAAGAGAAGATTAATGATGATATTTTATAAATGATGTTGCAGTAACCAATATGGATCGATGGCGTAAAATTTAAAATGGAGATTAAAATGCATTGAAACAACCCTTCATTAACTAAGAAAAAGAATTCAAATACACTTAATTGTGATTTCTGGTGCTCTAAGCAATATAAATGTTGTGGTAAACGAAAAGATGTGTAAGATTCAAAATGAAGACTTATTTTAATGCTGTATTGAACTAACCCTTCATTATTTAGATTCGTCGTAGATTCATAAATACTGCTGGAAATTAAGTTAAAACAACAAATTAAATAATACAAATAAATAATAAAATGCCTTAAAAAATTGAGAAAATTCTAAAACAGAAATATTGGAAGTGGGAGAGCATGTGAAACTCCCTCTCCTCCAACTTTTATATTATATATATATATATAGCTTCCGATTGAAACAAAGGTACTGCGCACCCACCGCACCAATCCCATCCCATCCCATCCCATCCCATCCCATCCCTCTATTAATTAATTAATTAAGAGTCTCGCTAAATGCACCCAACGCACTCTAAAAAGTCAAATTTTAAAAAAAGGTTAATCCTACTACCAATTGACCCTACGCCTCTCACTATAATTAATGCATCCCACTAAAATTTTTAAGTGTACCACACACTCTTTTTTATAATTTGTAGGCATCATCGAGTCATTTGACCGTGAAGGTCCAATCTCAATGAAGAGTTGGTCAAAGCCTCACCCAACCTTTAGTTGAAGAGTCGATCACAAAATTTCGTCAATATTTAATTCAAGAGCCGGTATTAACCCTATCGAAAGCTAGCTACTAATAAGTCTCGATTATATGTTGTCGAACCTAAAATATAATGTCTTGGACTAAGGTTTTGAAGTTGGGTGCTTCAAGCTTCTGATAAAAGGATATTTTAATAAAAATGTGGGTGTATTTCAAAATTAAAATTAAAATTTGAAGTGTTACATAAAATAGGGTGCACTAATAAATGGTAGAGATGTAATCTTCTCTTCTCTTCCTTTTCTTGGGTTATATACCTATTATTACGTCATCTGCCTCCAGCGTACTACACCATGCACTTGCTTATCCTATATCTATCTATCTGTATCTATCTTTTCAAGATTATCACATAAAAATCTCCAAATTAAATTAATTAAATAAACAAGTGACTCCACTTGGAAGTGCGTTCCAAGATCAAGATCAAGTTCAGGGTATGATATAGAGTAGCAGTAAGGTCGACGGCCCCATTCCTACTCACCACCTCACTCTTCATACACATATACATCTAACACGTGTTCCTTAATTTATCTCTCTCAACGCATCGTACTGGGTGGGGTGGGGTGGGGGTGGGCCTACCTCCAATATAGTAAATCCAAGAAGAGATGGTGATTCACGAATCACGATCACCGTCTGTTTGTGTGCATATGTTTCCATCGTCATCATCTAATTCTATTTCATGGCACCCACGGCCACGACTCACTTTCCCATTACTAAAGTTCGTACGTCAAGGTTTTTTTTTCATATATATATATATATAAAAAAACTGTGGTGTCTGCAGCCTTGTGCATGACTAATCCCACAGGATCCTAGTGTAATCAACCCTTGACATATCTCAATGCCTTGATTGAACTTGCTAAGAGTAAAATTAAACTCGTGTCGTGCACTTAAATCACATAACTCGCGCTTGTCCGTACTATTGAGTGGGTTAAGTTAGCGTCCAAGTTTAGCTCAGTAGTTGATTGCTCTCCTACCACACTTTTCTCATTTTAATGCACCACTCCCCTTTTAAGCACAAGAATAAGAATCATTTGAGAAATTAAGATGGATGTATGACCTGTTTGCTGTTTGTATATGCTGGTAGTGAATCATAAAAAAACGTTAGGTGTCATCTCGCCAATACCCCTATTTTTTATTTTTCTTTTGGTAGGAACCAATACCCTATTTCATACCTCTTGATTAGGATTAGGATTAGCGTTTAGGACCCCACACGCTTTCACATCCATTGCCACTAATAATTCATTAATGCATAGTATAAGTGGTTCCCATGATATGAGTTTATATATATATATATATATATATATATGAAAATTCTACTAAGTCTAAATATGTAAAATGTATTTCACATTAAATGCTTTGTACATTTATGTCACCTTGATTAATGTATTAAATTTAAATCTAATGATTTTAAATAGTAAAACCTATGTCACGAGTATATATTTGGTCTCCATTGTAAAATTTTTCATATATATATATATATATATATATATATATATATATATATATATATACTAGTTTCATGATCGTGCTACGCTTTGACTAAGTCCGCTTTCGCTCGTGGGAATTTAATTAAAGAAATAAATAATGTTAATTACATACAAAAGTATAAAAAAAGAAAAAAAAAACAGTAATAAATTTCATTTGGTGTCATGTTGGTGTACTTTAGAAAAAGATTGTTTAGTGTATGATCCATTTGAGAGACTTTGATAACAATGCTTCTACCCGAGTCGATCTCCAGAACAACAATTTAGAATCTCACAATAACTAAGCTATTTAGAATTACTATATTATATAAAACACTAAAAGTAGTGAAACCCAAATGCTATGTGCAGATAACTTCACTGGGCTCTATATTCATTCATGTATCACAGTTTACCAAATGCCTATTATGTCCCCCATTCTTCAATTCTACCAGCTGTGAAAATACACAAGGATCAAGTCAATACAACACAAAACACTTGTAGATGTGAACAATGCTAAATGCTAAATGTTGATGGAAACTCTCCTGAAACCTCGAAAAAAAGCGGCAGATAATTGATTATCCCTCCTGACAATGCTAAATATTGAGTTCACTTAATCCTAGTACATCAAATTAATAGAGAGGAACCTCTTTATTGCTTTCCCTCGTCCATATGCCATGTTCCAACCAAGCATTCGCTTCCGTGATCCTATGCTTATGATCATGATTTTCCGAGAAATATTGAAATCACTTCCCACGTCATCCGCATCACCATCTTCAATTTCATAGTCATGGACAGGAGGACTTCCTGTGAATTTAGAATCGTAATTGTTAATCAAGCCTTCTTAAATGGCAAAACATAATCAGTCGCACATTACATCTAATCTCGACAATTAGAAGTATGTTTGATCTATGTACATTTATGTCACTTATATCGAAGTCTTGCTTTGAGGGCAGGACTAGTTTCGAGATTGAGCTTAGCATCAACAAATTGTCAAGAGTGAAGATAAAAAAATCTATAACCAAACCTTCTTTATAGACAAAAATGCTAAAGAATAAGAAAAGTGCCCATGATTTCAACTAAGCTTACCCTTTTGTTGTATGAAATGGAACTTGCATATGCATGCATTTAGATCATAGAGATACACTAAAAATAAAAAATAAAAATTTGGCACCGAGGTTTGCATTTTTAGATATAAGCTTTAAGCATTTTTCTCTAAAAATTCGTGATGCTTACCTTTGAACCCCAATTTGTTCCATCTTCGTAGTTGTTGCTAGTAGCTTGCGAGATGAACCATGGAAAGAACTTCTCAGATTTTGATATTCTTATGAACAACATGTTCTGGATTTAATTATCTTCTCTCAATGAATAACTATGACAAAGGGCTTCCAAAGAGTGATTTTTGATGAAAGAAGCAACTGTTCCAAGGTAAGAAGTGCTCTTGTAACCCATCCATTCCTTTTGGATCTACTCAAATGATCGTTTATCTCATTAGCGTATGTATCATTCTTGTTGATGCCACAAAAATATTCGGGCGGGAAACCGCACATACGCTACTTCCAATCCCTTAATAGGCTCCAAAAGGAAGGCACAAGGTTCGAAGAGGTGTTAGGGATCGTTGCGGAAATATTACAATCCAAAGTAAAAATTATTGGTGCATTGGTCATGGTTGTTGATACACGAGTCATGTGATCGAGGTGAACAAGCTAAATAAGATATACTTTAAATTCCCGATAAACTTAACACAAAGAATTATAAAGATAAATTAAGATCGTATTAAAATTACCTAAATATCGTAGGGCACCATCGCCTTGAAATGGTGTGTTGAACTCTTTACTTTCTTCTCCCAACAATGTAAACAAGATTGGGCATTTTATAACTTGTAATGTCCGTCTTTTCCATTGTCTAATAGAACCTGTAATGATTTTTATAGAGAATCTGAATATTCTGGGTACTCTTCACTAAAATACATCTTAAAGACTCTGTAAATTGAATTTTATTTGAGACATGTTAATTTTAAAGCATCACCATCATGTTTGCTAGTGACGTGCTCTTTCGCTCACTTGCCCTTTCTCCCACCATAATTTTAACTCTTCCTTTCATAGCTTCATACATTATGCTCGCAACATAAATAAAACTCAAACTTAGAAAGTGTGTGAAACTTTTATCAGAATCGTATTCCTAGCGAAATTATCAAAAATCATTTAGGAAACAATATGGGAAACAAAAAGGAAATACTTTGACAAACATCCAAGGAGAAATTATTTTCAAACAAATAAAAAATATTTTTTCTTATGTGATTAGTTGTGTAACAATATATAAAATGTACTTGAATCTATTATTTAAATTGATAAATATTAATATAGAAATTAAAGGTGATTAAACTTTAGATTTATTGGTCATTTGTATAAAAGAGAGAATAAATCGTATTCCCAACTCCAGATCCACCCATTATTCATCAAGAAAGATTGAACTTTTTTTAAGAATTCTAAAATCAAATGAAATGGGACTCTTTGAAAATCAATCAAAACACATCACAGAAAAAGATTGAAAATGCAATGAAAAAACAAATAACTCCCTGCTAAAATTAATCATACATGACAAATGAAACACACACTATTCGTGTTATTGTAGCTTTAACCTAGAAGATCTAGAATCCCTTCCACTTAAACTCCCTTTTAATACAACATTACCCAATTGAACTACACAAGACAAAATTAACGTAACAATAGACATAATTACATAGTGAACAAGTCACAAACATTTGGCATTCTATGTTGAATACAAGATTTCCTAATGAATTAAATAATATATTCATCAAAAGAGAACCACCCAAGATGAAAAATTGACATATAAAATCCATTCATCAAGGCTTAGAAAAATGAGATCTTTAGAAACATTTACATCTCGCTTCAAGGTTTAGTCTTTTCATCATTTCATGAAAACTACCACCGTGTTAGAATTACACAAAAGTAGACACCATTGTCTCAGCTTCTCTAAAAAACTCTTCTCCAAATCTCTACTAGATAAACCTAAAAACAACGCTTCTTTGCAAAAAACTCAAGCTAGCAAGAGGCTTAGATCATCCCTATTTGCAAAAACGAAAAACACATTGAAAATTTGGCAGATTTGTTTTCTAGTTTTCCAAATTTAACCAAAATGTTATCCGGATCCGCCTCAAAAATGAACTTTCATTCTAAAACCCTAACCGCATTTCCAGCGCACTCACCCACCACATGAATTTACGGATCGATGCGTTGAAACAATGGTGGTGGTCGATTCCTATGAACAACAATAAGAAGAGAAGACATAGCACAGATTAGATGAGAAAGAAAGAAAAAAAGACTGATATGTTGTTGTCGGTACAAAGAAAACTTGATGATCTTAAATGGGTATGCATCGATTGAATCAATAAAAACTAAACTCTATGAAATTCAACTGCTCAACAAACTCGAAAATTTATCGAGTATGAGATGTGATAAATGAAAAAGGATCATGATGAAGAGGCAAAAAACAAACCTTTTTAATAGAAATGAAGATATGGAGTGGAAGGTAAAAGAGTAGGAGAAGCCAGCAAATATATATACGTAAACATGGAATCAACATTAATAGTTGTAAACTCGCTTTTTTGAAAACTTGTAACTTCAAAGTTTAAACAATAGAAAATATTATAAAAAAACATATACTTCATTAAACTCTTAACATCACAAAATAAGTATTTGTTCTTAAACTCACCTTTGAAAGTGTCTTATCACACTTCACACCGAATGATGTAAATTCAAAATTGTTATTATAGGTACTTAACATAGTTCAACAATTCATTTGTTTCTTTAGTTTTTTATGATAACGAGGTCAAACATTTGTTAGGAGGCAACATTAGGGACGAGAGACACTTGACCATTTGGAATGTTTAAATTAGTTTCATGAACAAATCTTTGAAAGCACCACAATTTTGACAAAAAGCTACATATGGTAATATATCTATTGAATGAACTATGTTATCAAAATCCATTCGTTATAGAACATCTTTGTGTATTTCTTGAACCTATGTACCAATTTAAAAGGTCAAAGCAAACAAAGCTTTCTAATTATAAAATAAAGATTTATTACTCTCTAACCAATAGTCACTACCTTTGTAAGACTTATGTATGATCAAATGGCATAACTTTGCTTACAGAAGTTCAACTAATAGATTTTGTAATTAAGGTTAATTGGCACATACCCGATTGTATTCACCTCTTTTTTCCTATATAGTTGTCTTTGCCGTGGATCGCTCTCCTCTCATTTTCCTCTTCTCAATTACGTGGACATACGGTTTCACCTATCTACCTCTCTACACAAACTATTTCTAGCATTTCTCATAACTCCAACTATGTTAAACATATTAATATAATATACAAAACTTCAAAAGTTAGTTTACGTATTTACAAAACACATAAAAAGTATATAATGAATTCATGAATAATAAGATAGTAGTGTAAAGAAGTTGTGCAACCTTGGATTGACATCTTCGATAGCTATTCTTGCCAATGATTGTGTTGTTGGCTTAATAAAACTAAACAAATTATTACAAAACAACCAAAATAAGATGAATGACTAACATCAAACAATTTGTTTTTTTATATAAAAGTTAAGGATTTGAAACATTAGAAACATAACCAAAAATCAATTTAAACAATCTACTTAAGAAAGCCACTTAATATAAAAATATATGGTCAAAATGTTTACACCATATATAGAAATAGTATTTTAATTAATTTGTGCTACCCAATAATATTATTGATCAACAACAAATAATCATTCTATATATTAGTTAGCAAGTTAAGCATGGAAGAACAATCTAATGGAATCTTTAGCTAATGTAATAAATATACTAATGTTGTTGTTCCAAAACTTCACCCACTTCATTGTATAAAGCTAACAAGTATTTTGGAGTAGAAGAAATGTAGTACTTTTCAATCGCTTAGCTAGTTCGTGATGCCATGGTGTAAAAGTTGAATAGTAGAAATCAACATAACAAGAATTTGATTTTATTGACATGACTTCTTACCCATGCCTAGTCCTTTTTTTTAATATGGTTTCTAATTAAAGAGAAAACTCGAATGGTGAACAATTGTCTTGTTTTTACTTAAGACCTTAATGATGTGTTGATATCTGATCCTCATTTCACAATGAGTGTATAAGGAAGGCATGATTACTTGGAATTTTGTCCTTCATACACAAAGATTGTGAAGTTACATAATCTTTTAACGCACTTTTATGGAAGTTTTATTTGAGAAGGAATACATTTAAAGCAGCTTTTGAGTACAAATACAAGTATTTTTGGAGTAATTGTAACCACATCTCTCATTCTTTTTCTACATTGTGTAAAAATTAGAATACTTGATAGTGAATGATGAAATAGATACTTGTTTTGTTTTGTGTAAAAAAAAAACTTAGTTGTGCATTGTCATAGTTTAGAGACTAAAATAGAACTTGGTGCTTCCTATTTGATGCTTTGGTGTAATACAAAGTGTTCATGTATCGAATGTGAAGAATTATTTTATCTCAAATCAAACAAACATAAAAATAAACTTTTCCAAAGTTGTTATGTAACAATTTAACCTAAAAGCTAAGTATAAAGCTCGAGCTTTGCAAATCGAACTATTCCAAAAGACCATCCTAGGCAAACCAATCATCAAATATACATCAACCAATACTAAAAGCAAAGCTAACGTGCATGACTACACATAAATAGAAAAAGAAAAGTAAAAAAAGACAGATTTTTAGGTTAATATAAAGGAAAAGACATGAAAGATTGAACGAGAGAGGAAAGAGACCAAGTAATGAAAAGTGGTAGTGCGAATGTGAGCGAAGAGTTGTGCCAAGTAGAGAAGGTGACGCATGACGTGAGAGAGAATGGAGAAACGCGCCAAGGATCACCATAATACAACAATTGTTATTGGGCTAGCTAGCTACCCTCAACCTAAATGATTTCTAATTTCTTTGGTTCCAACTGATCCTAATTTGTCCATTACCGCTGAACTATGAACCTTTTTTATGAACCAATATTAGCCAAAAACACATTTAGTCAAATGACTACTTGGAGGCACAATTGATAAATCAGCCCACATCTCACAATGGATATCAAAGCCATCGTGAGAATGGTTGTAAGCTAAAGCACCCCATGTTGTTAGTAAGACCTTCAGTTCATCTAAGCTCCCTTATTTTGTTGCCTAAGTCGACTTAGTCAATGAAGATAGGGAGGGGATTGAAAATGAGAAAATTTTAAGCAACATTTAGCATTGTTCACATCTATAACCATTATTGTTTAAGTTTTAAGAATGTCAAAAAGAAAAATTCTAAGAACGTCATTGATACAATTTAAACTATAAAGTATAAGATACAACCAAAAGTATTTAAATAATCTCCTTTTTCTCTCCTTACAGGTCTGACCAACATATTTTGGACGATTAATTTAATTGTTAGTTAAATTTAATTAGACTTTATCTACAGGGATGTGAAGAGATCAGTGGCTCATTGTGCAATTGCTTGAATGAGTTGGTTTGACAACATATTGAATCATCTGTCAATGACTTGTTGATAGTAACAAAATCACATAGATCACTAAATCTTCTTACAAGAATATTCATTGATTTACTACATGTACATATCCAGTCTAATTACCTATTAAACATAATTAGGACGTTGAATAAGAATTAAGAAATCAAGATTGGCCAACAGGAAAAGTAGCAAAAATTATATGCTTCTCCTATTGATTGAGACATTTAATTAAACAATTGACACTCACTCTGAATGGTGCCAAGAATTTCTTCCTTAACCTAAAAGCCATTGATTGAAATACAAAACATGAAAAAAGAAAGGTTCAAAACTTTGGTTGATAGACACATACTTGAATTGATTAGCAAGAGATGCAAGTGAGAGATCGAGCTGAGCCAATTAAGAGAGAGATCCCAATTAATTTGAGAGCGATTGTGAATTGGTTTTCTTGCATTGTTGGCGATGGGGGTTCTTGGAATCCTCAAAAAGTTGAGCAGTAATGGAGGGGTTGATTGTTTCTCAGTGAGAAAGATTTCAACTTTCAAGTCTAAGTTTGATGAAAAAGATGGAATGTTGCCAAGTATTGATTATTGGGAAAGGCCCAATTGGGATGTTTCTCTCTGCCTTTCTCACCCAATTAGGTACTCATCAATAATTTTGAACTTCCTTTTGAAGGCGAGAAGGGATGGCAAGTAGTAGAGCGAGAGTTGAGAAATAGAGGCGATCAAGGTGGTGGCGTTGGTGATAGAAAGAGAAACGGGAGGGAGGCGGTGAGTGATGTATTGCGCGAGAGAGAAAGTCCAGTTGTTGACGAAGAGAAGACGCGAGAGAGAGAAAATATGATCGAAATCGGTTTTGTTTGAAAGAGAGAACATCCAAGTCGACATAAAAGGTTACGAAATAAGGGTTGATCAGTTTTGATCGAAATGGGATCAAGGAGTAAAATAGGAAGTTCAACTAACGAAGGAAAAGGAAAGTATTCTCACTTTTATTATATTGATATTGATATATATATATATATATATAGAGAGAGAGAGAGAGAGAGAGAGAGGGTACCCCCATTTTTATTTTTATTTTTGAAATAAAGACAACAAATAATCTTAATGTCCTTTGTATGAAAATCAGAGGTCGAGGGGCCATTAATTCCTTGAGTACTTGTATCAATCCATGAGAAATTGAAAAAAATTAAAGGCTGCTGCTTGCTTGAGCCGGCTGATTAAAATTGTAAAAACGATCCCAGCTTATTGGGGAGGATCATCGATCCATATAAGAATTCACCTATCAAACAAACCTGACTTGAAATAACAAGCTGACAAGAAAACAAACATTTGAGTAGAAAAAAAAATAATACTCGTAATAATAAAGGGAAGGGAGGCCCGTTTCTAGCGGAGACTATATACCACTACACCACCAAACCAGGCCTCAGCATTATACAAGGTGCAACACATGCATGAAAGCTATGCACAGTTAGTTGGTCAGAAGAAAATCAACAATTAATACAACGGGAAGGAAGAGGTGGAGGTGAACTATACCATCAACGGAGTCCTAATGGATGGTGAGGCTCTGTAACTGTGACGGTGCTCTAGTAACGGGGAGGTGCACATATACCTCGTGGACCTCTTGTTTGCATACCTCTCCCTTGTCTCTATCTATTGCAAAGCATACATACACGGTGTCTATCACATTGTCCAGAATGTGCACAAACAACCCCAGTATCACCATCAACAATGCCCACGCTATAGCTGCCACAAAATATGCCTCCACTCCAAGCTTGCTTACTGCCTTCACCACTGCACACACCTGTTGGGACACGTACCACACCCATGAATTAATTAATGGTACTGCAGGTTAAATCATTTTCCTTCTTTTCATTACAGGCATGCATGGATAGTAAGTAAAATAAGACCTCTTACCGCAATTGCATATATTGCTGAAACAACAAATATAATCCCACCCAGGATACGGGTGGAAACAGTCTCTACAAAAACCACTGAGAGAAGATTGCGCCTCAGAAGCTCATAGGTCATCTTTGCAGAATAACAATAAGCGTCCCCAGTGATTGCAGCAAAGTTAATTGTGAACTTGTTGACAAAATCAATAGCAGTCAGAAATGCATTAGCACAACACCGGAGTATAATGTTCACAAATCCAGTAGCAACATCTTCTCGTCTTGCAGCATCAACAGTAGCACGTATCACACGAACGATGCAAATTAATAAACCTGAGAAACAGACGGTACCAAAGGAAGGACCAAAGGCATTTCTGCAAAATCAAGGCACGGAAAGTGAGTACTTCAAACAGAATAACATGGACATCAAGCACAGCTCCACGCAAGAATAATGATATCAACAGGATTATCGACATTGCTACACAAAGCTAATTAATTATTAGTTGATCCATCATGAACACTCTCAAATATCCACAATAAAGCAAAAACTGCAATTTGATTTGACTAAAAATTAACATATCCCAGTAACCACAACTTATAGATTTAGAAAAAAAAAACATATGATATGGTTCCTAAATATGTTCTTTGGTGGGTTATAGAAAGAAAAGGAGTGCATGCTAGATACATAGACACTATTAAGGATATGTATGAGAGAGTAGTAACGAGTATAAATACATTTGGAGGAGCTACAAAAGAATTTTCTATTATAATAGGACTACATCAAGGATCGGCTTTAAGCCCATCTCTTTACTCTAGTTATGGATAAACTAACTAGGCATATTCAAGAAAATATACCATGGTGTATGTTATTTGCAGATGACATTGTCTTAGTGAACAAAACAAAAGAAGGGATGAATAGGAAATTAGAACTTTAGAGGAATACATTAGAATCTAAAGGCTTTAGGTCGAGTAGGACGAAGACCGAATACATGCACTGTGAGTTTAGAAATACTAGACATAGAGATGGTGGAGTGGTAAAATTGGGAGAAGTAGAAGTTCCTAAGGTGAAACATTTTAGATATCTAGGATCCATCATACAAAATGATAACAATATTGAAAATAATGTTACACATAAAATTCAAGCTGGATGGAAGAAATGGAAGAGTGTACCAGTGTGACCAAGTGATAGAAATATCTCTACCAAGTTAAAAGGAAAATTTTATAAGACCACAATTAGGCCAACTATGCTCTATGGAAGTGAATGTTGAGCGATAAACAACAACAACTACATAAAATGAACGTAGCAAAATGAGGATGCTTAAGTGGATGGGTGGTAAAACTCGTAAAAATAGAATAAAAATAAAGAAATTCAAAGAAATGTAGGAGTAGCACCAACCGATATAAAGATTAGAGGAAGTATGCGATCATTGCGGTGGTTTGGACACCTACAAAGATGGCCTACAAATGCTCCCACTAGAAAACTTGGCACAATAAAAATTGACGAAATTCACGAGGTAGGGGTAGACCTAAGTTAACTTCGAGATGTTTTAATTAGGAGGGACTTGAATGGTTTGGAATGCTCACCATCAATTGCACAAAATCGAGCACAATGGAAGAGTTTGATCCATGTGTTCTTAACCTCAATTAATTTGGATTGAGGCTATGTTGTTGTTGTAGTAACCACAACTTATGCAAATGTGTGTTGTGTTTTTTATAGGCACTTTTGTAGTAATAGTACAAAGCATCTATATATTAAGAAATTAGAATAGAAAGTTCACTAAAAAAAGTAGAATATAAACAAACACTATCTTTAATCTTTATCCAAAAGAGAAACTTGTCTTTAAAAGTTTACTGCATCTGTTTTACTTGTATGTATTTGAGTGACTTGTATTGAATATATAGTTTTGAGGTCCATTAGTAATATATGGCGTGTTTGTTTCCTTTTGTAAGATTCAAGTGTTAGGAAATCTTATTAAAATTTGGGGCCACCGACGTAAGATATAATGTGCAACGCTATTATTAAGTTAGCCTGCTCTCTTTCTTATTAAAAAAAAAAGAATATTATTAAGTTAGCCTAAATTAAAGTGTTCTAATATAATATAAAGTAACTAATGAAAAAAAAAAAAAGTAATTGCCTCAGGGGCAAAATTGTTTCATAATTGTAATGAAACAATTTTGTGTAGCACATAACTCTCTCTCTTATAAAAATAAATAAATAAATAAAATAAGTAAGCCTAAATTAAAGTGATCTAATATAGTACGAAGTAGTTGCCTATGGGGCAAAAATTGTAATGAAACAATTTTGTGTAGCCTAGTCTCTTATCAAAATAAATAAATAAAAATAAATTAAAGTGATCTAATATAGTATTAAGTAATTGTCTAGGGGGCAAAAATTGTAATGAAACAAATTTGTGTGGATATCGAACTAATATGCCAACTTTACGAGTGGCAAAGTTGACATAATCAACAATAATGAACCAACCTGTTATCTAGAGGGTTAAGGTCGCCAATTGTACTTAACATGCGTTTTCTCTCTGTCCTCAACAAGAGTGTACTTTGAGAACTTGAAGATTAGATCCGAGTGGTCATCACAAACTCCAATGGCTTCTACAGGTGCACTTTCACAATATTAATGTTACATTGACTTGAATAAGTATGGTCTGTTGTATGATGTGATCTATGGATGATTATGAGTTTGGAAATAATACATCTACGGTTTTAAGATCAAGAGTTAAGAGGAGAAGCTGATGCTTCGGTCTAATCCATGTGGGCATGCGTGTGAAAGTCGGCGAAAGCCACGCAGTTAGGGAACACCAGTTCTTTGTATTGTTCATGGGTTTACTATCTGGCCAAGGTGGAGATATCATCCCTGGTGATGAAAGTGGTATTCAATCCTTAAATGCCGAAACCTTTTCTAATGAGAAATTTAAAATTAAAATCTCATATCCAGGTATTCTGTTGTTTTAGTTTATAGCAATGTTATCCACCTCTAGCACAACAACTTGTAGAAGCAACTAGCAGGAAAATGCAGTTTTTTCATTATTTTATGGTTGGAAATTTTAAAATGTAAGTCACTACTTGTGGCTGTTTCCATTGTGAAGTAGGGATTTAATTGTAGTGGTTTGCAATTCTTCATAACCAGAGTAAAATTTGTAGGTGGTACGGACGGATAAGTATAGGATGGGGAATCGTGGCAATCATCTGAATGACGTTTGCAGAAATATTTGCAAGTTGCGTCATTGTGTAGGTAGGTGATAGAATGTGGAGTGTGGGGGTATGATGGAAAACAAGGAAGAAGGAAGGGTAAGAATAAGAAAGTGAGGTGAGATTAGCATGGGTAGGAGGGGAGAGGGAAGAAGAAAAGTGATGGTCTTAACAAGAAGCGAGAGTGGAAAGCAGCAACCTTTGGTGTCATGTGGCAGGCGTAATTGGTCCAGATGATTGTTTGGTCTATCTAGGCTGTGGTAGCAATGCAGGTTTTTTGGTATGGTTTTTTAGGGGGTCCACTCCACTTAGATTCCGTCTTCCGATCATTTTCTTGTAGGTAAAATGCTATACATAATGGTGATGGGGGAATTGCCCCTTTTGGTTGGTGCATGGAGGTCATTTGCATATAGGAAATAATTCATCTAAAAAAGTAGTAGTTATCAGAGTTGGCAATTAATGTAATTTTAAGAGTGAAGCATTGAGAGAGAGAGAGAGAGAGAGTAGATTAGAGACCTGAGAGAACGCCTGATGCCCCTCCTGGGAGCGCAGTCCTCCTTGGAGAAGTACCACTGGGCAATAGTCCCACTGATGACAAACAGCTGAGCTGAGCATGGCGGCCGCAGACCACAGCATGGTGAGGATGGAGAGGGCGTAGTAGGCGGCACCCAACCATCCTGCTTCCAGACACAACTAGTGTATTCGTCATGAGTGGTACGAGGCACAATGCTGCCATTGAAGCGCGCAAACACCAGGAACACAACGATGGGGAGCAAGTAAATGAGGAGGGCGAGAGTGAAACAAGGCAGGAGCAGTAACAAGGCCAGGTTCCTGGCGAGGGCATCGGAAGCAACGCCAAGGATCTGGATGGTCAAGTGGATGCGATGCCAATTGGCGAGGATGATCCAGAGGAAGATGGCGATGATGAGGAGGATGAAGAGGAGGAGGAGGATGCGGTAGGGGAGGGGGAGGGCGTGGGTGCAGGTGGAGGAGAGAGTGCAGGCGACGAACCAGTAGACGTCGAAGAAGAGGGGGATGATGAGGAAGAGAGGGAGGGAGGCGTAGACGAGGTGTTTGGCGAAATGCCTGAGAAGGGAGAGGAGAGCGAGGAGCACGGGCACGCTGAGGAGGAGAGTGGCCAGGAGGGTCCAGATCAAGTTCTTCAGGAAGTGGTGGGCGGGGGCGGGGGCGTTGGAGTTAAGCGCATGATGATGGTCAGGAACGCATGAGGAGGTGATGGGGTCGAAGGTGAAGGATGAGAGTTGGGAGCGGTTAGGGTTGCGGTGGAACACGGAGAAGATGCCGAAGCCCCAGGTGGAGAGGAGGAACAGGAGAAATAGGATGAGAAAGGGGAGGTCTTGGAAGCGTCGGGGCCCCTGGTTGTAAGCGATCACAGCAGGGTACTGCTGGTTTTCATCTGACGGCGGCGGCGGCGCCTCCCATCATCATCATCATCATCATCATCATCATCAACATCATCCACTACTACTCTTCCTAAGGCCTGCACTACTGGTGCTGGCTTCGACTTCGACTTGGACTTGGACTTCGAGAGGAGGAGGGCCTGATCACTTGATGATGACTCTCGATCATCACCGCTTCCAATCATCCCCCCCTCCCAGAAGCACCCTGCAGCCGTGGACTTGCTACCTAGCTACTACTTGCCAATTTTGGGGGCGAGGGGAAGGGGTTTGCTGCTGCTGCTACACCCACTTAATTTCATTACTGAGAAATGAGATGAGAATCAATGATTGGGATTTGGGGAAGTTCAGAGACAACCCCATTATAATTACAGCATTTTATTAACCAGCTTCTCATGCGGTCAGACCTTGCTTATCATGTCATCTCAAGGACGATGCCTACGTGACGCGTGGCACTTGCGTCTCAACGCGTAATTCTCGTGGCTCCTCTGCTCTGCTCTGCTCTGCTCATCTCATCTCATTCAACTATGCCACCCCATCTCCTCTAGTTTTTTACTTCAACACCACCTCAACATTATTCTATTTACCTCCAGATATGACTACAAACGATCTCGTGTATGGCACGCCAGTTGAAACTACCTCTTCCTCTTGTGAACCATTGTGTGTATGAGTGTGGCTTACCCATTGTCATGACTAGTATTTTCTTCCCCTCCTTAACTCTAATGAAGCCGACCTCCAAACAATAAAACACTGAGTGTTGGTGGTTCACACTGCTGATATTCCTACCTCTTTACTAAGACTTAAAGAGTATACTGATGACATGAAAATCACTTTTAAGTACTATTGCTACATTGTGTCACCTTAATAAGACTTGTAATATAAAACATAAACCCTCAAAACAATACACTCCCTCCCAAAAAAAAAAAAAAAAAAAAAAAAAAAAAAGACGCTACTACTTTTCTGGTGCCACTCAAAGTACAATCACTTGGCAAAAGCCTAGAGCTGAAACAAGGTGCCAACCCATGTCAAAAACCTGCATTGCTTCCACCGGCCACTATCACAAACACCAAAACTCAATTATTTCAACCAAACTAGGTGATGACAAAGATTGGGAGTGCTTTTGCGATATCAGTTTCTGGTTAAGACTATCAGCTTTCTTCATCCCATTTGCTCATGGGAATCTCACCCGACTCCCCAATTGTTACCTTCTTCCTTGGGTTTCCATTGTACGTCCCAGCTCCTCCTCTTCTATCATAAACACAGTGTCCATACCTTGTATCACTGTGCCAAACACCACATGCTCGCCATCCAGCCTACATATTAAATCAACCACACATTTCATCTAAATATATATATATGCAAAGATTTCACTTCTAATTCAAATGATTACGATGATGCTGTCTCTTAGTCATATAGCTTACCAACTAGCCTTGACTGTGGTTATGAAAAATTGTGAACCATTAGAATCAGGCCCTGAGTTCACCATGGAAACAACACCTACATGTAGTAAACTTAAACTTTAGAGGTCCCTCATATAATATAAATAAGTAAAAACTCTACTTCCTGCAAGTTACATTAAAACGTGTTGTCGCAATAGATGGATAATATAATGAAGCAACCGTGTCAAATGGCAAAACAGCAAAATACCTGCATGTGAGTGTTTAATTCTAAAATTCTCATCAGGAAAGGTTCCACCATATATTGATGTATTGCCTCTCCCATCACCATGAACAATATCTCCGCCTTGAATCATAAACCCAGAAACGATGCGATGAAATGGTGTTCCCTTGTAGTGAAGCTTTTTCCGACTTCCACTAATGCCCCTCTCCCCTGCACTTTGTTTTGGTATTGATTAATTACCCTCTCCACTAAACACAAGTATCAAATCAATTTTTGCGAACATGAAAAAACTTCAGACACTCTAGGTACCTGTGCATAGAGCCCTAAAATTTTCTGCAAAACCAGAAACAAATTAATTAATCAGGTGTTTTCTGTTACAGATGAGTAAATCTTATTTGTTTGGATATAAAATTAAGCATGTATTGATGGCAAGAGGTTTTTCAATTACAGGGAAAAAAAGGGCTAAAAGCTGATCAAGTATCAGAAAGCATAATCCAATCTGATGCAGCTATCGGCAACCCACAACAAAATAAAAGTTAGGAAACCTCACCAACGTAACCCGTCCCAAGTTTAAATGTTAGCTTTAGCACAATCCAGCTGAGCAAGTGCAAGGAAAAATTCAAGAAGCATAGAAGAAACTACGGAAAAATCCCATTCTAAATTCCAAAATAGAGATCATAATGGTTCAAAGCGGGCAATGTATACATGAATCTTCATTGGATTAATTGCAATAAGCATCAATAAGAGAAACACAGAAAGACGTCAAATAAGCCATGCAAGACATATGATGAGAACAAAGCTGCTAAAAATAAAGGAATCCAGAATCCACTAAGGAAATGAAAGTAGCTATAAGTACGTAGAAAGAAAGAACAACTCATCAACATAATGAGAAATACTGCTTGATATTCAATTTAGTTGCAAAGTGGGCAATGTATACATGAATCTTCATTGGATCAATTGCAATAAGCATCAATAAGAGAAACACAGAAAGACGTCAAATAAGCCATGCAAGACATATGATGAGAACAAAGCTGCTAAAAATAAAGGAATCCAGAATCCTCTAAGGAAATTAAAGTAGCTATAAGTACTGAGAAAGAAAGAACAACTCATCAACATACTGAGAAATACTGCTTGATATTCAATTTAGTTAAAAAAAATTTGCAAATAATTCATATTTTTCATCTATTAAATGTCAAATGAACAAAAATAAGTGGTTGTCTTGGGTCTTTGCTTCTTATGACCACTACCTACAATTACAAAAACGTTTTACTCATAATGTACAACAACAACTAATAGTTTTTTAGTACCAACAACAACTAATAGTTTAGTGCATATATCCGAGATTAGTAGCATGAATCATACTTGGACATTCAACTAAATCTGCGCCTACTATTTCTTGCCAAGCTAAAGCAACTATATCTTTCTAGGAAATTGCAATCCAAATCAAGAATGGTTTCCTTTTCATTTTATTTTATTTTATTATCATTGCACCTCCAAATTACACCATCTCCCTGATAGGATCCCACATAGAGAGTCATTTAGAGTTAGTTGGAAGGAAACACTATAAATAAGGGTGAGTAAGTGAAATTGTACATCTTGGGATTTGATTGTAATTGGGAACCATTTTGAGTCTGGGCTGAGAGAGTTTTAAGACATTTCCTTCTCTGTGGTCACTTTTGTGTTTTTGTAATCGTCTTGAATTCTCAAATCAATCGATCAATCGGTATCGTATCACTCCCATAACCATGATCTTTGATTTTTATTTACAAGCAACAACTAAAACCACCCCATTAATCTTTCTGTCATCTGAAGTCATTCGTCAAAAAAATAATAATAATAATACGTCAAACTGTACGTATGGAGTAAATGTGACACCCCAACCTATAACAAGTTAACAACGATTATGTTTCTAATGCGGTTACTAACTTGCATATTACTTTTCTTGTGTCTTCCACAATCACCCGCACATTTAGTTTACAATTGATCTATTCCCTCTCAAAAACTTCATTTTTTATGTTCCTTGCTTAGGAAAATTTGAAAATATTTCTTCAACTTTCTTTTACATCCTCATTAATCAAAATTAAGGCTTCTATTTTTCTTTTTCTTCTTTAGTTTCATGCCTAACAATTTTTATTCCTAGTGCAATACTCAATGAAGCAGTAAATTTCAGCAAACTATGGTCACTGAAAGGCTGATAGAAATTATTGGGATGAAGCTGCAGCATACACCACGAAGGTTGTAGATCAGGAGATGAAACCATACCTGCAGTTTTGGGTACGACATTTCCATACAGCCCAATAACAATTCTACCTGCAAAGTTAAAGAAAAAAGTACAGATTAACAAAAATGCAAAATTAGAATGCTAAAAAGGTGTACATCCTCAGTTTGATTGTGCAAGCTGATTAGCATGAAGGTGATAAGGCCATGGTGGTGTTGTCAATTTAGTGCTAGCTTATTCTCTTTATGTCCTTGAAGAGGCAAAAAACAATGCCCCTGAAATTGTCTAGAATGCTAGAACTCTTCAATTAAAAAGGTTTAGAGCACACCACATTTTGAAATGAACATTACATAGGATGATATTGAGAAACTATTTACAGACATTCCAGTGAGCAAGTATATTTCCGACTGTAGTCATTTCAATTCCTAATTACTATTATGTCTTAAACAAGATTTTTTATTTGATGGTCTAAAAGGAGAGCATGGGCAATATGTTTGGGCAACAAAGGAATAGAGCTTAATGCTTTCAGGAATAATGAGTATATGACAACTCTTTGTATTCCATCCAAATAACAAATCACAAACCAACAGACCAGTCAGGTAGGTTAATAAAATTATACAGATCAGTTCAGGAGAAGAAAGATAAGAAAGATAGTTTTTTGTTTGACAGAGGGAGGAAAACATAAAATGATAGCTATGAGGTTTGAATATGAGAGAATGAAAGGAAGATGTAAGCATAGGTAATTATAATGGTTTAAACAAAAAAGGAATATATATATATATAGGAAGAAAAGAGAGTTACCTATGCGCTGTGCTTCGAAATCTACATCCAAGAATACTCTATGAGTGATATCAGGAACCTCTTCCACCACCTCTTGTTTCTGGATAAAAATTTGAAGCAGCAATGCACAGACTTAGGACGATAGAATGAGCAGTAAGGAAAAGCAAATTAATTAAAACAAGTAGAGGACATAGAAGCGCATAATAAGGCCTTTCCACAAACATAACATAATTTGAGGCTGAGGGGGTGGGGGTGGGGTTATCATATTAAGGGGAAGTGGGTTAGCCTGTTATTAAACCAGTTTGTGAAAGTTAGATAGACCTAAAGGAAACACTTTGTGAGGAGTAGTGGTCCAATACATGCATACAGCGAATGTTGAAGGAATTAATCAAGTTTTAAAGCCGGCAAGAAAAGTCGAAGATGGTTGTAGTTGATGGGAAATAACCCAAAAAAGGAAGCTTCTTTAGAGAGAGAGAGAGAGAGAAAAGAGGGGGTGGGGGTTGGGGGAGGTGAAGTGGAGTGGTAGAGATGGATCTTGTAATCAATTAATGTGATGTTGGGGGAAAGGGGAATTGCCCCTGATTGCCCCTGAATATGAATATGAATATGAATAAAAGCACGAGCATGAGAAGCAGCGATGAGTGGATTAGATCTGAGCTTGCGTGTGTTAAACAAGGATAGAAAATTACCACCGGTTTAGAGGAGGAGGGAGGTTAACCAAGAAGATGAGAATGGCGGCTGCGACTAAGGGTACAAGATATCTCATGTGCGAGAAACGCCACAACTCTCGACGCATTGTAATGTAATGTAATGGTCTCCTCTTCTGTTCAACTCCTTCAGTTCCTCCTCTGTCTTTGAAATTTAATGGACTTGACGCAAATTAATGATTCCCTCTCCACCTCTGTTCCCTTGGCCTTGGCTGTATATGTATCGTAGTCGTCATCTCTCCCGTACCACACGTATTACCACTCATCTTTTATTAAACTGACCTGAGTCTGAGGGGGTCAGTTGGCTTGCAAGTCTCGAACCGGATCGATTATCTTTGCTTCTCCCGGAGGACATGGACAGGAGACATCCCACAAAAAGAATACTGTAGTTGGGTTAATAAGGTCTTTTTCTTCTTCTTTTTTTTTTTTTTTTTTTTTTTTATGGTCAGAGCCAGAGGGACTCAGCGGGTTAATCACGTCTTACTTATGGGCCATATTCGTGGGTGTTGCTTTAAAAAAGTCCAGCCGAGCTGAGCCCGTGGGTCAGCATTTTTTTTTTTTTTTTGTTTTGTTTTGTTTAATTTCCCGGACTGACGCCTCGTCCGTCGCCTGATCCCCTCCCCTCCAACTGCAGAGAGCGAGTGAGAGCGAAAAATGGAGAATGACGACCACAATAAGAGGCTATCGTCCTCGTCGTCCCAATTGAGATGGGGGATTCTTCGCGATGCGTTGCTTCGTCGACCTCATTCTTCACAACCAGGTTCCATTCCATTCATACCTAATTAGGTTTCTCATCCCCGGCATCCATCTTATTTATTTATCTTTTGCGCTTTTACAGACGACGTCGACGACGAATACGATGATTCATTGCGATTCGGTGCCAAGCGCATCTCCAGAAAAACCTTTCATGGTTTTAATTTGATCCCCTGTCGTCTTCTCGATGGACACCGAAACTCCAACCCCAACCCCAACCCCAACGATGTTTTCGTCTCCTATACTCTCCCCTCGAGAGCGCCTACAACACCTTCTACTCTTCTTCTTAGGTCACTCTTTGTTTGCTTCATTGTATTTTTATTCCTTCCTCCACCCAACTCTCATTTTCACATGCCCAACTCCATTCCTCCTTCGCAGGCAGAGAGCAGAGAATCACATCGACTTTCACGACTTTGATGTTTGTCACAAGTTTCACATTGACAACACTGGACTCCTTTGTAAGTTCCATCCTTAACATCATACCATCAAATTTGTTTCTTTTCGTTTCTTTTCTTTTCTTTTCTTTTCTTTTTCTTTTTTAGTTGCTCCCACTTCCACTTGCTAGTGTATATATATATTTCTTTTCTTTTCTTTTCTTTTAGTTGCTCCCACTTCCACTTGCTAGTGTATATATATATGGGATTTCGATATGGAGCCCACGTTACACATCATCTCTTGTGCCTTATGTTGTGACATTGATTGTCATTCTAGCAACATATCATCATAGAATCTCAGATATTGTCATTACCACTCTCTATCTTGTAATAATCTGCCCGTTGTTTGATTTAGGTGCGATGTTGTTGCAGGTCACTGGCCATCAGAGGATGTCCTTGCATACTTTTGCCTGTCTCATGCCGACATGTTCAGGTCTATCGAACATTGTAGAAAATTATCTTTATGGGGTTCTTGATAATTAAATTTTTTTTTAATGTGTTTATTATTTATTCTTGCATTGCCATTGACCTCTTTTATGCCTGTGAAGTTTGACATGGAGTTTTTTTTTTTTTTTTGTTAATTTTTAATTATGTTTAGTGCTCACTATTTTCTTCTCTTGAAGTTCTTTCCTATGGAAAATCTATCTTGTCTGTGGCTGTTCTTTCAGTACTACCATGGGAACCATAAAAAACCCATGGCATGGGAACCTTATTTACAACCATTGGATTTGAATCCAACCCATAAATCGATGAGTCATAAATGCACAAGTCATTTAATGCACAATGCATTTGAGGGGTTACCATGGCATGGGTATATATTTGGGCTCCATTGTAGAATTTCCTTATTTGATATATATATACATATACACACACACACATTCATGTCAATGGAGTTCTGGATTGAAGTTTCTTGCGTTTCTTATAGGTCCAAAAGAATCCTAGAGCTTGGGGCTGGATATGGATTTGCTGGATTAGCTATTGCTGCTGGCACACAAGCATTGGAGGTTGTAATATCTGATGGCAACCCCAAGGTTGTTGATTGTATCCTGTGTTAGCCAAATAGAGCTGTTTTGCTTTAATATCTTGGTGGTAGTCTTTCATAAAGAATATCAGCTTACCTTCTCCTACGTAAATTCGTTAGTTGTTTTTGGGAGCATAGGAGCATTTTTTTTTTCTCCTTTGTATTTCTTCTGTGAACAGGAGAACCTATCAATTCTAGACATGTTATATTAATTAGATCAACTTCTGTTTGATCCTTACTAGTTTTCTTGTTACTGTTTATAGATAATTTCGGTGCGGGTGTTCATTCCCTGCTTTGCTGCACATGTTTGTTTTTATTTGCCTTTCCCTGGCCTATTAAATTAAGGGGCAAGTCATCCTCAAAATAAAGAAATTGTTAAGCTTACAATGTTGTGAAAATTTAGATAAAGAGCTGATTAGGTTGGTTCATGTGTAGTCTTCTACTTCAATTTTTTATTGTGAATATGATGCTTGTTACGCTTAAGGTTCTTATCTTCTTGCTTCGCTGCAAGCCTCTGCCAGGAGGTGGTGTGCTAGTACTAGACCTGAGAATGCCAGTCTAATTTATCCATCTCTTTACGTATCAAATTAATTTTTGGCACATGTCCATGAAACATTGTACCGAACACCTCTGCGCTTTAATAATTCTGGATGTCGCAGTCATTTTCATTGCTTCTTGTTCGGAGACATGTTGTTATTTATCGTCCTCTCTTTTTCTTTTTTTCAATCACCTTTTTCCTTAACATTCAGATATTCAGCACAATATACATGTCAACTCCGAAGCATTTGCTGATACTAAAGTGAAGTCGTTGATATTGCATTGGAATGAAGTGCTGGACTCAAATACTTCCAACAACAACTTTGACATCATTGTTGCAAGTGACTGGTACATTAATCAATCATCTTGAGCTTCCTTTTTTATTGGTACAACATTGTTAGCTTCCTTTACTGTTATAGACATTCATCTTTGCTTATGTATAGTAACTTAGTAGCTGACCTAGAGCTATCACGATAGTTTTCCCAACAATTCCTGGAGTTGGGATAATGTCCTTGCTATAACAGAAAAAAACACTCAATTAAAAGGACTTGGGTGGTTGTTGTTGCAAGCTACCAAGGTACTGTAACAGTTGAATTTCCAGACCTTCACATGACATGGTTTGATAAACCTCCCTCCATTAAATATTTTGGTATAGATTTGGTTGTTTAATGTATATTGGTGGTATCAAGAGAATTTCCCATACCTCTCCGTACTTAGTTTTGGAGAAAAATGTCCGATTAAAATTCAATATATTTCCCATAAACCAGTAAGAAGTTACACCTCTCTTATCATTGTTGCGTTGACCGGTTGTGGTCATCTTAAGACTTAAGCATCCACAGTTATGTATCGTATTGCATCATTGGCATTACATTCAAATATGTTGATTCAGTCTTGTTTTTCAGCACCTTCTTCAAGGAGTTCCATGAAGGGCTTGCTAATATAATTAAATCCTTGTTGAAACCTTCTGCGGCTTCTCAAGCAATATTTTTCAGCCCTAGGAGAGGTGATTCGCTCGACAAGTTTCTTGAGAAAGTGAAAGAGACAGGCCTGCATTTTACCATAGCTGATAATTATGATGAAGTAGTATGGGAGCGTCATCAGAAATTTCTTCTTGGCGATTCGTCGCTTAACTATGAACAGGACCACTGCTATCCTTTGATGGTCAGAATTGCATTCTGAAGTCTCGGGGAGCCTGTTCTGTCAAAGTCTTAGTCATCAATGCATCGATCTTGAGATTTTCCACAAAATTGTCTATTCTCTGAACGGTGAAGAATTTGGTGGCTCTGCATAGTGCCTGATTCTTTTTTCTCGTTGACAGAAACCATCTCTGTGTACTGTTACTCTCTTAGGTGGATCCTATTTTTTAACATGTATTTTAATTAACTAATAGCGGTGGGAGCATTGGTTTTTGAGAAAATAGAGGGTTCCTCATCATTTGGTCGTGAAAAAAATGTGAAGCTTTTAAGTGTGGCAGCTAGTGGATAAACAAAGGCTTTTTGCTAAAGGTGGCTGTTGAAAAATGTCAAAAAGTAGCAGCAGATTGATTGATTGAATAGTGCAAGAATGTGGTGAGCATTTGGGAGTGGGAGGTTTGCAGTTGTTTTTTTTTATCTAGTTTATGTTCAAATGACTTGGGATTGTACCGTTGCTTGGGTCTGCAAGCTAGTAGCTTAATCTCCACCTTTCTTTGCACTTAAGTGAAGTTGTGGTAACTACTGGCGCCTATGTGATCGTACTTCAGCAGTATTGACTGAAGGAATTTGTTTGAGGCCGTATTGACTGAATTCAATATGATACTCTGTAAGGTTAGAAGGCACTGTTTCGCTTGTGCTACGGAATTAATGCATCTGTAAGGAAGATGAATGTAAGAAATGGAGAAGGTCAAGCAATACTTACTTGACTGTTGAGAGTTGAGACCCGCCATGAAAGAAAATCAGTATAACGGCTCCTGATGCCACAAGAATTGTAACGGAGAGTACCTCGACTGAGTTGAAGTAGGTATGCATGCCATTTATTCTGAAGTTATAATGTAGTTATTGTGAAATGACGTTTCAATGTTTTCTTTAATGAAATTGGTAGGTGATAGACAAGTGATGGCACCTATGAAGATAGCTGTCCTCTTGGTTTTTTTTTTTTTTTTTTTTTACACTTGTGTGAGAATTGTAGCAAGATGTATCTTGACTTTTTAACAATGTTTTTACCGTCTCATGCGAAAGCTTTGGTAGATAGTTGTCCTCTTGTTATTATAGTTATAGCACCAAGATCATTTCCAATCACAATATTTTATTTTTCCCTTATAGCCTCAAGATCATTTCCAATCACAATATTTTATTTTTCCGTTATAGCCTCAAGATCATTTCCAATCACAATATTTTATTTTTCTTTCTATTCTATTCGTACTTTTAATTTTTCTAGTTGTTTATTTGTATTAATATTAATAATATTTAATCAGTAAAAAATTAAGAAAAAATATATTCATATTTTTTTGAAAAATAAAATAATTATTAATAATTTTTTTAAAGAAAAAAATTTAAAAAAAAAAAGAAAGGAACGTCACTATGGAGTTGGTGAATAGTAAAACTCTAATTTTGGAGAGAAAATAGAGTATGATTAGAATTATTTGATGGAATAGACTTTATAAAAAAAGTACCTATTGGAGTTGCTATAATAAAAAGCTTGCACTGTTTCTTGTATAGAAAGGAAAATTGCGCATGACGCTAGAAATCAAATTTGGTAAAAAAGAGTCCCTTTGGAGTTAATCTAATAAAAATCTTGCACTGTTTCTTGTATAGAAAGGAAAATTGTGCATTACGCTAGAAACCAAAATCTTTGACAAGCTAGAAAACACACAAGAAAGAGCATCCAAATATGGGTGTGGGTGTGGGTGTGGGTGTGGGTGTGGGGTGGTTTACAAATTGCCAGCGAGGGTTGGGAGCTCTCTCAGATTACACTACAAGTAACAACAATATGTTCATTGATTATCATCAACTAGGGTCTCCAAAATGAAGCGAGTAGTACATTATCATCAATTGTCTTGAATGAAAGTCATTGAGAAGTAAAGATGAAGGTGAGAATGACAAGAGCAGTAGCAGCAGCAAGTTGAAGTGGTAAAGAAGAGAGAGGCGGCGTGGTAGGGTGGTTCCTCCAGTGGCCAGTCCGGCTATCCACGACCCATCAGCCAACATAACCGTCTCGGACTCGGACCCAGACCCAGACCCCGCTTCATACCCGCCCTCAGAGACAAATCCCGATCCTGACCAAGACCCGCCGCTGCTGGTACTTCCGTCTCCCACAGAAGAAGACGACGACGACCCATCCGGCGTTGTTGTGGTAGTCCCCATCCCTATCCCTCCTCCTCCTGTTGTTGATGATGTCGGATCTCTGGAAGATTTCTGACTGCACAATCACAATCCAAATCCAAATCCAAAAGGGTAACGATTATTATATAAAGGTGTTGGAAAGAAACAAGAAGAGTAGAGAGAGGAGAGGGTAGAGAAAACAAAGAACCTGTTGGGGTTGGGGTTGGGGTTGGGGTTGGGATTGGGATTGGAAGGGCAGAAAGTAATGGTATAATCGGCGGCAGTGCAAGTAAAAGTACTGGAAGCATCATCATAAGCGTAGCTATAGGATCTTGGGCAAGCAGACTTGAAGATCTGAGAGTAGAGGGTGGGCTTGCAAACGCTAGGGGTGCTGTAGGCACCGCTGCAGCAGTACTCTGGGTTCCCAAACTGCTGGCAGGCACTCTTACAAGCCCCCTCCCTCCGCCCTGAGCTCCGCGGGGCATCGCTGGTTGAGGTCAGTCAGGCATCCGGTGGATGCGCAGGTGGCCGCCCCACTGCTCTTGGGCTCCACCAGCATCCCCACATTGTACCCATCCACAAGGCTCACGTCGTAGAAGTCCTGGCTTCCACTGCCCAGCGTGAACTCCGCCAGAGTCACCGGTGGGACGGCGCCTGCTCCGTTGCACTCGGCCTGCCCCGACCCGCAGTCGCCCGTCCTGCACCTTTGCCCTTGACCTTGACCTTGAGATCCCTCGTCGTTGAAGGAGCACCCTGTTCTTCCCCAAAACCGACCCGACCAGCCGGTGGGGCTTCCAGGCTGCGCCAGCTGTCTTTGGTTAGCTCGAATCCAGTCGTTTCTAGGGCTGGGCTGCCCGCGTTCGCCAGGATGCCGGGCCACACACTGTACTCGCACTTGTTGAGGAAGGTGAATGTGGCTCCAGGAACACCTGCACCACCACCGCCACCGCCAGATACATCATCATCATCACATCTCAACACCTACCTCCTACCTCCTACCTGCACACTGAATACCAAGTAAAACCAGAACAACAAGAGACTGATGACAGAGTGCGTGCGTACCTCTGAGCATGAGCAGCAACGAGAGGAAGAAGATGAGGCAAGACGTGCATTCCATGAATACTATTTTTTTTATTTACTCTCTCTTTCTCTCTCTTTTTGTCTTCTTTTACTACTGCTGGTAAGTTGCTGCTTCAAAGGCTACTGCTACTGCATTGCATTTGTGAGCTACAGGGAGGGAGGGAGGGAGGGAGGGATGGATGAGGGAGATGAAGAGAAGCAGAGGAGTGGTAAGGGGTTGGGTTTGTTTGGTGAAAGAGAGATGACAAATGGAGAAGAGGGTGGGGTCGTCACTCTCACTCCACTCCACATAAACAAAAACAACGGGACAAAAATCAAAGAAAAGCCAGATTCTTTACTGCCACTAAAGAGAGTGTAGGTGTAATTTTGTAATTGTACGCTCTCATTCACATTCACTCTGCCTGTGACTACCTAAACAAAACTATTGCATTAAGGAGTGCCAATCAAGATTACCAAACTACTTTATTTTCTTACAAAATCGGACTTGAATAAGGCGTGTGTAATTTTGTAATTGTACGCCAGATTCTTTACAAATTCAGAGGGGTCTGACTGTCGGTGCAACGTTTAATGTTTCTTTCCCTTTCGCTCCTCCAGCTTCTTATTGATGTGAGTCTGTTGAATATCCACGCCCACGCACCATAAAAAAGTCAACAATTCTTTCACTAATTACTTCATTAATCATCACGAGCAGTTAATTGATCAATTAACTACATGGGCGTTTTCTTGTCTCCGTGGGTTGAAATCAATAGATTTATTGTTTTATATTAATATTTTTTTAATAAATTTCTATTCAAATATATAAAACTATTATATAAACTATCATTTGACAAAAAAAAAAAACAATGATGAAAATATCACATATTTTATCAATTAAAAAAATTATTTGTCAAAAAATTTAAAAAGTTTGAGGATTTGATATTTTCTTGAATTTTTTTAAGATACGACGTGAATTCCTTGAAAAATTAATCTCGATGAATTTAATAAATTTTTTTTTACTTTAATTTTAGAAGATTTTGGTGATATCATATTTAATTTAAAATATAAATAATATTTTGATGCAATAAAAGTAACATATCTATTGAAAATTCATACGATATATTTTGATATGTATGTAAACATATAATGAAGTGTGTCATTTATTCTAAATATTCACTATGATTTAGTGATTGACTTTAAATATGTCTAAATAGCACTTTGTCCAGCATTCTTTGCATGTAGTACTTTTTATCGGACTTGAGCAAGCTTTGAGATTTTTTAGGCGGGGCTTAATACTAAATTAATTTAACCTGTATCTTAAAAAAAAAAAAGTTTTTTCAACGGCTGCCCTTGGCTGAACTCTACTTAGCTCTGCCTCTGATTAACTACGAGTAATTCTTTGAAAGAAAAAGCTGATTTATTTCTGATACTAGTCTAATAATCAAAGAGGAGGAAAAAGCTAAGTAGTAGATTAAGACAAGACCAGTGATCGTCAGAATCTTATTAAATTAAGTTGTATTGCTCGTTTTTTGAACTACAGTAGACTAACTAATAAAGAGACTAGTTGAGCAGAGCAGACTCGTCAGACAATTCATTGTTTTTCGTGAAAACAGAACACATACATACACACAAAGCCACAGACTCCAATGTGAATACGCAAATGCATTATTATTAATCCTTACAAATCTATCAATAAAACTCATTCGGCTTTAACAAATAAAAAAATAATAAATCTACTTAAATTTATAAGTTCGAACTTGTAAAAAAGTTTTAAAATTTTTTTTATATATTTAAGAGAAATAATAAAAATTTTACAAGTGATTATACTTATTTCATTAATTGTTCGAGGGTGTATTTGAAATTAAAAAAAATTTTGAATCCAGACTCACGAGTCCAAATAACACTACTCATAAAAAATAAAAAAATAAAAACACAAATGCAAGCAAGTAGTTCAATCCCCAATGGATTGTCCCGTGGCCCGTGATTCTCTTATTAATTTGCTCTTATATATTTATAGTCTCTATTACGGGAAGCTAAAATCAATTAATTGAAGATAATTAATGTGCTGTATATCTCACAAATTTGCCCTAATTGTAATTGTTGTGTACTTAGGCCTAGGCGGGCGTCAGAGCTGAGATATGATTCCAACTAGCCGGTCAACAGTCCTGGCCCTCATCTAACAATGTATTAGAAAGTCCTTGCTAGCTCAGTAATGCAGTGTGAAAAATATTTTAGCCCACCTACGAGACGTAGCGTGCGTTCAAGAGCCCACATTACTAAAACAAAATTCATTTTAGTGCACTACATGTCACTTTATTGAACACAAGCTCATCTTACATACTCATCTAATAATGTATCACAAAGTGTATCAAAGTGTTTCTCTACTAAATTTTTGGTCCTGTGTCAAGAAAAGAGGTATCTAATAATTTTTTTTGACAAAAAAACTATCATATATTAATTCTTATAATCAATAATTTTTTATGTTAAAAAATGAATGATTTAATAATCTTTTGAATAAATAATACTACTGACTAATTGAAGTTTTTGAGATAAAATCTTTTAGGAATTATGTTAACAAAAAAATACTTTTGCCAACTAAAATACATTATTACAAGTAATATACGGTTTTAGACTATAAAAAAGATAAGGTAAATTTAAATGTTAAAAATGGGAGAAACACAATATATTGTTTTCTCAAAAATTGTAAGGCAATACTCTAAAAAGTAAATTGATAAAATAATTAAAATAAGTTGAGTGAGCCCTTGTGGGCTTCAAGAAAAAAATAAATAAATAAATGTTTAACTTGAGATGACAAACATTAATGATACTACTATAATTCCAGCTCAAGGAAACTTAAAATTCTGGCTCTGGCTCAACCCCTGCACGTACGTCATGGTCGTGACATTGCACCATACTCACATATATAGCTAGTGTGTAGTATTTTGTTGCTCATCAGTCCTATATATATACACACTATGCAGTCCTGAGTTTTCTTTTCCACTTTAACGGCAAAGAGAGTGAGAGAGAGAAGAAAATAAATAAACCAACTAACCTTTCCTTTTTCACATGTAATCGACGACATGAATCAATTATAAGAGAATTAAAGCAAAAGTGGGGGTTGGGTCCTAGCAATTCACTCAATTTTCGAATCACTCTCTCACCATCTAGGCTCTTAAAGTGTCTTCTTACCAGTTTAACGTACCTACTTTTGATGCGTCAGGTTGTTATTTACCTGGTTAGAATTGGTCAGCTAATCAATGAAAACTAAGTAATTAAGAGCTAGGTTTAACTAGTAAGTATTAAAGATCAAGATTCAGGGGTAGATCAATTTAATCTCAGGATTATTTGACAAGAAAAAACTCCTTAGGATTACTTGACAAGAACTCCTTAGTTAGGATTGCAGTATCCCACATGGTAAAGCGTTGGATTCCTTCCTTCCACTGCTACTAGTACTGTAAGTTAAATTATTAATTTGCTCCATCCATCTATAAGTGATGATACTAGTCTCAAATTATTCTACTATAACACCCATCTGCATGCCATATCTGTCTTTATTTGATGCTTTGATCACGTCATGCATAGTCCCGTCCACTAAAATTCCTTCTCCTTAATTTGGGTCTTTCACCTTACTCATGTAACTTCACTCCCTTCCCCTTCCCTTTTTTCCAACAAAATCGACAACCTGCCTATCTCAATAATGCAATAACCATGACAACATTTGTTCACTTTCAGGTTTGCTTTCTCCGAAAAGCAAATGAAAAACTCAATTGTTGCTTCCGGGCTGGCTAGGCACTTGGAATAAAACTGCAAGTTACTAATAAATAAATTACACATGCAGTTAAAAAGTTAAAAAGTACTTACATGGTGCGTGAGTCGTGTGACCTTAATTAAAGTGTGTAAGAATATATATATATATATATATGGGGCAATTTCTAACGTTCTCGTAGCGCGACGTCATCAACTCTTTTGCCACATCATCAACTTCACTTTAATGGGAATAAATTAACATCTTAAGTTGTCGCGTGTCACCTTCTTCCAATAGTATTTCGTCGCATCATCCACCTTATACTACTTGAGACACTTTCTTTCAATAGTATTTTGTCACATCGTCAACCTTTTACTATTTGATAATAATTAAATTTACCTTTTACTATTTTAATTTTATATTTTAATAAGAAATGATTATTTGAATCCTTCTTCTAATAGTATTTCGTCAGCGTCGTCAACCTTTTACTACTTGAGTCACTTTCTTCCAATAGTATTTTGTCGCATCGTCAACCTTTTACTATTTTATAATAATTAAATTTACCTTTTACTATTTGAATTTTATATTTTAATAATAAATGGTTATTTGAATTTTAAAAACATTTTTGTTTTTACAACACCAAATCACTCACTTTTTCCTCTCGTACCAAATGTTTCGCCTTCCCATTGATTATATATCTCCAAATTCAACATTTTTCCTCCTCTCTACTAAATGTTTCATCTTTCTATTAATTATATAATAAAGATAAAAAAGTCCCAACATTAAAAACAAAAACAAAAACAAAAACAAAAATATCCCAATACAAAACCTTCCAAATTCTCATTAATCTATATATATATTAAAGGAAGACATTGAGGTGTTCATATGACAATTTCCAACGTTTCTTGTAGCGCCACATCATCAACTTCACTCTAATGAGAATAAATTAACATCTTAGTTTGCCACTTGTCACCTTTCAATGGTATTTTGCTACGTCGTCAACCATTTACTATTTGAGTCACCTTCTTTCAATAGTATTTTACCACGTCGTCACCCTTTTATTATTTGATAACACTTTTTCTCCTCTCTACTAAACGTTTCATCTTTCCATTAATTATATAATAAAGATAAAAAAACGCCTCAATACTAAACCTTCCAAATTCTCATTAATCTATATATATATTAAAGGAAGACATTGGGGTGTCCATATGACAATTTCCAACATTCTCATAGTGCCACATCATCAACTTCACTCTAATAGGAACAAATTAACATCTTGGGTTGTCACGTGTCACCTTCTTTCAATAGTATTTTACCACGTCATCAACGCTTTCAAACACCAAATTTCTCACTTTTCCTCCTCTATACTAAACGTTTCATCTTCTCATTAATTATATAATCTCAAATTCAACACTTTTCCTCCTCTTTACTAAATGTTTTATCTTCCCATTAATTATATAATAAAAATAAAAAAAAAATGTCCCAACATTAAAAAACAAAAACAAAAACATCTCAACACAAAACTTTCCAAATTCCCATTAATCTATAATAAAGAGAAAAAAATGACCCAACACTAAAAAACGTTTTCACGTCACGCAACAAATCGTGTGTGTGTGTGTGTATTCAAACGTGGTTCATCTCATTTCACATATCGTTGTCACTTAGGCATTTGGGAGGAGAGATTTTGGTAGTCAAGGAAGCGTCTTTGTTGAAAGTCAAGTTTATATTATAGAATTATCCGATTAGCAAGTCATAACTGTGAAGGAGAGGTTTTTATTTTTTCACAACCATTTTATTTTCAATGTTTTTATATTCAAATATTATTACCTTTGAGTTTTGATTCTGATTTTTTTATCTTTATGTCACTTTCTTTTTCTCATCAAATTTAATTTTATTATGATTATATTTTTTTATATAAGTTTTATCTTTTTTTTTCTTTTTTTCCTCTTTTTATCACTTTTTTTTTTTAATTTTTTTTATTAAATTAATTATTTTTAACTAATATATTAATATTTAATTTTACCTTTTAATTTTACCCGTGTGGGAAGCGTGGAATTTGCCTAGTTTAATTTAAGACTACAAAATCACAATTTACTGAGGCAATTAGCTAGCTAGTAAAAATTCGTGAAGAGATTTGTTTTGTCAATTGATAAATAATGGATACATTTGAATAATGGCATGCTTTTGGGCATCACATCCTCCGAGGAGTCGAAGAAAACTTGGTATCCTGAAAAAAATAATAATAAAATAAAAGAAAACTTGGTAGAGTTGGTCAAAATGATCATGCACCGTCATCATCACCATCGATTACTTTAACAGTTCATTCGCTAGCTATTCACTGCCCCATGAATCAGGACGGCCTGTCTCTCTCACTCTCGATCGCCCTCTCTCTGCCTGTTTTGATTTTTTTTTTTTTTTTTTTTTTTTTTTTCTTATAAGTCTAAGCCACTCCGACACTCAGTGTCCGAACTATTGACCACTCACCCCGTTTCGAGCACTGTAGGTGCAGGAAACTTCCAACATTGGTTTCTTTTGGACCTCTAACAATGGGCCACCGAGAGAATTGAGAGATTATTGGCCCATTAATTGGTTGAAGGAAATTTAAATTGGACCATGGGTTAGTTAAGGGTACCCAAACAGGTATATTACCGGCCATAATTTTGTGATGTGAGAAATATCAAAGGACTAAACATGTTGCTCAAAACTCTGTCATTACTCACTACCTATACGTGAATCCGTGATCCATTTATAAACTTGTAAAAGATGTCTAGATTCAAAAATAGTACCAAAACTTGGATGATTCAAGTTAAATGTTGGTTTCCTCTCATCAAATTAAAAATGTTGGAATGCACCTACCGACTTAACATCAAATCAGTTGATCTGCATTGACAACCAATAAAATCATAACAGCTTGTCCTGTACAACCAACAAAAGCCAAAAAAATTAAAGAAAAAACTTTTATGTGGGCCTCACGTCACAATGACCGGACAAGATGTCCCATTTGGTGCATTATAGCACTTTCCATTTATTTTATACATGTAGAAAACTCAAATTTTGTAGTATAAAACCCTTCATTTGGTCCCTCAACTCTTATTACTATACATTTGGCCAATATCAACTTTCACAAAGATCTACATTTAGTCCTTCCACAATTTAATGTGTTGAATCCCGCCCAACGGGTAACAAATGCCAAAAAAAAAAAAAAAAATTCTAAAAACATAAAAAACTCAAAGTTGAAGGACCAAAAGCATAAAAAAACTCAAAAGTTCAGCAATGAAAGTTCAGGGACCAAAAGTAAGATCTACCTTTAGCTAATTCCATAACAGAAGGCTAACTGTGTTGATGAACTGCGCGGATTAATGGTAGATGCTATGCGTGTGTGCGGGTTTCACTCACCCTATAGGCTTGAATCTTGAATGTATAATCCCAACCGATCTTCTTGGAAGTGCTTGTGTGTGAGCAATGAGCATGTATACATACATGAATTAAAACCACCACGATCCATCATAATTTTTTTAAAAAAATTGCAGCTGCAATTAATATTATGCCATATTGCCACTAGCACAAGAGGAATGGAGAGGTACAGCACCCGTTCATTTGAACATGAATTAGCAACACTCCCATCCTTGCCTCCACGCAGTGAGGCCGCTTCTGGATATTGCGATGACTTTTGGCTGCATCGATCATTGAATAAATGCTCCACAATCAAACATATACATGATCATCATCATAACTATATATATGTATATATATGTATGTATGTATAATGATTGTAGTTAATTAATAGGTTCAAATAATTAATTAAGTGGATTTCAAGACGGAGATCGGCATTAGCAAGCAATTGATCAGTATGTTATATGTACCTGGAGGGAACAGGGGGCAGAGAGTGATAACATAATTGGGGCTGGGGAGGAGCAAGTGAAGGTGCTGGTGCCGTCATCGTAAGCGTAGCAGTAGGCAAGAGGGCACGCTTTCTTGAACGTCTGTCTGTGGATTTGCATATATACATGTAGTCCCCGCTGCAGCAATACTCAGGCTGCTCAAACGCATCGCACGCACTCTTGCATGCCAAAGTATCACTCTCATCGTCATTGCTCAGCTATTCCCTCAGCTCTTTAGGACACAGCGAGTTGATATCCACTAAGCAACCTGTGGAACTGCAGTTGCCACTCGTTCTACTTCCTTCCACTTGCAGGGCCGGGTGCCACCAGCATTGGCAAGTTGTAGCCATCGGCAAAGCCGACATGTTAGAAATCGAGGCCCTCGGCGCCATTGAGGGTAAACTCTGCTAGTGTGGAAGGGGGTGTTGGAACCGCAGTCACCTGTGGCGCAAGCAGAAAACTTGGTGCCTTTAGTAGTAGATCAGTAGTCATGGACTCATGGGTGGTGCAAAGGGTTCTGGCCCAAAAGCGACCTGACCAGGAGGGTGGTGATGAGAGAGTCATGGATTGGCCTTCTTGGAGAAAGAATCCGGTGGTGGAGAGTGGAGTGCTTTCGGCGTTAGCCAGCACCCCCGGCCCCGGCCACGGCCACACGGGATGGGTGCAGTTGTTGATTATGGTGAACGTAGTGCCTGCTAAATGCTAATAATGCAATATTAATATATAGCTAGCATGACATAACCAAGTACCAACCACATAATAGCATATAACAATCTTATGCACTGGCAACAAATCAAATCAAACAAGAACTTGTATAATTAGTTTTTAGTAGTACGTACCTGTAACGAAGGACAATGAGACAAGGCATAAAAGGGCAGGAGTAGTGAACCATAGCTGAAGCTGAGCCATTAATTCATTCGATCTCTTGTAAGTTGTAGTAATAATACTATACTACCATACTACTACGTAATTAAATTGTCTCTCAGCTGGGAGCCTGGGAGAGAGTGGCAACAGATCGATCGATCATATATTCATATTGGCAAAGCGAAGGAGGTAACTAGCAGGTAGCGTGTGCACACGTTGGCTTTTTCTGTTGTCAGTTAGTGTCAGGTTGACAAAACCTCATACGTGGCGAAACAGAGTTAAATTATATGGTGAGAATCAATCAGCGTATTCCCTCACACTCACAGCCCATTATATATACCCAATAAGAAAAGACACTCGATTCGCGCTTTATAATCTCTCTAGCTGCTCTAGTTGGTGACAGGGAAAGGATGCACATGCAAATGCTACCAATCAAACTAAGAGAATATACAGCTCATCTTGTATCTAATATCTATAGATCGACCACTCCTTTTATCTAATTGTGCGTGGCTGGCTCTTTACGTGCGTAAACAAGTTGTTGCACCTCTTTAGGGTCGATGGGGAGCTTTGCCCACAAAAAAGGAACCAACGTGTGAACCTTGTAATGTAGCTTTTGAATATTAATTTGTTACACTTTCCTTCTTATAAAAATTACACCTCCACGACGAACAACTTATCATATATAGTGATAGTAAAGTAAACCAATCACATAAACCCTTTCTTCCTTCACGCTAATGTTCCAAAATGTGATTGCTAAACATATCATTTCTTTTTCAATGCCAATTAAACGCCAAAATGGTAGATAACTGATAATAAAATATAAAAAATAAAAAGGCCATGTCACCTCTATAAGCAACGCAAAGATAACAGTATTGAAGGCCCTTTCAATGAGCAAGGCAGCTCTACTAAGAATCAACTCCTATTCAATCTCTTGAAAAAAAAAAACAAAACAAAACAAAACAAAAAAACAAAAAAACAAAAAACAAAAATCCCCTCAACTCCCCACTTACTATTGTACAGATCATATCACGGAAACGACAAAGCATCCTCTCAGGAACAAACAAGGTTTTTGCTGTCAGTCTCAACGGCTGGTATTAATTCCATGAAAATAAGCATCGCAATACAGTACAACGCAATTTCGTATCCAACATTAAGCAGCTGCTGAAGCAACTAAAACTGCTACCACATGCAATAATAAGTAGCGGCATTGGAAAACCACAATAAATTAATAAAACAATACACGAGTAGTTATGGTGATTTTTTCTACCATACAATTGCCATTTCACTGTCACCGTTTCTCATGTCATATTCTCTTTCATAGCTTCTCTCAACTTAAAACTTTGTCAAAATTAATATTCAAAGAAAGTTGATTATTGGGGAATGGTAACCAATTGACAAAAAGAGAAAAGTCTTGTTTTACATAATATACGATTGAAATTATTTTATATATATGGCAAAAGTACAAGTTTCATAGTTTTCTTTAGTTTATAAACTATATTTATTTGTTTATTTTATGATGCAAGTTATTTACTGAGAAATTAGATCCTAACTAAATTGGTCTTAGTTAAATAATAATATATTAATTTGTTCAAATATATTTGCACCTTACTCATTCCATTTAGTTGGCTCATTACGTTATGCGACTTCTGAATCCCTGTACATCATTAGGGGTTGGGAAATTCTCACTCCAATGGCAAAAAAAAAAAAAAAAAAAAAGAAACCCTAGTAAAGAATTCATCATCAGTTTATCCCTAGTCCTCTACACCTCACTCTCCAAAACGATAAAGTTTAAACAGGTTATTCCTTTTGAAAAAACTAAGTTTCAAATCAATTGCATATAAATTAATAATTCCATACTGAAGAAAATATATAAAATAGAAAGTAGTTCGCGCAAGTTCACTACTGGCTAGAAGCAAATATATAAAATAGAAAGTAGTTTGCGCAAGTTCACTACTGGCTAATGTTGCATTACCGAAAGTAATTTCAAATCAGATTTGAAGTAAGTTGGCAGCGATAACAAGAACAATAATGTCATAATGGTCATTGATCGCAGTAATCTCACAAGATCAAGATACATCAAATCAGAGTAAATTATTGCATATTAGAATCGACACTTGAGATTTATCACTTAACTGGTTTTATATTAGTCGTATTATCTCATCATTAGATGAGATCAAATAAACGACTTCCTAAGATAACTCTCACTACCATCATAAGAGAATTCCTTACACGAATTGGTCTTTAATTACTATCCACAACTCAAAGAAGTAGCAAGCATCCTTTCTTTATCCTAGATGAAAAACAAGATAGCATATCCCCCTACGCAATCACTTACAAACATCATATATAAAAGCACAATATTGACAGATTAAGCAAAAATATCAATATATTAAACATGATTCCATCTCTCCACATATCTGAAAAAGACAATTGAAAAGGAGGGAACAAACAACCATTATGATCTCAGGTAATGAAGTAACATCATATATATTTTATATATATTTATAAAACGAGAATCTTTTTGAAAGGATGTAGATGTAGAGAACCAGTGAACCACCACCAACACTAGCAGGATAACATCTGATAACAGACTTTAATTACCCACCTCAAAAGGAACAAAACCCATTGCAATGCAACACACATCCAATGTGTGAAGAGAATAGAAAACCAGTACTAATTAAAGTTTCATTCAAGGTTAAAGAAACAAAAAACTAAAAACATTGTTTTATTGTTTACCCCCCTATTTTAATTGACCGAAGTGCCGTCAGGGCACTCTCTTGCAAAATGCCCCTGCCCGCCACAATTGTAACAGCCACCGCCACCGCCACCGCTTCTCCCAAACCTTCCACCGCCATTGCCGCCGCCCTTGGGGCAGTCCCTCGCCAAGTGACCTTGCTCGCCACAAGTGTAGCATCCACCACTCTCACCCTTATAACAATCCCTGGCGAAATGCCCCTGCTCCCCACAGTTGTAGCAGCTGCCGCCGCTCACGGTCTTACAGTCTCTGGCCAAGTGCCCAGAGCCTCCACAGTTAAAGCAGCCACCGCCACCGCCACCGCCACCACCACCGTTAAACCCAAACCCAAACCCACTAGCACGGGCAGCGCCTCTCCCGCCAGCATAGCCACCAAAGGTGTCTTTCCTGGTTCCCTGGACGAAGGATCCGTCTGGACCACTGACATCCACAGCCTTGGTCTTTCCGTTGTCCCCAGTCTCGACGAAGAACTCGACGGCCTCCCCATCTGCAAGAGAGCGATATCCATCCGCTTTGATGGAGGACTGGTGGACGAACAGATCTTCGCTTCCGTCGTCTGGGGTGATGAAACCGAATCCCTTCTGCCCATTGAACCACTTCACCACTCCCGACAATCGCTTACTCTCCTCCTCCGCCATTCAACAAACCCTAACCCTAACCCTAACCCTAACCCTAACCCTATCTCTCTTCTTCTGCCCCCTATTTATTTACAACTAGTGCGTTGCGTTCCTTTTAACCATTAATTTTGGTTAACTAACTCCGTCTCCACCTGCCTGCTTCCTCTGTAAAGCGTGTTGCATATGTGTTTGATGTCTCCAATAGTCCAATCAAGACTTGTTCACAGGCTTAAACCCGCCCATCAACTATTTAAAAATATACATTTTTAATATAAATATTAAAAAATAAAAAAAGGTGCATTTGGTAAGGTTCGATTCTTAGATATCAAGGTTGATATGGTATAACTTATACCACTAAGCTAACTCATATTTATATAATTCATGCATCGAGATCTTCTTGGTAGTGTCTATAATCTTTAAGTGTTTAAATGCCTCAAAGATTGGACTATTCTTAAAACCAATAAGTGATAACAATGCACACAATCACAATACCGGAGCAATACCAACCAAAATTTCCCCAAACAATTGGGATGGAGCCATGGAGGGGATGCCATGTTATAAATGTCAATGTTTTCAAAATTATGTGTCACACACTCACATGATCATTTACATTATTCAAATAGTTACATGTAGAGGCTTTCTTTTTTTTTTTTTTATGAGAAAGAAAAGTTACAAAATAGGGTATGGTGGATTTGTGTAACCGTTCTAGTCACTATCACCCATCAATTACCCTTAATTTTGTTATGTAACTTCTCCCTCTTTCTCCAACCTATAAAAGGGGAAGTTACCCCATTGTAGTGCATCCTGGAAAAATTAAAGGAAATGAGATAACTTCCAGAAAGTTCTAACTCATCTTGTTTGGTTGAATATTTTCAAAAACTTTTATGAAAGTTTAACCCCAACTTCTTCCACATAGGAGAAGATAACTCACTTAGGGGATGAGTGAGTTATCTTTCTGAGGGAGAATGGACGTTGTTACCTTCATTTAATGTCCTCTTTCTACCTTTATTCCCTACAATCTTTTTCTCAAAAACAATGAAAAGGGTATTTATGTCAATTAAATTATTTTATTATTTTTAAAATATGGAACTTCCTAGGAAGTTCAAAATTGAACCAAACATGAAAAACACAACTTCTTTAGTGGTTAACTTCCCAGAAAATTAAACTTCCCTAGAAGTTAGTAAAATGAACCAAATGAGGCCAAGGTTAAGGAACATGACAAGGTTGTTTAAGTATGAAGATATAGCAATGGCATATACCTGTAACTATTTTTTAATATGAAAAAAGTATTTTCTTAATATGAAATCGTATTTGTTGAAGATCCTAGAATTATGATTGTTTTACAAAAATTTTACAATAAAAGCATTTGAAACCATTAATTAGCATCGAGAAGAGATGGTTATCCTTAATCCTTAATTCTTATCCTTAACCTCTATAAAAGGGGCTTAAAGAGTTGGCTTCAACGTCTCAAATTAAGATTTTCATCTAATTAAAAATATAAATAATACGTCTTGTCTTGAGAACTTTCACGTGTGATAACTTTTTGATTGTAAATCTTAATGATTTTTAATTTAGGATTTGATTATGATTATGTTTGTGAGATCTCATTTATTGTGCTAATTCTATTAATGTACATACATACTTATGTTTAATGACGATTATAAGTGAATTTAGTCTTTGATAGGACATTACATTTTATGAATCATATAAAATGAATTAGTAATGCTTGTAGTACATGGAAGGGAATATGTCATATTTTGATGTATAACTGCAATGACTCGTATTGCTATTTTATTTTATAATGACTTTAACATACCAAACATATATGCGCGCTGATGTAGAACTTACGTGATGTTTGGTTATGTGGATCAAGTGGGAGAACTTTAAGCTATATTTGACCCACATATTAAAATGAAGTATGAAACAAGTGGGAGAATGTACGACCATTATGTGTGTTGGAGTATATAATCCCACACTAGAAGTATAATAAGAGTTGATGTGATATTTTTAAGTGGTGTAGATTGGATCCTAGCGCAAACCAATTGGTTTTGTACAAAATAGGTTTAAACCCTATTTGTATACCCACGTGTACGTGTGCGGCCCAACACTCTCCAGTACACGGATTTCAATATGATATCAGAGCGGAACGATCTTGAGCTTATATTTGACGACCTAGTTGGGTTAACGGGGGAGTCTAGACCCTTTTGTGGACCTTGAAGCCTATAAGAGTAGGCATAATTATGTTTATCCGTACCTCTAAAAGTAGGTTTGAGTTTGGCAAGTGACAACTAGTCCGCACCTAGTTGCACTTGAGGGAGAGCGTAGGAGTATATAATCCCATATTGAAAATATAATAAGAGTTAGTGCGGTATATAAGTAGTGTAGATTGGATCCTAATACAAGTCAATTGATTTTTTGCAAGATGGGTCGAAACCTCATTTGTATACCCACCTCTCCGGTCCCACAAATTTCAATAATGTGTCTCATAAAATTAAGTTTAATTTACGTAACTTATGATACCAAAAAACTTTTAAGCTCTCATTACCGTTACCAATTTGATGGAAATTGATGTTAATATGAGAAGTTCAATGGTTCTCCTTCAAGTCTATAAAAGGGCACTTGTTCCATCAAACATTGTGCAGAAAGCATTGGGTTTTATGAGTCTATATATAAATCTCTATTTATCTATTTCTTATGTTAAAAATAACACTTACATCTATGTTTAGTGTTACTATTGAGTGATCGTAGGATATATGTAGATCGGCTAGTTGTTCCCACCCAATTCCTGCACATTGGACACGACTTGGACGACCCAATTGAAAGCCCCAACCATCTGTCGATACACTTGGCATGGAAAATGTGACTATATCTCGGCAGCAGCTGTGCCTTATTCTCCTTTTCAATTAAACAAATCATCCCAGCAAACACTACATAGCACATGTTTCTGTTAAGATGTGTAGACTGAAATAATAGTCCCACATTAAAAAATAAAATTTCTAAATGAAATATATTAATAATTGTCTCCCCTCTAATAATACCGAACAAATATATTCATCACAACAGTGGCTCGCGTGCCGACCGCTGCTTTCCACCCTCACCATTCCCTTCAATAATCTATTCATCACAACAAGTGCACAGAGAGAAATATTAAGACTTACAGAATTAAGAAAAAAAAAAAAAGAATGCAAAATAGCAAGTGTTTCCTTAATTATTTTATTAGTCACTAGGATTTATTTACGCTATGTTATCGGCCCAATATGGTCAAGCGGATGAGATTCGCTTAACAATGTTCCAGTATACAGTATATAGTAGAACAGTAAATAAATTAGAGATTCGACGCCGACCAAATTAAGATTCTCTTACTTGGCACCTACTCATTAGAATTAGAATAGCAATAAAAAAAATTCACCCAAAAATAGGAGATTAATTATTTGCATGCACACCATGATACACAGCAAGAGGATTTTCTTCTAATTCTCTTTTTGAGGATTATTATGCAGACAGAGACTCGTCTTCCATCGGTCCACCCAAATGCTTTTCATCCCTCAAATACACTGAAACAACAATGCAGCCTCTTCTCCACTTCAACCCCACCTCTATGAGCTGTTATGCTGCTTTCTTCCCCAACTTAATTGCTGTTCAGCCATGAACTATGCAAGCTCCAAGCACGCGTTCCAAACCCGACTTTCAGGCTCAAAGGGCATGGCTTTGAGGAGGACTTTTACATTGTTGAATTGTCCGCCATAGCGCCCTAATAGATCAACTAAGCAAGCGTAATGCTCTTGATTAGCAACTACATGATGATCCCTAATCATAGACTTGAAAATGTTGATCCCTGCTTCCACAAGACCTGAATGGCAGCAAGCATGAAGAATGACAACCAAGGTGATTCCGTCAGGCTTCACTCCTTCCCTAACCATGTTGTCAAGAAATTCTAAGGCTTCCTCGCCTAGACCATGTTGTGCCAACGCAGAGATCATTGTGTTCCATACCATAACATCTTGCTTTTTACGACCAAGAAGATCAAAAACCTGCCTTCCAATATCCAACCTCCCACATTTCGAGTAGACATCAATCAGTGAGCTGACGACTATTGTATTAGGCTTGAAACGCGTTCGTATCAAACGGGCATGAATCTGTTTACCATGAAGAAGCAAAGCAATGCCGGCACAAGCACAGAGACTACTACTGAATGTGTACTGATTCGGTTCTATTCCATTCATCGTCATCTCTCTGAAAAGCACAAGTGCCTCCCCTCCAGAGCGTTCCGCGCATAGCCTGCAATCAAGGCAGTCCAAGAAACAGGATTCCGTTGAGGCATCTCATTAAACAATCTACGAGCAGATGCCATATCGCCCCCCTTGGCGTACCCCGAAACTAATGTAGTCCAAGCGAGAACATCCCTTACCGACATTTCATCGAACAACTTCTGGGCATCGCAAAGCACAAAGCATCTAGCATAGGCATCCACGATAGAGCTTGAAAGCACCACATTTTGCATAAACCCGGCTACCAAAACTTGACCATGAACCTGCCGAGTGAGGCCAAAGTCCTTCAATTTCACACACATAATCAACACCCCTGCGAAGGTGAACTGGTTGAAGCCGATAGACGATCCACGCAACTGAGCATAAAACGACAAAGCTTCATCAAAACGCCCATTTCGCGCATACCCAATGACCATGGTGTTCCAGGACACAACGTCTCTCTCAGGCATTTCATCAAACAGTCTCTTAGCATGTTTGAGCATCCCGACCTTGACATGCACCGCGAGCATGTTGTTCCAAGAGAAGACATTTTTGGCGGGCATTCTGTCAAACAGTTGGCGGGCTTCAACATCACGGCCGCATTTCGAGTACATGTTGATCAGATGATTGGACAAATAGGTGGTGGGTCGTTTGCGAGCAGTGAGCTTCAAATGGAGGTGAACCCATTTGCCTTCTCTGAGAGACTTGGAGGTGGCGCATTGTTTGAGCAAGAATGCGAGAGTGCGAGAATCTAAGCGAAGGCCTTGACGCGAGAGAAGCCCCAATGACTCGACAGCTTGTTTGAGCTTTTTCTGAGAACAGAGAGCCAATACGGATTGGACGAGGCAAGGACGGGTCTTGGATTTCTTTTTCGGTCTAATGCCGGCGACAATTCGATTGATTGAAGAGAGAGAGTACATGGCACTGGCAGATGATGAAGAGGACCCATTACGCCCATTTCATAACCGTTGCCCCAACATTAATAAGCATCTTATTTTGCTCTCAACTCATGCATTTCCTTCTTCACTGTGTTATTTTTTTTTTTTTCTTTTAAGTGAAAATCACGATATCTTCTGAGATTTTACATTTTTAGTAAGTGATATCTTTATCATTTTACGAAGTGATGTCTTTATCATCTCACCTGAGAGGTTTTGTCTTCTTCACTTTGTTTGTTATAGGAAAGTAACTAAAAAATTAAATTAACGCTACTCTAGTACTAGACTACTAGTAGTGTTCATTTTCGTAATCAAAACAAGGAATCACATTGATAAATGAGTTGTATATACTCAATCCGTTTCGTATTATCTTAATGGTAATAGAAAACAAGACTAAATTATCTTAATAGTAATGCAATCATCAACTCTTAATAGTAATGCAATCATCAATTTAATTCTTGTGCACAAATTAAAATGTGACAGTAATATAGAATAGAAGGAGTATGATTTTTTGGATTTGAATCAAAAAGCAATTTATCTTAGAATTTAGCCCACTCTGCAGCAAACTTGAGACCCTACTTTTTCCATAAACTTCTTATATACAGTATGTGGATCATGTAATGTTGATTTAATTAATTTGTTAAAAGTAACAGAAAGAGATAGAGGGGGTTTTTTGAACCCTCTCACTCTAACCCCAATGGTTACAAAAACAAAACTTAGTGTTCCTCGAAATTTTACACCGATACCCATTTGTAACAAAATTGATGTGGATCTTGTTGAATGTACACTATGATGTATGTATGCACTTGTCTCAACAAAAGAAATGAAACATTCTAATGAAATATATTGTTGTTCTTAATTAATCAACTTTCTTCTTAAAAAATTAATCGACTTTCTTGACACTGTTTGAGGTACTCCATATATTGATTCGTCGATAGTTGAACGTTTCTCTCTCTATTTTATATGCAATATTGCAACCTCAACTAATAGTTTATTCGATAGTGCTTCATCATCTCTACCAATTTTCTCTCAATCACAACATATTCCTACTAGTTATCTCTCCATCATAACTTTGTCTCAAAATGTCTCTATCAAAACCTATTTTCATGCCATTTCTTGCTAATTCATTCACCAATTAATGATTGTTGATGTCTATAAAATGACGTGAGTTGTGTTGTATAATTATATTATTTTTTTGGTAAATTAATTTTTTTTGTGTTAAATATTAGATGAAATTAAAGCTAGTTTTAATTAGTAAGTGAATCAAATAATCAGATTTTTTATGGTGAGTCATAGATCAAGTTAGTAGTTAGGATTATTTGATTGATACATAATAATGATTATATATTATACTTCAATTTAATTATTAAGGATCTATCTTAAACAAAATCTTTATATTTGAGCTTAACATGATGAAATTGAGGCAACATATTAATGGATAAGTTTTTTTTTTTATTAAGTCTAATCTATATTGGTAAGTTTGGCCCTTCCTGTCCCAAAAGTTTGGCTCCTCCCCTGCATGAGTGCCCAAGTCAAAATCGAAAGCATGGTTTGCAAGCCCGTCTATGCCAAAAATATGCATTTTTAGTGCCAAAATATCTGCAAATAATCTAACTAATAAATGTCTTAGTCGTTACTGTTGGAATATATAATCCCACATTGGAAATATAAAAAGAGTTGGTGTGGTATATAAATGGTGTAGATTGAATCTTAGCACAAACCAATTGATTTTGTGCCATATGCGCACGTGTGTGTGACTCACACTCTCTGAGCCCATTAATTTCTATATGGTATCATAATAGAACGATCATGTGCTCATATTTGACGACTTAGTTGGGCTAGCGGTGGAGTCTAGACCCGTTTGTGAACTTAGAGCCTCTGAAAGTAAGCCTAGACATGTTTATATGACCATCTAAGAGTAGGTCAGTGTTGACAAGTGACAACTGGTCTAGGCCCAGTTGCACTTGAGGGGAAGTGTTGAAATATATAATCCCACATTGGAAATATAATAAAAGTTGGTGTGGTATATAAGTGGTGTAGATTGATAAGCCTATTAGATTTATACAAGATGGACTATAACCCCATTTGTATACCTACATGTGCATGTGTGACCCAACAATTTTTGGGCCCATGGATTTCTATAGTTAGAGTACTAGAAAAGAATTCCAAGAAGGGAATTAAATGGACTTTTTTTGGATTATCTAACCATATTTAAGCTCTGGATTACATCCACAAGTTTCTCAATAATATCCTTAGTTGATGGGATTGGAATTCCAAGAAATGGGGGTTTCTGTATTTCCCACTAGAACCATTTTTGTGGAACCACTGACTATGCCCTTCCAAGAAGAATATGAAGCTCCAACACAAAACAATAAGATCTAGAAGAACCAAAAAAAAAAAAAAAAAACAATATAAGATCTAGGATCTAGCAAGCTTTATGAGGAAGTTTGATCTCTGGCTAAATGCTAGGTTCTGGTGGTCCTTTCAAATAAAGCAGAGCCAAGTATAACAAAACTTAATTTATTCTTTTGAGATTTGATCTTTAATTATTCTTAATTGGGGCAGCTTGATTAGATTCGATCGATTATGAATGGCGTGAGTGTCAGAATTCTGATAAAATTCTTATATAATCACGTATAATATCTCCTCACCACAAAACAAAGCGTCAGACACTGTTGGGGCATGATGCTGATTGCTGGCTGATCCAAAAACATGGCAAGTGACATACACGTTTATGGGCGAATGTGAGTTGCAATGTGTTGTTCACCCTCTCTGCTAGCTCTGCAGGTTAGTCTTGGTATGTTACATTAAGATGAGGGCGGGGAACACCAAATTAATTAAGCAGTTTAATGGAAGTCATTGGAAAGAAGAAATGCGCTTACTGAAGTAGATACACATTAATTTTCCTCCAATTCATTTAGTAACAGAAGGAAATCGGCCTCAAAGATGAGAGGACATATATAGATCTGAAGCAACCACTTTTGGCCTTGTAGATAATCCTGGTAGAGTACGTAACAATTAATTAGAGTTGACCGCAGTCGGTAATAACAACAGGCTTAGAAGTGTCCCCAGAAGAAGATCCCACTTTCTCAATGCTGTAGACCACGGTCATCCCCTCCACAACGTGACCGAACACCACGTGATGGCCGTCCAGCCAGTCCGCCTCGTCCGTGCAGATGAAGAACTGCGAGCCGTTCGTCCCAGGCCCTGAATTGGCCATTGACAGCACTCCCGGCCCCGTGTGTTTCTTTATCAAGTTCTCGTCCTCGAACTGCGGCCCGTAAATGGACTCCCCACCTGTCCCATTCCCGGCAGTGAAGTCTCCTCCCTGGCACATGAATTCCGGGATGACGCGGTGGAAGATGGATCCCTTGTAGTGCAGGGGCTTCCCGCACTGCCCCACCCCCTTCTCTCCCGTGCACAGTGCACGGAAGTTCTCCGCCGTCAGAGGAGTCACGTCCGCGTACAGCTCCATCACGATGCGCCCTGCCGGGGTGCCGCCAATGCTTATGTCCAAGAACACTCTCGGGTTCGAGTTCGGTTTTCCCATAATTCATCCACCTGAGATCAATATTGTGTGATCTTCTGACTGGGGAATTATATATTGGGGCGTTTTATAGTCAATTGGGAGCCACTAATCCACTCCTTCTCACGCGGATACACCTTAGATCTGTGTATGCTTGCATCTCATGTGTCCTATGGACAACTAACTTCTGTAAGCAAATGTGTCTTGCAGCCTTGACCTTGATCTGCATGTTACTTATTGGGATTTATATGTTTTGTTTGTAAATCAATAAATGTAACGAGCCATGCATGAAAATAGTTCTAGCTCTTGTCAAAATGAGTGAATATGCCCTTGTGGAATAAAATTATCTACTTTAACCTCAAAAGAGAAAAGTAAATTAAAAAAAAAAATAAAAATTGTGTAACATTTCCAATTCTCAAGAGTTTGGAAATTAACTACATTATAGATTCAACACATATTGGATCCATATTTTTCTATTATGATTTATGCTCCATAACTTAAACTTTACTAGATCACTTTAAAAAATGGACCAAACCCTTGACATATTTGTTACTATGCGTATCCGTCAAATGATTCCAACAATTGGATGATGTCCAAGGCATGATCTAGATCTACCACATGCATTCAAATGATTCTTTCTTATCACATTCAAATATAATCAATAAGCGCCACAAAAATTAATTAGTATCCAATGCAATGTTTTTGACCGGCAAATAAAATCACCCCATTTGATAATTCACGTACAATTTTTTTTTTAAAGTAGTTAGGTATAGGAAACATCTATAATGAATTAATCAACCATTTTTAAAGGCATGTATTCTGATAAGTGAACAACAACATTAAGAGGCCAGCAACTCCACACATGGTCGTTCACATGGGAAGTCCTCCTAGCGTACATCCTTCGCTTGAATACGACAAAAGTGAAATTGTCGGTGATGTACCTGAGTACCCGTGGAGGGAGGGCCACAGACTCTTTGCTCTTGTTTGGTTTGTTTTATTTCTTAGAGTTAACTCACAGTGTAAGTTTATATTTCATGTTTAGTTCATCTTAGGGTAGTTAAAGATTTTAAAAAATAGTAAAATAGAAGAATTGACATAAATACCTTTCATACTTAAAAAAAAGAAGTTCAAATTTTAAAAAATAGTAAAATGGGGATATGAGGGGCAATTGTGTCCGTACAACTCCCGAGAGTTATCTTCTTAAGGGAGAAATATCTAACACCCTAAGTTGGGAGATAACTTACAGAGAGTTAGACAACTAAACGGGATTAGTTCTCAACTCCCGTAAGTTATCTCCCAGAGATATTTCGCCTCCAACTAAACAAGGCCCTAGTCTTTAAATGAGGAAAGGGGGTTTGAGCCCTTAAAACTTTGGGTAGAAGGGGATATAGCCCTCGAAGTGAATGTAGGTAGTTTTAGCCCTTAAACTAAAAAATTTGGAGGATTTTAACCTACCATCTAACTTTCCATCTTCTTATGTGGTGATGAGTTGGACAAAGGGTGGAGCCCACATTAACAATACTAATTCTTACCCAAGCATTCCATGCATCTTTCCAATGAAACATCATTTGCAAAAATACATTCACATTAGCACTATTTTTTTCCCACTTAAAAAAGTGATTTTTTTTTATGAGGAGGAAGCTAAAAATTAGGGTATTTTTAATTTAAGATTTTGATTAAGTCATTAGTTAAATAATGGATGGTGTTAAAAAATTAAAAAATAAGAAATTAGGATGGGATTGCCATAGTATGTTACTTATCTATCCATTAATAATCTTTTACATTAAATAATATTTGTGAATTCAAAAAAAAATCTTTTACATAAAATAAAAAATAAAAAAAACAAAAAATAAATGAAGGGATGATTTATTATTATTTATTAATATTTAAATTATAACACCGGTAAAAATATTTGATGATGATTCCTAATTTAATATCGATCAAAATATTAATTCATCCTCAAAAGAGTTAAACGACAATAATGTGATTCTTGAAATTAAAAAATAGAGTTAAAAAATTGTGCAAATTATTTTTTTTTTAAGTAAAAAAAAGTGTTAATATGAATGATTTTTTTGCAAATAATGTCATTTAAATTTCCTTAAAAAATAAATAAAAATAATGTTTTATTAGAAAGTTAAAATGTTTGGTCAAAAAATATTGTTAATGTGGACCCGTTCTTGTCCAACTCATCACCACATAATAAAGAAAATGGTGAAATGATGGAAAGTTAGATGGTAGATTAAAATCCTTCAAATTTTTTAGTTTGGGGGCTGAAAATCACTGACATTCCCTTTAAGTGCTAAATTAACTTTCCAGTTGTAACAAAATCTCAACAACCCAATTATGACTGTTGACCAACTAAACCAACGACTTCACACTTGATTGTCCTGTGTAATTACAATGAACTCATCCTAACAGAACCCGGGTTTCTTCTTTTAAATCTTTGGACAAGGCAATGCAGTATCATTTGCATTGGATCTGTTTCTAAATTGTACATATTAATTATGTTTTGAGTCTCCAAGCTTGAGTCTTTCTCTAGTAGATTCATAGATGCCTAAACATGATTATATATATGGTTGTTGCAATCATGGGGCTTTATTATGCAGCAGCCTGTAAGGTCGCTGCAACCTTGCTTAATTAGAATATTATCCTACTTTACCTTTGAAAATTTAAGTGAATTGTGTGCTCTATAGAATTATTCATTAACACGCTCCTACGGCGGCAAAAGGTCACTTGTTTGTATGACTATTCTACGCTAACTTGTGTTAATCTTTGTTATTATCTCTCTTTATGGTATAATGAATATTTATGGTTTGGCCCTTTGAGCCCATTATGTGTAACTATATATATTGATCTATTGATCCTTAATAAACACTTCAGTCTTTTTTCCAAAACCTAACATGATATCAAAAACCTAACAAGATATCAAAGCCTCTGTTTGGTTATGGGTAATCTCTTGTTTCTCCTCTCTTTTAGTCAACTTCCTTGACTTCGATTGTTGCCATAATCTTTTGTGTGCATGTTGTTCTTCTTGCTCCGTTCTCGTTTTCGCTATCTCTTTTGTAGTAGTTTTGTTTACATCCTCTCTTTTCTTTAATGCTCGTTGTTCACCCTCTCGATTTTGTGGTTTTGTGCATTATCTTCTCCGCAGTTCGCTCCTCTATTTTGTGATTCCTTTGTGATCTCTCTTGTTCGTCATGCATCTCATCACAAGAGAAAGATCTGTGTGTTGCGGATCTGATCTTTATTTATCCTCCTTTGTTATGTGTTCATCAATAATTATCTCCCCCTACTCGTTATCACCACGTTTCGTTGTGCTTGTTTTTCATTTTTTTTGTGTTATGAGTTTAGGGTTCTTTATTCGTTTGGAGGCGTCTCTCTTTACTCATGCTCACCAACATCTTGCCCTGCATCTTCTGAACTTGTTTGGTTTTAAAGTGTATCATTAGTTTATATTACCAGTTCACCACCAATGCGTCCATCATTGTGCGACCATATTCTCCCCCTTCTTCATCTTTATCTTGTCGCACGAACTTTTCGCAGTAACTCTATGTGCGTGCTTCTCATCGTTATATCACTGTTACCGACTTGTCGTTGTCGGGCCGTCTCCATCTGCTTATTTGAATGAACTTTTCACACAGCAGTTCTTGAATTCATATATGCGTGCTTTCGTCGACCTTTCCTCATCTTTGTCTTGTTCGGACGAACTTTTCGCAGAACTGTTTATGTGCGCTTCTCATTGGTATGTCGTTGTTATCGCTTGTCGTCTGTCGGCCGTCGCCATCGTTTGCCGATGAACATTTCGCACAGCTTCTTGTGTTCCTGTGTGCGTGCTTCTCATTGGCCCTTCTTCATTTTTGTTTTGTCAGACGAACTTTTCGTAGCAGCTTTGTGTGCGTGCTTCTCATCGGTATGTCATCGTCACATTCTTGTCGTTGCCAGACCATCGCCACTGTTTGCCGAATGAACTTTTCGCAGCAGTTCTTGTGTTCTTGTGTGCGTGCTTCTTTTCGCCACTCTTCTTCATCTTTGTCTCTTGGACAAACTTTTCACAAAAGCTTTGTGTACGTGCTTCTCATTGGTATGTCGTCGTCACCGGATTGTCGTTGTCGAACCGTCGCCACTGTTTGCCAGATGAACTTTTCGCAACAGTTCTTGTGTTCCTGTGTGTGTGCTTCTCGTCGGCTCTTCTTCATCGTCATTCTTCGTTGGACGATTAAATTTGTGGTGCTAAATGCTTCTACTCATCATCGTGTCTTGGTGCCACCAGAGCCATTATTATTATTTTCGTTCTAGTCAGTTATTATTATTTAGTATATTTATTTTAGTGAATTAGTTGCAAACTCAAGAGTTGATCCACCTTGAACTTGAGGGAGGGTATTAAGGTATATTGAGTATTTAGAGTTTGGCCCTTCGGGCCCATTATGTGTAACTATATATATTAACTTATTGGTTCTTAATAAATACTTCAATCTTTTTTCCAAAACCTAACAATCTCAGGCTTTCAAGTACGTCATTCCTTGGAGGAAGAACTGGGTCCGGCATGGAACTTTACGGATATCAAAGATAAGGGAGGAATACCCTGACAGGAGGATGCTCACTTTATCCGGCTGAGAGCAATATGAATGACTTGGTTTCAGAGTACCAACAGTATCAGGATGCTACAGCAGAAGATGAAGATGAGGAATATGGTGATGAGGTGGTTGATGACAACTATGAGAATTGAACTTCATGGAAAATTGGTTCAAACCTTGGAGTTTTAACTAGTATCAGGTCCAAATTGAGGAATTTCACTTAGAGGGAGTAATTTCTAGCCATCACAAAAGCCCCCTAGTTATTGATAGTTTCATAAATTTCAGTTTTGTGTAGTGTAAATGTTCCCTTTGAAGTAAATCATAATTACTTAATTTGATGACCAGGAAAAGAAACTATGAAATCAACAATTGGTCTTAGGTGTAACAAGTTGTCGAAGTTCCTGGCTCTTTTTTTTGAGAAAATGGAGACTAGCTCGAGAAAGTTGCATATATCTCAAAGTAAAATACAATAAAGGGACTGTGTACCTTTCATGTCGGCTATGTATAAAAGAATACTATATACAAAGAATAGATCCTATCTCCTAGGATTTCGGATCCAATGGACCTCCGACATACAAAAAAAGGCCGCTAGCGCTCCCCGCAAGCCCATGAAATGTGGCTTGGAGTCACAACTCAACTAGGAGTGGCTAAGAAAGAACTCGCGGAGTACAAACTCCGCCTTCTAACTCTTGCAAAATCACTGCCTTGTCACATAATTGGTTATGTGGAGAATGTCTGTTTATCAATTGAAGTTCCTGGATCTTTGATTTATATATATATATACAGAGTTTTCGGTTAGTCATTTTGTTTTTTAAGTTTTATTGCAGTAAAAGTAAGTTCCTTCCTTTTGTAGTTTCCAAATTTAATGTGATATTTGGAGGAAAAAGAAAAAAGGATAAAAGAAATAGAAATGATGCTCATATTTTTTTCTCAGATAGAAATGCTCACATTTAGAAGAAGCAACTATTCAAGTCAATGTGTGGTAGAAGTAGAATTCCTTTGCTTTATGCGCATCGAATTCTACTTGGCTAGTATTCTCTAATGGTGAAACAGGACGCGGGGTGTTGGCTCAATGGATCCAAACTTAAACTCAACTCTAGCAATGTGGTGCCATTTATCTTTTGAAGTTTGTAGCATCTCTTCTTGTAACTAAGTGACAATTACTCTCATTGTTGCTGTTGGAGTTGGTTCATGAGACAAATAGCAGAGCAGAGTCTTCTCTGATTAGGTGAGTAGTAACTTATTTCTTTCATGGTAAACAGTTTTTCTTACAGAAAATGAAGAAAATATTATTATCACTTACACCACTTAAATGTCACAGAATGCAAACTTGAAATCATGCATGGCTTAAATTCAAATTGTACAGTAGAGAGAACTTAGAACACCTCTCCACTCCAGGGAAGGTGTGCCAAGAATAAATAAGATAAATAGAAATGAGATTTTGAAATAAAATATATAGCAGCTAGCAAGTCTTAGGCCTTAGTTATTAAACCTACACAAGTACCTTAAGGATGAGAAACGAAGGGTGGAAGTGGTGGCTTCTTGCCAAACTTTGGGTGATTGAAGTAGGTTGGAGGAAGTGGAGGCCAATGCCCAAATTTGGGATGATGGAAGTACTTTGGGGGAATCTTTGGGAAGGGTGGACATGGAGGCTTTACAAAGATGGGAGGCTTAGGCGTGTAGGTTGGCACCGGCGGAGGGAGAGGCTTCACTTCAACTGGTGGAGGGAGTGGCTTCACAACAACTGGAGGCTTAGGTGTGTAAGTTGGCACTGGTGGAGGGAGCGGCTTCTCGACTACCGGAGGCTGAGGCTTAGGCTTAGGTGTGTAGGTTGGCGCTTTTGGAGGGCAAGGTTTCTTGACCACAGGAGGCTTAGGCGTGTAGGTTGGCGCTTTTGGAGGACATGGCTTCTTGACCACTGGAGGCTTAGGCGTGTAGGTTGGCGCTTTTGGAGGGCATGGCTTTTTTACCACTGGAGGCACCACTGGAGGCTTAGGCGTGTATGTTGGCACTGGTGGAGGGAGTGGCTTCACGACCACTGGAGGCTTAGGCGTGTATGTTGGCACTGGCGGAGGGAGTGGCTTCACGACCACTGGAGGCACCACTGGAGGCTTAGGCGTGTATGTTGGCACTGGCGGAGGGAGTGGCTTCACGACCACTGGAGGCTCCACTGGAGGATTAGGCGTATATGTTGGCACTGGTGGAGGGAGTGGCTTATTGAAGATTGGCGGACATGGCTTCTTGAAGAATGGAGGGGGCTTGAAAAATGGTATTGGAGGTATCACCAAAGGAGGGTGGCTGTAAATTGGGAAAGGGGGTGGGAGAGGTTTCTTATAAATCGGAGGAAGACTATTGGGGAGTTGTGATCGAAGTGTTTAAACCAAGGATGGTTGAAGGGACGCCACTTGGGAAGAGGCGGGAACTTGAGAGGAGGCCAAAAGAAGGCTGATGTGCATGTTGCCGGGGAGAAGGTCAATTTTCCACGTAGACCCAGTGTAAGCTTTCCTTTGCTCTTGGATGCCAAGATTATCTTTGAAGCTTCATTCTTTACTGTGCAATGGACACCAGATGCAGTCTGCACATTTGCAACGCATTCCTTTGTCAATTGTCCTTCTTCTTTTGCAATCTCGCTTGGAAGAGTAACTCTGAACTTCCCATCTGCATCAATCTTCCCTACTCCTCTTGTCTTGAACTTCCCATCCGCAGCCTTGCAATCGATGGCTACGCCAAGTCCTGCATAGACGGATGGATTCTCACTTGATTAGATGATCATTCACTCTGAAATTTTCTGTTTGCCAATATTGAACTCATAATTTTGGTTGATTCACCACTTGTATTGCTAGAATAGAGAGTAGGTATTCAATACCAAGCGTCCACTCTTGCCACATACTGTATTAAATTATCAGCAGCGTATGATTTTAGAGTCATTTTTATGAATTATGAAATCTCATCGATTGTGGACAGTCCAAATGGCATTAAAGGGAGTATACTGTTCATGGTACAAGACATAGAAACAATGTGATCGATTATGTGCTAGCTTGCGTTGATGATAGTACAATGCGCAGATCGAAAGGATTATGTGGTAGAGCATATATACATACCTGAAAGTGCTTGGCTACTCTTAATGTTATACTGAGCGCAGTCAGAACATTCCGCGACGCCAACCACTTCAACGACAGTCTTGTCAGAGCAGTAGCAGAAGGTCACCAACGCTAGGAGTAAGCTCACCCAGAAGCCCAGAATGGGCCCTCCGCGCTGCGGGAGAACGCGCATTGGTAAAGGCAATGTGCTGAGTCGACACAGGGAGAGATTGTATAAGCTAAGTAGGTTTCATCACAAAGAAGCTTATTATCAGCTTCTTGGTTTATAGGTAGCAGTACTGCTTGCTTGTGCATTCAGAGCTTATTATATAGATTGAAAGTTGATGCATGAGATTGTTAGAGGGATAATCATCATCATCAATCTGCTCGCCGACAACGTACCTTAAAGGCACTCACATGCAAAGAGGACCTACTGGAAGGGAAGTAGTGCATGAAAGAGTGATGACAGTACCGCTCACCTGTTCTGCTTTCATTGACATTGAGTGCCATTTTCCTCATTCAATAACCCCCAACTGTTTCTTCAGACTGTTCTCATCTGCTTTGCTTCTCCAATTTCTTAACAACTACTTTCACGGTGTATTAAATGCCAAAGCAAAATAACTAAAACACCATTGCATTCATATGACACAAAGATTAGGAAAGGGTGGTTGTGGTGGTTTGGACACTTGCAAAGACGGCCTACAAATGCTCCCACTAAAAAACTTGACTCAATAAAAACTGACGAAATTCAACGAGGTAAGGATAGACCGAAGTTAACATGGAATGCATTAATTAGGAAGGACTTGAATGGTTTGGAATGCTCACCATCAATTGCACAAAATCAAGCACAATGAAAAATTTTGATCCATGTAGCCAATTCCAATTAATTTGGGATTGAGGTTGTATTCTTCTTCTTCTTGTACCCTTGCATTCATATACTATATATCACAGTGATAAATCAAACAGTAAAATTAAATCACACAACAAAAGTTTCTTTGATTAAAGTTTGCTCATACATACAAACCCAACCACTATTGACAACATCTTGAAAAAAAAAAAAAAAAACCATTGACAACAGGAATACAAAAGGACAACAAATGTCTTCCTGTTATCACAGATATGTAAAACATAACTCCAATGGAAGAGCTATTGACGTGGGTAATTTAAGTACAAATGGAAAAGGACATCTGTTGGAATGAACTGGTCCAGGATTTCCATTGTCTTGTTTTTTGACACCCAAGTTCACTGTGATTAAATGTACGACTTCTTAATCATGCTACATTATTCTAGTCTTAAGTTCGTTTAACTTGCTAGTAAAGCCTATGATATCATTGATTAGGTTCGGAAACAGATGCAGATCTATACATAATGATCCTTAATGAAATGGACTCCAGAAAGTTGGAATAGAAAAGTTTGTTTCCAACATATGCCCAAGTAATTTGTGTACAAATCTTCTTGTATGTATAAACAACCTCAAAATCTTTGAAATGTTCATGAACACACTGTATGAATGTTAACATATTCAAAAAACAATAGAGAAGGATATAAGAAGAAAATGCTAAGGTGACAATAATTTATTTATTTATTTATTTTAGAGAATAGGAGACAAGCTCCTGAAAGTTGCATTATCTCACATGAGACAATAATTCAAGCAAACAATATATATTAATTTGGTCCTCTAGTTAATTTAGATGGTGCACATTATTAAGCACATCAAACGTTCTATATTATAAAAGAGACTTCGCTTCTGTTCAAAGCATTCACTTTGATTAATTACACCTTCCATGACAAGGGTGAATAGCAAGCATTACTGTTAAAAGTGAATTAGGGACTGATTAAGCAGTGAAACATGCGGCTTTCACATTTTCAAAAGTTGAAAGAGACAAGATAGTGACATGACTGTGGGTGTGTGTGAACGAAAGAAAAACTGGGTACCCGGGATCAACCTTCGGTTAGTTGGCTGAATTCATATGATCTTGGTCCATAACGCGAAGATCTTTTTAAAACAATTGATCATTTTGGTGCCAGGCTGTCTTCACTCTCTCTTTGTTAAATGGAGAAAGATTATTTCAGCTGGCTTTGCAATCGACCTGATTTATAATTCTTTAGGTTATGGTTATTTATTGTTACGAATGGTGAGTGGTCCTGGTCCCGCCTTGTCTGGAAAGAAAGACCATTGGCTACGCATTCGATACCAACTCAATGTCATTGCAAATATGTGGATATGTTTGATACATTGATGTTGCATAATTTTAACTTCAAAATATCAAATTTGAAGTAGGAGCTGTTCGGTTCCTTTGGCATTCAATTTTTATGCAAGTATCCTTCTCATTCAGAGTGTATCGCGGCATACAGCAACTCAGGGATATCTAATCTGTTGGATACAAACAATTTAAGCAAAGAAAATTAACGTACTATTAATGCATACAAGTGCTACACAGTTGTCGAAAACTTGAAATAAGTTGGATCATGCATTGAAGCTCACACATTGTAATTAAGATAAGATAAACTTTCACAAACTTTGTTGTATACGGTAGAAAGAATGCTCTCTCACTAGAAAAAGTAAAAAGAAAGGATGCATTCAGGTCTCGTTCCTTTCCTTCCACCTTGATGGGCAAAGTACACCATTTCCGGCACTTGGTTCATGTGACAACGCGTGATTGGTTGAGAATTCACATGGTTCTTGCAGTGCGCTACTGCAAACCACCGAGTGAAACCCAGAACTGTGATGTCTTCTTCTAATGAATGCAAGCTATACAATTCAACCATCTCATCAAGAATGATTTGAGCTTCTTGCTCATTTGGATGAGTCGATAGTCCAACAATCCAATGTCTAATAAATTGTGAAGTTCACAATCATAATGTGCAGAAATTGGATGTGTTGCATTTGATTAACTAAGCAAGGCCATCGTAGTAACATAAATTCCACCACATGACAGGGTGGTTAGACTTGTAATAAATTGGTTGAATGAACTCAGAAACAAATGGAAATAAAACTAATCTCCAAAACACAGTGTCATTCAGAACTAAAGTTAAAGATCAAATAAGAAATGAAGTTCCGCGCAAAACTGTAACTTTCGCCTCACTTTCAGACATCCTTTGACAGGGCCACATCATTTCGATAACAGAGAACACAAACCCCTTCCACATTCTACGCTTGTCAAGAGGTCTTTTTCTATGGTTAAATTAAAGAGAACTTACCTACTGCGCCTAACATCATGCAGTCATCCCAAAAACTCATAAGGTAGAGAACACCTATTTCTTCTTCTTTGACTTGTTAGAAGATGGTTGAACAAAAGCGGTTCCCTGAACAGCAGAATCCCAGAAAAGTTTCATTGACAACACTTGAGCAGGTCCAATGAAATCAAATTCTCAAACTTTTTCTTTTTCAATTTCGATCAGTTATCTCATGATAGTGTTAAAACGAAATGGCAAGAAAAATAGGAAGAAGGAGAAGAAGACAACTTAGCATTATGAGAACGAATTATTTAACTAACCTGCAACCACTCATCCATAGAGGCATCACGAGTTCCAGTTCCCACTTCGACCTTTGCTGGCTTCTTAGTTTTCTGCAAAAAGAAAATGTAAAAGTTAATCAATACATCCATAGGCAACATAAGAATAGAAAGACGAAGCAGCTATTCATGATCAGTTCCATCCTCATCTTCTTATGAAAAAGCTTTGCCCCCAAACAGCAAGATGTCCAAAGTCCAGGTATAATGAATTTTATGTTTCGAAAGGCTTACCATTTTAAATATCAAAATGGGGAAAAAAAAATGACAATGAACCACATATTATTAGTATAACATACTTCAAGATATGATCCATTTATTCTATGTCAATTGAAAATTTTTAAATTGAAAACACTAATAATACCAGTTTCTAACAAAGAAACTGAAGATCACTTCTGATTCCAATACACTTATGATTCCAATACTCCTTTTTCTACTTTATTGTTGCGAGACAATGTGACAATGTAGAAGTAGAACCGGACCAGAAGTTTCCTAAAAGAGAAGGAATAGCTAAATATATCCAAGAGAGGTAGGAAATAGTTCTAATACCCTCGGCCAATTTAATAATGAACACTCTATATCATGTTAGATCCCAATTCCCCTAAAAGAAATAGATACTAAATATTTCCTCAACAATAAATATCAAATTATTCCAACAGTTTCCATCTCACAGCAATCTGGCATCATTAGGTGATGTTAGCATAACCATTTCATATTTTCTTTGTTTATCTGCTTCTTCACTTAACCAATGCTTTCCGGGGAATAAGCTTAGCAAAAGCAGGTAAAACAGAAACTTGGATAGCATCAAGTTTAGGTTTTTTTTTTTTTTTTTTTTAACAAACAGTAAAAATAAAATTTAGACTGTTCTAGACTTCTAGTAACTTCATTCAGTTTAAAGAAAATTGTGTATTTCCATAGGAACGTGGAGATGTCCTTCTCATATTGTAATTATTTTTTGTTATATTTTTGACAGTATATTTTTTTTTGGGCCCTTAGATTGTTTTCTCAAAAATACTTTTTGGATTATCACATATTAACACTTAATATCCACGTATGTTCAATTTTTCTTGACATACTAATTCAAAAGATGAAAATTATACTATCATGTAAAAATGTAAAAAAAATTGACCTGTGGAATAAATTGCATGAAAGGCGAGAGTTCTACCATACAATTCATTTTTTTGTCAATATGTTAACACATTTAGATTTTTCCATCAAAATTACTGCAATAATTTTAAGTACATAACTTTCTCAATTACAAAACTAACATTAAACACTTTCTTGAGAAGGATGGAAGAAAAACACAAGGCTTATGCCTAATTCATTCAGCAACCTTTTCAAAATACGCATAAACAGATACAGATGCGCAGTCACGAGCATGCAGACATAGCAAAAACAACAGAACTGGTAAAATTCTAGTTTTTCACATGGATGTTATGAGCATAGTTATTTAAAACATACTAGATATTTTAAAAATATATATTTACCTTGGAAAGATGTTGTACTTGGCCATGTATCCAGAGACCCAATAGGACAAGAAGCGCAATTGCAAAAGTTACAAGCAAGACAGACTCTATGCTGAGAAATCCATTAGCCTCAACAACTTCAATGGTACCATTATAAAATGTACTCTGGAAAGGATGCTGATCTATCTCATAAATAATAGTACCCACAAGATCAAATTGTCCTGGCTGAAAACGAAGTGGATAATTAGGGCACAAGGTCAAGTATATACAATTGAATTTTCTAAGTTCAAACATAAAACATAAACTCAGATCATGATTGCTCCTTTAAAATGTAACCTTTAATATTACCTGCAAGTATTTGCTAACAGCGAAAATGTAGGGAAAGGTGGCCTGAACAGAGGATGCCACAGATGCATTGTAGAACTCCTGAAAAGGCAAGGTAATGAAAAGTGAACCCAAGTTCAAAAAAGATGAAGAACTGCAAACTAACAATTTTCTATCATTTATATTTCAAATAGTTAGAGATTTAGGGTTTAAAATGGTAAACTGACACATAGAAACGCGAAATTTTGACGATTTGACAAAACCCACACATGCCTAGCCTTTAATAGCATTCTTAAATATCTAAAATAGCTAGGAAGATTTCTGAAAAACAAATGTATAATAGCAGAGCACAACAAAGGCTACAAGATTATAGGCATTCACAATGAAAACATCAAAACAAGTTCATCAAATCCAAACTAGCATGTTAGCAAGGAAAATCCAACCACACAACATAACAAGATCGATGCCCTCCTCAAGGCTATCCATGACAAACACATTGAACAAGTTTAAATTCCACAAGCACGTCATACTTCATACTCCATCCAATCTAAAATAGAATATTAGCACACTGCAAAAAAATTCCTAATATCATGCATTACAAATTTACAACAACTAATGAAAGAAAGAGCATCTAGTTAGAAGAGAAAACAAGAAGACCACTGCATAAGCATTTTGCCATGTCAAACCTCATTACCAGCAGAAGGGAATGTCCTACCTCAAAGTAAGAGCAACAAATAAAGATGTTGCACAATTACCAAAGAAAATAAGGACTGTTCTAGGCAATTCGGAAAGTTCAAAAAAACCTCCACGTCATTATATACTTATACAGGAAATCGTTCCAATAGATGAAGGATTAAAGATAAGCAAAGGGCAGAAGCAATAAAAAAAAAAAAAAAAAAAAAAAATCAAATAGGATTTTGATTAGGTACAAACACTATACACTGTGCAAGAGGATCTCATAACCAGCAAGGCACATCAAATAGAATTTAAATTTCAAGAAGAAGGCAACCCCATTTGAGCAATAAAAACTTACAAGCACAAAAAGACAACTTTGAATGTAAAAACAACAGATATATACTAATCTCAAGTGAATGAATTAACGCAATTAGATGTACCTGCATTGTAAGATTTTGAACAAGCAATTGATGATTAAACGGAAGATGAACACTGGCCTTGATGGCAATGACATTCAAGTTTGAGTCCCCTGTATTTTCCATCCAAAACAAAGTGATAATACGATATGAGGCATGTTTAGTTGATATCAAAATGAGTAAGATTTGGTTTAAAAACTAATAACAATGTACCCCCATTGTTGAGACCGACAAGTAGTTCAGTTTCTTCCCGGCTGACACCGCTGCACATGAATCACATAAACAAGTTTGTCTAACAGTAGAAATTCCAGAGATGAAAGAACAAGAGAGTGCGGTAATTAAGCATGTAAAAGATCACCTTTGGCGAAGTTGTTAGGGAAAACACAGACGGTGTCAATTCCAGGCGCGGAAGTAAAAACCTCATCGTGGATTCCAAAGTCCTGGACATCATCACCAACAATTCCAAGATCTCCGCTTCCTTGAACCAATTCGGCTTCTGAATCCGACTGGGACCTGACGACTGTCCAACGCAGTAAAATCTCGTATTGTTAAGCATTCAATTTAGGTATCTGAACTGGTAAGTCATTTCGGATCTAAAGTTGATCGAAGAAGAGAAACAGTGAAAAGGCGTCCATGCAAACAATAGATAGACGCAGCAGAAGCATCTCCGATAATCCATTAAAAAGTAGAACAAAACGAGACACAGATTAAAGCAAGAGACGAGTAATTGCAAAAAGAGTCCAAACAGAAACCCTAAGATATATACATATGAAGAAGAGAAAGAAAGAGAGATCTCTAGTCTAAAATATGGGGAGATCTGAAAACAACACATACATACATACATACATACCAGAGAGGAAGGGAGAGGTGAGCAAGAGAAGGGCGAACAACAAAAATCTAGTCTCCATTGCGATTGCCACGACGACGATCTTCGATTCGATGCGCTCGCTGATTGTATTTTATGCACTAAGACTACGAGCGAATGCTAGCGTTGTTGGGTAACCTTATAAAATACTACCAAACAAATGCGCATGTGGATGTGGGCTACAAGTTTCAGTCATAGAAAGGGGGGTAGTTTGCTGGCACACGGCTTGGCCTGCGGAAATACAAAGTGCCTGAGTTGACCCACTTCCCATGAAACATCGTCGGGTCGTCTTTGAGCCGTTCATGCACATCTGGACATGGGAACGTATACATATCTCAATGTATAGTACATAGGTCAAAGCCGCATGACGACTCTTATGGGCCAATATAACTTTTGGTGTGACATACTTGTTATCGATCTATTATTTTTATTTTTTTTAATGGTCGACACACCAAGAAAACTAATGGAGAAAAGAGTGTCTAGATTTCAAACTTAACACATTTGTTTTGCTTATGAGCGTGTTAAAGAATAAAACTTACCATTCAACCAACACCCTTCAAGGCAAGAAATGCTATGGTTTTTCATTCACCCATTTTCAAATTGACTCACGAGTAGGGATGGATAGGGGATGGAGACCTCATTACCACCAACACATCTAGAAATGAATTCTCATACTCATCTAGGGATGAATTCTCGTACTCATCTCTGTACCCATCAAATTCATGAGGGTAAAATATTTTACCCATTTCATTCCACATTGAAGATCCCTGTGGAGATTTTCATGGGGATTTTCGTGGAGACGGGAATCCCTGTGGAGAAAATATTCTTCGATCCCACTTAACTTTTCTCAAAAAAAGAATTATAAAAAATAAAAAATAAAAAATGCATTCATAACAACACAATTGTTGAAATTCCAACAAAAATAAAGTATAACATATCATGCAATTAAAATAAGGATTTGCAATTTTTCTCATTTGATCCTAAATTTTTTTTTTCAATACAGTTGATCAAAAAATTGTAAAATATAAATATAGTTGCAAACAATTCAAAACAAAACATATAGATAACCAAATAAAGTAAAATTCTAAATCTCATTAAGGTTTTTTGTTATATATATAAATGTAAAATGAGTGTTTCAGGTGGAAACTATGTAATATTATATTATATATATCATATGGTGTATAATTGTATAAATAATAAATATCACATGGTGTATAATTGATATATGAGGATCCCTATGGGTAATCTTCATAGGGATCCCCGTGGAGATTACCCATTAGAATCACCCATGGGTATCCCCATGGGTGATCTCCGTGATATATTTTATCACTCATCCTCGTACCCATACCCGTGTGGGTATGAGATTTCGTATTCATCTCCGCCCCCACATCCATTTAAAATCCCCATACCTATACCTATTAAGGTAAATCCTCGTCACCCGTGTGTATTATCCTACCTATTTGCATCCCTACTCATGAGTTATAACCTGACATTGAAATGAAAAATTTAAGCACTTGGAACATGTTTAGTGACTTCAATTTGGGGTGGCTTTCAAAATTTATGAATCTATGATCATAACTTGAACAGAGCAGGGCTTAAAGAAGAACAACATTATACAAACCAAAAAAAAGAAAAGAAAAAAGAACAACATTATTAGTGAAGGATACACCAACTCCCATTGTTATTTCATTAATTGCTAAGTTAAAGAGTTTCTAGGACAAGAATTTTGCGATGTCTGATTCCAACCACCTGGGTGTATTTGTTCAATTGAACACCACCCTTGGCTGTATACAAGATCGCCTACCAAACAACCATACCTCAAAAATGGTGTGAGGTTCCATTGAATATAAACTGGTTACAAGATACTATAAGACAACAAATAATTTTGAAGAGTGCACTTTCTTTAGCTTCTTGATGCTGATCGAATATGCAATCAATCTCCATGGATGGTGTAACGCTCCCATTTTTTTGTTGGGTCATATATCTGCAAAAATACACATGAAAGAGAGAAGAAACTGTGAGACTAATATCAAGGGAACATGAATACAGAAGGAAGTCAAAATGTGCTATCACCCATTAGAATAGCAAGTAATACTGTTTCATAATATAGGTTGATCTCTTCGTAAGTCGCGGCAAAAAACATCTGCAATTGAACACAGATACACAGGTACCAAAGAAAGAAACAAGCTGTACCTCCCATCTTGAAGCAGGGAATATGTGTTTATTCTTCTCATACCAATGCCTCTCAACCACCTTGCCAGCATGTGACTGTTAATAATACACAAAAGGTTGACATCAGTTTCGATGCATATCTCCAAAATGCCTTGCAGCATTCTAACAGAATTTTAACTAATCTCCCAAAAAGGGAACAAAAACAAATTTTCTTAGTAAGTTTTTTATCATTAAAAAAAAAAAAAAAACACCACACTGTAGTACATGGATCAAACTCTTCCATTGCGCTCGATTTAGTGCAAGTAATGGTGTGTTTTCCAAATCATTTAAATCTCTCCGAATTAATGTATTCCAAGTTAGCTTGGGTCTACTACCCCTACCACCCATCATACATGTATATCTGTACAGAATAATTTTGTGCTTCTGCAACTTTCCTATCTCAAGGATAGAGGATGCCGCAGAATATGGTCTAACAATCCGTTTTTAACCTTGTCTCTGATTCTTCATCTCTTAGAAAGCATAGCCAATCCACCCATCAGTCAAGAGTTCTCATACAAACATTCAGACTGGCATGTTCAGTAATCCTAATTACACAATGATCATTGTATTGCCTTTTATACTGTATAACTTTAAACACCATAAATCCCCAGAAAACAGTTTAAGTTAAACAGCTGCACAAAATACCTCATCCTTCTCTATTGTTGCGTCTGCAATCGTACGGACATCCTCATGAACATCAAAATGGAAAAGCTGCAAGGAAAATGGCAGTAGAAATTGAATTAATATCTTCTATCAAATGACAAAGAAGGAGAAAGAGAACGATAGAAGCAAGCAATTTCAACTAATCACACAAACATGATCAAGCACGTGCACATAAAACACAGAAGAGAGTGCACATAAAACACAGAAAAGAGAGTGCAACAAGAGGAGGCTAGATAACAACACTGAAATAAGATGTTCCCGTTCTCTTTTCTCATTTGTCTTCAATAAAAACTTACAAATTAACAATTCATCTTACAAAAGAAATACATAAATAAATACCTGCAAAAATTTAAATGCACTTTCAATGGGAAATTTCAAAGATAATATAAGTGAATACACAAGAGAATCTCATAATTGACAGATATTCAACCACTAAAGATTAGCACAAAGTAGAGCATTACCGGTCCACTCTTGCCCCTTGCCTTGTTGATGATTAGTTCATAGAAGCTGTGTTGCTGAGCTCCAAGTTTCGTCCAAACAAAAAAAGAAAAGCCCTTGTCAAAATGAAATTCAGATAAAAAATTAAAAGTATGTCAACTGACAAAAGACTCACATGAGGAATGATCAAATCTTCTTTGACATAAAGTAGGTTTTCAACAGAAGTTGTTCGGATCTCTCGAAACTCAGGTGCAAGTTGCTGCTGAACAGCTCGAAGAAACTCTCCTATTGTGTCACCCTTCCTTACCTGAACAATGCATAGCATAAAAAAGAAACTTGAGGGAAGAGGAACAAATAGAGAAAATATAGCAGAAAGGTTCTCTTTTTTAAGTAACCTGAATAACTCTTCTGTGGCCGGCACCATCCCAATAGCTGTAAGTAATTTCAAGAGGTTCATCTGCATCAGGTATATAAGTTACATGATTCAGTATGATCTGTCATTGCATTCACTCAAAATGAATAAAACTATGATCAATGAGGGCAATTACTTCGAATTCGTTCCTGCTCAAGGGCCCATTGCTTCCGTAATCTCTCTCTTTCAGCTTGTTCTTCCGCTTCCCTCTCACTGGGAAATTATCCCCAATTAAGCCCAAGGAGAAATAAAGCAAGAAAAACTCTAATGTGGCACAATTGCAGTCAGAAACAGCGCACCTGTCTGGCAGAAAGCTCGTTTCCACAGTAGGGTCCTTGCCAAGTTTCCCATTTCCAAATTGCTTCTTTCCTTGATTCTCTTCAAGTCAAAAAGAGAGATACAATAGTGTTAAGTTTGAAAATGACCCAGATAAAAGAATTACAATAAGAAGTTGCATGTCTCATCCTCGGTCTTTACTACTAAGAAAATGCCAAATCATAAAAAAGTGAATAGAAGAGAGATAGTCACGGTTATGTGCATCATCCTGGTCGCTTCCGTTGTCAATTTCCTCAGCAAAGGAGAGGCGGGAATCCGCTTTGATCTTCCTTTTCTTACGCTTTTGCAATTGAAGCTCTTCCTCCCTAAAGCATTGCAGAAAATCATAAGAACCCAACTAAAGCAGCAAAGACAAAGAAAAGCGATACGGGAGAATCAAATAAGACAGCTGCTTCAACTTACTCCTGTTGTAGCTTCTGAAGCTTCTCTTTCTCTTCCTCCTCAATTTTGTTCCGAATATTAACCCTCTATATATGTATACATGTGGAAGAAAAGCAGATAATGAAAATTAGAATCCGAAAGCTAAAGAGTTAGCAAAAGCAAGATTGATTACCTTCTCGACATACTGCTCTCTGGTGACGAGACCGACTGTTTCCTTCTTGAAAGCAGTCTCAAGAATCTGAACCAAAAATAAAGTAAATAAAGGAAAACCTAGATGAAAACACTGCCGTTTATTATTATATATATGAATGAATAGGAAAGGCAAGATGAGGCGATTGATTGAATGATTTAATAGAAGAAGAAGAAGAAGAAGAAAATAAAGGGGGGGAGACCTCGGAGGTGCTGGAGCCGAATTGGAGAAGGCCGGGCTGCCCCTTCCCCGAAGCAGAATTCGACTTTAGCTCTTGGATTTTGCGGCGCTCCACCTCCCTCTGCTTCTCCAATCGCCGAATCCTCACTGCGTCTTGGGCACTCCCAACGTACCCATCTCCCATTCCAGACATCTTCTCTCGCAATGCCTCGCAATGCCTCGCTCGCCCCACTTGCTACTTATGCCGTCCGATGCAATCTCGCGCTCACCATTCTTCTCTATTGCTCTCTCTTTTTTTTTTTTTTTATATATATTATTATTATTTATTTATTTATGGAAAATAAGTCAAAACATTGGAAGCTAGTCATATGTGCCTCTTTTTCTCAAAAAATAAAAATAAGACTACTTATATGTGCCTAAAAATTAACCAATAGCCTAACGTTTCGTTGTCATTGAAAGATTGATTATTTCTTTTCAATTTCAAATGCTGATTGCATGCAAATTAAAAAATAAAAATAAAATACTGTTCAAGTCACGAACTGAAAACAATATCATTTACAAACTACAAATTTCATCTTGAACTTGTCAACATGCCATCAAAACAACTCACATAATAGGGTCGCCTCCTCGAGGACTGCATCTTGAATAAAAGATGAAAACTAGAATAGGAGAACCATGAAAAGCAGGATAATCAAACAGTAATTGAGATATTGGCTCGCCAATCATTCATGTCCAATATGGTAAAAACTAAAGATAGGGAATGTTACTACAACAAAGACTCTGGAAAGACCAGGAATTAATGCAATGAAACAAGAAAGATAGATAGATGTTGCATGTTACATTTGTTTCCAGAGGGGAGCACCCAATTTTCAAAATAGAAGCTGTCCCCTCTACTTTAGTCCACGACACACGGAAGTCCGTACATATACTAGAGAGAGAGAGAGAGAGAGAGAGAGAGAGAGAGAGAGAGAGCTATGCATATCCCTATCTGCTTTCGGAAGTGGAAACTTCAGCACTGCAGACTGGGCAGACCTGCATAAATAGCACAGGTCCAATTAAAAACCTGTCCATCTAAACATGAATGCATAAAATAAAATAATAAGATGAGACCCGACTCCTGAGATCCAACAAGATGCAGGAAATTATGCAAACAATGAGAGGAACGCTGAAACAGCCATACCTTGTTTATTTGAAGCCAGTTGTTTATACACTCGGGATGGTAGGAATGCTTGCAAGGCAGCTTAGTCAAGGTCTCGCCATCCTCATAATCCAACCGGCATATAACACATCTGTTAACACATTCAAATGAAACTTGCATCTAATCCTCCTCTAACAACCAAAATCTGATCACTGCCAAAAAAAAAAAAAATAAGATGCAAATATGCACTTACTGATCGGTGTTTCCATCTTGGTTTGTTGGAACCTTGTAGTTAATTGATGGCAAAGAAGCAATGGCGTCTCTAGAAAGTCCTCTGCACTCAGTTCCAACCACGTCGCCCAGTGCAAGCAGCTCCTGTGAGAAGAAAACCTCTCCAATTAACCCACTTTTATTAAGAAAGAAGTTTAACCGTCTCAATGGAGTTAGGTTAACAAAACTTTCAAATCGTAACAATGACCAAATCTAGGTCTAACCTCATATGAAAGTTCATCTGGATCTACTTCTTCCCATGTATCCTGCAATAAAACACCATAATGGGTATCAGCCGAATCACAAACCAACAAGGAACTCTAACAAATAAATCATTAAAATAAATTTTGGAAAATGTCCAAAACACAGGGGAGTGCAACATCCAACTCGAGAAGTTAAAAGAAATATCTCAAATAATTCCAATCGCCTATAATTATAGAGACAAATGTTGTCAAGATCTCAATCTCAAACTTAAACCAAGCAAAAATAAGAAAAAGAGATCACAACACAAGTTAAGTTAAATACCCCAAAAGTAGAAAAAAAAAATCCACAATCAGTATTTGTGCATCAAGCTCTTTATTTCCTTAAACAATAAGACAGTACAGTCAGTTTGAAAAGAAATTTGAAATCAGAAAAATAGGACAGAACTTTCCAAGAGAAACTACTCGGCTCTCATAAATGTAGACAGTCTAGAGGTTCTAAGACTAGATCGCTAAACTCTAACTTCAACTAGGTAACAACGCCTACAAAGGATATCTTTGCATCATATCATACATCTTAATTCATATACAGTAACATAGCCTCATTCTAAAATCAGTTAAGGTCCCCTACATGGATTAAACTCTTCCATTACGATCAATCAAGTGCAATTGATGGCATGCTTTTCAAATCATTTAATCACTATGTCCCAAGCTAGCTTCGATCTACCCCTACCAAGTCGAGTTTCTTCAGTTTCTATGAGTCAAGTTGTCTAGTGGGGGCATTTGGAGACCGTCTTTGGACGTGTCCAAACCACCGGAACAGCCCTTCCTAACGTAGCGTAGCAATTCAGCAATCAGATTGTTGCAAATCTGATCAGTTTTTCCAAATAGGAAGAACCAAGAAACACAAATAAAACTGAAATTTTCGATTCATAAAATTCTGATATTCTAATAAATTCTAAAAGCATAAATACTCTACTAAATAAGACTCCTAAACAGGCTACAACTTAACCAAGTTGTATTAAGACAAGAACAAAACTAAAAAGACTCCTAAAACAACTAGGACTCGATGTTTATCTCTCTAAACTAAACTAATTCACATCAACGAATTAAAGAGCAAACTCAAAACTAAATCCAACTAAACTCAATCTTCATCACTTCCCTAATATTTGCGTTAATTGGTGCTATCCCTACATCTCTTTTTTAGATTTAAGGCTTAAAATATAGTCCTGCTTGTGTGTCATTCCTATGTGCTGGGATACAAATTCCACACAAAACTGAGCACGAATTGAACTCTCTCTTAGACGTTTCTCTCAAGTCAAGGCCATTCACCATATATCATACATCCTGAGCCATTGACTTGATAAGCAACGAAGGAGAAAGATTTTGATGGTCCTAATGGCCCAAAGATTGACTATGTGCACGGTTGTTGTAGTCACATTCAGGAGCAACTATTTTAGAACTTGCTACAAACAATTGTTAGTTTGAGTTTTTCCTGCAATTTACTCTCCTCAATCCAACTGCGTCAAGCAATCTTTCCTACTTTAATAAAGTCATCAACACATTTGTCAAAATGATTTCAGTTAATAAATCATCTTTCTTCATAGTTTTGTCTAAAGCTTCCTTTGATCAACCTTATTGGTTCAACAGAATGTGCTTATTCAAAAAACAAATTTGGATAAAAAGTTATTGATAACTCAATTTACTTGTGTTATCAATTGGGTGGCCCAATGGTTTGATATGGGATTTGAAAGTGAGAGGTCATGATGTCAAACCTTGGTGGGTGCAAATGTGGTTTCTTTCCTATCAAAAAATAAAAATAAAAAATTACTTGTTCAGTAAAATAAATTAAAAAAGTAATTTTAAGTTAAACAGGCCAAATTAAAATCAGGAATTGAGATTATTAGTTTCAATAGAAAAGACTAGAGAAAAAGAAGGCATGCATTAGTTTATCAATATCAGCACAAATCAAATTGTTGTAACCAAGAGGTAAAGTTGTCCAACAAGCTTTTTCACTATGTTGGTAGAATTGGAGTCCAAGTGAACTTTTCTTCTTTTTTTGAAGTATAAAACACCAAACAAGCCCAGTACAACATGCTCTTTTCACTCAACCAATTAGGTGTCCCTTTTTACCTAGCACGTAGCCAACATCAAAATTTTTGCGTGCATACACACAAAGGTGCTATAAATGAAACAAGGATTGGCAGAGAGGAATAGAAGAAATGGGGAAAATTGAGTTAGAATCAAATCAAAGATCAGAAAAAGACTGAAGAAATAATGAGAAAACAAAAGGCATGGAAGAAAGCATACATGAAGGGTGTTTCAATATTCAATAGAATCCTTCATACAATAAGACAGAACACAAGAAACAATTTCTCCCATGAATGGGAATGCAAGCAACCATCAAAAGAAAAGCATTATGAACCCAAGTTTAGAAAATTTTCTATGCATCGATTTCCTTTATAGTTTATAAAGAATCCTTCAAACAATAAGACAAAGAACACAAGTAACAATATCTCCCATGAATGGGAATGCAAACAACCATCAAAAGAAAAGCATTATGAACCCAAGTTTAGAAAATTTTCTATGCATCGATTTTTTTTATAGTTTATACTATTAGGTTATAAAGAAAACCCCTTTCTCATAAAAAGGAATCTAAACCCCTTTCTCATAAAACTTTACCCAACTGGATGGTCTAGCTACTTACAACCAGTATGCAACAACAACAACAAAGCCTCAATCCCAAATTAATTGGGGTCCATGTGTCAATCCCAAATTAATTGGGATCGGCTACATGGATCAAACTCTTCCATTGTGCTCGATTTTGTGCAATTGATGCTAGCATTCCAAACCATTCAAATCCCTCTTAATTAATGCATCCCAAGTTAACTTCGGTCTACCCCTACTTTGTCGAATTTCGTCAGTTTCTATTGAGGCAAGTTTTTTAGTGGGAGCATTTATAGGCTGTCTTTGCAGGTGTTCAAACCACCACAACCGCCCTTCCCTAATCTCTGTGTCAATTGGTGTTACTCTTACTTTTCTTTGAATTTATGTAGTTCTTATTCTATCTTTACGAATTTTACCACACATCCACCTAAACATCCTCATTTCTACTACATTCATTTTATGTAATTGTTGTTATTTTACCGCCCAACATTCTGTTAGGACCACGAAACCGTCTGTTGTCAAGGTATACCAAATAATAAGAAGGGTCGTGAGGAAGGCAAGAACACTGCTGTAGTCCCGGTTTAATTAGTTTGTATGAGATCGATATGTAACAGTTAGAGTGGGACAGTGAGTGAGTTAAGTGTGTCGCTGGTGTGTCCGTCATTCAGGGAAGAAATAGGTTTGGGAGGGTGAGAGTATAAATAGGGTCATTGTTTAGACCCACGATATAGAGAGAACTTGTACACATTGAGGTTGAGCTTAGGAGAGAGTCTCTCCTTCTCATTTGGGCTAGGGTTTCTTCCCGGTGGATTGTATTCCCGTGTTTGGTCATCAATAAAACTGTGGAGGCGTCCCCCTCCTTTCTATCAATTTGGTATCAGAGCAGTCGTTCCTCGGTAGATTCATGGCGCCGAAGGGTGATTCGCGACTAGATGTGTTAGAAGCCGAACTGAAGAAGACGGAAGACTCGGTGACTGAACTCAGATCTGCGATGGATTCACACCGGTTGTCGATGGACTACGGGTTCCTGGGCCGTTAACGAAGATGATGGAGGTGATCTTGCAACAGCAGAAAACTCCACCATCGGGATCCTTCCAGTTGGGCGAGGGGAGTGGTTCTGCCAGTCAGATTCGACCAGATCCGCGTGGATCCGACCCCGCCATCGAGATTGGTGGGAGAGATCGATCAGATCTGGGGTTTCCTCCTTACAGATCTGGTCCGGACGTCCGGAAGATCAAGATGCCCCAGTGCGATGGAGAAGATCTCATCGTTTGGTTGAATCAAGCCGAACACTATTTCGCCCTGCACGAGATGACCGAGATCTCAAAGCTCCGGGCAGCGCGGATTTGCCTGATCGGACCGGCACAAATCTGGTTGCAAGTTGAAGAGAAGACAAGTCCGTTCGAGAGCTGGAGCAACCTCAAGGCTCACCTAATCCGGAGGTTCAAGGACGCCGATCCTTTAAGCCTCTATCAACAATTTTTCCAGATCAAGCAAGAGACCACCGTGGCCGAGTACCGGCAGCGTTTCGAGTTGTTGATGCTGCAGTTGGACGGTCTGTCGGTGACGCAGACGATCGCAGTGTTCGTTAACGGGTTGGCCGACCGTGTTCGTGTCGAAGTTATGGTGGAGACGCCGACAACCCTGCAAGCCGTCTTCGACCGCGCCGCCCAGATCGAGAGGAAGCACCGCGATGTGGACAACCTAGGGCTGGTGAACAGGGGTGGGCCCAAAGCGCCAACAAGTGTGAGCCCAAGCCCAAAGTCAGAGCCCAAAAGTCAGGGGTGGGTCACCCATACGTTGTCAAGCCCAAGGGATGTCGGGCCCAACGTGATGAAGAGCCCACCGTCCAGCGGGGGAGTATCCAGCCCAGCCCAGCTTCTTCCACCAGCTCCACCGGATCTTCACAGCCCGCCTTACCTAAGGTCGTCGCCCTACCGTCCATCCTCCTAAGTTCAAGAGGCTCACAGAGGCAGAAGCGGAGGTCCGCCGAAAACAGGGGCTCTGCTATAGATGCGACTCCAAGTGGTTCGCCGGCCATCGTTGCCACCGTAAGGAATTCCAAGTGATGCTAGTGGACGACGACGAGGAGGCACCGACTGACACAGTGTCCGAAGACGTCGGTACACCTGCCGATTTGACTGTTTTAGAGATGGCCGCCCATTCGGTTGCAGGTGGTCCAACGCCGCGAACGAACAAGATCAAGGGTCGTGTGGGTAGCCTAGATGTGGTGATTCTAATTGACTGTGGAGCTTCTCATAACTTCATCTCCCCCAATCTCGTAAGTGCTCTTGCTCTTCCCGTTTCTTCTACTGCTGACTATGGTGTTTTGGTAGGGGGCGGGACTACGATTCCGGGTTCCGGGGTTTGTAAAGAAGTGCGTCTCCAGTTTCAAGGCCTGGTGGTGATCGAAGACTTCTATCCTATTCCTATGTTGGGGTCAGATGTGATCCTTGGAATGCAGTGGTTGATGACACTGGGAATGACAGCCGACGATTGGCCTAATCTCACCATGTATTTCCAGCATAAGGGGCAATGGGTAGCTGTAAAGGGGGACCCGACCCTTCATCGCGCACTGGTTTCATGTAAGACGGTACAACATGTAAGACGGTACAGCGGTCTTGGGATTCAGGTATGGGTTGCTTCCTAGTGGAGTGCTTAAGTGGGGAGCCCTCTTCCTCCGACTCTTTAGAGGTAGTATCTGAACCCTGCATTCGTAAACTTCTTGACTCCTTTAGCTCTTTGTTTGCTCTTCCTAGTGCACTTCCGCCGGCCAGAGATTGTGATCACGCCATCATCTTGAAGGAGGGAACGGAACCGATTCGCGTACGGCCGTACCGATACCCACAAATTCAAAAAGCCGAAATAGAGAAGATGGTTAATGAGATGTTGCAAGCAGGGATCATTCAACCAAGTAACTCACCCTTTTCCAGCCCTGTACTACTCGTCAAGAAGAAGGACGGGAGTTGGAGGTTTTGCGTGGATTATCGCGCACTCAATAAAGCCACTGTTCCTGACCGGTTTCCCATTCCGAACATCGACGAATTACTTGATGAGTTACACGGGGCGTGTGTTTTCTCCAAACTGGATCTACGTTCGGGGTACCACCAAATACGTGTACGGGCTGCAGATGTTCCCAAGACAGCGTTTCGGACCCTTGATGGCCACTACGAATTCCTGGTAATGCCTTTCGGCTTGTCCAACGCACCGACCACCTTTCAGGCACTGATGAATACTATATTCAAGGGGCTAATCCGACAATCAGTACTCGTATTCTTCGATGACATTTTGGTGTATAGCAAATCAATGGCTGAGCACCGCAACCACCTGGCACAGGTCCTATCAGTCCTCAACTCCAATTCTCTCTTTGTTAATCTAAAAAAATGTTGTTTTGCTAAGTCCAGTTTGGATTACCTAGGGCACATCATATCGAAGGATGGCGTAATGGCGGATCCCGACAAGGTGGTCGCAATGGATGCATGGCCCTTACCAACTACCCCAAAGGAATTACGTGGGTTCCTCGGCCTCACGGGGTATTACAAAGCGTTTCGTGCAAGACTACGGGAAGATCGCGGCCCCACTCACACAGCTGCTTCGCAAAGATTCCTTCCAATGGACTGAGGAGGCCACTTTTGCGTTTAATCAGTTGAAGCAGGCCATGAAATCGGTTCCTACACTCGCCCTTCCAGACTTCTCTGTCGTGTTTATCTGGAGAGCAGATGCTTCCGGTTTGGGGTGGGGGCGGTTCGTCGCAAGGCGAACGTCCTATCGCCTTCTTCACCAAGCCTTGTCCCGAGGGCTCGCACCAAATCCGCTTACGAGCGCGAGTTGATGGCTATTGTCCCTGGCCATCCGAAATGGCGGCATTACCTACTGGGCGTCGATTTGTGGTGCGTACGGATCAACGCAGCTTAAAGTACTTGTTGGAGCAACGTATGGTCTCTCCCGAGTATCAACGGTGGCGTGTTAAACTCTTGGGATATCACTTTGACATCCAGTATAAACCAGGTACATCGAATGTGGTGGCGGATGCCTTGTCCCGATGTCCAGTGGCCGCGGACCTGCACTCTCTCTCGATACCTTCCGTGGTGGACGAAGCAATTTTGATGGCAGAAACTCTCAAAGACCCCTACCTAGCTTCGATCCGGTCAGTACTACGGGAGGACGACACATCTCGGCCCGGATGGTGTTTGAAGCATGATCGGCTGTTCTTCCACAACAAGCTCGCCATCTCGAGTTCTTCATCCTTGAAACCCAAAATTCTCTTTGAATTTCATTCGGGACCAATTGGGGGGCATGGGGGTATCTTGAAGACCTTCAAACGAATTTCAGCAGAATTCTATTGGGTCGGGATGCACTCGGATGTTCGCAACTATGTGACGGCCTGCTCCGTATGCCAAGCCAACAAATATGAAACACTTGCCCCGGCCGGACTTCTACAGCCTCTACCAATACCTACCGCTATTTGGGAAGACATTTCTCTGGATTTCATCGAAGGCCTTCCCCTGTCTCAGAGCTACAACTCCATTTTAGTGGTGGTGGACAGGTTGAGCAAGTACGGCCACTTCTTCCCGCTGAAACACCCCTTTACTGCCAAAACAAGCTGGATGTCTTCCTTCGCGGGGTGGTTCGTCTCCACGGGTTCCCTCGTACGATTGTTTCCGACCGCGACAAGGTTTTCCTCAGCCACTTTTGGAGTGAACTGTTCCGTCTACATCACACAAAGCTCAACCGCAGACACCCTACCACCCGCAAAGTGACGCCAAACGGAGGTGGTGAATCGTCGTCTTGAGACCTATTTAAGGTGTTTTGTGCAAAGAAAGGCCTAAGCAAAGTGGTCGCTCCGGGTTCATTGGGCCGAGTATTGGTACAACACCTCTTTCCACTCTTCACTCCTGCACCCCTTTCAAGGTCGTTTATGGTCGTGACCCACCCTCTCTGTTTCAAAGACGGCATCTCTTCTTCTTCCACCCCTTCGACACTGGTGGATCGTCATGTCCAGCCCGCGACCAAGCTCTCCGGGAATTACGTGACCAGCTTTTGCTTGCTCGTAACCGGATGAAGCAACAAGCCGACGAGGCAAGGCGTGAGGTGGAATTTCGGTGTAGGGGATTTGGTGTACCTCAAGCTACGCTACTTACCGGCAGATGATGACGGTGGCGCGCCGTACCAATATGAAGTCGAGTCCTCGCTACTACGGTCCCTTCCCTATTGCGGCAAAGGTGGGGCTCGGTAGCCTATCGGTTGGATCTCCCTCCTTCCGCCTCCATTCATCCGGTCTTCCATGTGTCACACTCAAACTAGCGGTAGGTACTCCACCTGTACCTTCTTCTCTACCCTCGTTCTTACCCGATTCTTTGGTGGTTCCCTTGGAACCGGAGGCGTTATCGCATATCGTTCCCTCTCGCGGGTCCCGAGTACCGATCAAGTGGGTTTCCTTGTCTGTCTCTGATGCTTCGTGGGAGTTAGTTCGCCATGTTCGTAAGTCTTTTCCTGCTTTTCACCTTGAGGACAAGGTGGCTTCTCAGGATGGGAGTAATGTTAGGACCACGAAACCGGCTGTTGTCAAGGTATACCAGCGCAAGAAGGGTCGTGAGGAAGGCAAGAACACTGCTGTAGTCCCGGTTTAATTAGTTTGTATGAGATCGATATGTAACAGTTAGAGTGGGACAGTGAGTGAGTTAAGTGTGTCGCTGGTGTGTCCGTCATTCAGGGAAGAAATAGGTTTGGGAGGGTGAGAGTATAAATAGGGTCATTGTTTAGACCCACGATATAGAGAGAACTTGTACACATTGAGGTTGAGCTTAGGAGAGAGTCTCTCCTTCTCATTTGGGCTAGGGTTTCTTCCCGGTGGATTGTATTCCCGTGTTTGGTCATCAATAAAACTGTGGAGGCGTCCCCCTCCTTTCTATCACATTCCCTTCATAGAGCATAGCTGGCCAAATTGTGGTCCTATAAATTTTCCTTTAACTTGGTAAGGATATTTCTATCACAGATCACACCTGTTGCACTTATGCGTAACATTATTCTCAATATTGACATCATTTTGTATGATTGATCCTATATATCTAAAGTGTTTCACCTTAGAAACTTCTATTTTCCCTAATTTTACCACTTCATCTCTGTCTAGTATTTCTAAACTCACAAAGCATGTATTCGATCTACGTCCTACTCAACCTAGAGCCTTTAGATTCTATTGTATTCGTCCTGAGTTCTAATTTCCTATTCACTCCATCTCTTGTTTTGTCTACTAAGACAATGTCATATGCAAATAACATACACCATCGTATATCCACTTGAATATGCCTAGTTATTTCATCCATAACTAAAGTAAAGAGACATGGACTTAAAGTCGATCCTTAATGTAGTCCTATCATAATAGGAATTCTTTTGTAGTTCCTCCAAATGTCTTTATACTCATTACTACTACATCATATATATCTTTAATAGTGTCTATGCATCTAGCATGCACTCCTTTTCTTTCTAGAACCCACCAAATAACATCTCTAGGAACCCTATTGATGTGGGGAAACAAAGAGAAGCAACAAAAAACAATAAGAACAAAACTCCAAATTGAGCTATCAGAGCTACATCTCTCAAACTTCTTATATTTCAAAATTGGATATCAACAACTAATCCTTCAATTAGGGTTTTACATCTTTTTATACTATGCTAAAGACATGTGCGCGTAAGCACGTTATGGAATAACATAACTGCCAAACATGGCAGAGAAAAGGTTGTAAACAAAACGGAAATAAAGGTAGACCAGTCCTGCTTGGTTGAGCACACCAAATGCGTAAGTGATGGGTTGATTCGGTTGTCTGGCACATGAATTTAATCGCCTTGTACTCCCACGATCATTCTCGAACAATGCATTACGTCCTAGCTACATCAATGCCCTCCTGTTTAGAAAAGCTCGTCCTCGAGCTTAATATCTTAACAACAGCTGCATCAAGGGGTTGATTGGGAGACAAGTCAATAACATTGATGGTTGGATGGTAGGGAAGATCCGGAGGTAAATCAAGGATGTAAGCATTGTCTCCTACACGTTGTTTGACTGCAAAGGGGCCCAACTTGCGGGATGGAGTTTGGGGTTAGGCATATGCTGAAGTCGATGTTTATTGGCGTGAACCATGACCAAGTTCCCTTACTGGAAGGTCTGAAGGCGACGATGCTTGTCTGTGGCATTCTTGTATTGTGCATTGGAGGCTTTCAAATTTGTACTGACATCAGCATGAATTTTAGCAATAGGATCAGCAAGGGACATTGCACTCTTAGCAGCTGGTTTAGGCACATCAATAAGATCAATTGGCAAAAAGGGAGGTTTGATGTACACCATAGTGAACGGACTAAACCCTGTCGACCTATTCGTCATGCTGTTAAAAGCAAATTCAACTTGGGGAAGGGAGAGATCCCATTGTTTAGGATGATCGCCCACTAAGCAGCGCAACATACTACCAACTGTGTGGTTAACAACCATCGTCTGGCCATCACTTTTAGGATGATAGGCGCTACTAAATTGAAGCTTGGTGTCAAATTTCTTCCATAAGGTTCTCTAAAAGTGGCTCACAAATTTAACATCACGATCCGAAACAATAGACTTAGGAACCCCATGAAGGCGCACAATCTCTTTAAAGAACAGTTGTGCAACATGAGAGGCGTCGTTCATTTTCTTGCACGGAAGAAAATGGGCCATCTTAGAAAATCTATCCACCACGACAAAGATAGAGTCTAGATGTCGCTGAGTGCGTGGAAGGCCGATAATGAATGAAATCCATAGAAATATCCTCCCATATAGAAGAAGGAATGGGGAGAGGAGTGTAGAGCCCCGCATTTGTACTGCCCCCTTTGCACGCTTGGCAAATAGAACAACATTGAACAAATTAGAAATATCCCTCTTAAGTTGTAGCCAAAAGAATCTCTCTTCAAGTAAAAGGATAGTCTTATCTCGATTGAGATGAGTCGAAAGGCCACCAGCATGGACATCTCCAATTAAGAAAAGGCGAAGAGAAGCAGCAGGAATACACAAACGTTTGCCCTTAAAGAGATAGCCTTCATGAATTAAGAAATCAACACACAAACGTTTGCCCTTAAAGAGATAACCTTCATGAATTAAGAAATCAACAGTGGGCATATGTTTGGAGCAAGAAGACCATATTTCAACGAAATTAGCATATGTAGCATAAAGATCCTTAAAAGAATCAAAACCCACAATGGAGTGAGTGAGCTGGTTGAGGAGGGATAGACGACGACTTAAAGCATCAGCCACCCTGTTCTAGGACCCCTGTTTATGTTTAAACACAAAGGTAAACTTTTGAAAGAAAAGGACCCAACGAGCATGCATTCGACTAAGGAACTTTTGTGAGTTGATGAACTGTAACACGAAGTGATCGCTATGGAGAACGAACTCGCGCTGAATAAGATAAGGTTCCCAATGGTGAAGGGCCCTAATGATGGCATAAAATTCATGTTCGTAAGTAGTCCATTTCTGTCGTGCGTCATTCAATTTCTCACTAAAAAAACCCAAGGGTCGGCCACCCTACATGAGTACAACACCAATGCCAAGCATAGAAGCATCGGTTTGAAGTTCGAAAACTTTATCAAAGTTAAGGAGGTCAATCACAGGGGCTGTCGAGAGCTTATTCTTATGTAATTCAAAATTGCGTTGTTGGTCGGGACCCCAATTGAACTTACTTTTCTTGAGACAATCAGTTAGTGGAGTAGCCAAAGAAATAAAATGCTTAATGAAACGACGGTAAAAGGTAGCTAAACCATGAAAACTTCGTACCTCATTAATGTTGGTTGGTGACGGCCAATCAACAATGGCGTTAACTTTTTGTTGATCCACATGAATCCCGTCAGCGCTAATAAAAAATCCCAAGAAAAGAAGTCAGTTCTGGCAGAAAGAGCATTTGGACAAGTTCAGAAAGAGTTGATTGTCCTTGAGAATGGTAAAGACAGCATGAAGGTGGTTCATATGAGACTCCATATCCTTGCTACAGATAAGGATATCATCAAAGTAAACGACCACGAAAACACCAATGAGAGGCTTGAGAATATGTTGCATTAGACGCATAAATGTACTTGGGGCATTGCATATCCCAAAAGGCATCACCAACCATTCATAGAGACCCGACTTTGTTTTAAAGGCAATTTTCCATTCATCACCCGGACGAATGCGTATTTTATGATACCCACTCCTCAAATCAAGCCTAAAGAACACAACACCACCTCCCAAACAGTCCAACACACCCTTTAAGCGAGGAATAGGAAAACGATACTTGATCATGATTTTATTAATAGCACGTCTGTCTACACACATACGCCACGACCCATCTTTTTTTGGGGTTAGTAAAGCAAGAACAACACAAGGCGAAAAACTCTCACTGATCAGGCCTTTGGAGAAGAGGTCATTAATTTGAGACAGGAGAGTTTGGTGTTCAAGAGGGCTCATTCGATAATGGGGAAGATTTGGGAGGGAAGACCCGGGGATAAGGTTGATACAATGTTGAATTGAACGCATGGGAGGGAGGCAAATGGGGAGGTCTGTGGGGGGGCAATGAACTCGGAATTCAAGTGAGGAGGGGAGCCACATTGGGGGGTGGGGTAGTGGCGAGTCATCAATATAGCGACACAGTAGGAAGAATACTTGTTTGGACTGGGCAATGAGAGGTAAACTAATGGCCAAGGAGTGTGAGTAGTTGTGGGATAGGTAATGTAGGAGAGGTAATGGGTGAGAGAAGTGGAAGTAACATGATGTGCTTGGATTTCCAGAAGAAAGAGTAAGTATTTTCATCCCCTTTGTGAACTACCTTGAAATCAAATTGCCATGGACATCCAAGGAGAACATGACAAGCATCCGTATCCACCATGTCGCAGAGCAACGAATCAGTGTAAAACTTCCCAATAGACAGTGGAACTCTACATTGTTACTGTATTTTTGTTTCACTTCCCTTTTTGATCCAAGAAATCTTGTAAGGGCTAGGATATACGACAATGCTCAATCCCAAAGTTTTAACCAACGATTTAGAAACTATGTTCTCACAGCCTCCGCTGTCAATAATGACATTGCATACCTTTTGCTTGATGGTGCAACGTGTTCGAAAAATTTGGCGATGTTGATTGGTTAAGGGCTACTTTGGACTGAGAAGAAAGGGTTGGATGGCGCAATTAACCTACTCACCATCATCTCCCACGACAAGTTCAACCCCAAACTGTTGCTCATCATTTGGAACCTCTTCACAAGTATTAACCTCATTTGCATCATCGGCCAAATTGAGTTGTTTGCGTTGAGGGCAATCATTCGAATGGTGACCAGGAACACCACAACGAAAGCATTTGCCAGTGATAGGCCGAGCATAGGGGTTGGGAGCAGGGGTGGACACTGTGGGTTGTTTAGAAGTGGTGTCCTCTGGCTTACGAACTGAGGAAGAAGTAGGCAGGGCAATACTAGTTCCCACAAGGAGAAGACCAGTGTTTGGGAAAGGAGGATTTAGAGGACGGTCGTAACAATTGCAACTCCGCCTTCTGAGCCAGAGTGACTGCTTCCGAGAGGTTCCAAACACGATGAAGCACCAATTGGTCCTGGATGACATCTTTCAATCCACCAATGTAGTGTGATACTTGTTAGGTATCCGACTCCCTAAGGTTGGTACGTACATTGAGTCAATAGAATTCTTCCGTGTACTCAGCCACGGATCGACTGCCTTGGCTACAATGATGATATTGTTGGTAAAGCAAATGCTCATAATCAACTGGTAGGAATCGTGCTCTTAACAATTTCCTCATCTGTGGCCAGTCACGAACAGGGGTTTTGCCTTCTCTGGTTCTATTATGTTGCAATTGTTCCCACCAAGCAAAAGCTCCTCTCCGAAGCTTATTAGGTTACAAGCTTGACTTGTTTCTCCTCCGGAATCTCCATGTAATCAAAAAAATCTCTACTGTGCAAATCCAATCAAGGAAGTCCTCGATATGCAAGTGACCATCAAAGAAAGGGATATTGATTTTGATTTTATAATCAAGAGGCTCGCCATAATATTGATGATGTCTATGTCGATGACGCCTCTGATCTTGTCTTGGAGGAACCCAATCTTCCTCATCTGAAGTTGAGTCATGGAAGCGTTGAAGTTGATCCTGGCGACATTGTCCTCGACCGCCACCTTGACGGCCTCGACCTTGCCCCCCTGGAGGTCTAACTACAGCATGAGGCCGCTCAGGTTCCATATCAAAAGGAGAGTTGAAATCAGATTCTCAAGCATGGGCTGCATTCTGGTTGCGACAAAGTTCCAGCATGAGCTCCTCGAAACTCCTATGCATTGCTTGCATCATTGCCATCAAGGCCTGCATCCCCTGGTCAACGCCAGCAGGATGGGCTCGCGCATTCCCTTCATCCGCCATGGTTGATCAGCTTCACCGAGCTCTGATACCAATTGATGTGGCGAAACAAAGAGAAGCAACGAACAACAATTAGAACAAAGCTTCAAATTGAGCTATCAGAGCTACAACTCTCAAACTTCTTGTATATCAAAATTGGATATCAATAACTATACCTTCAATTAGGGTTTTACATCTTTTTATACTATGCTAAAGACATGTGCGCGTAGGCACGTTAAGGAATAACAAAATTGCCTGACATGGCAGAGAAAAGGTTGTAAACAAAACGGAAATAAAGGTAGAGTAGTCCTGCTTGGTTGAGCACACCAAATGCGTTAGTGATGGGTTGATTCGGTTGTTCGGCATGTGCATTTAGTCGCCTTGTACTCCCACGATCATTCTCGAACAATGCATAATGTCATAGCTACATCGCCTATCATATGTTTTTTTTCTAAATCTACAAATACTATATGAAGATCCTTTTTCTTTTCTCTATATTTTTCCATCAATCTTCTTACAAGAAAAATCGTCTCCATAGTTGACCTTCCAAGCATGAAACCAAATTGATTATCTGACATAGATGTTTCTTTTCTTAGTCTATTGTCAAGTATCCTCTCCCAAAGTTTCATAGTATAACTCATAAGTTTAATTCTCCGGTAGTTTGAACAATTTTGAATATCTCCTTTGTTTTTGAAGATTGGTACAGTTGTTCTTCTCCAATTCATTGGCATCCGTTTTGATTTTAAAACTTTGTTGAAGAGTTCTGTTAACCAATTCAATCCAATTTCTCCTAAGCATTTCCAAACCTCTATGGGTATTTCATAAGGGCAACATCCTTTCCCTATTTTCATCTTTTTCAATACCTCTTTTTACTTCTGGAATTCTAATATTGTGTATAGGTTACATTTCTTTCTTGGTGTGGGTTTTCATCCACTATGATATCAACTTGACTATCATTAAATAAACTATCGAAGCATCTTCTCCATCTCTCCATAATATCATCTTAGCGCGTTAAAACATTTTTATTTTTGCCCTTAATACATTTTACATAGCTTAGGTCTTTTTTCTTTTTATCTCTTAATTTGGCTAGCCTATAAATATATTTTTCGCCATCTCTATTACCTAACTTTGTATATAGATCTTCCATGAAGTTTGTTTTAGCTTGACTAACTACTTTTTTAGCTTGTTTTCTAACTTCTCTATATTGATTGTACGCATCTTCATCTTGACACCTAGGTATCTTATTATACATCTCTTTTTTAGACTTAATTGTTTTTTGGACATCCTCGTTTCACCACCAAGTTTCCTTCTTTGGTTGCCCCAAGCATTTAGACATACCTAACACGTTTGACGCTACTCTCCTTAAGCAACTACTCATTTCTAACCACATTGTATTAGCATCTAAATTAAGATTTCAAATGTTTTCTTTTAGTAGTTTTTCTCTAAACTCTACTTGTTTACTATTTTTTAAGGTTCCACCACTTTATTCAAGCGTCATTGTCTCTTTTATTCCTATTAAGTCGTTATTTTAGCTTAAGATCAAGTACTACTAACTTATGTTGGGTAGTAAGCGCTATTTGACTCTTGTTATAATCAAATCTATTTGACTCTTGTTATGACCACTGCTAAAAGTAATTATGTGCGACACCCTTTTCCTAAAACTAGTATTTGCTAAGACAAGATCAAACGTTGAAGCAAATTTTAAGATTGATTCTCCTTCTTCATTTCTCGTACTGTAACCAAAACCTCCATGAACTCTCTCGAACCCATCATTACTTGCCCCCACATGCCCATTTAAATCTCCTCCAATAAAAACCTTTTCATTTGATTATATACCTTGCATAAATCCATCCATATCGTCCCAAAATTTGTGTTTGATGCTCTCGTTCTTGTGGTGCATAGGCGCTAACTAAGTTAATTTTTTCGTTTCCAATAATTAATTTAACTAGGATCAATATATATCCCATTCTCTTAACCTCTACGGCCTTATCCTTAAAATCATTATCCAGAAGAATTTCTACTCCATTGAATTTCTATCTGTACCAGTGTACCACAACTTAAACCCTGTGTTTCCTATTTCTTTACTCTTTACTCCTACCCATTTTGTTTCTTGAAGGCAAGCAATATTGACTCTCCTTCTAATCACAGTATCAATTAATTACATTGACTTCCCTGTAAGTATTCCTATGTTCCATGTCCCTAAACGAATTTTTTCTTCCTTTTGTGTTTGTTTTCCTTTTCTATTTCTATTTTGTCTAAACGATCTAGTTTCATTATCTATGATTTTGCTTTTGTTTTCGAGTTCGTTTTCTTCCTTAAAACCAGTATCATCCACGAATTTACTAGGCAACAACCTCGATAGTGAATAAGTAACACAAAATTTATGTGCCAATCTCCTATTCTTCCCATCCTAACATCTTACCAGTAATATAATCCAACAGCATAAACAACAACATAGCATCAGTCCCAAATATAATCCTAACTCGTAAAAAATAAATCTGCCAATTGCAGTAAAAAAATGCATTACTTCTATCAATTAGACTTGCAGTTTTAGAATAGTTATACTCCAACACAAAAGGCTGCTGCAAGTTAAGAATTGGAAACTTGAGCGTGTAGGTGCAAGCAAGATAGGACAAAATCAAAGACTTGAGGACTTAAAACTCCAATGAAAACAAGAAGACATTTCTAATGCACAAGTGCATGACAAATTTAACAATTGAAGTTCAATGCTGAAAAAGGAAGAGCGCGTTATGATGGCATTTGCAATGAAAGAAACAAACCCCCAAATCAAAAGATGAATACCTGAGAGTTAGTTTCGTCCTGATCATCGCTATTTTCAGCATGCCCTGCACCCGTTAATTTGTTGATACACAAGTTAGGATTTAGGAAGGATAAGATCTGAAAAGACTAAAATTTGCGAAACCCAAGCGACTTACAATCATGTATTCCCGTCAAAGACATCAGTTGAATGGCCATCTCTCGCTCTTCAGCCTCCTGAAGAGCTCGCGCATAAGCCTCATCGCTATTGAAATTAGACGGATCAATATGATCAGCATCGTGGTCATCAACATGATCCTGCGCATCGAACGCGTCCTCGTCACCATCGTCACTTCCAGTATTATCATCCGCTTCTTGATCATCCCCAGCATCGTCTTCATACGCAAAACTTCCAGCATCCGATTCACTAACGTCCCCGTTCATCCTCAGCATCATATAAGCCCTCTCCTACTCCACATCCAAGAAAAGTGTGCACACCCAATAAATACAGGGATTCACTATAAATGGCAAACAGTAATCCCCAAATTTCAAAATTTCAAAGTTTCGAGACCTCGATTTCAGGAATAGTAAAAAAAGGAGCGATCTTTGGATCATACACGATCAAGAAGGATTTATTTAAGATGTTAAAAGTGAGATGAAAGACAGAAAGACAAAGAGAGAGAGAGAGAGAGAGAGAGAGAGAGAGAGAGAGAGAGTAGAGAGTAGAGAGACCTGTTCTTGCAAGCGTCGAGCGAGGGCGAGGTCGGCGTCGACCTGGCTGAGACTGGTGAAGGGGGTTCTGGAGGAACCACGAGAGAGGGAGTCGTCCGATCCGTTTTCGGGTTCTGCAACGGAATTAGGGTTTTGGTTGGTGGACTTGGGTTCACCGGAAGCGTTCTTGGCGTTCTCCATGGACTCGAGAACACGAGGAAGCAGACAGAGACAGACGAAGGAATCAGAGTGAACGCTGAAAATGCCAAGGGAAGAGAGGGAATATGGAGATCGATCGATGAGAAGAGTAGGGGAGATTGAAGGGGTTGCCGTGCCTTAGCCTTGCCGTGCGACGTACAGAGATGCGAGTCTCTCTCTTCAACAAAAGAAAACAGAGAGCGAGAGGTGGAGTATTTTAAACCTTGTAAAGTAAACTGTACAAGTGAACGTATCAACAACAACAGGCGGTGGGGCCTACCACACCGTAATACGTTCGATTTGAGCGAAAGGGCGCCTGCCCCGATTTGGCTTACTATTAGGAGTGCGCACATATTGGATTCAGTCCAATTAGACTCAATTTGTAATTCAATTCAATTATTACGGATTGAAAAATTATAATCCAATTCAGTCTAAATAATTCATCAATCCAATTTACAAAATGCGAATCAGATTAGATCAAGTTTCACGGATTAATATTTTTCTATCCAAAATTTATGAAATTAGACTTAATCAAATGAATCACAAGAATTATATATCTCATGAATGGAAAATTTATAACTTACATTTCACAAATCTATATATACCACATTTTCCACAAAATTGTTATCACAATAACCTTCAAAATGTAAGTTTCTACATAAATAAATGTGTCATCTACAAATTTTCGTTATACACCCTCACAAAAGAACAAAAAAAATGTACGTTGAACATACACAACTTACAATAAAAAGGTCGAAAGCATAATAAAAGAGTTAAAAATAAGTATAGCCTTTTAGATATTATAGTTTAAAGCCGATAGTTTGAGTTGATGTTAATTAAGCTATTATAGTACATATGGTGAAATATGTATGTGTTGATGTGCTAAATGGACTGGATTGGATTGCATCCGCAGTTTTTTAATGTATGAGCTGTAATCCGAACCAGTCCAACCGGATTAGTGATTTTTCAATCAAATCCAATCAAAGGGATCAAAAAATTGATCCAATTAGTGATAATTGGTTCAAATTGGACCGAATCCTTGGATTAGTGCAATCCGTGTGCACCCCTACTTACAACTCTTGTTTCTACTTTTTTTTCTTTTTTTAAGGTCAGGCTATTCTATTCCGACCCCACTTTTTGCTCCCTTTATCCTATTACTTCATTGTACTCTAGTTTTGAATTTTTTTTTGTTGCTTTTACCCCACTTTTTTGTAAATTATTCCAAAACTACTATCATCTTTAACACACCTACCCAACTCACATATCCCATAAACCAAACTTATCACCACCCTCATTGTTTCATTTTTCTTGACTTATCGAACACCCATTTGAGGTTGTGTGGTGCATTATGAGTGTTTTAGTGATTCAAAACCCACCGGATCTACCCGAGAGGCCACCACGATGATTTTTGTTTTCTTTTGGTCATTTTAATAACTTTTTTGCCCTAAAACTTTGTGGGGTTTGTTCCCCGTGAGATTTTCAATGTATTTGTGACATTTTTGTGAGTTTAGTAGGTTTCCTTGGTTTTTAGTTGAATGTGTCGAAATGTACGACCACACAGGGCCAAGACCTTGTAAAGGGCCTCGATCAGGTTTAACCAAAAGGGTTGGAAAGGTAGCGGTCACACTCAACTGACATGCTTTTATTGGTATCGGTTCATCAAAATTGAGACTTGTGAATGCCTACCGGTCATCTGTAGCCGTAACGTTAATAGATATTGTGGTTTCATTCCTTTGATACTCTAGTATATAAAAAGTTGACTATTATGTGGTGCACACAACAAATTGGTGGAGTACGACTAGCATATTGGTGCCTAGAGTGCGAAGTTATGAGTGTATATTAGAGATCTTCGACCGAAACACTTGAGTAAGTTTGAGTAGTGTCTATTAGGGTAGGGTATAGAGAGCAATTCAATGGGGTACGAGCATCATTTCGGCGCAAATATGGTCGATACTTACAAGTGCTTTGTAGTCACACAAAGCTGACATGAAACTACAAGTCTCGACCAACATACACCGCTATGTACTATATATTGTTGGATACAGATGACTGAGGCGCATGTTGTACATCTTGGTCCTGTGTGTTCGCACAGTCATAAAAATAACGAATATTATCTCATACTGCTCGGGTTTACTTCGTTTTTGTGATTCCTTCAACATTTTCCTCCCTACAATACGACAATCAATGCCAAACTCAAAGCCTAAAAAAAAAAATAATAATAACCCTAAAACAGTCAAATAACTACCAAATGTCTCAAAAAAACCAAACGAAAGGGAATCGACTAGAGAATGAAGTTATCGAGTTTATTTTGTATGATTTGCACTTATTTAGTCAATTGGAGGTCGAGTGTGGGGGTGGAGTTTGTGGGTTTTCCGTAGAGTATTCTTTGTTCAAAAAAAACTCATGGGAGTAGTGAGGTACGAGGGAGTAAATCATATTTATATATAGGGACATCAAAGACATTGACTTACAAAAGTCGTTCACATGTGCCTCAAAATTGTAAGCATACATAGATTTCGATGCATAATACGCATGTTGAGATTGCATGGATGACTCTTGTGAGTTAATATGTCTTGCGATGTGACAGGGTTGTCATTCTACTAGATGAGATGAAAACTGTACTATACACTTGAAGATGTGAGTCGTGCTTATATAAGACGACACTCAAGAAGTAGGTGTCTAAAGTGAATTAACCAATTTTTTTTCCTATGAAAAATGATAATATAACACATTTTTAATACACACTTTGAATGTACACCCTTATTTTTAGTTATTTAAGATTATTTCTTGTCTTTTTAAATGTGGCGTCATATATAATAAAAATACGATAAATAACTAAAAGATAAGGATGATAGCACTTTCCTTTTCGTACCGAAAGCAAATTTAGATGCAATAGTAGGGCCCAAGGGAGAGGGTGAGATGATGATGATGATCTGGTTCGCAACCAAGAAATGAATGTAACGATGAAGTTGAGACGCGTGTCAGTGTCAGTCTACCACTCATCTAATAAGGCTGTCTGAACCCAAACCAAATCGACCCCATCGATCGATCCATCTATCTATCCGAGCTACTTCTGAGCCATGGCGGCGGCCTCCGCGTTCCTCGCATCTCAACTCCCAGGCCCTAAGTCCTCATTCTCTGGTCTCCGCCGCGCGTCCCTTGACACCAATCAGGCCTTCTTCCGCAAGATCCACTCCCCTCTCACCCTCTCCACACCCCGCACTCCCTCCTCCAGACCCGTCCTCGCCATGGCTGGTTCCGGAAAGGTACGTCCTGACTCCTGACTGTTCGATCGATCGATCGATCGTGTTTCAACTTATTCGCGCCATAAAAGAAGCTCCTTTTTAACTGATTTACCGCGGAATTTGGCCAGCTTTAGTTCGATGGAATCCTAGCCTCTCCACATATATATACATGATTTGTTTTCCTTCTTCAGCAACACAAGCTTAAGAGCTTAACTAGATCTACATTATCAGATCGATGAATGTGAATTGGAAAATGTCTTTTCGGTCGCACATTAAATTTTGTTTCTTACGTACTCAATGTCACACAAATTAACCCTCAATCCCAAATTACCTGAGGTATCAGACTCTTCCGCAGCCCAATTGACGGTGTGCTTTCCGAATTCATGCTTCCAAAGTTAGCTTCAGTCTTTCCCCACCTCGTCAAATTTCTTGTGGAGGCTTTTTCAATGTGACAGAATTGTTAAATTACTGTGTAGATTTTGGGGCATTTCGGTGCTTCATTTTACAGTGGAGCGCTTCTTCTTAACAGTCTGTAATCTCTATTCATTGTTCATATTCTCTATTTGTTTGCCTAGTTATTTCTATAATACTATTTCAGTAGTCTGCTTCTTGTTCTTCATTGCGCAGCGCACATTATTGAGAAACATCACATTGATTTTTTATGGTTTCTGATTCTAATTTTCTGTTTGTGGTTGCAGTTTTTTGTTGGCGGTAACTGGAAGTGCGTAAGTGCCCCTCATTCCTTCCATCTGATCTTCATTTTCTTCTACTTCTATGATATCAAAATCTCACAAATTAGGACTTAGGAAAGAATAAATAGTAAGCTCATTTTTGGTCAGTATCTTTCTCCATTTACTGATTGGCGTAGGTGTAGTATAACCGTGACGAAATATATTTTATATGAAAAAGGTGTGAATAAGATGTTGATTTAACAAGCGATGGAATAATATTTATGTTTTCCCAATAAACAAACGTGATTGAAAGAATTAAGGAACGTGCGTGCAACTTCTATTAACAAGGTATACTTATGGGGAATTAGTTATCTATATATGTAATTTTCTTTGACTCCATAATTTCGAGGAACTGCATAAGTGTGACCGTTCTTACTCGAAGTCCCAAAAATTTTAGAGTGCAATCTTAAGGGAAGGCATCAATCAAGGATTGCAAGGCGTTAAGGCGATCCCGAGGCGATTTCCCTGGTCTAAGCGAAGCGTTGCCTAGATGGTGCCTAGGCAAATGAAATAATATTTATTTAGAGGTCCCCATATGTGTATTTATTTATTTATAGGTCTTTAAATAACACTAATCATCTATTAATCAATGTGATTATTACTTAATATATACTAATAAATCTTTAGGTCTATATGTAACATTAATTGTGTCAAGATTTTATGTTTGAGTAGGTATTTTGTAATCAAACTTAATTGTAAATAGCCCATTCAAATTTCTAAAAATTACTTAGAAGGACACCGTCCGCCTAAGGCATCGCCTAGGCAATTTTGTTCCAAAACGCCTAGGCGACGCCTTGCAATCACTGTGCCATCAATATATTCCAAGTTAAAGTGTAAGCATGACTCATTGATCAATGACTTTTTTTGTTGGTTTGGTTCAACTAATGATGAATAGATTGACTGATTATTAGATAAATCTTAAATGTTGCTTGCACATGATTCATTTTTAGATGAGTTTTTATTTATTTTTTATGTTTTGTAATTGATCAGGTACAATAACATTTATTTTATTTACCGACTAGTATCAGCGGCGGAGGCGGTAGCCCCTCCTCCTTGGGCCCCCTTTTGGCACCCCATCCCCAGCCCCTTCCTCGCCCTCGCTCCCTTTTCCCACCACCACCCTTGCACGCGGTCGCCTCAAACTACTTTTTCTCCCCTAGCCTATTCTCGCCTCCTTACTATCGATACTCTTTCGGTAGAATAATTGATCATGTTAATAATAATTAATATATGCATAGTGGAAACCCAAATTTTTTTATTTTTATGTTTATGTATTTCTTTTTGAAACCCAATTTTTTTTATGTATTTAGGAACATTGTTAAATAAAACTTGTAAGAATCATAAGTTGTAAAGAGATTGAAGCCTAGTTTCATCAAGATTTTATAAAACTCAATTCCAAGTTGCGATTAAAAGGATATAGTCAAAATACGCTTAATTAAAGATGATAAAACTTGTATTTAATTACGAAATGTCTCCATAAAGATAAAGCTTAAAAAGCTCTTGAACTTCATTTTTTATTGTTTCAAATCATAAAATAATCAAGTGAAAGCTTGGGAGGAGGAAAAATAATTGATCTACTATTTTATTTAACAAAAAATTACAAAATTAACTTTCTTCTCATGAAATTGGCTTGTATCTTATTAATTTATATTGCAAATCATTATGATTATAAGTTTATTATTCAATTATGAATTCTTGCTAATATATTTTTTAATTTGACGAAAAAAATTTATTCTTTGTGGCCCGCCTAAGTGTGATATGGCTTGAAATTGGATTCTAGACAGACTCAACTCAATCTTTAATGTGATAACTTTTTTTAAAGCTTACTAACTCATTACACCAAAATACTTATTTTATATGTTCTACAAGGGCACAACTTGAGTCGATAAATGCGATTCTAAACTTGCCAGTTAAATTATCGGGCTTTTATAATCTTGAATAGGGTCGGGGCTATATTAGCCTTACGACCCTTACAACTCATGCTTGACTCAGATTAGGTGGACCGAGCTAATGAGTATGGCTTGGTCTAGGTAAAAGCCATCCCCCTAACTAAATTTTCTGCTTCTGCCACTGACTAGCAGACCAATTCACTGGGCCGGGCACCCGCTTGACCCGCCCGACTTGGGCCGGGCTTGGGTTCTTAAATATACTCTAAAACCCGGCCCAGCCAAAGCCCGTAAAAGCCTGTTGTTTTATTGGACGGGCCTGGGTTAATAATTTTAACCCAGGCCCGACCCGTATAGTGGAGTCATAAAAACAATTATAAAAACAAAGGTGAGAAGTGAGAACCGAAATCGTGCCACATGAGTTAAAACACACATTCTTACCACTAGGCTACTACTCCAACTTAGTCATTTTGAATTAATTTAGTAGTATTATACCTTTTAGTTCATTGAATTATTTTCAAAAGTTTTGTCTACTTATACTTTCAAAATTATAAATTTATTATCAATGAATGAACTATGCATGCATTGATAAATATTTTTTGTATTGGGTTAACAACTTCTTACATGTTTTACATTCAATAATAAATATATATGAATACATTGATAAATTTTTTTGTATTGGATTATTGATTAGTGTGATTCATTACTAACTTGCACGGAGCGAGTGTCTATTTCAACACTACTGAATATTGATTACCAATTAAAGATGTGTTGTACTAATACATGTTTTAAATTCAGTAATAAATATATATTTTACTAAAAAAGATCATATATATATATTATTTATTTAAAGCTTATAAAAAGATAAGGAAAAAATTGTCAAAGCATTTTTTGGTAAGAACGATGAAGCTAATGTTAACTATTAAGTAATGATTTAACAGATTTAAAAAAAAAAGTACCAAGCTCATTTGGGCCCGCCCAAGCCCGGCCCATATTGGGCTTGGGCCCGCCATTATCAAGAAACGGGCTTGGGCGGGATTGGACATGATTTAAAAAAAAAGCCCGTTTAGGCTTGGCCCAGGCCCGCCCAATCCCGCCTGTTGCACTGGTCTACTGACTAGTATTGTTTTTTATCTTGGGTAAGAATCCTTTCTATTGGATTTTACTTTGTTTTTACTTTTTTTTGATGGATTTCCAAAGTTGTTTGGCGGCAACTTTTTTTTCCTTTTTTTTTGGGTCCTTCCAAACTTTGTTTTAGACTTTTAGTTTAATGTAACCTATTTTTTCTGGCCTTGTTTTCTCATTTTGCATGCCACAGAACGGGACAAAAGATTCTATCAACAAACTTGTTTCAGACCTAAATAGTGCGAAACTAGAGGATGATGTTGGTAAGATCTGTTTTTTGTTTTTTGAGTGATCACCTGTATCCTTTCTTTGTACTTGTACTCTAAAACTATTAATACTCAATTTTGAATTTATGCATCGAATGAAATTCCCCTTGAGACTAAATGTGAATGTCACAAGGTATTGAAACACCTTTTGCATGCCGAAACAAATTTTAGAGGACTTGCAGTCTGCAATAATATTAAGTTCATGAAACAAATTCTAGCTATTCCGGTTAAACAATTCTTCTGGTAAAGTGAAGATACAGACTCTATCTGTAACCTATAAAGGAAAAGTAGAGGTTGTCTTAAATCAGAATCATCAGTATATAGGAAATGATCATCTCTTCTAAAGGCTCTAGCACCATAGAGATTGCTGTGACAAAAAATAGTTTAAAATTATGTCTTCTAATTTAGTGTTCAAACTCTAGCTCTACTAGAATTAGAGGTCCATTATAAATTAGACGTAGAGGATAAGTAGGTTGAACTTTGAAGCCCTAAACTATAGATTTTGAATTTTCAGTACTTTCCTTGGCTTTCAACCAATATCCGATTCTTTTTGTATTCTAAATTGCCATCAGAATGGTCTATTATCGTGTGATTTTCTTTTTAGTGGTATAAATGATACTTCTAAACTTCTATATTCCATGAACAATGCAGATGTTGTCGTATCTCCTCCTTTCGTGTACATTGATCAAGTAAAGAACTCCCTGACAGAAAAAATTGAGATATCTGCTCAGAATTCTTGGGTTGGAAAAGGTGGAGCTTTCACTGGAGAAATCAGGTTGGTTCAATTCTCCTGTCCAGACATTTTGAAAAAAGCATTTCATACATCCTTAATTCTCTGTCCCAATGTTCAACTTTTGATCAGGTTTATTGTTCTATCTCATATCTTCGCATAACTATTCTAATCAATTACTTATTGCGTAATGTAGCGTGGAACAATTGATTGACATTGGCTGCAAGTGGGTTATACTTGGACATTCTGAACGTAGGCATGTTATTGGTGAAGATGATCAAGTACATTATTTCTTCAAAGTTGTTTCCCAAGTGTGATTCTAATTATTTGAAGCATGCATTCTCAATTCACTATCTCTTGCATTATAAATTGTTCTTTTGCAAATACTTTTTCATGTTCAGTTTATAGGGAAGAAAGCTGGTTATGCCTTGAGCCAGAATCTCAAGGTCATAGCTTGCATTGGAGAAAAACTTGAAGAAAGAGAAGCGGGAAAAACTTTTGATGTCTGTTTCGAGCAGCTGAAAGCATTTGCAGGCAAGTCTTCATTTTCTTTTCTTTTCTTTTTTTTTTTTTTTTTTTTTGATTTGATAGGAAGCAAGTCTTCAGTTTCTTGCTGATGGATGTTTGCACAGGGGATTATATAGATAAAATATGAAAGAACTTGTTTAAAGAGTCGCGTTTTGGATGCTTTCTAATAATTTGTCCCTTATTTGCAGATAGTGTCCCTGGATGGGATGATGTGGTTATTGCATATGAGCCTGTTTGGGCTATTGGTACTGGTAAAGTGGCCACTCCCCAGCAAGCTCAGGAAGTACATGTAGCTGTTCGTGATTGGCTCAAAAAGAATGTTTCAGCAGACGTTGCCTCTAAAACACGCATCATCTACGGAGGTAGCCTATTTCTGTTGTGTACTCTTAACTTTCTTCTGTAGAAACATCAATGTCGGTTTTTTTTTTTTCTTTAAAGAAACGAATTGTAGGAGTGCAGAAGAAAGTACGAGAATGTAAATTCTTATCAAAGGGATGCATATTTCAGAGCTTCTCTAAATAAGATCCCTCAGATACTGAATCATTCTTTTCATTTTCTAAGATGTGAGCGTTTTGCAGTTCATGAGATTGCCTACAGAGTGGTAATTGTGCATCAACAACATACAACAACTTGTGTGTTATGTGATAGTTGTCACTTGTCACATATGTATATGTAGCCTAAATTGGAGCATGTAGAGATTGTGAAGGGGTATGAGAGAATTTCAGTGCAGTAAGTGATATGTTGCGGTGGCCACTTAGCTGGACTAGAGCAATTAGTGGTCTTTCCGTCATTGTGAGGATATGTTTTTATGGAAGTATGATGCAGTTGCCAATGCTGAATTTAGCCTATAATTTATTCAGTTTATATCAAGGTATGCTCAGCAGTAAGGGATTCCAATGACCTAACCATGAATTTTGTTAACTTGTGTAGGATCTGTGAATGGGAGCAATTGCGCAGAACTTGCAAAACAAGAGGATATCGACGGTTTCCTTGTGGGCGGTGCTTCTTTGAAGGTAAACTTGTGCTCGTAACGGTTTAAACTTCAAACTGATGCATACCTGATGTCTAGATTCTGTTGTTGTGACTGAGAGAAATAACAACTGATTCAATGATCATTTACCGTGCTATGGTGTTACAGGGTCCAGAGTTTGCCACCATTGTTAATTCTGTTACATCGAAGAAGGTGGCTGCTTGATCCATGTCTACAGAAGTGGCAGTTGGATTGAGAACTGGAATTGTTCTCATCAGAAGCAATTCAACATCTCCATCGTCACGTGAATGGAGTTTTTGATCGTGATCCAGTTTTTCCTAGAAATAACTTCCTGTACAAGATACTTTTCTCCTGTGCACTAATCATGGACAAAATTTTAAAAGAATAATTGTCCATGACATACTTGTATTGCGGTGCTTCTTGACCATCAGATTGTTTCAAAGACAACACAGTTCATGTTGGCCATCCACAGATCTTGCTTTAATCTTAATTCAAAGTTATTCTACTTTATGATTTCGGTACACCAAGATCTTTTGTTTGTCAAAACGGAAAAGAAACAAATGAAGAACCCGAAGGCACCGCAAAAAAACCAGGAGCAACTGCACTGCGTTGATCTTCAGGCTGATGGTACAAGTAAAATTTACTTCAGCAATAGATTCATAGCGTTAATACAGCAATGAACCAACCAAAATGTTCGTGCATAAACGCAGGCCTAGTTTGTTAATAAACTGTGAATCACTGCAAGCAACGTAATGTAATCAAGCCACACTTGTTCGCAACAATTAGACAAGTTTGCCTTAAATTCTACTTGTCGGTTGAGGTTAAGTTGGCCTTGCAATCAACAGATGTATTAAACTCCATTTTACTTCTTTTTCTTTGCTATAACAAAGTTGTCGTCGTCTTTATCATCTTCGTCATCACTATCTGAACTGCTGTTCTCCATTTGGCGCTTCTTAGATTGCTTCACCGTAGATTGCTTCACTGTTGTCTTGGACTGGATGGTCTTGCTTTTCACTGAGGAACCTGGGGAGGATGTGGTTTTCTTGACAGTGACTGTCCTGGAAGTTTTTGTCACTGAGGACACAGCTTTGATGGGAGAACGGGCCTTCTGTTGCTGGTTCTTTTTCTGCTTCTTCTCGTACACCTTCTTCGCCACCTCTAGGGGTAGCAAGCCACTTTCCATCATCCTGCAGTACAATAGGGCTCTGTCAAATAAACTATAGAAACTGTGGAGTCAGCCAACAACAATTATATGCTACTGAGCTCCTTGCATTCTACTTCAAGTGTAAACGCAACACAAGAGGTTGGTATATTGAATGTTTGATATAGCAAAAGCTGCAAGAATGGCAAACCAGATCAGATGTTAAGCTCTGTGCTCACAAGTTTTAAAAACATTCACCCATGATAAGATCTTACCCTAGCTACAAGGAAGCAGCGATTAGCAGCCTAGCGTAGCGATAGGCATTGTACTTCAGTTTATCCATTATAACATATTATGTTTCAACTTCATCCAACTCAACCATGTCTTTCAAAGATAAAATGTGAAGAAGAAAGAATGCTGCACGAGATGCAAGATCAGCATATTTTATTTATTTTATTTTATTCCCTAAAACAATTTCTAATCCCTTGGTGATAGTGTCTGCGAAACCACTCAAGATGAATTAAATGATTAAGGTGATTTCAAGTTTTGAGGACTTGCAAAATGCACAAGACAAATTATCAATTAGAAAGAATATCTTGATCTGGTAGAACTAGCGAGAGGAAGAGAAATTCAATAATTTTCCTTTCAAAGAAATCAAATTAGGAATGTACATGTGACATGATTTGAAATACTCCATGAAGAATTAAACAATCACTAGTAAATTGTAACATGTATGAAGATAGGGCCCTTTGACAGGTAGGAATGAAGGCCTTGCATATATTTAACTAATCCACAAAATTGGAAGAAAGAAACAAGCAGCCAGTACAAAAAAAAAATTGCATCATAGAATCATAGACAGAGAATTGGCGTAACTGAAATTCATTATGTTACTGCCTAAAATCAAAGCAAACATTTGCCTCAACAACATTTCCATAAACTGCCATCTTGCAATGCTGATCAAAGAAGAAAAATAAAACAAAAGTAGAAAAAAATGTGGGAACGCATTCAGCATCAATTCCCAACCAACAATAACATGGGTTAAAAAATCTTTCCAAAGAAAGTTAACTGTCATAAGATGAAACAGTCAATAGAGTGCTTTGATTATCATATACTTGAAGCATGGAGACACTCTCATTCCTGCTTTCCCAATAAACAATAAACTCAACTCAATAGAAGTTTTTTTATGGCTACATGAGGTTGGTTACAACTAACAATAAACGCAAAGAGGAAAATCGTACAGTACTAAATTATTAATGCATAGTGAGCTGAACTCAAGAAAAAGAACCAATGCTAAAATGAACCCAAAACGTTGGTGTCACTACACAAGTAGTTGGTCTTATCTGAAAGTCTTATTGCTTTAGACATGAAGGAGACGGAACTTAGACATTAGACCACTATAATTTCTCTAAGCAGTTATTCTCAAGATGACTACCAACCAGGTGGATGGCTCATTGGTTTGGTATGGGGTTACTTGGGTAAGAGGTTGAGAGTTTGAGCTTCATAATGGGAAAATTGTGATTTTTTTCTTATCAAAAAAAAAAGAAAGAAAGAGAGATGACCGGATGGGAAAGGAATCCCCTTTCATTTTCTTCAAACCATGTCAGTTTTACTACGACGCTGGACAAAGAAAGAGTTCCTATTTAATTTATGCAATGCAGATGACACAAATCACTTTTCAATGCCATTATTTACAATTTCACAATGAAAGCAACATCCAGTAGTTAACCAGCTTGCAAGAACTGAGATCTGGGTTTCGCATGAGTTATGCTCCTACTCATCAATTAACTTCACACATTATCCTAAGACAAAAACTACAATTTCATAAATCAGCAATCAGAGCAACTATCAAACAAAACCCCCAAAAGTTTGAACCAATGCAATGAAATTCTCACCAAAATGCCGCCATTTCGCTCGCTGGCACTTGCTGATACAGACTTTCGTAGAAAACCCGCAAAGGGTCTCTCTGCAAATCACAACACAACAACACCATAATCATGTATACACCAAAAAAAAAAAAAAAAAAAAACACCCAAGAACCCAAGAAGCAAAGAAAACATACTTCCTCTGGTGGATCCCTCTTCTGACCCGGCAAATCAAAAACTCTCTTCTCCCTCTTGTTACCCTTCCCACTCTCCTCTTCTATCTTGTTCATTTTCTTCTTCATTACCTTGCCCTTGATCAAATTAACAAACACAACAAAACACACTCAACACATCACTCCTAATTAACCAAATCTAAACCACACGTATCCATTACAGAGACATGAAAAACAAACCTTCTCGCCCTTCTTTGAACACTTCTTGATGACGGGTTTGTCGTCGTCGTCGTCTTCATCGCTGTATTCCACTTTCTTCACTTTCGCCGACTTCTTCCCATTATTAATGGGGCTCCTCTTATTATTCTTCATCTTCACGAGAGAGGCGAGGCTTATCTTCTCTTCAACCTCCTCTTTGACGCTCTTCTTTCGCACTGCAGACATTGTTTGCGCGGGAAAAGTTCACGGTTTTAGGCGGGAAAGACACCCACACACCGATGCACAGAGACACTTCTCTCTCTCTCTCTCTCAGACGATGAACAGAGAAAGCTTTGGTGTCAACTCACTAATCGCCGCCTGACTAGACTACACGGTAACTTCCTTAATTCATCACCCGTCATTACGCGACACGTGTACAAAATGATGAAAGTTTGAGAATGTGGAGGTAACTTGTGATAAGCGTATTAATCTAGTAAAAATCAACATATATCCATTTTCATATCTAGGGTTTCAAAACCTCCAGTAACTCAACTCCTCGGCTAGCTGTTGCTCTTTTGGTTGTTTTTCTCCTACTTTTCTCCTTTCTATTTGGTCGAAGAGGCAAGCCAGCGCAGGAAGCTCGCTGGCTCCCTTTTCTGGTTGTTCTTGTCTAGTAGGGGATGGTGCCAAAACATCTGTATTGGACATGAGGGGATGGTGCCAAAACATTTGTTGAATGGTGTCGCAGACATCTATCTTCAGTTGTGGGGTGTCCTAGTGGGTTTCCCACCGGTTGTTGCCGACCGACCGTCCCTCTTTTAACTAGGCTATAGAGTAAATGTAGAAAGAAGCACATCATCCTGAGTCCTGACCGGCTTTTGATGCGATGACAACGAACCACCAATTTCAAGATTACGTGTATAGTCTCGCGGTCATGATTACCGACAGTTTTGTTCTCTTCTTTTAGTCAAGAGATCAATGTTTTCTTGTATCCTTCCACATTTGTTAACCCCTGTGTGTGGTCACTGCCTCCTTGCGAGGTTGTCTCCCCCCTTCGTGAGATTATTGTCCAATAGTGAGGATGTTGTTTTGTACTATAAGTTATACATGAATTGTTGTACCATTTAGATGAGATGCAACCAAATTTTTCATAAAAAAATAAAACAACAAACTTCAATTAAGAACAAATTTGTTGGGATTAATTAGAGGTGACAAAAAAAAGGGTCAGGTAGGTTCAGTCAAATAAGACCGTTGAAGTTATCAATTGGCTTGCTAAGGACGTAGCTTTAGTTTTAGTTAAAGTATACTTTCAACTACTCTTTTAAACACAAAACACAAGAAATAGCTTTCACCATAGTTTTGGCATCATCCATTTACGTGGTTGTGAAGTCTCTCAGGTGAGATGATAAAGTCATTACTTACTAAAAAGGTAAGATTTTGAGAGATCATGGTTCGATTTCCATTGAAGTCAAAAAAAAAGTTGCCTATTGATCGATATAAGAGCATCACCAATGGGACCATAGATTAGGGTAAAAATAGATCCACCTATGAAACAATCCACACCCAACCTAAAAAGTGTTTTCCAATTAGATCATGGATTGTAAATATTTATCCTATGTGGCAAGAAGGCTTGATGAAGGCTTGGTAAGTGTCCAGACTTGCCGACCCGATTTTGTCCAGCCCAAAATAAAAATTATTCGAACAATATTTTAACAAATTTGAACTGGGTCTGAACAAAGACCTTTTGTCCGAATTAAAAATCGGGTCGAGTTTGGACAAGGTCTTATAACCCCAGACTTGGGCCCAAACCCGGTTCAAATCTTAAATAAAGTTAAAATTATCTTTAATAAACACTTAACCACTTTTCAACCTTTAGGTGTGGGGTTTTATCTTAGAAGACCTCGGTAAATAAAGTTAAAATTATCTTTAATAAACACTTAGTACTTATTAAATAGATTAACAAACACTAATCTACTCTAATGCACATAAGAATTAATGTCTAAAACTATGTTTGATTTTAGAATAAATTAAATTTTAATTTTCTTATACTTCTTGACATCAAATGTTTAATTACATGAATTATTTCCAGTAATATTACATTGATTTATCATTAACAATTTTTGTTAAAACTTTGATGTTACTTTTTCAAATTGCATCAAATGAAATTATAATATATTTATTTTTTAACATTTGAAGAGGCTTTCGATATAAGAAGTTAATTTTTAAGATTGCAACAAATTTGAACAATCGGACAACCTGAATTTTAAGCAAAACTACGAGTTTGAATAAATTAGTCTTTTTCGAATTTCAAATCGAGTCGGGTGCGGATAATGAATATACTTCTTTATAGTATGAGATGTCTAGATACGGATCCATCCAGACACGAAATTTTGCCAACGATAGTGGCAAGGAATCAAAGTGAAGGGTGTTTACCACAATATCTACTTCACTACATCATCATTGTTGAAAAGTCAAAACAGTCACAATTAATGATCTAAATCCACATTACTATTGAAGATCATTTTGAAATTTGAATGTCTATCTAATGTCACTAAAGATAGACATCCTACTAACATCCATGACAAGACACCTGTGACGGCCCCAATTTCCCCGTGCAATTGGGTACGCCCGGCCTAGACCCGTTCAAGCCCCGAATTATCACTCGGCAACCTGACGGGCCTAGTCAGCCTCATATTTACTCAATTTAGCAGTTTATGAAAGAGTTATTGCAATAATACACAACGGAAGACTAAACAGTAAGTAACAAGGGGAAATAACTCAATCAAAGGGAAATTAGGAATTCTATAATGTGGAAAACCCCGTGTTCATGTACAATTCGATAAATCAACATACATGATACTAATCTCAATAATAATGCCAAGTTCTATAAACCAAAAACATACATATATAAAGCAACATACAAATGAGCAAAAACATATAACCTACTCTAGGGTTTCTCAAGTCCAGCCGCTAATCCTCACAAAAAGTCGCCTAAGCAAGGCTCTTTGCCTCTACTGCACTCCGCTATATCTGCACCCACCGTCACAAACTAGACGGTGAGCAACTGAGAGAAATCGAAAGTAATGCCAGAAGAATATAACAGTAATTCATGAATTATCAATCAAGGCAGTCTAAATATCATGCAGGAATTGAAAGACAGGAAGTTAAATAAACAAGGTGCATGATAAGCAGACTGGAAACAATAACAATCGAAACATGCGTGTTCTACGAGTCAAGAGAGGCCATAAGTGGTCTAAAATCCACAACAATGCCACAATAATCCACAACAATCCACAACAATCCACAACAATCCAGTACATGGTATCACACAATCACTAGGGGTGGTCAAACACTCGTGCGCACGAGTGCCCGCGTTTTATCCCTTCTAGTGCAGGCCGCATATACCTTCGAGACACACACTTATGCCAAGAACACACATACAAGGAATATGGAATGGAATGCCAACAAATAGATAATAGCAAACACAATGGAATGAAGATGAATCACATGGTATTTTCTTAACTGGCTTACTAACGTACACAAGTTTTTGAGACAAGTGTACTTACCTGAACTAATTGCAACCCGTGTAACAACACACTCGCGTTCCTAGTAAGTATCCCCGAGTTTCCCGCTACCTGACAAGGTTGGAAACTCTAATTAATGGGTCGAATCATTAACTAAACCCTAGGTTGGTACCCTAGCATTTTCTCAGTGTTTTAATGACTCGAACACTTCGTTAACTCAATCGGTAAATCAAACCAAAAATACAACGAAACACAATGACTCTTTTGGGTTTTTGAAAACCACACCATAACTCGAAATAACCATGTATTCGAACACTCAATACACATCTATACTAAACAAATACCCGACCCTTGTATATTCTCACGTATGCATGAATTCAAATCACTAAATCATGTATTCATGCCATGAGTTTTGAAATGAAATAAACTCAACACAAAATAATGAAATTCCGATAACAAAAACACATGAAATAACACATTCACGTTTACTACCGCGAGGAAACCATGCATGAACACGCAACTCCAACATAAATTCGTTCTCACACACGATGTGCTATTAATTCAAGTGATTTCAATAAAACATTCAAACTAGATTGATAAAACCTTGGTGAAAACTCAACACCGACGTCATCAACAAAGAATGATCAAAACACGAAACCACTCAACATTATTAAGAAACTACAACGAGTCCAATTGTTTAATAAAAATCGTAACAAGTAATTCGGCAAAATAACAATATTAATAGTATTTTAGATGAACCAAAACCGCGAGAGACCATCTAGGACATGAGCAAGATCCGTGATAACCCCCACACCAAGTGATGGTTCAACCAGCAAATCCGTTCAAACATGCGATTTTACGGCGAAAGAAAGAATAAAAATAAGATAAAATACAACACAAAAACAATCACATGAAATGACGATGTTTCACACTACATAGGACTGTTTTGACCACTCGAAGGCCGTGGGACCCATGTATGAGCTTGGTGGGGTCCCCGACACGGCGTCCTAGTCATGGTGGTCCGGGTGGTGGCGCTGCCGGTCACGGCAATTTCCATTCAACAAACACCACCATACACATGAAATAGTGAAATTAAAACTGTTTAAAACGCAATCGGATTTCGGACACAGGAGGGTTGTAGAACATTAGTATGGGCGAGATCTAGTCCCCGACAACCTCCTTGGTGCGGCGATCCGGCCAAGCAACGCCGCCAAGCTTGGCGTTTTCCGCGAAAGCCGAAACAAAGAACAAATTTAAAAAAAAAAAAAGTGAAAAACGTGAGAAAGAGTGGGAGAGAAAGAGAGAGGAAGGTCTCGGCGAGAGGGATGAACCCCAAACACCTCTCGGACCTCCGACAACCGGTGGTGCTCGGCCAAGACAAAGTGAGACCGTGGACCGAGAGAGAGAGAACGAAGAGAGAGTGAGAGAGAAGAGAGAGAGAGAGAGAGAGAGAGAGAGAGAGAGAGAGAGAGAGAGAGAGAGAGAGCGAACCTCCGGTGAGGGTTCGCGAGGAGAGACCGAGTGGGAAACCGACGAGAGAGATGAAGGGAGGAAGAAGATGAGTGGCGGCAGTGGGTGTTTGGAGAAGAAGATAAATAGTGTAGGGTTTGTTATGAAACGGTTTGTATATATATAAAATCAAATGACCTTTTTGCCCTTACATTAACTCTTTTTCACTTCTTGGACTATTGCCCTTATGGGTCTTTGACCACATCATCTCATCTTAACACACACACACATCTCAAGGCCAATCTCATGGCTCCTCACCATTAGACTGTGTCACTTTAACAATACTAATCACATAGTTCGCATGTTACATATTTAACCAACTTCCACGTTCAAACGACGTTCCACGGTCCGTTTTTCCTTGTTTCGACTCTTGTAACACGCTTAGTCTCGCCTTGTCTCGCCAACTAATTAATTAAAAATTCATTTATTTGTATTTTTTACTTGTTTTTCTCCCCCGTTTAACTATTCAAAACCTCACTCAATTAAATATCGCCCGAACGGCTCGAAACCCGTAAAATACTAAAATACTAATACACACAATCAAAGAATCATAAAATCACTTCGGTGTCGACTTCAGAAGTTCAAAATACTGTCCAGTATTCACGTAGCTGGGTCACAATTTCTGACAAGTGCAACACAAGTCAGTTAAAAATTTGGGGTTGTTACAACACCAATCCATGCTCTAAATCCACATTACCATTGGAATGCTCTAAGGGCAGTGCTATAAGCACCCTAATTTTTTGTAAAGCCAAGCTAGTATCACGTGCATTGTGTGAGGCACACAACATTTTGGGCGCCTTTACTAGTATTAGTATTAAAGGCAATAAAGTTCCCTTACTTGCATGATCAAAACTGCAAAGCAATAGAACTCAAGTCAAAAGTTTAACAAGGAACATAAAAGCACAAGGTAAAAAATAGCCCCCTGCTAGAGTAACTCACATTTGGCACCAACCATGGATGTCGTCCAAATCAACTCGAAATGCGTGTGCGTGCATCGTGAGGCAGAAATGGACGACATCCAAGGACGTGGGTTCCAAATGTGGGTTACTCTAGAATGTTTAAAGTCTCATAACCCCTAGTTTACAACAGCTGTGGTAAGACTCGTTCTCTTCATTGCAGTGCATTTTATAAGTCTTCACTGCTTTTAAGAATTCTGACAACACTCATTTTCGGTTCTTATTACAAAAGAACTCACAAAGAAACCGACGAGCATCTCAAAAGAAAGCCAAGTCCAATAAGGGGAAATAACAAACATGGCATATATAAATAAAAGAAGGCAAAACCGATCTTTTGGTCCCTGAACTTTCAACCATTTCTGCTTTTGGTCCCTCAACTTTGAAAACAACACATATGGTCCCTCAAATTTTAAAGTACTAGACATTTAGTCCTTCCGTTATTTGGTCTATTTAAATCGATGATGTGGCGAACCAAACTTGCCATGTAGGTAACTGAACCGGCCACGTGGCCGGTTCTTAGAAAACCGCTTCACAAGAAAATCCCCAAAGCCCCAATTCCTTCCCAATTTCATTCACCGTGCCCCAACATTCTTGATCATCAACTAGACTTCTCCCTCCTCACATTGTCCGCTCTGCTCGAGCTCATCGGTCGAAATCGAAGCCCTTTCCCTCATCGCTCTGTCCGCTCGAGCTCTTCGGTTAAAGTTGAAGCCTCTCCCTCTGGCCTTCTCGCTCTGTTCGCTCTTCGGTCGAAGTCAAAGCCTCTCCCTTCGGCCTCCTCGCTCTGGCCGCGCGAAGAGTTTAGTCAAAATCGAGGTCCCCCTCCCTCCTCGCTCTGTCTGCTCGAAGCTTATCGAAGTCGAAGCCCCTTCCCTCCTCACGTTGTCCATTCAAAACTCGTCGAAGTCGAAGCCTCCTAACTCGCTGTCACCCTCCTCTTTGTTCACGTCTCTCACAATCGAAATCCTTTCCGTCTTTATATATCAAATGCCAACCATATCGTCAACATCTTGTAACTCTGGTTCGTATAGTATTGGAGAATCATTTTCTTCACATGCAGAACTCCTTCGCAAACTTCCACATGCCACACGCATAGACAAGAAATATATAGTGCTAGAAAGGAAGGTGATGTGCCACTGTTCTAGGCCATGTGTGGTGAAAATTTTCTGGACGTGCTCTGTGACGGCCCCAAATTCTCAATGTATTTGGGTACGCCCGACCTAGACCGCAAATCTGACGAGCTTAGTCAGCCTCCAATTAATCAATTTAACAATTTATGAAAGAGTTATTGCAATTATACGCAGTGGAAAACTAAACAAGTATTGAGAAATAACTCAGTCAAACGAAAATCAGGAAATCTATATATGTGGAAACCCCGAATATTCATGTACCTCAAATGGAAACCAAGTAAAGCTGTACATGATATCAAATAGCATATGATCCCAAGTTTAAACCAACATGATGTAAATATATAAAGAAATCAACATACAAACAAAAGTCAAACATAACCTAGGTTAAGGTGCTCGAATCCAGCTGCAAATCCTCACCAAAAAGCCTCATAAGGAAGGTTCCTTACCCTTCGAATGCTCTAGTAAATCTGCACCCATCGTCACAAACTAGACGGTGAGCAACTGAGAGAAAATTGAAAGTAATGCCAGAAGAGAATAACAGTAATTCATGAACATCAAATGAAATAGTCTAAGTATCATGCGGAAATTAAAAGACATGCAATATAATAAGATAAATATGCATGATAAACAGACTATCAGATATCAATCGAAAAACATGCGTGTTCTAAGAAAATGAGGCAGTGAGCGGTTAAAATTACAGCATACGGAAAGAGGACGCTGGCTCTTCCCGGGCAATGTCGTAATACTCGCGCAACATCAGAGGGACATAGGCCTCCGAGCGTACGGAAAGAGGATGCTGGCTCTTCCCGGGCAATGTTACAACACTAGCACAGCTTGATACAAGAGAGATACAGGCCTCAAGGATCGCGTTGACACCTTCACGCCAATAACACACATACCAAGGAAACAACAAGATAAGAATGTCAACAATGACAATCGACAAGTAACAATGATCGAAAAATGAATTACATGCAATGTTCTTACCGGCTTACTAACTTACACAAGCTTTAGGGAAAATGCACTTACTTGTACTATCGCGACTCGCGTAACAACACTCCCGCGAATCCTAACGCGTATCCCCGAGTTTCTAGCTACCTAATAAGGTTGGAAACTCGTGTTAATAGTTTATGTCGTTAACTAAACCTAAGTTAACTTCTTAGTACTTTCCCCGTGTTTTAAGGACTTGACGACTCAATAACTAATTGATAAAACAAACAAAAACCCATTGAAACACAACTCCCTTGGGTTTTGAAATCACAACACATATGTAAGCCTAATCACACATCTTAAGCTCGGCTCAGTCGTAAATAGGTCACGCTATAGTCTCGAGAACCGGCGGCATGGTCACGACTTCACGACCATTTACAATTACATAGACTAACATGAAATCATCATTACGCTTCACGCCCATTTGAAACGGAAATAACATTCGAAACCCTTTACTCTACGTTGCAATTTATGTTCAAATCAGGACCGTGAGGAAACCATGCATGAGAACGCAACTCCAACATAAATTCGTTCTCATACCTAACGTGCTATTAATTCAAGCGATTTCAATAAAACATTCAAACCAAATTAACAAAACCTTGACTGAAAACTCAACACCGACGTCATCAACAAAGAATAGTCATCATGATCGAAACTCGAAACCATGTAACATTGATAAGAAACTACGAGTCCGTTCATTTAATCAAAATCAAGTCAACCAACTCGACAAATGACAACACAAATAAAGAACCTCGATTAACCACTACAACACCAAGAAAATGTATACCCACCGTGACACACCCAACCCACACATCATACACACACCACACCTCAACATTTCAATAGTGAGACACCCACAAACCTTCACAAAAAATGTAAGGTACAATGCAAATGGGGAGGAAGACATTAACACTAAGCAACACTCCACCTCCTCCACGAATAGAGGAAACTCCGGGACCGTCGAGTCGACCTCGAACAGTCCCAATCACGACTGTCCACCACCGCAATTCAGACAGGTGAGGGGCAGTGCAAAACCCAGTGCCAAAAAAAGAAGAAAACAAAACAGTGAGACGAGAGAGAGAGAAAAAGGAAGAGAGAGAAAGAGACCGAGTGTGTGTGATGGAAACACCTCGACTCCGGTGACCACCTAGGGCCGCCTCCGACGGTCGTGGCCACCCTCCCAATCCGACAGCGTTGTGGACAACAGTGGGGAAATGAGAGAGAGAGAGAGAGAGAGAGAGAGAGAGAGAGAGAGAGAGAGAGAGAGAGAGAGAGAGTATACCTCATTATTCAGGTGACTAGAGCTTTTTCCAGACAAGGTTCAGCCACCACGGGACTATAGTTTGGGTGGTTGTTCGTGAGTTCGAGTAGCGTGACCGAGAGAGTGAGTGGAAGAGGTGGAGAGAGAAAACCGAGAGGGGAGAGTGAGAGGCCGAGAGAGTGGAGGAGATGGAGAGAGGAAGCCTCCAATGAGCAGTCTCCGGCGAGCTAGTGTTACAGCCGTGGAATGGGAGGGAGGAGAACGTCCGAGAGAGATGAAGTGAGGAAGAAGATGAGTGGCGACGGTGAGGGTGTATCTTTGGTAGGGTTTTCTTTTTAAAGTATATATATATACATTATTTGTTTAAAATGACTATTATACCCCTTGACCTTTATTCTATTTTCCACCACTTTTCCTCCCAAAACCCACACACATCTCGAGGCCAATCCCAAGACTCCCCAATTTAGAGTTGTGTCACTTTAACAATCTCTTAGGTGTGTTACAACAATTAACTCGTAAATCACTTAGTCCACCAACTCCCGCATAAATTTCGCACTACTTGATCCGTATTTCTCCACTGTGTGTGTAGTTTTGCCCCGGCTTGCCAAATAATTATTTAAATTATCCAAATTTTCATTTATTTGTATTTTATTTATTTATTTATTTTTCAATGTTTAACTCCCCCATTTAACTACGGGAAGCCTCACTCAGACTAGTATTGGCTCGAACGGTTCGAAATACGTAAAAGACTATAATACTAATACACACATCATGAAAACATAAAATCACCTCAGTGTCGACTCCCGAGGTTCGAAATACTGTTTAGTATCACGCTGCCGGTTCACAGTCCTAACACGTGCGACACTGGTCGAGTTAAAATTGAGGGTTGTTACATGCTCATCCTGGTAGGAGGTTTTACGCATGTGCTCGTGGTTGTCGTTGTGGGGTAAGATCGATAAAATCAAATTAGGGTTTTGTTATACGTTTTGATCGATTTGATGGTTGTGTGAGTGAGGGTTTGATTTTGTCAATTGGGCATTTGGTTTGGCTCTGTAAGAGATTTTTCATTTAATAAGGTAAAAAAAGATGAGATTTTTCTTAAAAAAAAAGAATCCAACCTCACCTTGTTATTGTATGATTAACTTAACCACCGCAACTAATTTGAGTCTTTGTCGTTTTTGCATATGGCTTTAAGATTTTGGTAAATTAAGGAATTAGTCACGATAAGCAAAATTTCTTTCGTGGTATCTGAGTGGTTTTCATGAATTGCGTGAGAGATTCGTTTCAGTTGTCAAATTGTATTTTAAAGAGAAGGTCCAAAGATGGATCAAACATTTATGTAGTTCGAATTAAAGCGGTTGATAGCGTGCTTGGTTGTTGTTGTAATGTTGTTGTTAAAATGTATGCTTGTAAGTTGTCAAGGGGGCTTGAGCAATGCACTTCACAAGCATACTTCCTAAGAACACAAAAATGAGGGCAATTGTGATTTGTGCATGTCTATTACAAGTGTGAAAAATAACAGTAACTTTCAAGAATTTCGAATTCTTGACTCTCTCTTATACACACAAAAAAGTTTTATAACGAAGAATTTTCTTCTCTCTCTTTTTGTTTTCTTTTTCCAATGTCAAAAATAAAATAGCCTTGATGTCACCAAAGAATTTTCTTCATGGATAGAAGGTGCAATCCACATTACCCATTGGAGACACTTTTTAATGTTGGATGTGCATTTATACCACATGGAGTGGACATCCCCTCCACATTCATGAAGTGGCAGCAATCGACAACCAAAATCCACATTTACCATTGGAGATGCTCTTACGTGAAGTGCCAAACATGCTTGAACATATCACATAATTAATTATATGTCTCATCCCGTTCTACCGAATGTATTGCATCATGATTAACGAAATTTCTATTTTATTTGAAAAAAAAGAAGTCACGCTTCAACTATAAGGTATGTATAATCTACTGGGATTAACATTGTTAAGTATAACAAATACAGTTGAAGTTACCAATTGACTAAGGACATGCTTCAGTTCTGATGAAAGTATAAAGCTCCAAGGCCTTCAAATATAGACTCTTTTAAACACAAGAATACAAGAAATAGCGTTCACAGTAGTTTTGGCATCACCCCTTTACGTGGCTGTGTATCCATCCAAAAGAAAGGTTGCCAATGGAATAAGCAAAAGCATTCTCTAACTGCAACATAATAGATGTTCAACAAATCAACTACTCGTCATTAGAAGAAAGTTTTGTGCAAGTTACAGTGAAAGCACACAAATTAACAATACTAGAGAAACATGCCATTGTTGTGGAATGAGAGGAGAGGACCTGAATGGAAGCAAGGATGGGTAGGCCAGACCATGTCGGCAGCTTCACTTCCTCCCCTACCCTTGCTTACTGTCTTCGCCATCGTTCTTCTTTTCCTTTCGCTTTCTCATTATGCAAGCTTAAAAGAGAAGATTCATCACAACGTAATTAACTCCAAAGTAGTTCTCTTTGTGGTTCCAGTAGCGCTTATCTTTGTCACCCGTTCAATGATCGTTAATGGGAAGATTGCACTTCAAGGACCCCGCCTGGATACAATTCGCCAAGCTGGGGGTTCAGCTTGCGGCGTGGCGTTGTTGGTGATGTTGCTTCTGGTGATGATCTCTTACAAGTCTTCATTTGATTCAAGGTGGTGGTGATTCAGAAAAGATATATAACATGTCCTGGCAAGAATGCGCCTAAAAGATTGAGTGCATGATGTAGCAAATGTGCTTCCTCCTCGTCCTCACCTTCTCTATCACATCTTTCGGCCCTTTGTGTTTCTACTTATTTTTTCTCGACATGAAATCCTTGCAATATAAACTACTTCAAGATGTTGATAAATCGATGATCATTAATAACTAGATGAGCACAGGACTAATGCATTTGTAAAAAGGAAGAAAAACTAGTAAACATACTGTAAATACATGCATTACTTACACAGTCGCCGAGTCATGATTTTGCATCGAAATCCATGTTGTCGCACCTAAATATATATCCAAAGGACTCTACCAATCGCACAAACAAATGTTATATGCATACAATAATATGCCATCCAATAACTTTTCTTTTTGAGAAATCAGTGCAGAGATGGGTGTTCACTTTCTCACGAAATAAATACGCATTAAATGGTGGTTGTTTTCGATCCCTTAACAAGGACTTGCATAATCAGATCATAGCTCTCCAAAGCCTGCATCCTTAATTTTCTTTCATTCAATCCTGTAATCTTAAAAACAGCAAGTAACATCTAAAAACTGATGGATATGAAGCAAAAGCTCACAGTATTGACAATGTGAAGCAAAAAAGAAGATATCCAAATTTCTGTGATTTAGTCCTGGTACATGATTTCAAGCACTCAGTTATCCTAGTTTCAAATTAAATTATTTTTAGCGATGATACATGATGTTATTTTTTAATCTATATACCATACTTAGATGTCCACTTGTGTCGGTGAAAAATATAGTATTAATGTGATAGTGCCACAGAGCATTGAAAGGTTCTTCTACTAAACAATCACATTGTTGCATCAGAGATTCAGAAGTCGAGAGGCAACTTCTCTCCCTTCATTGTTTTAACTAGGATCAATAAATAAAATTGATTTCATCGATAATGCAAAGGCAGGATGGAGTTGCTTGTACACTGTAATTTATCCGTGTCTTTGTTAGAAGGCTCGACTTGTTCAATTTGTGCGAAGAAACAGTCACAAATCTGTTTGTACCTTTGACTGCAAGCGCTAATAAATGAACAGATGTAATGGATGCAAAACATTAAGATATAGGATCGTTTCATCAACCTCTAGCTACTGAGAATAATTATATCTACTCAACAAACAAGCACCAAAGTTATATATTTCATTGAATTGAGATCGTACAAGAACCAAAAATATATCTTAATGTTTTATTATTATTATTTTTTATTTTTATTATTATAATTTTAACAATAGGTAAATATATATCTTAATGTTTTGATTTTGAGTTAATTGTATTATTGATCAAAATTCACGACGTTGATGGTGTTGAAATCAAAAGAATTTTCGTTCACATATTATTTGAGTTAATGGTGGTTTCAAATTGAGTGATGTTGTTAGGAAACTAATATTATGTAACGTCTACATTGATTATGTAACGTCTACACTGATTTAGTTTTGTACCATTCTATAAATAGGGCATTATACTGTACATTCGAAAAATACAATAAACTTATTATATTCTGAAACTATCATGGTATCAGAGCTTGGTTTCTAATCCAAGGTTAGTTGACTTTTGAGTCGACGACCGATCCTTGATACATCTTAGTGCTTGTCCGTGTGTTCAATTATGCTCTTGTTTTGATTTTGTGACGGCCCCAAATTCCCAATGCATTTGGGTACGCCCGGCCTAGACCCGTGCAGGTCTCGAGTCAGTTTCTCAGCGAACCTTACGAGCCTAGTCAGTCTCAAATTATCAAAATTTCAAGATTTATGAAAGAGTTATTGCAATTATAACACAACGGAAGCAAAATCATATTCTAATCAAATATTGAGAAATAACTCAATCAAAGGGAAATTAGGAATCTATATAAATGTGGAAAACCCCGATATAGTCATATCCAAGTCAACAAAATGGATTGATAGAATCCACTTCAAAACATATTTTCCAGTCCCAAAACGATCATATATATATAAACGCCATACAAAAAGAAATAAACATGAGCCTACATCTCGGTACCTCAAGTCCCGCAGCTCACAAAAAGTCTCCTAGGCAAGGTCCCTTGCCCCTACTGCTCTCCGTCCTATCTGCACCCACCGTTACAAACTAGACGGTGAGCAACTGAGAGAAATCGAAATTAAAGCCAGAAGAATATAACAGTAATTCATGAAATAACAAACAAGACAGTTTAAATATCATGCGGGAATGGAAAGACGAGAATTTAAATAAACAAGTTGCATGATAGACAGACTGGAAAACAAACGCAATCGAAACATGTGTGCCCTACGAGTCAAAAGAGGCCATAAGTGGTCTATATTCCACAACAATACCACAACAATCCACAACAATCCACAACAATCTAGTACATGGTATCACACAATCACTAGGGGTGGTCAAACACTCGTGCGCTCGAGTGCCCGCGTTTTATCCCTTCTAGTGCAGGCCGCATGTACTTTCGAGACACACACTTATGCCAAGAACACACATACAAGGAATATGGAATGGAAAGCCAATAATTTGATAATAACAAACACAAAGAAAGGAAAATGAATCACATGATATTTTCTTAGCTGGCTTACTAACGTACAAATGCTTTTTAAGGCAAGTGTACTTACCTGAACTATCGTAACCCGGGTACAACGCTCCCGCGACTTCTAACGCGTATCCCCAAGTTTCCCGCTACCTGACAAGGTCGGGAACTTGTATTAATAGGTCAAGTTATTCACTAAACCTAGGTTTAAACTTATCATTATCCCCAATTATTTAAATGACTCAAAAACACGACAATTTAATCGAAAAACGAATATTCTCTCTCGGGTTTTGAAAACACAATTGTGACGGCCTCGAATTTCACAACCCTAGAATCGGGCGCCGCCCGGGCTGGACCCGCGCGAACCCCCGAGCCAATCCCGACGAGTCGCGCGGGGCCAGTGAGCCTATCCTTACCATTCAATCATTTATTAATCATTTGAAAGTGAAGTGAATTAATTAGCGAGTTATCAAAGTAATAAGCGGAAGCAATAAATCTTAACTAATAAATCAACTTCGAAATCTCTAAGTCAGGACAACAACCTAGGGTGTGGGAACCCTGTATACCATATATATACCATGTAAAGGAAGGAGAGAATCATCTAAGTCATAATATCCAAAAAGATCTCTCAACCCATTACCCTATGTACAAAAATAATATAAGTAGCTATTACAACAAAAAATATGTCACCTATATCAGCAGTGGAGGGCCGCTCAAAGTATATCACATAACTGCACGGTCTTTCCTTTACTGGACTGCGGATCTGCACTCGGTCAAACACAAGAATGACGAGTCCAGGTAAGTAACACCAAGCAGGAACAACAATAATTACAGTATTTCGAATTTAAATAAATGAGCAGTCAATTCATGCAGATAAAAAGAAAAGGACAAGGAGCGCATGAATATATAAAGACTGTGAATATATAAATAAGCAATCGAAATTGAGTGTCCCGGAATACAAGGGAAAGGCACAAGTGGTCCCGACCAATTAAAGTCGTTAGGCCGAGGACAAAATCTCCTCAAAGGCTAGGAGTCGATGACAGAATCTCCTCTAAGACCCCTACGCTAGTGCAGAGTCCCCAACAATCTGGTGGAGAACTCTCACCCCGTACATGTAATTATAACTAATCACGTATCCCCAGCCGTAAACTCCGGTATAATACACCGCGAGCCCGGAATTCTGCAAGGAGTACGCTTGACACACTTTCCTTAGGACAACTCAAAAGAATGGAATGACAATATAGTATTGAAACAATATCAATAATTAATTAAAAGCTCAAGAAATACTGTGGTGTTCCTCATTGGTTTACTTACCTCGATCCAAGCTAATTTGTGCTAACACGGACTCTGACACGCCCCTTATGGTCCCCGTGTGCACAATAATCCTGATAATGCAATTTATATCAATTTCCTTAATTTCCTATGATTTTTCCAAAATTTTAGCTATTTTTGCCAAATTTCACGTTTTCCAAGGTAAAACCCCGACAAAACGTCTCATAAAAATCCCGAATATTTCACTTTTCGTAGAAATTCTCAAATTTCTCTTTATTTGATGAAAATATAATTTTCTGGAATTTTCTAAAATCTTTCCTGAATTTTTCCTATTTTTCTGGAATTTATTTCAATTAAAACCAATTTTAATATATTTAATTAAAATAAATAATTTTTATTAATATAATATATAGGTGGGTCGCGGGTCGGGTCTGGCCCGACCCGGCTGGGTTGGGTCAGGACCGGCTTGATTAGAGTCGGCCGTCAGGTCAAACCGGTCGACCGGTCAAAACCGGTCGACCCGTCGTCGAATTAAACCGAATCGGGTCACCTTGACCCGGCCGGTCTCTCTTCTTCTTCGTTGTTGTGTTTGCTGGAAAATCCAGCAAACACAGCAGCGTCATTCATTTTTTTTTTATTATTTTTTTATTTTGTCTTTTCTAACAACATTAACAACAATACAACAAACAACAATCAACATACACTTAACCACCATCATCATCACCATTTTCACCATTTGAATCCACCATCCCCTCAACAACAACTTCGACAACAAATCTCGAAATCAACCACAACGACACACCAACAACGAAATCAATCCTTACCTGAATCTCGCCTCGACGTCGCGTCTACGGTCTCCGCGAACCGCCGCCTTCCTCTCCTTAGTTTCTCCTTCTCTATCGATTCCTCTTCTTCTCCCAAATTTTTTTTGATCGGTCATGGAGAATGGGTGGCGGTGGTGTGATGAAATTGGGTATTTTGGTCAAATGAACAAAATATCCCTAATCCTTATCCATATCCTTTACAACTTTGCTGCCCTTTTGGTCTTTTCACAATTTCACCTACCAACTTTGATAACTCACTTGGGTGACTTAGTTGACTTTTGGTCTTTTGATCTCATCCATTTCACACAACACTCAACATTTCCCTCGGGTATTCTCGCACCCGACTCATAATACTAACTTTGTTCGTCGCGTCACCACAGACGTACCGACGTAACAAACGGACTTTAAAACCTTTTAATTATTATTTATTTAATATTTTTGTCAGTGTTTCTAATTAAATTTGTTCCCCCAAGCTACCAACGCTCGTACACAACGCCTTTACCCATTAAAAACTTAAAATTGTACAAATGAAATATAATATAATACAAACATCATACAAAACTAACATACCTCGGCGTCGACGTCCGAGAATTGATGACTGTACCACGGCGTGGGCCCACGTATCACCTATTTTGACACGTGACATAGGTTAAATTTTTAGGGTCGTTACAGTCTTCCCAATTAACTGGAATTTCGTCCTCGAAATTTAAACGAAATTAAAGGAAAGACTTACCGAACTCAGAAGAGGTAGGGGAAATACTCGCGCATATATGACTCCAGCTCCTACGTCAGCTCCTCGTCCCCGTGGTGCTGCCACTTGACGAGGACTGATGGGATCTCCTTGTTCCTCAAGATCTTGACTTTGCGGTCTAAGATCTGGATAGGCTGCTCGTCGTATGTGACATCCTCCCTCAGGTCTATCTGGCTTAAATCTACTGTCGGTCGTCTGGCCTCCCTGGACCTATCCAGTCGCAACATCGATATGTGAAAGACAGGATGAATTCCTGACATTGGAGGTGGTAACTCTAGCTCGTACGCGACCTTGCCTACCCACTTCACCACTCTGAACGGACCAATGAACCTCGGCGCAGGTTTCCCCTTGATCCCAAACCTCTTGTGCCCCTTCAATGGAGATACTTTCAGATATACAAAGTCCCCGACCTGGTATTCTAACTCCCCGTGAGACAAGTCATAATACTTTTTCTGTCTCTCCTGCGCACCCTTCAACCTTAAACGGATCTGGCGTATCTTCTCTGTGTGATCTACCACAATCTCCGGCCCAATCGCTGCCACATCTTCGGTCTCCGCCCAACAAGATGGAGATCTACACGGCCTCCCGTACAATGCCTCAAATGGTGCCATGCCGATACTAACCTGATAACTGTTATTATATGCAAACTCACACAGATGAAGGTACTCCTCCCAAGATTCACCGTACTCTAACACACACATCCTCAGCATATCTTCGAGAATCTAGATCAAACGCTCTGACTGTCCATCAGTCTGTGGGTGATAGGCGGTACTAAGATTTAACTTCGTTCCAAACTGTGCCTGCATGCTCTGCGATCTGCGATGTAAACTGCGCCCCTCTATCAGACACAATCGACAACGGTACCCCATGCAACCTAACAATCTCTCTCTTGTAAAGCTCTGCCAGTTTGTCTACCCGATGTGTGGTCGAGATCGGTATGAAGTGCACGGATTTAGTTAATCTGTCCACAATCACCCAGATGCTATCATGTCGTTGCCGAGATCGAGGTAGCCCACTGACAAAATCCATTGCAATGTGCTCCCACTTCCAATGAGGAATGGGAAGTGGCTGTAATAACCCACCGGGTCTGCGATGCTCAGCCTTAACACGCTGACAAATATCACACCCTCTAATAAAATTAGCAACATCGGTCTTCATCCCTGGCCACCAGAAGAGACGACGCACCTCTGCATACATCTTAGTCCTATCCGGATGAACCGTAAATCGTGAGCGGTGTGCCTCATGAAGTATCTCATCGCGTACTCAGCCACTGATGAGTCTGTCGACTGACTCCAATCCGGATGATCCGAACTCTGCGCCAACTCTAAAAACTTTTGATACTGCTCGTCTGTCTGTTGACCCTCGAGTACGCTCTGTATCGACACTGTCTGAGTCCTCATCTGCCCGCAAATCATTACTTTAGTATCGGTTGGAATGTCCTCGGTACAAATCCTCTCAACCGCCTCGAGCAAACTATAATCGTGCGTCATGTGGCAGATAACAACATCTGAGTCTGACCCTCTACGGCTCAATGCGTCTGCAACAACATTAGCCTTCCCCGGGTGGTACTCCAATGAGAAATCATAGTCCTTCAGGAACTCAAGCCATCGCCTCTGTCGCATGTTCAATTCTTTTTGCGTGAAGAGGTACTTCAAACTTTTATGGTCAGTAAATAGGACAAATCTCTCCCCGTAGAGATAGTGGCACCAAATTTTCAATGCAAAAACCACCGCCGCCAACTCCAAGTCGTGAGTAGGGTAATTCTTCTCATGAATTTTCAGCTGTCGGGACGCGTAGGCAATCACTTTACCCTCCTGCATCAGAACACAGCCCAAACCAATCTTAGAAGCATCGGTGTTCACCTCAAAACCCTTCCCTGACTCAGGCAAAACCAAAATTGGTGCGGTAGTCAGTTGTTCCTTCAATGTCCTGAACGCCTGCTCACAGTCCTCGTTCCACTGAAATTTGACATCCTTATTTGTCAACTGCGTCATCGGTGCCGCGATCCTTGAGAAATCCTGTACAAAACGCCGATAATAACCTGCCAAGCCCAGAAAACTACGGATATCTGACGCTGATCTCGGTGTAGGCCAATCGCTAACCGCCCTGACCTTAGCGGGGTCCTGACATCGACACTCCGTCGGTCCCAACAATGTGACCTAGGAATCCTACCTCTGTCAACCAAAACTCACACTTACTAAACTTAGCGAATAATCGATGCTCTCGCAGTGTCCGCAAAACCAACCTAAGGTGCTCTTCGTGCTCCTCGTGAGTCTTGGAATATATCAAGATGTCGTCGATGAACACAACGACAAATCTGTCCAAGTACTGTCTCAACACTCGATGCATCAAATCCATGAACATCGCTAGGGCGTTAGTCAATCCAAACGACATTACTGTAAACTGGTAGTGCCCATATCGTGTGTGAAATGCAGTTTTCTCCATGTCCTCTGCTCTAATCCTCAGCTGATGATACCCGGATCTCAGATCAATCTTCGAGAAACACTGCGAACCTGCCAACTGGTCGAACAAATCGTCGATGCGAGGAAGTGGATACTTGTTTTTCACCGTCACCTTGTTCAACTGTCTGTAGTCGATGCATAATCTCAAGCTGCCGTCTTTCTTCTTCACAAACAATACCGGCGCTCCCCAAGGCGACATACTCGGCCGAATAAAGCCTAACTCCAACAACTCGTCGAGTTGTCCTCTCAGCTCATCTAGCTCTCTCAAAGCCATGCGATACGGAGGAATAGAAATGGGTTTGGTCCCTAGGACCAAGTCAACGATGAAATCTATCTCCCTAGGTGGTGGCAAGCCTGGTAACTCTGCTGGAAAAACAACAGGGAACTCGCATACTACTGGCACATCCTCTAACCTAGTCTCTACTCTGCCTGTCGTACTCAACAAGCCAGCGAATGTCTCTACATCTACGTTAGTGGCGACTCTACCCCTGGTGATCGGTAAATTGGTCGAAGTCCCCTGGAAGCTAAACTCCGGATGCCCAAGAATCTGAAACCTGATCCTCTTACCGTAGCAGTGAATCTATGCATGATAAGCACCCAACCAATCCATGCCCAGTAGTGCATCGAACTCTAGGAACTCCAACACTCTCAGGTCTGCAGGTAAGGTGTGTCCCTCTATCTCTACTGGACAGTCTACATACACTAAATTCGGGTAAATCATGTCCCCAGCAGCCGTGCTAAGAATCAAGGGTCTCTCTAATCGAATAGGTCTCAACCCTAACTCGTCAACCATACGACCCGAAATAAAAGAAACTGTAGAACCGGAATTAAACATGGTATGCATAAATCGACTGCAAATGTAAACCGTACCCTCAATCAGGTTCCGTGAGGCAGTCGCGTCTGGTGCGGCGATGGCATGAACCTGCTCCCGGCTTTGTGGCTGTCCTCGACCCAATCGTGGGCAAGCGCTGAGAAAGTGGCCTAAGCGGACCACGCTGTCCCTGTCTCGGTGCCTGACCAGAACTCTGTCCCTGACCCTGATGGCGTCGCTGTCCCTGTCGGTATCTCTACTCCTGACCACCGCCTCTGGCCTCAGTCCTCTGATGCTGTTGTCTATGCTGGCCCGACTGAAACTGTGGTGGCTGAACACTAGCATAACTTCGTGCCGGAGCGGATGATACTGGCCGCTGCGGTGGGTGGAGATGCTACTGATGCTACACTATGAGCTCGGTCTCTCTGTGACCACTGCCTGAATCTCTTCCTCTTCCTACCATCCCCCGAAGGCCTCCCCGACTGAGAAGGTGCCAATGAAATAGCCTGTGCCCCGGTGCGTGTACTACCAAAACCCTCACTGGCCATAGCTCTCTCATATGCCGCCTGTAGTGTGCTCGGAGCTGTCGTCACTACCATCGAACCTATCGAATCAAGTAGCCCGTGTACAAAGTAATAAGTCTGGTCGGCGTCAGTATCTGCTGCTCCTCCGGCATACTCCATCAGTCGTAGATATCGGTCCATGTACTGCATCACGGACTCGTCGGCTCTCTGCCGAATATTCTGAAACTCGGTCCTCTTCAAGTTACGAACCGTAGGAGGAATGTACTTCTACTCAAATCTCCCCTTGAACTCAGCCCAATCTCGGGGCTTCCCCTTCGTGGCCACCGTAGTGCGTCACCAGACGTCGGCCTCTCCGAACAATGAGGCGGAAGATATACTGGGCTGCTTGTGGGTCGGTGTAGCAAGAATGTCGTGAATCTTTTCGTGACTTCTCAAAAAAAATTCTGCTGCCTCAAGATTCATACCTCCGTAGAACTTTTCGGGCTGATGCCTCTGAAATTCTCTGGCCTGCCTCGCCTCTGGCGTAGCCTTAGTACTCGGAGTAGTCGGGGTACTAGGCGTCTCAGTGAGTGGCGTACTCGGTGTCGATGGTATCACCTCCGTCTGAGTAGGCAATACAACCCCTGTTTGTGCTATCGGAGCTACGATGGTCTCCGGCATCGCTGAAATCGGAGTAGGAGTTGTCGACGTCGCCGCGGTAGCTGGTGTATCAGTCTCTTGTGCAGCAGGCAACTGGGAAGTAGTCGGCGTAGATGGTGTCGTTGTAGGGGGTGCTCTCAATAGTCTCAAGATCTCCTCAAGTCGATGAACTTGACTCATAATCCTCTGAGTCCACATCTGGAACTCCTCAATACTGACTCCTCTAAGACTTGGCGTCCCACTATCATCACCTGAACTCGGCTGATCCGCCATCGCAGTCTACAATTAGGCGAATCTTCGAATCAGTGAATAGCTAATCGATATAATAATAATACACCATCTCAAATATAGCATGTACATTACAAGTTCCGACTTTTCCCCAACTCTCCTTACTTCCCAACTAAGACTTAAGTTAAGTTCATAGGGTTCCACTCTAAGTTCAAACAATATCCTAACTTCCGCTTTCCTATGTTTTAGTGGATTGTGATTTAAATTCAAGAGTATTTTATTCAACCTTTACGCTCTGATACCAACTGTGACGGCCCCGAATTCCACAACCCTAGAATCGGGCGCCCAGCCTGGACCCGCGCGAACCCCCGAGCCAATCCCAACGAGTCGCGTGGGGCCAGTGAGCCTATCCTTACCATTCAATCATTTATTAATCATTTGAAAGTGAAGTCAATTAATTAGCGAGTTATCAAAGCAATAAGTGGAAGCAATAAATCTCAACTAATAAATCAACTTCGAAATCTCTAAGTTAGGACAACAACCTAGGGTGTGGGAACCCTGTATACCATATATATACCATGTAAAGCAAGGAGAGAATCATCTAAGTCATAATATCCAAAAAGATCTCTCAACCCATTACCCCATGTACAAAAACAATATAAGTAGCTATTACAACAAAAAAATATGTCACCTATATCAACAGTGGAGGGTCGCTCAAAGTATATCACCTAACTGCACGGCCTTTCCTTTACTGGACTGCGGATCTGCATTCGGTCAAACACAAGAATGACGAGTCCAGGTAAGTAACGCCAAGCAGGAACAACAATAATTACAATATTTCGAATTTAAATAAATGAGCAGTCAATTCATGCAGATAAAAAGAAAAGGACAAGGAGCTCATGAATATATAAAGACTGTGAATATATAAATAAGCAATCGAAATTGAGTGTCCCGGAATACAAGGGAAAGGCACAAGTGGTCCCGACCAATTAAAGTCGTTAGCCGAGGACAAAATCTCCTCAAAGGCTAGGAGTCGAGGACAAAATCTCCTCTAAGACCCTACGAGAGTGCAGAGTCCCCAGCAATCTGGTGGAGAACTCTCACCCCGTACATGTAATTACAACTAATCACGTATCCCCAGCCGTAAACTCCGGTATAATACACCGCGAACCCGAAATTTTACAAGGATTACGCTTGACACACTTGCCTTAGGACAACTCAAAAGAATGGAATGACAAGATAGTATTGAAACAATATCAATAATTAATTAAAAGCTCAAGAAATACTGTGGTGTTCCTCATTGGTTTACTTACCTCGATCCAAGCTAATTCGCGCTAACACGGACTCTGACACGCCCCTTATGGTCCCCGTGTGCACAATAATCCAGATAATGCAATTTATATCAATTTCCTTAATTTCCTATGATTTTTCCAAAATTTTAGCTATTTTTGCCAAATTTCACGTTTTCCAAGGTAAAACCCCGACAAAACGTCTCATAAAAATCCCGAATATTTCACTTTTAGTAGAAATTCTCAAATTCTCTTTATTTGATGAAAATATAATTTTATGGAATTTTCTAAGATTTTTCCTGAATTTTTCCTATTTTTCTGGAATTTATTTCAATTAAAATCAATTTTAATATATTTAATTAAAATAAATAATTTTTATTAATATAATATATAGGTGGGTCGCGGGTCGGGTCTGACCGGTCAAACCGGGTTTGACCGGTCCACCTGGGTCAGACCCAAACCGGGTCGGGTCACCTTGACCCGGCCCGGTCTCTCTTCTTCGTTCTTTGTGTTTCTTTGGAAAATCCAACAAACACAGCAGCGTCATTCATTTTTTTTTTATTATTTTTTTATTTTGTCTTTTTCTAACAACATTAACAACAATACAACAAACAACAATCAACATACACTTAACCACCATCATCATCACCATTTTCACCATTTGAATCCACCATCCCCTCAACAACAACTTCGACAACAAATCTCGAAATCAACCACAACGACACACCAACAACGAAATCAATCCTTACCTGAATCTCGCCTCGACGTCGCGTCTACGGTCTCCGCGAACCGCCGCCTTCCTCTCCTTAGTTTCTCCTTCTCTATCGATTCCTCTTCTTTTCCCAATTTTTTTTTTTTGATCGGTCATGGAGAATGGGTGGCGGTGGTGTGATGAAATTGGGTATTTTGGTCAAATTGACCAAAATACCCCTAATCCTTATCCATATCCTTTACAACTTTGTTGCCGTTTTGGTCTTTTCACAATTTCACCTACCAACTTTGATAACTCACTTGGGTGACTTAGTTGACTTTTGGTCTTTTGATCTCATCCATTTCACACAACACTCAACATTTCCCTCGGGTATTCTCGCACCCGACTCATAATACTAACTTTGTTCGTCGCGTCACCACAGACGTACCGACGTAACAAACGGACTTTAAAACCTTTTAATTATTATTTATTTAATATTTTTGTCAGTGTTTCTAATTAAATTTGTTCCCCCAAGCTACCAACGCTCGTACACAACGCCTTTACCCATTAAAAACTTAAAATTGCACAAATGAAATATAATATAATACAAACATTATACAAAACTAACATACCTCGGCGTTGACGTCCGAGAATTGATGATTGTACCACGGGGTGGGCCCACGTATCACCTATTTTGACACGTGGCATAGGTTAAATTTTTAGGGTCGTTACAACAATATTGTCACGGCCCAAATCTCTAACCCCGTTTTGATTTCCTTAATTAGGATCGCCGACCCGTCACGCGAGATCCACACCGTGATGTACACGCTGACCGAGGCATGTGGCCGAGGTATGTGATATTTTTGTATTTATTCATGCCTAGTGTTATGTAGTGTGTAGACTTATTAAGTCAGTTTGTACAGTGTAGACGTCGAGTCGAGAGCGGGGTCGTGGTCGACACGCGTGGGTTGTACGGTAGTGTGCACGCCCGAGTACACTCGTTGGCGCGCACGACGAATTTGTAGGCGCGAAAGTATTAGTAAATACATATGTATATGTATATATATAATTTAAATATATATATATACACATATGTATATATATATATATAATCAGAAAAAGAGAAATGACCGAAAAGGGCTTTGGCTTATTGAGAAAGAGGATAAGATTGAGGGGCAAAATGGTCATTTGACCCCAAAATGTCAAAATCACCACCACCACACACACCACCGGCACTCTTTCTTCACAAACCGAAAGAGAGGGGGGGGAGAGAGAGTTCGAGCGAGAGAGAGAGAGGAGAGGAACCAGAGACCGTGGAGATCGAGCTCGGACGAGAGGCTCAGAGGTAAGGCATTATTGTTGTCGTTAATGTTGGCGTCAATGTTCTCACTGTTAGTGCGTTGGCGTGGTGGTGATGGTGGTGATTGGGGTCTCGGACGAACTGCTCTTGCAGTTCGTCCGAGGAGGGAGATGACATGGTCGTCGTCTCCCTTCCCAATCCCTCCCAAATCAAATCAAAAAAAAAGAAGAAGAAAATTTTGAAGCGAGGAGGCGCCGTGGCAACGCCGCCTCGCGCTTTGTGAAATGAAATGGGGGATGGGGGAGGGAGGAACGCACGCACGCACGCGTGTGCGTGCGTGCGCATGATACTGGACCGGCCCGTCCCGGTCCGGTTGGGCCGGACCAGTTGGACCGGGTCAGACCCGGTTCAGGGTCCAAACCCCCCAAAAAAAAATAATAAAAATAAATAACAAATAAAATAAAATAAAATATATATATATATACACTTACATATACATATATATATGTATATATATGTATGTATATACATAAATATATAATAAATAAATAAATAAATAAAAACACATGAATGATGATATAAAATGATACTTTAGGAACCTAGGGGTCTTCAGGAAGTTTGGGAGCGCAAGTCGAGGTGTCGGGAGGCCGAATTGACTAGAAATTTTGCGTGGAAGTGAGTATACCCATTGACAATTTAAATTAGCATTTCGTTCCATAATCTTGTTAGTTATTATATATAGTCATTGTTGACTATTTTTCCCATTATATTCTAATATCATGTGTTCTTGGTGTTCTATGCTCACTTGTGAGTCTAGTTTTGCATGATATTTACTTGTTGATTTGATTCATTGCCTCCATCCCATGCTATGTATATTCTTGTTGTTTAAATGTGAAATAAAGGATAAATAGCATGCTATTAGGCTAGTATATATATTAAAAAGGTATTATATGGATTTGTACTCTCTATTTGATTAGATGGTAGATTTGCCTATGCCTTGACATTCCATACTTTGTCTTCCTTGAAATTAAAAAGTAGTTTTAGTAATTAGGTCCCGTACTCGATCGAGGTGTGCGCAACTCACAGGGTTAGAGTCCCTGGGGTTGATGACACATATTACCTAACACTATATGACACTCAGGGTTAGAGTCCTTGATGTAGTCAACACACCGGGGTTAGAGTCCCTGGACTCACTTGGGTTAGAGTACCTTGTGATTTATCATTATAGAGTCGGAGTGACGCTGTTCATTGTCGACCGGACCTAATTCACCACTACTTAGCCCAGTGTCAGTTTCACTTGTTTAACTCTGGTATTTACTTGCATATGGTTTATTTTTTTTCAGCTTTCTTAGTTATATGCTTTTAAATACCAGTCGATTATATTTGGAAATGCAAATTTAAACTTGTCATAGGGGATTACTGTTTATTCTTGTACTCACCGTCCTTTTTATGACGGTGGGTGCAGATCCATCTACTAGCCGGCCGGGCAAGGAGAAGATAGAAGATTTTCCCTGAGTAGCGGCGCGGCGCGACTTTTGTTGTAGGTCCATTTTTGATATTTTGTATGTATTAGATATCATATGTCTTTTATTACATTGGGTTGTACATTTGGGTTGAGTGTTAGTTCCCTGACTAGACTTAGACTGTTTCGTTACATTTTGAGGTTACCTGATATGATGTCATACTTGGTTTTCCACACTTAGGTTATTTTTCAATTGACTTCCGCATAATATTCTAGTTTATTTCAGTATTAAATGATTAAAGACTTCCGCTAATTAACAAATCATGTTAATAAAGATTTAATTAACACTAAAGGTTAATAAAGGATTTGGACACGAGAAACGAGGTAAATAGGTTGTGAGGCTGACTAATACGTAGTTAAGCCCTACGAGACTAGGATTAGGGCTTAATTGCGAGATTAGGCCGGGCGGTGCCCTAGATTAAGGGAGGGGCCGTCACAGTTGGTATCAGAGCCTAGGTATTAGAACCTTAGGGACAAATAAGAAAAACATAAACTCGCATAAAACACAAACCTTAGAAGTGGAAACCAGATGATCCTTACCTAGGAACTATTTTGTTGGGAATTGAGTGAAAGTGAGCCGGGGTGTCTTTATTTATATACATGTTAATTTCTATACGTATTTATATACGAAGTACATCCCGTAGTAGCTGATTTGCGTATGGGTCAACCCGCAGACACCGATGGCAGATTCCCGCGAGGCCGGAGATACCGGGGCTAGCGGCAATCAGCTTCCCGCCGTGTCAGCTGAGGATTTTCAGAGGTTGTCTGATCGGATGGCCGCTCAGGAGCGACAGATCGCTGACTTCATCGCTTACATGTCGGCGCACCTGACTTCACTTACATCGACCGCTCCCGCCCCCACCGTTACTACCATTACGACACCCCCGACCATAGAGACTTTTGCACCAGCCACTACTACTACCGCCGAGGCACGAGCACCAGCACCACCTCCAGAGCCTGCGGTACCTCGTCTACCAGCTCTACCGATAGTCACCGTACCGGCAGCAGGGACAGTTGTAGACACGTCCACACCCACTACTCCTAAGACCACTAGCTTGTCGAGGGACGCCAAGCTAGTGAAGGAGTTCATTAGACTCAAGCCGACATATTTTTCTGGAGAGAGGGACTACGACAAGATCGAGAAGTGGATTTTGTCACAGGAGAAGCTACATCTACTATTGGACATTGAGGACAAGGCTGCAGCCGGTTCTTTCGTACTACACCCTGACAAGGGTGCGACGTGTGGTGGAGGACCACCAGTAGAGAGCAAGAGGCGCCTTCACTCCCTGGGCGATTTCAAGGTAGAGTTCTACAAGCAATACTTCCCAGCTTCCATGTTACAGAGGTTGAAGAAGAAATTCATGAGTTTGAGACAAACCGAGGGGAGTCCGTGATGGAGTACCGTGACCGTTATGGCTACATGAGGCGATTCGAGGAGACTTAGTGAAGGATGACGCGAGATGATGCATTCTACTTTGGGGACGGGACCGAGGCCAGAGATTGCGAGATATGTTGTTGGCACTGGGGCACGCACTTTGCAGGAGATATATGAGAGATCACTCGCTCAGGAGACGTATGAGTTGGGTAGAGAGGAGGAGAGAGCAGCAGAAGGATACGCTCAGGGTTCGGATTACGATCAGAGGCGCAGGGGTAAGGGACACAGAAGAGGAGACAGAGGTCCACAGAGAGTTGTTCCTATTTCAGTAGTGTCGTACACACCGTACCATGCACCGACACAGGCTTACAGTAGAGCTCCGTTGCCATTTCCCGCCAGACAGGCTTTACCCGCTCCACCGACACCGAGACAGCAGCAGCAGTATCAGGGTGGCCGGGATAGAGGCAGAGGCCGAGGTCGGGATGTACCACGACAGGGTCAGCGGCAACCACAGGGACAGACACAACAGACAGGGCAACGTCGTCAGGTAACTTGCTGGAGATGTGGTCAGGTGGGACACATGTCCAGGGAGTGCACACAGCCAGCAACACATCTCACGCAGCAGAGAGAGAGAGCTCACATGGTCGCGCAGCCAGACGTCGGAGCGACCCGCAGTCTTATTGAGGGTACGATTTCTATTCTTTGCGAGAGATTCTTATGTTTTATTTGATTCGGCTCTACGGTGTCTTTTATTCTTTGGTCGCATGGTAGGCATACTAGGTTTGACACCTGTTAGGCTTAGGGTACACCTAATTTTGAGCACTGCAGCTGGGGATAGGGTTTACCCTCATAGTCTAGTTGAGAGATGTCCAGTGGAGATAAGTGGGGTAGAGTTACCTGCAGACTTTAGAGTCCTCGAGATGTTAGATTTCGATGCACTACTTGGGATGGATTGGTTGTCAGCTTATCACGCGCACATTGACTGTTTCAGTAAGTCAGTTGTATTTGAGATTCCCGTCCGACCGATATTTATTCATCGAGGTAACACAACGAGAGTCAGTACCACGAGAGGTCGACTTGCATCCAGTGAGGAGATGGAGGCTCTAGTAGCTTCGTACACAGTGGCAGAGAGTTAGGAAACCAGACTTGAGGAGATACTGGTTGTTCGAGACTTCCCAGATGTCTTCCCAGAGGATTTACCTGGATTACCGCCACCACGAGAAGTAGATTTCATTATCGAGCCCATACCAGGTACCAGACCGATCGCGATACCGCCGTACCGCATGGCTCCGAGGGAGTTAGAGGAGTTGAGGACTCAGCTTAAGGATTTAGGAGACAAAGGATTCATCACACCTTCAATGTCACCCTGGGGAGCGCCCATCCTGTTTGTGAAGAAGAAGGATGGCAGTTTGAGGCTATGTATCGACTACAGGCAGCTGAACAAAGTGACGGTCAGAATCAAGTACCCACTACCACGGATTGACGATTTGTTTGATCAGCTGAGAGGAGCGCAGTGGTTCTCCAAGATAGACCTGAGGTCGGGGTATCATCAGCTTAGGATCAGGGACGAGGACAGATCCAAGACAGCGTTCAGTACCAGATACGGACACTATCAGTTCACGGTCATGCCATTCGAGCTGACCAACGCCCCCGCCGTGTTTATGGATTTGATGCACCGAGTACTTAGACCATATCTTGACCGTTTTGTGATAGTCTTCATTGATGACATCTTGATATACTCGAGGACACGAGAGGATCACGAGGCACCTTAGAAGACGTTGCGGACTTTGAGGAGCACCGACTTTTTGCCAAGTTCAAGTAAGTGCGAGTTCGCTTGCAGAGGTTAAGTTCTTGGGGCATGTTGTCGGAGCGCGAGGCATTGCGGTGGATCCGGCCAAGATTCGATCGATTATGGATTGGCGCAAGACGACATCGCACGGAGATTAGGAGTTTTCTGGGGTTAGCCGGATATTATCGCAGGTTCGTGAAGGATTTCTCAAAGATCGCTTCACCGATTACGAGGCTGACACAAAAAGATGTTCCTTATGAGTGGACTGAAAGGTGCGAGGCCGCATTTACTCAGTTGAAGAGATCATTGACTACCGCGCCAGTGTTAGTGTTGCCAGAGACTGGGCAGGGATTCTTAGTTTACACAGATGCTTCTTACACGGGTCTAGGTTGCGTGTTGATGCAAGGCACTGGGGTTGTTGCATACGCATCTAGGCAGTTGAAGGTACACGAGAAGAACTATCCCACACACGATCTGGAGTTGGCAGCAGTTGTGTTTGCGCTAAAGACTTGGAGACACCTTTTGTATGGAGAGAGATTCACACTCTTCACTGATCACAAGAGTCTGAAATATCTCTTCACACAGAAGGAGCTGAATATGAGACAACGCAGATGGTTGGAATTCTTGAAGGATTACGACTTTTCCTTAGAATATCATCCAGGAAAAGCAAACGTAGTCGCAGATGCGCTGAGTAGGAGACCGACCAGAGACGCCGAGGTTGTGAGATGTTTCATGATGCATGAGTACGGTTTACTCGAAGCAGCGGCGACAGCATGCCAGACAGAGGTTACTACCGATACCCAGGTGATGATTTGCGCACAGATGAGGCTACAGACCGTGTCTACACAGAGGTATCGAGAGGTCGAGGATCGATCGGTTGTACTCGAGATTCGACGAGTTAGCGCATAATGCGAGTGTATAGGCGGGCGAGACGAGACGACAGATCGTTGTGTCGAGATACGAGGCGAGGTTATGGATACCGAGAGGTACCGGAGCGAGAGACGAGATCCTTCATGAGTCGCACCGTTCCGATTCACCGTGCATCCAGGTAGGACTAAGATGTACCATGACATGAGGAGACATTTCTGGTGGCCTGGGATGAAGGCAGACGTGTCTGAGTTCATCAGGAACTGTGGTATTTGTCAGCAGGTGAAGTCCGAGCATCGCAGACCTGGAGGATTACTACAGCCACTTCCCATTCCTCGATGGAAGTGGGAAGACATATCGATGGATTTCGTTAGAGGATTGCCGAGGACCGCGAAAAGACATGATTCAATTTGGGTGATAGTTGACAGACTGACGAAGTCTGCACATTTCCTACCAGTGGCGTCACACTACACATTTGACCAGCTGAGCGTACTGTTCGAGAGAGAGATTATCAGACTACACGGAGTACCTTTGACGATCACGTCCGGCCGAGATGCTACGTATACGTCCCGGATGTGGCGGAGTATGCCGGAGCCAGTACGGTACACGCCTACAGTTTAGTACGGCTTTCCACCCTCAGACGGACGGGCGAGAGATTGATTCAAGTCCTCGAGGACATGCTACGGGCGTGCGTGTTGGAGTTTGGCGGATCTTGGGCAGAGTACCTACCGTTGTGTGAGTTCGCTTACAACAACAGTTATCAGGCTAGCATTGAGATGGCGCCGTTTGAGGCTTTGTATGGCAGACCGTGTCGCTCGCCGTCATGTTGGGCTGAGCCAGAGGACCGGGAGATTTTGGGGCCTGAAATTGTTGTTGATCACACGGAGAAGGTCAAGCTGATCCGTCAGAGACTCAGAGGAGCCCAGGAGAGACAAAAGAGATATGCAGACAAGTATCGCGGTGATCTTGCGTATTCTGAGGGAGCCTTTGTCTATTTAAAGGTTTCCCCTCGGATTCAGAGATTTGGGGTGAAAGGCAAACTTGCGCCGAGGTACATCGGGCCTTTCATGGTTAAAAAACGGGTTGGGAAAGTGGCATACGAGCTTGAGCTGCCTCCACAGATGTTAGGGGTCCATCCAGTGTTCCACATTTCAATGCTTCGATTAGCCGAGTCGAGGCGCGGCGTGCGGCGAAACGATTGACATGAGTCGATCGACCTTAGCGAGGACATCTCATACGAGGAGCTGACCCATTCGGATCCTGGGCGAAAGGTACAACAGTTGAGGAGCAAGTCCATTCCCAAGGTGCTCGTCAAGTGGCAGTTCCATGACGACACGGAACTCACTTGGGAGCGGGAGGACTACATGCGAGATAGATTTCCGTACCTCTTCGAGTCAGGTATAACCCTAACTTGAGCTTAATTTCGAGGACGAAATTTCCATTTTGTTGGGAATATTTGTCACGGCCCAAATCTCTAACCCCGTTTTGATTTCCTTAATTAGGATCGCCGACCCGTCACGCGAGATCCACACCGTGATGTACACGCTGACCGAGGCATGTGGCCGAGGTATGTGATATTTTTGTATTTATTCATGCCTAGTGTTATGTAGTGTGTAGACTTATTAAGTCAGTTTGTACAGTGTAGACGTCGAGTCGAGAGCGGGGTCGTGGTCGACACGCGTGGGTTGTACGGTAGTGTGCACGCCCGAGTACACTCGTTGGCGCGCATGACGAATTTGTAGGCGCGAAAGTATTAGTAAATACATATGTATATGTATATATATAATTTAAATATATATAAACACATATGTATATATATATATATATAAAATCAAAAAAAGAGAAATGACCGAAAAGGGCTTTGGCTTATTGAGAAAAAGGATAAGATTGAGGGGCAAAATGGTCATTTGACCCCAAAATGTCAAAATCACCACCACCACACACACCACCGGTACTCTTTCTTCACAAACCGAAAGAGAGGGGGGGGAGAGAGAGTTCGAGCGAGAGAGAGAGAGAGGAGAGGAACCAGAGACCGTGGAGATCGAGCTCGGACGAGAGGCTCAGAGGTAAGGCATTATTGTTGTCGTTAATGTTGGCGTCAATGTTCTCACTGTTAGTGCGTTGGCGTGGTGGTGATGGTGGTGATTGGGGTCTCGGACGAACTGCTCTTGCAGTTCGTCCGAGAAGGGAGATGACATGGTCGTCGTCTCCCTTCCCAATCCCTCCCAAATCAAATCAAAAAAAAGAAGAAGAAAATTTTGAAGCAGAGGCGCTGTTGCACAGCGCCTCTGCCTTTGTGAAATGAAATGGGGGATGGGGGAGGGAGGGAACGCACGCACGCGTGTGCGTGCGGTCCCTGGACCGGTCTGACCGGTCCGGTTGGGCCGGATCGGTTGGACCGAACCGGGTCAGACCCGGTTGGACCGGGTCAGACCCGGTTCAGGGTCCAAACCAAAAAAAAAAAAAAAAAAAACAAATAAAATAAAATAAAATAAATATATATATACACTTACATATACATATATATATATATGTATATATATGTATGTATATACATAAATATATAATAAATAAATAAATAAATAAAAACACATGAATGATGATATAAAATGATACTTTAGGAACCTAGGGGTCTTCCGGAAGTTTGGGAGCGCAAGTCGAGGTGTCGGGAGGCCGAATTGACTAGAAATTTTGCGTGAAAGTGAGTATACCCATTGACAATTTAAATTAGCATTTCGTTCCATAATCTTGTTAGTTATTATATATAGTCATTGTTGACTATTTTTCCCATTATATTCTAATATCATGTGTTCTTGGTGTTCTATGCTCACTTGTGAGTCTAGTTTTGCATGATATTTACTTGTTGATTTGATTCATTGCCTCCATCCCATGCTATGTTTATTCTTGTTGTTTAAATGTGAAATAAAGGATAAATAGCATGCTATTAGGCTAGTATATATATTAAAAAGGTATTATATGGATTTGTACTCTCTATTTGATTAGATGGTAGATTTGCCTATGCCTTGACATTCCATACTTTGTCTTCCTTGAAATTAAAAAGTAGTTTTAGTAATTAGGTCCCGTACTCGATCGAGGTGTGCGCAACTCACGGGGTTAGAGTCCCTGGGGTTGATGACACATATTACCTAACACTATATGACACTCAGGGTTAGAGTCCTTGATGTAGTCAACACACCGGGGTTAGAGTCCCTGGACTCACTTGGGTTAGAGTCCCTTGTGATTTATCATTATAGAGTCGGAGTGACGCTGTTCACTGTCGACCGGACCTAATTCACCACTACTTAGCCCAGTGTCAGTTTCACTTGTTTAACTCTGGTATTTACTTGCATATGGTTTATTTTTTTCAGCTTTCTTAGTTATATGCTTTTAAATACCAGTCGATTATATTTGGAAATGCAAATTTAAACTTGTCATAGGGGATTACTGTTTATTCTTGTATTCACCGTCCTTTTTATGACGGTGGGTGCAGATCCATCTACTAGCCGGCCGGGCAAGGAGAAGATAGGAGATTTTCCCTGAGTAGCGGCGCGGCGCGACTTTTGTTGTAGGTCCATTTTTGATATTTTGTATGTATTAGATATCATATGTCTTTTATTACATTGGGTTGTACATTTGGATTGAGTGTTAGTTCCCTGACTAGACTTAGACTGTTTCGCTACATTTTGAGGTTACCTGATATGATGTCATACTTGGTTTTCCACACTTAGGTTATTTTTCAATTGACTTCCATATAATATTCTAGTTTATTTCCGTATTAAATGATTAAAGACTTCCGCTAATTAACAAATCATGTTAATAAAGATTTAATTAACACTAAAGGTTAATAAAGGATTTGGACACGAGAAACGAGGTAAATAGGTTGTGAGGCTGACTAATACGTAGTTAAGCCCTACGAGACTAGGATTAGGGCTTAATTGCGGGATTAGGCCGGGCGGTGCCCTAGATTAAGGGAGGGGCCGTCACAAATATTTATAAGCCTCATCGTGAATCATAGGCTCGGCTCAGTCGTATGTGGGTTATGTCATAGTCTCGAGGATTCGCAACATGACCACGACGTCATAGCCATTCATCACCACGCGATGCTTCAATACCAACCCGACACTTAACTATAACTCCACATGAAAATCGAACCGACATGTACTAACGAACATGGAACTTCGTTGGTGTTGTCCGATGTTAGGGGAAGGGTTATCGTGGCATGGGTAATGCCGGAAAACCCTCCACCAGTTCGGAATTACTTCAACACACGCAAATATGGACTCGAAGTTGACAACACATGAAATCGCGACGAAAACACAGTAACAACGTTGTTTTGGACTTAACCAAGGGCTGCGAGACGTCAACCAATATTAGGTGAGATCTCGACAACCTTCACGGGTCATGGTTCGACCGGTAGCACCGCTGGCAATGGCGGTTTCCGGCGAGGCTCCACCACACATATCACATGAAATGACGACTCCTTTGCGCATAATAAAACTGTTTTCAACCACTCTAAAGGCTGTGGGACCTACGTAGGAGTTTGGTGGGATCCTCGACAGCGTTCGGATCATGGTGGTCTGGCGGTGGCGCGGCCGGTGAGGGCGTTTTCCGGCGAGACCAACAACAACATCAACACATGCAATAAAACAAAATATGAGCACTAAAACCCTATGTATCACGAACCAGAGGTCTCCTCGGGAATATGAGAACTCCGGTGAGCCACGAGGGTCAGTCCCTGACTGTCCCCGACCACCGTCACTTACGGCAGCGACGACCAGAGGCGGCAGTAGTGGAAAAAAACGTGGAGATCAGCGAGAACGAGAAAGGGAATAAGAGAGAGAGAGAGAGATAGAGAGATAGAGAGAGACCTTCGGTGAGGAGTGAACCACGGACACCACTGGTCCGGCCAGGGCCAATGGTGGCTCGTCACGAGAGAGCCGAGAGAGGAGAGAAAGAAACCGAGAGTGAGAGAAATCGAGTGAACACGAGAGAGGGAGGGTGAGAGGCAACCTCCGGCGAGCTACTCCGCCATCACTGGACCTCCGACGACCGACGAGAACTTGGCCAGTTGAGAGGTAAGTGGCCCGAGAGAGGGGGGAGACCGAGAGATGAGAGAACCGTGAGAAAAGTGAAGAGAGTGAACAAACCGAAAGAGAGAGAGAGAGAGAGAGAAGGTATACCTTGCTCTGGTGAGACGTCCGGCGAGGCGGTCTGGTCACCGGCGAGGATGGGGCTGGTGAGAGGAGGGAGAGGGTTCCGTGAAGGTTGAGTGTGAAGTGACGAGAATGAGAGAGAGAACCGTGAGTGAGAGAAAATGAGAGGGGAGTGTGTGCATGGAATGTATGGAGAGAGAGACGTGAGTGATGTGAGTGACGTGAGTGATGAGGGTGGGTGGTGAGGAGATGTGAGTGATAGGAGTGGGTGGGGTGTGAGTTGTGAGTGATGGGAGTAGGTGTGTGTTTGAATATTTAAATGGGTATGATAGTTGTGTCTACCCATTTTTACCAACCCACACATCTCAAAGTTAAACTCAAGGGTTCCCCATTATTTGATTGTGTCACCTTGCAAAATTTTCAACCCAACACCCGTATATTTTCGAAACATTTTCCCCGACCCATCTCACTTCCTCGGTCCGTATTTCCCCGCCACATGCACACTTTTACCTTTGCCTCACACAAATAAACTATTAAATTATTAAATAATTATTTTAATTATCCCATTACTGTATTTTCTCCCCCGATTACTTATGCGGGAACCTCACTCTCATTGAAAATTGTATGAACGACCCGTGACACGTATTAAACTAAAATACTATTACACACATCAAAGAATCATAAAATTACCTCGGTGTTGACTCCGAGGTTCGAAATACAGTCCAGTATCATGTAGCTGGGTCACGGTCTTGACACGTATCATACAAGTCAGGTTAAAAATCGAGGGATGTTACAGATTTCTTCTTATTTCTCTTATGCGTCTTCACACATGTTTGTTAGTTGTAACAGTCCGTTTGCATCTTCCGCGTCGCTCAGTCAGCTCATCCGCCTATCATGTTCACACCAATTTGATGCCTTCCAACTCACATAACATATGCCTATCTCGAGATCCCCACTTCTTGTCCTGCCTGCCATCGACTCTGTGTCGATCTGTTGTCGACACTGTCCACTCTGTCATCTGTTTGCTCCGTTGTCCTGTCGTCGAATCTGTCGACTCCGATGTCCGTTAGTTGTTCTGTTGACTCAGCTCTGATAGTCGCTTCGCAGATTCAGCTCTGTTAGTCGTTCCACCGACTCAGCTCCGTTAGCCATTCTGTCGACTATGTTGTTCTATTAGTCGTTCTGCCGACTATGTTGTTCCATTAGTCGTTCCATCGACTCCATTGTTCCGTTGTTCAGTTATTCTGTTGTCTCGTCCGTGCACTGTCTGCTAATTTGAGCGCAGTTCGCGATGCCTGTCACGCTTGTTATCCGCGTATTGTACGTTGTCGAGTGCAGTTCACGATGTCTACCCGTCTTATGTACCCGTTTCAGATCTACCTGTTTTTTCGGCTCGTTTGTCAATTCTGTCCGTAATCACTTACATCCGTTTGTCACGATCTGGTGTCCCCACGCATAATTGTCGCTGACTTTATGTATCCTCATCTTATTCGTTTGTAAACTCAAGTGGTTTCGTTGCCACCACCACCTTGAGTTTGAGTGGGGATGTTAGGAAACTAATATTATGTAACGTCTACATTTATTATGTAACGTCTACACTGATTGTGTAACATCTACGTTAATCGTGTAACGCCTCCACTGATTATGTAACGCCTACATTGATTATATAACGTCTACACTGATTTAGTTCTATACCATTCTATAAATAAGATACTATACTGTACATTAAAAAAATACATTAAACTTATTCTATTAAGAAACTATCAGATGTCATTTAAATATTTTTAGTTATCACGCATTCGATTTAAAAAATGAATTTTGACGAAAAATATAAGTTGCTCAACATTTAAGATAAATTTGTTAAAATCAAAACATTGAAATAGAATTAACAAAATTCTGAAAGGTTATAATAGTTTTGTCTACGACATCTTTTTTCAATTTTTTGCATAAAGAGTTACATTATTTCGGTCGCACTAAGATTCTCAAGTAGATAGTTGGATTTACCATACACTTTTGCAGCACTAAAATCCTTCACAACAAAGAATTAAATAATTTACTTAAATGAATTATGTGAACTAAAAACATAATTACAAACTCATTTTATAAGAAAGAGACCTTATTATGTCATCAACTAAAAACTTTCTATGTGAGATTTTATGTTTTTCATGTGCGAAAAATGTCATTGGATTTATTATCAAAAGAATACATGTCTTATTGAAGTTGACCCTATTATTAGTGATGTATGTTACTTTATAAAAGATCATAATCCATTTGATTTCAGATCGAAATCTATTTGATTTTCACCATATTTATATAATTAAACTATAAACCACGTCATCTAGCCATCTTGTACTGAAGGAGCACAATAATTGTACTTGATAAATACTCCTCTAGAACTTTTTTCTGAATACTTATAATATAGTATAACTTTACATTTCCATTTTTTTTTTGACAAAAAAATATTTTTATTTATAGAAATTGCTATTACATCTAATTTAACAATGAAGTTACATCAATAACATCATTTTTCCACTCCTTGATAAGATCAAATCGACGTTGCGAAAGTTTACATACTTATGTGCAAACTTATATGCTTGTCTTTTGCATTTATAATAATAGAACTATAACAGAAAATAAAACTTCTAATAAGAGAAGGCGAACAAAAACTTTAACGAGAGAAGATAAAAATAAACTTCTAGCAAGGGAAGACAACAACTTATTGAAAAAGAAAACTTAATAAAAATATCAAATCAACAACCAGCGTAGATCCATACATGAACATATAGAAGTGATGACGAAATTGAATGATTGCAGATGCTTATGTGGAAGGAGAGGCAAATGGTGCCAATGATAAATATGACAACTGTTGCAGGCCGAAAGAAAATGAACATCTCAGATCTGAATAAATCTAACTTTTATTATATAAATAAAAATAAAGCTGCTTTTCTTTAACTCTAGGGTTTTTGACGACAAACTTTTTTTCTTAAAAATGGAGGCTTTTTATTGTTGATAACTTTACATTTACTTGGTTAGCACCCAAAAAGTCCCAAAACATCAATAATTCTTTTTGTTTTTTTGGATGAAAGGAGGCGGATCGTTACTTCCAATTAAAGACATCTCTAATCCAATATTAAGCCTTAACTAAATTAAATACGAAATCTAAAAAAAAAAAAACTGATAAATAAACGACAAACAAAAAGAAGAAAGTCCTAATGTGAGTTCGGAGGTCCCAAGACTCGCCACCTGTTGACCCAAAGCTGACACAACCACCTAGAGTCCCCGTTTTCTCTCTTTACTCAAACTGCGAATAAACACCAAGACATAAAACACACTGCACGGACACACATTCTTTACCTTTCTTTCGAAGGCTGTAGAATTCCCACAGACAAAAGTGTTATGTTATTCCGCTCAGGTCTCTCTCTCTCCTCTTTCACTGTTTTATGAACCAGAGCTAATTAGGGTTCTTGTACGATTTGACCTCTGATCGATTTTACTAGGCCTGGGTAATCTGTATGGAGTTTCTTTTTTTTTTTTTTTTTTTTTTTTTTTTTTTTTTTTTTTTTTTTTTTACTGATGCTGTTCGGTACCTGATCGGTTAATTAATTTGTTTGATTTTCACGTTTATTAATCAGCTTCAAATTTTAGTATAATAAAGCTTTACTTCGTGATTAGTACCAGTTAATTATACATGTTAATATTGGTAATTATGCTGTCGTGGTGATCTGAGGTTTCATTTGAGGGATGAAGCTCTCGATTCTTAAGCTCTAATTCAATTCAACAAAGCTTTCTCTTCATAATTAATAACGTTAATTACAATACTACTAGAACCGTCAAATTCCGAATTTTGTCGAATGAATTGTCGTTTGATCTTTCCATCTCCTTCGTGCGACTGCTTTTAGTATCAAATTGTTTTCTACACTCCCCCCAATTGAATTGGTGCAGTGTTCAAGTTAATATTGTACATGCATCAATCAATTGGGTGGCCTAATGGTTTGGTATGGATTAAGAAAATAAGATGTCATGGGTTCAAACTTTGGTGGGTGCAAATTGTTTCTATCTTATCAAAAAAGAAAAAAAAAAGTTACTATGTGATTTTCTTGATGACCAATAATAGGTCAAGTGAGTGAATCTTGCCATCCAACTCCAAATATGTTGGTTTCTCTCTGGTCATGGGTTGGGGTGCCCGAGTAGCTCTCGTGGGAATAGTTAATGCTCAAACACCGCGTACAATTATAAAAAAAAAAAAAAGTTTTCTACAACATGTGAAGTATCTCTAGTATCCAAACTTTTTAAGGTTTTAGTTGGGCAATTTCGCAAGTGATATGCCAATATTGGTACTTACTAACAACAATTCCTACAAAAGTTGGAATCCATTGATAAGGAAATTGCACAAATTCTGATGTACCTAATAGGCTAACACGCATCTCAATGTTGGTCAATAAATTGCCTAGCAGTTGTTAGAGAAATAGTTTCTCTCCACATTTTCGTTTTTTTTATCTAAATTTCATGATTAGAGAAGGTTTTATTTTTTTATAGGAATGAGACTTTATTTTATTTCGCCAACCTAATATGTACATGGTACAAGGCGAGAAACAATGTGTCCTAAAACAAAGTAAAAAAAACCCCTACCAATGTAGTAGAGGAAAAACCCGTCGACGATTATAGAAGGTTTGAGTTGATCTTATTTTAAGAAAAGGAGTTGGCAATATTAAGATTAAGAATGGAAGGAAGAGTTGATTGATTGATTAGTTCTTTTTTTTAATAGGAGATTGATTAGTTGATTAATTAATCAATCAATCAACTCTTCGTTCCATTCTTAATCTTAACAGGCAATTGGTACATTGCCATTATGTTGGGAAAAGAAACCTGACAATTTTGTTTTGGCGTAACTGCACTCTCGTCTACATTTTTCTCATGGGTGTTCAAAGTTCTTAATGCAAATACTGGAGTTGAGTTACATTCAGGAAAAATAGCATACTGTTTTCTGTGCTGTTGGGGTCTCATTTAATTACAGCTAAAAAGCGCAGAAACTTAGTTCCCATTAAGTGCAGCGCTATAACATCCGACTTAAACCCTTATCCAGTTTGTTCCCTCTTGTTTTATACTTGAACTAGGTGTCTACTAGGTCCATCAATTGCATTAAACCGAGCACAATGGAAGAGTTTGATCCATATAGCCGACCCCAATTAATTTGGGATTGAGGCTATGTTGTTGTTGTTGTAGTAGGTGTCTACTAGGTGCTGTTAACTATCGAAGACGTTGCATGTTCAGATGTTCCTATTGTGCTTTACCTCTGCCACTAAGAAAAACATTTCTTCCCGTTGAAATATTGCAGATTCCTCAATCTTCTATCAGTTGTTGTAAAGTTCCTTGTCTTAGTCTCGTCAAGTTAAGACATTTATAACAACAATATAATGGATGTGCCACAAAATGGAAGTGTGAGGAGTCATGAGATGCCAAACTTGTTCACTGAAATCGAAGAATGTTTCTCTAGGTTTGCGGATAGACCTAGGGTTCTCAGCATAGAGAGACAAAGATCCTTTGATGAAAAGTCCTTCAGTGAATTGTCCATTGGCTTTTCCCCCCTCAATTCATCAAGGAATGTTGAACACTTTCGGCTAGTAGACCACCTCGAGAATATGTTTTCTCAGGGAAGAAAATCTGGTTTGACTACACCACGCTCTTACCATAGCTTTGAACTACATCCTATGGTTGCTGAAGCATGGGAAGCACTCCACCGGTCTTTGGTTCACTTTCGGGGACAGCCTGTTGGGACCATTGCAGCTCTAGATCATTCTGAAGAAAAGCTTAATTATGACCAGGTGATGGAACTAGCATAAAATGATTTCATCGACTGGCGATTGAATGATTATGGTACTATGAAAATTAATCTATGCTGCTTAATCAGAATCTTGCACAGACAACCTGTTCATTATTATATAAAATAAGTACTTCTAGTTCTAGATCATATCAACCAACTTTTATTTGTTTTTCACTCTTTTCATGCTCACACTCTTAAGGTTTTATCTTTTAATCTTTAATCTTCTTTTTAGAATCACTACATTCCCTGATGAGCTTTCAGTAGAGTTCAGGAACAATAATATATGGCAGCTTGTGTAGGTGTTTGTGAGAGACTTTGTCCCAAGTGCCTTGGCTTTTCTAATGAATGGGGAACCTGAAATAGTTAAAAACTTCATTCTGAAAACTCTTCGCATTCAATCTTCGTGGGAGAAAACTATCGATCGTTTCAAGCTTGGAGAAGGAGTAATGCCAGCAAGTTTTAAAGTGCTCCATGACACCGATAAGAACTATGAAACATTGATTGCGGATTTTGGTGAATGCGCCATAGGAAGAGTTGCACCTGTTGATTCAGGATTTTGGTGGATTATATTGCTTCGTGCATACACGAAGTCCACTGGAGACACTTCCTTGGCCGAATTGCCAGTCTGCCAAAAGGGTATGCGCCTGATTTTGAGTTTGTGCCTTTCTGAGGGGTTTGACACATTTCCAACTCTGCTCTGTGCTGATGGTTGCTGTATGATTGATCGTCGAATGGTGTGTTTCAAGTAGCCTCATAATTCTGTATTCTATTTTGCAGTTTACTATATACTGATTTCTGGTATGATTTTATTATTTGTTTTTGCTTATGATTGATCTTATGCATGCCATGAACTTGATGTAATAATCTAAACTTGCTGCCTGTTTTGTCCATGCATGCAGGGTGTTTATGGATATCCTATCGAAATACAAGCACTATTTTTCATGGCTCTAAGATGTGCTTTACCTTTGCTAAAGCACGACGATGAAGGAAAGGAGTTTATTGAGAGAATAGTGCAGCGTCTTCACGCATTAAGCTATCACATGAGAAGTTATTTTTGGTTGGACAAAAAGCAACTTAATGATATCTATAGGTACAAAACTGAGGAATACTCCCACACTGCAGTCAACAAGTTCAATGTCATGCCAGATTCTATTCCAGAATGGATACTCGATTTCATGCCGACTAATGGTGGTTACTTTATCGGAAATGTTAGTCCTGCAAAGATGGATTTCCGCTGGTTTTGTTTAGGTAATTGTGTTGCAATTTTATCTTCTCTAGCAACTCCTGAGCAATCTTCAGCCATTATGGATCTCATTGAATCGCGATGGCAAGAATTAGTCGGAGAAATGCCAATGAAGATCTGCTATCCTGCCATAGAAAGTCACGAGTGGCGAATCATTACAGGTTGTGACCCGAAAAATACTAGGTGGAGTTACCACAATGGAGGATCATGGCCTGGTAAGAAGCAATCACACATCTTTTACCACTTCAGTTAAAACTTTTGCGAAGTTGAGCAAATTGTTTGAAGTCATAGTTTATTGTTTGAGCTTATACTTATCATAGTGGGGACTTTGAGAAGTTCATGTTCCACACATTTGTACTTACATAGTTGCAGATAATCGACGCTTGAAAAGTGCATGGATTCCACCATGAAAAACACATATAGAGACTCAACACCATCTTAGTTGAAGAAATTCCAATTCCAGCACATCTAGGCATGTTTAACTTTAAAAACATCTAATTAATGATGTTCAATGGTTGCAATTGCAGTGCTTCTATGGCTCGTAACAGCCGCATGCATCAAGACGGGCCGTCCGCAAATAGCAAGGCGTGCTATTCAACTCGTGGAAAGCCGCCTATCAAAGGACAACTGGCCTGAATACTACGATGGAAAACTGGGCAGATTCATAGGGAAGCAAGCGCGCAAGCACCAGACATGGTCCATTGCTGGCTACTTGGTTTCAAAAATGATGCTCGAAGACCCTTCTCACCTTGGCATGATTTCCCTTGAAGAAGACAAGCAGATGAAGCCTCTAATCAAAAGATCCGCATCATGGACTTGCTAATTAACAACCTCCTTAACTTAATTTTATTATCTCTGTAATGTATGGTATATTTATGAAGAATTTCTCACAATCATTTAGGCACAAAGCACGCACTTTACTTTATAATTACGAAAACATGAATATGTATAGGCACATAAAAGTGCATGACATAATGTACCCAAAAAAAAGAAAGTGCATGACATATCACGTTAAATTAGTATCCCACTCTACGCAATTAGACATGACAAATTCTATCATATAGTATTATCTTTCCTAAGTAATCTAATAGCTATCTTGAATTAATGACTATCCACACAAAATAATATCTTTCCTAATTAATCTAGTAGTATCTTTCCTCAACTTATATCTAATAATAAGAAAAGACATGGGGTTGAAGGTTGTACTAATTAGAGTAAGCGTGTTGTCCTCCATTGAGAGGTAGTTGGTCCTCTGGTTGCGAGAGGCTGTTGTGGATTATTCCTTCTTGTACTCTAGCGATCAAACCAGCGCATCCTGCTTGACAACAACATTCGACAGGTTGTTTCAGGTTCGAGGTATCTTTAGTATGAGCTACGACTTGAGCACTTGAGCTTGCACTACAACAGAAATGACTTAAAAGGCTTTCGTAACGATTTTAAATCGTCATGCAGTCCGTCATGTTATCAGAAGTTATAAAAGCTCAAGGTTCGTGACGGTTAAAAACCGTCATCTTATCTAAAAAAAAAACAATAGAAAAAACCTTTCGTGACGGTTTTAAACCGTCACAAAAGGTTTTTCAATTTTTTTAAAAAAAAAGGACTGTTGTGTTCCTGCAAAATATTCTTTTTCCCTGCAACATACATGAACCATCACTACTACTACACATAAAATTAGAACTCAAAAGTTATTCATTAATTAACGTTCACATATATGATCCACCCATTACAATTTTATACTACCCATTTGATCTCAGCAAAGTCACCAAAGTCTCCTTCAAAGGCTTCAGTAAAGTTGAATTACTAGCTGCCAAAGGACCCAATAAGTGGATGCAACCCTCAAAGCCCCAGAATGATCACCAGAGCTGGCCAACTTGAGAAACTCAATCTGAAACAATCAAGTAATGTAAAACAAAAAACTAATTAGAGCGTAATACATTTTTGCTACATTAGTAATTATCATAATCATTTTGTTAACTTTCTTGCTTCTAATAAAGGTTGCAGCCTGGCTTTTCAAAAACAAGAATTTTGCAGCTAAACACCGGCTTAATTTGGAAAAGAATAATGCCATTTTGAACAAAAAAGTCGGGATCCACTGAATTCACTTCCGCCACAACCACTGCAGCCATGCCCTTACTAACCAACTCTTTCATCTCCAGCACAAACTCATACTTTTGATCTTCTTTGTTGCAGGCAACATCTGTGGAAGCTTGCTTTTGCAAGACCTATAATTTTAAAATACAAATAAATAAATGATTCAAAATCATTAAAAAATATAGAAAAATAATGAAGTTGTGTTGAAAAACTTTGCATAAATTGGCTCATTGACTCTTCTCTCACACATCCTTTTTATTTTTCTACTGCTATACTTCTTCTGCTTTGTGTTTGTTTTTGTGTAATTTGTTTTGTTTCCTTGGCTTCATTGTGCAGATCACTGGTGAAACAGTGGGGGAAGTGAAGGCAGTTACAGACATGCACCAAAGGAAAGCAGAGATGGCTAGGTAGTCTGATGCATTCATTGCTTTGCCTGGTAAGTATAATATATTAATCACTGCAAACTTCAAAGCTCTAACACTCCTGAAGATTCCAACTGTTTATCACTAAAGTGGTAGCAATCCTTACAAGTCCTATTGTAACATGCATCCTTTTATGTTGCCTGAATAGAATGGTTTCAAATTAAGTCTGTGGCCTTTTCTGCATTGCAAACCACATGCCAAATTAAGTACAAAGAAGAACACTCTATAGAACTTTCATCAAATAGTGATGTTATCTTTCATGTGGCACAAACAAGTTATGATGTTGACTCCCTATTATTGGAATGGTTTGTTCTTGAGTTCTGAAGCTCTTTAGCTTAGAAAATGGCATGACAAAAGCAATTGGTTCAACAAAGGAAATGTTTCTAAATGAAGAATGAGAGAATGCTTGGAAAACTAAGACACCCTTAACATAACTGATCTGGGATGGAAACTGAAATGTGGACAATTGACTACCAAAGAAGCAAATTATCCCATTAGTTTCACTAATCACAAGTTAATGCAATAACTAATGTTTCAATTGATTGTTAAATCTAGATTATATATGATGCAGGTGGATATGGGACTCTTGAAGAGCTACTTGAAGCAATAAACTGCAAGTAACTAAATTGCAAGTGTTCCTTGTACAAGGTCATGGATTGGAAACTTTCTAGGCTATCTCAGCTAAATACCAGAATCAATGATCAGAACTTTTCAGCTATTTCTCCATCTTCTAAACATTAAAGAACACGCACAAATACCAATCATACCTTTGTGTTCATAGAAGCATTTCATTAAACACCTTCACATTAGCTTGTGTCATCCGCAACCTCTCTACATCAAAAAGTATGGCTTCATCTTGTAGCTGCGTGAACACATTGACGACAGTCAATCTCACAAATTTTAATAACCTAATCATAAAACTTAACTTTTTAATTAGTAGTTTGCATAATTATAAAGAAACCTCACTTGCTAATCTTTTAAGGTCGCGATATTTGATGGCAGCTTCTCGCATGACATCTGCTTTCCTCTCTGGCCAGTTGAAATGTTTTAGCACTTCTCTTTCATCAGCCTGTAACACAAGATGGAGTATTTATATATAGTCAGCATTATAATATACACTTGGAAGTTGGAAATAAGACTTTATAATCCTCATAGAGGATAATCAAAAAAAGAAGCCATTGCACAATGTTGGATCTCAGTTAATGAGCAGTTCTATAATATTTATGAATTTCTTAAGGAACAAAATTAATGAAAACTGTGAACTTCATTATCAAGATTAAATAAAGACAATTATTTTCTCCGCTAAAATATTAAGAATGCCGAGGAAGAGAGCTCATTATTAAGCCAGTCAACTAAGTAGAGCACATCTTCTATATCTGTGAATACTGCAGCCCGAATTTTCTCAAATAGAGACCTAATCAAGTTGCCTTTGGTCTCGACATTCTTCCTTATCTGCAAAACCTCATTAATATCAGCCAAATGCATTATGTTTGAGAAAGCAAGCATATAAATAAATAAAGTTCACACACAGACACTCACAACTAATAAATGAGATGGCCAAAGAAATAGTTGACCATGTCATAGATTCTGTACTCCCAAAGAAAAAGGAAATGCATATGGATCAGAAAACCACACCATGACAATTTTATCAAGATATAGTTGACCAAAGAAACCTGAACAGAGCAACATAAGAAATAGATCAAATATAGATTGGACTGGTACTAACCAGCAGCCGATTATAACAAAGTAAACAATGGGAAAACTTGAAGAGTTGCATCAAAACCATGGAATATATATTGTTGAATTTAAAACATCTTTTAAAACCTTATAAGTATGTGAAGGCAGTGTTCTCCCCTCTGAACCATTCTTATTTCAAAGTTCTAACCCAAGGGTCATGAAATAGTAATGTGAAGGCTGATTCTATAGAAATGCTGAAATTGTCGATACAAACACATAGCAATGAATCAATCTCCAACAACAAATGAGACACATTCACAATGCTCACCACATATTGATGGTCCCGGGTGGCGCCACAGCATGAAAAAACCCCAATTCAGTAGGCTCATAGTCAGGATTCTGATCCTCCCTTTGCTCTTCACTCTTTTGCGATACTTCAGCACCTCTGGTTCCTCTTTCTTCTTCTCTCTATCAAACAATCAATCACTTGTAAAGAACGACACTTTCGAATGCCAATTCAATTCAAAACCCTAAAAACACTTGATTGAACCAAAAAACATGAAATTTATGCAACAAAGAGTATTTACTTTTGTAATTCTTCTTGTTGGACGCCATTATAGTGAATTATTATCTTCAAATTGAGCTCTTTAAAGAACCAAAAACACGAAAACGATCCAAAACATGCCCTAGCATCAAATAGTCGAGTGTGCTCGATCAACCAAGTATTTGTAAGTGTCAGATCGAGAGCAGATACGAAGAAGTTCGAGAGATCTGATCGAACACCTAGGGCTTCAAATCTTGCTCTTTCGTCTCCATTAATGGCTGCTCCTTCTCTCAAATAGAGAATGTCGAGATCGAGAGCAGAGACGGAAAAGTTCAGTAGATGATCGAAATAAATGGTCGCCCTCGTAAAATCAAAAGCCACCAGCTCTCTTAAGCCTTCTGTTTTAATCAAAACGACCATGTAATTATCGTAAGGCCACGAACCCCCTTTTTAAACAATATCCCTATCATGCTAAGATTGAAAATAAAACATAAAAGGTTTATCCTGAGAGATCTGTTCAATCTCAAAACCGTTTGTCGTTGGCCAGACTCGCTCGATGGTGCGTGCTAATCAGGCTGTAACGGCCCTAAATTCATCGGCCGAACTTAGTGAACTTACCTTCCAATTGTATCTCACGAGCGCTCATATTTCAATATCAATCAAAATCTTGCTATTATCATTAAATTTCAAAATATGCAGCGGAAAACTTAAATCATCAAAATAAATATTTAAAAGCAAGTTTTATGAGCATTTTACCTAATGTAGAAACCATACCAAAATGTACCTTATATACATATTAAGTGTAATCCTCAAAACATCAAAAGTTAACCTCCAAGTCATATACAAGTCAAAATGTATCTCTCACAACCCATACCCAACATAAAACGTTAAATGTAAACACATGTACGAGTAGGACAGTCCACAGTCAATCACAAATATTCCTCTAGCTTGACCTTCCCTCTGCTCGTACCAGGATCTGCACTCAAGTCATCACAAAAGGCAGATGATGAGTCCAAAGTGAATAATCTCAAGGAAATTCACCAAGTAAATACATAAGTAAAACTGTTGGAATCAAAATACTATAAAGAAACATGCGAAGGAAAAAATACATGCAAGTGTGGAAGATCATCGCATGAATATAAATAGCATAAAAACAAAATGCGTGCACAATCAAAGTTAGACTAGAGCCATACTTTGGACTAATCACCAGACACGGTCGTGAAGATACCTCGAACAGGTGACCCTAGACCCTCTAAGTGGCCGACGTAGACCCACAGCTCACCCACACATATCTAGCACACCCGGGTAGCATATTCACCAGCGCATGACTAGAACACATGTTATGGCCTAGTGGACCATATGCCCCCACCATGAATAAACACCAGGTGGGAGTAAACTCAACCACCATAAAGCAATAAAAGGTAATAAGAGTATTGAATAAACTAGACAGAATTCAAATAATCAAGCAGTAAGTACTAATGTGAATTTTGGTTGGGACACTACACACCTCAAATCGCACTCCACTGACGTTCCTAGTCCAAATCACGCCTCAAATGCGTGTCCAATAGTCATCAAATCAACCTAAAACATAAATCCCTAATCAATTAAACAAGTTTCCAAACCTTGTATACCTCGATTCAAAACCCAAATCATTGATAAAATCATCATTTAAACATTTTAATTAGACTATATGAGTCCCTAGGATAAACCCCAATTAGTGAATTTTATTTAAAAATTTCAGTTCAAAACTGTCCCATACACCACCGAGAACACCGCCGAGTTCAACTCTGCACAGCGTATCCACGACGTCCTGGGTGCCGTGACTAGTGCCGCCACATTTTTCTTCTCTGCGACGCCTCCAAAAACGTCATTCTCATTTCCCACATTTCGGCTCTATCCCACACGCCGCGAGTGGTGCCGTGGGCCTTTGACCTCCACGGCGCGCCTGGTGGCGTCTGGAGCAGAGGGGATTTTTCTTAGTTTTCGAACCCCCTCAACTCGTCACCACGATCCGCGCTCACTCCATCAACCCATTAAACACTCAATCAAGCTCAAATAATTAAAACCCCTCGACCAAACGTGTCCAAAATGTAAACCCTTAGTTTTTTCGATCAAAAACCCGAAAGATCACTTGAAAATCAAAACTACAACAACATCAACACAAAATTCACCATTTATAACCTTACAACCACCATAAAACCATAGCAACACCCTATCATGCTGGTGTGCTCAAATCCAAACCCGAAACCACCATCAAAATCCCAAAAAATTATCCCAAATCGTAAAGAGGGAGATGAGGATCGAAAATCTAACCTTATATTCGATTCCTCTTGAGTTCTTGAGCTCCGAATGATCACTTGAATTACACCAAACCATCACCCACACCAAATTTTCATATTTCTCTATGAGGAGAGAGAAAAGTTGGTGTAACAATGAGAATCCATGATATTTATATGTAATTTTTCATCAAAACACCTACACCCATCACAAGAATCCATCTAATGGCTATGGAAACAAGTCCACTTATGTTGATACACTTGACCCACACATATGTCCATTGACCTTATCCTTCTAGCCAAATCCACTTATCTTTTGGGCGTTTCGATATCTCGCTCCGAACTGCGAATCGTACCATTCTCGTACAACAACTTACCAGTCACCTCAACATCATTTATTTATGCATTATTTACTGTATTTTATCATTTATTATGTGTGTTAAGTCCCCCGGCCTAGTGTACTAGTCATTTGCCGCCCGGTACCCGTGTTTACGCATTATATGCAACGAATACCCGCCACACCAGCTCACTCGACAGTTAACAATATAAACACATATATTGCGATGCAATTTAATCAAATTGTACATATACATCGCAAATACACAACAAAAACACACAAAACGGGCTGTATACCTAATCTTGGCGTGCTTCGTCCTCGTTGTGGGACCCACAAACGTCCCTGCTGGCATCCACGTCTGCAATGACATCATAAATAACGACAATTATCAATTGGGCCGTTACAAAGGCCTTCCCAACTGACCCGCCTAATCCCATAGACCTTCCCAATCAAACTCAGTCAAGTTTTTGCCTTGCCTGCTGCATAAAGTTCTTTGTCCATGGTAATCACCTTAGCCTTCGTTTCGTTTAAAGTCCCCACTAACTTCTCTAAATCGAAAAAAAAATCCATCATTTTCGAACACGCAGTATCGCCTGAAGAAGAAGAAAAAATGAGCAAAAATCACAGATTGTGATATACCTTGCTCTCTTATAGAGCAGAACTAACCCCACCTCCAGGAACTTCATAGCGAAGCTTGGAGAGGTGCATGCTCTTGTTGGGTTTTCTCTTACCATATGTGATTTGATATTTTGCACATTATACAAAAATATATGTTATACATTTAATTTTTTTTGTTTTAATAAATTTATGCATGTGAGGTGCTTCTTGTATGCATTTGTTATATCTTGAGGGGGAGTTGAACTCCGAACCTCCCTAAATTTATGAACAGATTCAAAGTTTATTTAATAGATAAAAGTCAAATGAAAATAGGTTATTCGAACCACCACGAATGACATTAGAGTGACTATAGGCTTAGCAATATAGTGTCCATGTAGCGGCCCAATTTTAATTAAACCATTATTATTACGTATTTTCAGACATGAACACCAACTCAGACTCCCGTGGACCCCGCAACTAGGCCAAGGCACGCCTGACTAGGTAATTAGTCTGTTTTGTGTGTTGTTTTACCTAATTTGTGATGTGTATGTTTAATTATGTTAATTTACATCGCAATATATGTATTTATATTGTTATTGACTGAGCGAGGTAGTGTGGTGAGTATTCGTCTGGAGTAGTGTGTAGACGTGGGTACCAGGTAGGCGAATTACATATACACTAGGTCGGGGGATAATACACACATGATAAAAAATGCATTAAATAATTTATATAAATTTTTGCGTAGTCATTTAGTTGCACGAATGTACGCAAATGACACGTATCGCAGTGCAGGTGTCGGGTACAGAACACCCGATGATCAATAATTGAGGTATGGAAGGATAAGGCCAAGAGACCAAGTCACACATTAGTGAACTGGCCCAAAATTCGAGGCCCCGTTATGCATCGCGGGCCCACAACCCTACCGCAAACAACCCAACCATGTCCCACACGCACCGTGTCTCAAATTCTACCTCATTTACTGCTAACTTTTAGATTATTTTTAACAATTTAATCAGTTAATTTAGCTATTGGACTCATTTTCATCTGTTTATTATCAATTATTCTCAGCGGAAGACTTTAAATCATGAAATCATCAAATGTGACAGTAAATCATATGAAAGAGTATTTTCCTAGTGTGGAAACTCAACCAAAAGATTAACAATATATAACATGATCCAAATGTTTCTAAAATATCAAAATAAACCTCAAAATATGTCATATACATGTCCAAGTGTCAATCATGTCCCAAACCCAGCATAAAAACGATAAATGAAAACACACATAAGAGTCAAGCGCTGAAGTAGATCAGAAGAAGTCCTCAAGCTTGCCCTTCCCTGTAACGGCCGTTATTGTTATAATTATTTCAGATTTGGACGGCAGCTCAAATGACATGTGGACGATGCGTATGGATTAGGCGGGGTTTTGGGATTTGTAGATTTGACAGTGTATGTTTGGTTGTAAATTATGTGATGTAATTGATATTATAGTCATCACAGATGTGTATGTATATTATTTTGGTTCGGGCAAGGTTGAGAGTCGGGGTTTAGTCGTGATTGACACGCGTGAGTGGTATAGTAGTGTGCATGCCGAGTACACTCGTTGGCGCGCACGACGAAATCTTAAAGGTGGAAATATAGGTGAGTGTATATATTTATATATATATACAGGTAAATTGATATATATATATATAAATATATACATATTACATCTGAAAATAAAATAGAAAATGGGAAATTACCATAAAGGGTATTGAAGTAAATAAGAAAAGTGGATGAACACAAGGGTATTTCGGTAATTTTCCACCATCACCGCCTTCGTTCTCTCGATAAATCGAAAGAGAAAAGGAAAAAAAAAGAGAAATGAGAGAGACGAGGAAGGAGGGAGAAGGAGGAGGAGATCGAAGACAGCAAGTGATTGAGGTGAGCTTGTGTTGTGTTCATTGTTGTAGTTGTTGTGGTGTACGTTGTGTGGTGGAGGTGGTGGTGATCTCGGCCATGGCGAAGCCATGACCGAGAATTGGAATCAGTCCGAGAAGGGAGACGATATGTGTCGTCTCCCCACCCTCCTAATTCCATTGGAGAAAAAAAAAAGAGGAAGAAAGGAAGGAAGAAGAATGAAAAAAAAAAACAGAACTGTGAATACAGTTCTGTTGGAAAAGAAGGTCGTGAACCGGGCCGGTTCGGCCCGGTTCACACCCAAAATAAAAAAAAGAGAGAAAAGAAAAGAGAAAATGGAAAAGAAAATCCAGAAAAATAGGGAAAAATATGAAAAATAGTATTTTGACCAAATAAATAGAAATTGAGGAATCTCTATGGAAAATGAGAAATTCAAAAGTCGGAGGAGACTTTATATCGGGGTTTTTACCTCGAAAAATGTAAAATTGACATAATATGTCAAATTGAAGCTAATTCAATGATAAATAATCTTAGGTACATTTGGGGTGATACTTTTAATTATTGGGTGTTTATTGGAGCTAGACCGGGGTTTAGATTTCGGGGTTGTTGGAGTGCGAATTGAGGTATGTAAAACTCAATTGAACACCACTATTGCATTTACTTATTTTATTCGTTGAGCTTAATTCTTTGTCAATCTGAATCCATTTATTATGGGAACGGTAGAGTTTCGGCTGTTACTCGGGTGTGTGGGTTGTTTTGGAGTATATGGTGACTTAGGACACAGTCAGCGGGGTCATTGGAGTTGAGTACGACCGGGCCACTAGTCCTAGGTTCACTGGGGTAGCTGTTTGACACCCAGTTTGTTTTTCTTGGTGTTGGTATTCATGCATTTCCTTTTGAGCAGTTGCCTGCGTTATTTCCTTGTTATTGCATGATTATTTGACATTGTTTATGGTTTCTATTCATATTCTTAAATTGCAATGCCTAGTGGTTTTCCTTGGTGTTTTACTTACTGGACTCGTTATCTGGTTTTTGTAATAACTGAGTGCAGATCCTAGTACCAGCAAGGGTAAGGAGGTCATTGGCGATTACATCTGACTTATCACTTCAAGACTTGCTAATACGTGTGCTGGTACATATATGGTTTTGATATTTTGTAGTATTTTGTGATGGGAAACTTGTTATTACTGTACTTGTATATAACACTGTTTCAGCTAATCGCATGTATGCATGTACAGTTCGGGATTCCACTATAGGTGCACTAATCAATACTATATTAAAGTATTTGACCGTATTAAAGTCTTCCGCTATGAAATGGTAATATATGGATAAAATAGTATGAAATTCAGGAACATCACTTCACAGAGTATATGTAGATATAGTGAGGAGGTGGATGAATGAGTGACGTGGCAGGTACTTCTGAAGTGTGTGCTGGAGAAGTACCTGTTGCACGAGGCGACCCTGGAAATTTGGGGCCGTCACAGTTTGGTATCAGAGCAAGGTCGATAGGACCTTGAAGTAAATAAGGAAGTGGAAAAGAGCATAAATTGTAAACAAATTAGATGTGGAAACCCGATGAACTGCCTAGAACTTTAGTTGGGAAGTGAATGAAGTAGGTAGAATCAGTATTGTTATTTGATATATGTATTTGTTGAATATAAGTGCATATTATGCACATGTGTATATTGGAAACTAAGTGGTTTATGTAAATTGGTGCAGATCATCATGGATGGACAGACCCCTACTACTTCTCCTACTACTCAGTAGGAGGTTGGGGAGCCGAGTGATCATACTAGTAGGGAGGTAGCAGATTTGCGAGCTATGGTACAAAGGGTGACTGATCAACAGCTACTACATCAGACTCAGATGGCTGAGGTGATGGAGTACATACGGAGTTCGCGTGTACCAGTAGTAGCACCCATTGCTGAGTTAGTTGCACCTACCACTCTGGCAGTGATTGTACCAGTTGATGACATACAGGTAGCTGGGATAGAGGCAGAGAGAGAGAATTGAGCCTCTTGGGACGATAGCTGAGACTACGGAAGTAATACCAGCTACCACTGAGCAACGTGTAGGAGGTTCGACTGCCAGAAGTAGGATGTCTGAGGTAGCAAAGATGGTGAAAGATTTCATGAGGTTTATCCCTATATATTTCACTGGAGTTAGTGATCCTGAGGTTGCCGGTTGATGGTTGATGACTCATCAACGTTTACACCAGTTGCTAGAGGTACCGGAGTCAGATTAGCCACGTATATCCATTTATTGCTTGAGGCGTTAGGCAGCAGTTTGGTGGACCACCTACACAGACACACATACTACACCAGTGACGTGGGCGGAGTTTAGGCAGATATTCCTGGATGAATATATTCCCACGGAGGTGCAGTTGAGATTGAGGGAGCAGTTCTTGAGTTTGAAACAGGGTACTATGACGGTGTCGCAGTATATGGACAGATTTAGATATCTCATGCTGTATGCTATGGATGTGGCAAATACTGAGAGACTCCAGATCTACTATTTCATCTGGGGTTTGGATGAGAGGATCGGAGGTGTGATTGTCGCAAGTGGAGCCGAGACATTGTAGACTGTTTATGATCGGGCATTAGCTTGCGAGACATACTTACGACATCGGGGTGAGCTTGGGGACAGGTCTGGTCAGAGTTTACGTTCAGATTAGAGACCAAAGAGACGACAAGATCAATTTGATCGGTCGAGGCAGGACCAGGGTAGACGGGATAGGCGTCCAAAGCAGCGGAGAGTGGACGTTAGACAGCATGTGCATACGGTAGTTCCGAAGGAGCCGCAGCAACGACAGCCTCCGCCGCAACATCAGGAGAGGCATCAGGATGACCATAACAGGGGTAAGAGAGACCGGGGTCAGGGTTAGGGATCTGGTGACTGGTGGACTAGGAGGCAGGACTAACGCAGATGTTATGGATATGGTCAGCAAGGGCATTTGAGATGGGAGTGTAGAGCATCATCACCTCGATGGGAACAAGGTCCCAATAGGGACAGAGCGCATGCGTTAGCACAGCCAGATTCAGAAGCTACCCGCCAGTTAGTGGAAGGTATGTTGTATATTTACAGTAGACTTGTACATGCCATGTTTGATTCTCGTAGTAGTACTTTCTTTTCTTTTATTCTTTGGACGGTTAGTTGGGGACTTAGGGTTAGATGCACACACACTTGAGACCCATTTTGTTCTCAGCACTGGGGATAAGGTTTACCCTAATCGGATAGTACGTGATGTCATGGTTGAGGTTTCCGGACATCAGTTACCAGCCGATCTACGAGTATTGGAGTATTTAGAGTTTGATGCACTATTTGGAATGGATTGGTTGTCAGCGTACCATGCACGGATAGATTGTTTTGAGAAAAGGGTAGACTTTAGTATTCCTGGTTTAATGGAGTTTTCATTGACCGGGACTGCGTCGGAGTTACCTATTACCAGGGGTAGATTAGCGACTACTCAAGAGATGGAGGAGTTCGCAGCGGTAGTTGAGTCTGAGACTCGAGTGGCTACCCGGATTGAGGACATACCCGTAGTCCGAGAATTTATTGATGTTTTTCCTGATGATTTACCCGGATTACCACCATCTCGAGCGATAGAGTTCATTATAGAGTTGATACCAGGGACCCAACCTATCTCTAACAGACTGTACCGGATGTCACCTGTAGAGTAGGAAGAGGTTAGGAGACAGCTAGAGGATCTGTTGGCAAAGGGATTCATTCATCCTAGTATGTCACCCTGGGGAGCACCTGTATTATTTATAAGGAAGAAAGATGGATCATTAAGGATGTGTATAGACTATCGGAAGTTAAATCAGGTAACAATTAGGAATCGTTACCCACTTCCGAGGATTGATGATCTATTTGATCACTTGAAAGGTGCGAAATTCTTCTCGAAGATTGATTTACGTTCAGGATATCATCAGTTGCGGATTCAAGAAGAAGATATCCAGAAGATTGCTTTCAGTACCAGATATGGATTGTTTGAGTTTACAGTATTACCGTTTGGATTGACGAACGCTTTAGTGGTTTTCATGGATTTGATGCATCGAGTGCTGAGACCTTACTTGGATCGATTTGTGAGTTTTTATTGATGACATATTGATATACAGTCGGACGCGAGAGGATTATGAGAGTCACCTTCGATCAGTGTTGACGACGTTGAGAGAGCACCGGCTATACGCGAAATTCAGTAAGTGTAAATTCTGGATGAGGGAAGTGAAGTTCTTAGGACATGTTGTCAGCAATCAGGGCATCTCTATTGAGGAAGATAAGGTTAGAGCGGTGATTGACTGGAAGAGACCGGAGACTATTTTTGAGATACGGAGTTTCTTGGGTCTAGCGGGTTATTATCGTCGCTTTGTGCGGGATTTTTCTATGATTGCATCACCAATGACGAGGTTGACAAAGAAGGATGTTCCTTTTGAGTGGTCTGAAGAGTGTGAACACGCATTTTTGGAATTGAAGAAGCGGTTAACTTCGCGCACCGATTGACGTTACGTTACGAGGCGGAGAAGAGTTTGACTGTTTACGCTGATGCTTCAGGAACTGGACTCGGATGTGTTCTGATGCAGGAGGGACGACCTGTGGCTTATTTATCCAGGAAATTAAGACCACATGAGTGTAATTATCCCGTACATGATTTAGAGCTTGCAGCTGTTGTATTTGCGCTCAAAGTTTGGAGTCATTATTTGTATGGGGAGAAATTTATATTTTACACCGACCATAAGAGTTTACGCTATATCTTCACGCAGAGAGATGAATATACGTCAGAGGAGATGGCTAGAGTTGTTGAAAGATTATGATTTCACCATTGAATATCACCCTGGCAAGGCCAATGTGGTGGCAGATGCTTTGAGTAGATGCGGAGTCAACAGTCAAACCAGTAATCAATATATGGGACTGTTGGAGGTAGCATCGGTTATGAGCATGGTAGAGGGTGCATCTATATTGGTAATTTCAAGTCTAAATAAATTTGGTCTTGTTATGCTTCCTAAATATCTCGATAAATTTATTACTTGTGTGTTTATGTACAAGTTTCGAAATTTACTCTAGTGTTATGTGCAATTATTCCCTGTGAATTTGATAAACCCAGCGTAAACATTGTTTTGAGCCACTATTACTATTGCGAAGCTCACACATGGGGCACGCGTCATGGTGCTCTCAAGTGACTGAGCTTTGTGTCTATTGAACATCAAAAGAATTGTAAAAATGAAAGAGAATGAATGCTAAATTGTAGTGGAAGACATCATTTGTTTGTCAGTTCTCAAATACTGTAAGATAAGAGTGCCTTTGATTCTAAGGTTCTTTGGTTACATTCTAATGACAGGTTAGAGACATGGCCATCAAAAATGGGAAGCTTTAGTCGATTCACAATAGCGAGTTGCAGTAAATCATAAAAGAACATATTTTCCTAAGTTTGTGCACAACTGCAATGCTCAGAAATAGTTTGGTCGAGTTTATGCAACGTTGATAATGTATATATAAAAAATTCCTCGATAACCAAAAAGAAGAAAAAAACTTCCTAAAGCCTTCTTTTACAAATAAGTTTCAATTAATTAAGTTTAGTTATGGGCAATGAAGGACTTCCTTCGCCACATTGTGCATATGGTATTAATGCTTCACTCCCAAGGATTCTTCATAGTATCATAGACGAGAGTGTTGTACTTGTTTATGTATCAATTGACGAAACATCTTCGTTGTGTCAATAATTTCGTAGGTGAGGAGAAATTGAAAATGCAAGCGTGGTAAAGTGTATATAAAAATAATATATATTTAACAACTACTTGAACATGTGATATCATTACTAAGTCACTGAATAAAAAAAGGAAAGATCAAATGTCCTATCTGGTATAAAGAGAACATTTGAAGAAGTTTTTTTAACATCGTCAAATTTATTCTATGTCTTGCACTTCCTGTTTTAGAGTTAATAAATATATATCATTCATCTTTCTGCCAATGGAAGAATTTGATCCATGTAGCGGCCCTAATTAATTTGGGATTGAGGCTATATTGTTGTAGTTGTATTTATCTTTCTACAAAAAATTATTTACATTTTTCTTAAAAAAAAAAAAAAAATGTTAGAATTGTCTTCTCAGATGTGTATTCAAGACTAGTATTCCTTTTAGTAAAGAGATTTGAATTAGTGGTCGCCCATACCTCGTCCATTACCAACTAATTTATTGACATTTGGGCTTTACGTATAAGGCCCAGTCCATTGAGGATTAAACAAAACTTTCCTAATTTGACTTTACACAAGAAAAAGAAAAAAGAAAAAAGAAAAAAGAAAAAAGAAAAAACAAATCAAGCAATAATTAGTTTTACATCGTTAACAGTCTCTGTATGAGAAAGGGAATAAAAAGTTAGTCGATGAGTCCTGAGGGCACCTCATAGGCTGCCGCTACAATTACGCACCACAAACTCATCCACCTCTCTCCAAATTCCCTTATAATTCGTGGCAGTCTGGATCTGAGCTTGAGGAGCTCAATTCGGTGGATCGATGAAGGGGCCGAAGAGACCTGTCCACGCCGTGACGACATGGGTGAAGAGGCAGCCGCCCAAGGTCAAGGCCTTCTTGGCGGTGGTTTCGGGCATGGCCGCGCTCGTCTTCCTCAGATTTATCGTCCACGATCACGACAACCTCTTTGTTGCTTCCGAGGCCGTTCACGCTCTCGGCATCTCTGTTTTGATCTACAAGCTCATGAAGGAGAATTCCTGTGCTGGTAATTCCTTCCTTCAATACCTTCCCTTTTTTAAGGGTTTCCTGTTCTCTCTTTGTTCTTGCATCTGATTGACCTCTTGACTTGCTTTAATTGCTTTGGTATCTGTTGCGGTATGGTGAGTTTAGGCTCTGTTGGTGCTAGGTTCTTCAAAGATTAGATTTTTATGGCGGTTCTTCGCTTATTGTTGTAGAAGGTGTAGATTTAGTGTGAAAACGGAAGGGCAAGCTTGAGAATGTGTGGGGGTTAGGTGGACGGTCCTAGGTTCTATTCCCTGTCGCCCCAAGATTGTCTGGGCCACTAGGATACACTCAGGCTGATTGCACCAGGGTTTTATGGGAATAGTTAGGCTCACCTTTGTACCCACGGATATACAAAAAAAAAAATAAAATAAAAAAATGAAAAGATAAAAAGAATGGTGTAAAAGATGTAGATTTAGCGTTAATTTGTGTTTTGTGTATGGGAAGGAGCAGACTTTTTCAAATTTTTTTACAATTGGCTTCATCTTGTGATTGAATTTTTCATTTGCTACCATAAGTTGATTCATTGTTGATATATCGATAGGATTTACGCTTATTTGTTTGAGAAAAGCCCCTAAAAAAAGGCTCTCTACTCCATGGTTCAGTGTAGGAAGCTTCGTTTCCTTCTCTATGAATTCCTATTATATCTCTAACATGCTTATGTTGACTTTGTGTAGGGCTTTCGCTCAAAACTCAGGAGCTTACTGCGATATTTTTAGCTGTTAGACTTTACTGTAGTGTTGTGATGGAGTATGACATTCACACACTCCTTGATTCAGCTACACTGATAACAACTCTGTGGGTTGTTTATACTATACGTTTTAAGTTGCGCTCTACATACATGGAAGATAAGGATAATTTTGCAATATATTATGTGGTGAGTTTAGCATCATCTGCATTTTAGTATTTATCTTGTTATTCTTGAAATAACAGACTGATGTTCTTATTCTTGTATTTTGTATTTAAGTCATGCGGTTTTGCGCCTTGCTGGTATAAATAATCTACAGTTAGCATCACTGAATCCATTTTAATGCTGGCTTACAAATTAATGGTTCCGTAAATTATGAATGAATGTCAATTAAACTACCTCTTTTTGATTGCTTTTCAAGTGGTTGGCAAATGTTAAATGGGAAATTCATGTGGTTGATACTTCTAATCTTAATTGGTTAAATGATGAAAAGTGGTTCCTTCGAAGTGGCCGATATAAATGTTGTTTTCTATTCATTTGTGCATCTGTCTGTGCTATACATATATTTATCATTATATTTTTTTAATTCTTGGTCCAATGGCATTTTATCACATCCACATAAATGGAAATGGAGCAGGAGAGTTGGTCATCTACCTACAGAGACATGTGTTCTGTTGCTTAAAAAAGATAGATCCTTCTGAAATGATACGTATGGTAGTAAACAGATTCTTGTCCTATATATTTTACTGATTGCTTTGAGGATTTCCCTATATCAGGTTTATATATTGTTATTAAACAAACAAAATACTTCAAACCTTTAGATTAGATGATGCATAAATCATGAGTACTAGGCATATGATTGTGTTATCGCAATTTGCAACGAATTATTAGGTTGTAGCTGTGGGGTGGTGCTGTTTTCTTTTCTTTTTTTTTTTTTGATATCCTTGGGGTATCCAGGTCCTTTCCCGACTAGTCCCCAAGGGGCGCTGGACCCCCCAACAGGTAGTTGGGCCAGTGGCCCAATCGAACTTGACACAATGGGGAATCGAACTCGCGTCGTGCGCTTAACTCACACTCACCCTTATCGTTGTAGCAACCTGACTGGGTTGGGTGGTGCTGTTTTTTTAGTTTCACATACACGTATGATGTATGACTCTTAAAGGTTTCTAGGTTTATCTCTAGACCCATTGCTAATGTTCTTGTTTACAGTCTTACTACTTAATGTTATGGGTTGTGCCAACTGGATACTAGGCTATGATTACGTGCAAAATCAGTTGAAAAAAAGGAATTTTGTGTGCTGGAAAATGATAGGAAACAAACTAAGGGTTAAGATCAGAAAGTAATTTAATAAGCAAGTGTATTGCATTCATGTGGCGTAAGATATTCGTTCGTGTATCTGGTTTTCATTACCTAGTTTCTGACTTGAAGAAACTGTAACTAAAACAAAATATTCAAAATTAGATGAACTCACATTCATGTAATATAATATAGAAATGCTTGGAAAAAGATGAATTGTGAAAGTACTCAGTCATGCAAACCCAGAGTGTGCTTCATTTTTCATTCTTCAGATCGGAATTATTAGGCTTGCTCATGAAACCAAAGCTTTGTTTTGCAATTTAATCCAATTACCTTTAATTGGCAGTTTGGTGGTCTTTGACCGTTAGCTGAATTTTCTAATTTTTTATATATAACTCAGGTTTTTAATTCATTTGGTGATGTTGTGAATCAACCATCTTAAATTTAACATTGCCTCAAATAAGTTCAGGTGATGTGATTCCATGAAATAGTTTCAAAAATTGTAGCTTGCAGAAATCTCCTAATGGCTCTTGCAGGTTTTATGTGCAGTCCAAACAATTCGTTGACTCGACAAAGTAGCCATTAAGTATATGGCGACTTATTATGATACCTCATTTCTTCACATAAATGAAGAGGTTGTAATTTATGAAATAGACTGAACTCTTTAGACTTTAAAGAACTTGATTGACATGCTGTTACTTCACATTTTACAGAAGTTTAGATGAAGCTACAAAAAAAGATGAAAACATGTTAGAATGCTATGAAACTTGGTCTGCTAAACTGGGTGGATGTTATTATCATGACAACAACTCAATGAAGAGAGATCTGTAATAAACCAGAAAAGAAAACAGTTCTTTTGTCTTTAGAACAGACCTTCTGAAAGTAGACCTCTTGCCTGGAGTGGATGATCTTCTCACATAACCTTCATGGGTATTTCTTACCACAAGACATGTAATGATCTATGATGATAGAGCTTGACATGGACTTCTAAGTACTATATATTCATTCTTTCTGAACTACATGCAATGGATAATAATTGAATGTGGAGTCAATGGGTTTCTACTTTTTACTAGTAATATTCAAAAATAAGTGCTGCCGTTTTTTCCCGTGGATAGCCTCTCTCTTTTGCATGGTTTGATGTCTGCTTCATGTTAATTAGTTTTCTTTTACTGAGGCGTTTGTAAACTATTTGCAGGTGGTACCATGTGCTCTTCTTGCTCTTGCAATTCATCCTTCAACATCACATAATATTTTGAATAGGATTTGCTGGGCTTTCTGTGTATATCTTGAAGCTGTTTCAGTGCTACCTCAGTTGCGGGTGATGCAGAACACCAAGGTATTGGCTTGAGAATACATAATATTTATGCCAATTCATAGTAATGAATAATGATAGATACCTCTAACGTATTCTTTGTTGGTATTTCCAGATTGTTGAACCATTCACAGCTCATTACGTGTTTGCATTGGGTGTTGCAAGGTTCTTGAGTTGTGCTCATTGGGTTCTCCAGGTTTGATTAGAATAATGAATTATTTATTCTAAGATACACTGCATTTTGTTACATGTTCCATTACATGACTAAGAATACCATTACATAGATAGATGACTAGGGCAATTTAGATAGATCACTAGGGCAATTTTTTTGAATAGGCATGGCAATATGGATTTTAGTTTTGGTAATTGTGTGGTTTTTTCCTTTTCTGAAAATGCGGATGGGTAGTACCAAAACATTTGTGAAGTTGTCCTCAATTGGTGAGGTGTAAATGATGATAGTTGTATTTAGAATTGGAAATATGTGGCTTGCACCTTCTATAACTTTTGGCTGAAATTGATTATGGGTGCCACCTGAAAGATTTCTATATCAGAAGGTTTGTAACGTTGCTAAGCACAACTTAGCCTTGTGGATCTGTGGTAGCTATGAAGCCAAGGCTTTGCAATGGATGAGAAAAAGAAAATGGAATGTTGTAAGTGAGGTTGTAGAGTCTTGTAGGGATAGATGATGCCCTTCCTAGCCTTCATTGTAGTGCTCACTTCTCTTTGTGATTTTAGCCTTCCTAGCTGGTTTTCTTATCTTATATAATAAAAAAGTGTTTGCCTGACTTTTCCCGGTATATGTTTTGTTTGGAAATCAAGAAGTTTGGAAGCCAAAGCTTTTGTCGAGTCAAATGCTAAATCTCCTAGAGCAGTTGTTACATCGGTCTGGACTCTGAACCCACGACTTTGTTTATTAATCCAACCATCATGCATTTTGCACACCAATAAAATTCCCAAAATATCGGTGTTTTGCTTTGCATTATGTTGTGTTGTTACTACTTGCAATATGTACCTTCATTTTTCTTGGCTGGTGCTTTGTATTCACACTTCTTTGACCCCTAGTTACTTATTTATGCATCCTTCTCGTTCAAGTGCATGCATGAATGTGCTTACATGTAAGGTGCGTGCTTTCTGCTAATATTTTGAACACTTGGCTTTCAACAGGTTGTGGATACTCGCGGTCGCTTACTCACAGCTTTGGGATACGGTCTCTGGCCATCCATGGTACTTCTCTCAGAAATTGTTCAGACGTTCATCCTCGCAGACTTCTGTTACTATTACGTGAAGAGGTGGGTGTCTCGTTTTTGCAAGACGAGAGTTATGGTTACATTACTCGTCTTTGAGTCCCTTATTTGATACATGCTCATCTTTCTATGCAGTGTCGTCGGAGGACAGCTTGCATTGCGGCTCCCCTCAGGAGTTGTCTAAGTTGGTTGTCGCCTGTGCAGTGTCGTGGGCAGAGGGTCTTACTGTGATGGCCAGTAACTTAAAAAAAAAAATAGAAGCTAGCTCTTGTACCAGAGAATGTGGATTGACGTTTCCTTTCACATCCTTTTTTTGTACTTTTAAATTGTTGTAACAGCAGCTTTTAAGTTTATTTACAGTGATAACAATTATGGTTCTGCAATGGCTAATTTTATTAGTATAATGTGTTGCAATGTGTGGGATGGAAATTTAGACGAGGATCTGAAAGTGATGCTTTTCTGCTTAATGTCTTGTTCTTGAGGTTTAAACTCAAAATCAAATCTTCTTCAAACGCTATAGATTATATTTCTTAATTCTCACTAGAGGCAAGAATAAGTCATCGTTGTTTTTCCTACAAATGTGATGCCGTAAATAAAATGCCAAAATAAGGACAAAAGAGTAATTTCATGTGGAGATAACTTTTCAATTCCAAATGCAATGGAAGGTTATCCTCTCAGAAGGAAGGATAGACATGCACTGTTGTTCCTCTGAGTGGCCATGACCACCTGTCCTCTTCTCAACAGACTTCAATTGAAAGGCAAGCTCTCTCCTTTTTCTCATCTAAATCTCCACAGACCCTCTTTTTGCCTGATTTATCTTCCTCATCTGGTGATGGCTCTTTCTTCATTGCAGGTTTTCAATCTCTGAAATCTGGTCATGGACAACCCAGCATCTCGTACACTGTAAGCACCCACTGCCCAGTGGTTCTTTTCTTTGTTTTCTCAAAAATTATTGTTAGTTTAGAGGTTGAAGGAATTCAGGGTCAGTACTGCAACAGCTTCTACATATGTACATTTGTATAAGTGAGTGCTACTAACTGATGACTTATTTGGGAGCTTAGCTGCCTATCATAGTTAAAGGTGAAAGGTTCATCTATAAAAAAATAGTTTTTGAAATTCCCTAACTAAGAATTTATTCCTTGGTTTTCAAAAAAAAAAAGAATTTATTCCTTGAAATGATCATTACAGTTTTATGTTGTGGTTATAGTGTTTGCCTCTATCAATCTATTTTATTAGCCAAAAAAACAAACAAACATAGAAGAGGAATAGTTTAAGCGGGTGTTATTTTTTTTTTGGTCTAGACCACCCGACATTCAAACTTAACTGACTACTCTAGGCTCGAGCTTGGTCGGCTCAGTAAGGGACAAAGCTCTTCCAGCAGTGGTTTCTGCATTCGTGGAGTCTGAACTTGGGTGTTAACTAGTTCTGCACAGGTTGAAGTTTGTCTCAACTTGGAGTAATCTTGAAAACTAGTGAGAGGTCATTTTCTTTTCTATTATTTGAATGCACTACCATTGCCAATGATGGGAAGCATTTTCGTTGTGCTTGCACGCCATCTTTTGAGCATTCAAGTAACATAATTTCTGGATTCAGAATATAATCATATTCAATCATGATAAAGAACTCAACATGTGATGTTGGAGACACTTGCATTATGCATATATACTCATCATATGTGAATCATATGCACTCTTTTGGCTTTAATCTCCTCGGTTTGAGATGGACTACAACAACATTACCAACTACAAATTAAGCCTCGGTTTCAGATTAGTTGGCTTCGGCTGCTATGGTCTGAAATGGAATGACCATAACAAAGCCGATCATCAACATACTATAAATCATCACATTAGTGAATTCCCAATAATTTTGTGCTTTTAACTATAGCTACTAGTCTATGTTCTGGCTTGGCTTAATTAATTGTGTGTTTGTATTATTGCAGGGAGGTTTTAGATGGCTCGACGGAAAAACCCAACTCCAACATTCTGCGGCCACCAGAAGTAGACCTTCTTGTTCATTGAGGATCATGATAGAGCCCAGCTCGCAAGTCTCATCAGCCGAAGCAGCAAACAAACTCATTCTTCGTCAACAACACAATGTCACTATAGAGCAATCAAAGGTTTTCTCGGATCACATGCCCGGATTGGCACTAGCAGATCTAGACCCGGCAACAGCGAAACTAGCAATTGGAGTTCTCGGGCCATTCCTATCCGCATTTGCCTTCTTGTTCATACTTAGAATAATTATGTCTTGGTACCCGAAGCTTCCTGTAGAGAAGTTCCCATATGTGATAGCATATGCACCCACTGAACCTCTCCTCATTATTACAAGGAAGGTGATTCCACCTTTAGGAGGGGTGGATGTGACGCCAGTAGTGTGGTTTGGAATCATCAGTTTCCTCAATGAAATCTTAGTAGGTCCACAGGGCCTTCTTGTACTTCTCTCACAACAAGTTTAGCAACTACACAATGATATGGATCTCAATTGAAAGACTTGGGAGTGTTTGTTGTGCTGTGACCGAGTTTCTAATTCTTTCTTTTTTGTATTTTTTAGAAAAGTTGACTGTTCAAGAAGTCCACAAGTGAATGAATGATCATAAATGCAAGACCATAGAAACAAAAGCACTGACAATGTATTTCAAGGAAATTTAATTGGTACTCTGGTTTTTTGTGCTTATCAACAAGTTAAGTTCATCTTTGAAAAAATAAAAATAAAAAACAAAAACAAAAACAAGTTAAGTACATTAAAGATCATCAAATAAATGGATGGCTCACTGATATGATATGAAGTTATTAGTGTAAGAAGTTGGAGGTTTGAGCAGGGCAAATTGTGATTTCTTTTTAATAAAAAAAAGTTGTATTAAAGATCACTAATTTATTCGAAAAATGTAAGTTTAAACTAGTCAAAATGGCAATAACATTTGAAAGTCACTCGCTAAGTTTTGCGGCATTTGAAATAAGCAACATTTTAACCCTTTTTAGTTCCTCCTTCCTCCACACATTTTGAATTTGAATGCGTTTATTATTTATATCAAAGGCGTGTGATGCATTTTTTCTTATTAAAGAGGTGTGCGCCTCCATAAGGTATAATGAAAGCAACATGAGAAAAATGGTAATTATTAGGCAGTATGAGATGGTATGATATGATAAAGTAGTAGGAAACATGGGAGGGCAGGAGTGGGTGGCGTGGCGGTGCACCAGATACTCTCTCCCAGGTACCAGCTGAGAAGCGCGAGTCACATGAGTGCCACGTGGAGTGACCTACGCCCGTGGAATGATATCTGCGCCGAATAGACGCTTTTATCAAGTTTCCGTTGCGCTGCTAAAGCGACTATCAACCGTCTCTACGGCACACACCAACCTTGGCACCAGAAATGGAACTCCTTCCGACGGCCACAGAAACACCATCCATTCAAGAAGCCAATCTCAGCCGCTCGTCCGAACAGGCCACAGAGACCGCCACGTATGTGTTTCGCTGCGCCCCGCCACACAAGTGATTGAAACGCGCGGGACCGGATATCCGACACGTGGCACGCATTGTTCGGTGATAATAAACAGTCGGTCGTAGGAACGGAAGCGGTTGCAAAGTTGCAGTACTGTCGCAGCAGAGCAGAGCATCTGCTTCTCCTCCTGCTTTAGAGAGAGAGAGAGAGAGAGAGAGTGAGAGTGAGAGTGAGAGTGAGTGTGTGTGTGTGTCAAAACTCAAAAGTGTTTGTGTTTTTGCATGGACAGACATTCATCAATGGTGGCGATGTGAGCATCTGTTTGTTTGTTTGTTTGGATTTCAGAGTTCAGAGTGTATGTGGAATTTTGGGTCTTCTCTTCTTCTTCTTCTTCTTCTTCTTCTTCTTCTTCTTCTTCTTCTTTGTGAGAAATCGAAAGGTGGGTCTCCAACAATTCCAACCTTCATTATCTTCAGATGCTCTGCGTTCATGGGTGTCTTTAAAAACTTGGTTTTTGTGAAGAAATTAATGGATTTGGTGGGTTTGTTGTTGTTTCTGAGAAGTGTCACTAAAGAATTCAGCGACAACAAATGGGGTTTTTTGTTCTTCTACAAAGGAGAAGATTTTTCACAAAATTGGGGTTTTGTTTTTCAAGATTCATGGTTGAATGTTTTGGGTTCTGTTGTGTTTTGTGAGCTTTGCTTTGCTCTGCTTTCCGTGCTTGCTTTAGCTTGTGAATTGTAGAGAACCAGATTCTTCTATGCTTTTTCTTTCAATTCGTCCTTCCTTTACAGTGGCTTTTTCATTCTCATCTCACTAGCTATTATTATACTCAGATTATTGATTCTGTTCTTCTTTTTAAGAAACCCCAACTCCCCCATCTCCTGATTTTCGATTTCAGTTCAATTTTTTCAACCAGTTTTTCTCCAATTCAACACACTTTTCCATTGGAGCCAATTTGGAAGGTTTTCTGATCTGGGTTTTCTTCATTTTGTATTGTCAAATGAGAGTAGCCCAGAAGTGATAAGGCGTGGAGCGATTAGGCCCTTCTGGCTCCATGAAGCGACCAATGAAGCAGATCGGTGAGTGAGTTGGAGATAACAATTCAACAACACTCGTCTTAGTTTGCCTGTCTTATTAACTCTTACAGGGTCAATTTCCAAATATCTTCTTACTTGTAAACACAACAAATCTTCTTTCTTGTCTTTATCTGGGCTGTGTGCCCACCTTGTTATCTTTTTGAATTTTGGGTCTTTAAATGCATTTCTCTTTGTTCATTCTTGTGTTCTTTTGCAGCTTCAAATGCTGATAAAATGGGTGGTTTTTCTTCTGATAGAGGAGAAGAAGAAGAAGAAGAAGAAGAAGAAGAAGAAAAAGAAACTCGCTTGTCTTCCAGAGGCAACACTAGTGTTAAGAGATCACATAAGCTTTACAGCAAGGTCAGTCATGGGCAGCTCTTTGAATTTGTAACAATAGTGCTTGTTTTACTTTCTGGGTAGTGTCTAATTTATTCATATTTACTCATTTTGTTTCAGTTCTTGACACACTGTAATGGCGTAAATCATGCTGTTGTTCCGCGGAAGCCCCGATCTGGTGAGTGATGCTGCTGAATGTTTCACTGGCCTTTGGTTTTTTCTTATCTTATCTGGTTTTTTATTGTGCAAAGATTGAAAATTGTTGAGCATATTTGTTCTGTTTAATAGCAGTAGCGGCGTTGCTGTAGAAGTTTTCTAGGATATTTCCTTGAGATTTCAATCCGGTTGTATTGAGGTATCTTAGCATCTATTCTGGAATTAGGAAGAGTTGATACTAGTATAAAGGAAACGTAAAGTTCCATTAGTTGTCTATATTTCGTCTTTGTGTCGGATTATTCTTTAGAGTTGATAGCGCCATAGGGGTATCAGGAAAGCTTGAAGTGTTGTTCCACTTTGAAATTATTCTTACGAGTTGTTAATGGTATCAAAAAAGTTAATTTGACTATGCTCCTTTTGGTTTTTGTTTTTATTAGCTACGGAGAAAAGAAATCACGAATATTTCTCTCCGCCATCAAAGAAGCGTGACCTTGCCTCTAACAGAGTAAAGCAATCTCGAAACAACATTGCTAAGAAGTCTAAGCACATTATGGTTAGTCTTTTATATGTTCTCTACAGTCTCTTTTTTTTCCCACATTTGCTGTTATTCCTTTGCGCTCTTTGGCTGAGCAGCTTCGATTGTATTTGCAGAAGCAAGGAGTTGAAGCAAAATTGCCTATGAAGCATGATGTCTTTGATTCAATTAGCAAAGATGAGGAAGAAGTTGTAGAAAGCTTGTTTGCTTTGGCCAGAATGTCACCCAACAGAAAAACTACAAGGAGTAGATTGGATGAGCAAAATCCTGTGGAAAATTGCTCTCCTTCAACGAAGAAAAAGCAGAAACCTCTGCTTAACTCTAAAGGTATATTCATTCCCTAATTGTCTCATTGCTTAATTTCATCTAAGGTTTTGGTTCTTTGTTTTCATGAAGCCAGTTGTTCAAGTATATATCTTTGCAGTTTTGGAGGAGAAGAGTGTGCTGTCCCAGCATTTAGGCCCAGCTGTTGAATCTATTAATGCCTTGTACAGTTTCAACGTAAAAGCTGAAGCAGCAGCGGGAATTGACTCTTCTATTGGGCCTACTTCTATGTGCCAACCCCCAATACGTAACGATGAATTTGGCTTGCGTTTGGGTATCTCCATAGTTCAACAAGATTGTGAAACTTCTTTGCCTTCATGTAAAAGTGAACATAAAGATAGTTTGCCATTGTCTAATGATGGAAGGTTGGACATCACATAAGACCAGAGTCTTTGAATTGATTTGCTGTACTTGTTTTTTAGATGGAGACTTAAATTAGAGTAATTACATTGATGTTGTCCTTGTCATTTCTGATTGATCCACCAGCTCACAACGGTTTTCTAGTCGTGAAGCTTCTGCTCATAATAAAATTCCAGATAGCTGGTTGGGACTGGTAAGCAAACATCCCTGATCTTGATTTAGCACATTACTTTTTTTTTGGTATATATGGCTTGGATATTTAAGGTTGAATACTTCTGGTTTTGCAGGTCCCAGATACATCAAGGAGACAGGAGGAACAGGAACCAACCAATAATGGTGAATCATGCTCACCATATGTAGAAGGTACATTTATGCTACGTTACCCGGACCCTTCACTCTAACCCAAAGTACCCATGTCGGACACTTGAAACGAGTCTGACACTTAAAAAGACATGGATACTTTATTTGAAGAGCTCTTTGTATAAAAAGATTTAAAATGTAAGAGAATAAAGAAAAAAAACTTAACAATAACTTTCTAGTGTAGAGTAAGAAATGAAAAATGAGAAAAAATATAGGTGTATAAGCTATTACATATATATGAGCATATGTCATGCAAGTTTTAGACACTTTTTGCCGAGTCTCTATGTCCTTAAATTAGAGAATAGGTGGGTCCGACCTTTAGACTCATACCCGTACCCGCACCCGAGTCCAGGTAACATAGCAGTTATGTTGTTTCTTATCTCTTATCTTAGATAAAAGATACACTAATAGGAGTAAATAATCGAGGAGGCATATATTCCTATCTCCTTACTTGATGTTGGCAAGAACACTTAAAACTCCTATAATTTATATACATTGAGACATCATTCTCTAATCAACTTCATTTTATTTAAGAAACTGTTAATACTCCTCGCAAATTCCAGGTTCGTGGTCGACTTTGCATACTCCGCATTCATGTGGTGGTGAGATGTACGTTCTTTCTTCAAGGTAGTTTGAATATATTGACTTATTGAAAATTGTGGAATTTTCTTTCTATTTTAGGATTGTCAATGATGCATATATAGTTCCCAGGTCCTCTTTGATCAAGTCTCGAGCTGCAACTAACACTGGATCATTCACAAACATCTTTGTTAAGGAGCAGGTGTGGTTTGATATCCTTAACTTTATATTTATTAGTAGTTGTAATTGCTTAATTCTTTGATCCTGCTAAGTACAGGACCAACAAGTTAAGGTTAAGAGGGGAACCTCATGGAAGAGATGTGTAACTCATGTCTACATCAGCCAGCTGATTAAGTCTTACCAGACTAAAGAGGAAAAATCCAAGTGGCCTGTTCCTTCCAGTCAAAATAAACAGAATGAAAAATCAAGTCTTGCAACCACCTGTGGTCCAACTGGGCAGGCACTGTCTCTTAATGCGGTTATTCCCATGGGAGTCGTCAGTTCTCCGAATGCAGCTGCAATGGTAGCAGGCGCAGACGGACACTTACAGGGCAAGATGTTCCAAAAAGAACGATCAGTGTTGGCCACATCATCCGCAATGTATTCTTCGGCCACAATGAATGTCAAGGAAAATCAGGTTCGCTTTTAACAACTGTTTCTCAAAGATTCAGCCTCCCTATTTATTGATGACATATCATTGTTTTGCCAGCAGAACCACAACCTGCTATCTTTATCAGTTGATGCTGTCATTGGACCTGTTGATGCGACAAAAGCTGATGACAATCAACGAGCAACTAAACTTCCCATGCCGCAAGTTCATATTCCTTACTTGCAAGCTATTTTCCAACATAACCCACTCATGCCCTTCACCCTCTCTCATTCTCAACAGGTTTGCTCACTTTTTCATTTCCGTTTCTTTGTTTTTGGTCTCTTTAACTCCCCAGTATCCAGAACAAGTAGGACCTGAATAGGAGTCGAACCGTGTCAGACCCTTATATAAGCGAAAAATGAGCTTTCATGATACGTATCATCTGTGATATCCATGGACAATTATATTGAGTTCAGTAAAACACTCAGCTTTCCTAAGATGTAGTTAGTTGACTTAGTTCAAGATGAATGACAGTGTTGTAACTTGAAGATGCGCGTATTATGCAAATGGGGAATATGCATCAATCATATGTTGAAGATCCCCTGGTTATTAAGTCGAGTTTTGACAAAATTCTCCATTTGGTAATGAGCTTTTTATTTAACCATACCTTCACACGCACCCGTGGCTTTCAACTTAAACATCAAGTATCATTTTAGATTGGATATTTTTTTCTCATAGCTATTTTGCCCCCCTCACTTTCCCAACCCCAATACTATATATATTTTTTCCAACTTATTTGGCCTGCAGTTAATTAACTTGCATGAATCCATTGTTTCTATTAGCCTCTATTTGTAGAGTTACTCATTATTAATTTCCTATTATACATATCAACACACACGTGTGCTTATTATTTCATCGTGTTGTTCATACACGAGTAATACTCCATTGCCTTCTTGATAGAATATAATACAAGAGAAGTTTTATAGTTGTTAAAGACTAAAGATTTCAAGAAAAAAAGTGATTGAGGGAAATATAGAGAGATCTAAGTACTAAATGTGGAAGAATTAACTAAGATAAAACAGTTGTGTTGCACGTAAAATTTTATATGAAACAACTCAGACGGGTAGGCCTAATGGTAAGGGCAAGTGCCGGATTGTGCGAGATAGGTGCACGGTCTTAAATTCGAGTCACTAGAGCCCTTAATTATTTTCAATCTATAAGCACTAGGGCCTCATGGGACTTAGTACAGTTACTTAGATACTCACAATTTTCAGAAACAAAAAATCTATATGAAACAAAAAATCATATATATGAATTTATAATCAAGTAAAATTTTATAATATATATTATATATAGATATTATGTGCATTTTAATTTTGAGGACACATGAAGAGGTCAGCCCCCCCTCCACTTAAAGTCTGGTTCCGCCCCTGGTCTCAATGGATGTGATTTGAGTCTCAATGGAGATAGTTTGGTTTCTTTCTTATCAAAAAAAAAAAAAAAAACAAAACAAAACAAAACAAAAAGTTCAATTCTGTTACTAGCATGTTTGTCATTATGATGATAGCAACTATCACATTTTTCTGGTATCACTGTTTTACAACTTAAATTATGTTTGTTGTACGCAGGTTCCGACGGCCCAAAGCTTTGGTAACCCATCTTATATCCCAAATCTTCTAGTTCCGACCTCCTTCCCGCAACGAGCACGGGGGATATGGAGAGCTGAAGATGCACCTGGAGGAATGCCGCAGACCAACTTTCCGAAGTGGCAAAATGGAGTTCTAGATTATGTGTCTGTTCCTAATTTCTCACCCCCTTATCCATCAGGGGTTCTTGGTGCCAAATTCTCACCTGTTACAGAACCGCATCAACTTATTGCCTTCCCCTCAACTCTGGATCCTTCCAGAGGGCAGGCGGCACGCAACGCCTTCCATGGTAGCTATAATGGCAGTGGAATCAGGTCCTACCCAGACGATCCATCTCACTTGCAGCTGTTATGCAACAGGGAGCGCCGGTAAAATCATTCAACAATGCCATTTGTATTGCCTGGATCATTATTTCATTCTTTCATGCTAGGAAAGAAAAAGGATAGGGAGATTGAATTATGGAATGCTGTAATTTTTGTTCCATCTCAAGAACAATGCTAGGGCATTTTATAAAGGACTTGACGAACTATAGTAAATGCTATTTCAATCTAATCTTTCATGGTTCGGTGGTGAAATGGAAAGGAAGATGCAACAAGGTGCTTGTAAAAAATTTAATAATTCACCTGATTTACATAAACCAATTTCTGATAAACTACTGGGCAGCAGAGAATATACATTCATCAGAGTTGCATCTTCTACAATAACATAGTTGGACCAACATTTAGTTCTGACAACTAATCTAAATTATCTAATCACTTGTATGCATACCCATTAAAGCTGAAAGTCTGATTACTATATTTACAAGGTGACATTCTACTTCCTTTGAGCTTGGCCACACGGGCTTCAGAACTATTCCTCTCGCCACAACCAGAAGTTCCAACCTTGGACGCAATGTCGAGGCAGGCGAACAAGACCTCGCAGTTGGTTCAATGCAATCATAAATGTTAGAACCACGGATGCCATGTCGGATCCATCATACACAAATTCCTCGGTGTCAAGGCAGCTTCGACTAGCTCAGTCACACCTCTCTGTACTGATTGGGGTGGATCCATAGCATTTTCCTCCTGGAACATATGGCAATTGAAGACATCTAAATAAGAAGATATAACAGTATATGTTTTTAGGACAAAATTTTTTGACTCAACTGCCTTCCTGCAATCTTAATCCTTCTCAACGAACATGTACATAGTTTTGAATGCACTCCTAAGTTCAGAGCAGTGCAAAGAATTTCACAGCTCAATGGTCGACAGTGATAGGGCGATGGATTGCTTAGAACATGCACATAGTTATGTATGCACTCCTTAATCTTTGTTAATCTCAATGAGCATGTACATAGTTTATCAGATTTCATTTGCAAATAATTTTTTTCTTCTGTCTCAGTCGATTCTAGTAATAAATACAAAGCAAGTTAGTTATTGAGATTAACAAAGATTAACAAAGATACAGATCAAGGAAAGATTCTTTTTTTTTTCTCTTCAAAAAAAAAAAAAAGAATCTTTCTTTGATCTATATCTTTCTTTAATTTGTTTAAAATTTGAATTCTTAACATAATTAGATGTATCTTTCTTTTTATGTTTTATTTCTTTCTATATTTGTCCCTTAATTAGTGGAATTTGTTAGATATACTAATCATATCAATGGACTAATGCGACTATTAAATTATTCAAAATTTATTATGATATTGTAGTATGTAAAATCCGACGTCGAAAATATAATAAGAGTTGGTGTGGTATATAAGTGGAGTAGATTAGATCCTAGCACAAGCCAATTGATTTTGCACAAGATGTGCTTCATCCCATTTATATACCCACTTGTGTGTGGCGCAAAACTCTCCAGGACGGGCGGATCACGGGCTTATATTTGAAGACCTAATCGGGCTAGCAGTGGAGTTTAGACCCGTTTGTGGACCTAGAGCCTCTAAAGGTAATAACACTTGGTAGGGATCTCAAGCGGCTTCGCGATTGGTAAGAACTTTAAGTGGCTTCGCGCTTGGTAAGAACTTCAAGCGGCTTCGCTAGCTCGAGAAACAAATTTAAGACGTCACAAAGGTAACATTACAAACCACACACAAGAGAAACATAGATACACACCAAAAAAAGGTCTGAGGGCGTGATTGCTCAACCACGCACGCCCCCACAATTTTACCTACTCTCTTACAAAATAAATTTTGAATGATTCAAAAGTTGTTTTATTCCATTGATATGATCAATATATAACAAGTTGTTCCCACTAATTAAGGGACAAATATAAAAAGAAAAAATACAACTAACTAGGCTAAGAATTCAAAGTTTAAACAAATTAAAGAAAGAAACAGATTAATGAAAGATTCTTGATTTCCTAATCTTTGTTAATCTCAATAGTAGCTCTTGGACGTACAAGGAAGACAGCTAAAGTTGTAAACTGAGAACTCCTGGTTCTCAACATTTCATTATTAATGAATAGTTTGTTTCCTATCAAAAAAAAGAGTGGCGTGATTGTTGTCGGTTTATACAGGAGGATGAAATGCTTCTCAAGACGTTATGAGCTCTCTCTACCTTTTTCCTTTGACTTTCCATTATCATGAATGTTCCATGCTTTTGTATACGTAAAACCTTCTTACTATTATGAAAGCAGATCTCTTATCGAAAAACAACTGAAAGGTGATAATACTGACCTCCTCGACATACTGAGGGGCTATTCCTTTGATGCGTTCGATGACATGCTCAACATTGGTGGTGACCTTGTGCTTGAAATCCAAGGGATTCAAGCTACCTCCGGCAGAGATTGGAGCTGAAGGTATTCCGAGAGGCCTTCTCCAGGACCATGATTGCAGATCATCGCGGAAAAACATAGCTAACTGATGCCACAAATGCTGACTTTGCTGTAGAGGCGAATATTAGCAAACAATCAGTCAAAAGTTCATGGACTAAACTGCACTGTAACATGGATTTTAAATCACAGGACTCACTTTAGGTGAAACCACCGCTTGAGCCGCAGCACCCATTGCAGAAACAATCAGACCTTCGACTCCAAAATGGGAGAAAAATGCCTGCATGTTCCTGGTTAGCCGGAAAGGTACTGGTTCATTGAACTCAATCATCCCATTTCCATCATAAGCAGGATGAAAATCAGTTTGAAATATCTTTCCAGTGTTTTTAGCAAATAAGATTTTGTTGGGGGACCTTCCCCCAATCTGCAACATGAATGACATAAAGCTAGATAGCGCCAGCTGAATTGCAAATTGCTTTTTGAATGCCCACAAATGGTTTCCACTAAGGACCGTCTTGTACATGTACTGTGAGAATATGTTATCGGTGACAAGATTCTTCGTTATGTCATTATATGCCTGGAGACGAAGATCCACAACAGCTTCTGGTGAGATCTGTCCAGAGATCGCTTGATTCAATTGCTCCTTGAAATGAGTGATAGGGAGGTCTGCTTCCCTGTTATTTCGTGCGCAATTGACCTCATAGACCTCAAGAAAAGTGCTATACATTATATCATCTTCTACCATGCGAACCTGGAAAAAGGAGATAACTTTTAGGAATGCAAAGTAACTTGGCATATAACATAAATAAATCAATTTACCAATGAAAAAAATGGCAAGACAAAAACTGTACAAGCTTGCATACTCTCATCGCAGAGTTTACCTTGGTCATATTGATGGTTCATATACCTAAATAATTCATAACTTAGTTTGTTAACTTTCAATCAGGGAGACCAAGTTCTCACACGGGGGACAGCTATATAGTCATCTGAGAAATTTAAAATCCTAGATTTCTTCAAAGAGCGAAAACCCAAGAAAACATGTGTAAAAGACATGGAGAAAAGGTGAAGCATTGACACCTGAGACCAAACAGGAATAATAATTGGTGTGTGCACACATAAATGGCGGCGCCTTGATTCCTTGTGCTTATCAAACATTCGGTTCATTACACGGAAAAGGTGCAATATTCGTTCGTCACTCCTTGCATTAGGAGTCAAAGATGTCTGCACAATGTAATGACGTTGAGAACCATCTGATCCAATGAGAGTAACCCTGCGGAAACTGCTTCCATGCCGACGCACAATTGGGATATCGGCTCCAACCCTGTCCAGCTTTACTGTATGATCAGGAGCAACTTCCTAAAAAAACAAAGAGAAAATATTGAGAGAATGTAATAGAAATTGTATGTTGAGCTTCTAAAAGGAAGTCCTGCAGAATTAAATGATTTCAAAAAATGAAAAAAAAAAAAAAAAGTCCGGAAATCTCAATATTACTAATAAATTAAACTTTTTCTTTTTGGTAATTCTCTAACTAACCTGGTCAGAGAAGTACTGCCCTGGAACCTCCACATCAACTACATGGAAATCCCTGAGAACCCTGCTTTCATCTTCCAGCTTTAGGACAGCAGGATACCTATCTTCAACATTGCTCTGAAGGACATTTTTCCAATGCTTCAAGCGGTCAGTTAACTTTGCAAGAGTGGCAGGAAAAGTGGCTGTACTCTCTGGATCAAGATCACGACCGAAGTCCTGTTTGTACTCTCTTACAAAATCAACATGCTTGCTCACAGCATCTGCTGAAAAGCAAGCCCTGCAAACACCAGATAGCTCCTTCTTTAAAGACTGGGGAACCTCAGCTGTAGTGGCTGTGGGATACTTATAGCATCGGTGGAGAAGAGCATTGACCACAGCCAAAAGCCTCTCCTCAGGAAGGGTTACAAATCTCGAACCAATTTCAGTGAGAAGAATCTGCCAAATAAAAGCTCATTGTTAATTATAAGCAATGAAATGAACTACAGATTTTAGAATGAGATTCGCAATCAAAAACCCTGTTCTCGCTCTAAACATAGAACTAATGTTGAATTCTTACTAAAAAAAAAATTGTTGAACAAGCACAACAAACAAGGTAATTTACTAAGGCAACCAAAAAGGCTATCTATGTGCCGAATATGAAACAACCAATTATTCCATCATTCCAAAGAAATGAATACAAAAGTAGCACACTCACTCAGGAAGTAACCTCAATTCTACCGACAGGTGACATAAGACATCCAAAATAAATAATATCTACAACTGATCCTCACCTCAAGTTCACTGGCCAAGTTGGCATGCTTGCTTCTAAGGGCCTCCATAATATCCTTTGCAGCATCAAATGCGCTAACAGCAGAGGATACCAAATCAAGCGCACCATTACGCCTTAATGCACCTTGACCACCTTCATTAATGGATGAAGCTGTTTGTTGAAGAGGTGGTTCATGGCCAGGGTGCACATTACCTTCAATAGAGCTTGACCTTTCAGGTTCTTGTCCATGAGAATTTCCACCGTCTTGAGAACCATTGGCACCACCAGATTGAGGAGCTTGAGTAACTTGATTATCTGAGGTCATTGGGCCACCTCCGTGATTATGCACTCTTGCATTTCCATCAGCCACACCCAGAGAAGCTGTACTTGCACCAACCACGTTTTGCTGCATCCGTTGTTGAGCCATGGCAATACTCCTTCCAAATTCGGACTTGTTGGCAACATCACGACGCTCCAGTAAATATGTGCGCAACCAGTAATACAAGGCCTAGAATTGTGAAAAGAAAATTTACATGGCTCTTAAGTAGATAGGAGAGTCTTGAAGTAAACATATTTTTTTATGCAATAAGAAACAACCAAGGAACTCCATCTATGTAGAGCATTATATGCACCACATAGCCGGTCCCATAAAGGACTCTGAAGGCCATTTTCCATACTGAAAAATGGGGGAGGGTCCATACCCGAAACAGGGGAGGGGTGTCCCAATCCAAGTAGCCAACCCCAACTAATTAGGGATTGAGCCTATGTTATTGTAATAAGAAGCAAACAAGGAATACGACAAGAATGCACTAATAAGAGATGATATCAATATTTAGTTTGACCTATGCAAATGTGGAAATACCAAGTAATTTGGGAAAATCTTCACCTCAATCTAAACATCTAATCTTCTTAAGTACTAGCATAACTTTCATTTTTCCAATTGACTTCACCAAATTGAATTTAATCAGCACCACGTAGAGTTCACAGCTATCCAATCTTATAAGTCTGCCTAGTCATAGTGAATTATCGGGATTTACCCATTTATTTCATATGTACCAACTCATTCTGGTTCCAGTTGAGCCAACAAGGGGAGCTCTAACTTCTCATGCTGAGTAAGTAGAGTCGGAACTCATTAAGTCACCTTACTTCCAGCTGGATCTAGCAGCTTTGAGTCGGAATAAAACAAAACTAACAAAAGAAGACACGTAGCTCTAATTTATATGCTTCTCTTCTCTTAACATTATTATGCTAGAAAAACTTTTTATTTTTATTTGGTTACAGAAAAACTTCTTATTATATCCTAGAAATAGTAGATTATGATATTCATCCTAGATACAGTAGATGAATCACTGAACTTTTCCAAAATCCTATGCTTTCACAAAGATGAAAATTTGTAATTTTGTACCTGTGGATACAAGGTTGCAATTTTTAATAGTACGAGTTTGCAATGAGGTGCTTCTGCCCTTTGCAGAGAAAGCAATAGCTGTGGAACCCAAGAAAGCCAAATCCAGTTTGGTATCTGGTCCAAGTACTTGTCAAACGTTTTCCCAACCGGTTCATTGGCAGTATCAAAGCTCAAAAGGTACAAAACACGTGCTAGATGACTTCTGGAGTTTGAAACACCGTATTTGACTCCTTGAAGGAAGCAACTGACAGCATATTCCAGCCATATCTCATCATGAGTTTCCTTATAGATCTGCAGATAAATTGGCAGAGCTATAACAGTCAGTCTAAACTAATTTGCAGGAATAGCATGGAAAAAAATAGTTGTGGAAGAGTAAATACCATGTCGCAATAATTTCCCCAGCTTATCCATCCTTTAGGCAAGTTTTTGAAGAGGCTTAGCGCATTAGAATAAGCAAGATTTGCATTTTCACAATCGTTTAGCTTTAACAAGAAGTCTCCCTTGAGACGAAAAATTTCAGCTTTGTGCTTCACAGGAAAATATTCCAGATTTGTGCTGTTGATCAGATTAAGCCCACTGGTCAGTTCTCCCCTCATCTCCAGATAAGCCTTCGCTTGTTCTCTAATTTTGACGAAAGCTTCCTGTGTAGATAAGAGACCAAAAAGAAAGTACTAAGATTAGAACAACTAATATATTAGTTTGAAAAACAAAAATCGAACCATATATAAATAGGATGAAAAAACATAGAAGCAGCTCCCTTTTTTCTGCCTCTCGGATGCAACAAATCAAATCAAATGGAGCTTTGAGCTTTTTAGTGAGCTCCTAAAAAGGATCTGTATGAAAAGATTTTACTGAGCGATAAAATTCAAATTCGCGTTGTTTCGATCTGAGATCCTCATTTGTATTCATTTATTTAAATTGCTTTTTTCAAGTCCATTTAAAAATTGAAAAACTAAAGATAGAAAAAGCTAGAGCACAGAGCAGGAAGGAAAAAAAATTTAAGATCAATTTTTGGAATAATGATTAAATGTTTTTTTTTTTTGGTTTAGATTAAATGTATTTTTTTTCATACCTGGACTTCCATTGTCAAGTGACCATACATCTTTTCGAGTATTGTCACACAAACATCATAAAGGCCCTGCTTCCGAGCAATGTGAGCGAGCTTGTTGACATTCCACGCTTTGTCACGATAACCAAGGTGGTGAAGCTGTGGATTTGTTGAGCCAAAGTCCTTAAACGCCTCTATAACACCATTGTACATCTCATTCCTCCACTGGAATAAATCATACCAAACAGACAAATTGTCCCATTCATTTGGAGTCCTCAGACGCCATGTCTCAAGGATATCCTTCAGCTCCATATATCCAACACCATGAACACCAACTGAGTTTCCCGAAAGCTGTTTGTTCCCATTGGCAATATCCACTATGATTCTTGCTGATTCTTGTACTTCAACAAGCTGCTGAAATTGCTGCAGCAGTGGAATGCGAGACTGAACTGACATTTCAGGCAATTGCCACCATTGTTCTAAAGCAAGATCAACCCCTTTTCCTACCAAAGTTTCAGCATCTCCAACACCATTTATGTTTCTATCATGAAGAGAAAAGAATGCCTGGATTAAACGAAGCTTTGGGGTCTCCTCTACTTGAGCCTTTGACATTACATTATCCTTCATATATGGCCAATCTGGTACCTTCCACAGACAGTCAAGTAGTAATTCATAGTTCTCAACACTCTTGCCAAAGTCTGCCAAAACATCCCACTGACTAAGCTGGGATGCACAGCAAAGCCATTGTTCTTCCCAAAGGCACATTTCAGCCTTTGGGACCGTATTATTGTAAGTGCCTTGAGTTGCCTTTATCATGGCTTGATAGAATAGGCTTTGCGCAAGCTGCCAATAACCATGCTGAACTAGAGAAAGGCCGGCTCTAGTTTCTGCAGTAATTGACCTTTTCTTCCATAAACCACACCTCATATCATCTTCATTGAGTAATCGATAAAGCTCAGCAAGAGATTCAGAACACTTAGTGTCATTTGTGAACAGCATTACATGACTTTCTAGCAAAGCCAGTGAAATATGCCAAGCATTAAAAGTCTTGCCAATATACTTGATGAGTTCACTTGGCATCCTAGGTTGAGGATGACTCAAATGAAGTCCTTCTAAAAGAGCTTGCACAACATTTGGCCTATTAGCTTGCTGCTTTTTATGGTAATCTTTTGATAGAAGAGCTATCATTGGCTTAGCAAGGGCGACCTGCTCATCTTTCTGTAGGGTAACCCAGACAATAGGAAACACCAGTACCCACATGTGGTATGCAACATTTGCATCAACATGAGCAAGCTCTCTCAAAGGGATAATGAGGTCTGACACCTAAACAGAAGCGTCAGAACAAAAACAACAATAAAAAACTTCAACTCCTATACAATCCTTAGTTCCATGCAGAAGTTTTTAGCATCTCCTCAGGGATCCTGAAGCGCTAATAAACAACTAAAAGGAATATTAAGGATATATTTAGTTCCCAGCACGATCAATATGGACAGCTAAATTCATTACATGGACAAGGAAATAGAATTAAAAATCAATGTAGAAAATAGTAAACAATGAAGAAACTAATAACTAAGACTGGCACCCCTTCAGGGATCAGGCACTCAAACTAGAGTATACCTAGAAGCATGTTTGTTTTTCCCCCTGCGCATAGAACACCCATACCAATTTTGTTGCTCAACCATTATTGGATAAATGCAAAAGTTAACGAAGATAATTTAAGAAGATTTTTAGGTCCCCTTAGCAAGGTTTCTGGATATTGGTGTAGCTTTCGTGTTGTTTAATGGAATGTCCTAGTTTCTCTATCAGAAAGAATATTTAGAAGGAAGGTAAATATAATAACCTGAAGTTTGCTCATCTTGTTCAGAAAATGTGACTGCTTATACACAAGGCTATCAAATGTTAGCATAGGCCCTTCAGAATCCTCGGGGGCACCAGGAATCTGCTGCTGCATCCCAGAATGATCAGGAGGGGAAGTTGATGTCACTAGAGGCGGTACTCTGGCAGAGTTTGGAGCAAGTGCAATGGGTTCATTCTCCACTAGGATTGCCAAAAGAAGGTCAAGTCCTTGTTTAAGCCAGAAGACGTCACTAAGTGCTTCCCAGTCCTGGTTTTGAATAATAAATTGCAGCCTGGCAAACAACGTTTTTGGAAGGGATTCATGATAAAGTGAAAAAAACTTTTGTCTCATTTCTGGATCCTTTGCCCTTAGACCAAGCATGAATAGCCTCTCCACTTTCTGAAACACTTCTTGTTGCAAAGCTGGGGGGTACCTGTGGAACAAATCATCAAGTTAATGTATATTGATGGATGTCATAATGATAACGAATTCTATTTGGTTTACCTGTTCGAATCAGCACAAATTCCATATAGAAGCAGGAGATACTTTTTGTCCCATTCTTCTAGAGCATTAGGAGAGAAATTTTGCTTGTCAACCTGTGAAAGCTTTTGAAGGAATGAAACTATTTCCTTCGCAGTGAGAGCTGAACTTAAATTTGATGTGCCCAACCTGCTGAAGTCATTTTCAACCCAGCCCTTAATAACATCCAGAATACAAAGAAGTATGCCAGCATCTGTACCCTTTTCTGATAACAAAGCATTCAGTATCTGACAGATGGACCGTTTGCATTCAGGAACAAGCATGACCCTTTCACTGATAAGTTCCAGGACTGATTTCAAATTGGATGTAACGGATCTCATGTCAGCATTAGCACGAGTGGAGCTAACAGCGGAGTCTGGATCTGTTCTCTGACCCTGGAGAATCAGTAGCAATGACTAGGTTAATGAAAAGAATGAAAAGGCTTGTTTCTTTCTTTCTTTCTTTCTTTCTTTTTTTTAGAAGAGAAAAGGATACATAAATGTAAAGAATCAAATTGTCTTGCGCCCTGCGAGAAGAGAATAAATGACACGAACTTCTGACTAGAAATTCTTTTTTATAGGAATTTCTGATTAGAAATTAGACCACCATATCTTATTTGGTTCTTCAGCTCAAAAATGAGATATTGAAGCGTCACATCAGCTAGTTGTTTAAAAGACTAAAAAGGAAAGAGAACAGGTATTCATTAGTGTGTGGAGTGTGCAAACACAAATCTGCTCCTTGAACCTAAAATATTCCAAACTTCAACTTGAAAACTTTAATGAATTTGAAACGGCTGACTATTATCTAAGGTTGCCAGCGAACTTAGAAGCACACCTTATATGATCATTCACCCAGATTAATAAGGCCACTGATTTAAAAAAATAAAATATCCTTTTTCAAATCATATTGACAAATATAATATTGCCTCCAATAGCAGTATCTGATTAGAAAAACAATGGCAAAGGGGAATGACAGAGAGTAATAGAAAAAAGAAATAAAACAAAATTCACTTACTTGTCTAACATGAGAACCTGCAGATGATCCCATATCACGTGCTAGGCGTTGAAGGACCCGAACCAAAGGTAAAATGAAAGGATCAATGAAGTTCTTCTGCACCTCAGTCAAGGCTTTGATGATGAGCAGGATAAAACTAGTCATGCTGTTTGCAGCACTAATTTCTAGAGATATCTGATTCTGAGGGGCTGTTACACCGGCCAGCTGGTGTTGTATCAAATCCTCAACCTTTTGATACAGTATCTTTACATCTTGTGGAGTATTAGCAACATCCAGAGGGAAAGCGATAAAGACCATCTTCAGCAAAGAGCACAGAGACTTCCCAACGTCCAAAATTTTGATATCAAAGCAGGGTTTGAGTATCTAAGGAAACAAATAAACGGAGGCAAAAAAAAAAAGGTATCAACAACGTAACCACGAAGATAAGTTACAGTCACCATGACAGAAAATAAGTTTCCGAAGCCTACATCAGATATCTGGCTAATATTGTTCCGGATGAAAAGATGTGGCTGCTTCTCCAGGACCTTGTTCATAACATCTAGGCCCTGTGAAAGGGCTGTTGATGGGTCTTTAGATTGAGATGGTTGACTACTCAGCAATTTCTCGACATAATTGAACTTAACATTTGCATTTGGCCACACCTCTAAAGCTTGTGATAATAAATCCAACGCTTGCTTGTACATGGCCGTTGCTTCCTTATCCTTGGGTTCTATAACTAATGCAACCTGTGTTCAAAATCAAATGATTTCAAACAACTCTATATAATCAATCAATGCAAAGAAGAGCTTTTTAAACAAAAAAAAAAATGATGCAAAGTAGAGAAACACATCATTACTTTCAGTGAGAGCATGGTGGAACTGACACAGCCCATTGAATAGCACGAGAATTTTCTAAACTTTACAAATTGATAACTAACTAATTCAATTTTTTTTTTGTTTCAAAAAAAAAAAAAAAAACTAATTCAATTTTTTACTGATTGAATTAAAAATTAATGTAAACGAAGTTTGACAAAAATCCCATCACCATTAGGCATACAGTTGATAAAATATGCAAAATTTACATTGGAGATAGTTTTTTAATGAGAATTGCCAGTAAAATATCACAACCTAGATCAGTTTTGTTAGGATCTTGCTTCTGGAGTTTGAAAATGGATAAGATCATGCAAGACTCAAAAAGAATCTCAAACGAAACAAACACAATGTAAGAGTTTACTAAAAGGAAAGTCAATTAGTCAAATAAGATAAAGAAGCCTAAAAAATAAAAATCATACAAAGAACAAAGAATTGCACTGAATCGAGCACAATGGAAGAGTTTGATCCATGTAGCCGACCACAATTAATTTGGGACTGAGGCTATGTTGTTGTTGTTGTTGTATAAAGAACAAAGAAAGCATTGAATTAGGAAGGAAAAACATGTATACTGTAAAAATCACATGGAATCAATTCATACTGATGTATATGCCGTGGATAGTTTCCTCATGCAATGTGTGCCAAGCATCGCAGAGATAAAATCTTACTTTGACTGTTATTTGGTATAGTTTAAGATAACATAAGGATATAATTGTGATTGCTCATAACATATTAAACCATCTAATCAACTCCATCTTGCTGCTAGAATAAAGGCAGAGAGAAGGCCGACATCTGAGAATTATAGCAACATAAGTGAACCAACCAATGCGCTAAGAGACTTTGACATAAACAATGGTTCTTTAAAAGAAAAACTGACACGAGTCCCTCAAACAAAAATAAGAGTCTAGTGTATATTTAAAACAGTAGAAATGCAAAGATACAAAGAGAACAGAAAGAGACTCACTCTAATTAGAAAGTTTATAATCATCTCTTCCATTGCAGCATTAGGCTTGAACTCCTCATCAGGCTGGCCAGAAGATCCAGGGGTTTCTATATTAGGGATAGATGATGCACCACCAGGTGACATGACACAAAGTTGTTGAAGACCAGCTTCAACCTTAACTCGTTTGCTTACATCCTCTGGAAATGCTGAACCATCTGGAGGACGTTTTGTATCAGTAGCAATGGAACTTGGGTTAAATGTCTCCTTAGTTTGACTAGGGCCCTCTATGTCAGGTGTTACTTTCATTTCGTTTTGCCTCTGCCTTTCCCACCCAACAACCAACCCAGCAAGTTCAATGGCAAGGCGTCTGTTTTCTGATGTAGTATTATAAGGCAAACCAAGACGACTGAGAGAGTTCACCATTTGAGGTACAAACTGTGCTCTACAGCTGTAGAAGAGGTCTGAATGGCGAACAATGAGCTGAAACAAGTGAATGAGATTTGGAATCGAGTGGCCTTCCTCTACCAGAATTTTTTTAGTGTATCGAATCCAAATAGGCATGCGGAAATCTCCAGGAGGCAGTCTTCGAGGTAATGCTGGCATAAGTATATCGAGTGCTTGCTTTACCAACATCTTATTCTCAGGTTGGCAAGTTCTAAGAAGAGCAACAAAAACCTGTATTATAATAAAAAACAAATTACGATGTCACTCACTTGTTGCAGCATTCCTTCCATAGTAGTAGGGCTGAAGTTCGAGCTATCAACATAAATTAAAATAAGAGAAGAAATATCCAAATGCACCTGTTTTGCATTTGCTAGAAATAAGTAACAAAGACAACTCACAAGAAATTAATTAGATAGAACATAGGAAATAAAAGACAAACTTCAAACATGCAATTTGCTTAATTTAACTGCACTAGGAAGTTAAATAAGGACGTCCTAGAGAGTATAGAACTGGAGAATTGGAAATTGGTTCTTTCTAAATATCAGAGATGTCAAGGAACCATAGGATCAATGAGAAAAGGAAAGATGCACGGGAGATTTGGGACAAGACAATCGATAATGCAGCCCTGTGCTTCAAAAACATTAGGAAAGGCATTTGGTTTATCCTTTGGAGAATGGAGAAAAAAATAGGAGAAGCATTGCCGAGGAAGGTTAGGTCATGATTTGTTCTCTCTCTAATAATTATTATGATGTTGGGATCTGCTAGAGGTTGTATGGTGTGGGTTTTATGATATTTACCTCTTGTCGTATCCAATGCTTTTGTATTGTAGAACCTCTTCACTAAAATAAAAGCGAGTTTCTAATAAAAAAAATATCAGAGATGTCTTCTTTTCAAGTGAGCGAAAAGCTTCCTAAAGCTGAACCTCTTTTGGTCACTGGCCAGAGAAAACTCAACCCAACCATAAAGCTATGTTATAATATGTAAATCAACTGACACATGGAACCAAACCTAGTAGGAGAATGAAAACAAAACAATTTTAGGGGCGTCAAGGAGAGCAAAATTTGAATTGAGTTTGATTGTTGACAATCAACACAGCAATGATAAAACAATTGCCAGCAAAACCAGAAGAAAATATTTGAAGCAACAAACTGCTAGCCTTCATAAGTTCATACTAACTGCTTATTGTCAAGACCCAAGGCAGACAAGTTTTCAATTACAGTGTTGAAGGCATCCACTTTAAATTAGTTAATGTTTTCTATTCACTTCACAGGTTGGACCAACATCAGTCACGAATTCTAGACCTAAGCTATTTAAGATCACTTTTATGGATCCGTGCCCAGTTGACTCCCCAATGTCCCCCATTTAGAGGTTTCATTCGCATTCAGACCAATAGATTTTCCATCTGAAAACAGCCAGTAAAAGAAAAAAAAGATGAAATTGGCACGCAGAAAGAAAGATGAATGGAAAATAAAGGAATACAAAAAGTCAGTTTCCAATCAAAAGAAAAAATAAAGGAATACAAAAGGAAGCTTATCGGCAATGTTTACTATATACCAACTCAATGCACAATTGTGAACTCGACTGTTGCATAACTAAGCAAGTTAACAAAACCCATAGTGCATATCACCCAAACACACACATGCAAAGAAACTAGTGCACACACTTCATTGAGAAAGACAGAAAAAGGGAGAAAGAAGAATTGTTCTATAGTTTATAGTGTCCTAAAATCAAGGCAAATTGGAAAGGAAAATACTAGGATGACCCAGTGATGGGACACATGAGATGGACACCTAGTGATGGGGTCCATCCATCGCACATCGATGTGTGTGCGCACATATCCCGATGCCCAAATGAATGGACACCATTACCGGGTGTCCCATCCCGGGTCGCCCTAGCATCTTCCAATTGGAAATAAATATCAACAGCAACCACTGAAACACGGAAAACACGTAGGTTTGAAAGGTCTCTACTCCATACTCAGCAACTACATGCAACCTCTGTTAGTGCATACCTGGAGAATAATTTTTTCTGGAGCTTGATAAGCCTCCAAAAAGTGACAAACATTGACAAAAGCCCATTGCTTACTTGCACTTTCTTCACGCTTAAGGTGATTCCAACCAAACTTGATGAGTTCCTTTCTGTGGTGAACAAGGTCATTTTGAAGATATTTGAGTAGCAATGTAGCAAGCTGCAAAAGTTCTATTCTTAAGGATTCATCATATTCAGCAGTGACCTAAAAAATAGAGACAAAAGCCGATTAATTCATATATACTTTTGGTGCATAGAGTTAAGTAAGCCAAAATAAATTATGATGTAAAAGTGCTGAACGTGGATATCACAAATTCATGAAACCACCTCCTCAGGGGGATCAAGAAGCTTGTCGACAATTGTTTTTATAATAGCAGCATCAACGACTTCCCAACTTTGACCATTCTGAAAAGCATGGGCTAGCATTGGAAGGATAAGCATTTGCATAGCAACAACCAAATGATCATGACCAAGTTGCTTTGATTGGAAAAGTTGCAGAAAATGCAACAGAAGCATTTTTTTCATATTGGGAGGATATCCCTCAGCAACCTGAAATAAGGAAGAAGTAAAACACAGTTGAAACAATTAAAACAGTATTCCCTCCGTTTATTTTTATAGGTCGTTTAAGGATCAAACACACTTTTTAAGAGTCATTAAATTATGGGTTAACATTACTATAATACCCTATTATTAATAACTTTATTAAAACAGATCTATTTTTTTGAGGTCAATAAATGATTCTTTAAATGAGGGTAAATTGGGTAAAACTAATCTTGAAATTGGTGAACGACTTATAAATTTGAACAAAGAGAGTTGGCTTAAACGACCAACAAAAATGAATGGAGGGAGTATTGGTCTACGAGTTTATGACAGCAGAATGACGTACCTCAATGATATAAAACTCCTTAAGGAAAGTATAGTCAATTCGACTATGGAACAAGAAAATGGAGAGCATATCAAATAGAATGTTGACTTCTGATTTATCATGCCGCAAGTAATTTAGAAAACATTTCACAAGCCATTTGCTTTCTTTCACCTGGAGTTTTAAGGTATCAAAAACAACATATAAGCCCAATCGAAAAAAACTGAAATGCAATGGATACCATCCAATATCAATTAAACAACAAGAACAACAGATATAAAGAACAGAGACATATTTCGCAACCAGAGGTCACTTGTTTATACTAAAGCATTATGAGCACTTGGCAGTAAATAAAGTACCAAATAGAGAACCACAAATGGAGCCATGACAACAACTTTCCGTGCTTCTACTTCACAATTTTTTAATGAATTATTTGATTCATTAAAAACATTACCTTCTTATCTGAAAAGTAGAAATAAAACAGAAATTAAAAATTGAAAAACACAATCAGAGGTATGGGTGTGTGTACTTTGTACTCCTCATGAAGATATATATAACCCGAAAAACTAGATGTCATAGAGAAGCCTCCTACAAATTTGACAAGTCCTTCACCTCATCAGTTTTCCAAGGCATGATTACTTCATCAAGTATTTATTTCAACAAAAACACTTCATAAGCGTCTTTAGGCACCTTGATCCACTCTTCAGCCATCAAGGCCAATGCAAAAGAAGGAACGTGAATCCTATAGATAAGATCCATAAAAATGTTAACTGATGAACACTTTTGGAATTAACCCCCCACTGGGGCTCAATAAAGGATGTTAATGATGGATAGATCACCGGTGTCCGAGCAAACCCTCATCTAAGATTCACACAAGTTAATGTCGGGCCTTCTTCCTTCCTCTAAATAATGTGATGCACTCTTCATTCGGTAAGTTAGAAAATTGAAAATCACTAAATTTCTAACTTGGTCAAATGAATTGATTCCACCAAGGCTGCAACTCATATCTAGAGTAGACCTGTTCACAGGCTTGGGTACCCGCACATTGGGTTTGTATTTGTAAACCCAAGTCCGGCCCAACCCGCCCATCAAGTACTTAAAATACTTTTTTTAGGATAAATATCGAAAGAAAAAAAAAAAAAAAAAAGTAATGAAAGTAAGGTTTGAACCTTAAACAGTTAAACTTCAAGCTCAATTGTTACAACTTATAACCACCATGGTAACTTCAAATTTATAGTCATTTTCATATATTTTTTTGAAGTAATTTTCAATATTTATTAAACTAGTTTTTTTAGCGTGCTACGCATGCCTTGAGACCGCTCGCTACACTCGTGAGAATTCAATTAATCTAACTTGTCTTATTATTGGAAAAGTATATTATTTCTTCACTTCAATTATGATTTAACAGCGTTTACTCACTTCTAATAAAGATTCTCTCAATTATGTGTCAAAATGAATATTGGAATTTGTAAGGATAAATTTTGTTGATACCACCCATCATGGATGATCAATAGATGGATGGATTGGCACCTTCTTCCCGAAATCGAGACATGTGGAATCAATGATTTTGAGCACCACAATGAAGAGCGAAAACAAATCAATGTAAGAAGCTTAAAACAATTTCCTGCCTGATAAGTAGTATGAACTTATATGTGTTTTAACATGTATTGGATGGGAGCAAGTAATCAAGGGAAATGTATGAATATGGAAGGTTGAAAGATTTGATGTTGGGCTAACCCCATGACCTTCAAAACAACTTAGAAATCCAGAACCTCCATCCTTTTGATTTCTCACCATCAACACCGCAATATTGGTCCAATTAGCATGATGAAATAATACGTCCAAGTTCTATCCTAGTCCAGCACATATATCCTTGATAAATGCTTCCTTTAAACAACAAAAATTACAATGAAGATTTCAATCCTTCATAAATCATAATATGAACACCAATAAAAAAGGCAATATTCAATACGCTAGGAGAGCGAGATTTATGCAAGATATATAGGCATATATTAGTAATAATTATTATTAGAAACAAAGGGAAAGCCAATAAGGAAAGTAATTCGCTAATTAATAGATAATTAATTAAAAGGTAAAAAAAACCATTCAAGTGACGAAGGAATCTTTAGTTATTGGTGCTTATTATATTACTTAGATATATATCTACTTTACTACAATATTTGTGGTTGATGCTATGTTGTTGTATTATTTACTTTGCTAAAAAATATAAAATTTTATTTACAAAATATATATATAGGTAGTTCTACCATGATTTAAAAAAATCACCATCCATGGTGATTTAATATGTTGACCACTGGATTTAGATCTAAAGGACAATATTCCTCCTTGAAACTTGTGCATACATTTAAGAATCATTAAAGCAACTTTCACAACAACCATTGGATCTAAATTCAAAGGTCAATATTAGCAAAATTTCCTTATATATATATAGTCGAGAATTCCTAGCTTGGGTAGACTTGGGTGGGCAAGGGCCTAAAAGCCTAGGCAAGGGGTTGAAAATCTGTCCGAACAGAGCCCGCTTGCCCAGTGAACAAGTCTACCTAAGGGCATCAAGTTTTAATCCAACCCACCAATCCGGTTATGTTTGGCTCAAGAAAAAAAGGGTTCGACGACGCTTTTCTAAATCTGGGTCGAGTCTGGGCAAGGCTCTCTAGTCCAAATTGAATTTAGGTCGAGTTCAGGCAAGACCTTCTAAGCCAATAAGCCTGGACCCAGCTTGATTTTAAACGATACCTACTTTTACTTAGAAAATATATTGACATACATTGTATAATTCAAAAAAACAAAGAAACGACAATAAAAAATAAAGAAACTACATAGCAAATACACAAATGCACTATTTTAAATTCGAGAGGAACCTAGGTTTTCTTAGATAGCATTGTGTTTCGTCTTTTGACAAAAAATATCATGTTCTCTTGTAGTTTAAAACAATACATACAATTTAGACACTACTTTTCAAAATTATGTCAGAGGAGCTTATATTATATATTATTTAAAATAATTGTATTACTTAAATAACATTTAAACTTAAAAATAATTTTTAAAAAACCCAACAAATACAAACAATTAGACAACTCGATTTTAAGGTAAACGGGTCTACACAAGGCACACTTCACAAAATTTCGAACTAGACCCGTTCCAAGCAACAAATATACTTGTTTATATCTTTGAGGGCTGCCTGGACCCGGAACCGGACTCGGACCCGAAAAATTGACACCCTAGTCATACTGTTTTTGTTTCTATTGCAAGTTATTTTTGTTTCTATTGCAAGTTATGTTAGTTGTTGCCACTAAGTATCAAATCATCTCCTTGCCAAAAAGTCTCCTTATGTCACACTCATAATTTTTTTTTGGACGGATCACACCCATAATTAATAAAGCCGTAGTTATTTCAACTACATTACCGCCATAGTAACATAAAAAACAATATATAGAAGACAAATTTTTCAATCAGTTTTTTAACAACAAAAACACAATAACACATGGGTGAGTAAAAAATGGAAATAAATTGACCAATGTACAACAACAATAACTAGACTTCCCCAATTCCAAATTGATCATGGTCAGCTATATGCATCAAATGCTTCCACTAATGCAATTCACAATATGCTTTCAGAAGACTTCAAAGCCTTTATAATTAATGCAGCCCAAATTATCTTAGGTTTGCTCAAACACCATTGAATTTCTTCAAAGAAAAAAATAAAATTGTTTAATAGACACCCAAAAACCAACCAAACTTACTTGCACCAAGTTCAGTTCCTCTTCATTGCGTAAACGAGAAATCCTAGCCGGAGATTTCCAAACAAGCACTAATGTATCAAACACAACACGATTCGAATGCAACCATTCAGGCATCAACTTCACCAAAGCTGAAATGAGAGCAAGTCCTTGAAAATAAGCATCCGAACTAGCAGCTAGGCCAGGAGGATGAGGATTAGAAACACCCTCAGGAACAGAATTTTTAATACTTTCATCAGTCACTGAAGCAGCAGGGGTACTTGTAGTTCCAGCCCCAGATAAGGAACCTTCACTTTTGATATAGAACTGAGAGAAAGCACTAGCTAGAATCTTCTGCGGTGACTTTGCAAGTTCTTCTCGCAGGGGCTGACCAGCATCCGACCTTATAATATACATTAACCTGAAAGAAAATGAAAAATATAAGACCAGTTCGGTAACTAACGAAGTTAATATCAGAAGCCTCGGCCAAGTCCCACTCGTAATCTTACCGCCGGAAATATCTTGGTTCACTTAACCGACCAAGGAAATAGTCAACAGCATCTGACGAATAACGATTTAAAAATTTTGTAAGGGGAAGACGGTAAGGGCTATTAATTTCACTATAAAATTGTCCTTGGGGAATTGCTGTTTCCAGGTCCATCGTAAGAGTCACAAGTTCGTCAAGGAACCTCATTGCTGCTGGGGGAAGAAGATGGAAAAGCTCAATAATTGCTGCATGATACAGAACACGTGACAAGTCAAAAAAAAAAGGCAGGAAGCATTACTGTTTGGGAAGGGGAAAAAAAAAGACACAGAAAAAAAAGATCTAGATGACTACCAGCAGCCACTTTTGGTTCTTCTCCAGGCTTCCACGACTTTTGACTTGCCGCAAGCTTATCCGGTTCCAACCATTTTTTTAGGTGCTCCAGTAACTTACCACCCAAGGTAACATTAAACCAGTTAGAAAGAAGTTCAAGCAAGCGAGCAAGACCTTGCAGAAGAGGCATGCTAAGACTTTTGGTGCTTGCCAAGTTAACTAAAATTGGTCTGAGACTGCTCTGCAGAAGGTCCTTGGGCATCCTTTGTTGCTGAATAACCTGAAAACCAAGATGGAGTTCAAAATCATGCATTGTAATGAAATAACCATAAACAAAAGGAAGATATAAAGTATTTAAAGTGATCTTAATTCTTAATGGTTCGATAACAAATACTGTACAGTAGAAGAGAGCAACCATTTGATGGAAGCCCATGAATAATTTGGGGCACTAAAGAATGGTTTGTCGCCCCATCAATGTCGTTTTCTTGGCAATTAAATAAAGGCTTTGTTTGGTTCAACCTTGATATATGTGTTTGGTTAAGTTTTCTACTTCTTGGAAAGTAGGCTATTTAAAAACATTAAATTTTTGTGATACACTAAAATACCTAGGGGTGCACACGGATTGGATCCAGTCCAATTATGGTCAATCCACAATCCAATCCAATTATTGCGGATTAGAAAATTACAATCCAATCCAATCCAAATAATTTATCAAACCAACTCAATCCAATTTGCAAAATGCGGACCGGATTGGATCAAGTTTTGCAGATTGACCTTTTTCTATCCAAAATTTATGAAATTAGATTTAATCAAATGAATCACAAGAATTATATATCTCATAAATGACAAATTTACAACATACATTCCACAAATCTATATATAGCATATTTCTCACAAAATTGTTATCACAATAACCTTCAAAATATAAGTTCCTACATAAATAAATGTGTTATCCACAAATCTTCACCATACATCCTCACAAAAGAACAAAAAAAGTGTACGTTGAACATACAACCTACAATAACAAGGTCGAAAGCATAATAAAAGAGTTAAGAACAAGTATAGTCTTTTAGATATTTTAGTTTTGAGTTGATAGTTTGAGTTGATGCTAATTAAACTACTATAGTACATATGATGAAATATATGTATGTGTTGATATGTTAAACGGACTGGATCAGATTGGATCCGTGATTTTTTAATGTAGGATCCGTAATCCAATCCAGTCCAGCCGGATTAATGATTTTTCATTCCAATCCAGTCCAAGGGATCAAAAAATTGATCCAATTAGTGATATTTGGTTCGAATTGGATCGGATCCACAGATTAGTGCAATCCGTGTGCACCCCTAAAAATACCTTTAAAACTTTAAGTTAATTTATATGAGGCACATACTTGTCCAAAAGGTGCAACTTTCCTAAGGAAGTGCACTCTTTCCAGGAAGAGCACTTTCCTCCAACCATATATGGCCAAAGATTGGAAAAGGCCAACAAAAAGAAATCTGACACAGAAAATTTTGATTCAGGCTTTTAGAAAGCAAAACAAAAAATCATGTCAGACTAGAATTCTACAAGCTGCATGAGATAACATGATATGTAAAGCTAACAGAAAGGGGTAGAATCTATTACAAGAGGCTCTACAAACCTGACGCAAACCCTCCTTTGCAACAGCAACGATTTCTGGGGTGCGACATGTTAATGACTTGAAGAACATGGAAATAATCTTCGATCGCAACTCATTATGATTTGGCGTTCTAAAATCTGTCCATGCCATCGCTGTACACAGTAACTCAATACATGCAGTCCTGAGCTTGCTTAGTGATGTAACCATTTTAGGATTCATATACTTCACAACCAACACAGTTTCATCAGCCTCAGCAATTTGTAAAGCTTCTTGCAAGAAATTAACCAGCTCTGGAGTTAACTTAAGAAGAGGAGGTCTCAAGGCCAAGCAGAAGTTCAAAGCTGTGACTGTTCCCACCTGTACAGTTAAACAATTAGTTGTGCACTCTTAATTATTGGTTGTAAGTATAAAAGAAAAAAATGAAGGGAACCACTAATATGGGGTGAAAGATCACCTGTTGATCAACATTCTTGAACCGAAGTGGGCGCATTATGAGAGGCTGAAGTAAGGGTTGATACAAATGTTCGAGTAACTCTGACACCTCGCTACCAGTTCTACTAGCCAAAAGTGCCAAGCAAGATTGTACGTTCTTCCTGACTATAACGGATGCATTAGCATTAAACAATTCTGTAGCGAGATACTCAACCACCCCTTGAAAACTCTGCCTACGGGGCTCACTGTTTGCCTCATCAACATTGTTTACAACACGAAGAACCTGCATGAGCACTTGACTAGTCTCATCCTGCTCTTTGTTAGCATGCATGGGGAGCCTTTTAAGAACATATACCAGACAACGAACAATTCGTATTTGGAAAATGCATAAAGTCTCAGCAGTTATTTTGCCAACCAAAGCTCCAACTCCCATCACACCTCCTATTTGAGTTTGCCACGTGGTTCCATAACAAGAGTGTAAAAGGCGAGACAAAAGCTGCTCAAAGACGGGGATCCGAACATTTGGAGGTGGTAAATATGCAGAATTAGCAGACGGACTAGAAACAACCATTGGAGTAACGGGACTCGCCCGCGAAGTCATTGTGTTAGATTGTTTTGACCGAGCAAGTAGTAAAATTGTGTCACCAAACACATTCAAAGCATTAAGAGCAGCTTTAGCTCGTGGCCTGTTTTCATCTGCTAGTACCTCAACCAATGCATCTAAGAAGATCAGTGGATCCAATTCCTTCAGATTGGTAGTGGCACAGTTTCTTGATCTCAATGTTGCATTACTAGCAGAAGAAAGCACAGAACCAACCTGCACTGTTGTGCTTGAAGAACCAGTAGAAAAATCGTCCACGTGAAAAATCATAGCAAAATGCCGGCAAATATTATGAACGAAATCATCCATGACATCAACTAGATCTGGTTCTGCACTTGCACCGATAGTGGTCATCAAGAGAATCTTGAAAACAGATCTTTCAGCCATAAGTTGAGTCTTAGTTTTGACTCCCAAGTCAGGCTGTGATAGCATAGCAATTAATGAAAAAAATGCGTGACACAACATTGAGACATTATTTACATCTTTTTCCAGTACCAAACAAGAAAAACATGAATGAATAAAAAACAAATGGAACAAGCAGGAAAGTATGTTCTGTTTCCTACATTTGGAATACAGTCATTGCATAAGAGTGTTTGGATATCAGACAAAATGAAAATTTAGATATAAGATCCTACACCACTATAATGGAAAGATTAGGAAGACTGTGCGAAAAAATGTTACCATCCAACCTTCGCACTTTTATCCTTTATTAAAATCTGGGGCTAGATTAGTAAATTTTATATTAGAAGAAAATATCATCTCCTTAATTGGCATTTTCAAAAGGTTTCTTCTGTACGTAAGGAGTTAGGAAAAGTTGGCACTTTGGCAATTTGCACCAATTATAACTGTGCATTGACTCTGATTATCTATTAGGTCTAAAAACAATATTTCTATTGCAGTGTCAAGAAATAAAAACTCAAGTTATTGGCTTACTGCTGCTTGAAATTCTTGATCTCTTCACCAACTGCATTAAACATTAGCCTTTCTCCAAAAACATTGAGATGTTTACATTCATCTCTATTCAACGCTACATCTGCATTGGCGACGCACATCTTTCTTTATCATTTCTATCCAAGTTATTATAGGAATCCGCTTTAACATAGTACTTCATTGTTAACCGATCACACTTCCCAATGGACATCTAATGTTCTCAGTTATACATGAAAAGTGATTACAAGGTGGCATCTAGGCGGCCACCTAGACATTTAGGGCCAAAACCTCCAGGTGGTTGCTTAGGCGGGTGGTGTACTAAATAATTTTTAGAAAATTGAAGGAGCAAATTACAACAGCAACAACAACGACAACAACAAAGCCTCAATCCCAAATTAGTTGGGGTCAACCACATGGATCAAACTTTTCCATGAACTCAATTTAGTGCAATTGTTGTTGTGCCTTCCAAGTACTTTAAATCCCTCCTAATCAATGCGTCCCCAAGTTAGCTTCGGCCTACCATTTGTCTTCACGCCCAGGCGGCAATTAGAAGCACACCATTGCTCATTATTCACTATAATCGAGTTCCAATGCAACGCGTTACTAGGTGGGAACACCCCAACCTTTATATTTGTTTGATCCAATTCATGAAGAGCGACAAAAGTTATGTGTTGGCTGTCAAGTGGTCAACCATTCGCAACAATGGGATTGGGAGTCCTCCTCCTTTATCCGGACTTGCGACCGGCTATGTAGCGTATACAAAGTTCCACATAGGTGGAGTTGGATTAATTACAATTGAGTTTAATAATTACGAATACCTACCCAACAACAAAATATTAACATAATTAATGTTACATAAGGACCTAAAAGTTTATTCGAATCCTTGAAGTATATATTGAATATGGATTATAGTGACGAATCGAAAATTAATGTTACTTAAGGACTTATAAATAAATAAATAAGAATTAAAAGGCTTGTAAATAAATATTTTTTGGATTATAGTGACTAATAGAAAACAACTGACCTTTATATCTGATGCTTCAGATCTGTGGAGCAAAGGATTCATCGATGAAAGTAACAAGTTTGCCAATGGTCCAGTTGAAAGACCCTCCCCAACAACATTTCCCTGTAAATTCAGCTGAGATGACAAGCATACATGAATGAATTTCAAAGCTTGCTTTCGATAAAAATAATCCATTCCAGCATTGGTTTGCAAGACAGAGGCTACAGCCAACGAGATGCAACGATCCAGAGGTACCAAAAATGGAGTAGATGGCTCAAAAGTGAGAACCAAACGTAACCCATGCTCAGGGTTCTCCTTACACTCAAGTGCAAGAGGTTCTTTGAGGAAGCGCCTATTACGGCCACCTAATTTTCCAAGAAGCTGCAAAGCTTTCTTACCCCAAGGATAAGGCGCAGGTTTCAAATGTGACCATAAAGCCAAAATAACTTCAGACATAACATTCGCCATACTAGGTTCCAGGAAATCGGGATTTAAACTATCAATCCAAAACTCAAGAGTCCTCAAACTTAAACCCACCAGTTCATCACTCCCACTGAGAGCCAGAACAAGAGGTTTCATGAGACGAGAAAGATGGGGTAGCAAAGAACTTAGCCGTGCAGGTAAAGTTAAACAAAGCTCCAGAACAAGGTCCTTCATATCTTCACCAGTAGGTCCCTCAACCATAGCCAATAACATATTAAGGCAAGGCTGTAATGTGGGAATCAGGTCTCTCAATAATAGTTCAAACTTCCCTCCATTAAGTGCTCGGAACATAGTACGAAGAAGATGCAAATAACCAACTGGCTTATCAATCTCAGTAGCATTTTTCAAGCACACTTCCATGATGATAGGTATATGTGGCTGCAAGATACGTTCGCAATCGGTAGGAGCCTTGGCAATAGCGCTAAACAAATACCGGAAAAGTTGCAAAACAAGTTTCCCTGCTGGCATATCAGGATGTTTAAGAACATCAAGTTTGTTGTTCACTAAGAAGTTGACTAAGACATCTGCAAAGGGCCTGAATACTTTTGCTGTCTGCAGAAGGGTATGAAATATGTGAAGCAATTGATTGTTGTTGATCATGCACTCAAATAGCTCTTGCATACACATCGAGAACATGTCCATGAGATCACGTGGCTCCATGATGACTAAAATCTGGGAAAAGAGTTGGATCATTTCCCTCTCTTCATCCTTCTCTTTGAAAAGTGCCAAGCATTGAATGCCACTTTTCAGAATGCCAGAGGCTTTCCAGACCTACCAATTAACGAGTAACACGGCTATCAATGACGGCAAAGAATTTACAAGATGAGAGAGTTATTTGATGGATCATACCTCATCTTCCCTCATCCCTTTAAACCCTAGGGGAAGTTGCACATTTGAAGACGGAGACACTTGTAACTGTCCATGTGATCCATGAGTTGATGGTGAAACCTGAATCATGAACGGGAAAACATGTAATCATGGCATAACACCAAGTTCCCTAAAAAATCTGTAAGACAGTTGTACCTGTGCTCGAGGTAAATGAGCATGGGTGATGCTCCATATTATCGTCTTCATTCCTACGGGGAAACATCCATATTAGGTAGAACTAAAATCAAATTCGTTTTGAAGTAAAAAAGAATAATCAAATTCATTTTTTCTCTTTTACTATGAATACGGCCTCATTTTTCCGTCAAAATTTTCTATGGATGGTTTCTTCTGTTCATGAAATCAAGTTATGTACGACCTACCCATGACCAAGGTCTTTATCAGATGCTTGCAGTCGTTAACTTCCTTAAAGTGCTCCAGAGGGACTTGTAAATTCAGAACTGCCTGCAACAATATTAAAAGAGATTTTTTGTTCAGAGATATCATCAAAGATCAGTATACATGAAAGGAGATGAGAGAGCCGAAAACAAAATTGAAATAACCTGCACGGGCAGTTCAAGTTTTGACCTAAGAGTTGAACGTTCTCTTCCTTCTTCACCCTCTTCCAGAAGCTATTTCAAGGAAATGTCACCATTTTTTATATATAAGAAAGAGAAAGAAATGCCACTATCACTAACAAATAACACATGACTCTCATGTCAATAGTATATGTAATTGTCAGTACAACCAAGGTTTGAAACTTCAACTTTGACTTGTAATTCACCAACTAAAAAAAGTGATTCGATGAGGCTTAATCCAACGAGGGAAAGTTGTGGAGATTTTGATGATGTAGGGAAGTGTGTGGAGTTTTATTTTAAATGATAGAAAACTTAAATTTTTTTTAAAGGTGTTAAAAATAAACAAAACTATGCAACTATTCTATGCATTAGAATTGCAATACAATTGTTTAAAATAATTATTTAGGATACCACATGCAATTTGCAACATGCATAACACAAGTTTTATATATAATGCTATGTTTGGCAAACTATTATATACGAATAAATATGCATACATTTTAGGTTATATATATATATAGGGAAATTCTACAATGAAGACCAAATATATACCCATGCCATGGGAACCTCAAAATGTGTTGTGCATTAAATACTTTGTGCATTTATGTTGCCTCGATTAATGCGTTGGATTTAAATCCAATGGTTCTAAATAGTGGACCCATGGCATGGGTATATATTTGGTTCCCATGGTAGAAGTATCCAAATATATATATATATATATATACACACACATACATATACACACACATATGAAGAATCATATAAATCTACATCTATACATAATAAATTGTAACGAATGATCTAAATCAAACCTACCTAGAGCATAAATGCACAAATAATCAAACAAACATTATTACAAAAAAAAAAAAAATTACGCAGCACTACTATAGTCTAGAATCTAGATTGAAGAATATAATACAAGATATAGGAGTCTTAAACATAAAGTCACAGATAAATCATAACTAGGGATCATCAAATCATAACTAAATCCAAAATTCGCATTCAATTAACCCTAAGAGAATTCCAGAATTATGTTGCATGTTGGTAATGTAAGGTCAGTATAAATCTTGATGCATTAAAAATTAAGTTACTGCTTTTATTTTTATTTTTAAGTTGCATCAGTTTCTGCTTTAAAAGAGCAGTGTAACTCAAAGCATACACTTTTGGAAGCATAACCTATTATGCTCATGTTTTTCTAATGATCCATACCTGGGGAATAGTTCGCTTAAAGGTACCAAATTTCCCAACAAAAGCATCCAAAATTTGACCCTGCATGGAAACATAAAGGTGCATCATTTCACAAATGGACAAAAGTGCTCCTTTTGATGTCAACATTTATTTATATAACACAATAATCAAACCTAAGTCAAATTAGTTAGGCGGCCACCTTCTGCAGTGGATGATGTGCCTTCATAACTCTTTAACTCCTCCAAAATACAAAATACATCCCAAGTTATCTTAAGCCTACCCTCATACTGTTGAATTCCTTCAATCTCTATTGTGTTGAGTTTTCTAATTGGGGAATTTGCAGACATCTTTGGATGCGACGATACCACCGCAACCGCTCTTCCCTAATTTTTTGTATCTACTAGAGTTCGTCCAACTTTTTTTTTTGAGTTTATGTATTTCTTATTATATCTTTACGAGTTTTACCATACATTCACCTAAGCATACTCATCTCTACTACATTTATTTTATGGATGCTTTGTTTCTTTACCACCGAACATTCGCTCCCCATATCAAGTTATCAACATACCAACATACATATAAATACACGTACACATACACAATATATATTTATACACATAAATATATCTCAAGACTCACAACAAAACTTTGAGTAAACGGAAAATTGCATCCTAACCAATAAAACCCTTGCTTCATCCATTGTTGACTGATCAACACCTTTCTCAAAAATAGGCTCCACCTGTAAGCCAAAAAATAACTCTGTTTAACATATATGCTTACAGACTGATCCAATTCAGGCTCAGACTAGGTAAATGAAAAAAAAAAAAAAAAAGTCCTTTTTCCCTTAAGAAAGCATACCAGATTTAACATTAGGCGAGCACAAGTTGTATGAATGCTGAGGGCTAAAGAGGCATCATGCATATTACTTGAGAATAAATAAATGATCCGTGACAACTGCATCGCAATAAAGAAGAGTTTGTTACAGGATGAAAAGATAGATCTTTTCAATAAGCAGTACTGGATAGAGTGAAATACAGAGCATGATCAATTACCAAATAACAAGGTCAATATTGAACATTTATGGTTCCAGTTGACTGCAAGAGTAAGATTACTTTTTTTTTTTTGAGAAAGAGTAAGGTTACTTAACTATTCTTATTTCCATAAAGAATAAGCATGGACACTAATAGATAAATGCACATAAGTAATAATTGAGAAAGAGTAATATTACTTAACTATTCTTATTTCAAATAGGAGACTATCAACAATAATCAAGATAAACTAACTGATAGCTGTAAGGCCCAATATACTTAAGACAATTCTAGTGAAGTAGACTAGTTAAAAATGCCTCCTGCAGCAACCAAACAATGATATTTGTCATGATGCCCTTTCTGCATGCTCAGGATAACCCACACACAGGAAAATTTACAAATTCCCTCTTCACACGTCAAACTGCCTTTAAGTAAATTTTAAAGCCAAAACAAATTATTAGTGTAAATTTTAAAGCCAAAACAAATTATTAGTGATTGTTCTCCAGGAATAATCGTGTGATACACAATATACAGTTCAGTTGGTACAATCCAGATCTTGACTGTCTTCGAGTTGTGTCACTAAGAGTCCCTGCTAGACGGCTTGATTTGCTTTTATTTCAGCGGAATAGTAAGGTTCAAAGCATCGTACCTCTGAAGCCCCTCTACTGATTCAATGCATCCAATAGCTTTAGAAAGTGTAAACTGAATGCTTTTATATGTTCCACTATTGACTATCTATCCTTTTCAAAAATCATTATATGCTACTTGACTGTAAATTTCTTCCTTTCTTTAAAATCATTTGCCATGTTAAAAAAGAAAATAGTGCCCAAAAAATAGAAAAGCCTAAAATATTACAATATATAATTATCACGAAAAACCATCCCCTTGCAATCTCTAAAAACAACAAATTGAACATCAAACATCCCCCTCCCAAAGAAAACAGATACGCACCTGTGACAGAGAGAGGTCTCCTCGTACATGATGGACGATTTCTGCAAGAAGACTATAAGCCAATGGTCTCAAAGTCTCAAAGCATGCTCGTCCAGTCCCCACAAGAACCCTAGCATTCAATAAGAGCCAAATAATTTAAGCAAAGTATTTCAATGATGAGGCCCACCCTCCCGCTGTACAAATCACATTTGTCTGAAAACTGGAGTAGATATGTAAATCGGATACTAAATAATAAATTAGACGGCATACAATCTTGGACTGATATAAAGACGCACAACTACGTTAGATTGCTTCATAGTTCAGATAAAAATGGCAAAAAAGATTTAATTACGCTGTATGGAAAAGAATGACACGAAGATTAATAGAATAATATACTGCAAATGGAAGAGGCTGAAATGTATTTTGTTTTCTTTGTTATCTACATGATGCGAATCAACAAGCATTTTCTAAAATAGATCTATTCAAATGGCAAGCTTGGTACCTCTCCTCCAGAAGTGTGTCAATCAAGGGAAATAAACCCCGCCTAAAATCAGTCCCAAGAACATGTTTCAATGCGACCAGCAATTCCTTCATGAAGACGTGACAAATCTAACTTCATTGTAAAACAGAAAAAGAAATTGCAATAAATCAAGCATCATCGATAAACACTAACCTTCCTAATGGAAACTGAATCAGGACAGGTAACTAGTAAATTAACAATGCTTTTGCATATGCTTTCCTCATGTGGTCTGATGTAGTCCACGAAACTCTTCAATAGATAAGTTAAAAAGGAAACCGTCTGCAATACAATGAAAGACCAAAATAATCGTCAAATTTCAAATAGAGATTAATAAAGCTATAGTTTAGCTCCTTCAGGTCCAATAATGGAATATGTAAGTCATGAACAGCTAACGCGTCGGTTTTCACGGCCTGCCTTAGTTGGGCACCAGAAGAGCACTTAAAGGGAGTTTTGGACCTTTAAAAAGGTCTAGAAATGTAGCAAGGATGCTCTCCAATTCATAATACGAAAACCTTTAAACTCTCAACTGATTACTCATTCAGCTTTTATTCTCGGGTGCTTCCCTGAGCATCAGCCAGGTTGCTACCTCAAGTTACAAGCACCTTTTAATCACAAAGTCGAATAGAAACGTGTTTAAATCCTGCTTTCAATCGCCTAAAAAAATACCATATAACCAATGAAAAATGACTGTCAAATGCAAATTTAAGTAACCGTTAATGGCGATCGCATACCTTAACCTGGGCACCTTTCAGTTCAATGAAGTGGTTTTTCAGCTGCGGGGGAACCTTCTCCAGACCAGGAACAGATATAGCAGCAACCATCAAAGGCAACAGATGGGGTATATTGGTCTGTACAAGCCGGTTATACAATTGGAACAAAAACATCACCACCAACGGGCTCTCCGTAACTATCTTAAACGATCGCGCACTGGGATTAAGCTTCCCAGACCCTACATATCCCGAATTCACCAGACTCGAACCGTCAATCTGAGGCTTGACATCTTCGCCGCCGATGCTGCCAATGCCACCAACACCCCCTCCACCTCCCCCACCTCCTCCCATCCCTTCCTCAAAGAAGTAACTAACAGTAGCCCTAAAATTTTGATAAATCCTACACACAAAATCAAGAAAGGGCTGAACTTCCGCCTCGAGACTCGGCCGGAAGTTCCTCAACAGATCAAATATAATTCGTATACAAATCAATCCATTTTCTTCATTATCAGATGTCAGTACTTGAAGAGCGACCTTCAAGAGGTCCTGCACAAAGGGCCTGAGAACCTCACTGTGAGGGAGACGATTCAGAATCTCAACTACGATGTTTCGAAGCTTGTGTTCGGGATTGTCAGTCAACTGAGGCGATGTCAATTGCGTTAGAATCACAGAGAATGCACGAAAGTAGCATTTCAGGAAATTCAGATACTCCGCTGTGTGAGCGATCTCGAGACCGTCTCGCACTTCCATTGCCATCACGAGCCTCTCTTGAATAGCTGTTTTTCACAATCGAACGAGAATCTCAGCCATTGAAACAGAAGAAGAGATTGAGAGATTGAGAGATTGAGAAAGAACTTACTGAGATTGGGCTCGACGAGACGCCGAGCATGTTGTTCGAAGTTCTGTATCGGACTCATCTTCGCATAAACCCTAATTTCGCTGATTCTCGCACATCCCAGATGAAGTAACGAAGGCTTCAAGGGTTTTGAAGCGCCGAGCGCGACTCGTCTTCTCAGGGTTTCACAGAACACAACGAAGTAACGAAACCAGCGCGCGCTCCAGCAAACGACGGGCCTTGGGCTCGTTCTCGTTGTATCAACTACTATACATATATATATGGCGCGATGCACCAGCAGACCATAATGCATTTATAGAGACCCCATAAATTGCTTTACATATCCCAATTTTGTGAAATTACCCAACTGCCCCTCTATATAAAAAGATTTTTACTTAACATACCCCACTCACCCCAGTCACCTCTCTCAAATCGCTTCACCAAAAATTGGTCAAATTTGACGAAATTCGAGCAAAAAGACATGGATTCGATGACGTATGTGCATTTATCATCTCTTTTAGTGTCAACTTCGATATTTTTTTGAGTTTTTTTTCTTGTTGAGTCGTTTTATTTGTGAATTTATTTTTGGACTTAGCGCTTTAATTTAAGGCATGAATCTTGCATTTTAGGTACAAAAGTTTCGATGAAATTAGAAATATTAAGTGATTTAGAGCAAAATCTACTATTTTTTTGTCATTTTCGTGTATTTTTTGAGAGTTTTGAAATTTTTTTATTCGTTCTGGTCGCCCATGAGTTTCGGAGTAACAGAGCGGACACCTCTAAAGAGGTGTCGAACTATCTGGGCTAACACCTCTAAAGAAATTTTGACCGGTTCCCTCCATCACCCACTAAAACCAAGTTAATTTTGCATTATTGGTTGAAGTTGGCCAAGACCTCTAAAGAGGCGTCAGTCCTGTTCACCCGACACCTCTTCAGATGTGTCGACTTTGTTCGTCCGACACCCAGGGCAAGGGTATTGGGGTGAGGGTGAAGGTGATGGGTACACGAAATAAAAAAGTTGAGTACAATAAGCAAGAGTATTTTCGAAATTATAAGAAAAAAATGGGGTACACTAAGTAAAAAGTGGGGTATAGGAAGTAAAATTTTTTAACTGGGGTACCTTTAGTAATTAATGGGGTTCGTTTAGCCGCTCCCTTTATTTTATGGAAAATGCTAAGTGTAAATAGTTGTTACACCTGGTGATTATGCGTTGTCCGACACACCTTGAATGCGTATCTCGAAGTGTATCGATGGTGACTGATTGTCAAGTGTCCTAACCGGGTGTGAAAAGTATGTACCTCTAGCATCTCCCTTTATTTTATTAATTTAGGTGTATGAGAACTTACAAAAATAATAATTTATAAATCAATGACATATTAATTTAAATTTAGGTATTCATAGAACACCAATTTAAAAATCATGCATATATACTTATGAAAATGACATATAAATCTTATTAGATTGTTACCCAAAGAATTATTGACTTGATTATGTATGTGATTGAGTAGACATATTTTGACACAACTATATGTGTATTATATACATGAATATAGAAAAAAGAAAAAAAAAAAAGAAGAAGAAGAAGAAGAAGAAGAAGAAGAATATTGAGTTTTAATTCATATGTATGAATAAATTTTTTAATAGTATGATAAGAAAGTTAAAAGAGAATGATGTGTGTATTTGACAAAAAAAAGAAAGAAAAAAGAATGATGTGTGTATATATATTATGAAAGAAAAAATGGGCCTAAATTAGTTGAGGACATAAATTTTTTTATTTTTTTTTTGTCAAATAGTTGAAGATATAATTAATTCCAAATAAAAAAGGTTAAGATATAATTGATAATTCTAAAGGTTATGATATTTTTTTTTTACATTATCATGTTAATATTATATATGTGTGTTATCATATTATCGTGAACCTTTTTTTGAAACTTAATTACAAGTGCATGACATAGTAATATTTTATTTTGATTGAGCTTTCATCAACTATTTAGTGTCTTTGACACCTTAACACCGTACTTTTTAACTTAAATTTGACTTTAAAAAAAGATTTTATTAAAAACCTATAATTTATATTAGACTAGTCAATGAGCACTTGCGTTGCACATAAAACAAATAGATATGTTATGATCAAAGTTAAGAAAATTTTTTTTGCGAAAGTCACAATTGAGAAATTTAACTGTTAAAAATTTATTTTTATAACGTTGTCACATCAATGCAAGTGTTTGGACTAAATGATGAATGTATAAATAAAATTTATAGGCGCATCTACCAGAAGGGCGCCACACTATGCACCTTGAGATGCACATCACACTTGTATCAGACAAAGTCCATATGGTAGGTGCGCATATGTCGGTGCCTAAAGAGGGTCAGCCGATCTTTTTCCGTAGGAGAGACGTCTAAATCAACAATAATATGGTATGAATTTAAAAAATATATATTATAATAACACATAATGGAAAAAAAATAAAAACAATTTTAAGCATCTATTAATGAATTTTAATAAATAATGATAATTATCTCTACTATAATATGAAGCATTTTGATATGTTGAGTATCTAACAAATGGATCATGTGGTTTTATTCCACCATTAATATTTTTTGTTGCTTCATGAACCCAAAATAAAACTAACTCAATTTTTTACCTTGTAAAAAAAAATGAACCAAAAATAAAACCCCTATGCATCAATTTAGATTATATTTTGTCTAATCGCCCTTAATTAACCCCCTCCCCCTCACTCCTATAATTTTCCTCTCGTTGTCCTTCCATTTCATTGAAGACCCGTATATTTCTTTCAAAAGTCAAACCATAACATCTAGCAAACTCCCTCACCGTCTTTACACGCCCGTGTTCACTATACTCTTTTGAGTTTGGACTTTCTCTTTTCAATAGCATGAACCTTCACAAAAAAATAATAGAAAAAATGGAAACAATTAGTTAATTAATGTGACCAAATATATGGTTTTGCTCCATATATAGATGTCTATTCATGCAATCCATCTGTCACAAAATTTGCCCTTTAGAGAGTGTAATTATCCAAAGATATATAGAAGTAATTAATTGATAACTTAGGTTAATATAGAAATGATTGTCAATGTATAGTGAAAGTAAATAGGAAAATTAACTTCTCTGCATATCCACACTCGTGATGAATTGTGATCTGCCCCATTAAATTATCACACATAGATAGAGATGAAAAGTTTTCAAATCAATTAATTAGCCTTTGAACTTAATTAGAAATATGTCGTCCTCCACATCCAAAAAAGAAAAAGAAAAATAACCAATATTATCAACCACAATATATACAATAACAAAAATACTAAAAATTATCACAATTAGTCAAAATCAAATCATGATGGTGCGTCTTGCCATGAATGTACGTTGATGCAACTAATCGCATAAAATCATCACTATATGCCCAACCCCTTTGTAATCAAACAACAAATCTAGGAATAAATGTAGATCTCTATCCATGGATGATATGCAAAATCTTAAAAAAGAAAAAAATGGTAGAAATTGTGTTTGAATTTTCAACTTTGCAAACCATAATAGGAGGACGGTTGTGGAAAGATACATGGGTATGAGAGAGAAATGAAGATAATTTAAGAAAAGTTAATAAAGGTTTGGTTAGAAAATTAACTATAAGTGTGTTTTTTCCACAAATGCCCCCAATGATTATTAGTTAACTTCTTTTTAAACCAATAAGTAAAAAGAAATTAAGGATAAATATGGAATAAGAGTAAATTTAGAACAAATAGGATCCTAAGGGAGATTGGCATTATATATACTAGTCAGTGAAGCACGTGCGGAGGGCACACAATTTGCAATGTACTCAATTATCTTGATCAATGTAACCTATGTTCAACAAAAGCAAATCCACATGTAAACACCATAAAACATTAAACGGAGCCTGTGTTTCACACGCGAGTACAATTAAAGATGTGTTCAGTTGGAAAAGTAATCTTAGTAGTGCATGTGACGACCCTCCCTCGACTTAGGGTTGGGTCGCTAGGCTCAGACTGCCACTTGGACCCAATATCTAAACCAGGCCCAAATAACGGTCTGGTACGCCTCTCAAATACATATTGGCTAAACAAAGGATAATAATTGTGGAATAAATATAAAGAAATATCCTTAAGCCAATAAATTTAAGTTCATAAGAACATTAATGAAACTATACATGGGTTCATACTAATTTAAACTAAACAAGGTTTGTTAAAGCTCTCAAGTGGATCAACTAAAGGTAAGTAGGATTCAAACTACCCAAAGATCTATGTTAATTCTAACTCAAGTTGAATAGTTTCAAAATCAAATATACATAATATATATCAACAAAGGCTCACATCAAGAAGAGACTTCAAGCTCGTCTCTCCCTTATCTCTACCTAGCGTTATCGTGGATACCTAAAATGTAAGTGAAGTGAGCTAAAAAAACCAACGGAGCTCGGTAATGCGGAAAATCCGCTCAACCATCAAATATGCAAGTAATACCTAATAAGCATGCAAAGTCTAGCATGTATTTGAAAACAAACAAGGATTTATTGAATAATAGTAGGGTAACTGAATTTCATAAGAGATAAGCATATAATGAACCATCCATCACTAATAGGGACATAAGGAATCCATCCTTTCATAATATATAAGACATATTCATAAGTCATCAAGTTATAACAACAATAACCATGCATAACAATGAAAGCTTATTCCAAAATTCAACAATACATAGCATAATTCTCCATCAATAGCATGCAAGACATATATCATAATTTATTATCCATGGTAAGAAAAAGATTGACAAATCATTACATAGATTCAAGCTTTCCAGCAAAGGAGGGGGTTTCACAAGAGTCTATACAATAAAATATAGTAATATATACAAGTCGTCGTTCCATTCAATGCATACTAGATATTGGTGAGAGTGTTGGTTTTGGGGTTCATGTGCTGCGGAGATTTGAAAAATAATTTTGAGAAAAACCCCAACAGGATCCGAATCTGATTCCATTAAAACATGTTTAAACTATAAAAACTTAATCATACCTCAGTCGCAATATACCTTTCTGAAGGTTAATCGATCTCTAAGGCGCTGCCAACGACGAACGCCCTTTATCAGTAGTCCACACACGAACGGCGGCCAAGATTTGAAGTGCTAGCTTCGAGAGAATACCAAACCTTTTTGTTTCTCTCCAAAACGATCCAGCGCATACCAAAAAACCCTAAGTCGTTTCTTAAAACAAAAAAGAGTTTCAGCCCTTTTTTAATCTTTCGTAAGTGTATTCTAACTCAAAACGTCTATTTATACAACCCTTGTATATAGACGGTTAAGTAAATTACACATATACCCCTATTTAAAGAGGTATAAGTGTAATACACTACAAGGACTTTCTGTCATGAATTTTATCATATAAAATTCATTTTTCTGAACCATCTTATAATCTTGTAAAACCATTCTTAGTGTGCGACCCAATAGGCTCATATAACGTTAGCAGTGCACCAAAACACATTTTGGTATACAAGTCATAAGCGGCCTCTAGCAAGACATTATGACTATCCAAGTTGTACAAATATCAAATCGATACAACCTAATCAATAATGTATATAACATCGTTTTGTCACACGATATCCTTTTGATCAAACATAAGGCATGGAATTGTCATCCAACGTGTTCGATCGTACTAGTCTCGATCTCCAAGTAGACTGAAAACATCCAAGTGACATTGATCAATATCAATTCACTTAGACTAAGCCTTTTAACAGTCTAACACATCGAGGGATCCACTGGATATCTCTCTCTATATGAGAGGGACAAATTCTATCTCGATTACACAACTTCACCACATTATTCACACAGTAACCAATCACAACCTTTATAATCGTTCGGTTAAAGACAACGTTTGATTGTGTCAAATCACTGTATTCCTAATGTTGAAGTCTCTGGTAATCTCAAGTCAGAGGACTGAATAATATACATATCATGAGAAACTACTATGACTTAATCCATGTGATGTTCTCATAGCGGGTTGGTCCAGCACTTTGTTCCCTAACAAGTACTCATGATCTTGATTTGCATTCCTATACGTATGATCATCGTATGATCATCAATCAAGACTCACACTAGTCTTAATTCATTATAGTTCCCAGTATAATAATCGACTAAGGACATTTAGGATATTTCTATAAATACACATGGATCTTATTATAATGTAAACATGCAAATCAATTATAATAAACAGCAAATGAAATCCTCTATTTTATTAACTATAATGTATTCGTAAAGACTATTAATGGATTGACCTAGGACATATTTCCCAACAGAGAGTCCGGTGACTGATTCTCCTACTCTCGAGGTGATTGAAACTACTAGCTAACACACAGGCCTTATGCACCCTCTAGTTCGTCTAATCAAATCAGCAGTAGATTCGCCCAAGCCATCACCGATACACACCCATATGTCTTAAGAGTACAAGAGAAGGAATTCCAACTCATGTCCCTACGTGACATACTTATGAATTTGATAAGTCTAGTAAAGCCCTCAGTGGTGAACTCCAGAAATATCTTGGGGCGTTAATGACCCTCGGTGGTACCACAACATCCTGGGGCATTCATATAGATTTACTAGCTAATAAGGCCCTCGGTGGAACTCCACAAACATCCTAAGACCATAAATAAATAGATGAGAAAAACAGTGCATTCACATTCTATAGATACGTAGGTTCGAGCCAATACCACGATGCAACCCATAAATCTCAAGCCTTTAATTCAAATTGTGAATCCTAAACATAACTAGTAATCATGTCATATTTGATAATTGAGCAAGCTCCCCACTTACCTGCACTCGGCACGTCTAAGACCACTCCTTGCGCACCCGGGGCTCGATGCGAACCATTGCGTGTCACTAAGACAATTCATACAACAACATATCAATGCATATTCTAATACAAATTCATTAATTCTTTAACTCATTTACCTTTGGAGTCCAATTAGTGCGGGTCCTACAGATTTTGTGTTGACCGGTCTTTCCCTCGAAAACGCGGTAGCGCATCCCCAATTCACTAGTATTGTCTACCCTCCTCTTTTATTTGTTTTACCTCAATTAGTTACATTATATATATATAATATTTTAATTTTAATTATTCTATTTTATTTTGTTTATTTTATTTTATATTTTTTTTATGAACAGGGTTAGTTGACCCTGGTCAACTAGTCCAGGGTCAACTGCCTTGGACCGATGACTGGTCCATGGGGGGAACCCCCATCTTCCACTAGGGGGACGAGCCCCTAGTTCAGTGGTGGGGAGCGACAGCTCCCCCCCACTCTAGGCGCAGGTGGGAGAGCTTCCGCTCCCCTACCACTTTGCCATCCTCCCTAGCGGTCCTCCACCATTGGGGAGCTCCGATCTCGGCTGGCCCACTCGACCAACCGAAGAGGAGGCTCGGGTAGGGGAGTAGTGCCTCCCTCACCCTCATTTCTTCCCAACACTTTTCGATCGACTAGTCGGAGGCGGTGGTCCGACCAGTTTTGGCCGAGAGGTGTATTAGGATTGGGGGAGGAGGGTGGCTAGTGCCACCCTTTCCTTTTCGGCTCACTAGGGGCGTGTAACGACCCAAAAAATTTAGTTATGTGTGGATGATGATGCATGTATTAATATGATAGTATGATACGGATCACGAGCCAGTCAGGCAAAATTTTTATCTGAGTGAGTCTTCGCCTAGTTAAACGGGGGAATAAAACACTGTTAAAATACAAATAAATGAGTTTTTAGATAATTTAAATAATTATTTAAAGGAACAAGGTGGGACTACGCGTGCGGTGAGTTGAACCGGACCGAAGATCTTTGTTTGGACACGGGGAGTTGGATAGATACGCGACATATAGTCCATAGGATAGGATTATTAAAGTGACAGTCTAATGGTGGAAAGCCAATAGATCAGCCTCGAGATGTGTGTGTAGGAGAAGATGAAGGGCTAAGCATGTGACAACACATTACCTACCCCACTATTCATCTACTATTCACACCTCATTTAAATATACATATATAGATATTTATATATATATATATACATATACTTACCTTCATCGCTCTCATTCTCTCCTCACCACCGATCTCACTCTCTCTTACCACTCCTCCACAGCCACCATTCTCCTTGGTGCGCCACCGCCAACCACCGGAGTGACCTCGCCGAACATCTCTCACCGGAGGTGCTCGCTCACGCTCTCGGTCTCTCTCTCTCTCTATCTTTCTCTCTCTCTCTTAATCTCTCAATCGGCGGTGCATCACCCATTGGGACCAGTGGTGGTCACCGAATTCCTCACCGGAGTCAAGGTGACTCTCTTTCACTCTCCCAGTTTCTCCTTCTCTCAGGTTTCTCTCTTCGTTTCACTCTCTCGGCCACCATTTTCCCTCCCCTTCTCGGCCCTCTCTTGGTGAGCAAGTCACCAACCCTCAAAGGGCTTATGGTGGCCGGAGGTTCCCTCAGCTCGTCGGAGTTGGGGGTAGGTTCTTCTCTTGTATTCTCTCTCTCGATTTTTGTTCTTACAAACTATTTTTTTTATATTTGATTTTAGTGGCTGCCGTAGCTATTTCTAGTGGTCGGGGACAGTTGTGGGTAGGCTCACCTGGCCCACCAGAGACCTTACATGCTCGGAGTGTCGCTGGTCCTAGGGTTTTATGCATTTGAGTTATGGTTTTTTACGATTTGTGCTAATGTATACTTTATGGGCTATTTTTAGTGTCTCGCCGGAAAACACCCCTATAAGCGGCGCCACCGTTGGAATGCCAGAACTGAAGGTTGTCGGGGACCAAGTTAAGTCCATACTTGTGTCTTACGACTCTTGGAGTGGTCCAAAGCAGCGGCATTGTTATTTATTTATATCATTTATACATTTTATGTATGTTGTACTTTTGTTATTGGAAAACACTATCACGGCAGCCCGGCCATCGATGCGATGACTTGGGGAATTTCCGGAGACCTTACCATGTCCATCATGGAGTCTCATAGCCTCGGAGTGTCTCTATTAGTGGTGGTGAGTTTTGTGAGCGTCATTTCATGTGATGTCGTCATTGTGCATCTCTTCGCAAACCATCATGTATGGTCGGCATTGCCACCGGACGCCATGACTAAGAAAGTGTCGGGGATCACAACAAAGCTCTCGTGTGTGTCCCATAACTCCCAGAGCGTCCAAATCGATGGTGATGAGTCATTGTAATGGCGAATTCATATGTAAGTACTTTTATCACATCGAGTGATTGTTGACGTGACGTAGAGCACGCCTACGACTTTTCCATGTCATCTTAGCACTCTACGGATATTGGACCACACTCGCGAGCTTCCCTACTTGCCGGTGTATGGTCATTTTGAGTTCCTATTGAGTCGTTACTATCGATCAATATTGATATTGTGTTTTTGAGTCTGAGAGAGAGTATTCATTTTTTTGTTTAATTATCGAGGTTTTCGAGTTCAAAATGATAGGAAAGTGTTAAGGGTATCAACCTAGGATTAGTTAATGCCTCGACCCAATTAATCAGAGTTTTTGACCTTGTCAGGTAGTGAGAAACTTGGAGATACGTGCTATGAACGTGAGAGTGTTGTTACGTGGGTCGCGATAGTTCAGGTAAGTGCACTTGCCCTAAAGCTTGTGTACGTTAGTAAGGCAGTAAGAACATTACATGTAATTCGTTATCGTTCATTATTGCTTGTTGATTTTCGTTGTTGGCATTCCTATCTTGTTGATTCCTTGGTATGTGTGTTCTTGACGTGAGCATGTCGATGTGATTCTTGAGGCCTGTGTCCCTTATTTATCAAGCTGTGCTAGTGTCGTAACATTGCCCGGGAAGAGCCAGCGTCCTCTTTCCGTACGCTCGGAGGCCAGTGTCCCTCTGATGTTGCGCGAGTGTTGTGATATTACCCGAGAAGAGCCAACATCCTTTTTTCCGTACGCTGTGATTTTGACCGCTTACCGCCTCATTTGTTTCTTGGAAAATGCATGTTTTCGATTGATATTAGATAGTCTGTTTATCATGCACCTAAAACTCGTTATATTACTTGTCTTTAAATTTTTGCATGATATTTAGACTGTTTCATTTGACGTTCATGAATTACTCTCAGATGCTCATCGTCTAGTTTGTGACGGTGGGTGCAAATTAATCAAATGAGGAATTGCGGCTGGATTCGAGCACTTTAGCATAGGTTATGTTTGATTTCTACTTGTAAGTTAGTTTATATATATATCATGTGGGTCTAAATTTTGGTTATCGGAAATTGATATCATATACAACTTTACTTAGTTCCATTCGAGATATATAAATATTCGAGGTTTCCACGTACATAGACTTCTTGACTTTCCTTTGATTGAGTTATTTCCCAATATTTACTTAGTTTTTCCGCTGTGTATAATTGCAATAACTCTTTCATAAACTTTAAATTGGTTAATTGGAGGCTGACTAGGCTCGTCAGACTCACTGAGTATCGACTCGGGACTTGCACGGGTCTAGGCCGGGCGTTCCCAAATGCATTTGGAATTTGAGGTCGTCACAGGGTGTGCCTTGGTGATGCCCCTTGAGGTGGTGCGATGGCTGTGGCGAGGCTGGTGTTTCCTTCGCTGGCGACACTGAGCAGCACCACCCCCTCTTAGGGTGTCCAATTTCTCTATTTCACCAACAAATTCAAAAAAAGCAAGTGGGGAAGAAAATAGAAATGACGTTTATCTTATTTGGAGCTCCACCTAGCTCTCCTCCTCCCCTTTCTTTCTCTCAAAGTGTAAAAAAATAAATAGTGGCTAGGGTTATTCAACCTCTCCTTTTATAGGCTTAGGGTTAAGGTAAGTTATAGACAACCTTGATAGGAAAATACTAAAGTACCCCTTACGGACCTCTTAATTTCACCATTTTTTTCTTTTGTTGGGCCATAAACACATTTAGCCTTATTTGATTTCCACAAATCAAACAACTTTAAAGTCACACCAACATACATTTAATATTTAAAATTACTAAATTACCCCTAAGTCGGGTCAAAGAAGATTCAAGTCGTTACAGTGCATCGCATACATGCGGGATTAAGCGATACAAAAAATTGGTGGTGACAATATATATTAGTTATTTTTCTTTATTTAGTTTGTTGCATTTTTACTCAGCATCATGAAAAAGAAATTAAGGAAAAATATGGAATAAGCGTAAATTTAGAACTAATAGAATCCTCGGGAGGATTAGCATTATATATATTTATATTAGATATGTATACTTGGTTGGGAAATAGAATTTAATTATTAGTTTATTTTAAAATAGATTGTTTTATCATACGACATGGAGATTATTCCCCACTTAGAAAATGATACAAAATCTCCATGAAGAATTAAGTAAAGAAAAACATTTTTTGATGATTCCCTATTCTCCAGGAGGAAATGTATAATTGTTTGTGGGAAATTAAATGAGAAAATATTTCTCCATGAATTTCCATATCCATAAGGATTAGGTTTGTGACGGCCCCAATTTCATAACCCTAAAATGGGCCCTGCCCGACCTAGACTTACATGAACCCCCGAGACAATCTCGTCGAGTCACGCAAGCTTAGTTAGCTTTCCTTTACCATTTTTAAATAATTTACAAATTGAGAATATCGATTAGTGAGTTATCATTGGTATAGTGAAAGCAATTAAATCTCAAACTAATCAAATTAACCTCAAGCATACCAAATTAAGACAACCTAGAGTGTGGAAACCCTGTATATGTATATCGTCTAAAATGAAAAATTAGAGGAGAGTAACATATAGATATACATGCTCAAGATCTCTCAAAAACCCATATGAATTCTAGTGTTTCGAAACAAGTATATATAATAATACAAGAAAAGTCACTTATATCAAACAAGTGGAAAGACATGCTCTGATATCCTCAAATCAAATTTCCTAGCCGTGAAGCCTTTCCCTTGCTGGACTGCGGATCGACATTCCGCCAAACACAAGAATGACGAGCCCAGGTAAGTAACACCAAACATGACATAAATACAACATTTCAAAATAAATAAAAGTCCAGTCCATATTCATGCTGTGACGGCCCCAAATTCCACAGCCCTAGAATCGGGCGCCACCCAGCCAGACCTGCGCGAACCCCCGAGCCAATCCCGCCGAGCCGCATGGGGCTAGTGAGCCTATCATTACCATTCAATTATTTATTAATAATTTGAAAGTGAAGTCAATTAATTAGCGAGTTATCAAAGTATAAAACGGAAATAATTAATCTCAACTAATCAATTAACTTCGAAAGCTCCAAGTTAGGACGAAAACCTAGGGTGTGGGAATCCCATATATCATATATACCATGTAAAGCAAGGAGAGTATCATCCAAGTCATAATATTTAAAAAATCTCTCAACCCATAACCCCATGTAAAAAAAAATGTAAGTAGCTAATACACCAAAATGTCACCTATATCAGCAGAGGAGGGCCGCTCAAAGTATATCGCCTAACTGCACGGCCTTCCCTTTGCTGGATTATGGATCTGCACTCGATCAAACGCAAGAATGACGAGCCCAGGTAAGTAACGCCAAACAGGAACAACAATAAATACAACATCTCAAATTAAATAAGTGAACAGTCAATTCATGCAGATAGAAAGAAAAGGACAGGGAGCGCATGAATATATAAAGACTGAATAAATAAATAAGCAATTAAAATTGAGTGTCCCGGAATACAAAGGAAAGGCACAAGTGGTCCCGACCAATTAAAGTCGTTAAGCCGAGGACAAAAGCTCCTCAAAGGGTTGGAGTCGAGGACAGAATCTCCTCTAAGACCCTTACGCGAATGCAGAGTCCCCTGTAACAACCCCAAATTTTTAACTGACTTGTGTTGCACTTGTCAGAATTGTGACCCGACTACGTGAATACTGGACAGTATTTCGAACTTTGGGAGTCGACACCGAAGTGATTTTACGATTCTTTGATTGTGTGTATTAGTATTTTAGTATTTTACGAGTCTCACGCTGTTCGGGCGATTTTAAATTGAGTGAGGTTTCGACTAGTTAAACGGGGGATAAAAACAAGTAAAACATAAAAATAAATGAATTTTCTAATAAATGTAATTAATTAGTGTTGAGATGTGGCGAGAAAACGGGCGCGGCGAGACAATTTACGGAGAAAATGGACCGAGGAAATGTAAAACTGATGCGGGAGTTGGATAATTTTGTAACACACGGACTATGGAATTTGAATTGTTAAAGTGACACGGCCAATTGTGAGGAGCCATGAGATTGACATTGAGATGTGTATTCATGTCTAGATGTGATGATGAGGTAAAAGACTCTTAAGGGCAAAGGATTTAAAAATACTCAAGTGTTAGTCCAAGGGTAAAATGGTCATTTGAGTCCTATATATATAAAACATTGAAAAGAAAACCCTACTACACTATTCACCTTCTTCTCCAAGCTCACTGCCGCCACCCCTCCTCCCTGGTTCGCTGACCACCGGTGCCAGATCTCTCACCGGAAGTGCTCTATCATCTCATGATCACTCTCTCCCTCTCCACTCTCGTCACCTCTCACCTCACTGTCTCTCTCTCACGCTTACCGCCACCCTCCTCTTGCGGTCAATGAACTGGCAGCCACCACTCTCACAGTGATGCTGGAGTACCGGAACCCTCACCGGAGCTGACGTCGAAGGCTCGTCACCTCTCTCCCGGTCTCTGCTCACACGTTTCTCTCTCTCTCTCTCCCTTTCTCTTTCATTCACGGTCTCACTTCACCTTCCTCATCTCACCGCCACCCTCCACCTCTTCTCGCCGTCGACGAACCGGCACTGGTCCCCGGGACCCCAGCAGTGGATGATGAAACCACACCCAAGAGGGGGGTGAATTGGGTGTGTCGAGAGGTTATTGCCTATTTAAATTTTTTAAGCACAAATACAACAAATGTCTATGCTATGTAAGTGAATGGGGTAGAAGAGATGGAAAGCGACACACAATTTATAGTGGTTCAATCAAATGATCTATATCCACTACCTAACCTCCCCGGTTAGGATTTTCAAACCCTCACTTATATTCCAAATAAGTGTTACAACCTAAGCAAACAAGCCTAGAATGCCTAATTACAATTAGGACTTCCTATCTAGTCGCAACTAGAGAATGTGCCTAGCCTCAACTAGGTCTTCCCCTTTGACTTAGATACCACTAAGTCTTACAATCATACACTTACAACAATTTGCTGAAAAGAAAAGAGATACACTTTACAATATAAAGTGGTATCAAATTCAAACACTAGCAAGCCTCCTAGAGCCTAACAACTCTAATGCATGCAAGTATGAGAATGAATGGAAAATGCAAAGTGTGTCACTGATTTTGTTGCAATTTCCAAATATGAAATCGTTTTAAAATCCAATGTATTTGTGCAAAATCGATTTCGAAGCAAAGAACAATAGTTTGACAAAAATATGTTTAAGTGTAAAACTCTTGTTCAAAACAAACTTAGGGTTTGATAAAATAAGTTTAAGTGCAAAACCTAAGATGATGGTGTTCAAACACACAACAAACTGTTTTTCATTCAAAACACACAAAACTATGTAGATTAGGCTCAAGGAAAAGAAACTAGAACAAGGACTTGCTTACAACCAAGAAGATGACAAAAGAGATCAGTTTTGAAGAGATTCTTGTACTCCTTTGAATGCTTCAAAGTGTTGGATTATAGTGCTAGTGGACAGCCTCAAGAATCTCCTTTGTCTCCTTCACCAAAATCCAAGTTCTCCTTTTTGAATCTTTTGAGCTTTTGAGTGTGTTTGTTCCTTGTGAGAAAACCATGTTCTTGGTATTTTTATAGTGTTAGGTATCCCATTGTGACAGTTTATGACCGTTCTAGGGATCCAAGGGTCCAGAATTCATCAAGAATTCAAATTAAAGTTCATTTTTCAGCTTTTTAAAAAAGCTGTCAGGTGGGCAATTAGCGCGCTAATACAGAGACTTAGCGCGCTAACTCTGCACTTAGCGCGCTAATGGCAGTATTAGCGCGCTAACTGCAGGGAGCTCAAAATAATTATTTTATCCCTTTGTGTTAACGATCTTTAAACACGTCCGGGACCCTACCAACCTTAATATAACATGTTATACACGTTTATTATGGGTCATTAAACCTAATTGGATGGTCCGGATAATTTTACAAACCCCGAAAACGGAAAATCACAATTTCATAACTTGCGAGGGGCTTTTCTGCAAATTTGCAGTTTTTCTTTTCAAGAACCTTTCAAAAACAAGTTTTTCAGTTTTAAAAACTTCAACAATGATCTCCAAAATGCAAATGATCATTAACACACAATCTCACATGGTTTGAACTCATGGGTCTAGTTATGTGTTAAAATTTCATTTTAAAACTCCAAGTTACTTTTTGACTTTTGAAAATTTGTTTTGAGAAACTTGATATGCATGAAACTAATGCATTTGGCTTGCGTGAAAGAATTTGAATGCCTTACATCAAAATTACAAATTGCGATATGATCTTTCATCTTCATTCCTTCATGAATGCCGGGTCTTGAGCTTGTATGGCTTGAATACCCGTGATGTGTTGATTTGCATCCTTTAACAAAAACTGAAATACACTTGATATTAATTAGTACATTTTCACCTTGTTTGTTTCCATCAAAATCCCGGTCGGAGTTAGAGTGACTAACCATTTAGTCCAACAGATGAGCTCACCGGAGATCCGTCACTCTTTCTCGGTTTGTGCTCTCTTTCTCGTTTTGTTTTCTCTCACTTTCCCTCTCATTCACGGTTTCACTGTCTCCCTCTCTCAGTCCATTCTTCCCTGCCTTGGCCGAGCAAACCACCGGTCGTCGGAGGTCCAGAGGTGGTTGGGGTTCATCCCTCTCGCCGGAGATCTTCCTCTCTCCCTCTCTTCCACTCTTTCTCTCTTTTCTCACTGTTTTTTTTCTTTATTGTTGTGAAACTGTTTTCGTGACTGTTTGTCACTGCTGTCATGTTTTGCCGCTGCCGGAGGCGATGGCGCTGGTCAGGGGTGGTCGGGGATGGTTCCTAGTAGTGCCCCAAAATCCCCACATCCCTGGAGCACCCACGTTTGCGTCGCATAGGGTGTTGTGATCGATTGTGCACTGTTTTCATAAATTGGTTATTATAATACGTCTCGCCGGAATATACATGTGTGGGCGGCCCTGCTGGCCAAACCACCGAGTGTGGGGGTTGTTGGGGACCTCTCCATGACCTCGATGATGCCTCGCTGTTCTTGTTGTGATCGATTTGGTCGTGTTAGAACTGTTTAAGTGTCTTGAACCTAGGTGATGTTGTTGTTATGACGTGTGGTATGTTTTAAGTCCTCGTCGAAATTCGTTGCCATGGTCGATGCCATCGCCGTACCACCATGACCGGAGAAGTCGGAGTCCAAGTTACGATCATACTTGTGTCTCACGACTCTTGGAGTGGCATAAAAACAGCGATGTTATTGTTATGTTATGCTTTTATGTGATTTCATACGTATTGTAACCTTCTCGCCGGAAACCACCCTTCGTGGCGGTACTGTCATCGACGCGATGACATGGGGGACTGCCGGAGACCTTACCATGTCAGTCATGGAGTCTCATAGCCCCGGAGCGTCCATATCAATGATGATGAGTCGTAATGGCGGAGATATGCGTGAGTTTATATTGTGTCGAGTAGTTGTCAAAGCGACGTAGGGCGTGCACACGGCCTTTCCATGCTGTGTTGACACTCTACGGATGTTAGACCACACCCTGAGTTTCCTACTCGCCGGTGCATGGTCATGTTAAGTTTAGTATTGAGTCGTAATTGTTGGACGACATCGAAGTTGTGTTTCAAGTTGGTTGAACGGTAGTGACGTCGTGGACACACCGCCGGTCCTCGAGACTATGGTGTGATTTTACATACGACTGAGTCGAGCTTAAGACCTATAATTAGGCTTACATAAGTGTGGTTATAATACCCAAAAGAGTCATTGTGTTTCGTTGTATTTTTGGTTTGATTTACCGATTGAGTTAACGAAGTGTTCGAGTCATTAAAACACTGAGAAAATGCTAGGGTACCAACCTAGGGTTTAGTTAATGATTCGACCCATTAATTAGAGTTTCCAACCTTGTCAGGTAGCAGGAAACTCGGGGATACTTACTAGGAATGCGAGAGTGTTGTTACACGGGTTGCGAAGGGTTCAGGTGTGGCGGCCCCAAATTCCGGGGTCGCCCCGTGCAACAGTATACTTCTCCAACTCATGCACCAGAAGTAACTGCCACGTCATTTACCTATCCCATTATCTAATAATCTCACAATTACTGATATAAATCCATAAGTAACAGCGGAAGTCTTGTGAATTATCAAAAATGTGTTATATTAGTTTTCATTATCCATCCTATAGTGGAAAACCCGGGCTGTACATGCACATAGGCGATTAACTGGAACAGTGTTATATACAAGTACAGTTATGATAGGTTTCCCCATCCCAAAATACTACAAAATATCAAAACAATATATATAATATACCAGCACACGTACTAGCAAGTCTTGACGATGGTAAGTCAGATGTAATCGCCAAGAACCTCCTTACCCTTGCTGGTACCAGGATCTGCACTCAGTTATCACAAAAACCAGATAACGAGTCCAGTAAGTAAAATCCCAAGGAAAACCACCAGGCATTTAATTTAAGGAACCCATAATAGAAGCCAAAAATAGTGTGAAATAATCATGCACTTGTCAAAAAGAAAAATAATGGAGGCAACTGCTCAAATGGAACATGCATGAATATTAACACTCAGAAACAAATGGGTGTGAACCAGCTACATAAGAAGTGAACTTAGAACCCAGTGGCCCGGTCGAACTCTACTCCCATGACCCGCAACCGTGTCCTAAGTCACAATTTCTCCCAAGCGACCACACACCCGAAGGAAAACCCATCGAAACTTCACCGTTCCCATCAATAATAGATTCAGATTAACAAAGAATTTAAAGCTCAAAGAACAAACAAATAAATGCAATAGTGGTGTTCAATTGGGTTTTACATACCTCAAACCGCGCTCAAAACCCCAAAAATATCCCCGGTCCGATTTTCCTCAATTCCCGTGAAATTACTTGTTTTGGACACTCCTGGAATTCATTTATGAGGATTATGGGTCAATTAATTTGATTATATTGTTATTTATGCTCATTTCTTCATTTCCTTAATTTTTGAGTTCCAGTGGACAATTAGCGCGCTAATTTATCTCATCACTGTTCATTATCGTCTTCAATCAGCGTGATTAGCGCGCTAATTTCTCCAATTAGCGCGCTAATTGCTCGCTGTCCAGAAAATTTCCAAATTAACATCTTGAACTCCAAACCCATAAATTCCATTCCCATGTTTCCATAACACATTAATATCCTTAATTACACCATTTAAACATCAATTACCATAATCAAACACAAAAATCTACAATTTACCAAAAATTTCTATTTTCAAACCCATTTACAAAAATTCATCAAATCTCTCTCAAACTTGATTAATTTCACCACCAATGTCATACAAACCTCATGAATACTAAATCCTACCTAAAATACAGAATTTAATCCCCCTTAAATTCGTTTGAAACCCAAATCATCCAATAACCCAAATTCTCATGAAAATCCAAGATAAAATGATTTCATACCTTAATTCTTGTTATTGATTGCCACAAATCACTCTCTAATCCAGCTTTGTTCCCTTCTTTGATCTCTTCTTCCTCCTTTTTCTCCAATCGATCTCTCTCAATCAACCTCACTCTTTCAACCCATCTTGACCGATCCTCATGTATATATATGCTTGATTTTGATCAAGTGTGTGTACAAATCTCGAGGAAAATCCTATGGTCCAACATCACTCTGTGTCACTCCAACTCAAAAACACCTTATCATGACACCAATCACCTTAAATGTGCATCTCGAGAAGCATCCAAGTGTTGCTGATTTATCCAACTTAACTATAGGATTTTATAATTCCTATTTGATTTAACTTATAACAATTATCAAATCAATTCAATAAATTCTCATAATTTGTAAATAAAGCCACACTAGCCTCACAACCACTCGGCACTCCGTGTTCTGTGTTTGACACGCTTCCCGAGGTGGTCCCACACTTAGTGTAACTAATTAAATTTTAGCCTAAGGTTATATTAACTTTCCATTAAATTTACTCCTCAACCTTAGTCATGCTTAATAACTTAATCTAATCAACCCACCAACGCACGGTCTCACAGCTCTCGAACCCCCGCGTTGACCTGTCTCACGACACAAACCCCGACTCTCAACTTGCCTGATAAGATAAAATAACACACACCTATGATGACTTTCACACAATTGATATAAAAAAACATCATAGAACTTGCCAACCATTAAAAATCAATCAGTTACCTAAGTCAGTCTCAGGTCTGGTCTCTCCACCGCTTCCACGTGTCATCTGAGCTGGCGTTCTAATCTGAATAATTTAAAATAACGGCGTTAATTTATAACGGGCCGTTACATCAGGTAAGTACACTTGTCTCAAAAACTTGTGTACGTTAGTAAGCCAGTTAAGAAAATACCATGTGATTCATCTTCATTCCATTGTGTTTGCTATTATCTATTTGTTGGCATTCCATTCCATATTCCTTATATGTGTGTTCTTGGCATAACTGTGTGTCTCGAAGGTACATGCGGCCTGCACTAGAAGGGATAAAACGTGGGCACTCGTGCGCACGAGTGTTTGACCACCCCTAGTGATTGTGTGATACCATGTACTGGATTGTTGTGGATATTGTTGTGGATTTTAGACCACTTATGGCCTCTCTTGACTCGTAGAACACGCATGTTTCGATTGTTATTGTTTCCAGTCTGCCTATCATGCACCTTGTTTATATAACTTCCTGTCTTTTTATTACCGCATGATATTTAGACTGCTTTGTTTGATAATTCATGAATTGCTGTTATATTCTTCTGGCATTACTTTCGATTTTCTCTCAGTTGCTCACCGTCTAGTTTGTGACGGTAGGTGCAGATAGAGCGGAGTGCAGTAGAGGTAAAGAGCCTTGCTTAGGCGACTTTTTGTGAGGATTAGCGGCTGGACTTGAGGAACCTTAGAGTAGGTTATATGTTTTGCTCATTTGTACATCGCTTTATATATATATGTTTTTGGTTTATAGAACTTGGTATTATTATTGAGATTAGTATCATGTATGTTGATTTATTGAATTGTACATGAATACCGGGGTTTTCCACACTTTTAGAATTCCTAATTTCCCTTTGATTGAGTTATTTCCCCTTGTTATTTACTGTTTAGTCTTCCGCCTGTGTATTATTGCAATAACTCTTTCATAAATTGCTAAATTGAGTAAATATGAGGCTGACTAGGCTCGTCAGGTAACCGAGTGATAACTCGGGGCTTGTACGGGTCTAGGCCGGGCGTACCCAATTGCACGGGGAAATTGGGGCCGTCACATCCCCAACAATCTAGTGGAGAACTCTCACCCTATACATGTCATTACAACCAATCACGTATCCGCAGCCGTAAACCCCGGTATAATACACCACGAACCCAGAATTCTGCAAGGATCACACTTGACACACTTGCTGTGGCGGCCAAAATTTCCACATTGGTCCACCACGGGAGGCCACGCGGCCCCACAACTGTCCATGTCACCGCCAGTTGTGTCCCACGCCCAATTATCCATCAACGATCAATTCTTATTAAATTTGATTCTATTAATATCATATAACTTCAAGTTAGCAGCGAAAACTTAAATGAACAACATGAAGATTCATCTTGTATTTTATTAGCAAAATGCCTAAGTGGAAACCATACCAAATGTACATCATATACATATCATCTGATCCTCAAAATATCAAAATGTACAACCTGTCTCTCAAAGCCCAAAACCCAATATAAAACGAGTAAACATAAACATACGTACGAGAAGGGCTAGAGATGTCAATCTATATAGTCCTCAAGCTTGCCCCCTTCCCCGGCTCAGTACTAGGATCTGCACTCAGCCATCACAAAAAGACAGATGACGAGTCCAGAGTGAGTAATCCCAAGGAAATTCACCAAGTAAGTATGGAAGTAAAAGTACTGGAATTTAAAATACTATAATTTAAACATGCGGAACAAGAGAAATACAGACAACTGTAAAAAGGACCATCGCATGCATAAATATAGTGATGAAACAAAGTACGTGCACATAAAAATCAGACCAAGTCATACTTCGGGTTTTCTCCCCAGGCACCGCCCGTAAACACACCAATGGGTTGGCCCTGGACCCTCTAGATGGTCGGCGTAGACCCACGATGCACCCACACAAGCCTACGATACCCGGCTAGCCTATTCACCGGCGTATGCCTAGACAAGTGCTTTGACTTAGTGGACTTTATGGCCGTAACGAATAAGCACCAGGTGGGGAGTGATCTCAACACCGTAAAGACACCAGGTAAGAGTAACTCCACTACCGTAAAGCAATAACGAAATGGAGTAAAGAATAAATAGAACTGAACCCTCGGCTCCTCGTTCCACAAGTTAAATCCCTCGGCTCGATTCCTTCAATTCCCCAATATTTCTCCCGGTCTGATTCCCGACTAAACCCCGACTCCACTTACTATTCCAAGACTCCTGGAATTCATTTATGAGGGTTATTAGTCAATTAATGGGTTTATAATGTTATTTAGACTCATTTCTCCATTTTCCAATTTTTGAGTTCCAGTGAACTATTAGCGCGCTAATGAGATGAATTAGCGCGCTAATTCATTTGAGTCACTGTTCATCGTTTTCCAGAGGGTAATTAGCGCGCTAGGTCCACCCATTAGCGCGCTAATCGCGCTAGGTCCACCCATTAGCGCGCTAATCGCGCTCTGTCCAGATTTTTACAGTTCAAAAATCCATACTCCAACTCCCTCATACACCCATTCATTTGATTCCAACACCTCCAAAACTCATCATCCACCTCAAAAACACCATTTAAATACAAATTCATCAAGTTTAAACTCAAAATCCAAGAATCACCAAAAATCACATTTTCAAAACCCATTTTCATAAATCACCCAACACCAAAACCAAACACTATAACATATTCTCCACCTTCATAGCACTCAAAATACACCAATTACCTCCAAAAATAGTTGTGTTACACTCAACCACGGATTCAACACCAACATGCCCAAAACCACCACAACTTTGAAATAACTAAGAGAAGATCATAAATCTCACCTTTGATCTTGTGGTTGGATGCCTTGATTCACTCCCTTCACACTTGGCTGATGATTTCTCCCTCTCTTCTCCAACGATTCCCTCTTCCAAGCTCTCTCTCAATACCACACGTCTCCCCATTTGACCAATCAAGCATGTACATATATATACTTGGTTCCCATTAAGTGTGTACACAAATCTCGAGAATTATTCAAGGGTTCCTGATCACCTTGTGTCACTCCAACTCCATACACCTTATCTTGACATTGATGACCCTGTTGTGCATCTCGAGAATCATCCAACTATTGTTGTTTTATTCAGCTTAACTATAGGACTTATTGATTTCCAATTGATTTAGCATATAATAATTATCTATTCCATTCAATAAATTCCCAAAATTTATGAGTAAGCTCACCGTAGTTTCCCCGACTACCCGGCACCCCGTGCCTCGTGTCTCGTGTCCGCACACACCCCAAGGTCATTCCTCACTCGTCAATAAACTACATTAACACACATATTGTAATGAAATTAGCTAATTTGTACATTTTCATCACAATTTACCACAACAAGCATATAAAACAAACTGTATACCTAGTTCAAGTGCGTTCCAGCCTCGCTGTGGGACCCTCGACCATCCTCGCTGGCATCCACATCTACAATGACGTCATAATTAATGGCAATTATAAATTGGGCCGTTACACTTGCCTTAGGACAACTCATATGAATAAAATATCAAAAAGGTATTGAAATAATATCAATAAATAATTCAAAGCTCAAGAAATAATTGTAGTGTTCCTCACTAGTTTACTTACCTCGATTCATGCTAATTCATGCTAACACGGACTCTGACACTCCCCTTACGGTCCCCGTGTGTACAATAATCTTGATAATACAATTTATATCAATTTCCTTAATTTCCTATGATTTTTTCAAATTTCTAACTATTTTTGCCAATCTCGTGCTTTTTAAGGCAAAAACCCCAACATAACGTTTCGCAAAAATCCCAAATGTTTCGCTTTTCGTAGAAATTCCCAAATTTCTCTTTATTTGATGAAAATATAATTTTCTATAATTTTCCAGAATTTTTCTAGAATTTTCCCTATTTTCTGGAATTGTATTTCAATTAAAATTCTGTTTAATATATTTAATTGATATAAATAATTATTTATTAATATAATAATAGGTGAGTGGGTCGCGGGTTGGGTCTGGACCACACGACCGATTGGACCAGTCGGACCAGTCAACCGGTCAAACCAGTCGACCAACCAGGCCGGCCGGGTCACTTTGACCCGGCCCGGTTCTCTCTTCTTCCTTCGTTTGTTTGCTGGAATTCCAGAAAACAACAATAATTTTTTTTTTCTTTCTTTTTTTTTTCTTCTTCCACAACAACATTAACAACAACAACTCAACAATCCTACTGTTACCACTCCAATAAGCTGGATATGAGCATGCTGGGCTAGGCAGCATGATAACTCAGCAAATAACCGAGTTTCGGTGGAATCGGGAGGTTTCGGTGAACTCCAAAATCGGATTGGGGTTTAGTGCATGGCTCGTGCCTAAGTGGGCAAGCCTTGGCACGGGCAAGGCAGGCCAAGGCAAGGCAGGCCAAGGCAGGGCGAGGCCAGGCTAAGGCAAGGCAAGGCGAGGCGAGGCCAAGGCAAGGTGAGGCGAGGCCAGGCCAAGGCAAGGCAAGGCAAGGAAAGGCTGGGCAAGGCAAGCCAAGCCAAGGCAAGGCTAAGGCAAGACAAGGCAAGGCAAGGCAAGGCAAGACAAGGCAAGGCAAGGCAGGCCAAAGCAAGGCCAGGCCAAGGCCAAGGCAAGGCCTTGGCACAACAGTTGACTTTCCTTGACTCGGGCATTGACCCTAGTCAAAGTACGCTTGGTCTCATTTTGGGATGTTTCCTATTGGAGCTGAGGAAACGGCTTAACATCTACTATAAGGGGAGGTGGGCTCTCTCCTAGGGGTGGCATGAGCAACAGTGACAAGGAAGGCCCTCGAGCACGCCTTGGGCACCATGTCAAGGCGAAGACCCACGAACCATGGTCCGGCCACCCTGAGCCGGTGGGACTCGACCCCGAGCCCCGGCTTAGCACCCAACGTGCCTGGACACGGCCAGGCACCACGAGACGCAGTCCCTGTCCCTTAGAGAAGCATGGACCACGTTCCTTGAAACGTGGAAGACCAAGTCAAGGTAGTTGGGGAACTACCTTGGTCATGGCCGGGCCATGACCAAGCCACGTCCAGGCTTGTCCCGAATACATGGAGCATGTGCTAACTGACCCAGTAATGGAGGCGGTTACGGAACCAGTGGGCAAGGGAACAAGGCGGCGTCAAGAATCGCCTTGACCACTAAGAGAGTGGTGATTTACCAGGTCTATGGATTGATGTACACTGGACATGTGTCCTAGTTGGTTATGTAACTACCTAATGGCTAGTCTATAAAGTCAGGGGCTCTGAGCTTGGGGAGACATAGAGTTCCACAGTTGTAATTCCAATTGAGAGCTAGTAAACGTTTCCTTGTTGCCTATTGCTTGTTGTCCCTTTAATTCGAGCATTGGTGTGCTAAACTAAGGTGGCCCTTAGGCACCGCAGGTTTGATTGAGAGAAAAATTTCCTACTGAAAAACTCCTCTTTCATTGGCCCTGTGACAATTGGTATCAGAGCCTCGTTTGGAGACAATGGCGACCCGAGCAGCAAGTGATCTAGGTGAGAGGGTGTCTCACCTAGAGCATGTAATAGCAACGATGTCCACTCTGACAGAATTAGCGGAGTTTTCAACTACATCCCGACGTATTGAAGCCTTGAAAATGTTGGTGGCTTCACTGGTGACTAGGGGAGAGTCACAAGAGTCCATGATTGCTATGTGGGAATGAAGATTTGAGGAGTTTGTAGCAGATGTGCGGTCGGTGGGAGAACTTACTACCGAAACAGCCTCAACAATGGCTGTGGAGGTGAGCTTACTCAAGCGATCTGTGGGCAAAACCTCGGATGGTGCTGTAGCGGCGAAGCCTCGAACAAAGGTGCCGGAACCAAAGAAATTCTCTGGCAAGCGGAGTGCAAAGGAGCTTGAGAATTTCATTTGAGACATGGAGCAGTACTTTGCTACTGTTGACACGGAGGAGAATCAGAAGGTCATTTTGACCCCTATGTACCTTGAGGGTGATGTGAAGCTTTGGTGGAGAACCAGAGTGGATGATGATGCGGCTGCGGGGAGGTCCAAAATTGTAGATTGGGAGGTGCTCAAGAGGGAATTGAAGGATCAATTCCTTCTTACCAATGCGGCTTGGCAAGCACGGGAGGCCTTTCGTAAGCTCAAACAGACGGGATCGGTGCGTGACTATGTGAAGGAGTTTTCCTCCCTCCTGCTGGACATCAAAAACATGTCGGAGGACAAACTTTTCAATTTCACTACGGGATTGCAGTCTTGGGCTCAAGCTGAGCTAAGGAGGCAAGGAGTGAAGGACTTGCCTGGTGTAATTGCAGCTGCCGATAGTCTTGTGGACTTCAAGACTAGTTCCTCTCCGAGCGAAGGGAAGAATAAGGAGAAGAAGCCGTTCAAGAACCACCAGAAGAAGGGCGAGAAGCCTTTTCCTCCTAAGCCGATGAGCTCAAAACCAGCACCTAAAGCAGACCCGAAACCCTCCTCAAGTTCTTCAGGTAAGGGCTGTTTTATTTGTAATGGCCCTCACAGGGCACGAGACTGCCCAAAGAAGGAGAAACTTTCGGCCTTGATCGCGGAGGATGATGGCCAACCCCGAATGAACACATTACAGCTGCTGAATGCAATTCATCAAGCAAAGACGAGCCATTTGGAGGGGCTAATGTACGTGGATGCTGAGGTGAACCAGAGACGAGTCTTGGCAATGGTGGATTCGGGAGCTACTCACTCATTCGTGGCAAACCATATGGTGGGAAAATTGGGACTGGATCTCATTGAGAACTCCAGTCGAATGAAAGCAGTGAATTCGGAGGCAAAGCGAATTTAATGTATGGCCACTGATGTGAATTTTAAGGTTGGATATTGGGAGGGAAAGATCAACCTAATGGCTATTCCCTTGGATGATTTCGATGTCATCCTAGAGAATGACTTTTTGCACTTGGAGAGCATTGCATTGATGCCGTTCTTGAAAGGACTGTTCGTGATGAACAAGTCCCACCCTTGTTTTGTTCCTGCGACTAACACAATTGCAGGAAAAGAGAATACGAAGCTATCCCATCTTTCAGCCATTCAGGTGAAAAACGGACTGAGGAAGGGAGAACCTACATTCCTAGCAGCCTAGTGGAGACCAAAGCAAGAACGACATCAAAGATCCCTGATGTAGTCGCTGAAGTGCTAGAGGACTTCGGAGACGTGATGCCGGCAGAGTTGCCAAAGCAATTACCCCCAAAAAGGGAAATTGACCATGAGATTGAGCTGATCCCTGGCTCAAAACCCCCAGCACAAGCCCCGTACAGAATGGCTCCAAAGGAGTTGGAGGAGCTAAGGAAGCAGTTGCAAGAGTTGTTGGATGCTGGATTCATTCAGCCATCTAAGGCCCCTTACGGAGCGCCAGTCCTATTCCAGCGCAAGCACGATGGTTCTTTTCGAATGTGCGTGGACTACAGGGCGCTAAACAAGTTAACGGTGAAGAACAAGTACCCTATTGCACTTGTGGCAGACTTGTTCGATCGATTATCTGGTGCGGCCTACTTTACAAAGCTGGACTTGAGGTCGGGGTACTATCAAGTTTGGATTGCAGCTGGTGACATTCCAAAGACAGCCATGGTGACTAGGTATGGTTTGTTTGAGTACTTAGTCATGCCATTTGGCTTGACAAATGCCCATGCTACATTCTGTAATTTAATGAATGATGTATTGAGAGAATTCATTGATAGATTTTTCGTTGTTTACCTTGACGACATAGTGATTTACAATCAGAACCTCCATAATCATGTGGATCACTTACGGGCGGTTCTGACTACCTTGAGGGCTAACCAATTGTATGCAAAAGAGGGAGAAATGTGAGTTTGCTGCGCAAACAATTTCTTTCCTTGGTCATGTTGTAGGCCAGGGCAAATTGCAAATGGATCAAGAGAAGGTGCGGGTTATCATGGAATGGCCAAACCCCACGAGGGTCTCGGAGTTGCGATCGTTCTTGGGGGTTGGCAAATTATTATCGGCGGTCCGTGGAGGGCTACTCACGGAAGGTGGCTGTAACGACCCGGAAATTTGACTATTTGTGAATGATGATGTGTATTACATATTTATACTCGTAGTTGAGTGACCGGACGATTAAGTCGGCGAACGAGTAGGAAAATTGGGTTACGGGTACACGGAGGATTTAAAATACTGTAAAACATACAAATAAATGAATTATCTAATAAATGTAATTAATTAGTGTTGAGATGTGGCGAGAAAACGGGCGCGGCGAGACAATTTACGGAGAAATACTGACCGTGGAAATGCAAAAAAAAAAAAAAAAAAAATTCATGTGGGGGGGTTAAAGCTGCGCAACATACGTGCTATAGGATAAAAATTGTTAAAGTGACACAATGTGGTGAGGAGAACCATTGGATGAGCATGGGGATGTGTATTTGTGTTGAGTTAAGATGATGAGGTAAAAGACTCATAAGGGTAGTGGTTTTAAAATGTGTATGAAATAAGTGAAGGGTAAAATGGTCATTTGACCTTTGTTTTAAATATATAAACAACCAAACCCTACTATTCATCTCCTTCTCCAAAAGACCACCGCCGCCACCTCTCCTCTCCTCTTTCGACTCAGCTTGGACCACGCCGGAGGGGATCATCGAAGGTGAGCTCTCCCTGGTCTCTCTCTCTCTCTCTCCCTCTCTCTTTCTTCTCTCTCGGTTTCTCTCGATTCTCTATCTCTCGGTTCTTTCTCTCACTCTCACCTCTCGACAAGACCGCCTGCTGCCGGACGAGCCACCACCACCACCACCCCCGACGGCGTTGGGACGATAGACACTCGACGGAGACGGCTCGCCACCGGAGTAAGCGTGTATCTCCATTTCTCTCTCTCTCTCTGGTTTTCTCTTTCTCTCCCGTGCTCACTGGTCTCTCGCCTCTGGCCGTCGCTGCCATGGGTGACGACGGTCGGGGATGGACCTTGTGGCCCACCGGAGTCCCCAAATCCCCGGGGAGACCTCTGATTCGTGATACATATAGTGTTGTTGCCTCTATTCGGTTTGATCACATGTGTTGATGTTTGTTGTTCTCGCCGGAGTTGCAATGCTCGGCGGCACCGCTGGTCGGACCACCGTGACTTGGGGGAACGTCGGAGACCACGCTAAACCCATGCTTGCGTCTCACGGCTCCCGGAGTGGTCCATAACAGCGATGGTAGTAAGGTGTTGTATTTTTCTTTGATTTTTCCCTATTATTGATGTCTCGCCGGAAACCACCGGTTTTGGTGGCGTTTGCGCCATGGGACCGCCGTGACCGGGGGTTGATGAAGACCACGCTACACTCATGCTAGTGTCTCGTAACCTCGGAGCGGTTCATACTAGTGGTGGCAAGCCATTTTCGTTGTTATTGAATGGGTTGTTTTTTTTATGTATTCTTTGTCGAAATCTTTGAACTAGGGTGGGTACATACGGCTATCTCATGTCGTGGTGGCTCCCTCCCGACATCGGATAACACCAGTGAGACACCATGGAGGCTTTGTATGTATTGGTTAATTAGTTTTAGTTGAAGTTTTGACCATGGTGATTCTTAATTATTTATTCAAACTACTTTGAGTTCCCAACTTTGTTTTGAGGTTTTGGCTAGGATATATGAACTTGGTTTTACTTTGTCTTGGGTGCTCGTTTGTGTTGATGAACACATTGTGTGTGCGAGAAATTAGATATATGTTTTATCATTTCAATGGTAGATGTGTGTTGGGAATGTGTTGATTATGTTCGATAATACGTATATTGAGTTATTTCAATAAATAACTCACGACATGAATACATGATTAAGTGATTAGAGTTCATGCATACGTGAGGACATTCATGTGTCGAGTACGATATGGGTTTTGGGTATGTGCGTGTGTTATTGGTTGGGGTTTTCAGGATGAGTATGGTCATGTTAAGTTTCGTATTGAATCGTAATTGTCGGGCGACATCGAAGTTGTGTTTTCGTGTCGATGAATGGTTATGACGTCGTGGTCACGCCGCCGGTCCTCGAGACTATAGCGTGACCTATTTACGACCGAGCCGAGCCTAAGATGTGTGATTAGGCTTATATATGTGTTGTGAATGCAAAATCCAAACGAGTTGTGTTTCAATGGGTTTATGGTCGTTGTATCGATTGGCTATTAAGTTGTCAAGTCATTACAAAACACGGGAAGTACTAAGAAGTTAACTTAGGGTTAGTTAATGACTCAACCCGTTAATTAGAGTTTCCAACCTTGTCAGGTAGCGGGAAACTCGGGGATACGTACTAGGAACGCGAGTGTGTTGTCTACGGGTTGCGATAGTTCAGGTAAGTACACTTGTCTCAAAAACTTGTGTACGTTAGTAAGCCAGTTAAGAAAATATCATGTGATTCATCTTCATTCCATTGTGTTTGCTATTATCTATTTGTTGGCATTCCATTCCTTATTCCTTGTATGTGTGTTCTTGGCATAAGTGTGTGTCTCGAAGGTACATGCGGCCTGCACTAGAAGGGATAAAACGCGGCACTCGTGCGCACGAGTGTTTGACCACCCCTAGTGATTGTGTGATACCATGTACTGGATTGTTGTGGATTGTTGTGGATATTGTTGTGGTATTGTTGTGGATTTTAGACCACTTATGGCCTCTCTTGACTCGTAGAACACGCATGTTTCGATTGTTATTGTTTCCAGTCTACCTATCATGCACCTTGTTTATTTAACTTCTGTCTTTCAATTCCGCATGATATTTAGGCGCCTTGATTGATAATTCATGAATTCTTGTTATATTCTTCTCGGCATTACTTTCGATTTCTCTCGAGTTGCTCACCGTCTAGTTTGTGACGGTGGGTGCGATATAGCGGAGTGCGAAGAGAGGCAAAGAGCCTTGCTTAGCGACTTTTTGTGAGGATTAGCTAATTTGGACTTGAGGAACCCTAGAGTAGGTTATATGTTTTTGCTCATTTGTATATCGCTTTATATATGTATGCTTTTGGTTTATAGAACTTGGTATTATTATTGAGACTAGTATCATGTATGTTGATTTATCGAATTGTACATGAATACCGGGGTTTTCCACAATTATAGAGTTCCTAATTTCCCTTTGATTGAGTTATTTCCCCTTGTTATATATTGTTTAGTCTTAAATTTGTGTAATATTGCAATAACTCTTTCATAAAGTACTAAATTGATTAAATTGAAGGCTGACTAGGCTCGTTAGGTTACCAAGTGATGACTTGGGGCCTGCACGGGTCTAGGCCGGGCGTACCCAATTGCACGGGGAAATTGGGGCCGTCACAGTGGCGCCACTGACAGACTTGTTAAAGAAAGATCAAGCTTGGGCATGGACGGATCAATGCAACCAAGCTATAGCGGAGTTGAGGCAGGTCATTGCCTCTGAACCAGTGTTGGGACTACCAAACTTCGAACTACCATTCGAGGTGCATACAGACGCTTCAGATAGGGCCTTGGGGCGGTGGTTATCCAGGAGGGACACCCCATTGCCTTCGAAAGCAGGAAACTGAAGGATGCGGAGCAGAGGTATCCGGCCCACGAGAAGGAAATGCTAGCTGTGATTCATGCTCTCCATCTTTGGAGACATTACTTGTTGGGAACCAGTTTTGTGGTGCGGACAAACAATGCAGCGATTACCTACTTCATGAGCCAAAAAAAGCTCAACTAGAAGCAGGCAAGATGGTTGGATTTCCTTGCAGAATTCGATATACAATTCGAATACAAGCCTGGTAGGCTTAATTCAGTTCCAAATGCACTCAGTTGCAAGGTGATAGCTGAGATGGCAGTAGCAGTGGTGAGGCTGGAAGGTGAATTCTTGCCTCGTATCAAGGAGGAGACCGGTAAAGATCCTACTTGTAAGAAGTTGCTAAAGTTAGTAACGGAGGGAGTCACTCGGAGGTTCTGGTGTGATGATGGGGTCCTTTATGCCAAAGGAGGACGCCCTATGTCCCTAGTACAGGTAGATTAAGGCGGCTACTCTTGAAGGAGACACACGATGCTCGGTGGGATGGGCATCCGGGCATGGACTCACGTTCCTACTTTTGGCCGAAGATGGAGGAGGACGTGGATCATTACGTGCGGACTTGTCTTTTATGCCAAAAGGACAAGACGGAGAGGAGGAAGGCACCAGGGTTGCTGGAGCCTCTACCCATACCAGAGAGGCCCTTTCAGACCATCTCAATGGATTTCATTACTGGTCTTCCTGATGTGAAGGGAATGACCAGCGTACTGGTGGTGGTCGATCGATTCTCGAAGTATGCTACATTCATAGCTGCTTCGAAGAATTGTGATGCAGACATGACGGCGGAGTTGTTCTTAAAACATGTGGCAAAGTATTGGGGCATCCCATAGGACATCATCAGAGATCGAGACGCTCGGTTCACTGGACGATTTTGGGTTGCCTTATTCAATCTGATGAGATTAGAATTGAAATTTTCCACAGCAAACCATCCTAAAATAGACGGGCAGACGAAGAGAATCAATGCTTTGCTAGAGGACTATCTCAGGCATTATGTAAATGCAAGTCAGACAAATTGGGTGGATTTACTTGATACAGTCCAATTTTGTTACAATCTGCACAAAAGCTTAGCTACGAAGTTGAGTCCATTCGAGGTAGCGACAGGACAACAACCGGCTACTCCACATGAAGTAGTCAAGTCAAAGTCGATGGGGTCGATCCCTGCGGCATATAGGTTTGCAAGGATCAAGCAGGAGCTGAGGGAGGCAGCTCATGACAGTTTAGCCAAAGCTGTTAGGAGAATGAAGAAGTATGCTGACCAGCACAGACGACCCCTTAGAGTTCCAGGAAGAAGATCTCGTCTTGTTGAAGCTTACTCCTGAGATATTGAAGAAATTCAATAAGAAGGAGACACACAAGGGCTTGATGCAGCGATACGAAGGACCATTTGAGGTGGTCAACCGAGTGGGGAGGGTAGCTTATCACCTAAAGCTACCAGAAAGGTTGAAGATACACCCTACATTTTATGTAAGCTATCTCAAACCTTTCCATTCAGATCAGGAGGATCCAGGGCGGAGTAAAGGCAGACGAGCTCCACCCTTGATACGGAAGGAATTTGCAGGGGAGATCGAGCAGATTCTAAACCACGAGGTGCGTGGGTAAAGTAAGAAAAACAAGCGGATTTTCTACTTAATCAAGTGGGTTGATGTGGAGAAACCTGTAACGACCCAGAAATTTGGTTATTTGTGAATGATAATGCATGTATTAGTATATTAGTATTTTTACGGGTCTCGAGCCGTTCGGGCTATATTTTAATTGAGTGAGGTGTCGCTTAGTTAAACGGGGTGTTTCGGGAACTATTTTAGTGGGCATTATTAATAAAACAAAGTCAAATGAAAAACATGACCTAAGTTGAGGAAAATAAAATTTTAACAATAAAGTATAATAAAAGCATGAGGGAATTTATTTAAATCCCAAGAGTGGGGCTGCCTCGAGAAGTGTGTCAAACGCGGGGCATGGTGCACTGAGTAGGCGAGAATTTGTGTAACCTTATTGGAAATTTAATAAAATTAATGGGGTTAATTTAATAGGTTATTATGGATAGGATTGTTAAAGTGACACAAGTGAGTGAGGAGAGTCATTGGATGGTCATATAGATGGGGATATGTGTTAGATTGTGATGATGAGCCAAATGACTTATAAGGGTAGCTGTCCAAGGGTTGGGCAAGTTTAAAAACCAGGGGCAAAAGGGTCATTTCGGCCTAACTTGTTGTTATAAAAACAAACCAAACCCTAAAACCCTAACACACTATTCATCATCTCCTCCACACTCCCACCACCACTGTTCATCGTCCTCTCCCTCCTCGCCACTGCCGTCGCCTCCCACCGGCGTCACGGACCCCGACGAGGTCCCTCTCTCTCTCTCTCCGATCTCTCTCCGATCTATCTATCTCTCTCGTTCTCTCTCTCGTTAGTGGCACTCACTCTCGGCTGACCTCCATTGTCTCGGCTCCCTCACGTCACAGTGCTTCCACCCTCGGCTGGACGACCTCCATTGCCACCGACGACGCTAGGTGAGCTCCTCTCTTCCCTCTCTTCCTTCTCTCCCCATCTTAACAGTCACGTTTTCTCTCTCTTACTCTTGGTTGTCTTCTCTCCATACTCTCAGCTAGTCACCACCGCCACTCACCACCGTGCTGGGAACCTCGACCACTCACCGGAGACACCAAGGTGAGCCACCTCAACCGTGCTCTCTCTCTCTCCACTGTTTTGTGCTCATCTACTCACTATTTTCACGTCTTCTTTTGGACTGATTGTGGGACTGCTATGGACGACCTAAACCATTGCTTTGGGGGGGTACTAACCAGAGGTCAACCTCCGGCGACGCTGCTGGCCGGAGGTGACCCCATGTGAGTTGTGTTGGAATGTGTGGGTGTGGTTATTTGAAGTGTATGTGGCCTATTGTGTGCATATAAGTGACGGTTTTTGGTGATTCTATATGTGTGGGGTGGCTGTCCTATATGTGTGGGGTGCGTACAGTGTGTGTGTACACACCCCAGTTGGGGTGTGGGTGTGTACATTATAGTGGATGTGTGGGGCTGTTTTCATGAGATATATAGGTGGGTTTAGGTTTGCATAGAAACTGTTTTGGGGAGTGAATGTGATGTAAGGGGTGTACAATGTGTGTACACCACAATGGGGTGTACACAACAGTGAGTGTGTACACCACAGTGGGGTGTACACAGCACTATATGTGTACACCACATTGGGGTGTACACAACAGTTGCATATGTATGGAATAGTGAAAATGTGTATAAAACATAATTCCAAGTAATAAATTAATGTTCCAATGCATGTGAACATGGAAAATCACAGTGGGGTGTACACACCAGCGGGGTGTGTGTGCACAAGACAGTGAGGTGTGTGAAGTGTTAGTGTGCACACCAGTGGGGTGTACACATCAATTGTGTGTGTGACCATAATGTATAAAGTTGTAAGTTTAAGAATAAATAAACAAGATTATAAGTATAAACATTGGTATTAAATGAATATGAACTTGTAATGAGGCCCAACAAGGGCCTAATCCACTCATTTTAATAATAAGTCCATAACAAATATCAATTTGTGTGTATATGGGTTGTGTAAAACCCAATAAGAGTTTAATATGATAAGCACAACTTAAGGCACAAAACGAATACATAAAAGGTAATAACGAGCCCATATGTCCAAGTCTAATAATTATCCGTATATCGAGCCTACTTAGGTGGGTATAGGCCTAATACATGGACCCACCAAGAGCCTAACCAGGGTATAAAGGACATCAACGATAACATGGGTTGCAGTAATTAAATGAACTGAAACAAAGTTTATGAGGATTATCATAAAACTAAATACTAATCCTAAACCTATATTCGGGACTTAAATCGCTGTCAGGTAGTCGAGAAACACGGGAAGCGCGTTAAAGTCTCGGAGCGAGTACCGGGTCACGTTAGATCAGGTAAGTACACTTGTCTCAAAAACTTGTGTACGTTAGTAAGCCAGTTAAGAAAATATCATGTGATTCATCTTTATTCCATTGTGTTTGCTATTACTTATTTGTTGGCATTCCATTCCATATTCCTTGTATGTGTGTTCTTGGCATAAGTGTGTGTCTCGAAGGTATATGCGGCTGCACTAGAAGGGATAAAACGCGGGCACTCGTGCGCACGAGTGTTTGACCACCCCTAGTGATTGTGTGATACCATGTACCTGGATTGTTGTGGATTGTTGTGGATATTGTTGTGGTATTGTTGTGGATTTTAGACCACTTATGGCCTCTCTTGACTCGTAAAACACGCATGTTTCGATTGTTATTGTTTCCAGTCTGCCTATCATGCACCTTGTTTATTTAACTTCTGTCTTTCAATTCTGCATGATATTTAGGCGCCTTGATTTATAATTCATGAATTACTGTTATATTCTTCGGCATTACTTTCGATTTCTCTCCGTTGCTCACCGTCTAGTTTGTGAGGGTGGGTGCAGATATAGCGGAGTGCCAGTAGAGGCAAAGAGCCTTGCTTAGGCGACTTTTTGTGAGGATTAGCTACTGGACTTGAGGAACCCTAGAGTAGGTTATATGTTTTTGCTCATTTGTATGTTGCTTTATATATGTATGCTTTTGGTTTATAGAACTTGGCATTATTATTGAGATTAGTATCATGTATCTTGATTTATCGAATTGTACATGAACACGGGGTTTTCCACATTATAGAATTCCTAATTTCCCGTTGATTGAGTTATTTCTCCTTGTTACTTACTGTTTAGTCTTCCGCTGTGTATTATTGCAATAACTCTTTCATAAACTGCTAAATTGAGTAAATATGAGGCTGACTAGGCTCGTCAGGTTGCCGAGTGATAATTCGGGGCTTGAACGGGTCTAGGCCGGGCGTACCCAATTGCACGGGGAAATTGGGGCCGTCACAAAACCTACTTGGGAGCGGGATACTACCCTATGATAGTTTGAGAAGGAGATTTCAGACTACCAGAAGCGGCAAGAACCGAGCTGTTCGATTTTGGCCGGAGGAGGTTTGTTACCACCTCAATAAGCTGGATATAAGCATGCTGGGTTAGGCAGCATAATAACTCAGCAAATAACCGAGTTTCAGTGGACTCGGGACGTTTCGGTGAACTCCAAAGTTGGATTGGGGTTTAGTGCATGGCTCGTGCCTAAGTAGGCAAGCCTTGGCACGTGTGACGGCCCCAAATCCCCAATGCATTCGGGTACGCCCGGCCTAGACCCGTGCAGGTACCGAGTCAGCGCTCGGCGAGCCTGACGAGCCTAGTCAGCCTCAAATCATCAAATTTCAAGTTTTATGAAAGAGTTATTGCAATTATGATACAGCGGAAGCAAAAATCATATTTTTATCAAATAGTGGGAAATAACTCAATCAAAAGGAAATTAGGAATCTATATAAATGTGGAAAACCCCAATATGTTCAATTCTAAGTCAACAAAATGGATTGATGGAATCCACCTCAAAACATATTCCCCAGTTCCAAAACAACCATATATATAAACGATATACATAAAACAAAACATATGGAAACCTACAAGGTAGTCTCCAAGTCCAGCTGCTCACAAAAAGTCTCCTAGGCAAGGTCCTTTGCCTCTACTGCACTCCGCCCTATCTGCAACCACCGTCACAAACTAGACGGTGAGCAGCGAGAGAAAATCGAAAGTAATGCCAGAAGAATATAACAGTAATTCATGAAATAACAAACAAGGCAGTCTAAACATCATGCGGGTACTGAAAGATAGGAATTTAAATAAACAAGATGCATGATAGATAGACTGAAAATGATAACAATCGAAACGTGCGTGTTCTACGAGTCAAGAGAGGCAATAAGTGGTCTAAATTCCATAACAATCCACAACAGCGATGTCGCAACATCGAAATCCACAACAATATCCACAACAATCCAGTACATGGTATCACACAATCACTAGGGGTGGTCAAACACTCGTGCGCTCGAGTGCCCGCGTTTTATCCCTTCTAGTGCAGGCCGCATGTACCTTCGAGACACACACTTATGCCAAGAACACACATACAAGGAATATGAAATGGAAAGCCAATAATTTGATATTAACAAATACAAAGAAGTGAAAATGAATCACATGATATTTTCTAAACTGGCTTACTAACGTACAAATGCTTTTTTAAGGCAGATGTACTTACCTGAACTATCGTAACCCGCGTACAACGCTCCCGCGAATCCTAACGCGTATCCCCAAGTTTCCCGCTACCTAACAAGGTCGGAAACTCGTATTAATAGGTCAAGTCATTAACTAAACTGGGTTTAACCTTATCATTTCCCAATGTTTTAAATGACTTGGACAACGCGACAATTTAATCAAAAAAACGAATACTCTCTCTCTCGGGTTTTGAAAACACAATATTTATAAGCCTCATCGCGAATCATAGGCTCGGCTCAGTCGTATGTGGGTCATGTCATGGTCTCGAGGACCGGCGACATGACTACGACGTCATAACCATTCATCGCCACTCAATGTTTCAATCCAAACCAACACTCAACCATAACTCCTCGTGAAAACCGCACTGACATGTACAAACAAACATGAAACCTCGCTGGTGTTGTCCGACGTCGGGGAAGGGTTATCACGGCATGGGAACACCGGAAAACCCTCCACCAGTTCGGAAATTACGTCAACACACAAATTACGACTCGACGACGGCAACACATGAAATCACGTCAAAACGCCTTAATAACATTGTTTCGGACTTAACCAAGGGTTGCGAGACGTCAACCAATGTTAGGTGAGATCTCGACAATCTTCATCGGTCATGGTTCGGCCGTAGCACCGCCGCGAGTGGCGGTTTCCGGCGAGGCTCCGACATACAAAACACATGAAATGACGACTCTTTCGCGCGAAATAAAACTGTTTTCGACCACTCTTAGGGCTGTGGGACCCACGTAGGAGTTTGGTGGGGTCCCCGACGACATCCCGGTCATGGTGGTGCGGTGGTGGCGTTGCGGTAGGGCGTTTTCCGGTCAACAAACACCACCATACACATGAAATAACAAAATTGTTTAAAACGCAATCGGATATTTTTTTTTGGACACAGGAGGGTTGTAGGACATTTGTATGGGCGAGATCTAGTCCCCGACAACCTCCTGGTGCGGCGGTCCGGCCAGCAGCCGCGCCGCCGGTCACGCGATTCGGCGAGAGGGCAAAAAACCCTATAAAACCAACTTAAAGTGTGTAAAATCGTAGGGACTTTGCATGGGCCATGGGGGAGGTGCTCCGGGACGGTATGGACTCCGGTGAGTCACCGGAGGTCGTCCACGACCGGTCCTCGTCACGGCAGCCACTCCAACACACCATGCATGTACACACATGCATGACCACCGTGAGAGAATGAGAGAAAAAAGAGAGGAAGGGAGAAGGAAAGGGAACCTTTGGTGGATCGCCGGTCACCTCGAACCTCCGACGACCGACGAGGACTTGGCCAGCCGAGAGACGAGTGAGCCGAGAGGGAGGGAGGCCGAGGGAAGAACAACCGAGAGAGAGTGAGAGAGCAACTCAAGAGAGAGAACCGAGAGTTCGAGAAAGAGGAGATGAGTGCTTACCTCCGGCGTCTCGACTTCGGTCACCCGGCGAGAGGAGAGAAATTTGGTGAGAAAAATGGAGGGTGAGGGAGGCCGTGAAGAGTGAAGAGTAAGGGTAGAGATGAAGACCGTGAGATGAGAGAAAATGAGAGAGAGAGAGAGAGAGAGGAGTGACGTGAATGAGAGAGTGAAAATGAGAGAGGGAGTGACGTGAGAGAGGGAGGAGTGTGTTTGCTTGACATGCATGAGATGGGAGAGGGAGGTGAGTGACGTGAGAGAGTGAGTGTGTAAGAGAGTGATGGGATGGGTGTGAGTGATGGGATGGGTGTGAGGTGATTTGAGTGATGAGAGTGATGGGGGTAGGTGTGTGTTTGAATTTTTTAAATGGGGGTGATAGTTGTGTACACCCATTTCCTTACGAACCCACACATCTCAAAGTTAAATCCAAGGATTCCCAAACACCCGTATTTTCCCAAATATTTTTCCCCGACACATCTCACTTCCTCGGTCCGTATTTCCCCGTCACATGCATACTTTCACCTTGTCTCGCACCAATAATTATTTAAATTATCCAATAATTCCTTTAATTAAGTTTTTTTTCATTGTATTTTCTCCCCCGGTTACCTAGGCGGGACCTCACTCACATTGACTATTTCCTGAACGGCCCGCGACACGTATTAATGTAAAATACTATTACACTCATCAAAGAATAATAAAATTACCTCGGTGTCGACTCCCAAGGTTCGAAATACAGTCCAGTATCGCGTAGCCAGGTCACAATCCTGACACGTGTCACCAAAGTCAGGTTAAAAATTGAGGGATGTTACAGTCTCCCCCACTTATTAGAATTTCGTCCTCGAAATTTACTAATAAGTAAACTAGATTTAAAACTCACCGGAATCAAATAGATAGGGAAAGTGCTCTCGCATGTACGGCTCTAACTCCCAAGTCAGTTCCTCGTTCCCATGAAATTGCCATTTCACGAGGACCGAAGGAATTTCCTTGTTCCTCAGTGTTTTGACCTTGCGGTCAATAATTTGGATTGGTCGCTCCTCGTAAGTGGCATCATCCCGCAACTCAATTTGACTCAGTCCACGTTGTCGGTCGCCGTCCTCGCCCGACTTGTCTAGTCGAAGCATTGAAATGTGAAACACCGGATGAATGCCCGGCGAGCTCGCGGTAACTCTAGGCGATAAGCGACCTTACCGACCCTCTTCACAATTTTGAAGGGACCGATAAATCTAGGAGCGAGCTTCCCTTTGATTCCGAATCGTTTGTGACCCTTCGAGGTGAGACTTTTAGGTATGCGTAGTCTCCCACGTTATCGAAGCTCATCGTGATATCGATCATAGTATTTCTTTTGCCGTTCTGGGCACTCTTAAGTCTCGACGAATCGCTGTCGTACCTTCTCGGTGTGATCAACAACGATCTCGGGACCAACTATCACAACATCCTCCGGTTCACCCAAGCAAGAAGGTGATCTACAAGGCCTACCATAGAGCGCCTCGAACGGTGCCATACCGATACTCGCCTGATAACTGTTGTTGTACGCGAACTCGCACAAATGAAGGTACTCTTCCCATGACCCGCCGTACTCCAACACACACATCCTGAGCATGTCTTCCAACACTTGGATTAGCCTCTGATCGTCGTCCGTCGTCTGCGGTTGGAACGCCGTACTTAACTCTAATCAGTGTGCCGAATCGAGCTCGCATGCTCGCCATAACAACGAAGTAAAACCGCGCTCCTCGGTCTGACACAATCGACAACGGAACTCCGTGCAATCTGACAATCTCGCGTTCATAGATAATGCTCAGTTTGTCAACTTGGTGTGTAGTGGATACCGGCATGAAATGAGCAGATTTCGTCAATCGATCCACCACTACCTAGATGCTATCGTGACCACGAGGAGATCGGGGCAAGCCACTGACGAAATCCATAGCAATGTGCTCCCACTTCCATCGAGGAATGGATAGGGGCTGCAGCAATCCTCCAGGCCGTCGATGCTCAGCCTTCACGCGCTGGCATATCTCACACGCTCTAATGAACTCCGACACATCGGACTTCATTCCTGGCCACCAAAAGAGACGTCTCATGTTAGCATACATCTTAGTTCGACCCGGATGCACAGAAAAACGAGAACGGTGAGCCTCCTGAAGTATCTCGGTGCGTAAGTCAGCCGCCAATGGAATCCACAGTCGCCCACGATACCTCAAGCAAGAGTCGTCGACCGACTCCAATCTGGATATTCGAATCGTCGCCATCTCACCGAAATCTTTGGTAAGACTCATCGCCTCGCTTTGTCCCTCGAGAACGACTGCTGGTGAAACGGTCTGCAACCTCATATGACCACAAATCTGTGTTCTGGTAGTCGTCGGCACGTCCGCTGAACTCATCAACTCGGCGCCTCAAGAAGACCATACTCGTGGGTTATTTGACATACGACCACCTCAGCATCAAATCCTCTACGGCTCAAAGCATCAGCAACCACGTTAGCTTTCCCCGGATGATACTCTAACGAGAAATCATAGTCCTTCAAGAATTCTAGCCAACGTCTCTGTCTCAGGTTCAGTTCTCTCTGAGTGGATAAGTACTTCAAGCTCTTGTGGTCTGTGAACAACTCGAAACGAACGCCATACAAGTGGTGCCTTCATATCTTCAATGCGAACACTATCGCAGCCAACTCTAAGTCGTGTGTCGGGTAGTTCCTCTCGTGAACCTTTAGTTGTCGAGATGCATAAGCGATAACTCTGGCCTCTTGCATCAACACACAACCCAAACCAATCTTCGACGCGTCAGTGTACACAACTAAGTCTTTCCGATCTCGGCAACGCTAACACAAAGCGCGGTAGTCAATTTCTTCTTCAAAGTGTTGAATGCATGTTCACACTCCTCATTCCAATCAAACTTCGCATTCTTCGAGTCAATTTCGTCATCGGTGCGGCGATCTTGGAGAAGTCTTGCACAAATCGGCGATAGTATCCCGCCAATCCCGTAAAAGCTGCGAATTTGCATAACGGTAGTCGGCGTAGGTCACTCAATCATTTGCTCTAACCTTCTCTCGGATCAACAAGCAACACCGTAGTTCCAACAACATGCCCAAGGAATCGGACTTCCGACAACCAAAACTCACACTTGCTGAACTTGGCAAACAGTCGATGATCTCTCAAAGTCTGCAATACTGCTCGTAGATGTCCTTCATGCTCCTCACGAGTCTTGGAATAGATGAGGATATCGTCTATGAACACAATCACGAACCGATCAAGGTATTCCCTCATCACACGATGCATGAGATCCATGAACATTCTTTGGCGCATTAGTCAAGCCGAATGGCATGATCAGTAAATTGAAAGTGACCGTATCTCGTGTTTGAACGCCGTCTTTTCTCGATCTTCCGCCCTAATCCCGAGTGGTGATAGACGACCTTAGATCTATTTTCGAGAACCACTGCGCTCCGTCAACCGATCAAACAAGTCATCAATGCGCGGCAACGGTATTTGTTCTTCTTGTGATTCGGTTCGGTTGGCGATAATCTATGCATAGCCTCAAACTACCATCCTTCTTCTTCACAAACAGTACTGGTGCTCCCCATGGCGACATACTCGGACTGATGAAACCAAACTCTAACAACTCGTCTAGCTGACTCCTCAACTCCTCAAGCTCTCGAGGTGCCATACGGTACGGTGGTATCGAGATCGGCTTAGTCCCTGGTACAAGGTCAACGATGAAGTCGATCTCCCTCGGCGGTGGTAATCCCGGTAAGTCCTCCGGAAACACATTTGCGAAGTCGCACACGACTGGTACTTCGGTAATACGAATCTCTTGTTTTGCCCCAGTGCTCATGACGCTCGCAACAACCTCAATCTCGCCACTATTGGCTTCCCTGCCTCTGGTGATTGGAAGTAGCGATGTTGTACCCTGAATGCTGATCTCCGAACCATCCACTAATGGAATCGTGATCCTCTTCTCATAACAACCAATGTGAGCATGAAACGCTCCTAACCAATCCATGCCAAGCAAAGCATCAAACTCCAAAAACTCGAGCACTCTCATATCTACTGGTAACTCGTAACCCCCTATCTCTACCGAAATATCGAAACATAACAAATTCGGATAAATCCTATCTCCAGCAGCAGTGCTAAGGATGAGGGGTTTACTAAGCCTAACAGGTTTCAAACCTAGCTTATCTACCATTCGACCCGCAATAAACGAAACAGTGGAACCGGAATCGAACATGGTATGCATGAAAGTACCGTAAATAGAAATCATACCCTCAACAAGGTTTCGGGACGCCCCCTGGTCTGGCTCAACAACTGCCTGAACACGCTCCCTGCAGTGCTTTGGTGATCTTTGCGGCGGTGCTCTCGGTGGTTGAGGGCACTCCCTCTGAATGTGGCCAACCTTTCCGCACCTAAAACATGTGCGAGTATCCTGCGATCCCTGAGTCCGCTCGGCCTCGTCCCCTGTGCGGAACTCGAGTCCGAGTCCGACCGGACCTCTCGTGTCATCCTCTCGCTGTCTCCTCGATCGCACCCCTACTCTCGCAGTCCGCTCGCGATCGTCGTCCCGGTCGACAGTGCGGTGGATGATCGGCAAAACTCGATCTTGGCGGAATGGTCTCGTGTCGGACGAGTAGTCTCGCTGTGCAACGGACCCTACACTCGAGTCCTACGGTCACGGTAATTCCACCTACCCTTCTTCCTCTTCTTGTCCCGATGGTGTTCCTCCGATCGAAACTCGATCCGGCGGCCTAGCCTCCTCGGATGAGTAAGCGGAGGTAACCCTCACGTGCTAGACTCCACTCATATGTAATCTGTAAGGTCTCCGACTGCGTAGTGACTACAAAACCTCCAATCGCAAGTAGCAAACCCTCAGTGAAATAGTAAATCCTATCAGTCTCTGAAACAGCTGATCCTCCCGCATAAGGCAATAACCGAATGAATCTACCCATGTAATCCATAACCGACTCGTAGCTCCCTCGCCTCAACGCCATAAACTCATTCCTCTTTGCTCGAAGAACCGTCGGTGGAAAGTATTTCGATTAAAGCGGGTCTTGAAGTCGATCCAGTCTCTCGGAACGCTCTCGGTAGTAACGATAGTCGTCCACCGATCATCTCGCCTCCACTCGTAACATAGACGAAGAGATCGTCGCTCGCATACTATCCTCCGTGGCAATAATCGAGTGAATCTTCTCATGATTCTTGAGAAATAACTCCATTGCTCGAACATCGCATGCCGCCATAGAACCTCAATGGATCATGTCTTTTAAATTCCCTCCATTTCGCTTCGCCTCAAGAAGTGGCTCCCAAACTCTTCTCTCGGAGTCGTAGTCGGAGTAACTTCGTGTAACTACCGGCATAATCGGTGTCTCCTCCGCTCGTACTATCTCATTCTCGTAACGGAGGTGTCTCCTCCTCGATGCTCGTGTACTGACGCAACAACCACTCCCTCGGGAATCGCTCGCTAACGGAATCGGAGTGTAGATGCCGCAACAATCGAGTCTCGCTCCTCGAGTAACGTAGGTGGTAATGGTGTAGTCGGAGTCGATGGTGTAGTGGTAGGTGGTACGAGTGTCCTCAACATTCGTAACATCTCCGTAGTAATCGCTGGTCTGTGTCGCAACACTCTGTGTCAAAGCGTGCACATCGTCCGCGCTAGCATATCGTGTGCCGGAAGTGCCGCTATCGTCGCTCGGACCGGTCTGATCCGCCATCGTCGTCTGAATCAAGAAAATGGACTTTTCGGATCAGTCTATAGCTACCGTATACTATAAGAATACACATAACAATCATAATATGTATTAAAATAATTCGACTCAACCCATTACTTCCCCAACTATGTTTCTACGGGACCCTAGGGTTTCCACTTCTCAGTTTGACCGTTCCTAACTTCCGCTGGTTTTAATGGCTTGTGTTTTATGAATTTACATCAAGAGTTAGGTCTATATAACCTTGGGCTCTGATACCAACTGTGACGGCCCTAAATTCCCAATGCATTCGGGTACGCCCGGCCTAGACCCGTGCAGGTCCCGAGTTAGCGCTCGGCGAGCCTGACGAGCCTAGTCAGCCTCAAATCATCAAATTTCAAGTTTTATGAAAGAGTTATTGCAATTATGATACAGCGGAAGCAAAAATCATATTTTTATCAAATAGTGGGAAATAACTCAATCAAAGGGAAATTAGGAATCTATATAAATGTGGAAAACCCCAATATGTTCAATTCTAAGTCAACAAAATGGATTGATGGAACCCACCTCAAAACATATTCCCCAGTTCCAAAACAACCATATATATAAACGATATACATAAAACAAAACATATGGAAACCTACAAGGTAGTCTCCAAGTCCAGCTGCTCACAAAAAGTCTTCTAGGCAAGGTCCTTTGCCTCTACTGCACTCCGCCCTATCTGCACCCACCGTCACAAACTAGACGGTGAGCAACTGAGAGAAAATCGAAAGTAATGCCAGAAGAATATAACAGTAATTCATGAAATAACAAACAAGGCAGTCTAAACATCATGCGGGTACTGAAAGATAGGAATTTAAATAAACAAGATGCATGATAGATAGACTGAAAATGATAACAATCGAAACGTGCGTGTTCTACGAGTCAAGAGAGGCAATAAGTGGTCTAAATTCCATAACAATCCACAACAGCGATGTCGCAACATCGAAATCCACAACAATATCCACAACAATCCAGTACATGGTATCACACAATCACTAGGGGTGGTCAAACACTCGTGCGCTCGAGTGCCCGCGTTTTATCCCTTCTAGTGCAGGCCGCATGTACCTTCGAGACACACACTTATGCCAAGAACACACATACAAGGAATATGAAATGGAAAGCCAATAATTTGATATTAACAAATACAAAGAAGTGAAAATGAATCACATGATATTTTCTAAACTGGCTTACTAACGTACAAATGCTTTTTTAAGGCAGATGTACTTACCTGAACTATCGTAACCCGCGTACAACGCTCCCGCGAATCCTAACGCGTATCCCCGAGTTTCCCGCTACCTAACAAGGTCGAAAACTCGTATTAATAGGTCAAGTCATTAACTAAACTGGGTTTAACCTTATCATTTCCCAATGTTTTAAATGACTTGGACAACGCGACAATTTAATCAAAAAAACGAATACTCTCTCTCTCTCGGGTTTTGAAAACACAATATTTATAAGCCTCATCGCGAATCATAGGCTCGGCTCAGTCGTATGTGGGTCATGTCATGGTCTCGAGGACCGGCGACATGACTACGACGTCATAACCATTCATCGCCACTCAATGTTTCAATCCAAACCAACACTCAACCATAACTCCTCGTGAAAACCGCACTGACATGTACAAACAAACATGAAACCTCGCTGGTGTTGTCCGACGTCGGGGAAGGGTTATCACGGCATGGGAACGCCGGAAAACCCTCCACCAGTTCGGAAATTACATCAACACACAAATTACGACTCGACGACGGCAACACATGAAATCACGTCAAAACGCCTTAATAACATTGTTTCGGACTTAACCAAGGGTTGCGAGACGTCAACCAATGTTAGGTGAGATCTCGACAATCTTCACTTGGTCATGGTTCGGCCGTGTAGCACCGCCGGCAGCGATGGCGGTTTCCGGCGAGGCTCCGACATACAAAACACATGAAATGACGACTCTTTCGCGCGAAATAAAACTGTTTTCGACCACTCTTAGGGCTGTGGGACCCACGTAGGAGTTTGGTGGGGTCCCCGACAGCATCCCGGTCATGGTGGTCCGGTGGTGGCGTTGTCGGTAAGGGCGTTTTCCGGTCAACAAACACCACCATACACATGAAATAACAAAATTGTTTAAAACGCAACTGGATATTTTTTTTTTTGGACACACCGGAGGGTTGTAGGACATTTGTATGGACGAGATCTAGTCCCCGACAACCTCCCCGGTGCGGCGGTCCGGCGGCAGCAGCCGCCGCCGGTCACGGCAGATTCGGCGAGAGGGCAAAAAACCCTATAAAACCATTTTAAAGTGTGTAAAATCGTAGGGACTTTGCATGGGCCATGGGGAGGTGCTCCGGGACGGTATGGACTCCGGTGAGTCACGGAGGTCGTCCACGACCGGTCCTCGTCACGGCAGCCCACTCCAACACACCATGCATGTACACACATGCATGACCACCGTGAGAGAATGAGAGAAAAAGAGAGGAAGGGAGAAGGAAAGGGAACCTTCGGTGGATCGCCGGCCACCTCGAACCTCCGACGACCGGCGAGGACTTGGCCAAAGCCGAGAGACGAGTGAGCGAGAGGGAGGGAGGCCGAGAGGAAGAACAACCGAGAGAGAGTGAGAGAGCAACTCAAGAGAGAGAACCGAGAGTTCGAGAAAGAGGAGATGAGTGCTTACCTCCGGCGTCTCGACTTCGGCCACCGCGGCGAGGAGGAGAGGCTGGTGAGAAAAATGGAGGGTGAGGGAGGCCGTGAAGAGTGAAGAGTGAGGGTAGAGATGAAGACCGTGAGATGAGAGAAAATGAGAGAGAGAGAGAGAGAGAGGAGTGACGTGAATGAGAGAGTGAAAATGAGAGAGGGAGTGACGTGAGAGAGGGAGGAGTGTGTTTGCATGACATGCATGAGATGGGAGAGAGGAGGTGAGTGACGTGAGAGAGTGAGTGTGTAAGAGAGTGATGGGATGGGTGTGAGTGATGGGATGGGTGTGAGGTGATTTGAGTGATGAGAGTGATGGGGGTAGGTGTGTGTTTGAATTTTTTAAATGGGGGTGATAGTTGTGTACACCCATTTCCTTACCAACCCACACATCTCAAAGTTAAATCCAAGGATTCCCAAACACCCGTATTTTCCCAAATATTTTTCCCCGACACATCTCACTTCTTCGGTCCGTATTTCCCCGTCACATGCATACTTTCACCTTGTCTCGCACCAATAATTATTTAAATTATCCAATAATTCCTTTAATTAAGTTTTTTTTCACTGTATTTTCTCCCCCGGTTACCTAGGCGGGACCTCACTCACATTGACTATTTCCTGAACGGCCCGCTACACGTATTAATGTAAAATACTATTACACTCATCAAAGAATCATAAAATTACCTCGGTGTCGACTCCCAAGGTTCGAAATACAGTCCAGTATCGCGTAGCCGGGTCACAATCCTGACACGTGTCACCAAAGTCAGGTTAAAAATTGAGGGATGTTACAGCACGGGCAAGGCAGGCCAAGGCCAGGCAAGGCAGGCCACGGCAAGGCAGGCCATGGCGAGGCCAAGGCAGGCCATGGCGAGGCAAGGCAGGGCAAGGCCAGGCCAAGGCAAGGCAGGCCAGGCCAAGGTCAAGGCAAGGCCAGGCCAAGGCAAGGTAAGGCTGGGCAAGGCAAGGCCAAGGCAAGGCAAGGCAAGACAAGGCAAGGCCAGGCCAAGGCCAAGGCAAGGCCTTGGCACAACAGTTGACTTTCCTTGACTCGGGCATTGACCTTGGTCAAAGTACGCTTGGTCTCATTTTGGGATGTTTCCTATTGGAGTTGAGGAAACGACTTAACATCTACTATAAGGGGAGGTGGGCTCTCTCCTAGGGGTGGCATGGGCAACAGTGACAAGGAAGGCCCTCGAGCACGCCTTGGGCACCATACCAAGGCGAAGTCCCACGGACCATGGTCCGGCCACCCCGAGCCGGTGGGACTCGACCCCGAGCCCCGGCTTAGCACCCAACGTGCCTGGACACAGCCAGGCACCACGAGACGCAGTCCCTGTCCCTTAGAGAAGCATGGACCACGTTCCTTGAAACGTGGAAGACCAAGTCGAGGTAGTTGGGGAACTAACTTGGTCATGGCCGGGCCATGATCAAGCCACGTCCAGGCTTGTCCCGAATACATGGAGCATGTGCTAACTGACCCAGTAATGGAGGCGGTTACGGAACCAGGTGGCAGCAAGGGAACAAGGCAGTTTGGCAACTGCCTTAACCACTAAGAGAGTGGTGATTTACCAGGTCTATGGATTGATGTACACTGGACATGTGTCCTAGTTATTATGTAACTACCTAATGGCTAGTCTATAAAGCCAAGGGCTCTGAGCTCGGGGAGACATAGAGTTCCACAGTTGTAATTACAATTGAGAGCTAGTAAACGTTTCCTTGTTGCCTATTGCTTGTTGTCCCTTTAATTCGAGTATTGGTGTGCTGAACTAAGGTGGCCCTCAGGCACCGCAGGTTCGATTAAGAGAAAAATTTCCTAGTGAAAAACCCCTCTTTCATTGGCCCTGTGACACCTACCACCATTAAACCTCTTCTTCCCTATCAACCATCACCAACAACATCCTAACAACAACAACCACGCAACGTCTACAATCCCCATCAATGCAACCAACGATATAAATAACAAAATAACTCACCTTCAATTTGCCACGTCTCCTCAATCTTTCAATTTTTTCTCTTTCTCCAAATTTTTTTGATTGAAATGGAGAATGTGGTGGCGGTGGTGTGTTGATATTTGGGTCTTTTGGTCAAATGACCAAAATACCCCTCACCCTTATCCATACCCTTTACAAATTTATTGCCCTTTTGGTCTCTTTGCAATCACCTCCACCAACTTTAATGACTCAAATAGGTGACTCTTTGTTGACTTTTGGTCATTTGATCTCATCTATTTCAAACAACACTCAAAGCTTCCTTCAGGTATTCTCGCACCCGACTCATAACACTAACTTTGTTCGTCGCGTCACCACAGACGTATCGACCTAACAAATGAACTTTACAACTTTTTAATTATTATTTATTTTATATTTTTGTCAATATTTTTAATTAAATTTGTTCCCCGGACTACCAACTCTCGTACACAAACGTCTTTATACGTTAAAAACTTTGAAATTGCACAAATGAAATACAATATAATACAAACACCATACAAAACTAATATACATTGGCGTCGATGTCCGAGAATTGATGACTATACCACGGAGTGGGCCCACGTATCACTTGTATTGATAAGTGGCACGGGTTAAATTTTTAGGGTCGTTACACATTCCGATAGAAAGCGAGGACAGAGAATGCATGAATAAATAGGATTGTAAATAAATTAACTGAGTAATTGAAAATGAGTGTCCCGAAAACAATAGAGAGACGCAAGTAGTCCCGGCCAAACAGTCGTTGAGTCGAGAAAAACACCTGCAAGATTCGAAGTTTAGGATGCAGTACACTTACGCCATCCTAAAGTCTACACGAATGAGATTCCCTGGTAGTCCAGGTAAGAACTCTTACCCCGTATAGATCCAAAATAGTATCGTACATCCCAAGTTCGTGGCTCTGGCATATTACCTCAGATAACCCGTCCTACCAAAAGATCACATTGACTCACATGCCCTTGAACAACTCGAAGGAATGAAATTTCCAAAACAGGATAGAACAATAACAATAACAATAACAATTTAAAGCTCAAGAAATAACTTTAAAATTTCTAATTGGTTTACTTACCTGTATCTAAGCTATTGCGCACTCACACAAACTCACACTCGCCTCCTACTAATCCCCGGGTGACCCGTCAATCACTATTACTCCTGATTATTATCATTTTAGTGTCTTCTATTATCTCGTTATCCCTGAAATCCAGGTTCCCAAGAACCCTCACCATCATTACTCTTTGACTTTCCAAGTCATAAATGTGAGATAAGACCTTCAGATTCATTTTTAGGCACGACAGAATAGCTACATCTATCGCATAAATATAATATCAAACTCAAAAATACATGTCTTAAGCTTTTATCTTTCATTACCCCCCAAAACATCGATAAAAACCATTCATTTAGTCTTAGGTTATCCCTGACTTGAGAACCAATCTCCAAGTCAGTTAACCTAAATTTTTAGTTTAATATATAGGTATAACTTGAGGCCTCAACCCTATATATCAGAGTTATCATACCATTCGAAACCAATTCGAAAGTGATAACCTCAACTTTTGATACTCACCGTATCATAATCCTTCCATTGACCTTCATCAAGGAATATTAACCCAAGCTCTACAAGCTGGGCTCGGATACCAACTGTAACATCCCTTAATCTCAATTAGAGAATATTTAGCCTAAAACCCTAATTAAGCCCCGGTAATTCAGATCGGACCTAATTAGAGCCAGCAGCCTTATCACACTTCCTGACAACTTGTATATCTTGATATTAATTAATCAAAATAAAAATAATGCGGCAAGAAATTTAAAACTTTTTCAATAAATATAAAATATACAAATCCAATATAGTCATCGATATTAAACTCATATTCCCACCCTGATGATTACAAAATCATAAAGCCATGAAATATATATACAACAGAAAAACTCACTGTACCGTAGAGAAAATATTAAACTCCTAATCTTCTCCTTTCCTGAGTTTCAAGTCCTAGCGTACATCCATACTTGAAAATATTAAAGTGGGTGAGCTCCTATATACTCAGTAAGTGTGTGACGGTCCCAAATTCCCAATGCATTTGGGTACGCGGCCTAGACCCGTGCAGGTCCCGAGTCAGTTTCTCAGTGACCCTGACGAGCCTAGTCAGCCTCAAATTATCCAAATTTCAAGATTTATGAAAGAGTTATTGCAATTATAACACAGCGGAAGCAAAATCACATTCTAATCACATATTGGGAAATAACTCATTCAAAGGGAAATTAGGAATCTATGTAAATGTGGAAAACCCCGATATATTCATATCCAAGTCAACAAAATGGATTGATGGAATCCACCTCAAAACATATTTTCCAGTCCCAAAACGATCATATATATAAACGTCATACAAAAAGAAACACACATGAGCCTACATCTCGGTACCTCAAGTCCAGCTGCTCACAAAAAGTCTCTAGGCAAGGTCCCTTGCCCCTACTGTTCTCCGTCCTATCTGCACCCACCGTCACAAACTAGACGGTGAGCAACCGAGAGAAATCGAAAGTAAAGCCAGAAGAATATAACCAGTAATTCATGAAATAACAAACAAGACAAGCCTAAGTATCATGCGGGAATGGAAAGACAGAATTTAAATAAACAAGTTGCATGATGACATGACTGGAAAACAAACGCAATCGAAACATGTGTGCCTTACGAGTCAAAAGAGGCCATAAGTGGTCTATATTCCACAACAATACCACAACAATCCACAACAATCCAGTACATGGTATCACACAATCACTAGGGGTGGTCAAACACTCGTGTGCTTGAGTGCCCGCGTTTTATCCCTTCTAGTGTAGGCCGCATGTACTTTCGAGACACACACTTATGCCAATAACACACATACAAGGAATATGGAATGAAAAGCCAATAATTTGATAATAACAAACACAAAGAAATGGAAATGAATCACATGATATTTTCTTAGCTGGCTTACTAACGTACAAATGCTTTTTAAGGCAAGTGTACTTACCTGAACTATCGCGACCCGTGTGACGAACTCCGAAATCCTAACGCGTCTCCCGTGATTTCTCGATTACCTGTTAAGGGTTTAAATCTTGAATATTAGGGTAAGGTTTAGCATTAAATCTTAAGTTGATGTGTATGGGTTTGTATCATTTGTTAGACTCTAGTTGGATTGAAATATGTAAGCCCATTTTCATGCAATTATTTACTTGTTATGGCCCCATTTTATATAGGTTATGTTGGGCCCTTATTGGACCCTAACACAAGCCCATTTACATCACTTTATTTTATTCATAAAGTGTCCATACTTCTACTTTATTTTTATTTTATTTTATTTACACACATACACATTATATGACCACCACACCACTAAGTAAACCCCACTGTGAGGTGTACACAACACCCCACTGTTGTGTACACCCCGCTGATTTGTGCACACAACACCCCACTATTGTGTGCACCCCGTTGTCATACACGTCTTGTCACGCACCCTAAACTGTGGGGTGCACATACATATTCATGCATGTATCCATATTCATTCACCCACTCACACATGGTACACCCCACACTCAATGGTGGGGGTGTACAGCTTCATCTCGCACCCCAGCAGTGGGGTGCACGGTGTCACACCCCAAACTGTGGGGTGTTCATGCAAATACATGCATCCATTCACACACCATCATATTTTCACTACACACTCATGCCAAACTGTCCACCCACACACACCGTCCAACGCCACACCCCACTCATTTTCACCAAAACACTTATACGACACACACCTCATCACGGTTTCAACAACAAAACAAAATATAAAAACAGTGAGAGTGGAAAAACCGAGAGAAGGGAAGGGAGATAGGGAACGACTTCGACTCCGGTGACCACCAAGGGCCATCTCCGACTGTCATGGTCACCTTCCTTGTCCGGCGACATCGTGGACAACACCACCGTGAAGAGAGGAGACATACATGGCCGAGGGAGAGAAAGAAACCGAGAGTGAGAGAAAGACCGAGAGGGAGAGAGAGAAACGGAGAGCACATACCTCCGGTCGACAGCACCCTCCGGCAGTCCGTTTCGGTCGTCGGCGACGAGCCTGGGGCGGTGGTGAGGTTGGAGAGTGAGAGAGGCCGTGAGGAGAGTGAGAGAGATGAAGATCGTGAGAGAGTGAGGAGAGTGAGAGAAAAGTGAGAGTTGTGTTTGCATGAGATGGGAGAGGGTGAGGTGAGTGACGTGAGATGAGTGTTTAAATGAGGGTGAGGTGAGGTGAGTGACGTGAGATGAGTGGGGGTGTAAGAGAGTGACGTGAGTGAAGAGATATATGAGAGGTGTGTGTTTATATATATATATATATTATATATATAAAAAGGAGATGTGAATAGTAGATGAATAGTGGGTTAGGTAATGTGTTGTCACATGCCTAGCCCTTCATCTTCCCCTACACACACATCTCGAGGCTGATCTATGGGTTCCCCATTATTGGATTGTGTCACCTTTACAATCCTATCCCATGGTTCATTTGTTATGTAATTATCCAACACCCGCGTTCAGTCGACGTTCCCCAATCCGTCTGGCCTCCTCGGTTCGTATTTCTCCGTCACGCGCATAGTTTTGCTTTGTCTCGTACAAATAAACTATAAAATTGTTAAATAATTCTTTTAATTATGTTTTTAGTCTCCTGTGTACTCGTAACACAGTTGTCGAGTCCCGCGCGTCCATTTTTTCCACTCGTTCACCGATTTCACAGTCCGGTCACTCAAATACGAATATAAATACATATTACACATCATCATTCACAAATAACCAAATTTCTGGGCCGTTACAAAGTGACTCTCATACTAACAATCAATTATTAACTAATATCAAGAAATAGTATATAACAACATGCAACAAATGCATAATTAAAGGATCATTCAAACCAATATAAACAATATATAAACAGATGCAAACTCATTGGTCTATTGCAATGTACCCATGATTTGTACTTTCAATCTCGGTATTTGAATTGAGTCTCTCTCTCACATCTTCAAGAACCAATCATTCATCATCACTAAACCAATCACTGCTCATCTAATTGGCTTATGATTGATGAACAACCAACTCAAATGGAAAGCATTGTTTGGGATAATTCCAAAGTCATTGGGGGCGCGGTGATGGTGAGCAACTCCACCACAGTTCCAAACTCCAGGCTGATCCGTCCCGTTAAACCTCTTTCCGAATTCATTTTTCATTTCAAAATAATTTATGTAAAACAAAACCAAATCATAGTACATTGCCCCATTCTCAGTCCTGAACACTACGTGTTTTAATAATACTAATTTACATTGCATAATTGATAAAAAGTACGAGTCCCACTTACCTGTTCTGAGCATTCCTAAAGTTTCCCTTGGGTTTTCCTAGTTTTTTGGGATTTCATCACGCTTCCCAATACGCTAATACCTATACTATACCATTTGGTATCAATTTAGGTTCAATATTTATCAACCCTCGAACTACCCTCACAACTCACATCGACTCAACCACTCAAAACAGTTTTCTCACTGTTTTACACTGTCCAGTGCACTAGGGCCAGTGCCCAACGCGCTGGACAGCTACGCTGCTGTAAACCAGTCTTGATTGTCATGATCAAACTTGACCCAAACGACATCCAAATGTCCTACAACTTCAAGGAGAGTCTCACACAAGAACTTACAACCTATGTACATGATCCCAAACACAACGGATCACCACAACTCATACCCGAAACCACAACGACACTACAACAACTTTGATAACCACAACAACAACAATTTACATTGCATAATTGATAATAAAAAAGTACGAGTCCCACTTATCTGTCCTGAGCTTTCTATGTTTTACCGACTTGTACGACTTCCCGGAGTCCTCAAACCTTTCCACATCGGTCCATTACCTAAAATAGACCAACTGTTATCAACTTATGTCTAATATTGATTTATTAACATTCCTAAACTGATCCCATTCAAATTCGGAATCTCGGAATCTCGTAACTCTTGCTAATAATTTCTTTTGTAGGCCACGAATTCACAATGAACAAAATGAAAGAGAGTGGGGGGCAATCAACTACTTTCACCTCTGATGCAAACTCAATGCCTAATTATACACTTGACTAGTGGTTCAGCCAGTCATCACCATCTTTTGATGTAGTTGAGGTTCTTGAGAAGAAAGATTGTTCCAAAAGCGCAAAGAAAAGACCACGTAAGTCGGCTTCACTAGTTTGGAATTACTTTTCTAAGAGTGAAAATGGTCAAAGATGTTGTTGTATATTTTGTGGCAAAGATTATATATATGATCCTAGGAATAATGGGACAACAACATTATAGGCTCATTTGGAGAAGTGTGGCAATAATCCAAATAAAAAAGAAGACCCAAAGCAAAAGCTTTTGGCTTTTCACAAAGGAAGTGAAAGTGAAGATAGTAACTTCGTTGTAGTTTCATGCAACAAAAGAAGCATGCAAAAAGGTTGTTGCAGAATATATTTTAATTGATGAACTACCGTTTAGACATGTACATGGTTCCAAGTTTAAAAAGATGCTTAAAACTTTTGAACCAAGATTTGTGCCTCCTTCTAGGATGACAGTATGTAGAGACATATTGGATAATTATTCACTTGAAAAGGAAAAAATGAAGATTGAACTAAAGAAAAATGCACCAAGGGTATGTCTCACTAATGATTGTTGGATGTCGACGCAAAAGATGAATTATTTGTGTCTCACTTGTCATTACATTGATTGTGATTGGAAGATGCAAAAAAGGATATTGAACTTTTGCTAAGTTACTAGTCACACAGGAGAGGTCATAGGGAAGACTATAGAAACATATTTGCTTGAATGGGTCATTGAAAATGTTTTCACTATTATAGTTGACAATGCTAGTACAAATGACACCACGATTGCATATCTTAGAAAGAGGATTAATGGATGGAAGGTTACATTTTAGATGGAGAGTTTCTACATTTGAGGTGTTTCGCTCATATTGTGAATTTAATTGTGAAAGAGTATTTGAAAGAACTTCATCATTCAGTGGAAAGCATTTGAAATGTCGTTAATTATGTGAAATCATCTCCTGCAAGAGGATTGAAGTTCAAGATATGTGTAGAAAAAGTAAAAAGTGAATACAATGGCTCTTTGGTTATGGATGTACTTACTAGGTGAAATTCCACTTACTCGACGTTGGAATCTGCTGTTAAATTTCAGAGTGCTTTGGAGAGATTGGATGAGGAAGATAGTCAATTCATTAAATATTTTCTTAGTAATGGTGAAGGGGAAAAGAAATGGGTGTCTATTATCGTGAATTTTGCAAGATTCAAAATCAGTTGGTGAGATTCAGTGCGACTGGAGATTTTTGTTGGGGGAAATAGTTGCGAGTATGAAAACAAAATACGACAAGTACTGGGGAAATATTGAAAACATTAATTATATGTTGTTTGTTGCCACTGTTTTGGATCCTAGATACAAATTGGAGTATGTGAAGTTCACATTGAAAAAGTTGTTTATTGAATCAATTGTTCAAGGGATGATTAGAAAAATTGAGATGACATTACATCAAATGTATCAACAGTACTTAAAGTTAAGTTTGATTGGTTTGAGTACTCAAGTTAATCAAGGTTCATCCCAAACAAGTTTGAGGAAGGCTATTGTTGATGAAGATGTTGATGATATGATGTTTCAATTTGTGATGCGAAAAAAAGAACACGAAAGTGCTATGGAGAAGAATGACATCGGTAAATACTTGTTGGAGCCAACGGAAAATCTACTAGAAGGATTTGATACTTTGGGTTGGTGGAAACTAAATAGCAACAAGTATGAAATTTTATCTCAAATTGCAAGAGATGTGTTGGCAATTCAAGTGTCCACCGTTGTATTTGAATCCGTCTTTAGCACTGGAGGACGTGTACTTGATTGTTTCAGGAGCTCATTAATCCCTATCATAGTTGAAGCTTTGATTCGCTCGCAAAATTGGTTAAACTCAAAATTTGAATCAAATGAGTCATGCGATTATATTGAAGAAGCTAGTTTATATGAAAGTATTGGGCAAGTAACTCATTTATATAGTTAAACTTGTGGTATTTATATTTTAAAATATTTTTTCTTCATATTTATATATCTTCTTTCAGAATTCAAAGGGTTGAACGTATCATCTCAAACTGGAATTGATGATTGATAATAGCACTTGACTTGGACAAGGCAAGTACATATTGCTATGCATTGTATGTTCTTTCTCTCAATGATATGAAATTACCTTACTTAATCATGACTCATGATTTCTTTTCTTTGTTTTTTTTTTTGTTGTGTGTGTGTGTTTTTTTTTTCTTTTTTAATTTGAAAAACTCAAGTGGGAAGCATATGACTAAAATATGAGAAGAAGCTTGAAGGAAATAGAGATTAACAATAGAAGAAAGTTTCTGTTTTCCTATTTTGTTATCACTTCACTTTATGTTGTGTTTTGGTTTTCATAAGTACTCAAAGACTGTGCTTGTTCTCAACTCTTTTATTATGTTTCAAACTTTTTTTGTGGGTTTTATGTTTGCAACATGCACTTAGTTTTCTTGTTTATTTATGTAAGAACTTGCATTTTGAAGGTTATTATGATGACAAGTTTTCAAAAAAATATGTTATAGATTTTGCGGGATGTATTTGTTAATTTGTCATTCATGAAATGTATGATTTGTGTGCTTCATTTGATTAAGTTTAATTTCATAAATCTTTGGATATAAAAATGTCAATCCGCGAAACTTAATCCAATCCGATCCGCATTTTGCAAATTGGATTGATGAATTATTTGGACTCGATTAGACTGTAATTTTCCAATCTGCAATTATTGAATTGGATTGCGGATTGACCTTAATTGGACTGGATCCAATCTGTGTGCACCCCTAGTGATATTATCAATGATAATTTTGTAAAAGATTCTTATATAAATATGTGAAAAAATTAAGTGTTTTTAGATAATATGCCCGTTACAGTTACCTAGATTTTAATCCACATTGGGCACCAACCTCATTGAAAACCATTCGTTCGGCCTTGAGATATGTGCACGCGCATCGCGAGGCCGAACGAACGGCTCCCGATGACGTCGGTGCTCAATGTGGGTAACTTTAGCGTTTTTCTTTAGATAAATTATAAAAAATTGTAAAAACAAAAATGGTTGCAATGTAGGTTACAACTTAAAAGAGTGTTTGCCTTTTTTTAAGATTTTGTTTCTTATATCAAAATTTTATTTTCTTCAAAAACATGAATACAAAATTGAAAAGGAAAGAAAAAAAGTTAGTGATAGAAAAGAAGAGGGTTGTAGTTCTTAAAAAAATTAAAATAAAAGACCAAATTAGCTTCACCTTCAACTTTATGGGAATTGGCCTTCGATTATGTAGATTGGATTTGTCAGTTACTCTTTCGTTTCTTCAATGGACTTCAAATTATCAATCATCTTTATATTTGAAGTGAGTCACTTTCTTTTTGGATTCTAAATTCATATTCTCAACGAGCACCATCAATCTCCTTCAAAGTGCATTGCCTTCAAAGTGCATTGAGCGAGAGCGAGTGTGGTTTAAAATGTCGGTACCACTTTCTCGGCTATTTTGAAATTGTGTTCAACAGCAATGAACAAATCCTATTATTGGAATATTACAGTGACTAACCAAGCAATACAAAATATTACACTGACTATGTCTTCATTCAGCAAAATTACAGTCTTCACTGAACTCAATAAATCACTTCCGTCCATTCTAGGTGCCAAATCAAATTACATACAAAATTTGGAAAAGAAACATCATCACCTAATCAACATCATTGTAAGAAACAATTGAAGGTGACTTTTACAAGGAGCAAATTATTTAATAACCAAGGAAACTCTCCAGTAACTTTATGCATACTTTGAGTTTGCAGCAGCCAACAGAGCTGCTCCGATCCCTGACCCGTCTTTCGAGTGCTCTATGATCACATTGCTAGATACTTCATCTCCCAGCAGCTCATTGACAGCGTCTTGAATGTATCTTCTATATTGGGGATAGTGCTCATACAATCCTCCATCCATTGCAACAACGGTTCTCTTACCAAATACAAGGCCCCTGGAATCATTGTCCATCTTTTGGAGGATCCCAACTATTCCAGCCCCAGCAAGTCTTCCTCCTCTTTTCACAATAGTGTCACAGACTTCTAAGACTACCCTCCTCGCAGTTAAGCTGGATCTCACCTGATTTTAACAAGAGAATAAATGTCAAGTTGCACATGATCATATGAGCAGATACTTTAGAGATGTCAAATTGTCAATCGCGAGAAATGTACCCCAACAGTATTGTTTAAGATTGAACCAACAGCTTCAAGATTGCCGGAGCTGTCCTTCTGCATAGCACATAAATCTGGTGTCCTGCAACATAGAAGCAACACAAATTGAGAGAGGAAAGTCAAGCCAATTAAGTGCTATGAACATTAGAACTATTGAATTATGGCAGATGGATGAGCAACAGATTCCGAAAAGACTTGCCTCAGTGAAAAGGGTGTGAAGAGCTTTTCAGGTACAGGATCACCAAATAAAGAACCTGCTTCAGCCATCTTGAGTAGCACTCTTCTTACAATTTCCCCGAGATACATACCGGAAATTGTTTTCTCAAATATCTGTTTATTAAGAATGGATAACAGTGAAGAGGATGCGAAATATCAGTTAGGATTTGGAAGCCCATTAGCAAAGATCAATACAACCATCAGGCATCGAAGGATTATTCCTGTGGAAGTATTCCTTCTAATAAAAAATCCCATTTGGTTTTCTTCTTACAGTTTAGCTTAAAGAACTAGAATAAGTTACATGCACTATATATATATTGAAACAGCTGGTAGAATAGTCATGTTTGAAGGTAATTAAGAGCATAATTCCAAACAAATGAAAATCAGAATGAATTATTTCTCCAGTTAGACCTTTTTAAGTTTATACCAAGATGGCAAGAAAATATCATAATAATATTGGAAAATGATAATCTAACACACTTTGGGTGCACATTTTGTTTTTTAGCCATTTATGGCTCTTTCTTGTCTCCCCAGGCGTGGCCCCACATCTGACAAAACACCATAAATGGCTAAAAAATAAAGTGTGCGCCCAAAATGTGTTAGATTATCATTTTCCAATAATATTAACTTAGAAACAACGTTTACCTGCTCACCGGGATTAATGCTCGCGACATCCATCTCTTTATCAAACTCAGTCAAGGGAAGACCATTTGAAAATGCTCCCCACTCAGTGTTAATGATCTACATAGAGAACAGAACATGGTAAAGTAAATCTTTCTAAACCATATAGGTTTTACTCATGAAGAGAACAGCTTGGATTTTTCATTAATATGCAACTAACACAAGTTAAGTTACCAAGTGTGTCATTAAACACTGCTGTTTATATTGATTTGGTTTTTTTCTCTTGAAAGCAGTAAAAGATGTAATCTGCATACCGTCATCCCAGAGCTGGATGCATGTCCATTCAGTTTTGGAATAGCATCTGTCCGTTCTACATAGCACGCATTAGTTCCGGTGCCTAAAATAACAGCAACCATAACATCATCATCCCAATAGCGTGCTCCAGCAAGCGTTCCCACGGTATCATTAACCTGACTTACAGAAAACAAAAACATATCACTAACATGAGTATTTCTCAACGTGAAGATATCTTTGGGAAGGAAAATTTTCATCCCCAAGAATCATGAGGTGTTATGTAAAACCTACCAATGCAGATACCCTCATATCTAGTCCTTGCCTCTCCATGGCTTCATTAAGACAAGCAACTACATCTCTTCCGGCCTGTAATGAGCCAGTGTCACAGGTTATATTTTGCAAGAACACTCTTAATCTCACACAACAAAACAATTCGCAAACGATTTGTGCTAATACTGCAATATTTTTATCTTCTCTAGCACTAGCAGTATGTAGAAAAAATTCATTTTCTTTCTTGTTCCCTCATCACAAACTAAAGCCATAAATATGAAATTCAAATTCAAGGAACGCTATTTCAAAAAAATAAAAAATCAAGGAACACACTCCTTTCCTAGTTTTCCATTCACATGTTATTGCCCAAATAAGGTTATGTTTATTTATTTCTTCGTCAAGACTAATACCACTCGTATTATTCAAAAACAAATACTAGTAAAGAACCATTAGCCCACTTCATTGCAATTGTCTAAAGAGGCTCTTTCCCTTTCTTTTTCTGTGATTAGTTGTAAAATCTACTTGGTAACGTCATATGGAAATACAAATTAAAGATGAAACACCAACCGCTCCTGAAACAGCAAATCCCTTTGTCCACTTAATTAATATGCCTGAATCGATTGAGGTTTGTTTCACAGGGAAAGAAAATGTAAAACCAATTTCCCTTTTTCTTCCTCGTGCCGGGCTGAATTTGCCACTTTCCTTTTGAACAAATCTTGCCAGCCCAGAAGCAATAAAATCAAATAGTTCCTGCAAGATGAAAAATAATTCAGTATTTGAAAAAAAAATAAAATAATACACATCTATGCAACAGGATACTACTGCACTTGCACACTGACCTCAGACGTGCGAAACATCAGCTCTTGGGGAATCGACACCTGCTCGAATTCGGTATCTATAACGCGTTTATCTTTTCCTCCTAATTGCACTCTCAGTACTCGAAAATTTGTTCCTCCAAGATCCAATGCATAAAATAAACCCTCCTCATTCCTATAAGAGATAAAAGCAGTGTATCATCAGAAGCCGAATCCCTCATGCCATGCACTCCATAAAATAAGAACATGCTACAAAGATCAAATGTCCCCAAAGCCAACTCCTAGCTGTTTTCCTTCCTTTTCGGATTCTATTTGGAATTTCGGTGCAAAATTTTCTCAATGAATAATTAAAAATAACGATTTTTTTGTGCTTTCTTTCATGGTATCTTAAACAGGAGAGGTATTCCTACAAAAAATCATGTGAATGTTGAACAAAAATAGGAAACTTCAAATGGTTTTCGAAGGAATCAAGAACAAACACATCTTAATTAGTAGAAACAAACAACTATATATCTTGAAAGTGAAAATACACGTTTTACACCTTGTTTCTACTCAGTTTCTGTGTTATATACTTACTGGCTTCTGAACTATAATACATTCTAGAGCTAGTGCTATGTAGAATTCTTCATCGTCGAAATTGCAGAACTATACAAATTGAAAGAACTTTCTTGTGAGTATACTACATCAATTAGCTGAATTAGCACATATTACTTGCATTTACACTACAAATACGATCAATACTTTTCAAAGGAAAAACCCCTTTTTGAGGATCAAAGAAAGAATCCAAGACTATGACTTAAAAGCCCCCAAAATTACTTGAAAACACAAAAAAGAAAGCAACTTTGAAGCAATATGTTATAAAAGATCACACATTTCCTCCCCCCGCCAATAGAGTGTCTGACTGAGCGAACTCAGAGTAGATCACGCATTTCCCATAAAGAAAAGAAATCATCAAGAAACTCAAATTACAAATTGGGGGAAATGAATGTGTTCTTCTTCTTGGCATACCCAGTTGGCAGAGTGTTGACAAAGCTGAGAATCATCTTGAGATAGCTACCCCCGTCGACCGCCAACCCAGCTCTCATATCCTCAGCCATGGCGTCCGCCACGTGTCTCAGCACGGGAAGTGGAGTAGCGCAGCTGTTCTCGAGATTCGTGAGGATCCGACCCACCGAAAGGCTGGTACTGATCCTCGATCGGACGGCCATCTTTGGCCGCGGGCTCCCCTTCTGAGATCCCACGGGCGAGAATGACCCTATCGTCGCCGATCTCGCCGCCACAGACATTGCCAGTACCCCCTTCTCGAGATCCACAAACACCAAGATTATGACCAAGAAGAAAGACACAGAGAGAGAGAGAGAGAGAGAGAGAGAGAGAGAGAGAGAGAGAGAGAGTTGTTGTTGTTGTTGTTGTTGTTATTGTTGCTGTTGGTGTTAGATTTGAATTTGCTATAATGGAGTGAAGAGATTTCCGTTAACGGATCGTTAAACTTAAACCCGCTCAACTAACCAAAACCGCTACCGTTGAGAGTGCAGCTGAGTTGGATCATCTAATATTCCGCCACGTCACTGTAGTTCTTGGATTTGACGCTACCGACTGAGGACTAAAGTGGGAGAACCCAATTGTGTGTTGTTGGGGCGGATGTGACTAGGCGACTTTTGGTGGGGGCCAGAGAGAGTCCAATGTGCGCATCTCGTATGCTGCGTGAGGTCTCTGTCGTCTTGGCTTGCACAGGGTCTTGCCTCATATAATTTGGTCTCTTAATAGAGGTCCTGATCTGCAATAATTATTGGGATGACGAGTGACTAATCACCATGAACTCAGATTAGACTCGAATAATAGAAAGTACCCACTTTTTTTATAAATATATATATAAGTGGGGTATCTAGCGCATTCTAACTATTTTCATAAAGGTATGGTGCAATCAGCCTTAACGAACTTCAATTATTTGAACAATCTTGATGTCTAACCTATTTACAATTCGATATTTGTCCTTATTATTGAGTTAATCCATCTAAGTTATGAAAGCACATGTTTAAGTTGATTATTTTTTTTTTTTTTTACATCCGTATGGGTGCCCGTTGTCCGAGCCAGAATCGCCTTAGCGCCTCTTGATTTTAGTCCTAAAATGATCAGAGCACCATAAAAAAAAAAAGTGAAAGAATAATAATTTTATAGTTCAATCGAGTCTCTAAATAACTGCCTCTGTCAGATCCTAAATGCAATTGATAATTGAATTAATAACAAGCGCAAGATGTTAATTAATGAGTGTGGAGGACCTGGAGGTTACAGCTGCGTTGATAGAGGCAGATTGTAATTAGCTAGGGTTGGTCCGGCTCAACTAACTTAACAGCGCCATTGCTACTCCCTTATTTACTGGTGGGGTGGCTTGCTTTAAATTTGTGGGCCTCGGGGTCTCTCTCTATGGACGCGATGCCAGTGAAACTTTTTTACCATTATGTACGTGGAGGGGGAGCTTGCATGTTGTGGAGTGTGCAGTATCGCCTACCGACAATTCCACATGGCAATTTCAGGTGCGTTTTATGTACGGATGGGACATGTGCCATGTTTATTCCTGGACTTGGATTCTAAAAGATGTAACGATAGATTATTGGAGCAATATAACGCAACATCTCGGAGCATATATAAAAGTTACTTCTAGTCTTGGTGGTTTTTCATAACCAACTAATTACTAGTTGCTTTAACGATTTTCTTTTTTTTTTTTCAGAAGTGGCTTTAATGATTTGGAATTCTGTTACATGCACAAGAGATTGAGGGTTAAGTTACATAAGTCTCCTCGCGCGCAAGTTAATAAGACGTTATTTCCTAAAAATAGTCACAATTATGTGCACGTAAAAATGACATGTGAAAAAATATAGTCTAATGAAAACAAAAATACTTTTTTATAAAAAAAAATGTCGTACGTGCATGCATAGAATGTTTGCCCTGTTTTCTTTTTTTCTTGGTCGAGACCACCAGTTATTTAAAATTAATCAATTACTCTGAACTCGAGTTAGTTGGTCTACTAAAAGGTAAAACTTTATTAGTGGTATTTTTTTATAGGAAACGGGACTTTTATTTTATTAATTTGTATAATATATTACATATAATATATGTTAAATCCTTAGGAAGAGGGGGGTTCTCAAAGATTTGTTTAAGCATCTCAGTCCCTACTCAGTAGTCGGTATTGCCTTCCATACTTTTGCCCACCAAACTCAGTGATGGTTTTAGCATTCAAGGAATCTCAAACTCGAGAAATCCTCCTAAACTGTTAAAATGTTGAACCACTCCACGCAACAGCAGTTGGTGATCTGCCATGGAGACTAGAAAGTCATGGGCTTAATGCACTATGTGGGTCGTACTCGATTGAGGCCTTAACGCACTACGGTCCACGAAGTAATGGGCCAAATTTTTTTTATAGGAAGTAATGGGCCGTATTGAATACATGATTTTTAGTTTGCTGTGTTACTTTTTCCAAAATGTAAGCATTCAGTTACTACGCCTTAGTGGCCGGACAAAAATAATTTAGCAGTCACTATCTGAAATTAATTACAAGTAATATCTGTCTCATCGAATTATTATTACGTTGATTTTGCATGAAAGGGCATTTGAACTCAATAATCACCAGAGAATTTGACTTTTGCTCAATATTTAGGGAACATACATATGTATGTTTCTAATTATGACCCAATAAATTAAATGACTTGCCCCCCTAGCTAAAATTTGGTGAAAAGAAGCAAAAAAAGTTTTTCTTCGCGAAGTTAAATCTTAATTACAATTTGAACAAATTAATTAAATTGCTGCACTAGCTATATTATTGAACATAATAAGAGTGAAGGCTATATATATCCAAATAAGATCAATATTCAACACAATGTTATATATTATTTATGATTAACATCGCTTGCATATATATATAACCTTTAATTTCTTCATTCGTACAAACAACACAGCAAGCAACATTAATTGATCCACTATATATAATTATATATGTATGTATAGCACTAGTTAAGGAAACCAAGCAATATGTAATTTAATTATATGTAAAATATGTCTCCATCGAGCACATACATGCATGTTTCAAACAAGAACGTCATCAGCTAGTTTCCGGCCTGCTATACTAGTCGTAGTACTTCCCTCATGTGAAGACCTATTGAAGAACTCTATGCAGTCCGCAATGGCTTCGGTGTAGTGCGAATTAGGCGAATAATGGTATGAGCTGCACGAAGTCTTTGGAGGATCCGGCTGTTCTCCATGTCTCTTATACCTCGAAACGCTAGAAGATTTCAAAGTAGGAAGAGTGAAGACGAAGCGCATGAGAATCTTTCGAAAGCCATGGAAGAGCTTCATGGGAGAGAGGTTGATGAATTTGGGGGCACCAGGGAGTACTCCCTGCCCTTGAATATGATCCCCTCTTATTTGTATCACAAAGCTCTCCCTTTGAGACCTATACATTTTCATCACTACTCCAAATTAAGATACACAGCTAGCACTCCGATAAATGTAAACGTGATCATGTATGTCACTCTGCGTGTTTTGGTTATAAGGATATAAAAAGAAGATGGTTTGATATAATAAATGGCAAGTCATGTGCCCAAATCATTTAAGGGGGGCTTCCCGTGTCTTCTTCAAATTGTTAGTTTAGCAGCACTAGTTGTTTATTTAACTCAAAGCATAGTAGCTAATGTTCTGCTTTGTGCCATCATGGGCCCCTCTTGAGGAGCCTTTAACAATTGGGCTTTTGCAGAAAATGTGGGGCCTTATGGTTTTGTAGGACACTTAAAGATGAAGGCTAGCTACAATAGGACTTAATAATAGTGTTTAACAAATTAACTGTGTGTGAACTTATTCTTTTGTTTTAAGTGGTTTGTTTGCAAAGTAAGGCCTAAATGATGAAAGAATCAAATAATAATATTGAATCTCGAACTACCTAGAGACTAGCTTCAATATATTCTCGTATGTTAACATTTCAAGACGAACTTGAATGTACGTATATGTTCGATGATGAAAACACATGGATTCATCATGTGGAAAGTAGGGGTGGGCAGCTGGTATCCGCCAAACAGCCCAAACCGCATGATTTGGTCTGATTTTTTAAAATCACGGTTTGGGAGTGGTTTAGAAAACTTGAAAACTGTGAAATCGCGGTTTAGCAGTAGTTTTCATTTATAGAAAACCATGATTCACCAAACTGCAAAACCACACCCAAACTTACAAAGAAACGAAAGGAGTCAAAGCCTTTTCATGTTGTTTTAAATTTTGAAATGAACTTAGACTTGTAATTTTGATTGAGTTTATGTGTTTCAGTTTATTTTTAGTGGATGGTTATGTGTGAACATGTGTGTCTGTTGTATGTTTTGTTGATGGACACATGTATAGACTTGTATATATGAATTGTATTAGTTTGTTTTTGTTAAAAATGTGTCCTGGAAAAACCGCAAAACCAAACTGCGGTCGATTTGGTTACGATTTTGAGGGTTTGCAGTTTGGTGATGGTTTGTAAAACGGTCAAATCGCAAAACCCTTGGTTTGGAAGCGATTTGAGAATTTTCACCACTAAATCGTGGTTCGCCACCCCTGCTGAAAAGCACTGGCAATGATCGATGCATATTTTGTTTGGCATTAATTTGCTTGGTGTTCGAAGGTCTATTGATTAATGAGTCAACAAATAAAGGATAAAAAGCTTAGACATGATCACGGGCTTAGGAGCCTGTTCAACCCATTCAAGCCCGTGAACAAATAACCGAGCTTGAGCATTCCTTTCCAAAAAAGTCTGACTCGGGCCTGAGTTTGATTAGACCCGTATTAAAGTGGATTAGGTTTATGCCACCTTAAAAAGCCCCAAATACAAGTTAATAATTAATATATTTTTAAATAGTTAGTGTTATAGCCGATCTCAATTAATTTGGGACTAAGGCTATGTTGTTTTAGTAGAGATTTGATCCTATTAATCTTAGGACCTAATACTTACACAACATGATACTTACCATTGAAGCTACTTCTTTTATATATATATATATATATAAAAGAGAATATATAACATATAAATATAAACATATATGATGTCAAGAAATCCATAAAAAATTATTTAATAAATTAATAAATTATTTTTTATATTTTTTAATATTAAAATATTTATATATGGGTTTAATAGGACAAACTTAGATTTTGTATTTTTTACATAGATTGAGCTTGAGCCTATGTATAAACCCACATATATACAGTGTGTTGGGCTTGGGCTAAAATTTTTAGGCCCAAGCCTGCCCAATAAATAGATCTTGTTAGAATGAAATTGATTTTGATAAGGTAAGGAATTTCCTTTTCTACTTGGTTAATAATGTTATTGACTAAATTATTAAGTTTTTTTTGAAAAATTATTTAAGTATTTATCTAAGCTATATACATGCATGAGGATGAGTGAAATCAGATAAATGCTTGACCTTTACTTTAATCTCGATCCATAGATTTCTCCAATCACTATTCACTATTAATCAGATAAATGCTCACCTTTGCTGGAATTAATATCCAAGCTCGATCCATAGCTTTGTCCAATCTCGGTGCGCACCGCCAGAAATCATCATCATTGCCACTGGACATACCAACTCTATAGCCAAAATTCATTCGCTTGGTAGTTGGCGTCACGGTTGGAGAATATAACCTCACATTAGAAATATATTAAGAGTTTATGTGGTATATAAATAGTATAAATTAGATCCTAATACAAATCAATTGATTTTGTATAAATATGGGCTTCAACCCTATTTATTTACCCACATGTGTGGCCTAACACTCTTCAGGCTCATAAATTTCTATATGATATCAGAGAGGAACGATCATGGGTTAGTATTTGAAGCCCTAGTTAGGCTAGCGCTAGAGTATAGATCTATTTGTAAGCCTAGAGCCTATAAAAGTAAGCTTAAGCATATTTGTACGGACTTCTAAAAGTAAGTATGTTATGTTTGGCAAGCGATAACTAGTCAAGACCTAGCTGCACTTGAGAAGTAGTGTTGAAGTATATATAATGCCACATCAAAAATATAACTATAACAAGTATTGATGTGGTATATAACTAGTATAGATTAGATTCTAGCGCAAGTCAATTCATTTTGTGCAAAAATGGACTCCAACACCATTTTTTTTTTTTTTTGGTAGGAGCTCCAACACCATTTTTTTTTTTTTTTGGTAGGAGCTCCAACACCATTTTATTTACCCAGTGTACGCTTGGGACACTCCCTAAAATTATAATTGTCACTGGACATATCAACTCTATAGCCGAAATTCAATTGGTATGGGACGTAATAAGTACGAGAAAAGATTTTTTTTTAAGAAATTGAAGAAATGCATGTGTTGATGGTAACGTTGTTAAAACTTGATATAAAATTAAGTTCACGTACAATAATTTGTTAAAAATACTAACTTAACAATACAGTCACCAACATATCATTATATATCTTCCCTCTTGGAAGTCTTGTGTTAACTTTCCTTGTCGAAAGTTTTATTTTTCTTTATAGTTCGAATGATGTATATATGTACTGTCGTGTTCCAGACGTTTGTCAAGAGAATAGTCACTGACCGTCAAACTATTATATTGTTACGGTCATTATTGAAAACCAACCTTATGGCAGTTGAATGTTCTTTTGAACAATTAAGATTAACGAATCAATTTACTACGGTAATTGATTTTATGTCTCGTTCTGTTCCTTTAAATGTATTGAGAGCTATTGATGATTAATGAAATTTTTATTTCTTTAAAAAAAATACATATCATTATATATATATATATATATATATATATATATATTGTCAAATATACGTCAAATTTATTTAATGGGACCACTTCAAGCACCAGGGCTCATGAAACTAGCCTAACTAAGCCAAATCTCTCTTTTACTTGTCCAAATCTCTCTTTTACTTGTCCATCGCACTAAAAAAACTCTTTCATACCAAACGCAAATCCTAATAACTAGATCTCTAATGCAAAAAAAGAAATGGAGAAATTAACAGAAAATTAATGAATTATGGCTTCTTATGGTTAGGGCGGGGCGTATTTGAGGGAATAGATCGAGGTAATCTGACGAACCACCAGGGTTATAACTTTGAGGATCAAATAATTGAATAGAAAGAAAACGTTTACCCGCTTTGGCTGCCGCAGAAAGTCCTTTCCCAATGATATAAACTTCTTCACTGCTCCATTACCCGGTTTTTGTATTAAACGGTTTTCTTCACTGCCGCAGAAAGTCCTTTCCCAATGATATAAACTTCTTCACTGCTCCATTCGCAAAAAGTGGTTACTTATACAACCAGCACAGCCGTGCATTTGATTTCTGGCTGGAAATTTGGCTTCCCAAATTAGATTTTTCATCAATGTTGATATCTCTTGTAACGACCCGTTATTTTAAATACGTGATTAACAGTAATCCGAATTCAAATTAATCCAAGTTAGCTTCGTGGTTAAGCCCGAGTTGTCACGATTAACGCGTGTGTGGGATTGCGTGATGTATTGTGTTTGTTTGGTGTGTAGTAATACATATACGTGAATAAATGAATAATCAGATCCATGAGAGAATGTCTAATACCATGTGTGGGTCATGTGGACATACATGAGATGAGGGATAGCGTTGACGCTCGAGTGTGCTCGGCGGTGGAAATTACGTAATTATAGGTGTAATTATAGGCATAAATATATATATATATTTATATATATTATGGATATATATAAATATATATATATATTAAAATGGAAAATAAATAAATAATGGTGAGTTGTTGGGATGCTGAGTGATACGCAGGGTCACGAGTGACACGCGTAGGATGTACAGTGGTGTGCACACCCGAGAATTCTCATTGGCGTGCTAACTGAAATTTTAGGCCTATATATCGAAAAATATATATATTTATATATAAATTAGTATATATAAATATATATATAATAAAAATCAGAAAATGTAAAACTACCATTAAGGGTATGGAAGTTATAAAGGAGAGATAAAATGAGAGGGGCATTTTCGTCATTTCAAAGGTTAAACAGCCTTCTCCCCTCGTTAAATCGAGAAACACAGAGAGCGAGAGAGATCGTGAGGAAGAGGAGGAGAGCTCGGCGATGACGAGCTCGCATGATCGAGACGAAATCAAGGTGAGCTTGTGTTCATTGTTGTTGTTGTCTCGTTTGTTACAGTTGGTATGGTGTGGCCGAGAATTGAAATTGACCAAGAGTGGTGAAGGCAAGGGAGTGGTCTCCCTTGCCAGTTCAGGTTGGGGTTGGGGTTGAGAGCCAACCCCAACGATGAATCAAATGAAAAAAAAGAAGAACAGAGCACCTCTATTCTTCGTGAAGAAGATGACCAGTAGGTCCTGAACCGGGCCGGTTCGGCTCGGTTGAGCTGAACCCGATTCAGCCCGGTTTAGGCCTAAACCAAAAGAAAAAAAAGAAAGAAAAGAGATAAAATGGAAAAGAAAATTCAGAAAAATAGAGAAAAATATTGAAAAAATAGTATTTTGACCAAACAAATAGAAATTGAGAGATTTCTATGAAAAATGAGAAATTCGAAAGTCGGATGAGACTTTACACCGGGGTTTTTACCTCGAAAAAAGGTAAAAACGTGAAATAGTCCAAATAGGTTGTAAACTAAGTCTTGGAATTTCGAATTTGAATGGGACCAATTTAGGGTATTAATAAATGAATATTAGACTTAATTGATGACAATTGGTCTATGTTAGGGAATGAATCAATGTGGAAAGAGGTTAAGGATTCGGGAAAATTGTACAAGTCAGTAAAACATAGAAAGCTCAGGAAAGGTAAGTGACACTCGTAGCTTTTATCAATTATGCAATGTAAACTAGTATTACTAGAGTATGTAGTGTACTGGACTGGGAATGGGTCAATATACCGTAATTTGACTTTGGTTTTACAAAAAGTTTTAAAATGAAAATGGATTCGGAAAGAGGTTTGGCGGGACGGATCGGCCTGGGGTTTGGAACTGTGGTGGAGTTGCTAACCATCACCGCGCCACCAGTGACTTGAGAATTATCCCGATCAATGCTTTCCAGTTGAGTTTAGCAGTTCATTAATCATAAACCAATCAGATGAGCATCGATTGGTTTAGTGATGATGAGTAAGTGCAACTCGATGTTTTATGAGTTGGCGGCACATTGACAAGAACTAGTTAGATGCCCAGTGACTGGTTCTTGAAGAATGTGAGAGGGCAACTCAGTACAAATATGAATATTTGAAATATAAATTACGGGTACATTGCAATGAACTAAGGAACTTGCATCTATATATATATATATATTATTTATATTGATTCATATGCTCCTGTAGATATGCATTTGATTCATGTTGTTATACATTGCCTTGATATTAATTGGTAGTTGGTGGTTAGTATAAGAGTCACTTACTGAGCAAGTAGGAGCTCACCCACCTTAACATCTCCAGGTATGGATGTACGCTAGGACTTGGAACTCAGGAAAGGAGAAGACCAGGGGTTTAGTATCTTCTCTACGGTGCAGTGAGTTTCTTGTTATATATATAAATTATTTTTCTTTATAATTTGTAATAATTAGGGTGGGAATACAAGCTCAATACCGATGTTCATGTCGGTATTGTATAACTTGTGTTTTATCGAAAAAGTTTTAAATTTTTCGTTGCGTTTGTTTTATGTTGTTTATTTAAATTAAGATATACAGGTTGTTGTCAGGAAATGTGGTAAGGCTCCTGGCTCTAATTATGTCCGATCTGGTTTACTGAGGCTTAATTTTTACAAATTTAAGTTATTATTTGTCTTGAAGTGAGAGACAGTTTTGGTATAGTGTGATATCAAAGAATGGTTGGTAAAGTTTGGCATAATTATTCTATTGATCAGTTGATGGAATAACTTTGATACAGTGAGTATCATAGACTGAGGTTATCACTTTCGAATTGGTTTCGAATGGTGTGATAACTCTGATATATAAGGATTAATGCCTAAAGTTGTACCTATATATTGAAATGGAAATTTAGGTTAACTGACTCGGAGATTGGTTATCAAGTCAGGGATAACCTAGGACTAAATGAACGGTTTTTATAGATGTTTTGGGGGGTAATGAAAGATAAAAGATTGAGATATATATTTTTGAGTTGATATTATATCTATGCGATAGATATAGTTGTACTGTCTTGCTTAAGAGTGAATTGGGAAGTCTTATCTCATATCTATGACTTGGTAAGTCAAAGGAAATTGATGATGAGGGTTCTTGGGAACTGGACTTCAGAGATAATGGGATAAAGGAAGACAGTGAAATGATAATAGGATGATTTGTCTCCATCTATTTCTCAGGATATGAGAATATGTATATTAAGGGTTAGGGTTTGTGGAACCCTGAACCCAAATGTTATAGATATGGAAAAGGGAAGAGTTTAGATATAACTCTTCAATGGAATAATCTTTAATGGTCTGAATCCTCACTGATATTGTCTAATGAGAAATAATCAGTGTAGAAGGAACGATGGGTCCTAGACTTAGAGACATATTTCAAGTGAATTGACTTAAAAAATGGAATGAATGACCATAAAAGGTAAATGAAATATGAAAATGAATGACTTATACAAAACTCAAAGGTAAGGAGTCACTTTGAGTAGAAATGATACTAGTGTCGAGATTAGTTGAGTTTGATGAAAAGTCATTCAATGAGGAAAATAGTGGTGAATGATGATAAGAATCTAGTTGAGGTTAGATAATCATTAGTTGAGCATACTTCATGAATGATTATGAAGTATACGATTCCATATATGGTGTTAGTCTATATTGGAATAGTGAGAATAAAACTTGTAAGTATGGTTGTGGTATAGTCGCATATACTGAAAGTAATGTAAGGAAAAAGTTTATTAGTGTTGTGGCGATGTAACTCCAAGCACTAATAGTATAATAACAAGGAAGCATGTCGATATAGTTGGGATATAGTCGCACATACTGAAGGCGAAATAGAAAGGACTTATTAATATTGTTGTGGGTAATTGTACTCATTACTAGAGCAATAAAGACAAAGGAATGATGATATGAAGGAATCACACATAGAGAAATGAAATGGTAAGGAAATGATGAAGTTACTCTAAAAGTGAACAGTTACAACAAGAGTTGAGAGTTGAAGAATTTGAGAGAAATTTATGTTTTTGATCAACTCTATCTTGTTTGAAGAATTAAAATTACTTTTAGGATAAAGGTAAATTGAAAATGGAAGTGGAAGGTGAGTGACAATTGCATAAGCCTAAGGACTGAAAAAGTCAAAAGTAGAGGCTTAACATCAAATTATTTAACAATATTTCGAGACATTAATATAGAAAGATTCACAGATATGACACTCATGTCATCAGAGATATCTGATGTGGATAGAAAGTAAAGGGCAAGTTGCAAATACGTAAGCCTAACGACTGGTAAGGTTAGGAACAGAGATTTAACATCAACTCATTTAGGAACTTTCTCGGCATGGAGGCAAAAAGAGTGACAAACCTGATAATCTTGTTATCGGAGATACCAGATAGGTACAAAAAGATGTATTGTTTGAGTAAGTTGAAAAAAACATAGCAATGAGCTAGTGAGGTGTTTAATTTGATATATTGGACTGGTACAGTCTAAATTGAGGAGAATGAGTTGTCAATAAAGTTAAGGACTGAGAATCCAAGGAATGATGTACAATATTGGAAATGAATAGGTAAGCAGTATATCAAGAGGTTGGTATTAACTGCAATCTATAATGGAAAATGTTGAAATTTATAAATTCTACAAATAAACAATTCGTAGAAATACAATAATTACTGAAAATTCAAATGGCTTGGGTTGAGTAAGCTAATAAGAGGTCAGAAATGGGAAGTCAAACTCGATAAAAGAAAGTTGTGTTATTAAGGTTTCAACAAGGTCAATTATATGAAGTGATGGAAATCTTATCACAACTTAAGTTAGGAATTCATCAAATTACTTAAATTGTTGATACCAAACCAATGATTAATCCTATTGTACTTGAGGTATTATGAAAATTGTATGAGTTTAAGAACTCAAGTTGAGTGATAAATAAATGTGAAGTGAATTTCAAGGAAATAGTGATTTTTTTAGAATTGACAACTCAAGTGTTTAAATCAAATAAAACCAATAGTTCTCAATAGATGATTGAGATTTGGTTGTCATGGAGTAAAGATCAGAATCTAGGAGTATATGATCAAGCGATGGCTTGATAATGTGAAAGATTATGGTGTAAACTATAAAAACTCACTAGAGCTCATACTATGTTTAATAAAGGAAAGAGGTAGAGTTGTTGGACTCTATCAAGATAAGATCATCATTAAGTTGACAATGATGACAAATATGAAAATAGTTGAAATTGTACCAAAAGCACCAAATACTATTGTAGAGTTATGTGAAACTCTGACAATAGATTGGTATATACAAAAGTTGTGGGTGCAATGGTTATGTTCAACTGAATTCTACTAGAATGTGTTGAATTTTAAATTACGAGTTGAAGGATTTGACTGAGGTTAAGACAATTGGAGAGTTGTCTTATATTCAACAGAGATAAAGGAAAGTGAAGAAACATGAAATGATTGAAGCATACAAACAACTTATACAGAGAGTTGTGATATAGTTGTATTGTATGATCAATTAATTTAAGAATGGAATAACTTTAGAATGATATGAGGATGAGTTGTACATGATACAAAGGATGCCTTGAGGAAATTGAAATATAGTTCAACTACAATAATTGCTTGATTATACTTGGATTACGGAAAAGTTAAAGGTGTATTCTAATACTTTTATCCAAGTAGTTATCTGTTGATACAATAAAACAAGAGATTGTAGTAAATACATTTGATATGGTTTAAAAGAAATTAATAGGAAATAATGGTGTTGGTAGGAGTACCAAACAATTATAAGGCATCCGTGATAATGAAAAAACTAAAAATACGTATTTCAAATGATAGATTGAATGAATTGGAAGAATAAGTCTTAGAGAAAAGACTTGAATATAATAAGATAGGGATGAAGATCCCAGTATTAGTATAAATTCAGTTAATTGGACAGTACATGCAAGTTCATTCATTCATTAGAAAGTTGTGAAGTACAGTTGTATCATGTACAAGGGTTTGAAGGGTATGAATGTCGTTTAGTTATTCCTAAGATTGAAAGATTTTAGGGGAATCACTAAATGATAGATGAAAATTATGGAAAACCAGTGAAACTGGTAACATGTGATTTAAGGGAAGCTTCAAACTATGAGAGTTTGAAGAGTATGATTACGCCAGAGTGAAATAAAATGTGATGTAATGAGTTACTGGAGTGTGAAAGATAATATATTCACTCTGAGGAATCACTCATATAAGTGATTGACGATAGTTAATAGTTGAATGAAAGAAAGGGGCAAGAGAGGTAATTATAATAGAAACTTCTCACTATTATCTCATCAGAGAGATAGATAAAATTGATGAATAAGGGAAGTCCTGTGCAGGCTTATCATCAATTGAGAGGTTGGAATTGATAATTACCAGTCATTTCTTTGGAGTCCAAAATGAGACTGAACTCAGTAAATGAATGAATTAATTGGTGATAGAATTGATTAAGAAATCTAATTGGAACTACTCAATGTGTTAGAGATTGATTATGAATGAGTAGTATCCATATTACATGTTTTAATGGAAATTGTGCTGGACGTATTAAATTCTGAAATGAAAATTTGATTCATGAGGAAGGTTAGACAAGAATGATTCTGAATGTCTCAGGAATCTCTTTATATGAAAACCAGATGATATGCAGAGATGATGATATATGTAATGTTATACTATATTTGAGTATAAGATTCGAAATTTTGAATGATATGCAGATGATGATGATATACTATAGATTATAAATGGGTTGAGATGATGTATACAGAGAGATTATAAAGAAATATGAGACGGATTCAGCATGTGATATTGAGTAGTGAAACCTAAAGAGTTCAAGCAAGTATCGAAAAAGAAAAAAAAATGAAAACGATGAGAATGTTGTGTGATTGACCTTGCCATTCACCGATGGTTGGAATGGAGGTAGGAAACACGCATATGTTGACTTTACTTTTCATTTGTGGTGGACAAAGATAGGAAATGTGATGCATACATATGTTGACCTTGCTGTTCATTTGTAATGGACAGAGGTAGGAGACATGATGATTTTCTACCTTGCCGTTCAGTTATGGGATGGACAGAGGTAGGAGACACGATATTGTTGATCTTAGTGGATTCGTCAATGCTTGAGTTACAACAATCTTTAAGAAAAAGAGAAAACGTCATACATATCATAGGTTATGGATGTATCAAAAGATATATGAGATCTTTTGGGAATCTCACATGTGGCGGCTCCAATTTCCACATTGGTCCGCCACGGGAGGCCACGCGGGCCCACAGCTGTCCACGTCACCGCCAGCTGTGTCCCACGTCCAATTATCCATTATTAATCAATTTTCGGTTAACTTTGATGTTATGAGTTAACTTTTATTCCTTTAATATCATTTAACCACAATTTACGCAGCGGAAGATTTACTAACAACATAAAGATTCAACATGTATATTATGAGCAAAATGCCTAAGTGGAAACCATATCAACTGTACATCATATACATATCATCTAAGAATCCTCAAAATATCAAAATATACAACCTATCTCTCAAGTCCCAAAACCCAACATAAAAAAAGTAAATATAAACATACGTACGAGAAGGGCTAGAGTTGTCAATCGATGTAGTCCTCAAGCTTGCCCTTTTCCCGGCTTGTACTAGGGTCTGCACTTAGCCATCACAAAAAGACAGATGACGAGTCCAAAGAGAGAAATCCCAAGGAAATTCACCAAGTAATTACGAAAGTAAAAGTACTGGAATTTAAAATACTATTATTTAAACATGCGGAACAAAAGAATGCAGACAACTGTAAAAAGGACCATCGCATGCATAAATATAGTGATGAAATAAAGTACGTGTACATAAAAATCACACTAAGTCATATTTTGGGTTTTTCCCCAGGCACGACCCATGAAAACACACCAATGGGTTAGCCCTGGACCCTCTAGGTGGTCGGCGTAGACCCACGACGCACCCACACAAGCCTACCATACCCGGGTAGCCTATTCACCGACGTATACCTAGACAAGTGCTATAACTTAGTGGACTCTATGGCCGTAACGAATAAGCACCAGGTGGGAAGTGATCTCAACACCGTAAAGACACCAGGTAGGAGTAACTCCACTACCGTAAAGTCATCAGATGAGAGTACTCAACCACCGTAAAGCAATAACGGAATGGAATAAAGAATAAATAGAACTGAATTCAAATAAGTCAAACAGTAAATACTTAAAGTGAAGTTCAATTGGGATACTACACACCTCAAATCGCACTCCTTATCCCAAAAACCAAACCTTAGCCCAGCTCCAATAAATGCCGACAATTCAAATTATCACCCGAATTATACCTATTACCATTTATCATTAAATTAGCTTCAATTTAATATATTATGTCAATTTTTCATTTTTCGAGGCTAAAACCCCGACTATTATCTCGCCAACATTTCCAAGAAAATCCCAAATTTCCTTTGTTTGATCAAAATATATTTTTTCTAATTTTTTCCTATTTTATCTGAATTTTCTATTAATTTTTCAGATTTTTTTTTTCAAAACTGTTTTTTCTTTTTTTTTTTTTTTTTTTTTTTTTGAGTTGGTCGAACCGGACCGGTTCACCCGATCCGGTCCGCCCAATCGAATCGAACCGCCCGGGGGTCGGCCCGACCCCCCAGACAGGTCGGGTCGGCCCGACCCGGTTGGGTCTTCTTCTCCAACAGAGGCGCACAGCGCCTCTGTTTCACCAAATTTTTTTTTTCTTGAATCGATAGAGGGAGAGGGAGAGGGGAAACGACATGGGAGTCGTCTCCCTCCTCGGACGAACTGTTCTCGCAGTTCGTCCGAGCTCTCGAGCTCCACCCCACCTCCACCACCGAATCACCAAACCGCCACCACCACCAACACATACAACAACAACAACAAAAACAACATAACAACATCAAAAACTCACCTCCTTCGCCTCTCCAACACGAGCTCAATCTCTCTTCCTCTTCTCTCGATTTCTCCTCCTTTCCTCCTCGATCTTCTTTTCGATTTTTTTTCTTAAAATGTGAGAAAATGGTGGTGACGGTGGTGTTTGTCAAATATTTGGGGTGAACCTTTTGCCCCTAAAACCTTATCCTCCTCTTTACAAAGTTCATGCCCTTTTTGGTCATTTCATTATTATTTATTTATTTTCTAATTTTTAATATATATTTATATATATATATATTAAACTCCTTATATACATATATATAAATATATATACTTACCTATACTTTCGTGCCTAAAATTTCGTCGTGCGCGCCAACGAGCGTACTCGGGCGTGCACACTATCGTACCACCTACGCGTGTCGACCACGACCCCGCGTTTTACTAGGCGCCCACCAATTTACGTATTTTATCACATTTAATTCATTTAATGTGTGTAATATTTTTTTCTCAACTTAAAATTTCGTCTTTAATCTACCCGGTACCCGCGTCGACATGCATATCGATGCGAATACTCATCACACAATCTCACACGTCAATTTAAAATATAATTACACACATCGCGATGTCGTTAACCTATTTTAACATAAACATCGCAAATTAACCAAAACAATACACAAAATATTAATTCCCACGAACGTCCACGCTGGCATCCGCGTCTGTAATGACGTCATAAAATAACGACAAATATTAATTGGGCCGTTACATCACATATGAACGGGCTATAGAGATTCGGATTAAGTGAAATTGATGGAATAATGTTATTCACATTTCATTAAATTGAATGAGAAGAATGAAATGGTAATTTGGTTACATTTATTCTTCAAAATAAAGTTGAGATAAGTTTTGTACTAGTGATAGGGTGGTGCAACCACATATACTAGACAAGCAAGGAATGAGAAAGCTAAAGAGTAGGAAATATAATGGAATAGTGAACTCCATTATTGTTCGAGGTCATTGGAAATTTGTATGTACCTTTAATTTCGAGGACGAAATTGTTGCTAAATTGGGAGACTGTAACGACCCGTTACTTTAAGCACGTGATTAACAGTAATCCGAATCCAAATTAATCCGAGTTAGCTTCGTGGTTAAGCCCGGGTTATCACGATTAACGTGTGTGTGAGATTGCGTGATGTATTGTATTTGTTTGGTGTGTAGTAATACGTATACGTGAATAAATGAATAATCGGATCCATGAGAGAATGTCTAATACCATGTGTGGGTCATGTGGACACACATGAAACACGGGATAGCGTTGACGATCGAGTGTGCTCGGCAGTAGAAATTACGTAATTATAGGCGTAATTATAGGCATAAATAAATATATATATATATATATATATATTTATATATTATGGATATATAAATATATATATTAAAATGGAAAATAAATAAATAATGGTGAGTTGTCGGGATGCCGAGTGATACGTGGGGTCACGAGTGACACGCGTAGGACGTACAGTAGTATACACGCCCGAGAATTCTCGTTGGCGTGCTAATCTGAATTTTAGGAGCTATATATTGATAAATATATATATTTATATATAAATTAGTATATATAAATATATATAATAAAAATCAGAAAATGTAAAACTACCATTAAGGGTATGGAAGTTATAAAGGAGAGATAAAATGAGAGGGGCATTTTCGTAATTTCATAGGTTAAACCGCCTTCTCACCTCGTTAAATCAAGAAACACAGAGAGCGAGAGAGATCATGAGGAAGAGGAGGAGAGCTCGGCGATGGCGAGCTCGCGTGATCGAGACGAAATCAAGGTGAGCTTGTGTTCATTGTTGTTGTTGTCTCATTTGTTACAGTTGGTATGGTGGCCATGGCTGAGAATTGAAATTGACCGAGAGTGGTGAAGGCAAGGGAGTGGTCTCCCTTGCCAGTTCGAGTTGGGGTTGAGGTTGAGAGCCAACCCCAACGATGAATCAAATGAAAAAAAAAAAGAACAGAGCACCTCTGTTCTTCGTGAAGAAAATGACCAGGAGGTCCTGAACAGGGCCGGTTCGGCTCGGTTGAGCCAAACCCGGTTCAGGCCTAAACCAAAAGAAAAAAAAAAGAAAGAAAAGAGAGAAAATAGAAAAGAAAATTCAGAAAAATAGAAAAAAAAAATGAAAAAAATAGTATTTTGACCAAACAAATAGAAATTGAGGGATTTCTATGAAAAATGAGAAATTCGAAAGTCGGATGAGACTTTACACTGGATTTTTACCTCGAAAAACGTGAAATGGTCTAAATAGGTTGTAAACTAAGTCTTGGAATTCCGAATTCGAATGGGACCAATTTACGGTATTAATAAATGAATATTAGACTTAAATTGATTACAATTGGTCTATGTTAGGGAATGAATCAATGTGGAAAGAGGTTGAGGACTCGGGGAAATTGTACAAGTCAGTAAAACATAGAAAGCTCAGGACAGGTAAATGGGACTCGTAGCTTTTATCAATTATGCAATGTAAAATAGTATTACTAGAGCATGTAGTGTACTAGACTGAGAATGGGGCAATGTACCGTGATTTGACTTTGGTTTTACAAAAATGTTTTAAAATGAAAATGGAATCGGAAAGAGGTTTGACGGGACGGATCGGCCTGGGTTTTGGAACTGTGGTGGAGTTGCTAACCATCACCGTGCCCCTAGTGACTTGGGAATTATCCCGATCAATGCTTTCCAGTTGAGTTTAGCAACTCATTAATCATAAACCAATCAGATAAGCAGTGATTGGTTTAGTGATGATGAGTAAATGCGACTCGATGTTTTATGAGTTGGTGGCACATTGACAAGAACCGGTTAGATGCCCAGTGACTGGTTCTTGAAGAATATGAGAGGGCAACTCAGTGCAAATATGAATATTTGAAATACAAATCATGGGTATATTGCAATGAACTAAGGAACTTGCATCTGATATATATATATATATATGTTGTTTATATTGATTCATATGCTCCTGTAGATATGCATTTGATTCATGTTGTTATACATTGCCTTGATATTAATTGGTAGTTGATAGTTAGTATGAGAGTCACTTACTGAGCAAGTAGGAGCTCACCCACCTTAACATCTCCAGGTATGGATATACGCTAGGACTTGGAACTCAGGAAAGGAGAAGACTAGGGGTTTAGTATCTTCTCTACGGTGTAGTGAGTTTCTTGTTATATATATAAATTGTTTTGTTTTATAATTTGTAATAATTAGGGTGGGAATACAAGCTCAATACCGATGTTCATGCCGGTATTGTATAACTTGTGTTTTATCGAAAAAGTTTTAAATTTTTCTCTGCGTTTGTTTTATGTTATTTATTTAAATTAAGATATACAGGTTGTTGTCAGGAAATATGGTAAGGCTGCTGGCTCTAATTATATTCGATCTGGTTTACTGGGGCTTAATTAGAGTTTCAGGCCAAAATTTTTTTAATTAAAATTAGGGGCTGTTACATCTCTCTTGGATCATCCAACTTGAGAAGGTTTGCAATGCAATCATCGTTATAGAATGTGTAAACGTTGATGTACTGCTGCTTCTTATTTGCTGGGAAATAAGGAGAGGATTGGCAATTAGAATTGCATATGCGATTGTGGAATTGGCACGCCCCGCATGAGTTTTGAGTTGTTACTTTCCAACCTCTACGTACAAAATAGTTGAAGATAGATCAACTAGAGAAAACGCTACCTTATGGAGTGGAGAGAACAAGATATATATATATATATACTAGTTTCATGATCGTGCTACGCACGAATGAGCCCGCTCGCTTCGCTCGCGGGAATTAAATTAATTAAATAAATAACTTAGGTATATGCATACTACTTGTTTATGATACTAATCAACAATCAATCAAATACATTGCCAGAGGAAGTCAGTAGCTATTATCCTTATAACTGTGGCCCAAGTAATTACAAGTGACACAAAGACCATATATAAACTGTAATAGTTTGTAATATATAAAGAGGATGGGTTGTAGACTTGTAGTGTGACTATTTTATTTATTTATTTTTTTGGTCTTTGACAAAAAAAAAGTTGTTTTTGGTATATAAACTCACTTCTTGTGTTTGGTCAAAATAAAAAAAACTCAGTTCTTGTGCAACACTGTTGTGTGACTATACAAAGATATGCACACCAAGCGGGTTGACATTATATGATGCACCTTAAGTGCATATCTAGAGGCGCATCGTGCGGCGCTAACCCACTCAACAAGCCTATCTTGGTGTCTAAAGTAGGCCAGCATAATAATAAAGTATCAATCTCAAATTAGTTGGGGTGACAACATAAATCAAACCTTTTATTATATAAAAAAGTTGAGAAAAAAATTATATTACCATATGATAATCACTTAAAAAATTTTAATTTTGATGACACGTGTAAGGGTTGGCCTCTCCTCTCTCTAAAGCCTGGCTTTGTCCTTGGATGGCGCAAGTAGCTATCGGAAGCACAAATCCATAGCTCATCCTATCATCTACTCCACAATGGCAACATGCAATGGAGAAGAGATGTTATTATCTGTTGGAGTTGTTAAGATTGAAAGTTCTAACCTTCTCATGGAAGTTCTTGTTGAGCAAAATGTTTGCCGACTTGATATCCCGGTAAATGTAAATAGTAATGTTATGCTTTTGGATATATTCTAGCCCCCTTGTTGATTCAAGAACGCTCTTGTAAACCATGGCAGGGGCTTCATTCCTAAAGCAAACAATTTAGCCACACTTGAATACATTTAATTAAGATTGGTAAAAACTAAAGTGGATTTTCATGGACAGTTATTTCTGTTAATCTTAGCTGGGTTATATAAATGTTGGCTTAAGTTTCCGTTCTCTATGTATTCATAGACAAGGAATAGTGATCCCTCGACACAAAATACGTTCACGCGTATTAAGGCCTTCAAAAAGTAATTTGACCATAACATTGTGTATATTTAGCAGGTAATAAATGGAAAGAAATCATATGAATATGTAATTAACGAAATGGTTCAAGTAAAAGCATGCAACACAAAGTGGGGAGTGTGGTAGAAATGGAAGTGGAAGAAAATGTTAACCAACTGTACAATTTTGAAACAAAATAAACAAAGAAAAAAAGAGAAATAATCAGGGGATACATAAGTTTAACCAACTGTTTCATGCTTTCTCTTGTTCTTATTCTTCTTTTTCTTGCTAGACTTCTCATTAATACTAAAGATGAAGCAGTAAAATACCTTGCAGCCCTTCCAGATGAGGTGAAAACAATAATGCCAGAAATGAATGTGATTAGAGAGTTATCACCAGAAATGATAAATAATAAAACACCTCTTCCAAAAGACATCTTGTCAAGAAAAATATTGATAAATAAAACAAATCATGGTAAATCTCACAAAATAGACATGAAAAGGTACTAAAAAGATAAGTAGAAGAAGAGTAACACTAACTTCAAAGGCACCAGTAAAGCTCCACTTGAGTTGATTCGTTTTAAGTCGGGGAATGACACCTGAAAGCACAGGCATTGTGGGCCTGTATTTGGCAAAGCGCCCAGAAAAAAATTCAAACAAATTTTTTTTTTTTTTTTTGAAAACTATGAGATTGGAGATATGTAACAAAAAAACATCAGAATATTTCTAAAATTATCCATTCATTAATACTAAAGATGAAGCAGTGAAATACCTTTCAGCCCTTCTAGATGAAGTGAAGACAATATTGCCAGATGCCTTCACCTTAATTGCAACTCGAACCTGTCATAGTTTTAATTCCAAATATTAAAAAAAAGAAGTAAGAACGTACTATGCTTTCATAGTTGTAAAAATGACTATATGACAAAGGTAGTATATCAACCATGCAATATAACCAAAAAATAAATTACATGACCAAATTCCCTATCCATTTACCACTATCGCTGGAATTTCCATTAAGAATGGTTACAGGCCTTGACATTGCCAATTCCCTGATCTCTTGTGCCAATTGTCGAATTTGAGAATGTTAATCAAAGGAATTGTATCAGAACCAGAACCATTGTGATGAATATTAAATAGGAAAACTAAAATCATAACTGAACAAATTTTAATGTGTCTTCAAATACACCTTCTAAATGAAAAAAGTAAAAAGAAATGAATAAATCTCCAACCAATTATCAGAACCAGCATCATTGTGACAAATATCAAATAGAAAAACTAAAATCAAAACTGAACAAATTAATGTGTCTTCAAATACACCTTCTAAATTAATAAATCTCCAACCAATTGTATAGTACATGAAGGATTGGTATTTCTTTACCTCCACTAACTCAACCAAATATATAACCTTTGATATTGGAGCCATCAGCCATTAAACAACATTTCAAAATAAAGTATAATGTTTCATGCCATTTTTATTTTTTTTCTAAAAAAGAAGCATATAAAAAATTACCTATGGTGCATACAGAAAATGTCAATCACAAAAAAGTTCAGATACCTATGAGAAGAAGTTCAAGTCCTAGTTCTTTTGGGATCAAATGTAAAATTACAAAATTCATAGCTACTGTGGAAACCAAAGCTCAAAGATGAGATTTCTTCACAAGGAAAAATTCACTTGCATGAAGCCTTCTCGACGTGACTACATCTAATGGTCCACAGTTAGCAAGAGTTGACACATGAAATGGCATATGAATAGTTGTAGCAAGAGTTGACACATGAAATAGTATATGAATAGTTGTCTCATTCACTCTGTGCATTCTGCTAATTTTAATAATGGAAGGAAAACATTTTTGAAGTTACAGGGATCATCTATTAAGCCGTAATTGAACCTGCTGCACGAAGCATGGCCTGAAATTGTTAAGTGAAACTACTCCCTAAATGTACAGAAATTATAAAAATTCTGAATAAGGTGCCACAATTTCCATTTTAGTAGAAACAACATCTGTTTTTCATTACAAGTCAATTAACACCTATCATCTTCTCTTATTGGAAACATTCTACAATGTTCAGGTTTTGTTTTCTCTTAAATTTGAGAACTGTACTGTTCTTCTTTTGGCAGTCCTGAAGGTTATTCACCGTTTCTTTGAAGGCAAGAAATCATTATCCATAATACAGTAAATAGTGAAGCAAAAAAGAACAACTCACTGGATTGTCTTAATACTTTCATTCAGCAAGGCTCTCTCTTCTTTTCATCCTACACATACAACAAACAAGTAATTTTTCATTGCAAATAAAATATAAATACAATGAAGTTATCAATGTTGCCACCTGCAAGTTCAATCCTCAATTGATCAAATCATGTTGTAAACTCCCATTCCCATCTGCAGTACATATCACCCAAATCACAGAAAAACTCATTGATCGCAAAAGAATCAATAAGCCCCGCCACATTGATTCAATCGTTAATGATTAGCAAAGGAGTTCAAAAATTCAATAAACACTATAATTTATGTTATTTGGAGGTCAAAAATTGTAAATAGGAGAATTCATAGGTCAAAACAATGACCACAATGCAGAAGCTAAAAAGGCACTATTGTAGTTGAACCCACTGTTGCAGTCTCCAAAAGTCCCAAGTCATTTGCACACTAGCCGCTCTCTTGGTCGCTGTTACTTTAATCGCTGCAGTGAACTTCAATTTCATTCGTATTTTCAACAAAAATCTCTAAAATAACCAGAAAAAAAAGAAATTAAAAAAAAAACAAACAAAGAAAAACTTGAAACAAATAAATCCAAGATCCAAAAGAAAAAAATTAGATTCGGCTATCATTTCCAATAAGTAATCAATCAAAAAAGAAAAAAACGATATGCAGAAAAAATAATACAAAACAACAAAAGAAATGAGAACATGGGTATTGGAATCAACAGAGAACTCTTACATGCCATTGTTCATCAGATATCTCAACCTTGTAATCGCACATCATCCTATTTGAATCCCAACACATAAAAAACAGAAAGGACTGTGCGAAGGCCCAAAGCATCAGGAAACATAAAATTTGTTTCAAGAAGTAACAATATTCTTGTAGACATTTCATCAAACAACTTAAAAGCACTCTAAAAAGGCTAAAAACTGTCCAAGTAAAACAAAAAAATTCAATCTCAATACACAAAAAAACAAAGCAAATCCCCAACTACAAACCTCAAGAAGTACATCCCAAAAAAACAACAAATGCCTTGGATGAGAAAGACGTATTTACCTTATCATTGAACCATACATTGTTATCAATTTGAGACTCATAGAAGATAGGAATCCCAATCTCACCTGCAACACTAATCACTCCAACATTACAGGTACATTACAAAATCATCTGAGTACCCATCAAACTCAAAAAAATAGAAATATTGAAGAAGAGAAATGAGGGACACCGAGTTTTGGTCCAAAATTGAGGGCTCTAATGCATATATATGTAGTGCGTATGCGGTTTTTGAATTAAAATGCAATGAACTGCGAGGCTCCCATTGGAGCGCAAAAACGAGGCCTTCAAAGCGGCCACTCCCAAAAACTGTACACCATTCCTGCTGCTGCTGCTGTTAATCAACCGCACTCACCACCTCCTCGCCAGAAATCACGAAATCGGTTGAAGGAATTAAGAAAAGGGGTAAAATGGGAAGTTCAAGTAACGAAGGAAAGGAGAATTATTCTCACTTTTATTATATTGATAGATATATATATATATATATGTATATATGGCAAACGTGCGAAGCACGAACGAACTCGCTTACTACGCTCGCATAAATTAATTTAATTATGAGTGTATGCTTTTGTTATTCAAAAAAAAATTATAAATTTTTAAAGGAATATAAGACAATTGAATTCTAATATAAGAAACAAAACAATATATAAATACGAAAAATGAAAGTGACCTATCAATCTAACAAAATATTTTTTACCAGCAATTACAATAAAAAAGGTAAAAAAAAGTTCTTGAATATGACAAAAAGAAGTAATGTGAGTCTTTTTTTTTGGATATATGAAAGTTGATAGATAGAGTTTGATATCTATAAATAGGAATGTATTTCACTTGGAAAATCGTAATTGTTAAAAAAAAGGAAATCTATTAAATGATAGAAAGATATATCATTATCTATGAAATTGATTTAAAAGGGTAACATTGTCAAATTGAGTGAAAGATGAAAAAAAAGATCGATTTGTATCATGTAAGCGATCGATTTTTAAAAAGGGAAAATTGTAAAATTAAGTGACGGATAAAAAAAAACCAACACTGTTTCTTATTATACTACACATATATATCACAAAATTAAAAAGGGCAATAAAGTAATTTTGCTTATTACATTAGTCTATCAACTATATATAAAAGCAGGAATCTTTAATTTTTGAGTGGTAAGCAAAAAGTCTTTTTTGCCCTTATTTTTATGTTATTTTACATACATTCCCAAATTACATTTTTTGCCATTTTTTGCACTCATATACATCAATATGTATGTGAATTGCATCAGACCAATTCTCTCTCTCCATTGGTCTCCTTTCGCTTGCACTTGCCTTGCTTTCTCCATTTTCTCTTATTTTTGTGTTATTTTACATACATCCTCAAATCATATTTTTGCCCTTATTTACACTCATATACATCAATGTATGTGAATTGCATAACACCAATTCTCTCTCTCTCTCTCTCTCTCTCTCTCTCTCTCTCTCTCTCTCTCTCTCTCTCTCTTCCCTTCCTTTTGCTCGCACTCGCCTTGTTTTCTCCATTTTTCTCTCTCTCTCTCTCTCCCCTTCCTTTTGCTCGCACTCCCCTTGTTTTCTCCATTTTTCTATTGGTCACTTTTTGCTCGCACTTGCCTTGTTTTATATGTTTTGATTTTTTGCCTAGGTTCGATTCCTATGTATCTTCAATTCATAAATTGTTTTGTTATTCCTATAAACAAATAAATTATTTTGTTATGTCTCCTTTATTTGATTTGTGCATTATATCATTCACATTATAAATTGCATACTTGTAACCTTACACCATTCTAAACCTTGTACGTAGTATAAACTCAATAAGGTTCAGTTATAAATTCGTGCAAAGAACATAATGAAACTAGAATATATATATATATATATATATATATATATATATTGGGCATCTTACAAAACACCATAAATGGCTAAAAAACAAATTGTGTGCCCAAAGTGTGTTAGATTATCATTTTCCTTTATATATTACTATCTTATTTTTTTTTTACTTAAGTGGGAATCGAACCACGATCTCCCGATGTCTTGCTTTTTAATTCACAAGTGATGTCTTTACCATCTCACCAAAGAGGCTTTGACTATCTATTAGAAATTATAATTGTGCTACAATTACAATTAAGCTATTTTTACACTCTCGATCTGTTTTGTACGTGCTACTTTAAAATTGTGTTTATGTTACAATTACAATATCCTCTATCCTTGTTAAAAATAGTCGATGAAATGGAAAAGTAGCCAATTCTGATTGCAACACGTACGCTTAAGAACTCACAATTATTTTTCTCAAAAAAAAATTAAAATTAAAAATGGGGCTTGTTATATGCACACCCAAATTGGCTTTAATTATAGGCCTAATTTGCAAAAATATCTTGTAAAAATATCCTAACATTTTGATTTTGACAAAAATATCTTAACCTTTTGATTTCTTGTAAATTGTATCCCCACTTCATATTTTTGAATAAATTACACTTAAAAATATAAAAAATTATGAACACAATTAAGAATATTATTTCATATAATGCAATGTATATGCAATCTAGTGATCATTCATCACTTTAGTTGTGGTTTAACACATAATAACTACAAGCAAGGATACAATTTGATTGAAATCAAAAGATTAGGAAATTTTTGTAAACATTAAACGTTAGGATATTTTTGCAAAAACTTTGAAACGTTATGATATATTTGTCTATTATGCCTTAATTATACATGCACCACATATATAAGCACACACCTTTTTAGATCCTGCCATACGTAAGCACCTTACATTTCCATAAGAGCACCTCGATTTGGAGTGCACCCAAATTCAAATTTTAATTTCACCCAACATTTTTACTAGAACACACCTTCATTCTAATTGAAAGCACTAAACTTCAAAACCTTGGTCGAAACATCTATTTCAGATTCAACAACATATGATTAAGACTTACCTTATAAGTTCGGTGTTGTTCGACTGAACCTCTTTTGGTGAAATTTAGTTGACAATTGCCGACCTAAAGGTTCAGTGCGACTCCAATTAAATGTTCGACAGGCTTTGACTGACTCTCCAACTAGCTGTTTGGTGGGATCTGACTGACTCTCCAACTAGAGATTCTGACCTGCGAGGCCGAATCACTTGATGAATATGCCCTACGAATCACAAGAAGAAAATATGTGAAGGGATGATGGTGGATCGAGTGCACAAAATGAGAGAAAAGGGTGGCGTGGTGCACTAATCGCAGTGATGGGCATAAAGGTCATTTTGCAGTAGAATTGACTTTTTTAAGTTGTCTTTTCCGCTGGGGGTGCCATAAATAAAAGGGGGTGCGTATAATCAGACTTTTTTTATTATTGTTTTTTTACCTAATTACGTACTCTTCAAATACGCTGCACTTTTCTTTCAATTATTTTGAGGGAAGGTGGCGATGGTGAAAGACGACTGCAATGACTAGAGCAGGATGGATGGAGGCGGGAAAATTAGCAGATAGAGGCGACGATGTGTAGTCGAAGTTAGCTTTCAGCTGGAGCAGTAATATTGTGCTAAGTTCGAGTGGACAACATCGTACGTTTAGCTCAACTGGTATTACAGATAGGAATGGTAACCCTGTGAAAGTGTCCATTCATTTGGCATTGATTGATGTACGTATAAATTATTAATTTGTGACTTAAAAAGTTAAACCCCGCGTAATTTTAGAAAGTTACCGCGATTGAGTTTCCTTTCTTAGAAAGTTACCGTTTGAGTTTGACTACAACTTTGAGTTAGAAATTGGTAATATATAGAACCCCCCCTAGTTATCAAAGTTGTTGAAAGTTGAGATTTTTCTCGTGTGTTATAAACATTGCAGAGATCGATGAGTTCAGTAACTGCCCAACATGGTTCGATTCAAAACCAAAACCCTAGAATTACTTGGAAAGACTGCAGTGTTTTGCTGGACATCAACGATGGCGATCGTCTCGTCTTCGCTCGTCTATCGGATGGATCGTAAGTACAATTTCGCGTAGCGTAGATCTGTCGATTCATTCATTCATCCATGAAGAATTTTGAGTTCTTGTGTTGCAGAACGGTGAAGATTGGGAACAACAAGTGTTCGCTTCGTCCACTGATCGGTTGCCCTTTTGGTTCTCTGTTTCAAGTGGAGACAGGGCCTAAGGGGGCCTATCTGTCCCGCGTCGTCGCGATGTCAGAAGGTATTATTGCTCCTAAATTGTACCTGTTTTTATTGGATTTGAATGAAAGCTGGAAGCTTTTACACTGCAGTCCTTTTACTTGTTGGAATTTGTCTCGTTGTAATGTTCAATCCAGTATTTTCAGTTGTTTTTGCTTATCTACAGACCTATTGGAGGGGAAAAAGGTGCTTTCCTTTAAGTGTTGTTGATGGTCTGGATTACTAGATAGTAATATAATTGGCGGGTCTTGTTTATCGTGGATGGCAGCAGATGGCCTGTATAACTCAAGGCCTTTTTTTGCCCTGAATGAGAACTTCGTTTGCTTATTAGCAGGGCTGTTTTGCACTAAATTGAACACAATGGAAAAGTTTGATTTAATTTGAGATTGAGGCTTTGTTGTTGTTGTTGTTGTTGTTGTTATTGAAAGGATTGTATTGGAGGTGGTAGTTCGTTGGTAACATTGTTTTATTATTATTATTATTATTATTATTATTATTATTATTATTATTATTATTATTATTATTATTATTATTATCATTATTATTATTTTCTGAAGATGTTATTAAAGAAATTATAAGCTTTCTCTTCCATGAGCCGTAGTCTTAGCTCAATGCATACTAGCCCTACTAGGTCATTGGGTGATATTCTGTAACCTTATGTAAATGCGAGGTCCAATTTTCTTGAGTAGTGAAAGAGACACAGGTGAAGAGGAGAAATGATAGGGAATAGCATATCCAATTTTGGGAATGCCGGTAGTAGTGGATGTAGGCAAATCAGTATAATATCGTTTAAATATCATCTTCCCTTTTGTGACTGATACTAACATTCTTTATGACCTTGTCGTATTTATTTGAACCCATGACACCAATTTGAGATAAAATCTTTTTGACAAGTTTTTCATGTAATATAAATTATCTTAGAAGATCTTGGATATCTCATTCAAGAAATATGAGAAAAATATAATTATACGTTTACCTCCGTTTCAAAGTTTGAAACGCTCAACACTGTATATTTAAACTGCTAACTCATCTCTTCTTATTCACTGCAGATGATAATCGCGAAGAGAAGGGCCAACTAAAAGATGAAGTGAAGGACAACCGGAACATAGTTGATAGTAATTGTGCTCAAAATCTATCAGGCGAAGATATCGATGAAATGAAAAGGTCGGATTTCATTTCCTTGTGAATTTATGGGTAATACAGTAATTTTCTGAAGCATTTTAATGCCAATTCGTGAAGATACTTCTTAATCTTATAGGCACCATTCACCTTTTCATATATATTTTCTTATACATTTGAAAAAAGTTGCACTTCTCTCACTCTTATCTCTCAGCTTTTTGTTTGTGTCAAGACCTTTGTCTTGAAAATATTTCTGACCCATCATGATTAATTCATTGCAGACAGGGTGCAACTGGTGAACAAATAATTGAAGCTCTTATCGCAAATAGCTCAACATTTGAGAAGAAAACTTTGTTTTCACAAGTGAGTTTGTTGCATGTTTAAACTTAAAAGTTGCATCATTTAAATGGTATGCTGATTTTTTTTTTCTTGCAGGAGAAATACAAGCTCAGAAAGCAGAAGAAATATGCACCTAAAATCCTTTTAAGGCGCCCTTTTGCTCGAAGGTAGACTTTGTAGTTGAGATATTTTCTATTTGCTGCGTGTACTTGATAACACCGTGATTTGATGCGTGCCATTGAAATTTCTTGACATTTTTCTTTTATCCTGTTCCAAGTCTCACCAAGCATTTTGTCCTACCTTTATCTCTTCCCTGGTGTTTTTGCTTACAGTTAATTTTGAATCAGTCCGTATCAGTGTATGATGTGTTCTTTTAGCATTTGTTATTTTATTGAAACCTGTTTCTTATTTTCTTGTGAGTTTCCTCTTTCTTTTACTAAGCAATATTTAAGGTCCTTACTAATAACGATTACCATACACTATTGTTGTCACATGATATTTCCGTACAATATAGTCACCATTTGTCTGTTTAATCAGCTATAGTGAACTTCGTATGCTTATTTTTATATCTTTTTATTGACACTATACTGTGCTGTTTTGTGTTTAATTTTCTGATGTGTTGTCTCTTGTTTTTTTATGATGCAGTATATGTGAAGCATACTTCAAAAAGCATCCTGACAGAATTGGGTAATGACGCGTTAATAGCTTTTGTTAATTTTATTTGTATTTGATACCAACAACGACATTTATGTCTTATTGATCCATGTTCACAAAGGATGACACAGTTCTATGCTTGTGGTCAGTCTACCACAATCCACTCCTTTATTTGGACTTGGAAATACTTATGTAGAGCATAGGAGAAGTACCTATGTGCTACATAACAGGAGTTGTTTTCGTACACCATTGTTCATTAAATGTTGCTTATTTGATATCAAGAAACCTCTTTGGTTTCAGATTCTTGCGAGTGGACGTTCTATCTCTCCTCCTATCCCTGGCAAATGTTACCACGTCTTCAGATATTGTTGTGCTGGATATGGTTGGAGGCATCCTCACTGGTGCAGTGGCAGAACGCCTGGGAGGTAACTTCTTCTGTTTTTATCTATGTCCTTAAGTTGTTTTTGACTTTCCTGTACTCTCAATTGTTATTGGGCATGTAAATTAGACTATGAATGTATAGCTTCATATCTGTTTGGACTATGTTGGGCTCACAAATAAGACCGCAGAACATAGTTCACAGGTTTTTATGATGATGATGTTTGGTATCGGGCTCACAAATAAGACCGCACAATGTAGTTCATATGTTTTTATGATAATGATGTTTGGTATCCGTCAGAATGATACTTCACTTTTTCATTACTCATTATATCTTGGATCCAATTTTCATTGCTGCGTAAATGCAATGCATTTCCCCGAACCTGCTGCATTGCCTTAGTTTGACTCAAACTCAATAAATCTAATTTCGGATTGTAACATAAAATATTTGATTTGTGTAATGCCTATATTTCAAATTCTACTTCATATGTACTGAAATAAACTGTTTATTGTTATGCTTTGGCCCTTGCGTTACAGGTACAGGTTCTGTATGCAATACATATTTTGGGACTACACCATACTCTATGGACATAGTTCGGATGTTCAACTTTAATGACAAAATCTGCCACAGGTATGATTGATTCTGTATTTTCTTGTATCTGATTTGCATGAAAAAAACAATTCGAACTACATTTTAGAAAGAGTTTAAAATATATCCGCACAATTTGTTCCCTGGGTTTAATACAAATCAGGCATGATTGTAGATTGCTGCATTCATTTGGTGACGAACAAATATAGGGCACTAGGGTTGGAATTCACAAATAAATTCGAATCTCATTTTCCTTTGTTTGCCTCAAATGACGGGAGCTATCTGGTTTGAGCTTGCACCAAGAAGAGGTTGATTTAAAGAAAATCTGATAATGATACTGCATGCACTAGAGATAATGGAAAATAATACTCTTCACTTTATAATCAAATTGGACATATTAGATATATCTTTATTTTTGCTTTGCCAAATGGTGCCATCTATCTGATTCAAGTTTGCAGCCAGACAATGAGGTTGATTAAAATAAGATCTGGGATCCTTGGAAACTTGGTGCACTCATTTCTTTTACTATTTTCCTTGCTTATGCCTGTGGGGTAGTTTACTGTTCAATTTCTTTTTACAAAGCCCACTTCTGAGGTATCTATTCATTTTTCCTCAGCATTTTGCGGTCTCCAATTTCTGATATCTGTTCTGCCTGGAGCAATAACTCCGAACACCCCAAGAACCAGGAAAATGCTTTGGATTCAGCGTGTCAATTAGATGGAGAAAAGGTATTGCCGCATACTGAGTTTGACTCGACCTGTGATTCCTTACATGTGCCAGAAGTCGAAATGATTCAAGAGGAAGCATGTTCAATTCCAATTGCCACTGGGGAAAGTTTGGCCTTATCTGCAGATGGAGTTCCAGGACCTGTTCCAATTTCTATGGATGAGTCTGATGCTTTTCCAACTATTAAAGCTTGCAAATCTATGAAATTTGGTAAAAAGGCTACCCCAGAAACTATTAACTCGTGGAAAGCAAATGGTTTTTCGAGGTAAATCAAAGTGTTCTAAATGCTAAGATGCATGATACAACGCGATAAGTTTTGACATCAATTCTCTTTTTGCAGCCTTGTAATTGCTGCTCAAGAGCTAGATCCATGGAGCGCGGTTCAAGAACTCTTGCCGCTTTTGTCGTACTCTGCTCCATTTGCTATTTATCATCAATACCTGCAGGTAAATTTTCGACTTTAGTAGTTGTTTAGTACAGTTTCAGCATATCTACCGGGGTTTGTTTTTTAATTTTGACTGTAGGGATTCAAGAGCCATTTTTCCCTTTGTGGTTTTCTTGAACTTTGTTCCTCTTTTGTGCAACAAATATGCCATGGTTATTGTTGTTGATCCTGCAATGTTTGAAAGAACTTGTTCTAAAGCCCTTCACAATGCATTGCCCTTGCACACTCGACCTCTCATTACTATTTGGTTAAACGTGATTTCAGTGTACAAACTACTCTGTAAACTTAGATGGGACAACTTATAACGTTGGTGTTTCAAAATCATTGTTTTTTATGTAGAAAAAGGGTTTGAGATCAAGTTTCTTTGCTCTTCAAAAGTTGTTTTAGAATCCTCTAGTTTAGATCTCATATGTACGTGCCAACTGTCAAATGTTTGGTAGCTTTGTATGTATGCACCCATCAAATGTTTCTATGCAATCATATTTAGTTTAGATGCGATATAACATTGATGGGATTATGCATCCATGTTTATCATAACATAATGCATCCTTTTCTATTTGTTGTACTCTTGTTTGCTTTTTAGGCACACGAGATTGAGCAATAACCCATGTTTTTTTGTCAATGCAGCCTCTAGCGTCATGCATGCATAATCTACAGGTCGCAAAAATGGCCGTAGGCTTACAAATCACTGAACCTTGGTTACGTGAATATCAGGTGCCTTGATTGAAGTTCAAAGAGCTACTATAAAGTTATAGCTGTTACACCTTTTTCCCCTTAAGTTGCTAGGCTTTGCTAATGTTTTTTGTTTTCTCCCCTTGTTCCTGCGTGTATGTTGATCCTCAGGTCCTTCCTTCCAGAACGCACCCACATATGCAGATGAATAGTTTTGGTGGATACATATTAAGTGGAATAAAAGTATGCTCAGGAGAATCCCAGAACACAGATTAGTTTCTGCTTCCCTTCCTCGAGAGCAAATTTGAGCTTCATAATTTTCTAGCATTCAAAAGATTGACTACAATTTTTTTTTACCTCATCCAAGAAACATTCCAGAATGAAGCAAGTTAGTACGATTCTGTTCCCAGCCTTCATCAAGATTAAATTTAAGCTTCATCAAGAATAACTTTGAGCTCCGTAACTTATTAGCATCTAAAGTGGGTGCCAAGTTTTCATTACTTCTTTCAAGAAGCATAAGAGAGTAGTCTCTTTGCGAGCTTTCACCCACATTTTTGGCCAGGAAGGCGGATGCATATTAGTCATTGCCTTGTGTTATGATAAGGGGTAAATTATGCCTATTTATGTGTCATTTGTTGTAACAATGGTGGATAAGGAAAAATGTTTGTTCTGTTATTGATTTCAATGATACTATAGTTCCTTTCTTTCACCATTGTCAGCTCCATCAAGTTTGCCTTCAATAATTAAATATGCCCTTTTGACTTCCTCATGATTTCTAGTGTACTGTTTTTGAATATTTAAAGTCTGCGGCAACCATTAAATAACTCTCTGAACCTTCCCCATACCTCAGTTATTAAAGAATTAAGGACTTGTAACAGTTTAACAGTTGTGATCAAATAACTCTCTTAAGTCAGAACCTTTTAACAGTTGTGATCAAATAACTCTCACAAGTCTGAACCTTTGTTGCGAGTGTTCCCTACCACTTTTCATGTCTCTTGAAGTTCCCACTCACAAGGATCTGTAGAGTCAGCTATAGTAACTGTTACTTTTAAGAATGTAAATGCTACATCAGAGCAAGTTAATTATATACATGAAGGAGATGATGAGGGGATGTTTGTTTGTTGTAAATCAAGAATTAAAAGAGTGGGATCTACAGAAAATGAAGCACAGCCCTTTGAATGATGGTTTGTTGAGTATGTATTTTCCAACCTTTCTTGATGGTACTGCATTTTATTTTTCTGTTATGACAGCGCTGCATTTTTATTAGAATTTTAAAAAACTTTCTCAGCTGTGGATTTCCCCTAGTAAAGTTTGTTAGTTTTTCGCAGAAGATTATTAATCCTGTAAATGCAAGCATTTCATTGTTTTCATCACTCAAAAAGTCTGAGATAAGTGTATCTCTCGAGTCTAGATCAATACATGTTGTGTTGAGTTTTCAAAATTCTCCCTGGAGTTAAGACTGAGTTTCTCTTCCCTATTCTTTAATATCTAACAATGGTTACAATGTCCAGCAAAGATAAAGCCGCATATTCAGATCACGATGTTACACTCGAGATGGAGAATCATCATGATCTTTCTTCCCCTACTTTTTGTATCTTCAGATGCATCAGGTATTTATGTTAGAGCATGAATGATTTCTGTGTTTCTTTTTTTTTTTTTTTTTATTAATTGTCACTAATAAGTAATTTAGTTTTCGAGAGGAACAATCATTTTATGAACTCCTTATTGTACCCTCCAGCTTTGATAATGATCAACATACTTCCGATAAATAAACTCTTTTATTCTTTTTTGACAATGTAATTTAGTTATATTTTGTTATATAATCTGCTATATTTTTTCCTAATAAGATTTCGCTTTCAAACTATTAATTAGGTGCGTTTGTTGGAACAAACATTGGCACGGAGTTCATGAAAGATGTGCTGTTCATCCTGAAATCTCATCATGTCACTCATGCCCCCCTCTACGATGCAGTTCATCAAATGCTAAATGCTCTTGCAAACACAGGGATTGAAGTCATGGTGGGAGTCAACAACGGTGAGCTGAAAAGGATCGGAGAAAACCAAACTGCAGCTGCAGACTGGGTTAATAAGACTGCCGCAGCTTTCTTACCAGAAACCAATATAACAGCCATAGCAGTTGGCAGTGAGGTTCTCACAACAGATCAGCCTGCAGCCCCTCGTTTAGTTCCAGCCATGAACTTCCTTTACCACGCCCTTGTAGCCGCAAATCTCAATCACAAAGTCAAAGTTTCGAGCCCCCATTCCATGGTTGCAATATCGCCATCTTATTTTCCTCCATCAACTGCCACTTTCAATCCCAAAATCACCACTACCATGTACTTGTACCTTAAGTTCTTGAAGAACACTGAGTCCTTCATGTTAAATGCCACTTCGTCAATTGGCTGTGCTCTTCTTAAGCCACTCGCTCTTTCTAAACAGGTTGTAGATTCAATACTGGTTTGCGTTATAACAGCATGTTCGATGCTATGGTTGACGCTGCTTACTATTCCATGGGAGCTCTTAAATTTTCTGGAATTCCGGTGGTGGTTACAGAATCCGGGTGGCCTTCAATTGGTGGTGCCAATGAGCCTGATGCCACCATGGAAAATGCAGACTTATGCAACCAATCTAATTCATGAGTGTGAGTGTTCGATAAATGTGGTTCCCCTAGGCAGCCGCAATTGCCTACCAGCACTTGTATGTATGAGATGTTTAACGAGGATATACTGTTTTTTTTTTTTTTAAAAAAAAAAACAAAAAAAAAAAAACAAACAAACAAACAAACAAAAAACAAAAAAACTGAGGATATGCGACCAGGGCCCTTATCTAAGAAAAACTGGGGTCTGTTTCATACCAACGGAACCGAAATGTATCCCCAAGATTTGATTATGGTAAAAGGGGAACTGAATGAAACTCATCAGGTTGTGTGGTTTTTTGTGTTGCGAAGAAAGACGGGAAAGAAAGTGCTCTGGAAGCTGCTCTTAACTGGGCTTGTGGAATAGGAAACGCAAGCTGTGGTGCCATTCAGAAAGAACAACGTTATTATAAGCCTAACAATCTCCACAGCCATGTTTCCTATTTCTTCAATGACATCTGCGATTTTTGGGGTACTGCCATACAAAGGATCCAAGTAAGACATCTGCCAAGGGCTCCTTCATCCCCTCTTTTATATAGACAAATTAATACATGTTTTTCTAGTGAATGTTACTAACGTGCATGGTGAGACTAGAAGCTACCATATATAGGAAGTAAACATGCCAAACAAAATTAAATTAAACATGTTTTGGCTTGTGTTTTTGAGTTTGATAGAAGTACTATATGCTCTCAATGCACATCTGATCCGCTTTATTGTGCTGCGGGTTGGTGGAAGGGAAAGAACAACAAGAGATAATCAACACAGAGCTTGAACTCAAAAAGCCTTCTAGGCAATTCTTGATTTAAAAATGATAACAACTGGTTTTCCTTCACACAATGCTTTGCGCTATATAGTTTATTTAAACGAATAATAACAAAAGGCAAAAAATAAAAATAATGTTCTTTAAAATTGACAGTGTCAGCAGTTGTGCACTGTCAAGAGAAGAGCATCAACATGAAATTGCAAAGTGTGTGACAACGTTCCATCTGTACTCTGTCAAGAGAAGAGCATCAACATGAAATTGCAAAGTGTGTGACAACGTTCCATCTGTACTCGCTACTCCTCGTGATATGCATCGGATGTGATATCAGGCTTAAGATCATCTTGTCTCTATTCTTCGCATTCTGACGGGTTTTTCCTTTCTTGCGAGGTATGGTGTAGGTTCAAAATCAGTACACTAGATATCATCTCATAATTGAATTCTGAACTTTAGCATTACGCTAGATATCATCTCATGATTGAATTCTTACCTCTATGCGTGGTTTACTAGATATCATCCTTCTTCCCAGCGCTGCCAATCACCAAAAAATAAAACACCACCCAATGTTCTAAATATTTGCTCTTATACAAAAGCGTATACAATTTATAAATTTTATAAATCTAAGAATAATACAATTAGATAAACTATATACAAAATACTTTTTAAGACAAATTAGTATTGTAGAAATACTTATATTAATTGACATAAAAGTATTGTTAATTTTCAAAAATCACATTTTGACATATCATAATATATTATCTACGTTTGTAAAACTTAATCGATATATAATTGACATATCATAATATATTGTTAATTTTGAGAAATCACATATAGTAGTTTATTAAATAATATATAAACTTAATAATGCAACGACCAACATATCTTTATATACTAAATTTACTTAAAAAATTATTTATTAATTGTGCATTTAATATATTTTGACAATGTAATTATAAACAAAAGTTTTATGTTGTAAATTATGTTTTATAGAAGGCACCATTTTAAGATTTCGCCCAAGACCGAAAAAATGTCAAGATCGGCCCTGGGTATACGTACCGAACCAAATAAAAAATAAAGCATAACTCCAGTTATGTAGCACATAGATACTTCTCATATGTTCTACATAAGTATTTCCAAGTCCAAAATAAAGGAGGGGGTTGTGGTAGACTGACCACAAGCATAGAACTGTGTCATCCTGTGTGAACATGGATCAATAAGACATAAATGTCGTTGTTGGTATCAAATACAAATAAAATTAACAGAAGCTCCTAACGCGTCATTCAGGATGCTTTTTGAAGTATGCTTCACATATACTGCATCATAAAAAACAAGAGACAACACATCAGTAAATTAAACACAAAACAACACAGTGTAGTGTCGATAAAAACAAATAAAAATAAGCACAAGTAGTTCACTATAGCTGATTAAACAGATAAATGGTGACTATATTGTACGAAAATATCATGTGACAACAATAGTGTATGGTAATCGTTATTAGTAAGGACCATTAAATATTGCTTAGCAAAAGAAAGAGGCAACTCACAAGAAAATAAGAAACAGGTTTCAATAAAATAACAAATGGTAAAAGAACACATCCGACACAGATGCGAACTGATTCAAAATTAACTGTAAGCAAACACTAGGGAAGAGATGAAGGTAGGAGAAAACGCTTGGTGAGATTTGGAACAGGATAAAAAGAAAAATGTCAAGAAATTTCAATGGCACACATTGGTGTTATCAAGTACATCCAGCAAATAGAAAATCTCAAGTACATGCAGCAAATAGAAAATCCCTACAAAGTCTACCTTCAAGCAAAAAGGCGCCTTAAAAGGATTTTAGGTGCATATTTCTTTTGCTTTCTGAGCTTGCATTTCTCCTGCAAGAAAAAAAAAAAATCAGCATACCATTTAAATGATGCAACTTTTAAGTTTAAACATGGCAACAAACTCACTTTTGAAAACAAAGTTTTCTTCTCAAATGTTGAGCTATTTGCGATAAGAGCTTCAATTATTTGTTCACCAGTTGCACCCTGTTTGCAATGAATTAATCATGATGGGTCAAAAATATTTTCAAAACAGATGTCTTGACACAAACAAAAAACTGAGAGATAAGAGTGAGAGAAGTGCAAATTTTTTCAAGGTATAAGAAAATATATATGAAAAGGTGAACGGTGCGTATGAGATTAAGAAGTATCTTTACGAAATCTTAAAAGGGGGCCTCTATAAAACATAATTTACAACATAAAACTTTCGTTTATAATTACATTGTCAAAATATGTTAAATGCACAATTAATAAATAATTTTTTAAGTAAATTTAGTATATAAAGATATGTTGGTCGTTATATTATTAAGTTTATATATTATTTAATAAACCATTATACGTGATTTCTCAAAATTAACAATATATTATTATATGTAAATTATATATTGATTAAGTTTTACAAACATACATAATATATTATGATATGTCAAAATGTGGCTTTTGAAAATTAACAATACTTTTATGTCAACTCCTTCCCTTTGCTCGTCTCTGCTCTATCTGCATTACCGTAACAAACTAGACGGTAAGTGCGAGAAAATATGAAAGTAATGCCAGAAGAAACTAAATAGTAATTCAAGATTTATCAAATAAGTAGTCCAAATATCACGCGGTATTGAAAGGCAAAATAAGTAACAAATTGTATGATAAACAGACTGGCAAGCATAACAACGAAGTTTGAGTGTCCAAAGAATCAAAGGAGGCTCATAAGTGGTTAATATCTAGGCAATACAAAAGTACCCCAATTTATAGTCAAAACAGTGGCCAAACAATCTAGTACTCAGGGTATCACCCACTATTAGAGGGGTGGGACAACACCCTTGCAAGCAATGCTCACACTTACCCACTAATGTCTCGCTAATGTGAACCTAGGAGTACCTTCGCAACACACTTATGCCAAAACACTCAACCAAAGAAGTATAGAATGGAATTCCAACAATAGCTCAATTCAAATAGAAATACCAATAATGAAAAATAAATTAGTTTATACTTTCTAACTGGCTTACAATCATACAATAACGTACCTCAATGTCACAAAACTCCGATCCTCACGAATTGTCTAAGTTATCCCACTCAAATTCTCAAAGTCTGTAAATAAAGTAAAATTTTCTAATTTATCTCAATTTTTCATAATTATTAAATTAGTGTAATTAGGTTGAATTTTAGGGTATTGGGTTGTGTTCGGATCCATTTGGATACCCAAGAGATCCCCAAAATTTTTTAAAATTTTTAAAAAATTGACCCTGTGAACAGTGTCACGCCGCTGAGGTGCCGTGACATTCAATACTAGGCGGCGTTCCCACGATGCGAGAATAGGGCTCACTGCCCCAGACGCCGTGGAGTGGCGCCGTAAGATTTTATGCTCACAGCGTCTTGCTCAGAACGCCTCTGTTGGCAATTTTTGACACCCCCGGCTTGCGTCACCATGTTTCGAGCCTATCCCAATCTCATCGGGACCTTTGTTACAACATAAAACCTAACTCGCTTTGCGTCGAAACCCCGACAAATCACCCCGATTCGGAAATCACACGAAATTTTTTCAAAAATCCCCAAAAATTCTAATTAACTTCAAATGCTCAAACAAATCACCAATTCACTAATCAATCATCCTATTGATCTCAAAAACATCAACCAAATTCATTTCCAACATATCATCAGAAATCATCGTGACGAAAACCTGCAAAATTGACGTCAAACTGACGACAAACATGAGAAGAGTAGGGATCCAACCTTTTTACCCATGATTGGTCGATCCTCGACATCGCAACGAGCTCGAAACCCACGTCGTCTCTCTCTCGTTCTCTTGTTCGTGAGAAAATGGAAATGGATTGAGGATAGATAAAAGTTGGTTTATATACTTCTCACTCATCTCTTGTCACGCAAGAATCTCGAGGCACATCTTGTGTCTCACCTTAACTCCATCCAACAACTCTAACTCAATAGCTTGACTCCAATGGATGACTCAAATTTTAAAACTTAGCCTATTCTCGCTCACAACACGTGCTCTCGAACCCTTTTCAACTCACAACTCGCATTGTGTGAGTTACCAGACATAACCTCGCTCCCACATTTTATTTAATTATTTATTATTTTGATAATTCACTAATTACCTTTTTCAGTGTTTAATTATTTGTATTATACCCTGAAATTCCCGTTTCTCCTAGGCGAATCTCTTAAAAAAATTTGTAGCGATTAATACAACAATAACTACACACTAAGACATACAGTTTTCATTCGGGTATAAATAATAATACAAACATCACAAAAAAATAAAATATACCTCAGTGTCGACTTCTGATGCTTGAGTAATATGACAAATTACAACGAGTAGGTCACGGTCTTGAAAAACACGACATGTGTCACCAATTAAATTTGAGGGTCGTTACAATTTTCACTTTTTTTGGCAGGCCATTCTATCCTAATCAGGAACTGTGACGGCCCCAAATTACCCTTTGCATTTGGCTGCACCTGGCCTATGCTCGTACAGGTTCCCAAGCTAGTACTCGGTGAACCTGGCGAGCCTAGTCAACCTCCAATCAATCAATTATACAATTTATGAAAGAGTTATTACAATAATTCATAGCGGAAGACTAAAAAGTATCATAAGGGAAATAACTCAGTCAAAGGGAAATCAGGAACCTATGTAAATGTGGAAAACCTCGTAAATGGGAATATTCATGTACAATAAGTCATTCAATGAAACATTTCATGATTTAAATCCCAAACTATAATCTCGAGTTCAATGACTCAATCAAAACATGGTAGATAATAACAAGTAACATACAACCAAAACATATAACCTACTCTAAGGTCTCCAAGTTCAGCTGCTAATCCTCACAAAAAGTCACCTAGGCAAGGCTCCTTGCCTCTACTGCACTCCGCTCTATCTGCACCCACCGTCACAAACTACACGGTGAGCAACTTAAGAAAATCGAATGTTATGCCAGAAGAAGATAACAATAATTCATGATATATTAATTAAAACAGTCTAAATATCATGCGGTAATAGAAGGACAGGAATTTAAATAGAACAAGTGCATGATAAACAGACTAATTAATATCAATCGAATTTCAAGTATGTTCTAGGGATTCAAAAGAGGCTCATAAGTGGTCTAAATCATAGCATAATGGCGAAGACCTGGGAATCGACAAAAAGCGAAGGCATATGTAACGGCCCAGCCCGCTCCGCAAGGCACGCCAACTGGTACCGCACAAGTGGTATGGCACTCCCATAGAGTCGCACCACACCTCTGCGTCCACCCCACGTGAGAGAGACCTGTGGGTGCTCACGTGGGGGGGACGCAGAGGTGTGGTGCGACTCTAAGGGAGTGCCATACCACCTGTGCGGTACCAGTTAGCGTGCCTTGCGGGGCGGGCTGGGCCGTTACAACACAACTATGATGGGAGGGACACAAGCCCACCCATCCAGTACTCGGTGTCACATGATCACTAAGGGTGGTCACACACTCCTGTACAAGAGTACCGCGTTTTATCCTTATAGTGTAGGTCCTAGTACTCTTGAGACGAAACACTTACGCCAAGAAACACACAACAAGAAATGGAATGGAATACCAATAATAGAGCATAACGAATCTAAAAAAATGATAATGAATCACATAACATTTTCTTATTGTCTTACAAATCATACACAAGCTTTAAGGCAAGTGTACTTACCTGACTAATCACAACCCGTAGACACTCTAGCGTCCCTAACGCGTATCCCCGAGTTTCCCGCTACCTGACAAGGTCGGAAACTCGTATTAATAGGTCAAGTTGTTAACTATACCTAGGTTGAATCCCTAGTATTTTCAAAGTGTTTTAGCGACTTGACAGCTTGATAAATCAATAGAAAAATGGATACTCTCTCGGATTTAAAAACCATAACAATGGCCATGACTACGATATCCCAATATTGACAACCATAATGCATGTAAGCCTGCTCATACATCGTAGGCTCGGCTCAGTCGTATGGGGGTCACACCATAGTCTCGAGGACCGGTGACATGACCACGACATCACAATCGTTTAATAACCATATACATACACCTACCCGCAAATCGAAACCATAAACCATATGTTCGTAAGTCTCTTACACTCGTCGTGTGTTCATCAAGATAACCAATCACTCTAGTTAGTTTGAAAAATCAATTCATTATACCCAAGCTGAAACATTAAAACAAAGTTGGAAAACTCAAAACGGTTTGGTCGACAAGGAACAACGAAAATTCCATAGCCATACATCAAACATCGACAAGACGGTCATGGCAACACGCTGGTACTATCCGACATAGGGAGGGTGTCTCCTCGGTATGAAAATGGCCTGTCACGGCCCAAATCTCTAACCCCGTTTTGATTTCCTTAATTAGGATCGCCGACCCGTCACGCGAGATCCACACCGTGATGTACACGCTGACCGAGGCATGTGGCCGAGGTATGTGATATTTTTGTATTTATTCATGCCTAGTGTTATGTAGTGTGTAGACTTATTAAGTCAGTTTGTACAGTGTAGACGTCGAGTCGAGAGCGGGGTCGTGGTCGACACGCGTGGGTTGTACGGTAGTGTGCACGCCCGAGTACACTCGTTGGCGCGCACGACGAATTTGTAGGCGCGAAAGTATTAGTAAATACATATGTATATGTATATATATAATTTAAATATATATATACACATATGTATATATATATAAAATCAGAAAAAGAGAAATGACCGAAAAGGGCTTTGGCTTATTGAGAAAGAGGATAAGATTGAGGGGCAAAATGGTCATTTGACCCCAAAATGTCAAAATCACCACCACCACACACACCATCACGTTTCTTCACCAAACCAAAAGAGAGGAAGAGAGGGAGAGATAGAGAGTTCGAGCGAGAGAGAAAGGAGAGATCGGAACTGAAGAACGAGGGATCGAGGCTAGGAATCGAGCTCGGACGAGAGGATCGGAGGTAAGGCATTATTGTTGTTGTTGTTGTTGTTGTTGTTGTTGTTGTTGTTGTCACTGTTGGTGCGTTGTTGGCGTGGTGGTGATGGTGGTGATTGGAGTCTCGGACGAACTGCTCTTGCAGTTCGTCCGAGGAAGGAGACGACATGGTCGTCGTCTCCCCTCCCAATCCCTCTCAAATACAAAAAAAAAATTTGAAGAAGCAGAGACGCTGCTGTGCGTCTCTGCTTCTCTCTATGAAATGGGGGAAAAGGGGGGAGGGAACGCACGCACGCGTGTGCGTGCGTGCGGTCCCTGGACCGATCTGGCCCGTCGGTCCGGTTGGACCGGACCGGTTAGACCGAACCGGGTCAGACCCGGTTCAGGGGTCTAAACCCCCCCAAAAAAAAAAAATAAATAAATAAATAAATAAACAAATAAAATAAAATAAAATAAATATATATATATATATACAGTTACATATATATATGTATATATATGTATGTATATACATAAATATATATATAATAAATAAATAAATAAAAACACATGAATGATGATATAAAATGATACTTTAGGAACCTAGGGGTGTTCCGGAAGTTTGGGAGCGCAAGTCGAGGTGTCGGGAGGCCGAATTGACTAGGAATTTTGCGTGAAAGTTATTATACCCATTGGCAATTTAATTTAGCATTTCGTTCCATAATCTTGTTGGTTATATATAGTCATTGTTGACTATTTTCCCATTGTATTCTAATATCATGTGTTCTTGGTGTTCTATGCTCACTTGTGAGTCTAGTTTTGCATGATATTTACTTGTTGATTTGATTCATTGCCTCCATCCCATGCGATGTCTATTCTTGTTGTTTAAATGTGAAATAAAGGATAAATAGCATGCTATTAGGCTAGTACATATTAAAAAGGTTTTATATGGATTTGTACTCCCTATTTGATTAGATGGTAGACTTGTCTATGCCTTGACATTCCACACTTTGTCTTCCTTGAAATTAAAAAGTAGTTTTAGTAATTAGGTCCCGTACTCGATCGAGGTGTGCGCAACTCACGGGGTTAGAGTCCCCCAGGGTTGATGACACATATTACCTGACACTATATGACACTCGGGGTTAGAGTCCTTGATGTAGTCAACACACCGGGGTTAGAGTCCCTGGACTCACTTGGGTTAGAGTCCTTGTGATTTATCATTATAGAGTCGGAGTGACGCGGTTCACTGTCGAATGGGACCTAATTCACCACTACTTAGCCCAAAGTGTTTCACTTGTTTAACTCTGGTATTTACTTGCATATGGTTTATTTTTCAGCTTTCTTATTTATATGCTTTTAAATACCAGTCGATTATATTTGGAAATGAAAATTTAAACTTGTCAAAGGGGATTACTGTTTATTTCTTGTACTCACCGTCCTTTTTATGACGGTGGGTGCAGATCCATCTACTATTTGGCTGTGCAAGGAGAAGATAGGAGATTTTCCCTGAGTAGCGGGCGCGGCGCGACTTTGTTGTAGGTCCATTTTTGATATTTTGTATGTATTAGATATCATATGTCTTTTATTACATTGGGTTGTACATTTGGGTTGAGCGTTAGTTCCCTGACTAGACTTAGACTGTTTCGCTACATTTTGAGGTTACCTGATATGATGTCATACTTGGTTTTCCACACTTAGGTTATTTTTCAATTGACTTCCGCATAATATTCTAGTTTATTTCCGTATTAAATGATTAAAGACTTCCGCTAATTAACAAATCATATTAATAAAGATTTAATTAACACTAAAGGTTAATAAAGGATTTGGACACGAGAAACGAGGTAAATAGGTTGTGAGGCTGACTAATACGTAGTTAAGCCCTACGAGACTAGGATTAGGGCTTAATTGCGGGATTAGGCCGGACGGTGCCCTAGATTAAGGGAGGGACCGTCACATGGCCGGAAACAACTTGCCTAGTCGGAACTCGAATACACACCCATAAATGAGAAAACAAACTTCAACATCACATGAAATCACAACAATTGGCATTCACCATGCTGTTTTGGGCACTTTGGAGGTTGCGAAGCTCTAATCATAGTTTGGCATAGTCCCGACAACCCCCCATAAGAGGTGGTCCGGCTAGTAGCGCCACTAATTTTGGTGTTTTCTGGCGAGGACACTAAACAACCCAAAACAGTTGGAAAATCGATAAAAACAACGAACACCACTCACAGGGCTACTGGTTTTGACTCTAGGGTGACGTCAACATGATTGTGACGACCACCAGCAGTCCCCCAAGCCACGGCGATCGTCGCTGCCGGCACCGCCAAGACAGCAACCCCAACAGTTTCAATAAAAACCAACAAAGCAGGGTAAAACGACACAATACAGTTATTTACACACATACATTGGGGTGGGAGTGCTCTGGGATTAGTGGAACTCCGGTGAGACACCATCGAGTCGTTCCTGACCGGATCTATAATCACAGCGCCGCCCACACCACCGACCAAACGGGAAGAGGGGGAGGAGGACGTCCACAGTCCGAGGTCTGTTGCAGTCGAAAAAGGGTCAACACAACCACCACATTCCACGTCCCTCACTAGGTTGGGGGAGCTCAGAGACTCCAGTGACCCCGTAGGGTCGTCTCCGACGACGGCAGTTGTCTCCTTAGTGGGACAGAGGTGGTGGCAATGAGCAAAACAAGAGAGAGAGAGAGCTCACGGACCTCCGGCGTGGTCGGTTCCGGTGAGGCCGAGTGGGGAGAGGAGGAGTGGGGGCAGTAGGTTAGAGCAAAGAAGAAGATGAATAGTGAAATCAGGGTTCAGTTGTTTATATATATGAATAAATGGGTAAAATGACCCTTTTGCCCTTCATCCTCCTTCTCTTACACTTCAAAACAGCTGCCCTTATGGGTCTTTTACCTTATCACATCTCAACATACATACAAATCTCGATGAAAATTCCGTGACTCTCCTCATCAAGTTGTGTTATTTTAACAGTTTCCATCCCATAGTCCATATGTTGCGAAGCTATCCAACTCCTACATAAATCTTGCATTCCCTCGGTCAGTATTTCTTCGTAAATTGGCTCACTACGCTCGTTTTCTCGCCACATCCCATCAACTAATTAATTAAATTATTAGAAAATTCACTTATTTGTATTCTTTACTGTGTTTTACTCCCCCGTTTACCTAGGCGTAGCCTCACTCAACTAAAAATCGCCCGAACGGTTCGAGACACGCATAAGACTAAAATACTAATACACACATCACAAAAACATACTATTACTTCGATGTCGACTTCCGAAGTTGGAAATACTGTCCAGTATCACGTAACCGGGTCACGGTCTTGACAAGTGCGACGCAAGTCGGTTCAAATTTGAGGGTTATTATAATAACACATTATTACATTATATTGTTATTTTATACGAGTTAAATAGGTTATCAAGCTTAGTTGTATTAACTCGTTTACGACACTTATCAACATAAGCTCAACAATAATTCACTAATATCACGTGTTAGTAGCCTTGACCCATTTTGGCTGCCATAGAGTTATTTAATGGTTCTCGTAGACTATCATACCCCTCCTCCAAACAAACAGAAAAATACAAATTCATATTCGTTTCCTTAAATTAATTTAGGACGGAAGCTACATTGTTGTTGTGCCCATTAAAAAAGTTGAAAATTTGATATTGAATATTTTATAGAAAAGATCAAACTCGTGTGTTTAATTGGGATCTCTAGCCCAACTATTCAATCTATTTCAACAATCTCAACATATGGAAAACGCCCCTGCAGACAAAAAAAAAGGGAGGAAGGAAAACATCCCTAAATTTCAGCTTGAAATCTAGCCCTAACCCGCTAAAAAACCTCCAAATCCTTACCTTAAGAGATTAAAATTGCATAGCAATAGGTTAGGCACACGGGCCCAAGTTTGATTCTTTGTTGCATCAAGATTAATATCCTTGCCACTAAGTTACGCTCAGGTTAATTACACGAGGGCCTCGTAAGAATAGTTAGGTTAGGTTTGCCTGAATACCTATGGATATCAGAAAAAAAAATTGCATAATAATACGAAGTGGGTAGCTCTTGTCTAATGTCTTCCCCTTGTCCATCTATTTTTTAGAGACATGTCCTTGTTTGAACCCGAATGGGTCTGGTCTAGTGGTAAGGGTGAAAGTGAGACTGTGTAGGTTAGGCGTGCGATCTTGAGTTCGACTTCCCACAACAATCAATTAACGTCGAGCCTATGGTGGTCTCTTTTCACAATCTCAGGGCTCATGAGACTCGTCAGACAAATTAATGTCTGGATACCCATAGTTAATATAACAAAGTCCAAATTGGTTAAAATATCCTAACCTTCTTACAACATTTGTTATTATATCCTAATCTTTTCAAATTTGTTATCATATATATCCTAACCTTTTTAAATTGATAAATTTTTATCGAAACACACTCTTTAACTTCAAATTTGATGAAGTAACACATACGTAATGGACTCAAATAATAAATTTAATAAATATTTTAGTAATTAAAGGTGATGATCGAGGTGGTTTTTTAAGTTATTATTTAGATGTCACCTCATCAAATTTAGAGTAAAAAAATTACTTAGAATATAAATTTATCAATATAGAAAGGTTAGGATAAAATAAAAAAGATTAAAATAGTTAGGATATGATAACAAAAGTTATAAAAGGTTACGGTATTTTAATCCATTTAGGCAGAAAAAAAATGATTTAATTTGGAGGAAAGCAATATGGGTATAAATCAATAAATAAAGTAGGGGTAAAGTTGTCTTCTTACCCTTTCGGATCTCGGGCTTACATAAACGCTAAGGCGATGCTTAGTACTGTAGCTAGAAATGATGGAGGAAGTCGAAATGGTTCGAGTAACGGAAGGAGGGAAGTCGAAACCTCTGTTTTATATATACCAACATTGGAGAGATGATGGTTGGAGTTTCTTTCTTCAGACCTTCAATATTCATATCTTCAAAGATGTTACACTCGAAATGGAGAATCTTCATGATCTTAATTCTTCCCTTACTCTTTATATCTTCAGATGCATCAGGTATATTATATATATATATATATATATGAATGATTTCTGTACGTGTTTCTTTTTTGAAAATGTAAATAATTTATTAGTTCTATTTTGTTATATATATAATCGATCGATCTAGCTAGCTGTTATATATATATATATATATATATTATTTCTTCCTAAATTAATATTCTGCTTTCAAACTATGTATTAATATTAGGTGCGTTTGTTGGAATAAACGTTGGCACCGAGTTCATGAAAGACCTGCCATCACCTAACGATGTGCTGTTCATCCTGAAATCTCATCATGTCACTCATGTCCGCCTCTACGATGCGGATCATCAAATGCTTAATGCTCTTGCAAATTCAGGGATTGAAGTCATGGTGGGAGTCAACAACGTTGAGGTGCAAAGGATCGGAGAAAACCAAAGTGCAGCTGCAGACTGGATTAATAAGAACGTTGCGGCTTTCTTACCAGAAACCAATATAACAGCCATAGCAGTTGGCAGTGAGGTCCTCACAACAAATCAGCCTGCTGCCCCTCATTTAGTTCCGGCCATGAACTTCCTTTACCACGCCCTTAGAACCGCACATCTCAATCTCAAAGTCAAAGTTTCAAGCCCCCATTCCATGGACATAATAGCGCCGCCGCATTTTCCTCCATCAACTGCCACTTTCAATCCCAAAATCACCACTACAATGTACTTGTACCTTCAGTTTTTGAAGAATACTGAGTCATTCTTCATGTTAAATGCCCACCCTTATTATGGCCACACTACTGGGAATGCCACTTCCTCAATTGACTATGCTCTTCTTAAGCCACTCGCTCTTTCTAAACAGGTTTTGGATTCAAATACTGGTTTGCATTATAGCAGCATGTTTGACGCCATGGTTGACGCTGCTTATTATTCCATGGGAGCTCTTAACTTTTCTGGAATTCCCGTGGTTGTTACAGAATCCGGGTGGCCTTCCATTGGTGGTGCCAATGAGCCTGATGCCACCATGGAAAATGCAGAGACTTATGTCACCAATCTAATTCATCGAGTGTTCGATAAATGCGGTTCCCCTAGGCAGCCGCAATTTCCAACCAGCACTTACATCTATGAGATGTTTAACGAGGGTATGCGACCAGGGCCCTTATCTAAGAAAAACTGGGGTCTGTTCCATACCAACGGAACCGCAATGTATTCCCAAGATTTGATTATGGTAAAGGGGAACTGGAACTCATCTGATTGTGTGGTTTTTTGTGTTGCCAAGGAAGACACGAAAGAAAGTGATCTTGAAGCTGCTCTTAACTGGGCTTGTGGAATAGAAAACGCAAGCTGTGGTGCCATTCAGAAGGGACAACCCTGTTATAAGCCTAACAATCTCCATAGCCATGCTTCCTATGTTTTCAATGACTATTACCAGAGAATGCTTAGCAGTGGAGGTACCAGCTGCGACTTTTGGGGTACTGCCATTATAACCACCAAAGATCCAAGTAAGATATCTGCCAAGGGCTTTCTCATCTCCTTAATTTTTCATATAGAATAATTAATACATGTTGCTTTTCTAGTGAATGTTACTAACATGCATGGTAAAACTAGAAGCTGTGAGATGTCGTAAACCATATGTGGGGAAGTAAACATGCCAAACAAAACTAAATCAAACATGTTTTGGCTAGTGTTTTTGAGTTTGCTAACAGTACTATATGCTCAATGCGCATCTGATCCGATTTATTTTGAATATGTAAACTCGCAAGTCTCGTCTCTATGTTTCGCTTTCTTACGGGTTTTTCCTTTTCGGTCCTTGCAGGTCATGGTTCCTGCATTTTCACTGGAAGGTAGGTACTTATTAAATGTGCATCAATTTGGCTTGTATACTTGCATAGTTTTTGGTTTCTAAATTAACATATGAATGCATTTATTTTCTTGAACAGGTCTGGAGTAATCACAATGCAAATGTCTTGGATTGCATTTTATATTCCAGCAATGGTGTTTCTGTTTCATCTGCAACAGTAGTCCCACTTTTTGGCTGATTAATCAAGGAGGCGTCGATATAGTAAGTACAGTCCTGCAAAGAGTAAAAGAGCAGGATCTGTTCCAGTACACTAAACAATGGTTGAATATATTGTCACAGTTAGAAGTCCTTAAATCTTGAACAACGTGAGGTATGGTATAGCTTCAAAACCAGTACACTAGAAATCATCTCATAATTGAATTCTTAACTTTAGCAGGTATTACATAAAAAAACCAATTTCAGATTAGCTGCTAATTACACTCTCAAAGTAAGGTGGTCACCTCCACACATATATCAGCCGATCACCATCTTAATTTTGTGTCTACTTCATCTTCCTTGTTACTCCATTTATGAGGTTGTCGTCGGTGTAGGAGTTAAAAGAGTCGAAGAAGTAGCGAGAGGTTCATGAATCACTGAATTAGAAGAAACATTGATGGCACTCCCCTCCAACTGCAACATAATGCTCCCTAGCACCTCTCTCATCAACTTCTTGAACTCCTCTTCGTCGACCATTTTCCCGTCGTCTGCTTCAATCATTCTGAGCACCTCATTCACAATTTTGTCCATCTGTAGCAATGCTCTTCCAGTCAGTTCATTCAATCAACTGCTAAGACACATACATTTCTTGATTGAATTGTAATGAATCAATCAAACAAATTTAATTCCTTACCTGATCAACAGCTCCAATTGGAGGCAAGCCAGCTGCAGGGGCAACCAAATCCAGCGCGACCCGCAGATATTCCTTGAACAGTTTCCCATTTTTATCTCTAGGCACGTCTTTCACTGCGCCGTCCAATGTCTATACACCAAATTAATGAAATAAGATGTACGATTGCTTTGGATTTATGGTGATACTTTGTTGGAGTGACCAAAGAGATGGTTTTAATTACCAACCTTGTCGAGTTCAAATTTGTTGGATAGTAGTCTTTTGATGCCACTTCCATCAAATGTTTGTTCACTGTGAGCAACAATAACTGGTTGCTCTTGGAGTTTATGAACCACCCTCTCCACTATCTGTTTGAATTTATTCAGAAAGACATCCTGACTGAAAGGTTGCTCAAGAGCACTTTCTGGGCAGGATTGCAAAATAGGTTCTATGACGTTGCTTGTGACCTTGATGAGCCAAAATTTCAAGAAGGAAATTAGTCGAATTGAAATAACAAACTTTGGAAATAAATAGTATTTCAGACTTATAAGTGAAAATCGGATGTCATACCCAAGAATCTGTAGGAGGCATTCCATGATCAACTGTTAGTAGTGTTAAGGCCTTCTTCATGCAGTCCCTGATGGACCCTTTTTCAGTAGATTCTACCTGTGAAAATATGGTCATTGCATCTGACTCGAAACTTGGACCGTTGATGAACTCGAGAAGATCTTCGCCGTCCATTCTCAGAATCACAACTGGATCTCTCTTCAGCCCTGTTGCCATGCCTATTAGAATGTCTGATAGAACCACTTGAAACTCTTTCTTGCTTACATTCCCTTGTTTTCCATGAGTGAATTCATTCAAAACCTTCATAAAAAAAGCATCACCAAAACCACTCCTTGTTAATGGGCATTACTAATTAAAAACTACCATTCACAATCAACATTAATTTATTTTTATTAAAAACTACCATACTTCAACACATAATGCTTCATTTGAAAGTTGATGTTTATATGTTCGGTTAAAATTGAACTAGCTACTTCTCGGAAAGTTTTGATATTCCAAAATATTACATTGTTGTGATTGATTATAATGCCCTTTGAAAATATATAGATAGTATGCTTGTCCAAAAAGCACAGCTTCTTTATAGAAGTGCACTTACCCTCTTGGAGAAGTTGGCACCTCCCACTTTCTGGGAAGCGCACTCCCCCATTACAGCCTAAATTTGCAAAAGTTAAAACAATTTTTATGAGGACCCACGATTCCTATGGCATCATAGAGTGCATTACCCTGATGAGAGGTAAGACTAAAGTCTGCATCGACCTCATATTCATTTTAATTCACTTAAGATACCGACTGTTCCAATTATTTTGTAGAGATAATTGTCCTTGTGTAGGTCCAATTTGCGAAGCCAACTTTAAGGGCAAGTGGGGCCTAAGCTGCAATATTGACAAGGAAAATGATAAAATGACCTACTTTCAACGCACAATTTGAAAGTTCACCCTTGTCTTTTAGCCATTTATGGTTCTTTCTTATCTCACCCGACGTGGGCCCCAAATCTGACAAAACACCATAAATAGCTAAAAAATAAGGATGTGCGCCCAAAGTATACGTTGAGAGTGTGTTAGATTATCATTTACCTATTCACAAATACCAAAGCCTTATACCAAGGAGTCTTACGTGTACTTTATCCATCTATCTCAACCTGCCAAATCTATTCAGTCCTCAAAAAATAGTTTTTGCACTAAACTAGCATTAAATTAGTGTGCCAAACTTGTTAGGCTAATGGACCTTCTTTTCCCTACCTTAATCAATCTCTGTCACACTCAATTGCATGTCAATGCTGTCATATAAGTGACATACATAGAAAAAGTAAGTACTTCTAGTTCAAGAGGAGAGACACTATAAAAGTTGGTTGCTTTGAAAAAACTAACAAGAATAATTTATAGAATAGAAAAATGTGACACAATATGAGATACAGAAATATGTAAACTATAAAAAAATTTTGTGAGTGTTGGAGACAAGCTCCAGAAAGTTCTAAATCTGTAATCTATAATTAAAACAAAATGTTGTATAAGTTTTTTTTTTTTTTTTTTTTTTTTTTTTTTATGAAAACAAAACATTAGATAATGAAACAATAAGAAAGAAATAATAATAGAAATGCTTCAACAAGTTAAAGTCACAACTTCCTATCCAGACCGTGTGATTCACTTCAATTTGTGCGCGCCATATCTCGATGTATATCCAACGGTCTTTAATTGGGTGTTGTGGCTTATATTGTGCTTTTCAAGTTTTATATATACTCTACCATTTTCGATAATAATATAGGATATATTCCTTTCAGAACATATACTTGTAGATAGAATTGTAGATAGAAAACACAGATCCACAGAGTCGTGCTAATGAGGTGAACAATCAAAGAATGCCAAAAAGAAACCAAAAAATGAAAAAGAAGAACAAAGCATTCCCCCAAAATTCAACAAGCAGCCTGAGCATAAGAGTGATTTAGACAATCTGGAGGCATGAAACCTGGGACCCCAACCCGAACCCGAACCCGAGCCCGTGAGGGTTAAACAAGGTAAAAAGATAAATGAAATGAAGAGGTGCATAGATACCTCAGAGTAGATGTGATCGGAATCAGGGGAGGAGCCCTGAGCAGGGAGACCGAGAGCGGTGCCAATGTCGGCGACGGCGGGCTGGAGCTCTTTGACGGATAGCTTACCGTCTTTGTCGAGATCGAGCTCTTGGAATTTATGATCCACGAAGGTGCTGAAGACCTCCTCGTTCCCAACCAATTCCATTATATCCGAACCGTCCAACACCTTATTCCCACCAACCACCTCGCTTTTCTTCCCCGCCTTATTCATCATGTGATGATCATCACTACTGCTCTCCATTCGACCTGATTTTATTGAATTTTACACAACACACAAAGGATTCTCGTGAATTCTATATAAAGTTGATGAAGAGATTAATTTGGATGAACAAGGAATGAACGAATGGTTCTGCTTTCGGTTCTCCTCTTCTTCTCTTCTTCTCTTCTCCTCTCCTCTCCCCACCCTCTGTTTATTTCATTTCACCTACTCAACTGGATCCCTCTTTCTAGCACTCCTTGTTCACTTGTTCCCCTGCTCCTTATTCTACCATACCTTATCCGGCCCCCAACACTTTGTTTTTTGTTTTGTTTTGTTTTTTTGTTTTTTTGTTTTTTTGTTTTTTTTTTTTTTTTTTTTTTTTTTTCTTTTCGAAACACGTAACTGCAGACTAATAATCCAAATTCAACACCATCTGAGTCAAACTCGAGGCCACGTCCAAGGAAATCTACCATTCGAACTACACAATTGGTTGGTTGGCGCCTTCAAGCTAACTGCACTGGCTAATAATTCACATTTAAAAATTATCACGTTTTATATAGAATTATTTTTTTTTTACTTAATTTATTTTATTTAAAAGTCTCAAATATCAGTACATACTTAAGGAAAGAAAATGATAATTTAACACATTTTGAGAGCACACTTAAAATGTGTATTTTGTCTTTTAGTCCATTTATGACTATTTCTTATCTTTCAAAGTATAGACCTATATCTAATAAAATACTATAAATAAACTAAAAAATAAAATATACATCTCAAGTGTGCGTTCAAAGTGTGTTAGATTATCATTTTTCATTCAACATGAAATCCCTATAAGGCCATCTTCAATCACAACACTAAAATGGTGTAACTTTTGCACTATTTTAATGTAACTTTTACATTAAATTTTAAAACCATCTCCAACTCACAACACTATCTTTTACACTATTTTACTTTATTTATTAATTTATTTACTATCTTTTACCCATAACACTATCTTTTTACATTACTTTTTGTTGATAAAAACAAAAAAATAATAATAAAAAAATAATAGCGCTGTTAACAGTGCCACTGTAGCTGTACGCCATCTACATGGAATGGCGTACAAAAACCAATAATGCCACCTCAGCTGAGGTGACGTCTTCAACCAGCGCCATTTGGAGATGCCAGCAAAAAGTAGTTGGTGGTGCCCAGCTTTTTCATTTCCTGACCGTCCGATTGATCACTGATTCCACGTGGCAATAAGTGAGCGTGGAAGCAAGGGAATGATTTTTGGGCCACCAATGAAGATGTGGTTAGGACACGTAGGGCGGTTAAAGGGTGAGGCGTGGAAAGGTCAGAGTGACAGAGTGATAGTAGTGTGGGCTTTGAAGTTGGATTGATTTGTTTCTGTCGGCCCATGCACGGCCAACACGTGTCATCCACGGGGCCACATCATATAGGGCTTATATTTTCGTGACTTATCACTCACTATGTGTTTTTTTAATTTTGGTCACGTTTCAATCGGACGTATGGAAACAACGCATGAGATGAGAGATAAAGCAGGCTTTCGAGAGACATCGTGGGCCCCATCTTAGCTATAAAAAGTGTGATCATTGGATGTCGATGCCTCCACGGTTTTACTTGTATAGGGCGGTGGGTTAGGAACCGAAAGCATGCATGGAGAGCTGACCACTATTTCGTAGTGGAACAATAGACTCCAGTTTTCTTCAATCTCAAGCTTTGGCTTCACGCATGGATCATTAACAAGTCTTTGAACTGTTTCAAAGTAAAGTTGTTTGTTTTCTTTTATTTTGACTTTACTCGAGAAAGACTTATATATTATTAGTTAACTATGGCAATATACCCTTGACAAAAAATAAAAAATAAAAAAAAAATAAAAGATGGCATTATACAACAACAAGAACATCTACAACAATAACAACAACAAAGTAACCTCAATTTCAAATTAGTTAGAACAGCTACATGGATCATACCCTTTTATTGCACTCAATTTAGTACAATTGATTATGTAATTTCCAAATAAGATGATATTGTCAAATAGAAAAGAAAATAGGTTCATGGTTATTGAATTAAATTGATTTGAATTGAAGCATTTTTTTGGGTCTAAACTATCTAAAGTATTCGACTACTCTGAGTTCACCCCAAGTCACGCATAGTATAAGTGGGAGAAGTTCATAACATTAATGTTTCCATTATTTTGACTTGAACTTGAGTCACTAGTTCAAGGACAATATCTCACTTTCCAGTTGTGCCAACCAACCGTTGGTGAATAAAAGTTTTTTTTTTAAACCACCCAATAATCAGACTATTCGATTACTCCGAATTTGCCTCGAGTAGTCACCTTGTAGGTAGGGATAACTCTCGAGGTTGGGGTTTCTGTGGCGGCTCCAATTTTCACATTGGTCCGCCACGGGAGGCCACGCGGGCCCACAACTGTCTACGTCACCGCCAGCTGTGTCCCACGCCCAATTATTTATTATTAATCAATTATCAATCAATTATCAGTTAACTTTGATGTTATGAATTTACTTTTATTCCTTTAATATCATTTAACCATAAATTACGCAGCGGAAGATTTACTATCAATATAAAGATTTAACCTGAATTTCATGTATATTATGAGCAAAATGCCTAAGTGGAAACCATATCAACTGTACATCATATACATATCATCTAAGGTCCTCAAAATATCAAAATATAAAACCTATCTCTCAAGTCCCAAAACCCAACATAAAACAAGTAAATATAAACATACGTACGAGAAGAAGGGCTAGAGCTATCAATCGATGTAGTCCTCAAGCTTGCCCTTTCCCCGGTTCAGACTTAGGATCCGCACTCACCATCACAAAAAGACAGATGACGAGTCCAGAGTGAGTAATCCCAAGGAAATTCACCAAGTAATTACGGAAGTAAAAGTACTTGGAATTTTAAATACTATAATTTAAACATGCGGAACAAAGAAATAATACGAGATAACCGTAAAAGAAAGATCATCGCATGCATAAATATAGTGACGAAACAAAGTACGTGCACATAAAAATCAAACTAAATCATACTTCGGGCTTTTCCCCAGTGCACGACCCATGAAAACACACTAATGGGTTGGCCCTGGACCTCAGGTGGTCGGCGTAGACCCACGACGCACCCACACAAGCCTACCATACCCGGTAGCCTATTCACCGCGTATACCTAGACAAGTGCTATGATTTAGAGGACTCTATGGCCGTAACGAATAAGCACCAGGTGAGGAGTGATCTCAACACCGTAAAGACACCAGGTAGGAGTACACTCCACTACCGTAAAGTCACTAGGTGAGAGTACTCAGCTACCATAAAAGCAATAATGAAATGGAGTAGAGAATAAATGGAACTGAATTCAAATAAATCAAACTGTAAATACTTAAAGTGAAGTTCAATTGGGATACTACACACCTCAAATCGCACTCCTCGTCCCGTAAACCACACCTTAGTCCAGCTCCAATAAATGCCGACAATTCAAATTATCACCCAAAATATACCTATTATCATTTATCACTAAATTAGCTTCAATTTAATATATTATGTTAATTTTTCATTTTTCTAGGCTAAAACCCCGACTATTATCTCGCCAACATTTTCAAGAAAACCCCAAATTTCCTTTATTTAATCAAAATGTAATTTTTCTAAAATTTTCCTATTTTATATGAATTTTCTATGAATTTTCCAGATTTTTTTTTTTTTTTTTTTTTTTTTTTTTTTTTTTTTTTTTTTTAGAGTTGAGGTGAACCGGACCGGTTCACCAGTCCGGTTCGTCCCAACCGAACCGCCAACCGGTCGGCCCGGCTTTGACCCGCCCAGACAGGTCGGGTCGGCCCGACCCGGTTGGTCTTCTTCTTCTTCAACAGAGGCGTTGTGTGCCTCCGTTTCACTTTTTTTTTTTTTTTTTAAATCGGGGAGAGGGAGAGGAGAGGGAAAACAACATGGGGTCGTCTCCCCCCTCGGACGAATCGCTCTCGCGATTCGTCCGAGCTCTCGAGCTCACCCCACCTCCACCATCGAACCACCAAACCGCCACCACCACCAACACATACAACAACAACAACAACAACAACAACAACAACACAACTCACCTCACCTCCTTCGCCTCTCTACCACAAGCTCAATCTCTCTTCCACTTTCTCTCAATTTCTCCTCCTTTCCTCCTCGATCTTCTTTTCGATTTCTTTTTGAAATGGTGAAAAATGAGGAACTGTGGTGACGGTGTGGTGTATATCCACATTTTGGGGTGAAATGACCATTTTGACCCTATGATCTTATCCTCCTCCTTCACCCTCTAATACCCTTTTTAGTCATTTCACTATTATTTATTTATTTTCTGATTTTTAATATATATATATATTAAATTCCTTATATACATATATATATATAAATATATATACTCACCTATACTTTCGCGCCTAAAATTTCGTCGTGCGCACCAACGAGCGTACTCGGGCTTGCACACTAACGTACCACCCACACGTGTCGACCACGACCCCGCGTTTTACTAGGCGCACAACAATTTACATATTTTTACACATTTAATTCATTTTATGTGTAATATTTTTTTTTCTCAACTTAAAATTTCATCTTTAATCTACCCGGTACCCGCGTCGACACGCATATCGATGCGAATACTCATCATACAATCTCTCACGTCAATTTAAAATATAATTACACACATCGCAATGTCGTTAACCTATTTTAACATAAACATTGCAAATTAGTCAAATCAACAAACAAAATAACTATTTACCTAATACGGCAATACTTCAGCCTCACTGTGGGACCCACGAGTGTCCCCGCTGGCGTCCATATCTATAATGATGTCATAAAATAATGGCAAATATTAATTGGGCCGTTACAGTTTCCATTCGTAAAACTCAAGTCACTAGTAAGGGAGAATAGCCTGCTTCCTGTGGATCAATCGTTTTGGTGAATGAAAGCATTTGATTAATTGTTGAATCGCATAATCTCAAATATTGGCCCATATTAGTTGATGGGCTTGGGCTAATAAAGTTGGTCTTGGGTTTCACTTGGGTCCACGTTTCCTGATAAGTGATTGTGTTCAAAATAATGGCGATACCCACGCACGCGACCAAACAAGGATGACAAAAAGATAAAGAACAGGATAACGAGAACCACACCTCTAAGTGCTAATGCTTCAGTTGCTATTGCTCACAATTCAAGAGCAATGGAGGCCAATTTCATCTCTTCACTTCAACCAAACTTGACACCATCATTTTTCAATAATTCCAGACCTCTCCATAACCAAGTCTTCTTCTTGTCCTCTCCCAATCATTTCAAATTCTGCAGAGCAATTAGCTCTAGCACAAGCAACAGCAACAAAGTTGGGGATGACAATGGCCTCCCAATCCCGCCTGTACCGCCACCAGTAACAGCTCCCGATACGGTTGAGATCCGGTTCCGAAGAGGGTCGAGAAGGCGATCGCGGCAGCTGCAAGAAGGCAGTGAAGGTGGATCAGCCAATAAGCCACCCACTCCTCCAAAGGACTGGGAGTCAATGACACTTGCAGAGAAAGCACTGGAGCTTTATGTGGGAGAGAAGGGTCTGCTGTTCTGGCTCAACAAGTTTGCTTATGCATCCATCTTCATCATCATTGGAGGGTGGATCCTTTTTCGCTTCGTCGGCCCCTCGCTCGGATTATACCAACTTGACTCCCCTCCTTTGTCTCCCACAAGTATTTTCAAATGATGATCAATGAAAGAGCTGAACGAACATTATGTGTACAAGGAAAAAAGGAACAACTACTTTGTTCAACTGCTACTACATTATCACTGTTTCATGCACAGAAAAAAATGAATGATGTTGTTAATGAATTGTTGATGCTCGGGTTCTCCTCAGCCTGCCGCGAGTTATACGGATGGCGTCCTCCATGACAGAGTCAGAAGTGTTTTCACTTGCCAAGGATGCCGATGGCTCGGTCTGCACTGCTTCAGTTAGATTTTGCATGCTTTTGCTTGTGGTTTCCTTTGGGAGCTGCTTTGTGACTGCCTTAGTCACGCGCTTAGTTGTGGGGGATGCTGCTGCCGCTGCTGCGGAGTCTAGTTCATGTTCGGCAGGCTTTTGGTCTTGTGAAGTAGTGGTATTTGCTGTAGAAGTGGACGGCTGAGTGGTGGTAACAGCGGTGCTTCCCTTTGGCGGTAGTTGGGGTGTTGACTGCGCAGTTTTAGCTGGTGGATGAGTCGGTGCTGTAGGCGGAGGTTCAGCAACTCTGGCATCTACTTGCTGCTGTAGTTTCAATAAAACACAGGATTAGTTGGATGAGCTTTCAGGGTTTTAGCTAGCCTTGCATGTTGTAAGTTTATGTAACATTTGTTTTTTCAGTGACACTACATTCCCTTTTTGATTCTGCACTTTTGGCAAACCTTTTGCTAATCAAACTTACTACTAAAACAACAAAAAATTATTCATTGAACTGTCTAGGAGGTATTGAAGCATATCTGGTGGCGAGGTGAACATTCTTGCCACCTGATATCCTTGAAAGTCGACTATGGGAACTCTTCCAAGTAAGCACCATCAGGGCAGATGGTTATATTTGTACTGAAAAATCCCCAAGCCCCAACCTGGTAACATTAGAACTTTAGGAGAAGGAACATATGAAGCATTCAATAATGCGAGTTCCATCCTATCCTTTTTTCTCATACACGCTCTTGGAGGGAGCACTAAACATGACTAAAAGCACTTTCAACCTTGTTAGAATAACTGAATTTAACACAGGAAAGCTGCCACAACCAGTACAGGCGGCAACATCTGCTTTGCAAATGAAAGAATGAATCAACATATATTTGTCGTTAATTAATTACCTGACCAGAGTCCTTTTAATTTTAATAACCCCTACTATAAATACTCATATGAAAGTGAAATATTGACAATCATGTCCACGGTCATCATGATGGGTACTTGACAATGTACAAGGTTTACAATATTTGTTCTCCATTGGAACACGGTAGATCATAGAGAAATTACTTAAAAACTGAAAGACTCTAGAGGAAAATAAATATATGAACTAGACATGCACAGGCAAACTAATGGATTGCAGAAGTTAATCCAGTAGTAGAGATAGCCATGATAAACCCTTTTACTGGCTAAATTATTTTGCCAGCACAAAAAATTCATTTATATATCCCATTACATTGTTTTTTGACTCATTGATTAACCATTATCAATAGATCAAACTTTCCTAACGGTTAAGATTCAATCCTCTCACTTTCTTTGTTTGTGCTTTTCCTTTTCTACAAAATAGTTTACAGATGATATATCTGGAAATATTGTGATGCATACGAACTTTGAAGACTAAATTCACACTTCATTCTAGCGTTTCCCAATAATGACACAAAATAACCAAGAAGAAAAGCCACATAAAATGCAATTGCAATAATATTTTACAAACCGCTTAGCCACCCCAAAAGTTACCTGAGGGGAGCGAGGCCTTGATGTAGACTGCGCAGCAATATACTGAAAAATCTGAAAAATCCTAGTCTGACCATAGGTTATAGCCTGACGGCAGTGAATAACTGCAAAGTCGCCGGCTCTAGCTCTCATTTCTAACAAGTTGCGATCAATTTCCACCTCATGCTTCTCAAGATATGGCTTAAAGAATGAATTATAAATGTAAGTTGTCCCCTGAAACATACAAAATCAAAGTCAGAGAGGGAAGCGTTAGACAAACTAGTATGATATGATGAAGCATAAGCTAACCACAAACCAAAAACTGTAAATGGCTATTTCCTACCGCACCTTTGTTTTTGAATACCACAAGTATATAAAGAATGCCAACTTTGCTTCACTATACATTGGTAACCTTCAAAAACCCAGATAAGAAAAGAACACAAATACATTAGTGTAGGAATGTAACAAGTCAACTCCTTAAGTTGAAGTCAATAATTCTTACCATGAAATGAAAATGTCCCCAACCCTCTCAAACACTGTCATCATTGCAACCAATATCCTGCAAACGAGTACTCAGTGAGATGATATTGTCTTTAATTGTGGAAATTCAAACACAAGTCACACAACCCATATTAAAGGGCGTACCAGTATTGACACCAAAACCGGAGCTCATCTATTTCTGGCTTATTCTTCTCCACTGTTTTATAGCACTCAAAAGCCGGATAAGCATAACCGAAAACCATACTGCAAACATACATCCAGAGAGATTCACGACAATAACCAATCATAGAAAAGAAGAAAAAAAAAGAAAACAATACAAGAAAAGGAATGAGAACAAGCAACATACACAAGCCCTCTTGTAAGAAATGACCCAATCATTTTTGAAACAGCAAACCAAGAGCTAATCCAATTACGATCGCTCCAGCGTCTTGACTTGTCTATCAAATAGATGAACTAACAAAGATTAGAATGCCGGATGAAAACATAAATAGTTTCCGCTAAACCAAAAATTCAAGCAAAAAAGCAACAGAAGGCAAAATTTTTTCACAATTCAAAGTAGACAACACAAATTCCAATAGATAACTGATATTAAGGATAAACTAGATACATCAATTCCTTCGGAACACAACTAATTGGTGGACAAAATGGCGAGAAACAGATTACAATCAAAGAGAAACTGACTTAAACTACAATCAGTACATTGATAAATCATATGCTCATGATAATGAATTTAAAGATTTCAAAGAGTCACACTCGCTCGCATTCTTCTAAATAGAGAAATAATGTGAATGCCTTTGGAGGAGTACATCTTTTTGATATACTGAAATTAGGTAAAGCATAATAATCAGTTAAAATTGGATTCAATTCATCATACTTTCGCTCTCAAGCATCGCGGAAGCAAATCGAAACATCATCTATCTCATCATAAGTTCGTATCGACACATCGCAACTGTTCAGATTACAAGCAAAGTAACAACATTCAGCCAAAATTAACCTAAAAATTCAAAGAACATCGCAGAATCAAAACAAGAACACAGGAAGCAAAGTAAAGTACAAAACTCATCGAACTCGTAATCTCTGAACAAATCGAACAAAATGAAAAAACGCAGACGCGAATCGGTCTCTACATTGATAGATTCATCTGAAAACGAAGAAGAAATGATCGAGAGAGCGCCAGAGCAATCGAAGATCGAACCTCTCGAGATCGAAAGCGATTGTCGCTCGACAGCGGTGATCGATCAACAGTGGCGGTTATAGGTGGCGTCGCGGCCGAAGCGCTACGAAGAGAATTGCTTATCGGTGCGTTTCGGCGTCGGAAGAGAGAGATGGTTTCGAACGAATCTGGTTTTTTGAATTTGTTGGGGACGGACGCCCACCTGGATTTGTTTGTTTGTTTGTTTGTTTGTTTATTTAGGTCTTCGGAATGACGAACGAGAGAGTGCGACGTGCATTGGGGCGCCGTTTTGGCGCGAATCGGACGGTTGTTGTAGGTTGGCTCTTCGAATTTGATGCGCTTGGGAAGCACAGGATCAGTTTAAACATTGAACTTGATCCGGTATCTTTGACATTCTTTATACGATTAGAAAACTAGTATATCTATATCTACTATTATAATGAGGAATGGGTGAGGCACCACTTACTAAAAGATAAAGTTGAAAAGGTGTTACGTTGGACCTATGTTTGAGTCACTTATAAAAATAAAATAAAAAACATCTTACAAAATAAATAAAATGTAAAAATGTAATTTTTTTTTACTTCAATAGGAATAGAACTCATGACCTTTCTAACTTTATCGTCTCATCCATTTCACCGTAAATGATTTAGCATGTGTAAATGAATTTTAATTTACTCTATAATTGGACCTTTCATAAAAAAAAATGTAATTGGACCTTTCATAAAAAAAAAAAAATGTAATTGGACCTTCAACATGTGTGGGAACATCAAATTGGCCCAATTTTTTTCCTTCTTCTATGAGATCTACAAGTCTACAACTCTCGTGCTATTCAAGGCCCGTATGCCCATCCTTTTTTCAATCAATGGTTGAACCGTTGAAGCATAAATGCATACTTTCTCTTGGGGGGTCAAATGTCCAAATACGAAGCTTTAGTAAGTCAGAAAAACTAATGTAGAAGATGAAACCACAAATGGATCGGAACTAAACGTGCCCCACATATCCTATAACATGTGGAGGGCTTATCGTTGTTGAAATTGGTGGTCTCGGTGAACGCACTCAATTTTTTTTGGTGTAACATAAACTCTTCGATCTGTACACTTCACAAGCCACAAAAAACCACCACCATGACCTTTGCACTCCAGTCACCTTTCCTATCTTCCCATCTCAAGCTCTCTTCATCATCAACATCTCACATTAACCAGAACATCAGAATAAATCACCGCTCGCCCACTTCATATCCATGCATTAGAGCCCTCGATTTGGACCAAAACACGGTGTTCTTCTCTTCTCCTCTTCAAATTTATTTCCCCTTATTTAGTGGTGGTTTGATTAGTTAATTTTTGTGATGAATTTGCTCAGGTTGTCGCCATTTCAGTTGGGGTGGTTAGTGTGGCAATTGGGATTGGCATTCCTATCTTCTACGAGTCTCAGATCGACAATGCTGTATGTTATTGACACTAGAAGCATTTGATTAATTGTTTGTATATATAGAATGTAGAGGTAGACCGAAGTGGATGCATTAATTATGTAGCCAACTCCAATTAATTTGGGACTGAGGTTATGATATTGTTATTGTTGTTATATATAGAATGTGATTGAATTGTTAGATTAAGGTTTTTTTTTTTTTTGAAAACAGATTAAGTTGTTTTAATCTAACAATTACGGTTGCGCCATGTTCTAGGCAAAGCGAGAGAACACGCAGGCTTGTTTCCCCTGTAATGGCTCTGGTGCTCGTAAGTGCCCCTCACTTTGTTCTTCTTTATAATGTTGCTTGCTTTCATTTTCATTTTAAGAGTTGAAATTGCTAACAAATAGTTCAACGGCTGTTAGGGATATATATTTAATGATTCACCATAGTTTTCCGACCAAAATGTTTCATTAGTTATACTTAAACTAAATCTATACTACAACATCATAGAGTGTATAAGCCCTTAGGGGAATTGGTGAGATGGTAAGAATTTGACTCAGCATACTAAAAGTATGGGGTTTGATATTCCTTGCCTTTCCCTTCTCCCCCCGTTTTCTTCCTTGAGTTATTCCCCGGTGTGGAGCAACTAAAGACTCCTGATGGACTAGTCAGGTCCACCACTAGTCTATGTCAAAGGCAATGACTTGGATACCCTCAACTATCAAAAAAAAAAAAACATTTTAGAGTATATACTTCAATAGTGGAACAAAATGTTATTGGACATTGAATAATGTTGATTAATAATTTTTTTAGTTTTATCTGTAGAATGTAATCAAACTTTCATATTGTAACATACTATGTGCACATCTTAGGTAGTAAAAATATTAGACAAACATATATGTACTGTTCTTATCAGTGCAACTTGAATTCGTACATGCAAGTGCAAGTGTTGATGTGATTACAAGCAAATTAACACTCTTTGTTCATGCTAAATTACAGAGAAATGCAGGTTCTGCTTAGGGAGTGGTAATGTGACAGTAGAGCTAGGAGGGGAGGAGAAGGAAGTGTCGAGATGCATCAACTGCGATGGTGTTGGCTCTTTGACTTGCACTACCTGTCAAGGCTCTGGAATCCAACCTCGCTATCTTGATCGGAGGTACATATATGTATACCTTATTTTGTTCATGGATGTATCTTCATTAATTTTGGCAAGAATAATTCTCAAAAAAAAATAATCTTGGCAAGAATTGATGTATTAAGTTGGAATGGTTTGTTGTGTTGAACAGAGAATTCAAAGATGACGATTGAAGACTGCAGGACTTGCAATTGCTGGATTCATGAGCATTTTTTTAATTAACACATAATATTGGAGTACTAGATCGAATTTATATCACCACTGATTTTTGTGTTTGCCTGCTATGGAAATGTAAACTTTTGAAGATCAAATAAGATTATCTTGTCTCGATGTGGCAAGTTAGTTTGGACTAATGAGGCCGTCTCTCAATCGACAAGCATCAGGGTCTAGTGAGGATAGTAACCTCAATACCCAAGGTTATCAAAAAAGAAAAAAAAAAAAATCTGTTGTCGTGTCTTGTTTTCACCGTTCTTTCTATGCTCGAAACTTGAATGTGCCTGTGATAAGGGTAGTTATTTGTACATAAACTCCTTGTGAGGGCTTCTTTTGTTGAGCTCTAGCAATTCTTAATCAAGACTTATACTCAATTAAGCATAAAAACGATACTAATAAGTTTCTAACACCGAAAACTAACACTTAAAACGCCAACTAAGTTGTAGATTAAAAGTTTGGCATTTGGTGAATCTAGTGATTTATGGATCTCTTCACGTACAAGTTTGACGAGTAATAAGTTGGTTTCTAATTGAAATAAAATTACATTAAAAAAAGATTTGGAGTAGAGGTAATGGGCTTTTGAGTTGGTAGTAGAAACATCTTTCTAACCTCGTGAGATCAGTCGGCCTTAATAAGAGCGGAGGCGGTTCATACACTCAGAGTAAGAAAAGAAAAAAAAAAAAAAAAAAAAAAAAAAAAAAGAAAGAGGTTTCCTGTCCCAAGTCCCAACATTACTAAAACACCCTTCAATAGCTCACTCCTCTCCTTTGCTCAAGCCCTAAACCCAGGCTTCCCCTCTTCCTCCTCTTCTGAGTGCAATTGCAAAGCTTCCCGCCCTTGATTTGAACTGACCGCACCTACTCTCACTTCTCCAATCTTGGATTTGCAGAGATTTAGGAGGGATATTATGTTGTATGTGATTGGTCTGGGTTTGGGAGACGAGAAGGACATCACTCTCAGAGGCCTTGAAGCAGTGAAGACATGCGATAGAGTCTTCATCGAAGCCTACACTTCTCTTCTCTCTTTCGGCATCTCCTCCACCGGTGTCTCCACTTTGGTACGCCGCCCCTTGCCTTCCTTTCGCTTCCCTAAAAATCCAATCTTTATCTCTAATTTAGTGGTCAAGATTCCTCTTTTTTCCTTTATTCATGTAGGAAGAGCTGTATGGGAAGCCCCTCACACTTGCAGACAGAGAAATGGTGGAGGAACGGGCCGACGAAATCTTGTCTCAATCAAAGGATTCCAATGTAGCTTTCCTGGTTGTTGGAGACCCTTTTGGGTATGTATATATGTATTTCTGCTCTCAAGTTTTTAAGTGATTAGTGCATTTTCGCCAAATCGTAGATGTTTGTTTGGTTGGAGACCCTTTTGGGTATGTATGCATTTCTACTCTCAAATTTGTGATTTTTGTTGAATCCTAGTTGTTTATTGGACTGCAGTTAGGCCGGCTGTACTCTATGGAAGTGCATGTCGGACAGTAAAATAACAACAATTACGTAAATGAACGTAGCAGAAATTAGGATGCTTAGGTGGATTCGTGTGGTAAAACTCGTAAAGATAAAGATAGAATAAGAAATACAAGAACTCAAGGAAAAGTGGGAGTAACACCAATTGACACTAAGATTAGGGAAGGGCGGTTGTGGTAATTTGGACACCTGCAAGGACGACCTACAAATGCTCTCACTAGAAAGCTTGACTCAATAGAAACTGAAGAATTCGATGAAGTAGGGGTAGATTGAAGTTAACTTGGGATGCATTAATTAGGATGGATTTAAATGGTTTGGAAAGCGCACCATCAATTGCACTAAATTGAGCACAATGGAAGAGTTTAATCCATGTAGCCTACCCCAACTAATTTGGGATTGAGGCTATTATGTTGTTGTTGTCTACTGAAATAGGTATTTTTGGGGGATTTGAATTCGAAGCACTGATCAATTCAAATTCACAAAAATTTCTGCTGTTGATTATGATTAGAGATTTGAGTTGACCAGAAGTCGATTAATGGGCTTGTCTTGTTCTTTTTTGAATTTGTTTTGGAAGTCACTATGAGCAAATTTTTTCTTTGTCAAATTAAAAATGATTCAGAGCATCTTGTGAACTGAGGAGGGCTTTTTTTATCTATTTATTTTTATTTATAGTAAACAATTCTTGTATATACATGATAGAAGTATAAATTGGTACAAATAGATGGAGGACCAGCAGTTTTCACCAGTCATAAAGTGATGCTCCAATAACATGAATACACCTTCCACAATTACAAAACAAACCCCTAGCAACTTTTGGTGTGATTGTAAATTTTTTTGAATCTTTCGTGAGAGGGGATTCCCTTTCTAATGGCTATTGGAATGCAGCGCTACAACACATACTGATTTGGTGGTTCGAGCGAAGAAATTGGGAGTGGAGGTCAAGGTGATACACAATGCTTCGGTGATGAATGCTATTGGGGTTTGCGGCTTGCAGCTCTACCACTATGGTGAGACTGTCTCTGTACCATTTTTCACAGACACATGGAGACCTGATAGTTTCTATGAGAAAATTCAGAGAAACCGCTCGCTTGGGTTGCATACTCTGTGTCTGTTGGGTGAGTTTTTCTTGCACTTGCTAAATTTTTTTTTTTGATAAGAAACAATTTTTGCACCCACCAAGGTTTTGAACCCATGACCTCTTACTTCCAAATACCATACCAAACCATTGGGCCACCCAATTGGTTTTTGCACTTGCTCAATTGGTATCACTTCTTTTTTCTTGTTAAAAGGAAAAACCCAGAAGTGTTAGTGAATAGTTGGTTTATCTTCTAAGATGGTTGATCTATTATTATGGCCATATCCAGTTCTTTAATGGCGTCGTAAAGAGGCTGTATCCATGTAGTGAAAACATACAGAAGTGTAAAACCAGTATTTCCAGTATCAAAATGGATAGCTGTGTATCTTTCAAGTGATTTGTTAGTCTTATCGAAAAAAGTGATTTGTTAGAGAACCTAGATGTGCTTCTTGATAATGCGAGTTAAGATTTTTACGTTTTTTTTTTTCTTTTGCAGATATACGAGTCAAGGAACCTTCCCTGGAATCTTTATGCAGGTAGAATACATAATGGTTTTATGCTTTGCGCCTTTGAAACATAGATTTGTTTTTAAATATGCTCTTGCCTCACCTATGCTTCTGGATGTTCGCAGAGGGAAAAAGATATATGAACCACCGAGATACATGACAATCCGTACGGCTATAGAGCAACTGTTAGACGTTGAGCAGATGCGGGGAGAATCTGGTCAGTTCATAGGCTCTCGTATCTTGCTGCTTTTCTTGTATCACATAAATTCATTCATTTTCTTCGAAGTTGTTGATTGTTAATCCTGTGAAAAAAGCACCTATAATATTCGGAATAAAACGAGCCGGAGTTGATTTGATCTATTCTTCGCATCGTCTTGCAGCATACAATGAAGAAACAACTTGTGTTGGGTTTGCACGCCTTGGAAGCGAAGATCAGAAGGTGGTTGCAGGCTCTATGAGAGAATTGCTCGCGGTTGATTTTGGCACTCCGCTGCATTGTCTTGTTATTGTGGGTGAGACTCATCCAGTGGAGGAAGAAATGCTGAATTTTTACTCTCTCAAGAAGAGTGAGATTGCAGAGAGCTGAAATGAAAGAAAATCCTTCATATTGGCTGTTTCTGGTTTAGTCCTCCATCTTTTGTTATTTATTTGGCCTTTCTTGATGAATATATTTCTTTTGCAATGATAACAACTTATAAAAGAGCATCTGCGACAATTTATATACCATACACGTAATACAAACTACTTCTGTTCATTACCAATCACCCAACTATTCGGCATCCCGCACTTTAGATTCTATTGTGTTCAATTTTCTTAATCAGGCTATTTCAAAAGGTAAGGCATCTTTTCTTTGAAATTCCACAAATAGGGATGAGTACTTTAAATTTGCAGAAGCACAGTTATTTTAGGGATGTTAGATATAATAGTTCAGTCAATACAGTCAATGGTCAAGTGAATGGTCAAGATGTACAACAAACTGATCATGGTTAGGTCTTTACCATGGTTAAGTATATGTTTAGTTAGTTAACTCAGTTGGTTTAAATTCGGTTGTAAATCAGTTTATATAAAAAGGTCTGTATCTTCTTGAACAAGTTAATGAGAATGAGAGAATAGTTTTACAGTTCTTCAACTGTGTGTTCTGTATTACATTGTTGTTGCTGTTCTTGATAAAGCTTGACTAAAGCTCAAGCAGATCAACCTCATTAGGTTAGATCTTTACATGGTATCAGAGCTGCTAATGGCGACTGATCGTTTGAGCTCGCCAGGAAGTGCTAGAAACGTGGTTCCAGATGTGGCATCGATCGCCAAATCCTTGAATTTCAACTTGTCTACAAAGCTTGATGAGACAAATTACATCTACTGGAAAGTACAGGTGAAAGCAACAATTAAAGCGCTTGGTCTGAGTTTCTTGGTCACAGAGGATCGTTTTTCTTCAAATCGACCATCGTCTTCAACCTCTGAATTCTTCGATGATGAGGTATGGAGTAAAATTGATGCAATGTTGATGGTTTGGTTGTTTTCAAGTATAGGAAAGGATGTAATTGGTAATGTGACTGAATGTGAATCATCTTATGAAATTTGGACAACTCTTGAGAAATTGTATGCTCAAGCATCCATGGCTAGGGCACTTCAATTGAGACAAAAATTGAATTCTTTAAAGAAAGGTGCATCTTTGATTTCTGAATTTGTAGTAAAAATCAAGAATATAGGTCTTGAATTGAAGTCAATTGGGCAAATAGTCTCTGAATCAGACCTAATTCAATCAGTTTTAAATGGATTAGGACATGAGTTTGATTCAGTTGTTGTAGTAATTTCTTCTCAACAAAAGACTATGACTCTTCAAGATGCTCAATACTTGTTGATGTTACATGAGCAAAGAATTGCTCAACTGAATGGAGAAAATACACTTGAGATGAATTCTCATTCAGCACATCTTGCAATTAACAATGGAGAAAAGAAATCTGAGAATGTGAAATTTGGAGGATTTAATAGTGTGAGCAGAACAATGGAGGTAATAGAGGAGGATACAATAGAGGTGGTAATGAGGTTTGAGAGGTGGACGATATGGTGGAAGAGGTGGAAATCGACGTTTCAAATTTGTTCTAAACCTGGGCATATGGCACTTCAATGTTATCAAAGATTTGATCAGTCTTTCATTGGACCAGTTAACAATGGAAATAGTATTCATAAGGGTCAATTCAAGAAGATTACATCAACTCCACAGTTCTCCGATAATTCATCTCAAGGAGGTTTAATGATGCAACAATGTCCAAATCAATATGCCAACTTTCATCATTTTCAAGGCATGATGGCTTCTCCTGATTCAGTGAGTGATCCGAATTGGTACATGGACTCTGGAGCTTCTTGTCATATGACTTCAGACTCTTCTTCACTGCAAACCAAGTCTGATTACTCAGGTACTCAACGTATTCTGAGCTTGGAAATGGTGAAAAATTAGCTATCTCTTCAATTGGTTCTAGTACATTGCGATAGCCTAGTGCTCATCCTTCACTTGATATCAATCTATGTCCTGTTCTTCATGTTCCTAAACTTGCCAAAAATCTTATCAGTATTTCACAATTAACTCGTGACAACAATGTCATTACGGAGTTCTCATCTGATTCATTTTGTGTTAAGGACAAGGCAACGAGGAAAATTTTGCTTCAAGGCAAGGTTAAGGATGGACTATACTGCATTCCTAACAGTTGCTCTTCATCAACTGATGTCTTCTCTTCAGGTTCTTCTTCTCCATCATTTCATTGTAATAATTTGGTTACTACAAATTTGGTTGCAACTGTTGATAAATCTCACACTTGGCATGCTCGATTGGGTCATCCATCTTATGATGTATTACAAAAAGTTCTTGTCTTTGTGAAACTATCTTGTACCTAAGACTCCACAACATTTTTGTGATTCATGTAAGATTGGAAAAATGCATAAACTACCTTATAATCATTGCTCTATTACTGCTTCTAGTCCTTTGGAGTTGGTTTACTCTGATTTATGGGGTCCTGCACCAGTGCTGTCTTCTACTGGTTCTCGTTACTATGTGGTGTTTGTTGATGCATTTAGTCGTTTCACTTGGTTTTATCCTCTTAAACTCAAGTCAGATACATTTGCTGCTTTTCTTCATTTTAAAAATTCAATTTGAAGCGCACTTGGGTACCAAGTTGAAGAGTTTTCAATCTGATATGGGACTTGAGTTTAAACCTATTGAGAAGTATTGTTTGTCACATGGTGTTCATCATCGTTACTCTTGCCCTTATTCTCATCAACAGAATGGAGTTCCAGAGAGAAAACATCGTGCAATAGTAGAAATGGGCTTAACTCTTCTAGCTCATTCAAAAATGCCTTTGTCATTTTGGGAAGAAGCTTTCTTAACATCAGTATTTCTCATCAACAGTCTTCCTTCATCACCCTTGCAATTTAAAAGTCCTTATCAAGTTTGTTTTAAGAAACTTCCTGATTACAAGTTTCTTAAAACTTTTGGATGTACATGTTTTCCCAGTCTTACATCCTATTCTTCTCACAAATTTAATTTTCGATCATCAAAGTGTGTCTTCATTGGTTATAGTCCTCGACATCATGGATATCGTTGCTTACACCCTTCTGGTAAAGTGTACATTTCAAGGGATGTTGTGTTCAATGAGGATGAATTTCCATTTCAATGTATGTTTCAGACTTATTCTCCACCTAGTGGTACATCTCTCAAAACACTTCCATTATCTCGTGTTCCAAAGATATTAATATGGTTCCCTCATTGTCTAATTCGTCATTACCGGTGCACCGACTCCTCCCGATCTTGGTTCTGTCGCTCCATTATCTCATTTGATTCATTGCATCTTCGGTTCACCGTCTAATGCTTCACCGTCTAATGCTTCACTGTCTAATGCTTCTACTTGTTCCTCCCGCACCTCTCATCACCGTACCTCACACAATTAATACTCATCACATGCTCACCGGGAGTAAGAATGGGATTTTTAAACCAAAAGCTTTGGTTACTCGTCTCCTTTTACTTTGACACTCACCTAGAACCTAAGTCTGTTAAAGGCGCTTTACAAGACCGTAAATGGTACAATGCTATGGTGGATGAAATTAAAGCTCTTGACAAAAGCGTACTTGGACTCTTGTGCCTCCTACTTCTTCTATGAGTCTGTTGGGTGCAAGTGGATTTTTAAGGTCAAGACTTCTCCTACTTGGTGCCATACAAAGATACAAAGCTCGCCTTGTTGCAAAGGGGTTTCATCAAACTCCCGGTCTTGATTTGTTTTGATACATTTTCACTGTTGTCAAGCCCTCTTCCATACGCATTTTATTCATCCTTGCGGTTACATTTGATCGGCCTATCAAAGCAAGTAGATGTCAACAATGCTTTTCTTAATGGTGATCTTTCTGAGGAGGTCTATATGTCTCAGCCAGAGGGATTTGTTAATAAATCTTTTCCACATTATGTGTGTAAGTTAAATAAGGCTTTATATGGTCTCAAACAGGCCCCTAGAGCTTGGTTTTCTAAACTTCGTGGAGCTTTATTGGATTGGGGTCTTGTTAATTCTAAGTCTGATGTTTCCCTCTTTTACAAGAGTTCATCTGATTCTCTGTTGTTGTTACTGGTCTATGTTGATGATATTCTAGTAACAGGGTCTAATCCCTCACAAGTTCAGTCCTTGATTACTTGGCTTGATACCAAATTTTCTCTTAAAACTCTTGGTCTGGTGGATTATTTCTTGGGTTTTGAAGTATTTCGCAATACTTCTGGCATTTACTTAACTCAGCACAAATATATTCTTGATCTTTTATTCAAAACTGGACTTCAGGATTGCAAACCTCTTGCAACTCCTTTTGCCGTTGGTCATAAACTATCAATTTCTGATGGCCGTCCATTTGCCAACCCAACTTTGTATCGAAATCTTGTTGGTGCTCGCAAGATCTCACCTATTCAAGACCGATATAAGTTTTATTGTTAATAAACTTAGTCGGCTTTCTTCAAGCACCTACCGACTCATGCTTGGACTACTCGCAAAAGAGTTCTCGAGATACCTTAAAAGTACTCTTCATCATGGTTTATGGTTTAAACCAGCTACATCTTTGTCTCTTGAAGCTTATACTGATGCTGATTGGGCTGGAGATGTTGATGATAGACGCTCTACTAGTGGAGCTTGTTTATTTCTTGGTGGGAATCTTGTGTCTTGGTCCTCCAAGAAGCGATCTGTTGTTGCTTAGGTCCTCTCTTGAAGGTCGAGTATCGTGCTCTTGCACATGGTGTTTCGAGACATCATGTGTTTCTTTGTTATCTCGAAATTTGGGTATACCCCGTTCTTCTCACCTATTCTTTGGTGTGATAGTACAGTGCTCGTGCTCTTGCTTCCAATCCAGTTTTTCATGCTCGCACCAAGCATGTTGAGATTGATGCTCACTTTGTTCGTGAGAAGCTTGCTGCTGGAGTCTTTGATCTTCGATATATTCCATCTCTACATCGATCACGACATTTTCACTAAGGTTTTAATTTGGTCCTCGATTCTCTTTTCTTTGTTCCAAAGTAAACCTTGTATCTTCTCCACGGTTTACTTTGAGGGGGGATGTTAGATATAATAGTTCAGTCAATACAGTCAATGGTCAAGTGAATGGTCAAGATGTACAACAAACTGATCATGGTTAGGTCTTTACCATGGTTAAGTATATGTTTAGTTAGTTAACTCAGTTGGTTTAAATTCGGTTGTAAATCAGTTTATATAAAAAGGTCTGTATCTTCTTGAACAAGTTAATGAGAATGAGAGAATAGTTTTACAGTTCTTCAACTGTGTGTTCTGTATTACATTGTTGTTGCTGTTCTTGATAAAGCTTGACTAAAGCTCAAGCAGATCAACCTCATTAGGTTAGATCTTTACAAGGGACCTACCAAAAAATGGAATTAATGAAGGTTTCACTACAAAAGCACAGTTATTTTAGGGACCTACCAAAAAAAATCGGTTGTTTTTAATTATAATCAGTTATTTGTTTTATTATTCTTTAAAAATCAAAGTTAATCATAGTGCCTCGTTAAGCTGTTAATCACTCCCAACTAAAATTCATCGCAAAAAGGCCTATGACGTTGTACCAAAAAAAGAACAAGGCCTATGTTGATATCTTGACCGTTCAATTGCAACGCTCAATTGGCAGTTGACGATCTACGGTCCGTGTTGCCCAAAATGTTTGACAAAGTCCCATTTCCGATCTGATCTAGCAAGCACTCGCGCGTAGAGTTTTTCGAAACTCACTGGGTAATCTTGTCATTTCGTACCAGAAAAAACGGACAACTCGAATCGCGCGAACTTGTTCGTTTTTGTTTGACGTCTCGTTGTTTTCTTCACTGTAATATGCGCAACATTCGGCCCATATCACTAATCAAGATTATTTCAAGTTTCATGGGCATTGCTTATCTATAGAATTCAATTAGGGAACCATTTATTTATTTTTTTATATCCGTGAGTATCCACGCCACCCTGATTATTCCCAAGAGCCTGACTATTAGGGAACATTATATTGGTATGTTGACCTTGTTATGAAATTTTTGTGGGTTCAATCAAAACATATATCGATCTTGTCGATTAAGGTTGGAATTAATGTTGATATCTTTGTTTTGAAGGATTCAATTAATTCTCTGAAGGCTATCATCAATTGAATGGGATTATCAAGGAGAAGATGTTGCAGCTGCTTGTTCGTGATAATATTGGTGGTGGTTGTGACTTTCGCCGCAGCGATTACTATAAGGAAGAATCGCCATCGATCAGAAGATGGCCCCGTTCCGGAATCACCCGGTCATGTTGTGAAGAAGTATGCCATTGCTTTGGGGCTTGCAGTGCAATTCTTTGAAGTGCAGAAATGTACTTGGACTTCTTACTTAATTTCTTATTTATATATACTGTATTCATCTGCTTTTGTGCTTTCTAAATAGAGCCTCGTAAGTACTAATTAATATGCATGCCGTGCTCATTTAAAAACATTCTAAAGCTTATGGACAGCTGAAATATTTATACGGTTTTCCTCGAAGAAAGAAATTAAGTACTAAAGAATTGCTTTAGACTGAAAGTCTGAAACATTAATTGGGATTTAGACGACCCATTTTTCCCCTAGTACACTGATAGAATTTTTTTTCAACTTTATTTTAGGGGAAAACAGATTGTTTCTTGCCATGTACATAATATTTTGGCTATAATAGAATAAAGTCTCGGTCCTATAAAAAAAAATTTAATTGGGACTTGGATTTCTTTCTGATTTCGAGATTTTGCTTAATTACGATGATCTTTACAATTACTCTCGGTTGCTGCAGCTGGTAAGTTGGAAGATAACGAGATTCCGTGGAGAGGAGATTCTGCTCTACACGATGGGAAGGAAGAGGGCATGGATTTGTCAAAAGGAATGTATGATGCTGGGGATCATGTCAAGTTTGGACTTCCATTGGCTTTCACCGGTACAATTTTGTCATGGGCAATCCTTGAATATGGAGATCAGATGGAAAAAGTGGGTGAGATCACGCATGTTCAAAACTCGCTGAAGTGGATAACGGATTACTTGATCAATGCCCATCCTTCCGAGAATGTTCTCTATATTCAGGTCCAATAGGTTTTAATTTCTTGCATTGTCATTTTAGTACTGTGATGCAAAATTTTGAAGGTTTTGATAATTAGTGATGCTTTTGAGGAACTCGTCAAGTATACATCTAGAGAATTCAAAGAAAGATATGTAAAATCATTATCTTCATTGTCGTCGTTGTTGTTTTGCAGGTGGGCGACCCTGAAATTGATCATAAGTGTTGGGAAAGACCAGAAACAATGACTGAGAAGAGACCTCTCACTCAGATAAATGCTACTTTTCCGGGAACTGAAGTTGCTGCGGAAACTGCAGCTGCACTGGCATCGGCTTCTTTGGTGTTCAAAAATATCAACTCAACATATTCAAATTTGCTTCTTATGCATGCCGAACAACTATTTACATTTGCCGATACTTACAGAGGCTCTTATAGTCTTAGCATCCCTAAAGTCCAGAAATACTACAACTCTACAGGATATGGAGATGAACTCTTGTGGGCAGCTTCATGGCTTTATCATGCCACTAATGACCACTCATACCTCAAATACGTGACAGGAGAAAAAAATGGACTTGACTTAGCTAATTGGTTAAACTTAACGACACCGTGGTTTAGTTGGGATAACAAGCTAGAAGGGACTCAGGTATCAAGGGAGATAAGCTCCTAAAAGTTACATTATCTAAAAAGTATGTACACTGAATTTGTTTGTTTCTTTCTTTTTCTCCTGATTGACTAGAAAATTACTTTCTATTTTTTGAGAATAGGAGACAAGCGCCTAAAAGTTGCATTATCTAAAAAGTATGTACACTGGAGGGACTGTGTACCCTCTCCATCGCATATCACATAAAGAATGTGCAAGAATACTACTATATACACTATATATTTACAGAAAATTACTTTCTATTTTAAAATTGTTAAAATTCGTACAAGGCACTTCGAGCATCGATTTTATGATAAGGAATTTGAAATGTTGAAGCAAAGGTGCAGTAGTAAGCGTGTAAATTGATGAAAACTTTATTTGAGTGGTTTTAGAAGTTCTGCAGTCATCGCACTGGAAAAATGTTGATATCTTCGCAAGCTTTCATTTGATTTGTCTTTCTGTAGGCTTGTAGTTCACTTGATACATGCACAGCAGAAAGTAAAAAAACCTTTTTTTTTTTTTTTTTGCTAAGAAAGAAACAATTGCCTCCACCAAGTTCTGAAACCCATTGGACCACCCAATTGATTGGTAGCAAAAAGTTTAAAACCTTAAGAAAGGAAGTGGTGTTTTATTACTGCATTCATGATTTTTTTGCCTTTCTAGAATCTGAAATTTCCATACCATAATCTACATTTGTGAAATCTTATCCGTACTTCAATTTCCTTTTCTTATTACTTGTTAATTCTTCAACTTTGACGATGTGGAGATCATGATGCATTCAAGTAATAAAATGAGGCCAAGATCATTTGAAAATTCATTTTAGTAGTAATAATGATTGTGCTAGATACAAAGAGAGGAAAATTTACCTATTTTTGTGCTGCTAGTTTAGATTATTCTGAAATCTATTGCAAGTTATAACATTTTATTGCATTTAAGATTCAGCCTATAAACTGGTCATTACTAGTTTTGCGCTGATGCAACAATCTCACGCTCTTGACAGATTTTATTATCAAGGTTAAGCTTCTTCGGATTAGAAAGGATGTCTAATCTAGAGGGGAATGGACTCGATCAACATAAACAAAGAGCTGATATTTTCATCTGTAGTCTTTTAACAGATTCTCCAACAGTTTCGAACAGCAAAACAGACGGTATGTATCTGTTCTTTTATTCTTTTAGGATCCGACGACCTTAAAATGTGAAAACACCTTTGAAAAAAATGTCTGGCTTCCCAGATTCCAAATGCTAACCCCCCAACTATTTGTTCCTATTTTCTTACAAAATGATTTTGATAATTACTCTTAAGATTTGCTGATGCAGGCGGTCTTATTTGGATTAGTGAATGGAACTCTCTGCAGCATCCAATTGGATCGGCTTTCCTTGTTGTTCTTTACAGCGATTACATGCGTACTTCTCGAACAGCAACCCTGAACTGTGATGGGCAAGTCTTTACGCCTTCAGATATTCGAAGCTTTGCCATTTCACAGGTATTGTCCATTGAATGTTCTTGGTATGCATAAATAGTTTTGCTGGGCACATCTCCTTTTTTTCACAAAATATATATGCCAATCCATTATTTACTATTTCCAACCTCTAGGAACAATCAATTATTTTGGCACCAATTTTTTTTTTTAAATTTCGAGAAGCTTACTCCCCATGCATGCAAGTCTAAAGAACAAAGATTTTTCCGTGGAATCTTAAGTTCCATATCTGCGACAAAACCATTTTTCGAGGTCCAAACTATTTTGACATACAACCAGCGTCGTCAGGTTTTTTATTTTTTATTTATCAAGTTAAAGAGCGACTTCTGTGGTCTCCCCTGCCATCTTCTTTGATACTGGATGTCCAATGACGCTGACATGAAGGAATGTAATTTTCGACCTTAGCCATGATTAATTCATATGCTCCAATAAACTATTTTAGAGCACTTCCCTGTAACAATTTGCTTTCCTTCCCTGCTTGATACATTGTTTTTTGTTTTTCTAGCTTGAATATGTCTTGGGAGACAATCCAATGAAGATGAGTTATCTGGTTGGCTATGGGAAGAACTACCCCAATTATGTGCACCATAGGGGAGCTTCCATTCCAGCTGATGCAACAACAGATTGTAAAGCAGGCTTCAAGTGGCTTGACTCAACCGAACCGAATCCGAATGTGGCGGTTGGAGCGGTTGTTGGAGGGCCATTTCAGAATGATTCCTATATCGATTCTAGGAACAACTCCATGCAAGGGGAACCTACGACATATAACAGTGCTGTTCTGGTTGGCCTTCTGTCGAGCTTGATCGCTTCCTCCTCATCAGTCCCGATGTCTTTATCGTAACTCAAATTATTGCTTCCTTCATCAATATCTTGATCATGTGCTATTTGTTGTACCAATGTAAATCAGATGTCATTCTGGTCAGTACTGTGTGATTATATGTGGATCACAATGTCATATCTATATGTAGAGCAATTTGGTTTTTCTCATACAAGAAAATATAGCTTTAGTTCATTAATTACTACACTCAATGGATTGTCGAATAATTCATCCTTTCACAATGAAGGTGTTTCTAATATTTCTATTCACAGCGAATATGGAAATTTGATTTTTTTTTTTTTTTTGGGTCTAAGCCATTGGTATCCAATTGAACTAGACGACTACTCTAGGCTCACCTCGTAATTGGGGAGAGGAGCTCCTAATGTTGCCGTTTCTATTCCTAAGGCTTGAATTTGAGACCACTAGTTAATCGACGAATCCTTCATTTCCAATAGCGTCAATCAACTATTGATAAGAATTTAATCTTTTTAGCCTAGAGCTAGAGCAGGATTAGTTTTAGAAACTTAAATTGAAAGTTGAAAGATGATTTCTTTTTTGCTCACCCTTCACATCCTAATGTAAGGCTTGTGCATCTTGAAATGCATTACAATCTAAGGTAGAAGGGGGTGTGCATTTGATTGTGCTGTCAAAGATACTACTAGGTAACTAGAATAACACCCTAATGTACAATAGAATGCACGAAGACCCTACATTTGCAAATCTCGGGATATGGTCTATGGTCTAATGTATCCCATAGTGCAAAACGTCATTCTAGTGTTTTCCTAATTCCCTATGAAAAGTGCTAGAATGATACGGGGTTGGTATATATGTCACATCAAAAATCACATCGTCTTTGAGCCATTCTTGAGCATCTCAAGATGCGAGCATACACGGATCTTGATACATAACACGTGAGGCCGTCATGGACGACTCCTCTAGGTCGATATGACTTCATGTGTCATGTGTGACATACTTGTAGTTATTTTAGTAGTTTTCTTTATTTAAGTAGGAATCAAACTCATTACCTCCTAACAAATAATGTCTCTATGCTTTGACACACTATTTTCCATTGGGCATGGAAAATGATAATCTAATACACATTGGGCGCACACTTTATGTTTTAGTCATTTATGGTGTTTTGTAAGATGTGGAGCTCATGCTTGGAGAGACAAAAAAGAATCATAAATGACTAAAAAACAAAGTGTACGCTTCAAGTGTGTTAGATTATCATTTTCCACTTGCACTTGAGTCCGATTCCAAAGTTATTTTGCAAAACAGGTCCGATTCCAAAAATATTTGCAAAACTGGTCCGAGTTACATCAAATCAAATAGGATGTACTTAAAGTGTCATATAAACTACCAAAACTACCTCTTCTTTTCAAAAACCACTTCAGAAAAAACAAAGCCAGCACAAGAAAAATCAAATAGGAGTTTCACTTTAGTTTTGGATGCTCCACCTTCTTATTTTTTCTCTTTTTCGTCTTCCCTTAGGTGTGGCGCGACAAATGGAGAAATTGATGCGGGACTTTCTTTGGAGGAGAATGAATGCTGATAAGTCTTGGGCCCTCATTGAATGGTCACAAGTGAAACTCTCAAAGAAACTTGGGGGTCTTGGTTTCGGCAATCTAATGATTAGAAATAGAGCCCTTTATCTGCAAATGGTTATGGCGGATTCACAAGGAAGAAAACATAATATGGGCAAAACTTATTAAAAGCCTTTATGGTATGAACTGCAATGGGTAGGATCCCGACGTAGGTTATACTTCAACATATCGAGCTCCCTAGTGCTTTGTTATGGACTCCTATGATGATTTCCTCAAGGGCACTTTCTATAAACTTGGGAAAGGATTGCACATTAGCTTCTAGAGGGATAATTGGGCAGGAAGGAAGAGTTTTAAGGATGATTATTCGGACTTATATGCTTTGACTAGAAGGAAGTTCGCGACGGTGGAGGAAGTTTTTCGGGAGCAACAAGGGTGGTCTCGATCGTTCCGAATAACACTCAATGACGTGCTCGGTGTACAACTGGCATCACTGCAGGATTCAATTCGAGGCAAGCACCCAAGACCGGATCACAAAGACAACAGAGTATGGAAATGGGATGCTTCGAAGGCGTTCACAGTGAAATCATGCTTCCACAACTTATGTGCGGAATTGTCAAGTGCTCCATGTACAACATACAGACAATTTGGAAGGCTCCGGGGACCATGAAATTGTTGGGTTGTGTGGACCGAAATAATAGTCCAACATTGGAAAATAAAACTTCTAAATGAAGTATATTAGTGATTGCCTCCCCTCTAATAGTACCGAGGCCTTTTAGAGTAAAACCCCACACCTAATGTTGAGGTAGTTAAGTTGGGGACAATATCGGTACTAGCGGAGATCCACATGCCCATGCGGCGCACGCTAGGATGGAACCCCAACAGAAATCACGAGTACTTGCTTGGCTACCTTGGAAAGGTAAAGTTAATGTTGCAAACGTGTCACAAAATCAATATCGTTACCTTTACCTTTCTCCATCATGGTGTGTTCTTTGCAAAAAAAGAAAATGAAACGATTGACCATGTGTTCATTCAATGCTCATTGTCTCACCGACTATGGGTGGAGATGATCTCCGAGGTGGGGTGGCAAGGAAGGACACATAAAGAAAAATTGTAGAGTGTGGCAAAGAGAACAAAATGATGAGAAAAATCAAAATAAAGCGAATGATCAGAATACTACGGCTGCTATATCAGATGCAATTGAAGACTTGGTTGTGCTTTCTTTAGTTGAGGATCAAGGTCATGTCACTAATACAGATAGTGAATGGGTTGTTAATTCCACAACATCCTTCCATGCTACTCCAAGGAATGATTTCTTCTCTGTTTATCGAGCAGGGAATTTTGGTAAGGCAAAGATGGGGAACAACAGTTTTGCAGATATAGTTGGCATTGGAGATGTCTTTGTGCAGACATATATGGGTTGCACGGTAATTCTGAAAGATGTGAGACATGTTCCGGATCTGTGTCTGAATTTGATTTCTACTCATACTTTGGACCTAGATGGTTACTACAACATCTTTGGAGGCAAGGAGTGGAAACTCACCAAAGGCTCAATGGTTGTTGCTAGAGGAAAATTGAGCTATACACTTTACAAGACTCAATTGAAGACCATCAGAGGTGACCTGAACGCAATTGAAGATGATTCTTCACCAGATCTGTGGCATAGGCGGCTAGGTCACTTGAGTGAGAAAGGGTTGCAGGTGTTGGCAAATAAGTCTCACATTCCCTTTGCCAAAGGTAAATATTTGAACCCTTGTGATGATTGCTTATTCGGTAAGCAACATAAAGTTTCTTTTTCTTCATCATCTGAAAGAAAAAGAAATTTACTTGAGTTAGTATACTCTGATGTTTGTGGTCCCATTGATGAGGAAACTATGGGAGGTGGCAGATACTTTGTTACTTTTATTGATGATGCTTCACGGAAGGTTTGGGTGTTTGTGTTGAGAACAAAATGTCAGGTTCTTGAGTACCTCAAGAAGTTTCATATGATGGTGGAACGAGAATGTGACGGCCCCAAATTCCACAATCCTAGAATCGGGCGCCGCCCGGCCTGGACCAACGCGAACCCCCGAGCCAATCCCAACGAGTCGCGCGGGGCCAGTGAGCCTATCCTTACCATTCAATCATTTGTTAATCATTTGAAAGTGAAGTCAATTAATTAGCGAGTTATCAAAGTAATAAGCAGAAACAATTAATCTCAACTAATAAATCAACTTCGAAAGCTACAAGTTAGGACAAAAACCTAGGGTGTGGGAACCCCGTATACCATATATATACCATGTAAGGAAAGGAGAGAATCATCTAAGTCATAATGTCCAAAAAGATCTCTCAACCCATAACCCCATGTACAAAAAAATAATATAAGTAGCTAATACACCAAAATGTAACCTATACCAACAGAGGATGGCCGCTCAAAGTATATCGCCTAACTGCGTGGCCTTTCCTTTGCTGGATTGTGGATCTGCACTCGGTCAAACACAAGAATGACGAGCCCAGGTAAGTAACGCCAAGCAGGAACAACAATAAATACAGTATTTCAAATTAAATAAATGAACAGTCAATTCATGCCGATAGAAAGAATGACGAGCCCAGGTAAATAACGCCAAGGTGGAGATTGTTGGGTTGTGTGGACCGAAATAATAGTCTTAGAAAATAAAACTTCTAAATAAAGTATATTAGAGATTGTCCCCCCTCTAATAGTACCGAGGCCTTTTAGAGTAAAACCCCACACTTAACGTTGAGGTGGTTAAGTTGGGGACGATATCGGTACTAGCGGAGATCCACGTGCCCGTGGGGTGCTCGCTCGGATGGAACCCTAACAATTATGGCGTGCTGGAATCCTAGCTTTGATTTGGACCCTATGGGAAGAAAGAAATAGTAGGATCTTTCATGATCGGGATCGTACATGGTTAGATATTTGGGAGTTTATTAAGAGACGCGTTGCGACTGTTCTGTCGGGGACTAAAGAATTTAGTGGGTTGGGATGGAATGACCTTATGGGAAATTGGAACTAGCTACGATGAGGATGGTAGTATTTTTATTTTGTTTGGGCTGAAAACTTGCGTTCATATCTTTGGCGCTGCTTTTCTCTTTGTTGGTATTTTGCTGGTGACTGGAGGGGGAGTTTTGAAGTACTGACAATTACTTTCTCTGAATTTTGAAGTGGTCGGGTGGGGAGGGCCAACTAGGTATTGCCACCAAGAATGGGGTAAGTACGCCTAACCCGAGCTTTTCAATTTGGGAGAGGTCATGGCGAGGGGTCAGTAAGGAAAGTTGGATTGTTCGAGGGCGTTGTTGACAGGGGGAATGTTGGGACTTTTTTGCTAATGGGGTGATTATATGGTTGATACTGTCTCTGTAAATACACTTTTGTACAAAGGGGGGAAACAAAATTCCTTCCCTATATATAGGTACATCTTTTGTAACTCTCGATAGCCATATATATAGATACATCTTTCTTTTCAAAAAAACAAAAAAAAGAAAAAAATCTTTGTTCTTCCCAAACTCATCTCTAATGGCTTCCTCTATCCATCTAAAATTTAACCTTCCAGGAATCATCTTACATGAACCTTTGGTTCTACAAGGGTCGCTTCAACGATAGAACTTGCTTGTTCAAGCGAGTCTGGTAATAATAATGCTTGTTAGGAGATATTTGTTAACTGTCACCAAGGAACTGGATTTAAAAGAGTAAGTTTTATCCTCTTGTTCAGTTCTTAAAGAAGTAAAGAAGTAATCTCAATTGGCTAGTGTTAAAATCCAATCTACACCGCACCAACTCTTATTATATTTTCGATATGGGATTATATACTCCAACACAGGGACGAAGCCAAACATTGATGGGAGGGGGGGCCAACTTAAACACCACAAAGTTTTGAGTTTCTTTTTTTTGAGTCCGACTAAGTGCACACCTGCACCCCAAAAAAAGTCAAACTCAAAAAAAAAATCAATCCTACTACAAAATGACCCTTATGCCCTCGCTGTGATTAGTGCACCCCACACATACCTTTTTTGTGATTTGTAGGCATCATCAAGGGGCTCGGCCTCGAGGTTCGAATCTCTTATTAGAGAGTTGGTCAGAGCCCACTGAACCTCTAGTTGGAGAGTCAGTCACAACTTGTCGAACATTTAATTGGAGAGTCGGTCAAAACCCACCAAATCTTTATATCGATAGTTGTCAACTAAATCTCACCAAAGAGGTTCGGTTGGACAATACCGAACCTAGTTGATAAGTCTTGGTTACATGCCGCTAAACCTAAAATAGATGATTCGACCAAAGTTTTTGAGTTGGGTGCTTCAATTCGAATGAAATAGTATTTTGATAAAAATGTGATGTGCATTTAGTAATTGAAATTTGAATTTGGGATGCCACATAAAATGGGGTGCACTTCTTAAAAATTAGAGTGCACTTAGCCGGACTCTTTTTTTTTTGGGTATATGTATGTGTGTATTTAATTATATACAAGTATTACTATGCATTTGAGTGTAGAAAGTAAATTAAAAAGAATATTCCATGATCAATATGTAAATTAAAAGGAATATTCAACATGTATATTATATGAGTTATAGATTGAGGGTGAAAAAAATTCAATTAGTGTAGTTAGATAATTATGTCTGTGAACATGGCTTATTATTCTAGATGCCCATTTGACCTAGATTAGTGGTCAATATAGATATTATATAGATATAGTTATTTCAACAAGTGTACTTTCTGCCCATAACCACCTAATTAAAAAGTGTAAGTTCATTTAAAGAAAAAAATAAAATAAAATGAAAACTTAAAAGGGGGAACTTAAGGGGGATATTATATAGATATAGTTATTTCAACAAGTGTACTTTCTGCCCATAACCACCTAATTAAAAAGTGTAAGTTCATTTAAAGAAAAAAATAAAATAAAATGAAAACTTAAAAGGGGGAACTTAGGGGGGGGGGGGAAGCCATGGCCCCCCTCATGCCCCCCTCATGATCACCTAATACATAGTATTAGGTGATGGCCCCCCTCACACTCAACATGCCTTTGTCCCTACTCCAACTTATTTTATTTTATATTTATATATTCGATGTGGAATTAATCTTAAGAGATGAAGATGTGGAATGAGGATCAATGTAAGGATCAAAAGGTAGTGTGCCAAATTTTTTTTATCTTTATGTGGTAATAAACTTACAGCATAAGCAGAACAACCAAAAGTTGGAAGACTTGTGTAACATTTAGTAAGTAACGATGCTATTGTCGAGAAAACTCTTTTAATTATTGCAGTTGCTATTGGTAAAATAAATGCTAACTCGATAAAACGGTAAATTAAAAAAAAAAATTAAATGATTTTAAGTGTGAGCCATCTTTACGGCAATACATATAATATCATTATAATCTAAAAATGCAAAACTTCTTCTCACATGACATGACATATGTAAAAGAAAAATAAAAATAAAAAATCTATTTCATATCTAAATCTATTGTCTAGAATATTAAACATTATTTTGAGGTTTGAATGTCATTCGTGCAGCGCAAAACACAGTACGGTCACTCACGGCACACAGAAAGAAGAGAAAGTGAGAAATAAACGAGAAACCGCCACGTCAGCAGCGTATTAGTTTGGGATCATTGCTCCTTCCGTCACTTGATAACTGCCTCACCTCCACACACAAACCACTATCGATCTTTCCATGGATGTGAGCTTATCCGCCAAATCCCAAACCCTCTCTCTGATCTCCTCCTTCTCTCTCGCCTCTTCGCCTTCTTCCATCGCTCGCTCCTACGCTCTCCCGAGAGAATTCCTCGGCTCTACTGGCCACCGACTGAGGCCCCCTGGCCTCACCTCTCGGAGGAAATGCGCCAAATTAGGGTTTCAGATTCGCCGCCATCGCTTTCTCTGCCGAGCCTCCTTGGCTTCGGAACCTGTCGTCGTCATTGTGGCGTTCGCGGCGCTTTCAGCTTTCGCTGTGCTGTACTTGAAGTATGTCCGAGGGAGGAGGAGCGATGGAGATGTAAGTGTGGATTGGTTGGTTTGTGATTTCGAGTGTTTCATTTCAATGAATGTTGTTCTTGAATAGATGAATTTGTGGTTTTTGTACTGTTCACTGTTCGGATTGTTTGATCTTTTTTACTGCTGTAGGTATTGAATTGAGTTTCCTCACGACAAGCACACATGAATGACGACGCACGTATTCATTATTTTGGATTTAATGAGAAGAAGTGATTCAATTGTTGATTGTGGAGCAACGTTAACATCTATTGTAGTATCAAGTCTTGCACTTCCTATTAGTTCTAATAGCAGTATCTGCAAATAGTGTGAAAAATGTTGGCTACAAGATTTGTTGGAGTAATTTAGTGAGTTACTGAATTGATTTGGCATGTACTAGTACTACTGTAAATCTGGTTATGTTATGAGAAGTTATGTACGGGTTTCAGATGAAAAGTAATGTATAAACAAGAGTTTTCTAGCTACTTAGCTAGTATAACATTTTCTTGATCTAGTTGTTCTAGTTAATACTGAATGGCAGATGCTCTCATTCATCTCTTGAAAGATTTAAAATCCAATAAAAAGAATAAAGATCTTTCATTTAATTAATGCCACATATGATTCACATTTCCCGCCTGACTAAAATGCTGGAACTTGCCTTCTAAATTATTTGGAAATTCTGCAGCTTTCAGGCTCTAAAGACCTTAATAGTCTCAGAGGCAATGAATTAATAAAATTATGGCGAGGCTCAGTGAAGCAAAGCATTGAGGCACTGATTTCTGCTTTTGGAGAATTCAATGCAGAGGCCCCTGTTATTGAGAGGAACATAAAAAATGAAGAGACAAGTGAGGGTGTTCTAACCTCAGAGGCACGAGATATACAGAATCAGGGAGCTGGTTTGATGTATGAAGAAACTCTCCTCTCTGAAGCATCCCAGTTGTCTTTTTCACCAAAAGAAAGTGAAACCATTGGTTCGGAACTTAGACCTCTGGTTGCTGATGAATTTTCTATGCTTAAACCCTTATACGTTGAAGTAAAGTTGCCAGAGGTTCAACCAGAAAAATGTCCCGTGGAAGTTGCGCAAGGGTCAGAGTTACCAGGACAAGAGGCTGAACTTGTGTCTAGTGCTTCTCTATCTTTAGGGAATGCAACAGTACAGAAAAATGAAGATCTCAGCCAGTCAAAGCATGAAGTGGGTAAAGGCGTTGAGTCTCCATATGATCGTCTTTTCAAAAGTTCTACTAGAAAAGAACTTTACACATTTTATGGAGAAAATCAGTCTCAGCTAAGTACTGTATCAACCTTGAGGAATCTAAATGATGCGTCTCCCCGTTCCCTTCAACATAGGACAAGGTTATCTTCCCTGCTAAAACCTAATGCATTGAAAGGAGTGGATACCCAAGGCTCATTTCATACTTCAGGTTATACGTTGTACTCAGATCCATGCATCTTTCTCGATATTCCAACTTGTCCTTTTCTTTTTCAGTCTCTCTCTATTTTGAGTTTTTCATAGTTCTGCAAGTAGATGCTTTAGTTTTTAACAAGTTTTTTGGCTAAGTTGGATATTGAATAGCAAAACATTGGTAAAGCTCATACTCTTTAGTGCATGCATTCTAAAATCTCTGGTTCTTTCTTTCTTCATCCGTTGTCTTTCATTCTTTTTCCTTTTTCTTGCTTTTAGATGAGTGTTATTAGCTCTCAGTACAGCAACGAGTCCAATTGCCTCTTTTTTTTTTGCAGAAGTCCAAATGCCTCTTGCACACTATAGAGAAGGCTCCTATCATAAAGGAAAACACAACGACACAGAATCTCCTAGGGATGCAGGGAATGGTTTCCACCTTCAGAACAGTGAGAAAGATAAGGCCAAACCACCCCATATTAATGGAAGGCGTACAGCAAACAAGCATGATCCATCAGAGTACTTGACGACTTATAATGTTTTATTGAGAGATGGGAGGTATCACTCAAATTTAGTAATTGAAAATTTTATTTTTTCTCTTTACTTCTTGGAAAAAACTTGTTAAAGTTATGTCATTACGGCATTAATTTTCCCGCCGCATTTACTGTGACAATATTTGGACGTTAGAAGTTTTCCCATCCCTATCAGCTTACCTTGAACATTATCTTGGCTTTACAGGTTAGCCAAATGTATAGAACTGCTAGAAACAATGGAACAAAGAGGTTTATTAGATACTGATAAGGTTAGTATATGTTCTTTAGTTACTACTTACCTTATGGTTTTTGTCAACCAAACTTTTCTAGCTCTCTCTAATTTTTATATTTGTAAATCTTCTTTCTAATTTTATTTGAATGTATTATTCTTTTCAGTTCACTAGTTTCCATCTGGTTTCAGATTTACCATTCCAAGTTTTTCAACACTTGTAAAAGCCAGAAGGCTGTAAAAGAGGCATTTCAATTTATCAATTTGATTCGAAATCCAACACTGAGTACATTCAACATGCTTTTGGCTGTTTGTGCAAGTTCTCAAGATTCTGAAGGTAATTTCATATCAATATCAACTGAGTTTTTCCCTTTTTTTCTGCGAATATTTATCTTGCGTTTCATACTCTTGTGTATGTTTCCTTCATGGATGCAGGTGCCTTCAAAGTCTTGCAACTTGTCAAGGATGCTGGACTGAAAGCAGATTGCAAACTGTATACTACTCTGATAACCACTTGTGCTAAAAGTGGGAAAGTTGATGCTATGTTCGGAGTATGTCATTTCTTTCTGAATTAATATGTTGCATAGATCAGAGCTACTGTTTTTAGTAATTTCTGCTACCTATACCAAACATCCTATTATAGAAGTAAAAATGTTGCTCATAATTATTTTATGTTAAAAATAATTGTATCCTTGTACATGCTTCTTGTTTTAGCATATGAGAATTCAGTATTTTTTTTTTTTCTTTTCCTTTTGCTATATAAAGATTTCTTGAATCAATTTCAGGTATTTCATGATATGGTTAATGCTGGAGTAGAGCCAAATCTCCATACATATGGTGCGCTAATTGATGGCTGTGCTAGAGTTGGACAAGTGGCCAAGGCATTTGGTGCGTATGGGATATTAAGATCTAAGGTGAGTTTTGAGGGTGTGGAGAATTCCCCACTTTTCTTTATCTTCTTATTCACTGCTTATGTCTGCTTATGTCTGCTTTGTGAAAATGTTGTTTTTGAATTGGAGTCCACAAACTTCAGACTTGAGAAATGCTTTCCGTTGCAATGGGAGGAAAGTATAGATGATTGTTTTGTTAGTGAATAGAACTGTTACTTGTATATTTCCCGAGGCAGTGAAAACTTATGCAATTGTTGTCCTCAAAAAGAATAAAATATATGCTAATGTTGACTTCTGCCTTGACTATTTCATGATCTTTATTCTGTGAGATTCTTTGGCAGATGAATGAGTTCATCATAGCATTATGTGATGTAATTACACTTGTGTAGTCAACTAGGAAAGTTTCAGTCACATACAAGGATTGAATTGAAATGGATGGATATTTCAAGCTCTTCTATGAATAAATAATGTCAAGTAGGTGAATGTTTAACGGGATGATAAAGATCAAGCATGCGTAGGTAGGTTCTTCTAAGCATGTTGTCAGTCAGACTTGAACTGAAGTGAAGACTCGAGTTGAAGATGACCAGGTCTCTTAATCATACTATTACAGAAGTTGAAAGACAAAACTTAGTCTGAGCCAAAGTGTATGAGTCAAGCATTTCCGTATCTATAGTCTGACCGTATTTTGGATGACAAAGATGCATGATAATTCACATAAGACAGACTGAAGCTTGGCCCACCTATCATTTAATACATTCTGATAGTTGAGCTTCTCTCTAAGACACCGCTGAAACAAGTTGCCTTAGATTTTTTTAAAAAAAAAACAATTAAGCATGTTACAAAAAGCTTGATGGTTCTCTTCCACATTCTTTTTGTTCCATCACTGTCAGGAACCTCTTGATACTTTACTGAACAAGCTTTTTTATGCAGTAGAAAGTGAAGCCCGACAGAGTTATATTCAATGCACTGATCACTGCGTGTGGTCAATCAGGAGCAGTCGATAGGGCTTTTGATGTCTTGGGGGAAATGAGGGCTGAAGCAACACCTATAGATCCAGATCATGTCACAGTTGGGGCTCTAATGAAGACATGTATACAAGCTGGTGAGGTGAGGTCCTTTTTGTTATTTTTTCTTTCCCTTGATTGACATCAATCATGAAGTTTCAGAGGATGAATCATATCATTCATTGGTAGCTCCGTCTTTTCAATGCACTGATTACTCCCCTATTTTAGTTTGATCGGGCTCGTGAAGTGTATGAGATGATCCATACATACAACATCAAAGGCACTCCGGAGGTTTACACCATAGCTGTGAGTAGCTGCAGTCAAATGGGTGATTTAGATTTTGCATTCAGGGTCTATGAGGACATGAGAAGAAACGGAGTGGTCCCTGATGAGGTAAATTTGCTTGCAGAATGCTTTGGTACCTGTTTATTTTATCTCCTCGAACTTTGAATTAATTATCCATTTCTTTTGTTAATCCTGGATGTACTGTTTTTCAGTCAATCTTGTATAGTTTTGTGTCTTTGTTAGCAATATTATTTTTTTAAAGGAATTTTTTTTCCAAATAGCTTATAGTAAAGAATCTTTAAGAAATACTCACTATTAAAAAAAAAATATCATTTTGTGGATCGATCTTGACTAGTTTGCATTTGCTCTGGTATTGTATTCTTTGATGGTGTTAAGCTTTGAGATACGACCGTGATGAGAATATTTTTAGGGTCCATCGATGTCAATTTTTCTTCTAATCTATCACTTCTTTGGTATGAGTGATTATTTACCAAAATATAATCTTGTTTTGATGCAGATGTTTGTCAGTGCATTGATAGATGTTGCAGGACATGCCGGGAAGGTGGATGCTGCTCTTAAATTTCTTGAGGAAGCCAGAGCTCGAGGCATTAAGCTTGGAAATATAGCTTACAGTTCACTGATGGGGGCCTGTAGTAATGTATGTTTCATCAGTTGCTGTGGTAAAACTTTCTTCACATAGGCATGGCTCTTGGGATCTCAAGGGCCCTCTTGTGGCTCCCAGTTTGGGCCTTGGAGAATAAGAGGATTTCTCCTGGAAAATCTATAATTTGTCTATATACAATGAGAAGTTCTAGGTTTTGGCCTGCCTATTCTTGCCTCCACTTACCTTTCTTCTTGAGACCAAAGAGAGTGAGGAGATGCACTCATATCCAGCGACTTTTCTTCAACTATATTGAGTTTCTATATCATGCCAAAGCCCCATCTGTTTTTCTCTATTTCTGTTGTTACATTCAATTTCTGACTTCCTAGAACTTCAAGCTCTTTGAATATCTGGTCCTACCCTGACTAGGCTTGCCTTAATTAATCTGAATATGTTGCTTTTATTGAAGGAAATTATGATGTACCAGTGTGAGCAACAATGTTTATCAAACTTTCACATTTCAGGCAAAAGATTGGCAGAAAGCACTGGAGGTATATGAAGATATTAGGGCCATTAGATTGAAGCCAACAACATCAACTTTGAATGCTTTGATCACTGCTCTGTGTAAATCCTTTTCCTGGAATAACTACTCTCAGCTTGAAGTTTTTCTAGATTTGACCATAGATACCATAATTCTTCATGAATTTGTCCAAGGGCCATTAACTTGGTTATCTTGTTTGATCATGTGCGGCAGGTAATGGGGTCCAACTGCACAAGGCTGTAGAAGTTCATGCTGAAATGAAGAAAGCCGGTGTTCACTCCAACATTGTCACATACGCCATTCTTTTAGTAGCGAGTGAAAAGTAATTGCTATACCCTCTCTTGATATCTTAAAAAAAATGTAAAATTCATCAGTGCCTGTGAACTTTGAACATTTGCATCTTACCTTCTGGCATGAGTTGTGACATATGAGTTTTAGATATTATATAACTTATGATAAGGATTTGCAGGAAGGATGAGCTCGAAATAGGTCTCGCGCTTCATTCTCAAGCTAAAGAGGATGGCGCTGTCCCTCATGACGTCACATACAAATGCCTTCTCAGTAAGCAAATTCAACATGCCAGATTGATTTGCTGATATATTTTTATATAATATTTTTTTTTATTGCAAAAGAAAAAAAAAAAAAGACTTTTAGTTTGCTTATTGGATAATTCTTTTTGGCCTTATCCTTTTGTTGGATAGATTTTCTCTCTTACATGATCCCCCTTTTTGATGATGGGATTGAAATGGTTTCTTTGAAGGTATGTGCCTACGAAGATTCGAAAAGGCATACCTACTTGGCGAGCACATTCTTACTTTCAACTATGGGAAACCACAAATTGATAATAAATGGTAGACACTTCCCTTTCAAAGCTTTTGAATTAGGTTACCGTTTTATTATTATTATTATTTTATTTTTTATTTTTTATTTTTACCATGGAGGTGTTTTCTTCTTCATGTTCATTTGTTTCTAACCATCGTAGTGGTTAACTTTTCTTGAAATTTGAATAGCATTTGTTTTCTTTTTGTTTTTTTTAAATAAAATGAAATAAAATAAAGATGAGAGTTGGAAGTGCAACAATATATCACCTCAGATTTTTGTTGTCCCTTTTGCTTCATATGTTTAAGGGGCATTCTAACTGGGTGTTGTCACGGTAATGATTAATGAGCAATTTGGAAGGAAGGGAAAGAGAAAACATTTAAAAATTGCTGGAGAAAAAGGTAGAAGAGGAAAATTATTGATGGTGAAATAAGTATGAAGTGAGAAGAATCATCCACTATGGCATGCTATTGGGGAATTTAATAGTTATCAATGTCATTCAATTCCTTATTATTGGTATTTTTGTTGTTTATTTTTGCATTAATTGTTATTCATCTTTGGCATTGAACCTAAATTGAAACCCATGCATAATAAATCTTCTGGTTTCTGGATCTGATTAAAAGCCTTTGAGATTGTTTACTGCTTTGGAATTTTCTCCAGCACTGTCAGCAAGCTTGTTAAAAGGTCATATCCTTTTCTTACAGGACATCGTTGGCCTTAACAATTTACCGTGAAATGATTCTAGCTGGTGTTGTACCCAACATGGAAGTCCTTTCACTAGTTTTAGGGTGCCTGCAGTTTCCACATGATTCTTCCTTGAGAGCTAGATTTATAGCAAATCTGGGTGTCATGGCCGATGCTTCAAGATGCTCAAATATATGCTCATTGTTAGATGGATTTGGAGAGTATGATCCACGTTCCTTTTCTTTGCTTGAGGTGCGTGATTGTTATAGTAACATTTCTAGTCCTTACTGGATTTTTTAATTAATAAGAAAATTAATTTGTAATTCATTAATTGAATTTTAGGAAGCTGCTTCTCTCGGCATCGTACTGTGTGTTTCCTTCAGAAGGAGCCCCATTGTTGTTGATGCCAGGAAGCTCCAAGTTCATACTGTGGAAGTAAGTTTTTAGAGTGGTCAAGGCATTGCCAAATGACCTTCCTTCCTCTGATTATCTTTTTAATTTAAATTGCATCAAGTGAACAATGCCATTGCTCTTCTCATTTCTGTAGAATATCTATCTTTGTGGTATTAAACCTCCAATATTGTCCTGTTTCAATTTGGAAACGATGAAAGGTGTTTTATATATCCCATACATGAGCAAAATTTCATTTCATATCCTATCGGTGAAAAATAAAAAGTCAGTTTTGCGCTTCTCTCTATCTTTTCCCTTTTGGAGAAGATGTCTTTTAAATATGTACTGTCCCCGCTCCCTTCAACACGCTACAATACAACACTCAGTTTCATGGGAGAGCGACCATCAAAGCTCTCGAATCTATTTTCTTTCCTTTTTTTTCAGACGTAATTTTCCTACAAAAAAAATTCAGCAAATCATACAGTTGTTAGATCTTTTTTTTTTTTTTTTTTGAGATGAAATTTAATTCTCTTTTGCTGCCACATTTCTGCATCTCATGAAAAAAATTCTGCAAAAAACGTAGTTTGGTATGTAGTATTGTTGAAAGAGGGTGCGAGTTCGAGTCCTATAGGGGGCAAGAAAGGTTGGTTTCTTTCCTATCAAAAAAGAAAAAAATTATGCATCGTCAGCTTTGACTCATTTTACTAATCTGTATCTAAACTGTTTAGGTGTACCTCATAACCATTCTGAAAGGTCTCAAGCATCGGCTGGCTGCAGGAGCAAAATTGCCAAATATAACTATTCTTTTACCAGTGGAGAACACACAAACTCAAACTCCAATAGGATTGAAGACAATTAAGGTGGCGGGAAGGTGAGAGAAGCGTATGTTTCATTGACGATATCTATAACTATACTTTTGTTCGTCGTCTTGAGTTTGATAGTTATTATTGGATTATACTTTGCATTCCTTGTGTAAATTGTTTCGATCAACAGGGTTGGTCAGGCTGTTGGAGCCTTGCTAAGGAGACTGGGACTACCTTATCAAGGGGATGAGTCATATGGGAAAATTAGAATCAACGGATTAGCCATTAGACGTTGGTTTCAACCAAAGTTGGCTTCTCCTTTCACTGGCAATCCATCAGAGTTGAACTCTTCACCAACGCGCCTTGCTAAAGGAATCACAAATCAGCAACGCATTATCCGCACCAGCAATTTTTCTACGGATTAACAGTCTGGTAAAATGCGATAGATACTGCGAATTAGTCAAAGTGAACATGGGTTTCATCACATATATAATAAACTGAGTCTAGTTGATATGATAGTTCATCATCGGCATCAGATCCTGCAACCAGCCTGCATTATTATCGGAGTTGGCTCTTGCAATTGGTGGTTTCCTTTCCTACCTCTAAACCACAATGTGACGTAGAGGTGAAAGCAAAGTCGGGGTTCTGTGGACGACCAATTCACTAAGGAATGCTAATGCATGTCATCTGTCAGAATTGATCTCGGGAACTTGTATATGTAAGGGAACGTCATATGCAGTCAATCTTGTAGCTTTGTCTTTCATCATTTCCAGCAAATTATAAATGCTATATAACACACGGGACTAGTACTTGCATAGGCGTCATTGTTAAGAGGTGCAATTCACATATTTTTATCAGATGCACTCCCATCCAATGAATGTACTCTAAATTTTATAGCGCAGTCACTTCATTTTCTCAACACACTCACTCTTGACCTTGCTACCCCTGGTATTCAGATTAATTCGACCACTTTAAATCCAGGCATGTGAGACACACGTAGCACACGGCTCCCTTCACGTCAAGATTAAAAACCTGCAGACTGGTCCTGATTAAGTGGGGTATCGAGCTTTGCATTTTTTGGTCTAAACCATCCAGTATTTAGTATCTAGACTATTCAACCACTTTAGATTTGCCCTAAGTTGTGCACCACTCTTAGGTGGGGGAACTTCTTAAGTTGCTTTCTAAAATCTTTGCTATATGCTATGCAAAACTCAACTCGGACGGGTGAACTAATGGTAAGGGCGAAGTCAAGACAGTGTAGGTTAGGTGCACGGCCCACGACGTCCAAAGGTTAGGCCACTGGTGATCATTTTTTGAAATTTAAGAGTCCATCGGACTAGTTAGATAAGTATTTGGATAGCCATGGACCCATGGTTAATTAAAAAAAATAAAAATAAAAATAAAAATCTATGCAAAACTCTCTCAAAAGTCAAAAGTAAGAAGCCTTGTTTCGCGGGAGCGAGTGGTTCAAACCGGGAATATTACGCGCGTAATCGAGACGTTCTCGTATACTAGAGAAGTACAGTATAATATAAGTTGTTAGACATCCTAAACGCAATTAATACATAAGAGAATCTCGAAAGCCATTGTTTCTTCTACTACTCCGGCTCGCGCTTTCGTTAACAACAATCCTTCACAAGCGATGGCCACCTCTCGTTCTCGGTCTCTGATCGAACCAGACGGCGGCGCCCTAGTCGATCTGGTGGTCCCAGAAACCCAAAGACCATCAAAAGCGGCTGAAGCGGAGGCGATGCCCAAACTGAAAATCGGCAAAGTCGATCTCGAATGGATTCACGTCTTGAGCGAAGGATGGGCGAGCCCTCTGAGAGGGTTCATGAGAGAATCCGAGTACTTGCAATGTCTGCATTTCAATTTCCTCAGATTGACTAACGGAAGCGTCGTCAACATGTCTCTCCCCATCGTACTTTCCATCACCGACGCTGACAAGGTGGCCGTCGGATCCTCTCCGAATGTCGCTCTGATCGGACCCCGCCACCACGACCATTCCATCGTCGCGACTCTTCGAAGGTAATCCACTATTTTGTTAATTGTTTCAATGTTTTCCTAGTGTATGAATTCAATTTCTAGGTTTTGCTAGGAATTGAATTCTCCACTGCGTCAAGATTGTCCGGGTCACTGCAGTTGCACCAGGGCCTCGTGAGAATGGTTAGGCTCGCTTGGATACCCATGGATATAAAATAAAAAATAAAAAAATTCTAGGTTTTGATGTAAATGTGAATTTACTTTACTTTGTGGAATCTGTAGTGTTGAGATTTATAAGCATAATAAGGAGGAGAGAATTGCTAGAACATGGGGGACTACTGCCCATGGACTACCTTATGTAGAGGAGGTGATTGTGCCGGCGGGGGATTGGTTGATTGGTGGGGATTTGGAGGTGTTAGAGCCTATTAGATACAATGACGGGCTTGATCGATATAGAATTTCTCCGAGTGTGTTGCGGAAGGAGTTTGAGAGGCGTAAGGCCGATGCGGTGTTTGCATTTCAGTTAAGGAACCCTGTGCATAATGGGCATGCATTGTTGATGAATGACACGCGGAAGCGGCTTTTGGAAATGGGTTACCAGAATCCTGTTCTGTTGCTTCATCCTTTAGGGGGGTTTGTGAAGGCTGATGATGTGCCATTGGATGTTAGAATGGAGCAGCACAGCAAGGTTAAATAACTTATGCCCTCTTTTAAATTCGTGACTGTACGCATTTCTTATTAATTATGTGTAGAAGATAGTGTATGTATTGATTATTGATTATTCTTCATAGGTTCTAGAAGATGGTGTTCTTGATCCAAAGACGACTGTTTTGGCCATATTCCCGTCGCCCATGCATTATGCAGGTCCGACGGAAGTTCAATGGCATGCCAAGGCTCGCATAAATGCTGGGGCGAATTTCTACATTGTGGGTCGTGACCCTGCTGGTATGAGTCACCCAGTTGAGAAGAGAGATTTGTATGATCCAGATCATGGGAAAAAGGTGCTATGCATGGCTCCAGGCTTGGAGAAGCTCAACATATTGCCATTTAAGGTATGAATGTCTAGTCAACCTCCACCAACTTTGGAGTTCTCTTTGAAGCATGTACCGGACTTCTTTCTATAGCTTTCTATAGATTTCGTTAATAACTTTGAATTTGTGACAATAGAAAAATACACTTAAATTAGGATTTACTATTTTACTGAACATATATGAGATATATCATACACTAATGTTGAATTGTTTGGAAACATCAACTTGTGCTGATTAGTCATGTTAATGGGTTTATTTTGACACATTATTAGTTTTTCTTTCAAATTTTGCATCCTATTATTTAGCGACGATATATTTCTGCATGAATTTGGAGGACATTCTGAAAGTCTCTTTACACTTGGCACCAACTAGCATGTTATGATCTCAAGAGCCAAGATATACAGCAACCTTTTCAGTGACTGGAATCAATATCATTTTTTAATATCTATTGCTTAAAGTTCGAAGACTGTCTAGATATAACTATAAGAATGTCGTTTAGCTTTTTGCTTCCTAAATGAGAGGCCATTCATTCGTTTTCTTGCAGGTAGCCGCATATGACACATCCATAAACAAGATGGCATATTTTGAACCTTCACGGGCTAAAGATTTCCTTTTCATCTCTGGTACCAAGGTGGGGAGTACATTCTTTTCTTTTTTTGCTATTTAAATGATTTTTAAATTCATGGCCCTTTGTTGAATTGTGTGTTCAATATTAAAAGACAAGCAAGTGATGAGTACCATTCAAAAAATATTTTTGAATATAGAAATATGATTCTTTGTCATTTTCAAGATATATGGATTACTTTGAGCTGTCAAATTTGAAGTTGAAGGCATTTTTAAGTGGGGACTCATACCAGTAGAATCTTAAGTTTAAATGTTAGTCTTAGGAGGTTAATGTGAGCATTCATGTGCTTGCGAAATGATGCCTTTTGCTTTCAGAAGGCTAAATGTTGACATGTTTCAAGGTATCATTAGGATCAGCCCAGGGATACATAATTACGTGAGATAACATTAAGCAGTTACATAGTGGCAAGGCACAATATTTATGTATGATTTAGAAATGAAATGTTGGTCATGTTTCAAGGTACCAATGACCTCAGTACCAAAGATTACTCTTCCAGTCTTGTGTTTCCATGTGTGTCTATATAAGAATCTAGGATTGGGATAGGAAGATTTTTTAGCGAAAATTGGAGTACGATTGAAGGAATGAGTTGTAGTTTTGAAGGGATATACATTTTTTTGTTCAAGGGAAAGGAGATAAGTGTAGACAAATTTAGGAACCCTACAATCAAGCACCTTTTTTTCTTTAGTATGTTGGGTTTTGGATAAGGTCTGGCTGGTTAGAGTGGAGTTGTTAATTTGTATCATGTGTTTACTGCAGGCTTGAATCTTTAGTGTATGTCTGAGGGGAGTATTCAGCTGTTTTGCTACTTTCCAATAGAATTGCGTGCTGTTTGGCAAGATATTAGAAAATTGATTTCATGTGCAATTCTCAAACTATTGCATCTAACGTGCATAACTTTTAATTTAACAGATGAGATCTTTTGCAAAAAACAGAGAGAACCCTCCTGATGGTTTTATGTGCCCTGGTGGATGGGAAGTGTTGGTCAAATATTATGAGAACTTGCAAGCCAATGAAGCCGGTTAGGAGCTACCTGCTTCTCTGTGCTTTTGTGGCCTGGAAGGGTTTGAAGCGGCAGTGACATAGGTGCTATTCAAGGATCTGTCTTAAAGCAATGTATTCAAATAAAGCACCTATTAGCTGCCAAAAACTTTTCAACCAAGATTGTGCCAAGAGGTAGAATTCATGGACTTGTGATCTTGATCAAATTTATGTCTCACTAACTTTTACTAACTTTTGATGATAATCGTAGGTTTATAATTGGTTCATATTTTGTGATAGTGATCTTTTCATCATTAGATAACTATCATTATGAATATTATTACACATTCCTAAATTCTTACTTTATTAAATACGTGGTACTCAATTAATAATCAAGTTAGAAAAAAGAACGGACAAATTAGCAGGAGCTCTTTTAATATTTTGAGTAATTTAGAAGCATGAGTTTATGTTTCTACTTTCTGCAGGCTGTTGCGGTATAGCATCAAAAAATAACTTGATATTATATTGGCAAATGCAAGATTTTTTATAGTCTCGTGACTCTCATATACAAGCCAGGTTTACTTGTGTAGTCGCCTTAATCTGAATGAATTAACATGTGCAGCTGGCTAACCTTTCTTCAGATCTTATCAGATTGTCCCAAACAAATCTTCTTTTTTTTTTATTCCAGTGTTGATCAGAATTGGTTTACTCCTACTGGCTCATACCTTTATACAGTTCCGAGCCTCATCTGACTTTTGCTAAATCTTTCATTCATCTACCTCACTGACCCTGATTTCATTTAGCTTTTCATTTCAATTTTTCAAGATGGAATTCTGAACCTTCATTTTTACTGGGTCAGGAAGATATATTAGGAACCTAAAAACATAGAAGATCTGGTGGAACAAAGACCAAGACGTTCTCAATCATCGAAGGAAGGTCTTTGTAAGATGTTAATGCTTTAGTGATCATGAAATCTGTTAGGCCAGAGAAATTTGCAATGACTTCAAGCGTATAACAGTACCACTTTTCTAAAGTAAACTTTGCACTCTTATTGCAAGAGTCTAGCAAAAATTCATAGGATACTATGAAGTCTCGATTTGCACTGACAACAGTGAAAATCGAACCAGAGAGCAAATGCCTCAACGAGTGAAATTGTAGACCGTTATCAATTGAGTAGTTAATTTATAACTGTTTCACTTTAATTTGTTGAATGGGTTTTGTAAAAAATCCCATTTATTGGATCTATTAACTACTCACTTAATTACAAAAGAAAATGTCTAATATGTTATACCCCCCACATGGATCTCATTGGATACCTCAAATGTTTTCTTTCCAAGTACTTAGTGTAGTGCAAGAGTATATATACTCTTAAAAGTGGAACTTTTTATCCCATGTGGGACTAAACACATTTCATTGTTGTTTTGAAAATGTTCAACAAAATCTAAGGAGTCAAATAGACTAGTCTTGATGAAAACATCCAGTCAAGCATTGCTAGTGGTTGAGTAGTTGTTGGATATTATATGGTTGGTCTCCTAAGCACAAATTCTTCTCGGTCCTACTCTGAAAAGTAACTATCGCATTTTGTATAGACATTTGTATACTCTTTATGATATAGAATAAGAGATTGAAAAAAAAAAGAAGAAAAAGAAAAAGCTTTCTTCCATTAGAATTAGGAAAAGGAATTACTTTACTTGTAGATTTTCCATGTGCTGATCTTAACATTTAAGTTCTTTTGCATTAAGGCAACTACAATATGCACTATTGTCTCCAACAATGTTAATTAAAATAGGCATCTCTTGAATCACACAATGTCCTACAATGAATTATATGAAAAGATAGACGAAACTACAAGTTTACTTGTAACAATGTTCTCGAGTTGTGATATATTCAGAGGCAACAAATTTGAGAACAGAAAAAGCTGACATGGGGGAAATGAGACATTACTCAATCTAATTCCTGATTTGGGAGAATCTACTCAAGCCTATACAAATTAATTGGAAAGAATAACTATCCAGTTAACAGAACTGCATATGGGCCTAAGTAGATATATGGTTCTTGTTCTGTTGTATTTTCTAGTTTTGCTTTCATTGTTGCACCTCTGACTCTATGAACTATTCAACTGAGAAGTTAAATCAAGGAAGGCCTTTTCATTGCATGGAATCATGAGACCGCCCATTGGATAGTTGAATCCAAACTCTTCTTCAGCCTGACTTAACAATCTTTGAAATGAAGAGTGATGCAAGTATGATATTGGCACTATAAATCTTTTCCGTGTCTCTCCAACGTAGACGGGAATATATCCCTTAGGAACACTACTTGCAGTGGTCCTAAAAGGCAGATGCCCAGATGAACCAAGTGTATGCAGAATGATGTGCTCGGCATAAGCCACGGTTGGCAGGCTAATACCCATCTTGTAGAAGAAGAACAACTGATAGTTCTATGTGACTAAATGAAATGCACAAGTGTTAGAACTGAAGCAAATATTAAGAGAAGTTGTATATGTCTCTTTGAGCCCATGATTCTTCCAAATTTATATAGTGGTAGAGCGGCATTTCCTGGCAAAAAGAGAACTTATGAGACACATTTCATGAACTGATCACATGGTTTGCTACCTAAGCTCATGCAAATTCTTTTTCTTGGATAACTGCTTTTGCTTTCTTGTGATGTAAGACATGTTTATATGTTTTTCTGCCAGTACTTCCTTAACGTATCAGCCCTTTTATTTACTTCTTCTCAAGCAAGGGCATTAGACAGGACTTGTGTTAGTTGTGGGGGCTTTGGCTTTGCCCAACAACTAAGGGTGGGGCTGCTGGGGCATTATAATGAATGAATACTTATGTCATTTATTAGCTCATTTTCTCCATAAAATATCTTCAACTAGCAAACAAAAGAGAAAAGCTGGAACTCTGTACCCCACCCAAGCTAAGGCTTGATCTCAAGGTAGCATACCTATTGCTTTATTGATCTTCAGGACCAAAATTTTGAACATACGGATGTTGATTGTTATTTTAATCACTACATTTTGCATGCTAATGAGATTTCCTTTTCAGTACTGCATTGTCCATGACAGGAAAAATGGAGTTCGGTAGCCTACAAGATGAAGATCGTTATTTTCTCTCAAACAGGTTGCGTGGCGAATCTGTACATTGTTAATGCAGGTTTGCTCTATTTTTTTGTTTCTCTCTATTTGCCTGTTTTCTGCTTTAGCAAAATAAAGAAGTATATGCATGTCATGTTGAGTTTGCATGCATCTACCGAACCTAACAAAGTCTCAATTCCAAATTAGTTGGGGTCGGCTACATCCACGCATATTGATTTAATGCTATTATAACCAACTGAGCTTGACATCGAAGAAAGAATTATATGGGTCTCGAGTATTTATAAATGTGATATGCATGGTCAAGGCCAGCAATGTGACATGGTTGGCTGAACTAGTACAAAAGCAAACATCTTAATTTAATAGTGTCCATTTATGCATCTGAGCTTTGTAGTTAAAGCAATTGCACCTGCATAGACACTCCACATATGGTGCTTGACAGACCCAGAAATTTAAAACAATGCCTAGAGCCAGAAAATTTGTAACGAGTCTGCTATCACCCGACCACATTAACATCATGGTTGTGCCGATACATTGTCCTCACTCACTTTAGCCAATTTGACTGTCCCAGTTTTTGCTCACTAAGTCCAAGTCGCGGCATTGATTGAGTCGTGCCTTTCAAGCGTGGCTTCTACGTTGCTTCTTGTCTGCAGGTTTGAATCATCCCCTCATTGAACTTCATTTTCGCCCTCTTAAGTATAATCCATATTCTTCATTGTCTAATCGAGTAAGTTATGTTTATGCTTGCGGCATATCATGAATTTCTTGACTCTCAAACAAGTGTAGAATTTGGTAGACTCAATGTCCTAGTATTCTATAGAAAAATGATAATCTAACAGGGGCACACTTTGTCTTTTAGTCTATTTATAGTTTTTTCTTGTCTTCATAGGCGTGAGCCCACATCTAACAAAACACCATAAATAGGCTAAAAGATAAATTGTGCGTCCAAAGTGTGTTAGATTATCATTTTCCTATTCTATATATCTTGTTTTAACTTGAATGGAAACATGTATTGTGTGTACTAACAAGGGTCTCAAGGTCTTTCCTAAAAAAAAAACCCAATCTAAAGTCACAATGAACCATTTCAAAAGCTGTGAAAGCGATTTGTGAAGACCAAGAGCTATGCACCGGCAATGTTAATGTCACATGCTTTTACGTATAGTACTAACACAAACTCGTAGACTTCACCACATTGACTGAAGGGGTCCGAGTAATAATGAATTTTGAATATTACACCAAACATCAATTTTTCTATTTATTTAGATGTGTTTATGTACACAAACTTACAAATGAATTTATAGAAATATTACAATAAATCTCATGATTGATTGATTAAATCCTTAATCAGTTCAATCAATCAATGTGATTAATTTGATTAATTGAATCCATCCTTAATTGGTTCAATCAATCAATCAATGTGATTTATTAAATCAAGGATTGCTTCTATATTCTTTAATTCAAGGAATATTCAATATTCCCCCTCAAGTTGGTTCATGGAGAACTCATTGTAATGCCCAGCTTGACAAGTAACACTCTTTCAATCAGGTCCTCGACTCTCTTAATCTTGGACTGCTTGCGTTTGAAGGTTTTTCTTTGAATCCTTCCAATCAGTTTGTCTAATAAGCAACTCCTTGATTGTCTTTTTGCCATGTTGCAAAGAATATAGTATGGGAAAAACAATCATACTACAAATATGAGTATAGTATAGGAAAATCTCTATATTATAATATAAAAATTGATTGTTTTGTGTCTCCCTAGTTGGGAGGGACATTGCGAAGCAAGGTATAAACCTGCTCTAATACCTGAATTTTTCGTCTCGCAGTACGTTACCTGCAAGCAGCCACCCGCAACACTTTTCTGTGAGTCATTGATCTCCCCAGTATTGATATTGTCCTCAATTTAACCACCCTTCATCTTTTAGGTGTAATATTTTTTCTCTCATGTTCATCTAACCATGGGCTCTGATACCATGATGAATTTTGAATATTACACAAAACATCAATTTTTCTATTCATTTAGATGTGTTTATATACACAAACCTATAAATGAATTTATAGAAATATTACAATGAATTTCATGATTGATTGATTTGTGATTAATTAATTGAATTCGGTTCAATCAATCAATGTGATTAATTTGATTGATTGAACCACTAATTAGTTCAATCAATATGATTGATTTGTGAGTTATTGATTGAATCCTTAATTGGTTCAATCAATCAATGTGATTCCTTAAATCAAGGATTGCTCCTATATTCCTTAATTCAAGAAATATTCAACAAAGTAATGTCAGAAAAATTAGGTACCAACGAATACAGGGTTGAAATTATTGGCCCTGATTAGGGTTTAAACATTCAATCCTAATAAATTAAAAGCTACAAGACAATAAATTAAGTGTTTTTTTTCTTTGTAATGATGTTGATGTGGTGGCAAAGTTGTTAAGTTGCGCGTGGTGATCAACAGGTTATGAGATTCAATTTTGTTTTCCCTCCTTCATTGGGTTGAGAGCTTGAGACGCGAGAATTAATTGAACATAAATAATCAGTTTTTTAAAAAAGGTACAGACATCCATAATTATTATTTTTTATAGTTGAAGATATTTGAGTCATCGCCGTTACATCGGACAGAAGGTAGAACTGATTAATCCATCGAGCTCTTTAGTTGCTTCTATCAAGGAACCAAAGAGAGAAATCAAATCGAGAAACGAATGAGTGGGTTTCGAAATCAACACAAATCCTTTAGTCAGCATATTAAAGAACAAACTTGTCACTCGACCAATATCTTTAAGGCAATATCCATAATTATTTATTTGAAAAATTATCGATGTGTATTCAATTATTAAGATAGAAAACAATTTGGTGGATAAACTTTTTTTTTTTTGATAATGGATTATATATTACTTTCAAAAATACAATTTACAAAAGAATGAGGTGTTGTAGCCTTTATAGTTTTGTACAAAAGACCCCTGCATCAATAGTGATGCCCAAAACAATTTTCTTTTCTAGTAAAACAGAAGACCTCAACTTGTTTACCAACACAACTAAAAGCTCCGTGATGACTACTGTTGAAGACCAATATAAGTCCAGGTATCTGAATATTAAATAAGTAGAATTGATGTTGATGGTTGGTGTCAAATGTCAATGCAAGACAAAGGGTGATAATTGACAATTTGATCATTTTAAATCCTCTCTTTGTCTATGGCGACCGAAACAAAAGCGGAAAAAATTACATCCCTGCAATTAATTTAATTTTAAATCCGTAAACTACATAGGATTTTTTTTTATTGTGAAAATAATGTATTATGTCTTTTATAAAGGCGTTGTTAGACATGATAACAGTAATTCAACAAATCACACAAATAGCGCATTTCCAAAAAATGTTATTCGTGTGATGTAGATGTCATGTGGATCATGAATAGCGCCTTTAGAAAATGCGCTATTTGATCCACGTGAGTGTGACATGGACGAGTATGTGGGTGATGCGGATGTCATGTGTATCACGAATTACGCTTTTACTAAAGGCGCTAAATGTGGCTGTTAACACACCAGCAAATAGTTTTTGCCCACTAAGAAGATACCACCGTTATTGCCTGCGACACTTGACCAGTAATTTTAACACGAATTTCAAAAACGAATCGTTGAATAATATCATTTCTCGAGCTGCTGGTAAACATCAAGCGAGGAAATTTGATGCATGCATGGAGCGTTTTGTTTATTTGTCATCAGAAACTCATCAATGTCTTCAATATGTGAATGTCATTCCCAAGGAACTCTAGACTCAATCGCATGACGGAGGCCAGCGATACGGATGAATGAATTATAATGGAGTTGGTATGTAATCGATACTAGTTATGTTTGTTATCCAATATTTTTTTATCACCTATGTTAGGTATGGATTATGAATGATACGTTTTGACCTGTATATGACTTTGTTAATTTCGTCGTGTCGTGTACTTGAAAAATTAATTGTTCGAGGAATTCGATGAAAATGATATTAGGTTTAAGGAATGTTACATGGACATACCAAAATGCACATTGATGTGTGAGTTATCTATATGCGTCTCGATTTAGTTTGAAACACACCCAATATGTATTTTAGTGTAGTTTAAGTTGATGTATGTGTAATATTTTTAATTTAGGCTAGCATTGTATGAATGACTTTTTTTTAAAAAGAGTCATTCATACATTTCATATTTTGTTCAAATAACTTCTTTTTTAAAATGAGTCATTCATACAATTTAATTGTCAAATCATACTCACCATACCACGTCACATACGATCACGTCTTTTCAAAAAGCAACGTACATTAATTTTTTGATTTTAACGAAATGAATCTAATTTAGTGAATTTTAACGGAAAAGGGCATTACTTTTTTAATAACCCCAACAAAAGCGCGGTGTGCAGGACCAACGCGTCTGCTGGTGCGCGTAAGTGGATATGAATTTTTTTCATTATTGTTGTGTAATCAAACTGGAATCAAACTCCTTGACCCTTGTAGTCTCCACTTGCGATTGGCACTAACCAAGATCCATCAACCTGGTTTGTTTCATTATTGTTGTGTATGAATTTTTTTACCCTTTCCCCAAGTAATTTCGTGAGAATCGGTAAAGCAATATGAGAGTAACTAAAAGGCTTGCTCCCCTATGTAGGCTGCAGTGTCCAGACGTGAATTAATTAGTACGCTTGATGCTAGATGCCACGTAAAAATAGAAGCAAAACAGGACCTTGCTTGCACGTGGCGGTGTCCCTTTGATATCTATTGAGGTGTGTGCAGGCAAGAAACCCCAACAAGTACTTGTCTTTTTTTAATTAACAAAAGCATTCTCCTAACTAAAATATTTGAAGTTTGATAATCAAAAATTTTTAGGTACATAATAAAACTTTAAATTTATTGGGAATCCGTAAATTGTGTCAATCCATAACACACGAGAAATCAAAATATTTAAAGTTAGATAACAAAGTTTTTTTAATTTCATAAAAATCAGTAAAATTTGCTTACTCATGACACGAGACAAACCAAAATATTTAAAGATAGATAAAGATTTGATCTGATGACCATAATTTGCAATACAATAAATGACAATGCAGTTGCAACTTTCAGAAGCTCCGACTTCCTTTTCTAAAAAAATAAATGACAATACAGTGTGGGTGAAGTTCTTCGTCAACTCCTTGTCTATACCAATGTTATCTTTTTTTGCAATATGCATTAAGGGTAAGTAATTAAGCTATTGAGATCAAACTGGCTACCTTCAAAATCCTCTTATCAAAAAAAACTTCAAACTCCTATTCAATTAAATGTACTGCATGGTAATTAATTATTTACGACAACAGACACAAGAAATAATGACAACAACATCATAATTCTGGTAAATGAAGAACAGAAACAATGTTATATCCCTCGGATCACTCTGCAAGCCAGTCCAGATCAAAGGATTCCTCTGCCACCTGAACCTTAAGAGCTGCTATCAGCTTCTTTACTTCTTTCCACAACCAAGCAGCCTCTTCATCGCAAATGATGCGGCGAAGGTGCGCCAATGACACAACAGATGGAGGTAAACTCCTGATCTGAGGACACTCCCTCATGTCAATCCTCTCCAACTTGAACAACTTCCCGATATCTTCGGGCAGGCGACTCAAATTGATACACTGCGAGATGTCGATATACTCTAACTTCTCCAACCCGCAAATGCTTTGAGGAAGCTCCTTCAATGCGGGACAGGCGTAGAGCCTCAAGGCCCTCAAAGACTTGAGCCTGCCTAGCTCAGCCGACAACTCAAGCAAATCATGACAGTTACTCACAGTTAGAGACTTTAGAGAAGCAATGTTGCATATGCTTGAAGGCAGCTCAACCACATTGACACAATGGTCGATTGTGAGCTCCGAAAGGCGAGGAAGTTTTAGTCTTAGTTCCATTGATGAATCATTGAGGCTGTTTCTAACATCACAAAGGACTAGGGAGATCTTTTGCAGGTTATGCAATGGCGTGATAGTCTTGGAGAGCTGCGGCGCAATCACCTTCTCTAACCAAAGACTCCTCAAGTTTCCTAAAGACGCAAACACTGCCGCATTCTGCAGTTGAGTATTAGTGTTGCTGTTGTTTATTAGTATCAAAGCCCTAAGCTTTGGCATTTTTTGAATAAATTGTGGCAAGTAGTACACAGCTGAGGAGAAGTTCAGAATGAGAACTTCAGCTTTAGGGAAGTCCATGTTGAACCAGTCGGATTCCTTCATGTCGCCTGAACCATTTAAGAACGGTTAGATCAGCGCATTGGAAATAAATGAGATGGAAATGCTCTAATGAAGATCAAGAAATGGTAATACCTGTATATATAGAGACAATTTGAGCATGGAATGGTTGATCCATATTCCTCTTCCATTCCTTAGGCAGTGCCTCTTCTCTTCGAGGCATAACCAATCGTCGCCTTTGATTTACGCTCCCGTCATTGCTTAAGCTAAGGGCTAGGTCTCTCAAAACATCATGTTGAGTGGCTGCAATCTCAAAGTAACTACTGTATGCATCTGCCCCTCTGTGATAGATTGACAAATTGCTTAAGCAATTTGGTAATTGAACTGCATAATAGTACTCAAATTCTAAACAAAGCAGATGCAGTCTTGAAGCTTTATTTTTTGTGTTTAGGTTTCATACCTTGCATCCTTAACCAGAGTGATGAGGTTTTTGTCTGAAAGCTCTACCAGAATCGCGAAAGCTTCTTCTTCATGAAGATCATGTATCTCAACCCAAATGTTCACAAGCACGTCGAGTGGGATCTTCTTATCTTCAGGGAATGAAGCCAGGTCCAGAAAACACTCCTTCACTTTCTCCGGCAGATAATCAACACTAATCGCCATCCGCTTGAGCAATTTCATCTCATGGGACTCGCATATCGGCTCACTGCGCGATAGCCTGTTAAGGGCGCTTGTCCAAAACATCTGAGGTTGGCCTCTCAAAGAGGCACCAATCACCTTTAAAGCCAGGGGAAGCCCTTTGCACTTCTCCACAATCTGTATTCAAAAATTGAGTTGAGCATCATCCATGATCATATAAACTTTTGCAACTATAAAAATCAAACTCCTAACATTACCTGCCCAACGAGTTTCTCATTTGCGGCAAGAGGAATGGACTTCTGCCCGAAAGCAGCATGACAAAACAGCGACAAAGCTTCTTCTGCTCTAAGCAACTCTAATTCATAACTACTGTCATAAATTGTGGGGAATTTGAACCTTGAAACAACAAGCGTTTTGCACCCCGGTCGTCTAAAAATGAGCTGGTCGAGCACAGATAGTGACCACACATCATCCAGAATGATCAAGGCTCGACTATTCATTCCCCAATCGAATTGTGTTTTCCATTGAGGAATTAAACCGTTCGAACCAATAAATTGGTTCCCTGTGATCTGTGACCAGAGCTGTTGCTGCAATTGTTCCACATTTGGGGACTGTGAGACTGTCACAAAGAATATCCTATCGTTGAAGTGTCCTGAAAGAAGACATACAGTTTAAAACTCTACTTACTATCCATACAATTGACTAATAAGAGGAACTTCAATAAGATTACTATCACAGAATTCAAAATTACCAAATTTGATTCCATCTTTAAAACAGCCCAGCAACTATTCAAAACACAGAAATCTCAGATTGCCATAACTAAAGCAAATTCATTCTATCACAGAAAAAAATCAACAATTCTTCGAAAAATCACAAAAATGGAGGGAAAGACTAGAACTCAAAAACCCAATTGGTCAATAACACAAAATTCAATCCAATAGACGCACAAACCCCAAAAACTCAGAAAGAGAGTAATGAATTCTTCAAAAAACTGGGAAAATGGAGGGAAAATGCATGTATGTAAAAAAAAAAAAAAAAAAAAAAAAAAAAAAAAAAAACTTACTCCTCACTTGTTCATCCTTGGCAATCTCCCTAGCCAAAGTAGTCTTCCCACTCCCACCAATCCCCCTAATCCCAAGAACCGCCAAGTCCGCCCTCCCCACAATCAACTCCCTCACCTTCTTCCTCCCCACACCCATGGGCCCCACAACCAGCCCCAACTCCCTCTCTCCCCCAAACTCCACTGATCTACGACTACAGCTACTCTTCAATGCTAGCTCCCCCAGCATCTCTTCTCCACCAATCCTACCAATCCTGGCATTCACCCTATCGAACCCCTCCGCCATGTCGAACCTCAAATGGTGCACGTCGGCCAGCACATGCGCCTGGAGCGAGCCGTTCATGAACCTCGACACGCTCCTCTCCAGCTTCTCCATCTTCCGAGCCAACTGGAGGTTCTTGTACACGTTCCACCTCGGCGAGGCCAGGACTTCATGGGTGAGGTCTAGGCCGCTTCTTAAGGTCTCTGAGAAGCGGTCGAGCTGCGTTTGGCGCCGCTGTGGGAGCTCTACGCCAGTGTACTTCACTTCCTGGATGATGGGGAGGAGGTCTTCTATGTCGTGTTTTAGTTGCTGGGCCGTGGACTTGCACAGGCATGATCTTCTGCATATCTTTATTAGTTGTTTTAGGAGCTCGGTGGCTAGCTCTCCGGCGAACAGGTCGGTCACCGCCATCGCCGGAGAGTCTACCACGTCCGAGAGGATTTGATCCACCGCGCACGTGTAGCTAGTAGGTCTTATATATATCTATCTATACTCTCTTTCAATTATTCTACATGTCAAGCATGAATGAAGTTGAGATATATATCATGCATTTGATATATCAAGTCCAAGCTTTATTAGTTGCCCTCGATTCTCGACAGTGCAAACATCTGATTTGCCTGTCACCGTGCAATAAACTTCAATTGCCCAAACTTGGTCTCCTAATCATTTTCCTTCTTTTTTGGATTGTAATTAAAGGAGGCAAAGTGCCTAAAGTGCCTATTATTATACTGAAATGATCGAGTTGGGGAAGGTTACGCCCCCTTGCATCATCTGCCAGAATAATCGATTGAGTTAAAGGGGACCTGAGAGACATCTGAGGGTTCGCGTTAGAGTTCTTTTTCACTTTTGTTGGTGAATGGTGGTGCTGCTGCTGCTGACTATACATAGTCGTACTTACTAGTTTTTGTCAATAAGAAAGTGACTTCAGTAGGAAATTTCCTAGTTGCTTCTTGCGTGGTGGGCCTATTCTCCCCCTTTTATTTATTTTTATTGCTTGACCTTGACCTCAATTAAAAAAAAAAAAAAGAGAAATGTTAAAATAACACTGTCATCTGTGTAAGCCACAGGATGCGAAGACTGACGTACCTCGAATATGGCAATAAAATATATTAACTCCAATCAATTATTCTGTAGATAGTGATAAAGAGTCGATCCTACAAAAATTAGTAGTCTTTTTAAGATAAGAAAATAACAAAAAGGAAAATTGAAGGTTTTAGAAAATGTTTGATAGGACTTGAAAGAAAATATTCAATAGAAGTGAAATTTAGGCTTTCGGTATCGCGGACTCTGTGGGATGATTTCGTTATTCATCAGTTTATGAAAGATATGAGACTCAACTATGACTTAGTGCAACTATAGATCTGGTGACGTACTCAGTTCCTCACTCTTCCTGATCTCGATATCTAATGTACGACCGTTGACTACTTTCCTAATCAAATATACAACTAGATTACTAATGCTCCCGATTTAATGCGTTGGTGTGACGGCCCCGCTTCTAATCTAGGGCACCGTCCGGCCTAATCCCGTAATTAAGCCCTAATCACGACACATAGGACCCGATTACGCATTAGTCAGCCTTTACTACCTGTGTTCTCTTGTTTAAACAATTATTTTATTTAGCGGAAGTCTTTAATATTTTAGCGATTTTTTTTTTTTTTTAAATCCTAAGTGTGGAATCCAGGAAATAGCGATCACCATATATATGCAAGTAAGCGGCGGACATATATAAACAAAGTGAAAGCCAAAAGTCGGGTAATCTAACACTCATCCCAATAACATCCCAAAAGATAAAGACATAAATAAACATAATACAAAAAGTACCCTACATGTACGGGCAGCTACGCGCTCGGAGCTCAGAGGTAGTCGTCGATCTTCTCCTTGCCCGTCCTGGTGCTGCTCGACACCCACCGTCACAAACTAGACGGTGAGTATAGTGATATTTAAGTGATAACTGGGGAAATCTAATACTACATTTCCAATTTAACAAGTGGTATTCAAAAGCATATGTAGCTGAAGAAACGCTGAATAAATAATGCAAGTAAATACCAACGTTAACAGATACACATAACTGACACAGGCTAAGTCGAGATGATCTACGTCCGGTCGGCGGTGAGAACTATCACCTAGCCTTTTCCACTACTGTATGGAGCTGTGCTCAACATATGATAATAATATCTTTTTTTTATAACCTCAAATGGCGGAGCTGTGCTCGGCGTATTTAAATCATTTATACTTGCCGACAACCCCGTGGTCCATGCCACGTGTGCCGCCCAAGTGTAGTGGCGAGTGCCGGAGACCCCGAAAGGCCGAAATCCTCGTGAATCCCCGCATCTCGTGTGCAATGGACACTAGATAATCCCTACTTTAGTTTTCAAGAATATATATCCTAAAATGTTATGATTTCAACATAAGTTAGGCTACAAAGCCCCAAGGGAAGTAGAACACAAGTCCAACATAACAGATAACCCTATAGCATGCATTTTCTAAATATCCATTAGCCACATTCCAAGACAAGAATTGAGCATATAAGGAAACATGGAGTCAATGATATAATAAATAAGGCATCATGCTATATCGATATTCAATATGAATCGAAACAAGGAAAGCATGATGTGGGAAATAAATTAGCTAGTCTACAAATAGACTGAAAAATTTATAAATGACTGGAATGAAATAAAGTAAAGAGTTCTCACAGTTTCACTTACAAGTCAACGCAGTAGTCCTAGCTATCCGGCCTCTCGACACCCCGACCCTTGCACCCGAACTTCCAAGAATTCCCTTTAATTCCTGAAGTTCATTTTATATCATTTTAATTGATTTAAAAGCCACGACATTAAGTGGATTTATAATATTAAATCGAAATATATAACGTCATTCCAAATTTTCAGTTCTGGCACATTTTTCGAGTTATATTAGGGTGCCAAATGTCTGAAAAGTCCCAAAACTATTTTTCTACCTTTTTCTCAATTTCTTATATTTTCTATAATTTTTTCCAATTTTTCAAGAATTTTCCAACTATTTTCCCGAAATTAAATTAATATAGAAATATATATATATATATTAATTTATTATTATTATTTATTAATTAATAATAATATATCTTATTTTATTTTAATATATATATATTTAATCAATAATATATATATCTTTTTTATTTTTTATTTTTTATTATTTATTTTTATTATTATTATTTTTTATTTTTTTATTATATTTTTTTGGTCGGGCCGGGTTGGGTCGACCCGACCCGATCCCTTACCTGGGCCTGGCCAGACGCTGGGCCGAGCCCGGCCCAGGAAGAAGTGCACACGGCCCGGCCCGTGTGCATCTCTTCTCACGCGAACCGAGATACTCTCGGTTCGCGTGAAGCAGACCTCCCTTTTTTTTTTTTTTTTTTTTTTTTTTTTTGATCGAAATCAAGATGGGAGGGAGGGGAGACGACGATCATGTCGTCTCCCTCCTCGGACGAACTGCAAGAGCAGTTCGTCCACTCCCCCCGTCACTACCATCACTGAGAGCCACATTCATCAACAACAACAACACCAACAACACAAACTCACCTCCGCCTTGACGTCGCTGCCGCACCTCGAGCTCTCGATTTCCCCGTCTCCGATGACTCTCTTCCTCTCTCTCCCGGACTCCCCACTCTCTCGGATCACTGTGTTTGCATGAAATTTGGTTGGGGAATCAATGAGAAATCCACTCATCTTGTGGTATTTATATGTGTTTGTGAAATAAAATGTGTGTCACGAATCTCGAGGCAAATCCGAGGGTTACTAACTAGGCAGTCCAGTTCTCTTGATGACACCAACTTTGTGACTCTCATCATGGGAGTGTGTGGCAGCACGAATCTCGAGGTCTGTGCTCATGTTAGTTTAATTCACAACAACTATATGATATTAAAATGTGATTTCTAAATTAAATAAACTATAGGTTAAATCGATTAATGTACATAAATCCCATATGGACCATAATTAATTGGTCACACAAATTTATAAAATTTATCTAAGTGGTCACACCGACTCTCAACTCCCTGGCACTCAGTGTCCCGACTCGCACGCAACTCGAGGTGCTTTCCCCGTGCGTCGAATGTCGTATTTTCCAACTAAATTAAATAACTTAATTTATGTTAAGGTAGATTTGAAATAAATTATTATTTCCTAGCCTAGTCTCGCTACCCCGGTAATTCCACTAGGTACTCGTACTTGCACGCACTCCAAGGCGTGTCCCCGCTCACGTCAACTCGACGTCTATGGTTTGCAAAAATTGACTTAATTAGTCTACACACATACACAACACTAGGCATACACCAGTACAAATATAACATTTACCTCAGCCACGTGCCTCGGTTAGTGTGCGCATCTCATGCGGGCCCCACGTCACGGGTCGGTGATCCTAATTAGACAAGTTAATCAAGATTAGGAAATTGGGCCGTGACAGTTGGTCACATTACTTTGATTCGTGAAGGCATTACACCTAGACAATTGGATCGCTAGTGCTCTCGATTTAGCCTAGATCCCTAAAATACTTAACCAGATTACCAACTGTCACACCTATAAGTCTATCGCGTAAGGATGGACGTTTTGACTTTAATGTCTAAAAGTAATCAACCCAATATGCAAGCACAACGTTATACATATAATTAAATCTAATCCTATGATTAAAAATAGTACTAAATGAAATAAACCATATAAGAGAATTGAGAATATAAAGAATAAATAAATCTCATAACGAAATTTCAAGTTGCAGCCTCATCCGATCCACTTCCAACTTAGAGAAAGAAGATTAGCGGTGACATGTTGTTGAAGAATACCATTAAAATATATGAAAATAATGTCTTGAGAGTCGCCGGCTTATACTTGCGTTTTTATGCATTCCGGTCTCCCTCCTCTCCTATACGATCTCCTATACACCTCTAATAGATATACTTCCATATCTATATATTAAATTTAATTAATATAATATTCCTTTCTAACTAAACAAAATAAACAATCCGTTTGTATTGACTCTGCTTTCCAATTTGCAATGAATAGCTGGATCTCCATCATCTTACTATGAACGCTTCTCGAGGCCGATCTCATGAACTTCTTCAAGCATGCATATCAACTCCTATGTACCGCATCACACCATATCATCATCTCCATAAGTCAAATTGGTTCGACTTCTATGCGCGCACGCCTCCATCATTCAGGTTGTGGGCCCGGCAAGGCTTCATCGATATGCGTGATAGTGCGCGGTTTTCAGTGTAGAACGTATCCAGCAGCATACGATACTTTATTTTGCACTGTTTGGCCTCGGTTTCGATTGTACATATCATAATATTTAAAAATAATAAATACTGACAATTAAATTAATATTGTGAAGACTTTACCATAAAATATATGAATAAACTTAATAAATATTACATAAAATATGACTTATCAGACACTATCATCTATATAAGCCTCGAGATACGTAAATATAAAGGGGGATATTGTTACGCATTCCGTTGTTCATTTCTTGATGTTATTCTATCATTTTGTCAACAAAAAATAATGAGACTAGCTACCAATATTTTCAGATCTATCAATTCATAGTATCTGCTTAGAATTTTGCTTCTACGTAATACAGACAATGTCCTTTTTTTTTTTTTCAAAAACAATGTCCTTTTCTAACAATACTAATGGTACCTTTTTTTTTTAAAGATCCTAATGGTCCTTTTAAAAATTCAAGAAACGCCAACACTTTTAGTCACTTTCCGTCACCCTTTTTCTTTTCTTTTTTTCGAAACCGTCACCACTTTCTTAGTTTCACAATAATCTATATATATATATCTATATAAAAGTTCAAAACTTACCTAATCTCATCTTTCTAATTTTTTAATTATCTCAATTTTTTATTTATTTATTTATTTTTTTTAAACCACAACCAACTTTTATTCATTCCAAATTTATCGCAAGTACATTCAAAATAAACGAGGATATAACATCTCACTCATTTCGATCAAATATAAAACTAGCTTTCCTTGTTTATTTTCTATTTATTATTTATTTCTATTATTAAATTATGTTATTATTGTATTTGATATTCGAAAAGTTTTTGCATTGGAATGTTCAAACTTTTTGCATAAGAAGAGTTCCTGCAATAAAGTATAGTGTATGTATCTATTACTAATTAATAGTGTGTGAAACTCCAAACCATGACTATATACATAGAATGAACTGTTGGGCAAGTACTTTTTCCTATAAATATCATTTCTCAACCATTTTTTTTGCTATCCATACGAACTTGACTTTTTAGCTAGGCGCAATTGGTAAGGCAAATCATCGAACGAACTTGCATCTCCTTCCAATGAGATCGTGAAATCTTTTTTCGTCATAGCTCTGTCTCTGATTTTTTTGTTTATTAATTAATTATTTAGATGATGTGTTTTGTTTACCTTTTATTGTATATTTTATTTGTAAAAAATATGAGTTGATTATTGTGAGTTGTAATTTTAATTGTAAAAAAATTACAGTATGTTCATGTAAATTAATTTATTAACTTTTTTTAAAATATTTAATAATCCTACACAAAGCTAGGAAATCGACTAGTTTAGAATAACGCCTTAGGATAATAACTAAGAAGAATATTAAATAATTGTATAAAGGTGTGCGAACTTTAATAGATCTTTCTCTTTCTTTCCTTGGTAAAAACTCTTTTCAAACAGCTTTCAAAAAAAGAAATAAAAAAACTCTTTTCAAACTTTATTATAAAGTGCTCACCTCACTGCCTAATTATTAGAGTAAAAATTTCAATTTCTTTATTTTTTTGACTTTAGTGGGGATTTTTTTTTAGTAAGTAATATTTTAACTGTTTCACCAAATAAGCTTCGACAAAATCTCAATCTCTTATGCAAGTTGAATACATAATCATTTATAAAAGTATAGAATCTTAAAATAACTCATTTTTTTATGCTTTATAGGTACTCTCTTAAGTAATTGGCTGCACAGTTGATTGGGAAGATATTTTCTCTTATTTTATTCTATAAAAAAACTGATAAGCACATTTCATAAATTGGATCCGTGGCGCAATGGTAGCGCGTCTGACTCCAGATCAGAAGGTTGCGTGTTCGATTCACGTCGGGTTCAATTTTTTTTCTCTTATTTCTTGTGTTGATCAGTTTTTTTGCCTTCAGCTAGAGTTTGAACCAATCTTACATTTTGACTTCATCTATCTCACGAGAGAGAGATGTTTTGGCTTGTAACATTTACCAATTATTTGAGTGTCTGATTAGTTTAATATGCAGTTTGGAAGTAAGGTCATGAGTTTAAATATCCATGAAAGCAAATTGTTTCTTTCTTATCTAAATAACATATCAAATTATTTCAAAAAAAAAGAACATATCAAAATAGTGTCATTTGGTTCTTGAATTTTTGCATTTTTCTTTATTGTTGAAGATGTTGGAATAGTCCCACATCGACTACTTGGAAAGAAAAATAAGGCTTATAACTGTAGAGTAGAAATTCTATCTTGTCTTTACATTTTATTTTTACACTTGTAGCTCACATAAAATTAGTCACCACACTCTCCTTATTGGACCTGTATATAATAAAAATTAAATAGATCATTAAACTTTTATTTCTCTCTACTCTAGTCCTTTTGTCAAGTTTCAAGATTAACAATCAATTTTTTGAATTTGATGAATTAGTTGTGATTTGTCCGTAAGTTGTTTAAGAGGCGCTTTGTTAGCGACCATTGTTCTCAAAACTTAAGAAAATGACCAAAATAAGAGGGAAATGAGACTTCAGGACCAAAAGTGAGCTGATAAAAGTTTGAAAACCAAATGAACAAAAGCTTAGAAGTTAAGGACCAAATAATATTTTATGCCAAAAAAGCATTGATTGGTTAACAATTGTAACACTTGGAAACGAAATTAACATTTTCCTTTGCTCTCAACATCAACAATACACAACGCCATCGCCATGGCACTAATGAAATAACCTTACTTTGAAGAGAAAAATAATTGAAAGCACTCCAAATCAGCAACAGAACGCACCCTCGTTGTTGGAAGGATTCGAAACCACTTCCTCATATCTTGCTACCTCATCTCTTGCGCAATAATCTAACTAATAGCTCGTTAACCATAGGCCCACAGCAAAACTTTTGAGCCATGCAACAAGTTATAGCCATCACTTATGAATGGCCAAAATTACGAACTTCTATTCCTTTTTACCTTTTTTTAATTCTAAAATTCTTTTATTGAACACACAACTTGATTCAAGTCCTCTTGATTTCTTACAACTGTTAAACATTTTCCTTAAGGGGAAGCACATGAGACGAGTCTCGATTTGTAAACCAACTCTTAAGCCTTAACAAAATTAACAAAATCACACTTATTTTTTTGTTTTTTTGATAAGCATAGGTGTCAAAGCCATTTTCAACGCCTCCTTACTTTGATCCCCATTAATCTGATGAGAGTTAGTCGATCGCACCAAAAATGTAACTTCTAATTATAACACTGGAATTGGTGTTTTTTCACATGATCATAAATGCCTAGCTTTAGTGTGTCAATGAACATAATGCCAGTCTTTCAATGCATCGTAAAAGGGCACATCAAATGATGAGCAATGCAACATAAAAGTTTATTGCATTCAGCTTCAGAAGATCTCATTTGAGAACACTGAAAACCACAAAGGAAGAAAAACATCAACATAGATAAAAGTGAATGTAATAACATTTTAACAGTAACTGGTCAGAGAACAGAAGTAGAACCAATGAATTCCTTTTCATGCACTTCTCTCCTCCCCCGGCCGGCATCTTCTTCCGGTATGCGGCGAAGTTCTTCCTTACATACGAACAGATAAAAGCTGTGAATTATGAACATGTAACACTAACAAGGATTGTATGGAGGGAAATACTCAAATCAAGGGGTAACCCAGTTTCCTCAAACCAGCCACAAGCTCATATCTCAGATCAGCCTCAAACATTCTTCACTAGCGATTGAGCCAAGAAGAAAGATATAAATTTTGGGGCTACGGGTCTTTTTCAAACCTGAGATCCGCGCTCTCTTTACATCGCATAGACTATTTCCCCGCTGCTGTCAACATCAAGATCGGGATCGGTCTCTAAGTCCTCCATGTCATCATCGAAGTCCAGTTCACCAGGCAAATACAGGTTGAGGCTGCGAGTCCCAGCTGCAGGTATGGTGGCTTCAGTTATGATCCTCATGATATCATTAATGCTCTGCATAGGTTCATCAGGCTCAACATACTGGTTGCTCTGTGCATTTTCATTCATGAGGTCTGCAGGCAAGTTCTTCAGAAACCACTCGTGGTTTTGGATTTCTGGAATAGTTATCCTCTGCAAAAAGCAAAACCTCACAAACTCAGCGTCTTTGAACAATGAAGAGAGAAGTTAACACTCTACTTCGCTTAATTGTAAATTAAACCAAAACGTTATCACATGACTTTAGGAGATTGACCGAACTGGAACTAAAAATGTGTGGGTAGCTTTATAGCAGATGAGGTAACTTGCAAATATTTGATGAAAGCAAAAACACGAAGTCATAAATGCTAATATTTCTAAACAATTTATTACAACGTCGGCAAAGAAAGGTAAATGCACTGTTTCAATCATTAAGCATATCACATCTAACACTCACAAGCATGGAAACGCACAAGCACTCAAATATATTCCTCATTGTAATAGATAGAGCCACTTAATTGAAAGGGAAACTTTAAAGAAACTACTTTCTTGGGCAATGGTCATATTAAAATCTGTTGCCGGGCACTAGAACCAGAAGCAGTGAAACTGAAACATCAGAACTGTGAAATAATGAGGCTGTTGGAATGTATAATCCCACATCGGAAAATATAATAAGAGTTGGTGTGGTATATAAGTGGTTTAGATTGGATTCTAGCAAAAGCCAATTGGTTTTGTGCAAAGATGGGCTCCAACCCCATTTGTATACCCACATGTGCGCGTGTGGCGCAACACTCTCCGGGGCTCATGAATTTTTTTATGGTATCAGATTGGGCTTGTATTTGATGACCTAGTTAGGCTAGCGGTGGAGTCTAGACTCGTTTGTGGACCTAGAAGCCCATAAGAGTATGCCTAGGTATGTTTGTCCGGACCTCTAAAAGTAGGTACGTGTTTGGCAAGTGACAACTAGTCCAAGCCTAGTTGCACTTGAGGGGAAGTGTTGGAGTATATAATCCCACATGGAAAACATAATAAGAGTTGGTGTGGTATATAAGTAGTATAGATTGGATCATAGCAAAAGCTAATTGGTTTGTGCAAAGATGGGCTCCAACCCCATTTGTATACCCACATGTGCACGTGTGGCCCAACACTCTTCGGGCCCATGAATTTCTATAGAGGCATCAAATAGATGAGAGGATGATATACGGTTAAGAATTTTCACCACTGAAGTTATAGTCTAGATGTCATTTCAGAACTTTCTCGTAAAACTAAGAATCAGTATAAGTTAGCATCATTGACCATTGATGGGTTACCAACAAAAATCCTTGAGATCAGATAATAACACTCTGGTTGGGCTAGCGGTGGAGTCTAGACCCGTTTGTGGACCTAAAAGCCTATAAGAGTAGGTCTAGGTATGTTTGTCCGGACCTCTAAAAGTAGGTATGTGTTTGGCAAGTAAAAACTAGTCCAAGCCTAGTTGGACTTGAGAGGAGCATTGGAGTATATAATCCCACATCGGAAATATAATAAGATGGTGTAGTATATAAGTGGTGTAGATTGGATCCTAACAAAAGTCAATTGGTTTTGTGCAAAGATGGGCTCCAACCCCATTTGTATACCCACATGTGCGCGTGTGGCCCACCACTCTCCGGGCCCATGGATTTCTATAAAGGTATCAAATAGATGAGAGGATGATATACAGTCAAGAATTTTCACCACTGAAGTTATAGTCTAGATGTCATTTCGGAACTTTCTCGTAAAACTAGGAATCGGTATAAGTTAGCATCACTAACCATTGATGGGTTACCAACAAAAATCCTTGAGATCAGATGACGGCACTCCGGAGAAATATGAACATAGTCTGGAATTGAATACTGAACACTTAATATTCGCTGCATGAAAGAAACAAATCGTTTTAGCAGTTCGTTTAACATGCCACATCTTGCAAAAAACAGCAACCTACCACAAACCTGAATTGTCTTCTTGAAGTTCTTGGGATCCTCAGGATCCTCGAAAGGATATGCACCAACAAGCATGACATACAGGGTTACACCACAGGACCAAACATCGGCAATCTGCATAGAAAGAAGCAGGTCATCGGAAGAAAAATGTGAAGCGTGATCGCAGAAGGGTATTCAGTGAAAAGAATACTTAAGCTTTTATATTCAAAATTGCCTTAAACAGATACGTAGAGGGAATTCTCGCTGCTCCATCACATGTGACGTGCTAAGGCTCGACGTGTCACATACATGACAAACCTCTTGCAATGGATATTCATAAGCCACATAGGAACTGTAATATAGCCAGGGGTTTAGGTCCATTTTTCCACATACAACTCGAAGCTCTTGTGAATCAAAGTTATTTAAACCATAAGATAATGCAACAATATTGTTGTTTTCCAAGGACTTCTCATCTATTTGTCAAAGAAGTTTCTATTATAAAGTTTATCATATTAAAAATCATATTAAGTGTATCTCTTTCTTTGACAAGTTGAGGCCCTCCGTCTAGAAGAAGAAAAATTCTTTTTAAAATATTAAACCTTTCTGGCATTTCATTGTGCCAGTTTTATCATTGGACACTATGCCAAGCAAAACTGTATTGTACAAAGAGCTCATGCATTTAACTCATGTCTTTCCTTGCGTGACAGTGTCATTGATTTATGGTGCATCCTTCTAGTAGAAAACATTTTGCACTTGAGTGGCACGAGTAGAAAACCTTTTCTCGATTGAATTCGCAAATGTGCACGACACTACGGTCTTCCACAAATTGTCTTCATTATCAAACACTGTCACAACTTCGGTCCTTTGACCCAAGGAATATCTAAGTTCGAGTTTGATTATTGCACAAGTGAAATTCTCGTGTTATTAATTGCAAACTACAAAGTGTTATTTGAAATTCTATTTACCACCGATGACACCTCATTTACTTGTAATATCAAAATAAATAATAAAATCAACTACCTCAAATGTTGCTAAGGACTCGTCCATATGATGAGTGTTATCCTTCTGTTCAGTTTTCATTTCTGAAGAGTGGAAGGGTTACTAACCTTACTGCCCCAATCTTTCCCATTCCCCTCCAATTCTTTGCCAAGTTTCAATATGGTGATTTGGGATTTTCTTTTCTACCCCTCAAATTTGGAGGTTAGAGAGCCCCAATCTAGATTATGCCCATGCTAATATCTTCTAACCCTTGTTGGATATGGTTCAGGAATAGCTTCACATATTATATAGTTCAATCCCTAACAGCTACAGCCTAAGATCAGCTTGTAATAAAATGTTGTGTAATAGCTTAGATTTGTGAAGTTTGAAGTCTCCTTATTACATGGGCATTATTTGTTACCAAATTGCATCTTAAGAATCCTCTTCCTTCTTTGTTCCGACTCTCCAGATCAAGATACGAGTGCAAGTGATAGAGAGCATTGTGTTCAATATTGTCTCTTTGCCTAACGACCATAGTTTCCCAAAACCCCACATAAAACAACATTCGGTAAATATTCTATCCACCGTTTTAATTTTTTCAGCCATTAATGAACCTATAAGTAAATATGTAAGAAAACCCACAAGTAATATTAACAGTACATATGAAAATCCATAAGTTGAAATTTCATTGATAATATGATCTGCAGGTTGTAGAAGGCTTTGGTGGAGATAAAACGGCTATTTTTTTTTTCCTTTCAATATGAACAGTTTTGCAAGATAAGTGTGTCTGGGTACAAAAGTTGTTTCTTTCCTATCAAAAAGAAAAATAAGTGTGTCGAACACATAAGTATCAATTATTTATTTGCATATATGTTAAGTAGAAGAAACGTGATGTCCTTACCTTGCCATCATATTCCTTCTTGAGTAATACTTCTGGGGCAATGTATGCAGGAGTCCCAACGGTTGATTTTGGTTGTGAATGAAGCACTGAAGACTGATAAGAAGCAAGCACAATTAGAGAGATGACTTGAGCAATTTGTGGCATAATATCCAAGCAACACCTAGACAACATGGAGACAACACCCTAAGGAGAGACAGACCTAAACTAGATGTCTCTTGACACTCTTCACATGTACGCAAGTAATGCAAACATCAGAAGTTTAAGGTTAAGTTTGCAATTGCACCTTCCAAAAGCATTATCAATGTATCACCACATGTAGCAAAATGTCAAAGAATAATGGATTCAAACAAATACCTTGGAATAGCCAAAATCACATATTTTCAAGCGAGGAGCTGTGCTTCCATCCAAGAGAGTATTTTCCAGCTTCAAGTCACGGTGGCAGACTTGCTTTATGACGAACACCACATTAAGACATTAAATTCCCATATAAACCAACAAAGACATTTCAAAATAGAGAAATTTTCAATTACCATGGAGTGACAATAGCTGACCCCCGATATCAGTTGTTGGAAAAAAAAACGGGCCTGCATCAAAACCAGCAACGTGTCCTTAAACTAAACATGAAAAACATTGAACCAAAGCAAATCAGCAGAACGTTAACCACCTCATCCTCACTGAAACGGCCTGCATTGCATATACGCTCAAAAAGCTCTCCTCCCGATGCATATTCCATCACAATGGCCAGATGAGTCGGCGTTAATATGACCTAAATAGGAATTACAACACATGACATCCCTTGCACATATGTACCTAACATATGCACTCTCAATGAAAAAACTCAAACTGACCTCCTTGAACCGGACAATATTGGAGTGCCTCAAAGATCTGTGATTAATTATCTCCCTTTGTACATTTTCATCAATCTGTTAAGCAAGCTAACAAAGTAAGAGGAGCATGATAGAAGAAATAAATTGCATCATCAAAACTATTTCAGATGGCCTTTCTCAATTCTTCAGTCACAACAATAGCATAGCCTCAATCCCAGATTAGTTGGGGTCGGCTACATGGATCAAACCCTTCCATTGCGCTCGATTTAGTTCAGTCACCATATCAATTATAGGGCCCTATTTTTCAAAAAATCATAAGCATCTCTGCACTCCCTACTAACTTAATTGTTTTGTTCTAGCTTTTTCTTTCCAAGCATATATACAAGGTTCTTGCTCCATCCCAGCATGATTTACCCATATTTTATCACCAATTACTGCCACGTCCACTTAAAACAGTAATTCATTTTTCTACATTGTCTTCCATGATCAATTTACTCACCATCTTAAGTCTCGACACCCTAATAGTACAGATACAGACAATTTTTTCGATGGGCAAAAAAAGAAATGATGCAGTGAATAATCAAAATTGTGCCACGTAAATTTGATCTCTACACTCAAATTAAGGGCCTAATCAAGCAACGACAAGTTGCTGCCATATGGTTCTACCATTCGACAACTTTCGACATTTTTTTGAAGTAAAATATAAATCTCATTAATCATCAATGGTTCGATATAGGACCAGATATAGAATGAATTGCCCTAATAAAATTACATTTATTCGCTAATCCTATTTGTTCAAAAGAATTGATATAAATTTGGTTGTGAATGCGATTTTAAAATTGAAATAGTGTAACAATTAGGGACTTCTCTCTGCAAACATAAACACATGATGGTACACAAATACCATTATAACCACATAACAAAAAAAAAAAAAAAAAAAATCAAAACTTTCAACGACCACTTTCGACTTATGCGATAGAACAAAGGTAACTTTTTTTTTTTCAAATTGTATCAAATTTCAAACCCCTCCCACCAATTGCCCAAAAAGATCATTTTTTATTTTATATTTTTTGGTTTTACAAATTCACTCCAGAAAAACTATATAAGAAAAACAATTGCACCAGCTAAGTTAAAGAACGTCACAAATTCACGTCAACAAAACAATCGCACATTGAAAAACATGAGATTGAAAATTAGGTCAGCAATTGGTGAGTGACTGACCTTTTCGCCTCTCTCGATGTACTTGACCGCGACGAGCTCCTTGGTCAGCTTGTCCCTCATGAGCCTCGCCACGCCGAAGTTCCCCGAACCGATGTCCCTGACCAGCTCGTACCGATCGCTGTCGTGCATTATCGGCATATCCATGCCTGGACTCACAGTAATCGCAGACCGATCCATCGATCACCAACGCCAACACCAACTATATAGGAGTATCAATCAATCAATCAATCAATCGATCGATCGATCCGACACGAATCCTTATGACATTACTACGCTCGCTTATTCGTGGCGATTGATCCACCGTTGGATCTCTAGATCGGTCGGGAAGCTCGTGAAGCTCGCTCGCTTTCCCTCAACCGATTCGCCGTTCCAGTTGCAGCCACTGATGAGAGAGAGAGAGAGAGAGAGAGAGAGAGAGAGAGCTCGTGATCGTCAACTGCTTTTACCTTCTTCTCTATCTAGCGAGTTAGATATTTGTTGGATTGCAACTCAAAAATGACACGCACAAAAGACACTCACTTTCTAACATAATAGTCTATGAATGCATCTCGATGCAAGTCTAAGGGACTCCGAAAGGTTTCTTGCTTTTTGTGAGTGTCATTTTATGAGTTACGATATTAGTATCGTTTTTTGTTGTGTCGCCGATTAATATGGGTTCGTGCCCGAACGACAAAGGCGGTGAGGTGACGAGAATGCCCCTGGGTTTGTAATCTGAAATGACGAAAACACCCACGTGTTTACGAAAAGGCCCTCGATTTGGATAAGCGCTGCAAGTCACGAGGAGGGTTTGCTTCTTTTTCGAGGTTGGAGTTTATTCAGTGCAAGTCGAGTGTACGAGGAGGAACTCATGAAGGCCGTAAGATTGTGGATTGCTAATCTCGATGGAGTGATAGAGAATCTTTGTTATGAATATTCGTTTCTTGCGCCCACTGTTTTGGGGGTCGGTGTACAGTCGGTTGATTTACGTTACAAAAACCGTTGAGAAATTTTGCCAAATTAAGCAAATCAGCTCAGAGCTTATGAGTTGAAGATGTTTAATTACTAAACTACAGTTTAGTGGTAGTACTAATGAAGGTTGTTATCTTTTCTTAATGTTATAAACTGCCCTGTTTTTATATGATGGACTTCGATTAGATTTTCAATATTTCTTTGTTTGTATTCGTATTTGAAGTGAAAGTTTGTTTTTATTTAATGAAGGGGAACAAAAATATCATGTCTAGATTCTTAATTAAGTGGGTGACACAAAATATATAATTATGTGGAGTATTTGTCACATTTTTTCGAATTTACAAAATACTTTAGCCTATAAAAACAAGCAGTTTATAACATTAATCGATGCAAGCAATAAATTTTTATTTTTTTATTTTTGGTAGGATTTTTTTTTTGGTAGTAATTTTTTTTTCTAGCATGCAAGCAACAAAGTTTGATTATACTTCTATTCTTAATTATCTGTCGCATTTTATTTATTTTTAAATATAACAAATGTTTCATATTAAAGAGCAGAGCCGCATACAAAGCTACCTAGCTTAGTCCATACAACTTTCACATGACTCCCTTGTATATGTAGTCGATCTATAGAGAAATTATATAGGAAATGTCTAGACTAGCTCACTCTTCAAAGTAATACCTAATTAAGCTACATTTGGTCTAACCTAGAGAAACTTGAAATCTTAGCTCTGCCTCCAAGACTCACATTAGAAAAATTAAGAAATCATTAATTATTTCATTTTCAATTTTAACCCTAGTCAATTTGGTCAATAGCAACATTAAACACTTATTTTCTACAATAATAAATATCATTGTTTATCTAAGGATACGTAGTTTAGTCTTATTATAAAGATTTTCAATAGGATCAATCTTATTATAAATTTTTTCAATGGGATCAATAATTTCCTTAATTCTTATGGACAAGCTAACATGCGACAAATATTTGAGAACAAAGTGATCCATTATTACAAACACAAGTCCATTGAGTTTAGTCCCTTACTACCTTAATTAGTTTATATAGGTATGAATTTTTTTTTCTTCCGTCGAAAAAAATGTATGAACTTTTTTTTTTTAGATAAGAAAGAAACTTGCCCTAACTACTGGGACTCAAACTTTGTGCTCTTATAACGTTACACATACCAATGATGATTCATCCGGGCCGATAAAAACAGATAAGATAGGCTAAAATGTAAATCACATCAACATAGCAAATCATTAAATTAGATCCGGCACTAAATTAGTATCAAAGCTTCCCACTTGCTTGAAAGTCCTTTCTACTTTTTGGTTGATCGATAGGTGGGGGAATATTAGTAAAATAAAAGGATGTTAAATATTTGATCCGATATCAATCACAAGCAAACGACTAGAATTTTTATGCTAGTTCCCATCAACCATACAACAAAAGGAAAAAAAAAAAGGCAAAACATATTTTTTAGTCCTTGAACTTTGAGTCTTTTATGTATTTGATTTCTTAACTGTTGAATTTTTTATGTTTTTGATCCTTAAACTTTAAATTTTTTTATGTTTTTGGGGGAAATTAATTTTTTTTGGACTTTTGTTGGTCGATGTGAGTCTTCCAATTCAGTAATATAAATTATTTTACTCTTTTTGACTAGTTACGTAGCACTTCTATTACCTACATCGGTGGAATTTAACACTTTAAATGATGGAATGACTAAATGTCGATATTTGTAAAAGTTAAAGGATCAAATGTGAAGTGATAAAAGTTTGGGGACTAAAAACATAAAAAGCACAAAGTTCAAGGACCAAATGATAGGTTTTGCCAAATAAAAAATGACATTTTTTTTTAAGAGATTCAAAACACGAAAAGATGCCTAATTTTTTCAAACATTTATTCTTGCTTTCTAAGTCCATTGAATTTTAAAGCTATGTGAAGGCAAGTAATTTGGGCTGCAACCACACATATCGTAGGTATTGAATCCATAATTATAAGAATGTTGAGAGTGCTATTTTTCATGTTGATTGGACTTCAATGAGAATATCAACATCTCAAGTGCTTACTATACATAACTTGGATTTTTCATTCGAATATGAAAATATAGGAGTAGTTTGGGAGCACAAAATACTTATCCATTATATGAATAGCCATGTATAATGATGCATATGAGAATTCTTGGATTAATTTTCTATATAACTCCCAATCATATGTTTGTTTTTATAAGAAATCAAGCTTGCCAAAGATTTTTCTCGAAATGCATGTCATCAATTTTAGTAAAAAATAAACAAACATCTTCAGTATCTTAATTAGTTCCTAAAAAACATATCACCTCATAAGAGATATGCCTTAAAAGGCTAAAGAAGATTTCAACGAATTACACAAACAATTTTTTATTTTTATTTTTTTATAGAAAAGAAACAACTTTTGCACCACCAAAGTTTGAACTTATGACCATTTACTTAATTTTATACTAAACCATTGAGCCACCTAATTGATTGAATTAAACAAACAAATTAAGGGTTAATTTTGAGTTGTGTTATGTGCACCCTGACTTATGCTCAGGGCACCCCAACTTTTTTTTTTATTAATGTTGGTTCTAAAAGGAAATGGCACATTCCCCCGGGGTGCCCTCAATAATCGGTGGGGTGCCTATAGTACGACACTACATATCTCGACACAAGGCTACTGAAACTACTTGTATAGTCTTGGTGCTCTATCATCGAGTTGGGTGTTTGACTACTTTATTTGAGAGTGGATTGATATAGACCGACACTTTAATACAGTTCTCGACAAGACATGACCGATACCACTTCAACGTGTGTCTTGGATAGTGAGGTGCATTACGTTACAAACAAGGGTCATTTTGGAAATAAGTGTCGAGGTGCCCTAAGAAAAAGCCTGAGTGCTTATATCAATGGGTTGCCTTGAGCAGTAGCGGGTGCACATAGAGCGACTCACTATAACCCCTACACTGCCACATGGCTGGAACTTGGAAACACTATCTCAACTTATTAACTACTTTAAAGTTAAGCTAATTTGGCAAATGAATTTAGAAGGAGATCCACGTTAAAGTAGTGTAGTGGAAGTGGAAGTGGAAGTTGCATGTCACAAGCCATGGGGTCTCAAAAGATGGGATGAGACAGATTATCAGGGACCCCTCACTCGGTGGATGAGACAGATTATCAGGGACCCCTCACTCGGTGGATGAGACAGATTATCAGGGACCCCTCACTCGGTGGCAATAACGTACAATAATTAATAGAGGAAGAGGTGAGGGTGACGTGATGCGTGACACAAAGCGGATGAGTTGTCATACGCACCCCACCCTTTACTTAAGGTACCCGATCAACAAAAGTTAAACTTAAAAAAAGTCAATTCTACTATGAAAATGACTCTTATATCCCTCACTACGATTAGTACACACCACTACCCTTTCCTCTAATTTAATGCACCATCCCTCTACATACTCTCTTCTTGTGATTTGTAGGACATTATCAAGTGGTTCAGCTTAGCAGGTCTGAATCTCTTATTGAAGACTTACTCAGAGCCTACCAAATTTATAGTTAAAGAGTTGGTGAAAGCTTATCGAACCTTTGATTGAAGAGTCGGTCAGAATCTATTTAACTTTTAGGTCGACAGTTGTCAACTAAATTTTAACAAAGAGGTTTCGGTTGGACAACATCGAACCTAGAAGATAAGTCTCAGTCATATGTCATTGAACCTAATATAGACGTCTTGACCAAAGTTTTGGAGTTGGGTGTTTTGGCTGGGATAAAGAGTATTTTGATAAAAAAATAAATAAATTGTAGGGTGCCCTCATAAATCAAAATTTAAATTTGAGGTGCACTCAAAATCAAAGTGCTTTAAGTAAACACTGAGGTGCGTATAGTTGGACTCTAAATGAATGCAGGCCGTCTCTTTGGGCATTATATGAGTCACTTCCAACGTGGATGTATATGAGGACAACACCCTTAAAGTCCAAGAATCAACTTGTTTGACCCAAAGTGTCTGTATGTCTTCATCAATTCAAGAGTTGTTCTTCATGGAAATTATATAACCCCACAGTCCACACAAGCCACATTTACATGTAACATGTGTGGCGAAACACACAAATCTCATTAATTCTAGAGGCATCTCATAACACAAATGTGCCTTGTGTGGTTATTGTCGTTCCGCTTGAAATCCAATATATTAACATGTTTGTCAAATTTTTAATTCTAAGGTCTACATTACCACAGGAGAACCCATATCGTGGAATAAGTAGTAAATATTAGACCTTTAATTAGTTGGTATTTAGTCAAATTCATATTTGTAATTCAAGTCCATTATAGATCTTAATAGTTACGTGAGCTCATCATGCTCATTAGCCCATATAGGTTTTATGAGTTTGTCTTGATTTCCTATGTTCTATAAGACTACTACAACTAGTTTGTCTATCTATCAAACATGAGCTTGCTATTACTCATTATGAGTTTTTACCAATCAATTAGGTGGCTCAATAATTTAGTACAAGGTTTGAGAGCAAGAGATTATGGATTTGAACCTTAATGGAGCAGGGCCAAGTTGTTTCTTTCTTAATTAATTATCAAAAAAAATTGTTTATCATGGGTTTGTAATATTTGAGACAAAAACGTCTCTTATGGGGTGGGAGTTTCTTTTTCGAGCTTGTAATAAAAAAAAATCCTATTACATATATAATAATAACTTGTTGGAAAGTTTTGTTATTCGTTTTATGATTCTAGTACTTTAATGTATTGTCGTGAGTTTCAACGTTCTAGCAGTCCCTGATTGTCAAACTGTTTCAATTTTAAAAAAAAAAATCAAATTAATGGAAGTTTGTTTGCGCAAATAATTAACGAATCAATGTACTTGATTCTATGTCGGGTCTTGTACTGAGCCATAAATGATTAATGAGATTTCGATTTCTCTTAAAAAAAAACCAGCTAATTACCCTTTTTTTTGTAGGAATTTCTCCTTTTTTTACTATAATCTAATTAGTCACATGGAGATGATCAGGAGCACATTCTCCAACACCTCAAAGTAGTAGTAGGATATAATATAGTTGTAACTCAAACTCGAGACCATTGCCTTAGGCAACTTCTTAAGCTTGAAACACTACCACACCACACCGCTCGGGAGCAATACACATATAATAGTTAATGAAAATTAAATAACAAAAAGAAAGTTCGAATGGTATGTGATGCAAGACTTGCAAGTTCTCATTATATGTTCGCCAATCCTAATTAAATGGATCTCGAGTGATGTCCACTCAATTGCGGGTTCAATAAAAAGAAAGATGCGGACAATTGGAGATTCCATCCAAATCACACCTTCACCGTTGTATGTTGATGCAATTAAAAGCACTTTTCCTACCAAAAAAAAAAAGTTAAAAGCACTTTCCTTTCACATGATCTTGCGTTTTTTCTTGGCCTTGTTTATTTCCCATAACGTTCACATACACAAGTCTCCTAAAAAGGGATACAAGGACAACTCACCAAGGCCAACGTATAGAGACTCCAATAGCGTGGCCAAGTTTAAGTAAAGATAACATGCAAATGATGTGTGAAGACATGCATATTGTTGTCGAATGTATCATCAGTTTGTTCCTATCATTTATAAGAAATCAATACTTGGCTTTAATATGAGTCCAGCCCTCGCTTACCAAGTTCACTCTAACTTTGAATTTTAATAAGTGAAACATCATCCATTTCACTAAAGATACTTGTTAATAGAATTTGTGTTAGATATGATTTCTTATTTAACCTTATCTTTTCTTGATACTTATCACTTAGATGTATATAAATACATGTAACCTTGTACTCTATTCTTTATCAAATAAAGCTCTCGTTCTTCATAAACTTTCATGGTATCAGAGCTTTCTGGGAGAATTCCCTCTTTGTCTTGAATCTTAGCCTTCACATTGTCAATGGCATACCAGCTCTTCACCTCTAGAGTTATAGTTTTCCCGGTGTGTCTTTACAAAGATCTGCATCCCACACCGTGTAGACGCAATATTAAGTGTAATGTTGCCTCCTTTTGAATGTTATAATCCACCAAAGTCCTCCCGTCCTCCAATTGCTTCCCAGCGAAGATCAATCTTTCAATACTCAGACTCATATTTTGAACTTGAGTTACAAATTTACAAGACGTATTTTGAACTTATATAAGTTACAAATTTACTTTTTTTTTCCAGAAGATTTACAATACCTTAAGTCGTTTTATAAAACTTAAATGTATATGTAATTGCTGAAAAAAAATATAAACACGAAAAATAATATATAAATGTAATAGGTGATAAGTCGGTAATAGTGTCATAATATTTTTATGTATTTAAGTGTTTTTGTAGTAAAGTCTCCAAAATATTAGTCTAATTATCTGTATTTGTCATTTTCAGGTATTATAGACCACGCGATTGAAATCGGGCTGAAAAACTGTGCAAAATAGAGTATTCATATGCCCAAATATATTCTACATCAAAAAGCGTGCTAGCGCGCATCTCGAGGCGGCTTCGGTGGACCCACACATTACGGCATGCCGTTCAAGAAGAAGAAGAGAATTGGAAGTGGATAGATTTGTTAGTTTTATATAGGATATATATAGATATTATATATATATAGATATTATATATATATATATATTTATATATTTATATATTTATATATATGGAGATAGAGATAGAGAACGACCAGGAGGAGAAATAGATAGAAAACGATCATAACAGAAAAAAGAAATAGGGGGATCGGCTCTCTTTTCCTCATTCTCTCCTATTCTCTCCTTTTCTCCCCTTCTCCATTTTCTTTTATTTTTCTTTGTACTTTGAGTTCTTCAACCATGAAGGACTAAGTTTATAGCCTAGGCAAGACTGCGAAGGAGGTTCAACTGCGCATATTCAATGGATTTGTGAGATTTATATATTTTAATTTCAAGCTTTTCATTATTATTTTATTTTCTTTGGTATTGATAAAACAATTGAGGTTAAACACTAGTTTAAACCTTGATTTACATGTCAGTGAGTCGTAAGCACCCGTGTTTGTGCGACAAGACCACACTAGTGGCAATTGACCGTACCAATTGATTAGAACCTTTTGAGATCGGTCAAATACCATAGAAATCTAGGCTAAATCGGGAGCACTAGCGATCCGGTTGTCTAGGTGTAGTGCATTCACAAATCGAAGTAATGCGACCAATGCGTTAAATCTGGAGCACTAGCGATCAGGTTGCGTGTTTGGTTAGGGAAGTAGTCAACGGTCGTACCTTGGCTGCCGATATCAGGAAGTGCGAGGAACCGCGTACGTCACCGGGTCTATAGCTACACTAGGATAATTTGATATGTATCTTTTGACATAAGTTGACGACCAAATTCAATCTTTTTATCGAACCAAACTTACATGTCTTGACCTAGGTGTTATTTTTATTAATTGTTTTTAACTTTATTTTAATTGATTTTATTATTTTGTTTATATTTAGATTAGGTAATTAGCTTATTTTCTCTAAATCCCCCGATTTCCTTTTTGTTATTTTTTTTACCTTAGAAAGAAAACCAATCTCTGTGGGATCGACCCTTTACCACTATCTACAAAATAGTTGGTTTAGGTATATTTATTTTATTGACGCGTTCGGCGCGCGTCAATTTTTGGCGCCGTTGCCGGGGATTGGTTTTTCTTTCTTTGGTTATTTTTGTTGTATATTTATTTATTATTATTTATTTATTTTTTTATTTTTGTATATAGTCCCTTGTTCCTAAAATTTTTGCAGGAAATTTCTCGATGGCCTCCTACTACCATAATTATGATCGATTCGAAGACTCATACTATCATGGTATGAATGGGGTAGGTATGTCACATAATGAACATCAATTTTCTAACTCGCATTCTTTTATGCAACAGGTCGAGGCTTGTGATTTTTGTGGGGAATCCTTTCATCCCACGTATGATTGTCCTTACCATCCGAGGTATGAAAATCATCACAGTCCTAGCTATGTATCGCCACAACCCGACTTCTGTATGTCTAGGCCAAGTCCACGGAGTCCTCAACAAGAACGGAGAACCGTTGAAGACATGGAGAAAGACATGATCTCCGACTGGCTTTCTTCAAGCACCAAAAAATACCCCCTTTGACGATCGGAGTAATTCATCATATCAGCAGGACACATATAGTTCCATGCGGAATCAGCCTTCAAGGGATATAATAAGGTTTCTTCTAGAGACCGAGCAAGACATGAACCTCACCGAGCAAGAATTGGACGAATGGATTGAACAAAGGAATCAAGAAGCTGAAGAAGAAATAAAGTCAATTCTCCAGAAGATATCAGCTGAGACCATGAGTGCAATCCCATTGAAGAGCGTTGAGGTAAATGAGGCTACACCGATTGAGGACTATTGGAGTGAACCAGAGGAAATAATTGAAGTTTCCTTACATGAGCCGGACATTAGCATTGCGCAGAATAAAGCGGATGAAGCGAGAAAGAAATTTATGTCATTTTAGAAAGGTCGGAGGAACCGCAAAAAGAGAGCAAGGAAGACCAACCTCTAGTGTTGGTGAAGCCACCCACCCTCCCATGCTTACCGGTTAAATTTAAAAAGTGGGTGGTCGTAAAGAGAGCGTTCGCGAGATCTTTACACGGCTTACACCTTTGTGTCAAATGACGATGATGCGATAGATTCATATGTGTTAGAGGTCCTGGATGAGCTCCTAAATCTGAAGGAGGGCATGCCTGCTGAATTGCCCAAAGCTATAGATGCACCATTCGTTGTTGACATCTCGAAAGGAGAGGGCATCACATGATGAATCACAACAAGTCTAGCCAAAGACTTAAAAGAAAGGCGCTCGTTGGGAGGCGATTTTAGCTTTTTTTTTTTTATTTTATTTCATTTTTTATTTCTAGCAATTATTTTAGTTTAGTTTACTTTTTAGTTATTTTAGTTTTAATAAAATTCTAACTTCCATTTCTTGGACTTTTTTCAGCACTATAGTTGGATCGAGCACTTGAGGCATTTGGAGCACCCCCTGAGTCCTACTAGGTTTGATTATGGATTACTTTATTTTTTTGACATAATTTGAGCATTTTTCTTGGGAATTAACATGTTATTAGGATTTTAGGTGTTTTGAAACTTGGTTGGGACATATCCAACTTAAGTTGCCGCATTAGTGGCGGGTCTTGAGTAGACCTAAAATCCTAGACCTCATTCCATCATATTGTTGATTTCACCCTTAGTTGAAAGACTTTGGGCTCGCCATATTTGATAGGAATCATTTGAGTTAACTCCCATGCTTACTAGTTCTTGCTCTTATTATGGTGAGTTTATTTCATAGTTTTCTTAGTCACCTAGACATGAGATATTTTGCGCATTTACTAGTTTTTGGAGACTTTTATAAAAAAAAAAAAAAAAAAAGAAAAATTGCATGAGTTTGTATCATTTTCTTATTTATTTATCCATGTTCTTTTTCACCACTCTTTTCTCTCTTTTGTTGCATGGATTTCTTGACTTGTTTTGAACCTTGAGGACAAGGTTCGGAATAAGTTTGGGGGTACTTTAGGACTTGTGGATTGAGTTGGATGGTTTTCTATGCGAAAGACCGTAGGTGAGATTGTTTAAGTTTTTTTTTTTTTTTAATTATATGCGGTTATATGCGATTGATGGATGGTAATGGCGGTGTTTGGTATCACTCATTCTCTCATTTCTTCCATTTATTTTTCCTCCATACTTCTCTTTCTCATGTCATTAGGAGTTGATACACTTTCATGCATGCATTTAGTATGATTTTTAGTATTATCATTAGTAGACATATGTCTATCTATGTTTGTTCTTGCATTTAGACCTTATATAGTGTCATATGTTGCATATGTTGCATTTAGAGTCACCCGAGACTTTGTTCATGCCTTTGGTTATGGATGAGTACTTTATGGTTGCCTGTTGACTTGAAACTTAGGAGAAATTAGGAGAAACACTTAATCAAGTCGTAGCCAGAGACATTTTTATGATTTCATGATTAGGGACTTAGTATGTTGGTTGAGCCTGTGCTAGATACCAAAATGGGCAGACGGTCAAAATTGTGCAAGTGATAATATTTTAACTCACATTAGGGAATTTGCCTGATTATAGTGAAAGTGAGAAGGGCTAACAGGAGTTTTCTTAATATTGAGAGTCCCACAAGTTTCCATAGGAAATGGAGCAGGGAAACTTGTGGTGGGAAAAAGTGAGAAAATTGGTCCATAGGAAATGGAGCAGGGACCGTGTTACTTGAAAAAAAAAAATGGAGAAAGGAAAAAAAAAAAAAAGAGAGAATAAAGGCGGAAGTTTATGAAAACTCCTCAAATAAAAAAGATTTAGCTCGAGTGCTTTCACTAAATTATGTGGGATTCTAAACTTGTGTGCTTGAATGTATAGACCAAGAAAACCCATGAGTAGTTGATGGCCTTTGTCTTGACTGCATCTTTGTCTTGAAAATGTAATCTTAATTGTGTTTGAGTTGCGGTTCTTGACATATCATAACTCCAAAATTTCTTGAGTGGCTTGTTAACTTGGCGGCTATGTAAACCAAAGGGACTCCATAAATTTCTGAATCGGGTATAGGATTAGTCGAGTCAGTACATATCTATATTAGTAGTCTAGTTTATTTGTGTTTTGTTATTTATACCTTTGCTCGGGACATGCAAAGTCCTAAGTTTGGGGGTATTTGATAAGTCGGTAATAGTGTCATAATATTTTTATGTATTTAAGTGTTTTTGTAGTAAAGTCTCCAAAATATTAGTCTAATTATCTGTATTTGTCATTTTCAGGTATTATAGACCACGCGATTGAAATCGGGCTGAAAAACTGTGCAAAATAGAGTATTCATATGCCCAAATATATTCTACATCAAAAAGCGTGCTAGCGCGCATCTCGAGGCGGCTTCGGTGGACCCACACATTACGGCATGCCGTTCAAGAAGAAGAAGAGAATTGGAAGTGGATAGATTTGTTAGTTTTATATAGGATATATATAGATCGATTATTATTATATATATAGATATTATATATATATATAGATATTATATATATATATATTTATATATTTATATATTTATATATATGGAGATAGAGATAGAGAACGACCAGGAGGAGAAATAGATAGAAAACGATCATAACAGAAAAAAGAAATAGGGGGATCGGATTCGGCTCTCTTTTCCTCATTCTCTCCTATTCTCTCCTTTCTCCCCTTCTCCATTTTCTTTTATTTTTCTTTGTACTTTGAGTTCTTCAACCATGAAGGACTAAGTTTATAGCCTAGGCAAGACTGCGAGGGAGGTTCAACTGCGCATATTCAATGGATTTGTGAGATTTATATATTTTAATTTCAAGCTTTTCATTATTATTTTATTTTCTTTGGTATTGATAAAACAATTGAGGTTAAACACTAGTTTAAACCTTGATTTACATGTCAGTGAGTCGTAAGCACCCGTGTTTGTGCGACAAGACCACACTAGTGGCAATTGACCGTACCAATTGATTAGAACCTTTTGAGATCGGTCAAATACCATAGAAATCTAGGCTAAATCGGGAGCACTAGCGATCCGGTTGTCTAGGTGTAGTGCATTCACAAATCGAAGTAATGCGACCAATGCGTTAAACTGGAGCACTAGCGATCGGGTTGCGTGTTTGGTTAGGGAAGTAGTCAACGGTCGTACCTTTTGCCGCTAGATATCGAGGAAGTGCGAGGAACCGCGTACGTCGTCACCGGGTCTATAGCTACACTAGGATAATTTGATATGTATCTTTTGACATAAGTTGACGACCAAATTCAATCTTTTTATCGAACCAAACTTACATGTCTTGACCTAGGTGTTATTTTTATTAATTGTTTTTAACTTTATTTTAATTGATTTTATTATTTTGTTTATATTTAGATTAGGTAATTAGCTTATTTTCTCTAAATCCCCCGATTTTCTTTTTGTTATTTTTTTTACCTTAGAAAGAAAACCAATCTCTGTGGGATCGACCCTTTACCACTATCTACAAAATAGTTGGTTTAGGTATATTTATTTTATTGACGCGTTCGGCTCGCGTCAATAGGACAAGGGAACATCACTCTACAAATATAATATTATTATACGTAATTCCAATAATACTTGACTTTATGATATTTATCTAAAATGAATGTGACAACATGAAAAGGAATATATTCAGCTTTTGTCTTTATCCCTGTGGAGTCCCTTGCCAAACCCCAATCTTCATTTTTATTCCTCTCCTGTTTTCCCAATTTTACCCTTCATATAAATCACAATAAAATCTTTATATAAAAAGTAACTTTTTTTTTCTTATAGAAAAGTTGTTTTCATATTTCATTCACGCAGAGATCAAGTACAACTATATATAACTACAAGAGTTTGATTTTATACATTTGATTATTTGACTAGCATATATGTATAAAAAAATCACATCATTACATGACTAGCCTCATTCGTTTGCTCACGAACTCTAAACTCTAAAAAAAATAAAGCTTCTAACATGAGAAGAAAATCAAACTAATTAAAAAAGAAAAATTCAAACCTAGCAATAAGGGAAGGAAACTACTTATTTAATAAAAAAATATCAATGAAAAGTATTGATCCAGTAGCTGCAAATGCAAATCCACAAACAAGCGTAAATAAAGATGTGGAGTTGAAGAATCGACTTGAACAATGTTGAATTTGACAACTACAACACGAAAGGAACCATTCATCGATATCAGATTAAATCTAATCAAATTTATTTTATTTGACGAACAAAAGGAAAAAGGGTATCAATGAACAACCGTCGACCAAAAGATAATATCGACGATGGTTCATAAACTAAAATCACAAAAAAAGAGTCAAATATTAAGAAATAGAGTTTTTATAGTGTTTTGGAGATGAGGCAACTGACTCCATCAAAAGTATCTTTTCCTTAATAACACCATGAATCGCTACATGCATATTTTTTTTGTCAAATCGCTACATGTATATTGTGCAGAACACGAGCGATCCCGTCTATTAATTATTAATTAGGTTCTTTTTGAAAAAAATTATTAAGGCCCTGTTTGATTATAAAATAAATGTTCCATAAGAAAACTTAAGAAAGTTTTTCCTAGTAAATGTTCATAAGAAAATTTTTCTACATGTGTTTGATTGCACATATAAGAATTTTTTCCCTCAAAACTTACTGACAACAAGTTTTGAAAAAAATATGAAAACTTATTATATACATTAAATTTATTAATTTTTATATTTAAAATATAAATTTAATGTGTCTTAATATGGAAACTCACATTTTCTCAAAAGAACAATCCCACTATAATAGGTGGGAAAATATATTGGTCTTAATATAGAAAATTGGCAATCGTGAGAAAATGTTTTGGAAGAAAATTTTGGCTATCGAACGCAAGAAAATGTCATTTTCCTACGAAATTTGTCATTTTCCTTAGAACATTTTGCTTTTCCGTTCAATCAATTAAGGCCTTTAGTTAATTAATGTTACTAGTATCTCGTTAAACAACATTCAATCAATGATATCAAAAAAAAAACACACACACACACACATACACATTCAATCAATATTGTAACAACCCCTAGTAATAAATTGAGGCCAAATGATTAAAAATATCCTAACCTTTACAAGTTGTATCAATTCTATTATAACCTTTGAAAATTATCGATTATATCATAACTTTTTCATTTTAGTATCAATTCTATCATCAACTAATTTTGGCCACTTTTTCTTTGAAATCAACATAATCTTCTAAATTTTCTTTTCACGATCATTCATATTGATCAATTTACACATTGAAATTTTATAAGTCTTATGTTTGAATTAATGTACGAGAACTCACGAGAAAAAAAATTTACAAATCAATGATACGTTAATACATTAATTTATTTTTTTTAGTTATTCATAAAGTATAAATAATAAGTTGAATCGTGTGTGTGTGTGTGTGTATATATATATATATGAAAATAACATATAAAACTTATTAGAAGTTACCCATAGTTGTTTAATTTAACAAAAAAATGATGTACTTGGATTATATGTATATGATTGAGTAGCACATGTACATACACTACTATATGTGTATTATATACATGAATACATAAAAATAAAAATAAAAATTTAAGCTTTAATGCATATGTGTAACAGCCCCAAATTTCACAACCCTAGAATTGGGCGCTGCCCGGCTTAGACCTGCCCGAACCCCCGAATCAGTCTCGCTGAGCCACACAAGCCTAGATAGCCGTCCTTAATATTTACCATTTATTAAGTCATTTTAATTGTATTTAAGTGAATTGTTTCGGTTAGTGAGTTATCAAGTTATAGCGGAAGCATCAAAATCTAAAACTAACCCAAAGCAATTCTAAGACACAAGTTAGAACAACCTAGCGTGTGGAAACCCTGTATAGTATACCTCCAAAAGTATAACCAATTAGAGGAGAATCAACTTCGATATAACAATCCCAAAATCAATCACAAAACTCATATCCCAAATGTATCAAAAACATAACATATAATACAAAGGAACCTACACTGTAAGCAAGAGAAGTCGCCTAGCTCTCAACTTCAATTGCCTATTACTGATGCTTTTCTTTTATCAATCCTGCAATATGACGGGGCTGCACCCACCGTCATAAAAAGAACGACGAGTACAGAAAATAACAGTAACAACCAAGTGGAGTTTAAATATGTAACGACCCAATTTTCAATGGCCGTTATTAATGCTGAAATTGCAGACGTGGACGCCAGAGGAGACGTTCGTAGGTCTCTAGTGAAGACGAAGCACGACCGGATAGGGTTTACAGTCCGTATTGTGTGCTCTGGTGATGAAGTTGCGATGTTTATATTAAAATAAGTTAAATGGCATCATAATATGTGTGTTTATATTGCCATTGACGGGTGAGATTGTGTTAAACATTCGCCTCAATATGCGTGTCGACGAGATTACATGAGTGACTAAGAGACGAAATTTAAGCCGAGGGGAATAATACATACATAAAATGAATTAAATGTGATAAAATAGTAAATTGGTGGGCGCCTAATAACACGCGGGGTCGTGGTCAACACGCGTGGGTGATACGGTAGTGTGCACGCCCGAGTACGCTCGTTGGCGCGCACGACGAAATTTTAGGCGCGAAAGTATAAGGCGATATATATATTTATATATGTATATAAGTAATTTAATATATATATATATAAATATATATATATATATATATTAAAATCAGAAAAAGAAGAAATAATTGTGAAATGACCAATAAGGGCATGAATTTTGTAAAGGTCTGTGGATATGGATAGGGGCATTTTGGTCATTTCACCTCTAAATTGTTGATATACACAACACCGACACCACATTTCTCACAATTTCACCATTTCGATCAATCGAAAGTGAAGAGAGGAGAGAAATTGAGAGACCGTGAGAGAGGAGAGAAGAAATCGACGAGGAGGAGAGACAAAGCGAAGGAGGTGAGTTGTTATGTTGTTGTTGTTGTATGTTGTTGGCGGATGTGGTGGTTCGGTGGTGGCGGGGTGGAGCTTGGAAGCTCGGACGAACTGCAAGAGCAGTTCGTCTGAGGAGGGAGACGACACACATGTCGTCTCCCCTCTCCCTCTCTCTCTCCCGATTCAAGAAAAAAAAGAGAAAGAACAGTTGGAACAGAGCATAAATGCTCTGTTCCAACGAGAAGAAGGGGCCGGTTCGGCTCGGTTCAGCTGAACCCAGTTCGGCCGAATCGCCCCTAATTAAAAAAAAAAAGTTTTAAAAAAAAAAAAAAAAAAACAAAATCTGGAAAATTCATATAAAATAGGAAAATTTTAGAAAAATTATATTTTGATCAAATAAATGAATTTTGGAATTTTCTCGGAATGTTGGCGAGATATAATCAGGGGTTTTAGCATCGAAAAACGAAAAATTGCCATAATATATTAAATTGAAGTTAATTTAATGATAATTGGTAATAGGTATAATTCGGGTGGTAATTTTGATTTGTTGGACATTTATTCAAGCTAGATGGATAATTGGAGTGCGGTATAGGTGCGTAAACCCCAACAGAAACACATCTGGAGTATTTAATTCTTTAAATTCTTGCGTTTATTATTCTTGAAATTCATATTCATTGTGATCATGTGTTGGTCTGGTTATTGGTTGGTGTTGAATTTGTTTTCATGATCAGAGTTTAGTCGGGACGGTTGTGGCACGTGATCAAGCATGCTAGATTGTAGCACGTGTACTTGCGCCGCCGGTGGATAGCGACCTGAGCCGCGGGGTGCACGTGTCCGGTAGATCTGTGAGTGTTTTCGGTCATCGTTAGTGGTCCGAGTGGATCCCAGGTGTGATGTGTTTCCTCTGGGCGCTCGGATTGATGAAGTATGATCTAGTTTGTGAGCTTGCGTTCTATTTCTGTCTGGTTTCATCGAAATTGTTGTTGAGCATATTGTTTTCAGTATGATTATTCGTTGATCATATTGCATGCTTATTACCTACACTTGCAGGGTTTTATGGCTGCCCATACTCTTTGCATGTGTAGCTAACGTTAGTTATTGGCCTCTGAATCTGTTTATTATTTACTCGATGGTTTTCTTTGGGAGTTTACTCACTGGACTTCGTCACCGTATATGTTGGGTGATTTGAGTGCAGGATTTGATATGTGAAGGGGTAAAGAGACACTTGAAGATTATTTGTGACTGACGACGGGGTCTACTTCCCTTATACGCCTGGTTGTTTGCATGTATGTATTTATTTGTTTTATGTTGGGTTTGGGATTTGAGAGATAGGTTGTATATTTTTTGATATTTTGAGGATCTCGGATGATATGTGTATGATGTACATTTGGTATGGTTTCCACTTAGATATTATGCTCATAAAATTCAGATTAAATCTTTATGTTGTTCATATAATCTTCCGCTGCTAATTTATGGTTTAATGATAGCTCATAACATCAAAGTTAACTGGAAATTGATTAATAATGGATAACTGGGCGTGGGACATAGCTGGCGGTGACGTGGACAGTTGTGGGCCCGCGTGGCCTCCCGTGGCGGACCAATGTGGAAATTGGGGCCGCCACATTTTGGTATCAGAGCGAGGTCAAACCTTGGGAATTGGAGATTAAACAAGAGCATAAACTTAATGAATAAATCTTAGAGGTCGAAACCATAAGTGAATGATTAAAGTCTTAGTTGGGAAGTGATGCGAGGCGGGTAAATTCAGGAAATTATATATATACGTGTATGTTTTGATTGTGTATTACATATTATACGCGTATATATACTGAGTCTGATCCAATGCTTGTTGGTTGTGCAGTTTATGATGGACCGACAGACTCCTACTTCTCCGCCGACTACTCAGCAGGAGGTTGGGGAGACTAGTGACCATACCACTAGTGAGGTAGCTGATTTGCGAGCCATGGTGCAGAAAGTGACAGAACAACAGTTATTACAACGAGCGGAGCGGTTATTCCACCAGGCACAGGTGGGTGGAGTTGATGGAGTATATCCGAGTTCGAGGATGCCAGCAGTGGCACCGACTGCTGAGCGTGTTGCACCTACTACTACTCAGACAGCCTTAGCACCAGCTGTTACCACGCAGGCGTCTGGGTCAGAGACAGTGATAGAGAGGGTCGAGCCAATTGTAGTGCCAGTAGAGCAGAGACTACTGTGGTGACACCCACTATTACAGAGTAGCAGATAGGGGCTTCGACTGCTAGGAGTAGGATGTCAGAGGCAGCGAAGATGGTGAAGGATTTTATGAGGTTTAACCCCACTTACTTCACTGGAGTCAGTGATCCTGAGGTTGCCGGTCGGTGGTTGATGACACATCGACGACTATACCAGTTGCTAGAGGTACCCGAGGTAGACCAGGCACGTATTTCAGGTTACTGTTTGAGGGGTCAGGCCGCAGTTTGGTGGACCACCTACACTGACATACATGCTACACCAGCGACGTGGGGGGAGTTTAGACAGCTATATCTGGACGAGTATATTCCCACGGAGGTGCAGTTACGATTGAGGGAGTAGTTCTTGGGTTTGCGACAGGGTACCATGTCAGTATCATAGTACATAGATCGATTCAGGTACCTCATGATGTATGCTATGGATGTGGCTAATACTGAGAGGTTACAGATCTACTATTTTATTAGAGGTCTGGATGAGAGGATCGGAGGTGTGATAGTCGCGACTGGTGCAGAGACGCTACAGATTGTTTATGATAGGGCGTTGGCTCGCGAGACATATTTGTTGCAGAGCGAGGAGTAATTAGATCATCGTACACCTAGAGATGATTTGCAGTTGGATCATGATTTTAGTGACGATCGTGATTCGAGGGATGATCAGTACGACTATGATGATGGGCAGATAGATTGGAGTCGCGAGGACGACCAGGACCAGATTGATGATCAATTCAATAATGACGATCGCCAGGTGGTACATGAGATTGTACCTATAGCGATACAGCAACCGAGACAATCGTACAGACAGAATCAGGATCAGAGGGATCGGAGTTGGGGTCAGCGCTCGGAGGACCGACAGTCTGGAGTCAGGGACAGACGTAAGTGTTATCGGTGCGGACAGAGAGGTCACATCAGTATGAATTTCCCTGGAGCCTCTCCAGCATCAGAGATTCCACAGACCGAGGAGTGAGTTCACATTATAGTACCGCTAGTCAGAGAGACGACCCGACAACATGAGTAGGGTACGTTGTTTTACTAGTCCTTTTTCATGCATTCGTTGCATATAGGCTGTTTAGTTTATTTTTGAACCAGCGTGTTCTAGTGGATGTGTTCACTAAGGTTATTGTGAGATTGTGAGATTAGTAGATGTGTTCACTAGAAGGTGGTTGTGAAACTGGTAGATGTGTTCACTAGGAGGTGGTTGTGAAACTAGTAGATGTGTTCATTAGGAGATTGTGAAACTGGTTGATTAGTTCTCCAAGAGTCCATTTGCAACTAGTTGTTGTGGGATTGGTTGATGTGGTTCACCAGGGACTGGTCGATTGTGTTCACCAGGGACTGGTTGATATGGACTGGTTGATGAGTACACCAGGGATTGATTTGTACACCAGGAGTGAGTGGACGACTGGTTGATCGGTTCACCAGTGGCAGATTGAATTTTTTTTCTTCACCTAGGTTGAGGTTGATTTGTTTACCAAAGTTAGAGGTTGAATAGTTCATCAAAAGTGTTAGTGGAATAGTGATTGATTAGGTTGGCTACATTTGTTTAGATTGGTTGACCTGATGGGTAGTTGCATCAGTATTGCGGTTCCTGAGAAGAGATGTTAGTTATCTCAAATTTCGGGACGAAATTTCAAATTAGTTGGGAAGAACTGTAACGGCCCAATTTTCAATGGCCGTTATTAATGATGAAATTGCAGACGTGGACGCCAGAGGGGACATTCATGGGTCTCTAGTGAAGACGAAGCACTACCGGATAGGGTTTACAGTCCGTATTGTGTGCTCTGGTGATGAAGTTGCGATGTTTATATTAAAATAAGTTAAATGGCATCATAATATGTGTGTTTATATTGTCATTGACGGGTGAGATTGTGTTAAACATTCACCTCGATATGCGTGTCGACGAGATTACATGAGTGACTAAGAGACGAAATTTAAGCCGAGGGGAATAATACATACATAAAATGAATTAAATGTGATAAAATAGTAAATTGGTGGGCGCCTAATAACACGCGGGGTCGTGGTCAACACGCGTGGGTGATACGGTAGTGTGCACGCCCGAGTACGCTCGTTGGCGCGCACGACGAAATTTTAGGCGCGAAAGTATAAGGCGATATATATATTTATATATGTATATAAGTAATTTAATATATATATATATATAAATATATATATATATATATTAAAATCAGAAAAATAAGAAATAATTGTGAAATGACCAATAAGGGCACGAATTTTGTAAAGGCTTGTGGATATGGATAGGGGCATTTTGGTCATTTCACCTCTAAATTGTTGATATACACAACACCGACACCACATTTCTCATAATTTAACCATTTCAATCGATCGAAAGTGAAGAGAGGAGAGAAATTGAGAGACCGTGAGAGATGAGAGAAGAAATCGATGAGGAGGAGAGGCAAAGCGAAGGAGGTGAGTTGTTATGTTGTTGTTGTCGTTGTATGTTGTTGGCGGATGTGGTGGTTCGGTGGTGGTGGGGTGGAGCTTGGAAGCTCGGACGAACTGCAAGAGCAGTTCGTCCGAGGAGGGAGACGACACACATGTCGTCTCCCCTCTCCCTCTCCCGATTCAAGAAAAAAAAGAGAAAGAACTGTTGGAACAGAGCAGAAATGCTTCCAACGAGGAAGAAGGGGCCGGTTCGGCTCGGTTGAGCCGAACCTGGTTCGACCGAACCGCCCCTAATTAAAAAAAAAAGTTTTGAAAAAAAAAACAAAAACAAAAAAAAAAACAAAAACAAAAAAGAAATCTGGAAAATTCATAAAAAAATTCATATAAAATAGGAAAATTTTAGAAAAATTATATTTTGATCAAATAAAGGAATTTTGGGATTTTCTCGGAATGTTGGCGAGATATAATCGGGGGTTTTAGCATCGAAAAACGAAAAATTGCCATAATATATTAAATTGAAGCTAATTTAATGATAATTGGTAATAAGTATAATTCGGGTGGTAATTTTGATTTGTTGGGCATTTATTCAAGCTGGACAGGATAATTGCAGTGCCGTATAGGTGCGTAAACCCCAACTGAAACACATCTGGAGTATTTAATTCTTTAAATTCTTGCGTTTATTATTCTTAAAATTCATATTCATTGTGATCATGTGTTGGTCTGGTTATTGGTTGGTGTTGAATTTGTTTTCATGATCGGAGTTTAGTCGGGATGGTTGTGGCACGTGATCAAGCATGCTAGATTGTAGCACGTGTACTTGCACCGCCGGTGGATAACGACCCGAGCCGTGGGGTGCACGTGTCCGGTGGATCTGTGAGTGTTTCCGGTCACCGTTAGTGGTCCGGGTGGATCCCAGGTGTGATGTGTTTCCTTTGGGCACTCGGATTGACGAAGTATGATCTAGTTTGTGAGCTTGCGTTCTATTTCTGTCTGGTTTCATCGAAATTGTTGTTGAGCATATTGTTTTCAGTATGATTATTCGTTGATCATATTGCATGCTTGTTACCTACACATGCAGGGTTTTATGGCTGCCCATACTCTTTGCATGTGTAGCTAACGTTAGTTATTGGCCTCTGAATCTGTTTATTATTTACTCGATGGTTTTCTTTAGGAGTTTACTCACTGGACTCGTCACCGTATGTGTTGGGTGATTTGAGTGCAGGATTTGATATGTGAAGGGGCAAGGAGACACTTGAAGATTATTTGTGACTGACGACGAGGTCTACTTCCCTTATACGCCTGGTTGTTTGCATGTATGTATTTATTTGTTTTATGCTGGGTTTGGGATTTGAGAGATAGGTTGTATATTTTTTGATATTTTGAGGATCTCGGATGATATGTGTATGATGTACATTTGGTATGGTTTCCACTTAGGTATTATGCTCATAAAACTCAGGTTAAATCTTGATGTTGTTCATATAATCTTCTGTTGCGTAATTTATGGTTTAATGATAGCTCATAACATCAAAGTTAACTGAAAATTGATTAATAATGGATAACTGGGTGTGGGACACAGCTGGTGGTGACGTGGACAGTTATAGGCCCGCGTGGCCTCCCGTGGCGAACCAATGTGGAAATTGGGGTGTGATAAGATTTTAAACAATACAACATAACTTTAGTTTAGGAACTTAATATATGAAATTTAAATATAACTTTAGGCTAAAAATCAATTAGGCACATTAAGTATGGGATCGCCTCGGGGTGCGTGCCGGACACGGGGCACGTGGTGCCGGGTGGTCGGGGAGTTAGTGTGACTCTATTTACAAATTTATGGAATTTATTGATGCTTCGAATAAATTATATAAGTTAAATCAAATCAGAATAAATAGAATCCTATAGTTTGAACTGAATAATCAACATACTTTGGATCGTCCTCGAGATACACAATGAAAAGATACAAGGAGATTAATGTCATGATAGGGTGTTCAAGAACTGTGTGAGACAGGGTGATCAGTGGCTGTTGGATTAGCCTCGAGATGCGTGTGCACGTAAGATTAAAACACCAATATATATACACCGATCGTGGAGACATGCAAAGTAAACAAGTTTTCTCAAGAATTTGTGAGGAGATCAGGGAGAGATCTGAGGTTGGAGAAGACGATTTAAGGCTTGGGGGAGATGATTCTGGGCGTCTAACACTCAAGCTAAGGTAATAAATTTTCAATTTTGTTGATTTTTTATTAAAATGGGTATTGGAGTGAAATTGCGATTTCGAGAGAATTCATCACTATTTTTGTTTAAATTTGGTGTTTTTGAGGTTGGTTTGATAAACCATTTCAATTGGAATCTAATTTGTGGAAAATTGAGGTGTATTTATGGATTCTGAATTTTTGAAAAAAAACATGTGATCCGAGAATTGGGTGTTGTTCTTGGGGTTTTATGTGAAATTTGGAGGATTTGGAGGTCTTCGATAGATGGAGAATGAAGAGGAAGGTAAAGGCGGGAAGAAGAAGCAAGAATGAAGAAAAAAGAGAAAAAAAAACAAACAGAGACGAAATCGTCTCTGGGTAGGGGACGCACGCACTGTGTGGGTCCGTCCCCCGAACCGGCCATCCAGGCCATTCCAACCACCTGGACCGAACCAGTCTAGGTGGGCCCCCCAATTAAAAAATTAATTTTTTTAATTTAATTTAAATAAAAATTAAATAATATATATTATATATATTATTTTTCTGGAAAATAGGAAAATAATTAAAAAATATCAAAAATTTTTTAAAAATTCTAGAAAAATATAGAAAATTTAGAAAAAGGTAGAAAAGTAGATTCAGGACTTTCCGGGTATTTTTGGAACCCCGACATAGTCCGTACAACTGAAATAAATCAGAAATATAATATAATATCATAAAATTATATAATAAGTTTTCAAAAAGTATAAAACACTATAAATGGACTTCAGGGACCGGGAAACCATAGCTTGGGCATCTGGGAGCTAGGTGGGGCGTACTGACTGGTCCGGGAAGTCGAAGTGCGTATTTTCGGGTACGTAAAACCCAACTGAACACCACTACTTCATTTACTTATTGTTATTCATTTGAGCTATTTTTATTGATAATCTTCGAGTCCAATCTTACTGGGACGGTTGAGATTTCCCGTCTATGTATCCGAGGGTGTGGTTGCTTATTAGGTGTGTGGTCTAGGACACAGTTGTAGGGTTGATGGTGTAGGCCACAACAGGGCTCCTGGTCTTCAGTACACATCTTGGATAGCTGGTTCACACCCATTTGTGTTTCTGTGTGTTTATATTCATGCGATGAGCTTTGGGCAGTTGTCTGCATTTCTTTTCCTTTCCGCATGTTTATTTAACACTCTTTATTGATTTCCATTTACATTCTTAAATTATGATGCACGGTTTGGGGTTTTACTTACTGGGCTCGTCATCTGCCTTTTGTGATGGCTGAGCGCAGATCCTAGTACTAGCAAGGGTAAGGGGATTCTCGGCGATTACATCTAACTTATCTACGTTGAGGCTTGCTGGTACGTGTGTTGATAGCTATATTTTGATATTTTGTATAATATTTTGGGAACTGGGAAACTATATTCACACTTGTATCTGTATATAGTAACTGTTATAGTTGATCGCCTGTATATACAGTACTTCAGGGATTTCCACTATAGGTTGAATACCTTAACTTTATCTATAATATTTCTTTTGGTAAATTCTTTAAACTTCCGTTGTAAATTGTAAAAATTAAATTAAATCGCAAAAACTTAAAAATTGACAGATAAGATAAATAGACAGAGTGACGTGGCAGTGGTTTCCAGTGCACTAGCAGGGGAAACGGGGTCCACGGGGCGGCCTGGGAATTTAGGGCGGCCTGGGAATTTGGGGCCGCCACAAAAACCACCGTGCATCACAATTTAAGAATGTAAAATGAAATCAATAAATAGTGTTAAATAAACATGCGAAATTGAAGGAAAATGCAGACAACTGCTCAAAAGCTCATCGCATGAATATAAACACAAAGAGATGCAAATGGGTGTGAACCGGCTAATCCTAGATGTGAACTGAGGACCAGGAGCCTTGTCGTGGCCAACACCATCGACTCTACGACTATGTCCTAGACCACACACCCAGCAAGCGACTACACAACCCGGATACATAGACGAAACCATAACCGTTCCAGTAGGAATGGGCTTGAAGATTATCAATAATAACAGCTCAAAGTGATTAACAATAAGTAAATGCAGTAGTGGTGTTCAGTTGAGTTTTACGTACCAGAAAATACGCACTCCGACTTCCCGGACCCGTCAGTACGCCCCACCTAGCTCCCCGATGCCCGAGCTATGGTTTCTCAGTCCCTAAATTCCATTTATAGTGTTTTATACTTTTTGAAAACATATTATATAATTTTATGATATTATGTCATATTTCTAATTTTCCATTTGTGGTACCTCTCCGGATTATGTCGGGGTTTCAAAAATACCCGAAAAGTCCCAAAACCACTTTTCTACCTTTTTCTTAATTTTCTATATTTTTCTAGAATTTTTACAAATTTTTTTGATATTTTCCAGCTATTTTCCTATTTTCCAGAAAATAATATATAATATATATATATATATAATTTAATTTTTATTTAATTTAATTTTTTAAAAAAAATTATTTTTTAATTGGGGGCCCACCTGGACCGGTTCGGTCCAAGTGGTTGGACTAGCCTGGCGGCCTGTCCAGCCCAGTTCGGGTCATGGGACGCAAGCGCGCTGCACGCGCGTGCGTCATCCCTTCCAGAGACTGATTCGTGTCTGGTTTACCAGATACGAATCCGTTTCTGCTGCTGCCATTTTTTTTTCTTGCTTTGTTGCTTCCTCAACTCTCCTCTCTACTCCTCTTCTCTCTCAATCTATTTGAAGACCCTCAAAACCTTAAAATCTCACCTCAAATCTACAAAAACAACCCCAATTCTCGAATTTCATGCATGTAACTAAAAACTCGAATTACCCAATTTGTCACCAAATTCATGTAAATTCGAGTAAAACCAGTGTAATTCATCAAAACACAACTCATGAACATCAATCTTCACAAAAAAGTAGTAAATTTACTCAAAAATCTGAATTTACCAACACCCATTTTAATGGAAATTCAACCAAAATGAGAGTTTATTACCTGTAAATTCCTTCATTTGATCGCCCAATCTAGCCTTCAAAACCTTAGTTGTAATGGTCCAATTAGTAATTGTCGTTAATTAAAACGTCATTGTAGACATGGACGCCAGAGGGGACGTTCGTGGGTCCCACAGTGAGGCTGAAGTATGGCCATATTAGGTAAATAGTATTTTGTGTGTTGTTTTGTTTAATTTTGTGATGTTTATGTTAAAATAGGTTAACGACATCGCGATGTGTGTAATTATATTTTAAATTGACGTGTGAGATTGTGTGTTGAGTATTCGCATCGATATGCGTGTCAACGCGGGTACCGGGTAGATTAAAGATGGAATTTTAAGTTGAGGAAAGTATTACACACATTAAATGAATTATAGGTGATAAAATAGTAAATTGGTGGGCGCCTAGGGACACGCGGGGTCGTGGTCGACACACGTAGGTGGTACGGTAGTGTGCAGCCCGAGTATACTCGTTGGCGCGCACAACGAAATTATAGGCGTGAAAGTATAGGCGAATATATATATTTATATATATATATATATGTATATAGGTAATTTAATATATATATATATATATATTAAAATAAGGAAATTAAGAAAATAATTGTAAAATGACCAAAAAGGGTATTAGAGTGTGAAGGAGGAGGATAAAATCATAGGGGCGAAATGGTCATTTCACCCCAAAAATTTGATAAACACCACCACCGTCACCACAGTTTCCATTGTTTTTTCACTGTTTCGATCGATCGAAGTTGAGATCGAGAGGAGGAAGAAGAGAGAAGAAGGAGAAGAGAGAACGAGAGAGAGACCAAAGAGGTGAGTTGTTGATGTTGTTGTGTTATTTTTGTTGTTGTTGTTGTATGTTGTTGGCGGGTGTGATGATGTGGTGGTTCAGTGGTGGCACTTGGGAGCTCAATGAATAGACTACCCGGGTATGATAGGCTTGTGTGGGTATGTCGTGAATGTACGCCGACCACCTAGAGGGTCCAGGGTCACCCGTTCGAGGTATTTTCACGGGCCATGCCTAGTGGATAGCCGAAGTATGACTTAGTCTGATTTTAACTGTGCACGTACTTTGCTTCCCTACTATATTTATGCATGCGATGATCTTTTACAGTTGTCTATATTCTTTTGTTCCGCATGTTTATTTATAGTATTTTTTATTCCAGTAACTTTATTTATGTATTTACTTGGTGAATTTCTTTAGGATTACTTACACTGGACTCATCATCTGACTTTTTGTGATGGCTTAAATGCAGATCCTGGTACGAGTCGAAGGAAGGGCAAGCTTGAGGACTACGTAGATTGACAGCTCTATCCCTACTCATATGTTTGTTTATTTTTCTTGTTTTATGCTGGGTTTTGGATTTTGAGAGGTAGATATGACCTATATATAAATTGTAGGTTATATTTTTGATATTTTGAGGATCTCAGATGATATATATATATATATATAATGTACATTTGGTATGATTTCCACTTAGGTATTAAGCTCATAAAATACATGTTAAATCTTTATGTTGTTAATTTAATTTTTCCGCTGCGTAATTTGAGGTTAAATGATATTAAAGGAACCTAAGTTAACTTGAATCAATATTTATTAACACATAACATCAAAGTTAACAGGAAGTTGATTGATGATGGATAATTGGGCGTGGGACATAGCTGGCGGTTATGTGATCAGTTGTAGGTCCGCGTGGCCTCCCGTGGCAGACCAATGTGGAATTTGGGGTCGCTACATCAGTTGTATTCCTTAATCAACGATTTCTCTCATCAGGATCCCACAAATTTATTGCAAACGTTTTCATTCTTTGCATGTTGATCGATCGAGGTGTATATATAGTTGTGTTTTAAATCTCACGTGCACACGCATCTCGAGGTAAATCGGCAGCCCTTGTCAAGCCTGTGTCACCTAATTTCTGGACACCTTATCCTAACACCATCTTTCTCGAATCTCCCTGTTGCGTATCTCGATAAGCATCCTAGATGTACGGATTATTCAGTTCAAACTATAAGATTTTATTATAATCCAATTAATTTAACTCATAACACCTATTCTAGTCATCAATAAATTCCACAAATTTGTAAATATGGTCACACTAACTTTCCGACCACTCGGCACCCCGTGCCCCATGTCCAGCACGCTTCCCGAGGCGATCCTACACTTAGTGTATCTAATTGATTTATAACTTAGCCTAAAGTTATATTTAAATTTCATTATATTAAATTCCTAAACTAAAGTCATGCTATATTGTTTAAAATCTAATCACACCTCAACGCCCGACCTTACCGCTACCGTACCTTTGCGTTAGCGTATTCTACGACACTAAACCCTCGGCGCTCAACCTTGCCCGACAAGCGACTATATCTACATACCTGTGATGAATAATACACCATAATAATAATAATATTAATACATTACAGAATTCAATAAAACACACATACACAGTACATCTCTAGGTACAGTCACGTCTAACCTATCCGTGGTATCCACGTGCCGTCTGAGCTGGTGTCCTAATATGAAATTAATTAAAATAATGACGTTAATAAATAACGGGTCGTTACAGATCGATTGAACGAAAAATAGAAATGAGAGATGAGAGAGAGAAAAGGTGGTGGTTGGGTGTATATATACCCCCACCTCTCATCAACTTTCACGCATGAATCCCGAGGCACGTCTAATGGCTAATTTTCATTCCAGCCACCTACCATGACACAACATGGTGACACCAATGCGTGACACAAATTCCTTTGAGTCCTTGTAACAACCCTCAAATTTTAACCCGACTTGTATGACACTTGTCAGAACCATGACCCGACTACGTGATACTAGACAGTATTTCGAACCTCGGGAGTCGACACCGAGGTGATTTTATGTTTCCATGATGTGTGTATTAGTATTGTAGTCCGTTATGTGTCTCGAGCCGTTCGGGCAATTTTTAATATGAGTAAAGTTCCGCCTAGGTAAACGAGGGAGAAAAATACAATAAAAACATAATTAAAAGAATTATTGAATAATTTAATTATTTATTTGTGTGAGACAAGGCGAAAGTATGCGTGTGACAGAGAAATACGGACCGAGGAGGCAAGACGGATTGAGGAAAATTGTTGGAAAACGCGGGTGTTGGATAAAAACACAACAAATGAATCATGGTGTAGGATTGTTAAAGTGACACAGTCCAATAATGGAGAACCCTTGGATTAGCCTCGGGATGTGTGGTTAGGTGGAGATGGGTGGAAACAATTGAGACAACACCCCACCTAATACACTATTCACTACTATTCACACCATACCTTTTGTTTTTAAATACAAAACACCCCATCACTCTCACCACGGTCTCTCTTCACTCTCACTCACTCACGATTTTCCCTCTCCCCCATCTCACCACCATCCTTTCTCCTATCTCGCCGGTGATCGGACCAGACTCGCCTGAGGGGTTACTGTCGACGGAGGTAAGCATCTCCTTTTCTCTCTCTCCCTCTCGGTTTGTTCTCTCTCTCGAGCTCTCGTTCCCTCTCTCTCTCGATCTACTCCTCCACGGCCTCACTGCACCACCGTCTCTGGATGAGCTAGTGGTGGCCGGGGTTCACTTCCCTCACCGAAAAATCTCTCTTCCTCTCTTTATTTCTTTATTTCTTTCTCTTTCTCTCTCTCGTCTCACTATTTTACATTTTTTGTGGTGTTTAGGCAGTTGTCGTGTCTTAGCCGCTGCTAAGGTGACTGGTAGTGGTTGGTGACAGGCCCTCGTGGTCCACCGGAGTCCCCACATCCCCAAAGGACCTCTGACTCGTGATACATAGGGTTTTACTGTTCATATTTGGTTTTATTGTATGTGTTGATGTTTTTGTTGGTCTCGCCGGAAACTGCCCTCACTGGCACCGCCACAGTCGGACCACCGTGATTGGAACACGGTTGGGGACCCCACCAAACTCCTACTTGGGTCCCACAGTCCTTCGGAGTGGTCGAATCAATTTAGACAAGTGCAAAAATGTCGTCATTTCATGTGATATGTGTGGTGGAGCCTCGCTGGAAACTGCCTTTGCTAGAGGTGTTACCGGCCGAACCACTACCAGTGGAGGTTGTCGGGATCTCACCTAACCTTTGTTGAGGTCTTGCAACCCTTGGTTATGTCCAAAACAGCGTTGTTAATGTGTGTTGTCGTGATTTCATATAGTGTCGACGTCGAGTCCTTATTTGCGCGTGTTGACGTAATTTCGAGCGGTGGAGCGTGCCTTCGGCTTTCCCATGCCGTGGTGGTGCCTTCCCAATGTCAGACAACACCAGAGAGAATCCATGCTCATTGGTACGTAATTGGTTTGTATTCGTAATGACTTGTGGTTATGGTTTTGTGTCTATGTTGTTTATACGTCGACGTTAAAAGGTTGTGACGTCGTGGTCAGGCCGTCGGTCCTCGAGGCTATGGCGTGACCCATATACGACTGAGCCAAGCCTATGAATCGCGATAAGGCTTATACATGTTGCGATTTCAAAACCCAAGAGAGTCGTGTTTTCATTGGGTTTCTAATCGACTTACCGATTGATTTATTGAGTTTTATGGTCGTCAAAACATTGGAAAAATATTAATGTTTAAACCTAGGTTTAGTTAACGACTTGACCCATTAATACGAGTTTCCGACCTTATCAGGTAGCGAAAAATTCGGGGATACGCACTAAGATTCGCGAGAGTGTTATTACGCGGGTCGCGATAGTTCAGGTAAGTACACTTGTCTTAAAGCTTGTGTACATTAGTAAGCCAGTTAAGAAAATACCATGTGATTCATTTTCATTCCGTTGTGTTTGCTATTATCTACTTGTTGGCATTCCATTCCATATTTCTTGTATGTATGCTATTGGCATAAGTGTGTGTCTTGAAGGTACATGCGGCTTGCACTAAAAGGGATAAAACGTGTGCACGAGTGTTTGACCACCCCTAGTGATTGTGTGATACCATGTACTGGATTATTTTGGATTTCGATGTGGCGATATTGCTGTTGAGGATTTGTTATGGATTTTAGACCACTTATGGCCTCTCTTGACTCGTAGAATACGTATGTTTCGATTGATATTATTTTCAGTCTGTCTATCATGCATCTTACCTATTTAAATACCTGTCTTTCAATTCCCGCATGATATTTAGACTGTCATGTTTGATAATTCATGAATTACTGTTATATTCTTCTGGCATTACTTTCGATTTCTCTCAGTTTCTCACCGCCTAGTTTGTGACAGTGGGTACAAATAGGGCGGAGTGCAATAAAGGTAAGTGACCTTGCCTAGGAGACTTTTTGTGAGCAACTGGACTTGAGGAACCTGAGAGTAGGTTTATGTTTATTTCTGTTTGTATGATGTTTTATATATATGGTAGTAGTTTTTGAACTGGGGATCATTTTGATGGTGTTTGGGGTTCATACGCATTGAAAAATTTCAAAACAATTTTGACAAAAACCCCAACAGAATTCGAATCTAATTTCATTAAAAACGTTTAAACTATAAAACTTAATCATACTTTAGTCGCAATGTACCTTTCTGAAGGTTAATCGATCTCTAAGGCGTTACCAACGACGAACGCCCTCTATCAGCAGTCTACACATGAACGTCGACCGAGATTTGAAGTGCTAGCTTCGAGAGAATACCAAAACTTTTTGTTTCTCTTTAAAACGATCCAAAGCATACCAAAAACCCTAAGTCGTTTCTAAAACGAAAATAGAGTTTCGGCCTTTTAATCATTTGTTTACGTATTGTAACTTAAAACGTCTATTTATACAACGTTTGTATATAGACGTTTAAGTAAATTACACATATACTTCTACTCAAGAAGTATAAGTGTAATACACCACAGGGACGTTTCTGTCATGAATTTTATCATATAAAATTTATTCTTCCGAACCATTTTAAAATCTCGCAAAATCATTCTTAGTGTATGACCCAATAGGCTAATACAACGTACGTTTCTGTCATGAATTTTATCGTATAAAATTCATTCTTCCGAACCATTTTAAAATCACACAAAACCATTCTTAGTTTGCGACCCAATAGGCTAACACAAAGTTGGCAGTGTACCAAAACACATTTTGGTATGCAAGTCATAAGTGGTCTCTGGAAAGACATTATAACTACCTAAGTTGTACAAAGATCAAATTGATACAACCTAATCAATAATGTATATAACATCCTTTTGTCATGCGATATCCTTTTGATCAAATATAAGGCATGGAATTGTCATCCAACGTATTCAATCGTACTAGTCTCGATCTCTAGGTAGATTGAAAACATCCAAGTGACATTGATCAATATCAATTCATTTAGATTAGGTGTAACATCCCTCAATTTTTTTTAACCTGACTTTTGTGACACGTGTCAGGACCGTGACCCGGCTACGCGATACTGGACTGTATTTCGAACCTTGGAAGTCGACACCGAGGTAATTTTATGATTCCTTGATGAGTGTAATAGTATTATAGTTTAAAGGTGTGTCACGGGCCGTTCAGGCAATTTCAATGAGAGTGAGGTTCCGCCTAGGTAACCGGGGGAGGAAATACAGTAAAAAGATAATTAAAATAATAATTTAACAATTATATAGTTCAATTGTGTGAGATAAAGGTAAAAGTGTGCACGTGACGGGAAAATACGGGTCGATGAGGTAAGATGGGTCGGGGAAACCTTGGGTTAAATTTTGAGACGTGTGGGTTGGTAAAAATGGGTGGACACGACTAGAACACACACCACTATTCCACCATACCTATTCAAATTTTAAATACTCACCCAACCCCATCACTCACATCTCACACCCCACCCACTCCCATCACTCACATCACACTCTTACACCCCCCATTCATCTCACGTCACACACCCTCAAATAAAAACCCCTCACTCACGTCACCCCCCATTCTCACTCATCTCTCTCACGTAACCTCTCCTCACTCTCTCATTCACGGTCCCTTCTCACAACCCTCACGGCCTCCCTCTCCCTCATCTCACCACCGCCTCTGCTCTCGCCGGTGACCGGACCAGGGACGCCGGAGGCTGCCGTCAACCGGAGGTATGCATTCTATCTCTCTCCCTCTCGGTTGTCTTCTCTCTCGAGTTCCCTCACCCTTCTCTCTCGGTCCACTCATTCTCACGGCTTAGCTGCGTCCACGCCGTCCACCGGAGATGCAGTGGTGGCGAGGAAGCTCGCCGGAGGTCCCACATCCTCCCCTCTCTCTCGAGTTTCACTCGATCTCTCTCTCTCTCCTCTCAGTTTTCTCTCTCTCTCTCTCGTCTCGGGTTGCTCTCTATCTCTCACGACACCACCTCTCCCACTGGAGATGGTGGTGACCGGGGTTCACTCCCTCACCGGAGATCTCTCTCTCCATCCCTCTATTTCTTTCTTTCTCTCTCTCTCTCCCTCGGCTCACTGTTTTTTGTTTTTCTTCATTTTTTTTATGTGTGTGCATGTGGGTTGCTGGGGTGGGTGTCGTGACGAGGACCGGTTGTGGGCGACCTCCGGCGACTCACCGGAGTCCAGACCATCCCGGAGCACACCCCCTCATGGCCCATGCAAAGTCCCTACTAGTGTACACACAATAAGTTGGTTTTATAGAGTGTTTACCCTATCGCCGGAAAACGCCCTCACCGGCGGCGCCACCGCCGGACCACCATGACTGGGACGCTGTCGGGGACCCCACCAAACTCATACATGGGTCCCACAGCCCTAAAAGTGACCACAACAGTTTCATTTCAAGTTTAAAATGTCATTATTTCATGTGTTTTGTATATTGAGGCCTCGCCGGAAACCGCCATTGCCGGCGGTCCTACCGGTCGAACCATGACCAGTGAAGGTGGTCGAGATCTCATTTAACATTGGTTGACGTCTCGCAGCCCTTGATTAAGTCCGAAACCATTTTATTAAGGCGTTTTGACGTGATTTTATGTGTTGCCGTCGTCAAGTCGTAATTTGTGTGTGTTGACGAAATCTCCGAACTAGTGGAGGGTTTTCCGGCATTACCCATGCCACGATAACCCTTCTCCCAACATCGAACGACACCAACAAAGTTCCATGTTCGTTTGTACATGTCAGTTCGGCTTTCATGAAGAGTTATACTTGAGTATTAGTTAGTTTTGAAACATCGCATATCGATGAGTGGTCATGACGTCGTAGTCATGTCGTCGGTCCTCGAGACCATGACATGACCCACATACGACTGAGCCGAGCCCATGATTCGTGATGAGATTTATATATATTATGTTTTCAAAACCCGAGAAAGAGAGTATTCGTTTTTCGATTAAATTGTCATGTCGTTCGAAGCATTTAAAACATTGGGGAAAATAATAAGTTTAAACCTACGTTTAGTGAATGACTTAACCTATTAATACGAGTTTCCGACCTTGTCAGGTAGTGGAAAACTCAGGGATACGCGTTAGGATTCGCGAGAGCTTGTACGCGGGTTACGATAGTTCAGGTAAGTACATTTGCCTTAAAAAGCATTTGTACGTTAGTAAGCCAGTTTGGAAAATATCATGTGATTCATTTTCATTTCTTTGTGTTTGCTATTATCAAATTATTGGCCTTCCATTCCATATTCCTTGTATGTGTGTTCTTGGCATAAGTGTGTGTCTCGAAGGTACATGCGGCCTGCACTAGAAGGGATAAAACGCGGGCACTCGAGCGCACGAGTGTTTGACCACCCCTAGTGATTGTGTGATACCATGTACTGGATTGTTGTGGATTGTTGTGGTATTGTTGTGGAATATAGACCACTTATGGCCTCTCTTGACTCGTAGAACACGCATGTTTCGATTGCTATCATTTCCAGTCTGTCTATCATGCATTCTTGTTTATTTAAATTCCTATCTTTCAGTACCCGCATGATATTTAGACTGCCTTGTTTGTTATTTTATGGATTACTGTTATATTCTTCTGGCTTTACTTTCGATTTCTCTCAGTTGCTCACCGTCTAGTTTGTGACGGTGGGTGCAGATAGGACGGAGAGCAGTAAAGGCAAGGGACCTTGCCTAGGAGACTTTTTGTGAGCAGTTGGACTGAGGTACCGAGATGTAGGTTCATGATTATTTCTTTTTGTATGACGTTTATATATATATGATCGTTTTGTAACTAGGGAATATGTTTTGAGGTGGATTCCATCAATCCATTTTGTTGACTTGGATATGACTATATCGGGGTTTTCCACATTTATATAGATTCATAATTTCCTTTGATTGAGTTATTTCCCAATATTTGATTAGAATATGATTTTGCTTCCGTTGTGTTATAATTGCAATAACTCTCTCATAAATCTTGAAATTTTGATAATTTGAGGCTGACTAGGCTCGTTAGGTTCACTGAGAAACTGACTCGAGACCTGCACGGGTCTAGGCCGGGCGTACCTAAATGCATTGGGAATTTGGGGCCGTCACATTAGGCCTTTTAACAGTCTAACATATCGAAGGATCTACTAGATATCTCTCTTAATATAAGAGGGACAAATTCTATCTCGATTACATAACTTCATCACATTGCTCACATAGTAACCAATCACAACCTTTATAATCTTTCGGTTAAAGACAACGTTTAATAGTGTCAAATCACTATGTTCCTAATGTTGAAGTCTCTGATAATCTCAAGTCAGAGGACTGAATAATATACATATCATGAGAAACAACTATGACTTAATCCATGTAATGTTCTCATAGCGGGTCGATCCAGTACTTTGTTCCCTAACAAGTACTAATGATCTTGATTCGTATTCCTATACGTATGATCATCATATTATCATCAATCAAGACTTACACTAGTCTTAATTCATTATAGTTCCCAGTATAATAATCGACTAGGGACATTTAGGATATTTCTGTAAATACCCATGGATCTTATTATAATGTAAACATGCAAATCAATTATAATAAACAACAAATGAAATCCTCTATTTTTATTAACTAAAATGTATTCATAAAACTATTAATGGATTGACCTATGACACATTTCCCAACATCTCTTACTTGCTTTAGGGCCAATCATTTATGCATTTAATGCCTAATGATCTAATATGGCCATCATGTTTCGCTTGTGGAAGAGCCTTTGTTAATGGATCCACAATGTTGTCTTCAGTAGGTACTCTGCAAATCTTCACGTCTCCCTTCTTAATGATTTCTCTGATGAGATGAAAACGCCTGAGTATATGTTTAGATCTATAGTGTGATCTAGGTTCCTTGGCCTGTGTTATTGCCCTGTTATTGTCACAATAGAAACAAAAAGGGCTAACAATACTTGGAACCACCCCTAGTTCAGAAATGAACTTTTTGATCCAAACTGCCTCCTTTGCTGCATCGGACGCTGCAATATGCTCAGCTTCTGTTGTAGAATCTGCCACAGTCTCTTGCTTCAAACTTTTTCAGCTTAGTGCACCCCCATTCAGAGTAAACACATATCCAGACTGCGATCTGGAATCATCTATATCAGTTTGAAAACTTGTATCTGTGTAACCATTTACAACTAGATCATTTTCAAAACTTTCATAGACCAAGAACGCTTCTTTAGTCTTTCTTAAGTATTTAAGAATGTTCTTTACTGCCATCCAGTGACTCTCACCTGGATCTGACTGATATCTGCTTGTAGTGCTCAAAGCATATAATACATCAGGCCGAGTGCATAGCATGGCGTACATGATAGATTCAATAGCAGATGCATATGGAATCTTATTCATACGGTCTCGCTCATCATTTGTCTTAAGACATTGAGTCTTGCTGAGACTTATGCCATGAGACATTGGCAGCAATCCTCTTTTAGAGTCTTGCAAACTGAACCTATTCAACACCTTGTCTATGTAAGCACTCTGACTTAGATCGATTAGCTTTTTAAATCTATTCCCATAGATCTTTATCCCTAAGATATAGGCTGCATCTCCTAAGTCTTTCATTGAGAAACACTTCCCTAACCAAGACTTGACATTCTGTAATGTTGTGATAACGTTTCCAATTAGTCAACATACAGTACCAGAAAAATAACTACACTCCCACTGACCTTCTTGTATACACAAGGCTCATCTTCGTTCTTAATTGAATCAAAATCCTTAATTGCTTCATCAAAATGAAGATTCCAACTCCGAGAAGCTTGGTTTAATCCATAAATGGATCTTTGAAGCTTACATACCTTCATAAAATTTTCAGAATGTACAAAACCTTCAGGTTGTGTCATATGCACGTCTTCAAGTAGCTTTCTATTAAGAAATGTTGTTTTTACATCCATTTGTCATATCTCTTAGTCATAATATGCAGCAATGACAATTAAAATTCTTATGGATTTAAGCATGGCTACTGACGAAAAAGTTTCATCATAATCAACACATTGAGTCTGCCTGAAACCTTTTGCTACAAGTCTTGCTTTGAAAGTATGCACTTTGCCATCCATGCCAGTTTTCTTCTTGAAAACCCATTTACATCTAATGGTCTTACCACCTTCAGGTAAATCAACCAAGTTTCAAACTTGGTTATCATACATGGATTGCATCTCAAAGTTCATGGAACTTAACCACTTATCTGAGTCTGGTCCAGACATAGCCTCCCGATAAGTGGTGGGCTAATTTTGATCCATAAGCAACACTACGACTATCAGTAATGAGAAATCTGAATATCTCTGGCTCATGTCTTACCCTACCAGATCTACGTGGAGGTTCAACTGGTTCGGAACTTTGTTGAACTTCCAGTAGCGATTCAGTGTTTATCTGTGATTCTTGAACTTCTTCAAGATTTACTTTTCTTCCACTAGTGTCTTTTGAAATAAACTGTTTTCCATAAAGGCACTATGCCGAGCAACAAACATTTTGTTCTCAACGGGATTATAAAAGTAATATCCTTTTGTTTCCTTAAGATACCCCACAAATAGACACTTGTTAGATTTAGGTGCTAGTTTTTCTGAGACTTGTCGTTTTACGTAAGCCTCATATCCATAAATCTTAAGGAAAGACAAACTAGGTCTCTTCCCATACCGTATTTCATATGGTATTTTATCAACTGCTTTAAAAGGAATACGATTTAAAGTAAAAGCAGCAGTTTGTAATGCATAACCCCAAAAGGATATAGGAAGATCTGCATGACTCATCATAGATCGAACCGTATCTAATGAGGTTCGATTTCTCCTTTCAGATACTCATCATAGGTCTCTTCCCATACCATATTTCATATGGTATTTTATCAACTGTTTTAAAAGGAATACGATTTAAAGTAAAAGCAGCAGTTTGTAATGCATAACCCCAAATGGATATAGGAAGATCTGCATGACTCATCATTGATCGAACCGTATCTAATGAGGTTCGATTTCTCCTTTCAGATACTCCATTCCATTGTGGAGTTAATTGTGAGACAATCCCACAATTTCTAAGATGATTATCAAATTCTTGTCTCAAATATTCACCACCTCGATTTGATCGAAGTGCTTTGATAGTTTTACCAAATTGATTCTGCACTTCATTTTGAAATGTTTGAAACATCTCAAATGATTCAACTTTATGTTTCATAAGATATATATAACCATATCTGTTGAAATCATCAATAAATGTAATGAAATACTGATAACCTCCTCTAGCCATTGTATTTATAGGACCGCATACATTAGTATGTATTAGACTTAACAAATCACTTGCCCTTTCACTATGTCCAGTAAAGGGACTTTTAATCATCTTGCCTAGTAAACAAGATACACACGTTTCATATGATTCCAAATCAAATGAATCTAGAAGTCCATCTTTATGGAGCTTCGTTATGCGTTTCTCATTTATGTGGCCGAGAAGACAATGCCAAAGATAGGTTTGATTCAAATCATTTGACTTGAATCTCTTCATATTTATGTTAAAGATTGGAGTATCAGTGGACCTTTTCATGCTTAGAATATAAAAACCATTACACAAATCAGCATTTGCATAAAAAATGCCTTTACGAGAAATTGAACATCTATTATTCGCAATAATAAAATCAAAACCATCCATATCCAAACATGAAACAGAAATGATGTTTCTGCTCAAGAAAGGCACATAATAACAATTATTTAAAGTTAAAATAAGTCCACTAGGTAAGACTAAGTCACATGATCCAACAGCCAGGGCAACAACTCTTGATCCATTCCCTACGCGCGGGATGACTTCTCCTTTTTTCAATTTTCTACTTCTGGTGAGTCCCTGCACATTTATACAAATGTGAGATCTACATCTGGTATCTAATACCCAGGAATCACTAGTAGATAAATTAATTTCAATAACATAAATACCTATAGTGGTAGTTGCACTACCCTTTTTCTTCTTTAGATCTTCTAGATAGTGTTTGCAATTTCTTAACCAATGTCCAGGTGCTTGACAGAAATGACAATTTCCTTCCTCTTCTTTTGGGTGTTTTGAAGTAGGAAAAGGCTGGGGTTTGACTTGTTCCACAGGCTTTACGACAGGTGCAGCAACAGCCTTGACAACTTTAGCCTTGCCTTTGCCTTTCTTCTTCATTCCCTTTCCCTTTTGGACCATCAGCACATTACTAGAGGGTTTCATGACATTTTGTTCAGCAGTTTTGAGCATCAAATGCAACTCTGAAATTGATTTCTCCATATTATTCATATTGTAGTTCATCACAAATTGTGAGTAACTCTCCGGTAATGAGTTTTTGATCAAATCCGTAGCCAACTCTTGGCTTATGGGAAATCTGAGTCTATCAAGCTAGTCAACATAGCCCTTCATCTTTAGAACATGAGGACTAACTGACGCACCATCAGTCATCTTGCAAGAATGTAGGTTTTTTACTGTCTCGAACCTTTCTTGCCTAGCTTGCTATTGGAACATTTCCTTCAGCATTATAGCCATGTCGTAGGCTTCCATTAGTTCCATGTCCTTCTGAAGTTCAGGAACCATAGTTGCCAACATAATACATGCAACATCAATAGAATCGTTGATATGCTTATTATGCGCATCCTTCACAGCTTTCGTAGTATTGGCTGGTGGGTCCTCAGGGATTGGAACATCCAGTTAATACAACTTGTGTTCATGCTTGAGAACGATTCTCAAGTTTATGAACCAGTCAAGAAAGTTAGTCCCAGATAGCTTATCCTTCTCAAGGATGGATCGCAGTGACAGGGGATTATTATTGTAACGACCCAAATTAATTTAATCGGGATTTGTGTTAATCACAAGGATTAACAGGTAATTCGAGCGTTACGTGGATAGTTGGGTTGACTCGGATATGAGTACTCAGGTTATATTTTGTTATTTGTGTATGTTGCATGTCTATTATTGTGATGTGAGAATTTATTATTATTTATATAAACATCACATGTGTGTAAGTTGACATCGGGCAAGACTACGAGTCGGGTATATGTCCCAAAATGCGTGTCGGGGACCGGGTACGAGATAGTCGAGGTACGGGGCACGGGTTGCCGAGTATTTAAGTGTTAGTGTGACTAACATATGAATTTTATATGATTTATTAAGGTGATTTAACCTAAGGTTGAATAAATGTATTAATAGATAAATAGAAATCCTATAGTTTGATAGGATTAATCATGGTGCATAGGATGATTCTCAAGATGCACAACGGAGTGAAACGAGGCATGTGTTGTTAGGATAAGGTGTCAAGAACTTGGGTGACACAAGGTGATCAGTGGCCGTTAGATTGTCATCGGGATGCGTGCTTACGCTAGATTAAAACCAACACATATAAATACCCATGATCGGGTTTAACATGCAAAAAGAGAAGAGAGAAAATTTGAGAGGAAGATTTCGAGTTCTGGAGGGGAATTAATTGCTGGAACCGGATTTTTGGAACTTGGAGAAAAGATTTAGGCATCAAAACGTGAGATCAAAGGTAATCTATCCCTCATAAACTTGGATTTTTGTAAAAAATGTGTTTTGTGGGTTGAGGATGAAAACAATTTGTTAATGACATTATCACTGTTTTCGCTCAATTAGATGTTCTTGAGGATTATTTTGATGAAATATGTTGATTTGGATAGAAATTGTGGGAAATTGAGGTGAATTGGTAAATTTTTGGATTTATTTACATGTATTTTGATCCGAGAATTTGATGTTATTTTAGTGGAATTGTGGTGAGATTTTGAGTTTGGAGGGTCTCCAATGGATTGAGGTTGAAGGAGGAAGAAGAAGAAGAAGAAGAGAAGAAAAAAAATTTCGAACCAGGAACTTCTGGTTCCTGGTTCTTCCTGGGGAGGAAGAAGGCGTGCGTCCAAGGGTCCGACCGGGCGACCGGCCGGTCAGTGGGACCCCCCCTCCCAAATAAAAATAATTTTTTTTATTATTATTAAATTAAATAATATGTATTATATATTATATATTATTGCTGGAAAATAGGAAAATAGTTTAAAAAAATCAAAAAAATTCTAGAAAAATATAGAAAATTAGAAAAAGGTAGAAAAGTAGTTTCGGGACTTTCCAGGTATTTTTGGAACCCCGACATAGTCCGAGAGACCACAACTGAAAATTCAATGTATGATATAATAAATTACATAATGTGTGTTTAAATAATATAAAACACTATAAATGGACTTCAGGGACTGGGAAACCATAGCTTGGGCATCAGGGAGCTATGCGGGTCAGATTGACAGGTCCGGGAAGTCGGAGTGCATAGTTACAGGTGCGTAAAACACTTGAGAATGTTACACTTTATTTCATTCGTGGTGTGTCCATGTAAATGATTGTTTATCAATTTGTTTATTTAATGCTTTGTTTCTTAACTGGTTGTCATGTTTATGCATTATGATCATGTGTTGGTCGGTGTTTGATTTGCTCACATGGTCGGAGGTTAATCGAGATGGTTGTGTTACGGAATTGAGCAGGCTAGATTGTAGCGCATGTGTTGGGCTCAACCGGTGAATAGCTACTCACGTAGTGGGGTGCATGTGTCCGGTGGATTGTGATTTGTTCCGGTCATCGTTAGTAGTTCGGATGTGGTTTAGACTTGATGTGTTCAGTTGGGGTCATCCGAATCTACGAAATATAATCTAGTTTTGTTGGACTCCGTCACACTTCCATCTAGTTTTAATTGATATTGTAATTGAATCAGTTTACTCGAATGTTGTTTTATCTTTTAGTTTGTTTTATTTTCATTGTGTGTAATCGTCATATTAGTTGTGAATATTATTTACTGTCAGCCATAGGAATATGATTCTTGTCGTCAGGGTCATATTCACATGTCTCGCAAAGTATTGTGGTTTTTCATGATTAACGTGTAGACTTCTCTTGGGAATTTACTCATTGGGCTTGTTGCTGTATGTGTTGGGCAACTGAGCGCAGATCCTGGTACGAGCAAGAGCAAGGGAAAGGAGGTACTAGGCAACTATCTCTGAGGCCGTTGCTGCTGATAGTTCGTGTTTTGATATCATGTATGTATATTTTGTTTTGTTGGGTTTTGAGGACTTTAGAACTTTATCACATGCATATGGATTACTCTTTATTTTGTCTCAGTTATATAAATAGTGTTTATATCCGGGTTTTCCACTACTTAGGCTTAATAAATTCTCATAAAATACGAATTAAACGCTTCCGCTATTGTTATTAAAATTTGCCAACCTACTGAATGTTTAAATAAATTAAACAACTTAATATAGTAGAATTAATCAAACGAAGCATCACTTCACAGAGTTGTTGACATGGCAGCAGTGATGATGTGTCCGGTGATGTGACAGGCGTGTTAGGCTTTTGAGCGGAGGGCGTGGGTCACGGGGCGACCTCGGAAGATTTAGAGCTGCCACAATTGTTACTTAAAGAGGCCATTGATCTACAATAAAGATTATGCAAAGTTTATTTTAGCATAGAGGAATAGAATCCCACTAAATTAACAACCCTCTTAAAATACACTATTTATTTAGGGGACTAAAATCCATATTTCACCTAATTCTATGACAGCTATGGCATGAAACACAGAACTAGATTATTTAGGTAGGTAACAGTTACCAATTACATCTTATGTAATTTTTAGATCCTTTTATGAGATATGGACATCTTATTTCTTCGCATGTTTTTATCTCATCATTTGCCTAAAGCTCAAAACTATTTTGATGGCTTTATTAAGTCGGACCATTTTAAACATTTAGGTAACTCTTACCCAACTTGTCTCACCAAGATAACACAATACACTCAGCTATGGTTGAAACTGTATTAGTGTGATCGATGCTTTGACAAGTGTTTAAAATAGATGGCGTGAGACTTAAAATTTAATAGAGGGATTTTATTCAGTTTTAGTGATTTTATGTAGACAGTGAAATATCATATATTTTATTGATTTGTTAAATCACTAAACAATTTGAAGATTTTTATACTGTTCACTAATAAAAGAATTTCCGTGCGCTAGGATTAGTTAGACGGCGGTCCCGCTAGCCGGTCAATGGCAATGTGGTTGGTTTCATTGACCGGTCAATGGACGACAAGAGATGAGGGGATCTCAGCTTTTTTTTTTTTTGAAAAGACGAATCTCAATTCCAAAAATTGAAATTCACTATAGAAAATCATATTTTTCGCTGATTTTACTATACTAAATTTACCCCTTAATTTATTCAAAATTAAGTCAATTAAAACGTTTTTAATTAACTCGGGCCTACATCTAACTAATCATCTTATCCTAATCCAATTAGGACTTGAGATATTTAAATCCTAGCATATCACCAATAACAAAATTCTCGACATTTATCTCCTATCCAATAGGGATAACAAATTCAATTTTGCTACTATCTTCTAATCTAATTTGTTATCTATCTCCTATTAAATAGAATTTTCATAACAGAATAGATATAACGAGATAAGTAAATAATTTCAAAAATAATTATTTGCAATTTCGATCCTCATCCAAATAATCACAAATATGTAGTTGAATCATGAACTACTATCTCAATCAAACCTAATCATATTAGTTTCGAATTTACATTCAGACTTATACAATTTAAGAAACTTAAATTAATGTAACCTAAATATGCATACTGAATTACAGAGATTTCATCCATGCATCAATACACGAAAATAAAGATTATACTTAATGGTGTCATGGATCACAGAATACGAAATTCAATTCATTAAAATTATTCGAATTAACCTAACATGGTTACTTGCATGTACGAAACTGATTTCAATTAAATCACGAATATATGTATCATATACATAAGCCATGATAATAAATCCCACAGAAAACTTATGTATATTATATATACATCAACTATTAACATGCTTTGAATTTAATGGAATCGAACTCGAAGGCTCTGATAGCACTGATGGTGTTTGGGGTTCATACGCATCGAAAATTTCAAAACAATTTTGGCAAAAACCCCAACTGAATCTGAATCTAATTCCATTAAAAACGTTTAAACTATAAAACTTAATCACACCTCAGTCGCAATGTACCTTTTGAAAGGTTAATCAATCTCTAAGGCGTTGCCAACGACGAACACCCTATATCAGCAGTCCACACACGAACGGCGGCCGAGATTTGAAGTGCTAGCTTCGAGAGAATACCAAACCTTTTTGTTTCTCTCCAAAACGATCATGAGCATACCAAAAACCCTAAGTCGTTTCTAAAACGAAAATAGAGTTTCGGCCTTTTAATCTTTTGTTTACGTATTGTAACTTAAAACGTCTATTTATACAACGCTTGTATATAGACGGTTAAGTAAATTACACATATACCCCTACTCAAGAAGTATAAGTGTAATACACCACAGGGACGTTTTTGTCATGAATTTGATCATATAAAATTCATTCTTACGAACCATTTTAAAATCTCGCAAAACCATTCTTAGTTTGTGACCCAATAGGCTCATACAACGTTGGCAGTGTACCAAAACACATTTTGGTATACAAGTCATAAGCGGTCTCTAGCAAAACATTATGACTACCCAAGTTGTACAAAGATCAAATCGATACAACCTAATCAATAATGTATATAACATCCTTTTGTCATACAATATCCTTTTGATCAAATATAAGGCATGGAATTGTCATTCAACATGTTCAATCATACTAGTCTCGATCTCTAGGTAGATTGAAAACATCCAAGTGACATTGATCAATATCAATTCACTTAGACTAGGCCTTTTAACAGTCTAACATATCGAGGGATCCACTAGATATCTCTCTTTATATGAGAGGGACAAATTCTATATTGATTACACAAATTCATCACATTGCTCACATAGTAACCAATCACAACCTTTATAATCGTCCAGTTAAAGACAATGTTTGATAGTGTCAAATCACTATGTTCCTAATGTTGAAGTTTCTGGTAATCTCAAGTCAGAGGACTGAATAATATACATATCATGAGAAACAACTATGACTTAATCCATGTGATGTTCTCATAGAGGGTCGGTCCTGTACTTTGTTCCCTAACAAGTACTCATGATCTTGATTCGTATTCCTATACGTATGATCATCAATTAAGACTCACACTAGTCTTAATTCATTATAGTTCCTAGTATAATAATCGACTATGGACATTTATGATATTTCTGTAAGTACCCATGGATCTTATTATAATGTAAACATGCAAATCAATTATAATAAACATCAAATGAAATCATCTATTTTTATTAACTAAAATGTATTCATAAAGACTATTAATGAATTGACTTAGGGCACATTTCCCAACACATTTTTGAGATGGATACCATGAGTTTGTTATGCTGACTTGGACATAAATATATCGGGGTTTTCCACATTTATATAGATTCTTGATTTCTGTTTGATTGAGTTATTTACTAATAATTGATTAGTATTAAATTTTCTTTCGTTGTGTTATACTTGCAATAACTCTTTCATAAAACTTGAAATTTGATGATTTGAGGCTGACTAAACTCGTCAGGCTCGCTAAGTGAAGACTCAGGACCTGCACGGGTCTAGGCCGGGCGTACCCAAATGTATTGCAAATTTGGGGTCGTCACAATTTTTTCTCTCACAATATACGATATTTTGAATCTAACCTAAACACAAAACTTGTTTATCTTGTCGCTCCGGACGGACCGACATATAATTCATCATTTTTTGACTTAATTTACTATTTATTTTGTATTTTGTCAATGTTTTAGTTCATTTCAGTCTCCCGGACTGCTAACTTCCCTAACCTCGTTCGCCCGAAAGATGGTCATTTAGCGTACTCATCAAGCCGAACTCATTACCACTCGTACTAACGCTCACACAAAACGTCCTCACACAAGTTTGGGACATTGGCTTTCAGTTCAGGTAATATATAAATAATACAAACACCAAACGCAAATAACCTATCTCGGCGTCGATAACCGAGATTCAGAAAACTATATCACGGTCCAGGGCCCATATATGACCTAAATTGACACGTGGCACAAGTTAGAATTTAGGGTCGTTACAATATGTATGAATGAGTAGCATATGTACATACACTACTATATTTGAATTATATACTTGAATACATAAAAATAAAAATAAAAAGAATATTAAGCTTTAAAGCATATGTATGAATAAATATTTAAATGGTATAATACGAAAATTAAAAAAATGATGTGTGGGCAAATAAAAGGGGCTAAATTAGTTAAGGATATAATTGATATTAAATTCCAAAGGTTATGATATAATTGAAAAATTCCAAAGGTTATGATATAATTGATACAACTTGTAAAGGTTAGGATATTTTTTTATCATTAGGCCATAAATTTATCCACCTATTTTTTAAAAAGTTTCTTTTTCTAAAAAATAAATAACGTACTTTGCCCTTACTCGGGTTCAAACTCATTACCACTTACTTTCAAATCCCATACCAAACTATTGAGCTACTCAATTGATTTCTTTTATAAAAATTTAATGCATTTATTTTTTTTAAGAAATTAATATAATCTTCCTAAATTACCCTCGTGTTGGGCTTTCAAACGACCCGAATAATGCCAACAATGACTTTAGAGATTAAAAAGGTAGTGTCATAATGAAAGGGGCGAGATAGCGATGGTAGCACTAGTTCTAAACAACAAAAACAAAGACAATGAGTGGAAAAATATTATTAAAGCTAGGCAACAGTGTGCATTACACGATGAGGAACGTGAGAGGGTGTATAGGGTAATTTAAAATGATTCCTTAATAGACACTCTCGTCTGTTGGGGCAAGGCTCTCAGTACCCTAACAACAATAATAAAAAAGAGCACCGCTTTGTGCACTTCAATTGTTTATGAGGGCATCTCAATAATATATTAATTTACATGTATTTTGGAGTGCACTGAGAGGACACTGGGTTGCACATAGCGCGACTCTAAAAAAAAAAAAAAATGATTCCTTATTCGTTAATATGCAATTAAAAACAAAATTAACAAATTAACAAAGCCATGCAATGCCCTAACCTTAAACACCGTGGGCAAAAATGGAAATCCGGTGAGATTCTGTTTGTGACTACTCGAAGCTGATTATAAGCCGTGGAAAATCGGCATCGTCCAATGAATCTTCCTCATATTTATCCTCTTGTCTTCTCTTTCTCCTCTCCAAAAAACCACAATCGCTCCACCGATTCTCTCTGTTTTTCTTCAATTCTTAAAATCTCTAACCGATCATTCGCCCCTTTTAGCCTCTCCATCTATAGACCTCTTTTAAGCGAACAAAATGGGGTCGGTTTCGCAGGAATTGAGCCTAGTTGTCGATCAGGACTGGTCGCCGAAGCTCATGATTGGGGGTTTCCTGAGAGAGGTTTCGATGATCGGGAACCCTAACAAGAAAAGATCGAAGCTTGATGAGTACGCGTTCAGATTGGAAGAGGAGTTGAGGAAGATCGAGATGTTCAAGCGCGAGCTTCCCCTGAGCATGGTCCTCGTCGAGGAAGGTGAGTTTTGAATGTTTTGTTTGCAAAATCGTTTGTGGGCTTTGTGATTGGTGGATTTGGGAGACGGGTTTTGATTTTCGAGCGATTTGGTTGATGGGTTTGGCCGATCTTTGATTTTTGGAGCAGCTATTGCGGCTTTGAAGGAGAAATCGATGTGTTGTTGGGGGAATTCGGATGCGCCGATTGTGACGGAGGATTTCATTTGTTTGAAGAGAAATTCTGATGATGAAGATGGAGGAGTTGTGGATTTTATGGAGGATGATTGTGGGGATAAGAAGAATTGGATGAGTTCTGCTCAGCTTTGGAGCTGTAATAATGGCTGCTCCAACAATCAAGATGAGCAGAAATCAGCAGAGGTTGAAGAGGTAATGATGAGAAATTGAGAAATTTCGGTTCATTTGTGTTTTTTAGGATTCATGTCAAACGAGCTTATTTTGCATTTGTGGTTGTTTTATTGATTTTGATTATAGAGAGTAGAGGAAGATCGTCGCTCTGCAACTGATAATCCATTTAGATTAACCAAAAGAAGAAGTGGTGAAGGGGCGTTTGTGCCTTTTAAGAGAATTTCTAGTCCTTCGGCTGTACCCGCGGCGACAAAGAAGATTAGTATTGATGCTCAAATTGTACCAAGTCTGTCTCTCCTTACTCCTCCAATTAAGAACCACAGCATTGAGCCTTGTAATGGCGGGTCGAATTTGAAAAGCAAAGATGGCATTAGAGTTGCTCCTTTTTCTTCTTCAGCAAAAATTAAGCCTTTTTTGCAAAATCCTGTACAACAAAATCAGCCACAACAGCCTCAGAAGAAGCAGCGACGATCGTGGTCTACAGAATTGCATAAACGATTTGTTAGCGTGCTGCAAGAGCTTGGTGGTCCTCAAGGTAATTGAGATCAGTTTATACATGAAGTTTGGATGAATGTGTTGTTTAAACTTATTTGAGAATTAAATAATTAGGTATGTTTTTTCTAGCATGATATTCACCCTGTTTTGTCATTGATGCAGTGGCAACTCCTAAGCAAATTAGAGACCTTATGAAGGTTGATGGCCTCACAAATGATGAAGTTAAGAGCCATTTGCAAGTGAGTCATGAATTATGATAATGGAACATCTCCTTATTTGCTTACCTCCCTTGGTTGTCAATGTAATGTAGACTAATTTACTAATGTGACTTTCCTCTCGTCGCAGAAATACCGACTTCATAGTCGACGACAGCCAAACTCGTCTACCTCTACGAATCCATCTGTGGTATTGGGAGATTTATGGGCATCTCAGGATCAATGTGGAAATTCAAAAGAGAACACTTCATCTGGGTCTCCACAATGCCCTCTTGAGTTAGCATCTAAAGGGGTGTCATCTACTGGTGGCAATAGCATGGAAGAGGAAGAAGAAGAGGGAGAGATATCTAAGAGCCATGAATGAAATGGCCATGCTCGCTAATCGGTCGTGGATTAGGCATGTTAGATACACGAGGCTTTCTTGACTCTTAATATTGAATACAATAGTATATAGAGCCATTACATCTGAGGTAGAGGCTACAAAATTTTGCAGCATTGAAAATATACAATTTAGCTATCTGTTGTTGCATTTAGTTTTCTTTTCTATTTGTATCCTGATTTACTTCTCCTTTCTAAATCCAATGATGGTTAAACATTTATTTTCTGTATATGAATTCGTATGACTCTATATTGCCGTTGCTCATCTTAATTTTTCTTGAGGGGCTAGTGCCTAGTATCAATTGCACTAAATCCAGCGCAACCGAAGGATCTGTTCCACTTAGTTCACTCTAACTAATTTGGGATTGAGGTTTGTAGTAGTACCTAGTATTAGGGCCAACCACTTCAACTAGTCTATACTGAACCTGTATCTCCTAATGTGACTTTCTTTGTATCTAAGCTGGAACTTGAATCCTTCAATAAAAATACATTGAATTCTAGCCACTCAATCCAACATTTGCCAGTAAACTACCGGGGCAAATTCTCCTCACTTTGATATTCGCCTAGCTCTTTAGCAGGCTTTTCGTCGAGTACTTTGAAGCTATAAAGTTACTTTTGCATCTCCATTTATATTTCCAATTGATTATATTTCCTGACATTCCTATATATATAATTTCAAATTGGATTATGAATGGATCAACTAAAAAAAATCTGAGTGCTTAAGAAAGATTTCCTCGTAGATTTTTTTTTTTGGTTTTTCACGTGGTGTCCAGCACCAACTGCATTGACTAATTCACGCTCAGATCCAACACTATCATATTCTGTATGGGGGACGATCCTCTTAACCTAGTTTGTTAAATTTTTCTTCTTAGAAAGGTTGCAAAGCTGGACAAGATGCTGAGGAGATGAAATCACGGGTGTGTGATCCCCACATCAAACTTTTGGTTCAAAATGTTTAAAAATTTTAGACAAATCCATTCAGTAAAGTGAGAAAAAAGAGGTACTAGGAACATGGACTTCGTGTAAAGATTGATTTGTCAGGCCCAATGTATTTTTGGAGAAGGCCCAATATCTTATCTTGATGTGTAAATTTTGCAAAGATGGGCTTGACATATAGTTATACATACACACGGACACGGTGGGCCTAGAGAAATTTGGGGCCAACTCAACTTAGATCGTGTTATCAAATGCGCCTCGAATCACATTTTTATCATGATTTAAGGAACATGTAATGACGATCAAGGGCTTTTAATTTGTCAGTTCCCCATTAAAACTTATAGCTTTCTAAAAGCCTAAATATTTCTATAAAACTAACTTTTACCTCTCAACCTTACGCAGAAGATAAACTTGAACCTGAGACACAAGTGACCGCGTGCTAAACTATTAGACCAACCACTTTCGCTTGTCATTTAACATACATTTTCATGAAAGTGGCGTTTAGTAATGTTTTTTTGAGCAATAATAAATCAATTAAACAATCATTTATTCAAATTGCTGATGATTTTAAAATCTCTGCTTCCGCGTCATCGTTTCATCAGCATTTGAACAAATCTTGGTTGGTTATTGTTTTAAACTGCATTTGATGCACCATTTTTTTCCAATGGTTGCCTGTTGAATGTGGCTATACATACCTCAACTTTCAATCTTGACTGATATGACAAAATGTAGTGAAAAAACTTCTGTTAAAAGGATCTTAGTACATGTCAAGTTGGATTACAGATCATCAGATTGTGTCCGCATCTAAAATCTACTATAGACAATGTAACAATAAATAAACTATAAGGAGACAAATCACATAATCAAACCTACCCTCCTTAGAGAACAAATTAATCATTTCACCAAGAATAATTGACCGGAAAGTGATTTAAGCAATTTATATGGAGATCAGTTGTAGGTGAAGTTTGAACTAGTATTCATTATTAAAACACTATCCATAGATATATCTGCATGATCAATTTATGGGATTTGTTTTCACATTGAACACTATTCAAAAAATACATCGACCCAATAAACAAATCTGCATGGAATTAAATGAGATCAAAATAATAATATAAATAAAAGGTAATATTTTAAGACAAAAACCATTATTATACTAATTTATATCTAATTAACTATATAATATGCCTGAACCTTCTACAGTATTAATAAATAAATAAATAAATAAATAAATAAAATGTCTAAACCTTCTACGGTATCAGGCGATGAAACTGGTATGCAATTAGTTCTTCCTTTTTGTCCCTTTTGGTTAACATTATTTTACTTCCATTTCTTGTTACAAAAAATCTATTTGGACACTAAGGGTCCGGACTCAAAGGGAGGTTTTTGATATTTTTGTAAATATTAAAGGAGTGTTACAAGTTATAATTTTGAAGTCATTGATTGCTTGAGGATGACTTTGAAATAAAAAATTTTCAAAAAACCCCCTAAGAGTCCGGACTCATGAGTCCAAGTAGCACTACTCTTCTTGTTAAAGCTGCTTTGTTTAATAAAGAGAAGGCATGTGCGCAACACGTACTCAGACTTTTCATGCGCACCGTTATTCATTGAGGTGTGAAAATCTGTGTAGGAAAGAATTTCTTTTTCTGCACATCTGACGCCAACTTTTTCTGGGTCACGGAATGTGTACTCAAATGAATCCGTACCTTTAATTTTCTCTATCCTTATGGTCCCAATGAAGTGCCTGTAATACTTATCCCATGTGTATCATCCACACCTACCAGACTTGCTTACATATTTGGCAATACCAATATGTTATGTATTATTGTATAGATAAAGCATCAAAATTCGATACACTTATAGAGGGAATTTTTTCTTTTGATCTCCGTCCATATCCAGGGTGAGGAATGAGCCTATTGACTATTTCCAAAAGACCATGAATCAATCGGTCTAAGTTTACATACCTAGTTGCCCATATAACTTGACGCAATAAGGAATTGAACATGAGATCGTTTACCTAATCCACACAATTTCAATCTCGCCCTTACTATTGGACCCCATCAGAGTTACATAGACGAGTTTTTTTTTTTTAAAAGTCAATCATAACTAATTAAATACATGCAACACATCAAGTAAAGAAGAAATAGGAAAAATAAGCAAGCAAAATTATATTCAGGCTTTATACAGAACTTGTCAAATTCAATAGGCCATTAAAAACCTAATTACAGAAAAGAATCAATAGTTGATAAAATTGAAGATAATTAGACTAAGTAGAGAAACAAAAGAACTTATCAACAATGTACCTCGTGCACACTAGTACGTATATATAGAGGGTAGAGAACAAAGAAAGGCAAATTAAGGCAAAATGTAAGAAAAAGACCAAGAAATTTTTTTTAGTTGTTTTTATATCATAGCAAGAGAAAATCATCTAGGCATCTTAAATTGTGAGGAAGGACTTGTCAAGGCTAAAAAACAAAAGATGCATAACTTCCACTTCCAATGTCTAATCCAAAGGGGACAGAGTAGTAGGCCACTAACTGCAGTTCTGCAAATAGTAGTACTGTTCACCCCTGGTTGTATTCCACAAAATCTGATTTTCTTTTACTTTTTGCCTCGTTAGTTTCTTCTTCCAGAACCTGCAACAAATAAGGAAAAGCTAGTGATCAAAAGGCCTTTCAGAGAGAGAGAGAGAGAGAGAGAGAGAGAGAGCTCTATAGGGACAAAAAGAGTTCTGTCAAGCAAAAAACATCATGTCCAATAACTATTCCTAGCTACAAACAGTAGTGTTGTTGCATGAGAAATACAACTGCAAACAAAACAACAGCGCTTAACAAAAGGAATTCAGTACCCAATTGTTTTTGTCTTGTACACCATCAATTTATTGTGGAACAGCAAACTGACTCAAAAGAAGAAAGAAACCAAAACAGCTGTAACAAATGCTACACAGTTCATAGAGAACCATATAGGGTTCAGTGAGTTTAAACTATGTCCCTTTGAACACGTAAAAGATCACCACCAAAGAAAGAAAACTAGTACAGTACTATCTATAAGTAGACTTTTCATTCGTAGGCCCGCTACAGTTCCCCAAATTTTAACTTAGCACCGACTCTCAGTTCGGCCTCGAGATACACGCACGTACATCGCGAAGTGAAAATGGACGGCTCCCAATATAGTCAGTGCCAAATGTGAATTAAAATATTGGGAACTTTAGCATTTTTGTTTCATTTAAGTTTCCCTTCACACAGAAGAACAAAAAAAATACACCCTACAGAGTGTAAATAGTGACAGCAACAATATCACATTTACTATTCCTGAAAATGTAGAATATTGAAGTTTGACCACCGCCTCTCACCTTGAACACTACACCACAATTAACTACTACAAAAAATCTATTTGGACACTAAGGGTTCGAACTCAAAGGGAGGTTTTTGAGATTTTTGTAAATATTAAAGGAGTGTTACAAGTTATAATTTTGAAGTCATTGATTGCTTAAGGATGACTTTGAAATAAAAAATTTTCAAAAAACTCCCTAAGGGTCCGGACTCATGAGTCCAAGTAGCACTACTCTAATTACTAATAGGAATCACGACTACCATTGTATTACACACCCATATATAACAGTGAATCACTAATCAGATTATTTTGTTTTCTTGATCACACTCAAATACTCACACCAATCGAGTTTTTCTTTAGATTATTGTCAAGGTATCCGAAGATTTACTCCGACTAATCTTGAATTTAAAGGAAGGACTACACCGGCGGCAACCTATGGTGAAATTACTTTTGAACTCGTAGCTTAGATTAAGAGAGGAGGACCCATGTTGGTGAGTTAACCACCCAGATGAATTCATCTCAAACAAAGTTCACAAGGTCCCACCCAATCAAAATTGAACTTCAACAATGGTCACTAAGAAAAATGGGGTATTGTGGTGGCGAATGGGGTGAGCAGCACATGCTAAGTCAACCATATATTCCTATTCAAATCAATGCACGAGAGCAAACACGCCATGGTTGCACGTGCAAAATGCCATGGAAGGTCAAATAAGGAGAGAGAGGATTAGTTACCGAGAAATTAAGGAGTACGTGACTCGATTATTAGCCCAACTGGTCAAGTAGGCGGACCAATACTAGTGTTGTCCTCTTCACTCTTCGCCGCAGTTAACAACAGTTGCTGCTCATGATGTGGCATCAACTCCTGCGCTTGCTGTTCTTCCGATTCATTAATCTGCTGTTGCTGCTGAAATTGGCTGTCAAAGTTAATGATCGGCACTGTATTCGTCATCCCATCCGAGACATGGACGGCCTGGACTTGGTTATTCAGCTCAGCAACACCACTAGCATCAAACCCACCAATGTAATTCTGATACCTCACAAGATCAATCTGTTGTTGCTGCTGTTGCTGATGTTGATGTTGTTGACGTTGCTGTGCTTGTAATTGCTGCTGCTGTTCCAAATTCCGCATCAACTCCTGCTCTCTAGCATATGCAACAGCCAATTGCTGAGCTTCGTAGTCTATTCGCCGATGGTAAGGCTCACGGACGATGAAATGGGGCTGCGATGGGCCTCCGACGGCGAGGCCCATGCCCATGCTCATGTGATGAGGCGGCTGGATCCCATAAGCAGCGGCACCCATTGAGGGACTGGCATTGGCCTGATGATGATGTTGGTACTGCTGAATGACATATGGGTTTGAGGTGGGCTGAATTATAGGGCTCATGGCCATTGCATTGGGTCCAAGGTACTGGCTGAGCTCCAGTTTCGCCGAGTAGAGATCTTGTTGGACTCGACTGAGCTGGCGGGAGAGGTTGGTGATGAGGCCCACGCAGCCGTAGACGGGGTCTTCCAGCCGAGCTTGCGCTTCGTAGGCTAATGAATTCACCGCGTCTTCCTTCTGCGCATGAGTGTGCAGTTCACTGAGAAGCTTTGAGACGTTGCTGGCACCGAAGACTTTGTGCACATTTGTGAACTTCACAGGGTTGTCAGGGGGGAAGTAGGGTGCAAATGGGCAGTCTGGAATGCATTTTCGACGAAGAAACTTGCACGCCGCGCAAGGGGAATTCGACGCCATCCTATCCTACCTATAGGTATATGTATAAACATTCACACAAGATCATTCAGTCCAAACAAACAAACAAACAAACATAACCAAAGTAAAAAGCAAATAAACAAAACTGAATTTGTGAATTTGTTACCACTTCAGGCAGCGCAGGTTAGCAACAACAAAAAGGGAAAGAAATCAATAAATGATAGATTTAGCGATGTTTTGTGAAATGGTAGAGAGCCTGTGTTGTTCTTAATTACTGGTTTTAACGAACAGACTTATGTAGGATTTCAAGAGAAGTATTTGCTAAAATGCGCCGCCGGAGAGAGCGACATGACAACCGAAACCTATATATATATATATATACATACACAGAGAAAGAGAGAGAGAGAAAGAGAACAGTAGTTCCTCCCATCGCTCTCAAACGCATATATGAATAACTCCTACGTTTACGATTGTTGTTGTTGTTGTTGTTGATGTCCGAATCGGAACAGCGAAGGTTCTCTACCTCTCTCTTTGAAGGCAAGACACTGACGAGAGTGACGAGCCTACTTTGGATTTCTTTGATTCATTCACCAAATCCGGCCCTAATTAATTAGTAAAACATTTCTAATCTTCTACACGAATTAAACTCCAATCGAATTGCTCTTCATTAAAATCCTAATTACCTCGCAAAACTCTGTTCCTATCAAAACCGCCGCTCCGGAGATTCTCCAATCTTGATCTACGGTCTCTGTAACCAGCAATTAATCAAACACAAAACATCAAATTAATGAGTTTGAACGAATCGCATACTGGTTCAAACTTTCCTTGGAAAACAAAGAATTGAAATCTCAAACTGAACAAATTGCATTCTCTGAAGAACAAACTTACGAGAGAGATCTTGAGATGGCAAGTGATCGATCGATCGATCGATCGAGAAATTAAGAAAGAGAGGGAGAGATTTCAGATTTAGGTGATCACGTGCGCAGAAGTTGTTGATGATTATCGTGTGAATGTTCGTTCCATTTCGAATTTACACAGCGAAACCGATCGTTCGTTGGTTCCTTTGTTTGTTCGTTCGTTCGAATCTTCGCTTCCAAATCCAAACTGAATAGAGAGAGAAAGTGATCGATGAAGAAGAAGAGAGAGATAGAGAGAGAGAAAATACTGTGGAATTATTTAAAAGAGGGGGAATGCTATCGTACGCTCGGCTGTACCAAGGTAATCCATCGCCCGTACGCGCGTCTCCGAAAACGTCTTAACTATGTGTTTTGTGTTTTGTGCGGGTGATGTGCTGGCGTGATTTAGCCCGTCCGATTGTGCGACTCGGTCGTATGTACTTGGCGGTGGATTTAACAGGAAACTTTTCTGTTTTTACACGTTATACATTATATATTATCTCTGTTACAAATTCAATTAAGAAATACCGGAATTAAGCTCAGTAAGAGTAAAAAATTTAGTACAATTTATATATATACTGTACCAAATTATATATTTTCTTTTATTTCAACGAGTCGAATCCACTACCCCCTCAAGCTTTTCTATTCAACAACTCATGTCTCATTTATCTCACTAAAATACTTAATGCTTTAACACTTACCAAATTAAGTACAATTTACTTACAAACCCCTTAATTGTAACTTTAATTATGCAAAGGGAAAAGAATTCTAATTTGGCATCCAATTAATTAAATAACAGCAAATCTCATTGTTAAGAAAACAAAGACATACATTTATCTTTTTAATCAAATTTAGTATATCGGTATGAAATTGTTACAGTTGGACATTTCTACTGAGAAAGGACAATGTTAAGTTTGTCAATTGATCGTCAATAAGCTTAAAATTGCTATTCGTGAACTTGTGGTTGAGACAAAAATTTCTCTTAATTAGGGTGATAGATCACTCTTTGGAGCTTGTAATAAAAAGATAGTATTATTCGTGAAACGATTAGTTGTATATGAACAATATCTAGGAGATTATGCATCCACACATCTATACGTAAATGATCTTATTAGAGGGGTAACTTTTAGTACTTTTATTTTTTTACGTAAAAGAATAAGTTATCAAAATCTGTGTAACACATAGAGAGTAATAATAATTTTAATGTAGACGAACAAGGACAATATTTATACGAAAATGATATAATTTCACACCCATTAAGGGATTGGATGACTATAAATAATGTATATACATTATCCACGTTAGGGACTAAATTACTTACCACTTGGACCAACCTTCGGCCTACTGGTTTGTAGAACTTTTACAAAATCAGTCAAATCACAAACTAAGCCTCAAGCGGAAAAGAGCTCATGGGCTTAGTTAGCTCAATTCAATGGGCTAAGCCCATATCCATAAATCCATTTGGTCCAATGGAGTGTCTTTATAGAATGGGATATTCACAAAAGGCCCAAGATTTATGTATGCTAAAGCAAAAAGATAATAATGCGGTGGGCAGCGGTTTTCAAAAAACCGCCCAAACCGCTCAAACCGACCAGCACGGTTTGATTTGGTTTTTGAAGCTCGCGGTTTGGTCGTGGTTTAGAAAACGACCAAACCGCGCAGATTAAGCGGATTTATCGTCGCGGTTTTCATTTTGAGAAAACCGCGGTTTAACCAAACCGAGGGCATTTTGGTAAATACAAATCAAAAACCTTAAAAATTAAAAAAAAAAACCACAAATCTCACATCTTGGTAAATACAAATCAAACCGAGGGCATTTTACTTGCTGTTTTTTCATTTTGGCTTGCTGTTTTTTCATTTTTGCTTGCTATTTTTTTTTGGCTTGCTGTTTTTTTTTTTCCTGAAAACAAATTACATGAAAACCGCGAAACCAAACCGACCAAACCGCGCAAACCGCGGTTCGGTTTAGTGCGGTTTTGGTGATCTGCGGTTTGGTTGCGGTTTGAAAAATCACCAAACCGTAGACCCTCGGTTTGGTCGCGGTTTGGTGGTTTTCCAAACCAAACCGCGGTTTGTCCACCCCTAATTAATGCTTGCGTTTGCATAAAATGATAATACATTTTTATAGAACAGTTATATCTACTATACTTAATAATTTATGTGTGTGTGCGCATTTTCTTTTCTTCTAAAAATACAAAAATAATTTTGTCAACTTAGAAATTGATTGCTTAATACGTTTTTAAATTTTGTTGTCAGGTGGTGACTAGCTTATACATTAGTTTTAGTGTGAAGGTAAAGTAGACTCCAAATTAATGTATGGTAAGATAGAGTGTCCACTTCATATATAAATATTATTATTGTATTTTAACTAGTTGATGTAGAACTATCCCAACATCTCTAACCGACTCAATATGATAAGTCAAACACGGGACCTCCTTCGACATCCTTTAACTTTCAAGTGATTTCTCATCGATCTCATCTAACTAGAGATACTTTGACATCTAGCGTTGAAATTAAAGTAATTTTTTCTTTTTTAATTATAGTTGGTGTCTAAACTGCCTCTACCACTTTTAATTAAAGTTTGATTAATCTCATTGGGTTGGGAGAATATCTTTATCATTAATCCAAAGATCAAAAGAAAATAAGCATAATTGTTGTGAATTCAACTTATTACCTCTGCCTTAATTAGTAATTAATGTGTTAGCAAAGCCTAAGCATTGCAAATTTGCTAGTGCGGTGGCAGTGGTCCTGTTCTCATGTACACACGAGATTGACAGCTTCAATACAGATTCAAGTGTCATCGTCACCGCAATTCACAATTGTAATAAGTCAAAACGACCCATGAGAACACTTACATCACCATCGATGGTTACTTCCACTATACTTGTCACTACAAAAGGCCGGCATGAACCGTTGAAGCCATTTGTGCCATTACAACGCGCACATGGAACAACATGTTGTACATGAATTGTTGTGACCTAGTAGAAGTATGTTAGATTGATTGCCCGATCAAAGACGTTGTGTCAGTGTTGTCTTTTATTCGTCTTATATTATTGTGACAAGTACAGCTCGGCTTTCGATTTTGGTGCTTTGGCCAGATCATACTGAAGTGGTAGTATTGGGCCAATCGAATTCGGTGTGACGCCTTGGGGTCCTACTTCTATTTAATAGAGCACTTGGGTTTCACTTTGCGTGTCATTCCCCTCTATTAATAAAGCATTAATGGATAATTAATTAATAAAACAATTTTATTTTGAGGCAGTTGCAGATGCGTTCTTAGCAACTTTGAAGAAAAAAAAGAGACACAAGAAGTTGAGTCAATTTTGAAAGGGCGTTAACTTTTGAACCAAGAATACGATTAACTATTATAACGTGTTTTCATAAATGGGTTTCGTGTTCTACAGTTGTCCCCGAAGCTTTGTTCTCCGGGATTGGATTTTGCAGATTCAAATTCCATCGTTTTGAACTTCATCCGGGTATATAAATTCTAAGTTATTTTCGTAATTTTTAAGTTTTTCAATTTTAGTTTATTTTTGTAATTTTTAAGTTGTATAATTTTAGGTTATTTTCCGAGATTAGGTTTTGGGATTTTTATTTTATTGTTCCATTTTAGGGTATTTTCATAATTTTTAAGTTGTTTGGATATTTTTGTCTTTTTACCTACATTGCGTTTTTAGGATTTCTGCTAGGCTATATAAAGTTGTGTTAGGGTTGTAGAGGGGATTATCAATTATTATCAATTTTATCAAATTTCGAGTTTTCTATAAAAAATTTAAGGATTCTTCGATTTCCTTGTTTGAACATTTACGCTACGTCACAATTACTAATTAAAAACTGCTTAATTATTTTGTATGCAGGTATAGTAATTGAATTATAGACAATTAATATTTCCAAAAGCCTTTCTTTAAATTAAGATCTAAGAACAAGCAATGGTTTTGTATTGTCTGGTCCTGTATAGAGCCATGAATGATTTTATGTCTTATCCTGTATTGAGCCGTGAATGATTGATGAAATTTCGATTTCTCTTCAAAAAAAAAAAAAAAAAAAAGCAATGGTTCTTTCATCTTGCGCCTAATTCATGGCCCAATAAACTCCGCGCAATCAATTACCAAGCAATGGTTCTTTCACCTCTGTTCAATCAAACATTCAGAGAAAATTGGCTGAGCTAGTGCTGTTTTGTGGGCTCTATGGAACTACCGTAATAACAGAGTATGGAACAAGAACAATTAAGCTCCCTCTTTCTCAAGTAGTCCAATCGGCCCTTGATTGGCTTCTAGCATGGCGTGATTCTAGGGAAAAGGTAGAGTACTTGCAAGGGGTACCAACGACCTCCTCGAGCAGTATCGAATGGATGCCTCCTTCCTCAGGCTGGGTGTGGATGCAACGATATTCTCTAATGAAGGTAAAATTGGCTTCGGGGCAGTAATTAGGGATGAACTTGGGAACACCCGCACGGTCTCACAAAGTGGCAATTTAGCCCCGCGGAAGTTGAAGCAATTGCGTTTTGAGAAGCCCTCCAATGGGTCAGTAACATAGGGATACATAAAAGTGAAGTTCAAACTAGATACTCACCAATTTTCGTGATAATAGCAAGGTGTGAAATCCTCAACTCCTATTGAGTCGGAGTTAGGACAGATTTTTAAGAGATTGCATATCCCTTCTCTCAAGTAATTCTCACTTGTCAGTCCATCACATTCGTCAACAAGCTAATGAGTTCACTCACAAAATGACGAAATTTGCGCGATGTCATGAGAATGAGATATTTTGGGATGTAGCTCAATTAGAATCACAAGTACATTTGTAATCTGTATTATTGAGCTATCTTTTTTTTTGTAAGAATTATTGAGCTATCTTTGATGAATAAAATTCATCTTTCCATAAAAAAAAATAATAAAATAAAGATCGAAGAGGGATGTTGTCAAAGCATCTATGATAATCACTTGGCAAAAGATAATATTTCGAGAGGTTGTAATTCAACTCTCGCTAAAGTAAAAGAAAAAAAAAGATTCAAGAGGGATAATGTTTCTTTTAAAATAAATAAATAAATAAATAAAGAGAAATGTAGTGAGATGATAAGAGCAGCTAGAGCCCTCGTCTCTTAATTAAAAAAGTCTCAATTTCAAATTTTGAATATAAAAAACCATGACAATAATCTAGAAACGTTGCTACCCCCAAAAAAAAAATGTCTAGAAAAGCCTTCTCAAAATCTCCTTCTTTGAATGGTTCCATCTCTTTAGAAAGTTACTACATATATATATATATATATATATATATATATATATATATATATTTGGAAAGTAAAGATTGCTACTTCTAAATGTTCACAAAACAATTATTAGAATCAAAATGGTTTCCATAACTTACGTGTAAACACGAGCGAATATGAAAGCAACCTCAATATTATCCACTATATGGAAAATGTGATTTGATTACTAAGCAATTAACCAACTAGCTGGGACGACTCAATATGTCTGAATTATTTAAACATGTCTGTGGTCCTCTCTGAACTTTCTGTTCATTCATGCATTATGATCAAGAAAAAAGGAACCAAATAATTAATAGGTGAGACAATCAGCCACCCTAACTTCTTTGGGAGGGGCCGAGGGTCACTTTTGGAGCATTTTGAGACCAATGGATTATACACGCACCACTTATCTATTTGTACTCTTTGTATCATTGAAAATCATTATCAAAAGGGTCCGTTAATGGTCCAAAATTAATTACTCATAAAAATCCGGTGTCGGTCACGTATTAAAAATGATTCAAATATATTATTATAAGGGACATTTTTAAATGAATGCATTAGGTAGGAAACAAATTTAATTAAAATTTGTTCATAAAATAATGTTTAAGTTAGGAAGCTCAAACAAAAAAAAGGGTGCGGCTATGTGCACCCCACGTATTTGTAAGGGTAAGTCACTGAATTTGGGCATCTCGCTTTGTAATGTTTGATGTCCTAAACTACCCTTACAGTTTATAAGAGCACCCGCCACCAAAACAACACAAACGACACTTATAGTAGTTAAAAAGATTTCTAGGCTTCAAAATAGCAAGGTTGCGTCGTTGGTGATTGAAGGAGGTCATCAGAGTCGGAGGTGTAGATGAGTTAGGGTGGGGTGCACAACGAGAGATAGAGGACATTTGAGGTATTGTTTGGTTTCTAATGGGTAAGTGGGTAATTTCTTATGGGGCATAATTAGAATTGTGGGATAAAAAAGTTGTGGTTTGGCCTTACGAATATGTGAGGTGCACGTAGCGGCACCCAAAAAAATAAAAATTAAAAACCAAAAAATTCGACAATATATGGGTGAACTTAGTAAGAGTACTATATAAGCTCTCTTTCATAACCACTCCACCACACCCCTTCGAGACGTGTGCTTAATAACCAATTGAATATAATGTGAAATTTGAAGTGTTTGATCTACGTGGCTGACTCTAGGTAATTTATAATTGATTAGCTAAGCTCCTATAAGATATGATGCAGTGGTTTTGAAGCAATTTAGACAATATTTTTTTCAACCTTTGGTTTGTGGCACAGACGCCCTCTCAACCTCTAATTAATAAGGTTCATCATTAGTTTGATGTCAGCAGTGGCTCGGACATCGTAGCTACCAAAAAAATGATTGATTAGCTAGGTTGGTCACTAATTCAGTAGTCACAACTATATATATATATATATATATATATATATATATATATATATTTTTTTTTTTTTTGACTCAAAGTAACAACTGTAATTAGTAATTCCCATTTCAAAAAAAAAAAAAAAAAAAAAAAAATAGTAACTCCCATTTTTTTTGGCTACAAAAACATAAAGGGTACAAAAGTGCTTCGTCTCCCTCCCTAACGTCTAGTGTCTGTTCCGAAGAGTCTCCGTACCGACCCGAATGTTTCCGTCCGAACCCCAACCGACCTTAGCCCAAAAGTGCTCCAACACAGCCAACAATGCAGAACCCAAGACCAGAGACTCAGAGCAAGTCGTGGTGGCTGTACGAGCAGAGAAGGAGATCTCAAGAACCGCATTGGCTTGGGCCCTCACTCACGTAGTCCGGCCCGGCGATCGCATAGTGTTGATCGCTGTGTTCCCAAGGAAGACCAAATCTATCGGTGAAATGCCCATATCATATTTCTTCGATTAATTGATATGTTCGTGTTTTTGGGGGTTTTTTTTGGAGTTTATTTTCGTGTGCTAATTTTGCGTACAATTGGTTTTACAGGTAGAAGGTTCTGGAACTTTCCGAGGTTCACCGGAGATTGTGGGAGCAGTCACCGGAAAAGATGGTCTTCGGATCGGGTTTCTCAGATCTCGGAGTCTTGTTCTCAAATGGCGCTTCAATTCCGAGACCAGAACGATGAGGTTAGAGTTCTAAATCCCCAAATTGCCCCTCTGTCATGAGCCATTTTTTAATTATTTTCGCTAGTTCTTCATGGGTATTTCGGTAATCTTCCGAAAACATGTGTGTGACTTTCGGTGCCGGAACTCAATGATAGGAGTTAACTCTTAATTTTGTGATAATTAGAGGATGATTAAGGAAATTGAGACTGTTTGTTAGCTGGGACCTTTTTGGTTGTGGCCCACTAGAAAAGATTTCTGTTCAATTATGTTCCATTTTTTTCTTTTGAATTACATGTTATGGAGCCCACGGCGAAACGGGTGAGAAGTAGAAAGTGATTATTGGGAATGATTTGCTTGGAGATTGCAGATTGGTGTGAGGATTAAAGTGGTGTCAGCTGATGGCGCGGTGGCTGCAGAATCAAAGATGGTTGGAGCCAAATGGGTCATATTGGATAAGTAATTACTCACTAAAGCTATTACAAATTCACAAGTACTATTCCCTTAATTTTTTTCATTATTACCGCGGTTGCCAGAACCACCTCATCCCCTTCCAATTAAGGCCCGACCACGCTAACCCTGAGGTCGAAGCAAACACATTATATCTGCCTTTGTTAGAGTAGTACTAGAACCCCTTTGGGGGCATTATTCTTTTTAATTTAGGCTAATGTGTGTCCCATTAAGTAAGCCTTTTTTGTACTTTGTAGTGTTTAGTGGTTCAATTGGAGTACTTTGATTGATAGGTTTAGAGGTCTATTCCTTCATTTTGGAAATTGGTCTAATGTGTCTCACTAAACAAACTTCTTTTTGTCCTTTATAGTGTAGTTCAGTGGTTCAATTGATAATGTTCAGGGTCACCATTGTTTTTCAGGCTTTTAAAAGAGATAACAACAAATTAATGGCAATGTATGCTATATAGATAGAGCTGAGTCAAAGAAGTCTGTCTGTGGACAAGCTCTGGCCCACTTTGGTTCTTTTCTATTGGTTTGCTTTTGCTTCTTTAATAGTCTTTGCATGAATTCAAATTTAAATGAGTTTTGGCTTTACTGGCAATGACCCTTTAATCAAATAAGTTTTTACTTAATCTTGTCTTTACACAAACTGGCCATTTGCATGTTTTCTGCTGATATTCTTGTTACATGTCTCTGTTCATCAGACAATATTTCCTAGTGCAGTTTTATCATAGATTATGAAGTACATATTTTTTGGTTATCTTGTCCATGATTTTGTAATTTGCTGCTAAATGACAATGCATAAGGAACTACAAGGACTTTGTTGATTTTTTTTTTGGTGAAGACTTTGTTGATTTTTTGCTTTCTTAGTTTGAGAGTTTGCTATTAAATAAGTCAGTGAACTTGACGCCACGAATTTCTTATCTCGAGATTTGCCTGCCATAAAATGCATAGCAGTAATGTTGTGCAGCAATGGAAACTTAACCACTAATGAGTTTCACTGCATGCTCTATTAGAACTAGAAATGAAAACTTTTAAGTTCTTTTTCAAATTATGACTGATAATACCGCCAAATCTCTTCCTAGGAAATTAGAGGTTCATGCTTATTAAGTTTTGTTTTTGTTAGAAATGAATATATGGTAGTATGGCGATTGTCAATTGTATTTCGTGATGATTCCGAGTTCAATAAATAGTAGTTGAACCTTCCACATTGATGGTTTTTTCAATAAAACTTCTAAAACAAGATCAACTGCTCTCTTTGTCAAAGAAATTTGAAGGTGGAGGAGAAACATTGCATAGACAATCTTCACTGCAACATTGTGGTGATGAGGCATTCACAACCCAAAGTCTTAAGGCTAAATTTGGTAGATTCAGACGAAACACAACAGCCGTGCTCTTCTTCAGCCCTCGGTTGTGGCGTTCAAAAGTCACAAGAGAACAAACTTAAGCATTCGACGCCAGTTAGCAGCCCCGAAGACCCAACAATTTCTTTCACAAGAACCACTGGAGGGGGTTCAGCTTCAAGTTCCGATGGTAGCAGTTCCCCTTTTATTCTTTGTGAGCATAACCCTCTTTTTGAACGAAACAAAATGAGTCCCAGACTTGCAGCTTTCAAACAAGTCCACTTAGATTACTACGACATGTCTTCCGATTCTGATCCAAGACTTATGCCGAACGGTGCAGCATCACCAAGAACATGCATACAGAACAATGTGTACTGGATACATCAAAACCATACGACTCACAAGCATAGCTCATTAATCAGAAGCTATGGCAACAACCACAATCCTAAACCTCCTACTTCAAGGCCCCTAATTGAAAGGCTGGTACATGTCGACCAAGAAGACAGGATCCAAACACTTGGGTTCAGCCAAAGAAGTCAAAGAGGTCATGTGTTTAACTCAGATGTAAGAGACGCAGTCTCATTAGGCAGAAGTTCTTCGGCACCTCCACCTTTATGTTCAATTTGCCAACATAAGGCCCCGGTATTTGGGAAGCCACCGAGATGGTTCAACTATAGAGAGCTTAAGGAGGCAACCGACGGGTTTTCAGAAGAGTATTTATTGGCTGAAGGTAGGTTTGGTTCGGTTCATCGAGGGTTGCTGCGGGATGGTCAAATGGTTGCTGTGAAGCAATTGAAAATAGCTGTTGCTCGAGAAAATAATGAGTTCTCTAAGGAGGTCGGTGTGTTGGGCTGCGCGCAACATAGGAATGTTGTGATGCTCATTGGTTTTTGTACCGAGGGAAGGAAGAGAATCTTGGTTTATGAGTACGTCTGTAATGGTTCTTTGGATTTCCACTTGTATGGTAATGTCCTTTCCTTACTTCAGTTGATCTCCACTTTTGATTGCTTCTATGTGCATCTAATAAGGAGCTATAACTAAATACAAACCTGCGTCGATTTCTTGTGTAGGAGAAAATGCAGCCCTGTTGGACTGGCATTCACGGCTTAAGATAGCCATTGGAGTTGCAAGAGGATTAAGATACCTTCACGAAGATTGTCGAGTGGGCTGCATTGTACATAAAGACCTTCACCCAAATAATATTCTTCTCACTCATGACTTTGAGCCTCTGGTATGCTCCACTGCTTTCTGCTTAGTACTGCTTTCAAGTTTTAACTTGAAATAGTTTTCCTGTTACTAACTTAGTTGATTGAAATGCTGATGTGGTCGATAAACATACCGTTATTCTCTTGCAAGTGATCATGGTCTTGACTGATTACTTAACATTAATTTCAGGTTGGAGACTTTGGAATCAATAGGTGGCAACCTGAGTTATATTTCGAAACAGAACAAAGCATGACTAGAATTTCGAGGTATCTTGCACCGGAGTATGCCTTTGGAGGACATATAACGCAGAAAGCTGATGTTTATGCATTCGGGGTGATTCTATTAGAGCTAATTACTAGCCTAAAAGCTGTGGACATTACCCGCTCCCACGGGAAACAACTACTCCATGAATGTTTATTCGCGCTGGTTGATCTTGAAGAGCAAAGTCAAGTCCAAGCATTAAAACATCAATTCTCTTGTCTATGCATGGACCTGGTACAATCTCAGAACTTCCAATACCAACTAGAGGCAATGGCTCAAGCTGCTGCCATATGCCTTCGTCGAGATCCCGACACCCGGCCACCAATGTCGAAGGTTTGTTGCTCTATCCACTTTTCAACACTTTGTTCATGCAACAAGCTAGTGAACTCATTTCGATCGGTTTCGTTTCAAACAGGTGCTGAGAATACTAGAAGGCGGAGATGCAACTATTCCTCTAGCTCTCGATACAGGTCCTATCGGTAACAGAAGTGCAAGAATGGTTGGTTTGAGCTCAAACAAACACACTGCATCAAAGGCAAACCATAATCGACGGCTTTCTCACTAGGTGGTTGTATCAGATATAGTTTGATTAATTTTTTTTTGAGGCTAGGGCTTGATCCCACTTGTTTTAGTTGAGAACTTGGGAATAATATTTTATACCAAGATGAGTTGCAATTTACAAAATGATCAATTGTTAATTTACTCTGCTCTTATTTCCAGCAGAATGAAACAGAATCAAGCAATCTTTTCTTTTCTTTTTCTTTTATTTGGTTCTTGTTGAAGCAATCTTTCAACCTTAATAGATCACTACATGGCCTTGTTTAGTTCATTTTTGCTAATTTATTGGGAAGGTTTCTTGTAGCAAAGTTAACTTGCAGAGAGTTAATTAACAGGGATGGTTACTTGTGTAACGACCCTCAAATTTATTGGTGACACGTGTCGTGTGTTTACAAGACTGTGACCTACCATCATGATTTGTTATATTACTCAAGTTTCGGGAGTCGACACTAAGGTATATTTTATTTTTCTGTGATGGTTGTATTATTATTTATACCTAAATGAGAACACTGTGTTTCTTAGCGCGTGGTTTTCGTTTGTAAATCGCTATGGATTTCTGTGTGATATTCGAATAGGGAAAAAAGAAATTTAAGGTATAATATGGATAATTAAATACTAGAAAATGATAATTAGTGAATTATCGAAAATAATAAATAATTAAATAAAATGTGGGAGCGAGGTTATGTCCGAAAATGTACGTGGTACGAGTTGAAAGTTGAAACAGGTCCAGAAACACGTGTTTTGAGCGAGAAATGAGGGAGTTTTAAAGTTGAAGTCACCTATTGGAGTAAAGATTGTGTTAAAGTTGGTGAGTAGATGAAAGAGGAGCCACAAGATTTGCCTCGAGATCCGTGCGTGTAATGAGATGACAAAAGTTATATATATATATATATATATATATATATATATATATATATATATATGTGTATGTATGTATGTATGTATGTATGTATGTATGTATGTATGTATATATATATCACCTTTTCTCTCTCCTCAATCCAATTTCATTTTCGTTCAAACATGAGAACGACGAGAGAGGCGTGGGTTTCGTGGATTTGTGGACAAGTTGCGACGTCGATGAGTGATCGAATACGCGTAAAAAGATAGGATCTTCACGCTTGTGTTTGTGCACATTTTGGCATTAATTTTGGGGGTTTTCGTTGTGACGATATCGGACAAAATTTTGGGAAAATGTTGGGAAATGAATTTGGATGATGGAGTTTGAATCAATTGGGTGTTTGATTGATGAATTGGTGGTTGATTTGTGGTTTAGAAGTGAAATGGAATTTTTGAGAATTTTTGAAGAATTTTGAGTGATTTTTGAATCGGGATGTTTTGTCGAGGTTTCGACAGATAGGGAGTTGAGTTATAAGTTGTTTTGGACGTGCCGAAGGGTTTGGGATAGACTCGGAACACGGCGACACGAGCCGAGGTTTCGAGAAACCCCTGAATGAGTGTTCTGATAAACACGCCGCGAGGGACGCCGTGAGAAGTATCTCCCACGGCGTCACTCACATACGTCTCGAGCAGAGGGAAACAACGAAAATGGGGAAAGACATCATGGGGACGCCGTTTAGAACAAAATGGTCGCGGTGTCACCCATATATGAGTTGGGCAGAGTGTTTTTCTTCACGCCGTGGAGACGTTGCCCAGGCCAAAGACGTCACGGTGTCTTGGCGGCGTGACATTGTTCACAGAAACTAAATTTTTTGAAAATTTTGAAAAAATTTTAGGGATCTCTCGGGTATCCAATTGGGTCGAGATACAACCCAATACCCTGGAAATCAACCCAATTACACTAAGTTGATAATTATAAAGAAAAGTTGGGTAAATTAGAAAGATATTAATAGGATTTGTAAATTTGGTGAATTGACAGACTTAGAGAAATCAAGTGGAGTGACTTAGGGTATTCGAGTAGATTGAGATTTGCGATTAAACGAGGTACGTTATCGCACGATTGTAAGCCAGATAGGAAATATGCATTAATTTATTATCCATTTATTGTCAATTATATTGAATTGAGTTTTTGTTGGAATTCCATTTTTGTTTTGTTGGTTGAGTGTCTTGGTGTAAGTGTGTTGCGAAGTACTATTAGGTCCATATGAGTGGGTAAGTGTGAACACTTATGCAGTTATATTGTTTCACCCCACTGATAGCGGGTTATACTCTGAATACTGAATTGTTTAGACGTTGCGGTGTCTAGAGCTTGTTAGTCACTATTGTGACTTAAAATGTGGTGCTGCGATACTGCATTGATTTTGACCACTTATGGGCCTTTGTTGATTATGTGGATACTCAAACTTCGTTGCTTAGCTTATCAGTCTGTTTATCATGCTATTTGTTATACTTTCTATTTTTCAATACTGCATGATATTTGGACTGTTAATTTGAGAAATCTTGAATTACTGTTTAGTTTCTTCTAGTATTACTTTCACTTTTTCACGCACTCACCGTCTAGTTTGTGACGGTGGTGCAGATAGAGATATAGATAGAGACAGAGGTGAGACGAGCAAGGGGAAGGAGCTGATGCTAGGTGAGCTTCTTCGAGGACTTTCGGAGCGATCCTTTCTTTTACTTAGAGTAGGTTTTGTTCTTTTGACTGTGATTATTGTATATTATTATGACGGCCGCAATTTCCCCGTGCAATTGAGTACGCCCGACCTAGACTCGTGCAGGCCCCAAATCATCACTTGGCAACCTGACGAGCCTAGTCAGCCTTCAATTTAATCAAGTTAGTAATTTATGAAAGAGTTATTACATTTATACACAGCGGAAGAATAAAACAATTATAACAAAAGGAAATTAGGAATTCTATAAGTGTGGAAAACCCCAGGTACTCATGTACAATTCGATAAGCATATATACATGATACCAGTCTCACCAAAATACTAAGTTCAATAATCCCAACAATATAGTATTTAAACGATATACAAATCAGCAAAAAATTATAAACACCTACTACAAAATCTCTCTGATGTCGCTGCTAGTCCTCACAGTAGATCACCTAGGCAAGGCCCCTTGCCCTTGCTGCTCTCCACCCTATCTGCACCCACCGTCACAAACTAGACGGTGAGTAACTGAATAAAATTGCTAGTAGTACCAGAAGAATGTAACAGTAATTTATGATTATAACAAGAAAAGCAGTCTAAGTATCATGCGGAAATGAAAGAACTGGAAAGTAAATAATTCAAATGCATGATAAAGAGACCGATAGATAAACAATCGATATTTGCATGTTCTAAGATTCAAAAGGAGACCCATGAGTGGTCTATTTCACAGCAATACGATAAAGATCTCGTAAGATCTCCCCGGGCAATGTCGCAACACTAGCACAGCGTGAAATCGAGAGGCATCGCAACACCTCTCGAATCCAGTAGCCGGTACACACATCACTAGGGGTGGTCAGTTACCCCTACAGAGGGCACCCTCGTTGTCCCAGCTAGTGCGGGACCACATGATACCTTCGAGACACACACTCATGCCAAGAACATACAACCAAGGAAATCAGAATGGAATATCAAGCAAAGGATCAATGCAACAATAGCAATAAATAGAGGATGTATAAATCACATGTTATTTTCTTACTGGTCTACTAACGTACATACATACGAGGCATGCTGTGACGGCCCCAAATTCCCAATGCATTTGGGTACGCCCGGCCTAGACCCGTGCAAGCCTCGAGTCAGTTCTCGATAACCTTGACGAGCCTAGTCAGCCTCAAAACATCAAAAAATTCAAGATTTATGAAAGAGTTATTGCAATTATAACACAGCGGAAGCAAAAATCAAATTCAAATCAAATATTGGGAAATAACTCTATCAAATGGAAGTAAAGGAATTCTATAAGTGTGGAAACCCCGGGCATTCATGTACAATTCGAAATGCAAAGGTACATGATACCAATCTCATCAAAATTTGCCAAGTTTAATAATCCCAAAGCATGTATATATAAAACGGTGTACATAAAAGCAAAACATAATAAAAACCTATAAAATAGTCTTCAACTCCAGCAGCTAATCCTCACAAATGATTTCCTAGGTAGGGTCCCTTGCCCTTGCTGCTCTCGCCTATCTGCACCCACCGTCACAAACTAGACGGTGAGCAAGCTGAATAAAATTGAATGTAATGCAATGCGAGAAAACAACAGTAATTCATGATAATTCAAATAAAGTAGTCTAAATATCATGCGGAAATAAAAAGACAGGAAATTAAATAGACAAGATGCATGATAAACAGACTAATGGATATCAATCGAGAGTTAAGTGTGTTCCAAAGAATCAAAAGAGGCTCATAAGTGGTCTAGTCCATAGCATAACGGCGAAGACCTCGCGAGGTCTTCCCGGGCATCGACACAAACGAAAGCACAGCTATGACTGGAAAGGGACTCGAACCCATCCACCCAGTACTCGGTGTCACACGGTCACTAAGGGTGGTCACACACTCGTGGCCGCGAGTGCCCGCGTTTTATCCCTCTAGTGCAGGTCCTAGTACTTTCGAGACAAAACACTTACGCCGGGAATCACACATACAAGAAGTATGGAATGGAAGGCCAACAAGTAAATAATAACAAACACAATGGCATGAAAATGAATCACATGGCATTTTCTAAGCGGCTTACAAACGTACAAATGCTTGTTTAAGGCAAGTGTACTTACGAACTATCGTGACCCGTATGACAACTCCGAGATCCTAACGCGACTTCCCGATTTCCTATACCGCACTCCAATTATCTAGTCCAGCTTGAATAAATGTCAAACAAATCAAAATTACCACCCGAATTATACCTAAGATCATTTGTCATTAAATTAGCTTCAATTTGATACATTATATAAATTTTTACGTTTTTCTAGGCTAAAACCCCGACTATATCCATGCCAACATTTCCGAGAAAATCCCAAAACTCGTTGTGAACCATTTTTCTAATTTCTCATATTTTTCTGGATTTTTCTGAATTTTTCCATAATTTTCCCTATTTTTCGGATTTTCTTTTCCATTTTTTTTTTTTTATATTTCTTTTTAAGGCGGCGGTTACGAACCGTCCCGGTTCAAGGCCGAACCGGCCGGTTCCGAAGCAGGCCCGGTTGGCCGAACCGGCCCTTCATCTTCTTCAATTTTTTTTTTTTGAACGAGGCGCACGGCGCCTCTTTTTTCTCGTTTCCTCTCTTTTTTTTTTTTTTTTTTTTCTCGTTGTATGGATCGATCGAGAGAGGAGATACACACACTTACCTCGGTGACGTAGGCGGTGGTGGTGGGCTGTTCCGCCGGGAGAGAGACCACCGAGAGCGTGAGAGGGCGTGAGGCGAGAGGGAGGGAATGACCGAGAGCGTGAGAGACGACGAGCGTGTGGGGAGGGAGATCGAGAGAGAAGAGCGAGAGTGAAATGGAGAGGGAGAGAGAGAGGCCGTGAGTGGTGTGGTGAAGGGGTCGAGATGGAAGAGAAGGAGGGGGCGGCGGTTTTCCAACGAAGGAGAAGATGAATAGTGGGGTTTTGTTATGAAACGGTTTGTATATATTTATAACATCAAATGACCTTTTTGCCCTTCTCCCTTCACATCATACATTTAAACACATCTACCCTTATGGGTCTTTTACCACATCATCTCATCTTAGCACACACACACATCTCTAGGCCAATCTCATGGCTCCTTACCATTAGGTTGTGTCACTTTTACAATACTAATCACATAGTCCGCATGTTACATATTTAACTAACTCCCACGTTCAAACGACGTTCCTCGGTCCGTATTTCCCGTCAATTGGCTCGTCGTGTCCATTTTCTCGCCACACCCCATTAACTAATTTATTAAATTAATTAAAATTCATTTATTTATATGTTTTACTCCCCCGTTTGACTAGTCGAAACCTCACTCAATTAAATATCGCTTGATGACCGTGCGCGAGACTCGTAAAATACTAAAATACTAATACATACAATCAAAGAATCATAAAATCACTTCGGTGTCGACTCCGAAGTTCGAAATCTTGTCAAAGTATTCACGTAGCCGGGTCACAATTTTGACAAGTGAAATCACAAGTCAATTAAAAATTTTGGGGTTGTTACGGTCTCCCCACTTATTAGAATTTCGTCCCCGAAATTAACCTAATAAGTAAATTAAATTAACGACTCTTTGTAACTCTTAACGAGACCGATAAAAACTCGAGTGAGTCATTTCTTGACTCGAACCGTTCGTGACCCTTGAGTAGAGAGATCTTTAGGTATTCATAATCTCCCGAATCATCTTGAAGCTCATCGTGATACTCAACAAGTATTTCCTATGCCACTCCCGGCAATCTTAAGTCTCAAATAAAATTTCTCACAACTACCCAGACGCTATCATGACCACGAGGAGATCGGGGCAACCACTAACGAAATCCATATCAATATGTACCCAATTCCATCGAGAAATGGATAAGGTTGTAGTAATCCTCCAGTCGTCGATACCCGACCTCTAAGCGGCGGCATATCTCACGTTTGAATAACTCGACAACTCGAAAATCATCCCTGGCCACCAAAAGAATGTCGCATACCGGCGCACATCTTAGGTCAACCCGGACACACAAACGAGGATCAAAACGGTGAATTCTCTGAAGTACACTGGTCACACACATCGCACCACCAATGGAAACCCCGGTCGCCGCGATACCTCAAGCATGAGTCGTCGACCGACTCTTGTCGGGCAATCGGAACTATCCACCATCTCACCGCACCGCCTGGTATGACGCATCGTCTTGCTTGTCCCTCGCGCACAATGCCAAATGAGATGGTCTCGCAATATCGTTTCACCACGTATCTAGGTCCTGGTAATCATCGGCACGTCCATTGAACTCATCAACTTGATCGCTTCACGTAAACCACGCTCATAGGTTCTTTGACACACGACTACCTCCGCATACCTCCGCATTCAATCCTTTGAAGTGCAATGCATCAACAACAATGTTGATCTTCTCGTATCCACCAAACAACGCACGTAATGTTTATACCTAATTCGCACCAACCAAGGCTTCGAACTCTAACAACTATAGTACTCGCATCTTTCTCGGCAACTCGTAGCCTCCTAACACTATCGAAATGTCAAGACTATGCACATTCAAGTATGTCGCATCTGACAACTATGACTAGGACTTAGGCTGCTACATCTATTGAGTTTTTCAATCCTAACAGTCTACCAAACGCACAACAATCAAGGGATCAACATAACTTGAATCGGATACGATATGCATGCAAATACCGCAAATGAAAAGCATACCCTCATTAATGTGTACGGATGCCTCCTGGTCAGCTCAACACGGCTGAACACGCTCTCTCAGAATGCTTGGTGATCTTTGCGACGATGCTTTTTCTTGGTGAGAGCACTCCTCGAAGGTGACCGACCCTGTCCGCATCGTAACACGTACGGTTATCCTGCGACCTCGAGTCGACTCGGCCTCGTCCCTGTGTAGAACCATGAGTTTGGGTCGACTAGACCTCTGCGTGCTCCTCTCGCCTAACTCCTCGGTCGCATCCCTGTTCTCGATGTCGCCTCTCGCGATCATTTGTTGGTCATGTCGATTAGGCTGCGTGAATGATCGGCAAAGCTTGGCACGGGTGGAACGGCTTGTACCAAACGTGTGGTTTTTGTGCAACAGATCCTACACTCTGTGCCCGATGCTCACGATTATCCCATCTGCTCCTTTTCTCTTCTGTCCTGCTTGATAGTGACTATCGATCGGGTCTCGCTCTGTTCGCCCAACCTCGTCGGATGCGTGAGTAAGTAACTCTCCTCGCTAAACTACGTTCGTACGCAATCTGCAAAGTCTCACATTTGTGTAGTGACTACGAGAACCTCCAATCGTAGGTAGCAAACCCTCGGTGAAGTAATAGACTCGATCGGTCTCGGTATCTGCAGATCCTCCAAAGATAAGGTAATAGTGCAATAAACCTACCCATGTAATCCATCACCGACTCATCGGTGCTCGCCTCGGTGCCATAAACTCATTCCTCTTCGCACGAAGAACGGTCGGTGGAAAATACTTACGGTTGAATTGAGTCTTGAAGTCGATCCAATCTCTCGGGGTGCCTCGGGTAGTAATGATAGTCGTCCACCAATCATCCGCTTCCCCCTGGAGCATAGATGAGGAAATCGTCGCTCTCATGTGATCCTCGGTCGCGATGATAGTATGAATCTTCTCGTGATTCTTCAGGAAAAGCTCTGCGGCCGTTACGTCTGTACCACCAAAGAACTTGGCGGATCGTGTCGCTTGAATTCTCTTTTGCGCCTCGCCTCAGCGGTGGCCTTAGTGCTCTTCTCCGGAGTAGTGACCGGAGTAGTAACCTGGAGTAGTCTCTGCAGCAACAATCGGCATAGTCGGCGTCTCCGTCGTTTGTACTATGTCCGTCGTAATGGAGGTGTCTCCGCCTCGATCGGCGTACCTGTCGCATCAACTATTCCCTCGGGAATTGCCGCTAACGGAATCGAGGCGGTGGAATTCGTAGCTCTTGGAGTCTCCATTCCCGAGTAACCGGAACGGGTGGAATAGGAGTGGTCGGGGTTGATGGTGTCGCGATAGTCGGTGCGGGTATCGTCAACGACCGCACTAGATCTTCAAATCTCTCGTGTCCAAGCGCGAAACTCCTCCGTAGTGACAAATCGAGAATCGATCGTCCCATTGTCGCCGCTCGGACACGCACGATCCGCCATCACTGTCTCGAACCAATAGAGCGATACTTGGATCAATACATAGCTACCGCATACCATATAGTACACACAACAATCATAATATGTACAAATTTAAATCCGACTCATCCCGAACTCCCCCATTTTAGTTTTTAAAAGGATCGTAGGGTTTCCACTCTAAGTTCAACCATTCCTAACTTCCATTGTCTTAATGGTTTGTGTTTTAACTTGAGAGTCGGTCGTTATAACCTTAAGCTCGATACCAAGTTGTGACGTTGGTATCACAATTTTTAGACAACTCTAAACTCGTGTCTAAGGTTATAAAGCCTATGCTCGATACCAAGCTGTGACGGCCCCAAATTCCCAATGCATTTGGAGTACGCCGCCTAGACCCGTGCAAGCCCTCGAGTCGGTTCTCGATAACCTTGACGAGCCTAGTCGGCCTCAAAACATCAAAAAATTCAAGATTTATGAAAGAGTTATTGCAATTATAACACAAGCGGAAGCAAAAATCAAATTCAAATCAAATATTGGGAAATAACTCTATCAAATGGAAGTAAAGGAATTCTATAAGTGTGGAAACCCCGGGCATTCATGTACAATTCGAAATGCAAAGGTACATGATACCAATCTCATCAAAATTTGCCAAGTTTAATAATCCCAAAGCATGTATATATAAAACGGTGTACATAAAAGCAAAACATAATAAAAACCTATAAAATAGTCTTCAACTCCAGTAGCTAATCCTCACAATGATTTCCTAGGTAGGGTCCCTTGCCCTTGCTGCTTTGCTCTCGCCCTATCTGCACCCACCGTCACAAACTAGACGGTGAGCAAGCTGAATAAAATTGAATGTAATGCCCAATGAGAAAACAACGGTAATTCATGATAATTCAAATAAAGTAGTCTAAATATCATGCGGAAATAAAAAGACGGGAAATTAAATAGACAAGATGCATGATAAACGAGACTAATGGATATCAATCGAGAGTTAAGTGTGTTCCAAAGAATCAAAAGAGGCTCATAAGTGGTCTAGTCCATAGCATAACGGCGAAGACCTCGCGAGGTCTTCCCGGGCATCGACACAAGCGAAAGGCACGGCTATATTTGGAAAGGGACTCGAACCCATCCACCCGGTACTCGGTGTCACACGGTCACTAAGGGTGGTCACACACTCGTGGCGCGAGTGCCGCGTTTTATCCCTCAGTGCGGGTCCTAGTACTTTCGAGACAAAACACTTACGTAGGGAATCACACATACAAGAAGTATGGAATGGAAGGCCAACAAGTAAATAATAACAAACACAATGGCATGAAAATGAATCACATGGCATTTTCTAAGCTGGCTTACAAACGTACAAATGCTTGTTTAAGGCAAGTGTACTTACGAACTATCGTGACCCGTATGACAACTCGAGATCCTAACGCGACTTCCCGATTTCCTATACCGCACTCCAATTATCTAGTCCAGCTTGAATAAATGTCAAACAAATCAAAATTACCACCCGAATTATACCTAAGATCATTTGTCATTAAATTAGCTTCAATTTGATACATTATATAAATTTTTACGTTTTTCTAGGCTAAAACCCCGACTATATCCCGCCAACATTTCCGAGAAAATCCCAAAACTCGTTGTGAACCATTTTTCTAATTTCTCATATTTTTCGGGTTTTTCTGAATTTTTCCATAATTTTCCCTATTTTTCGGATTTTCTTTTCCATTTTTTTTTTATATTTCTTTTTAAGGGCGGTTCGGCCGAACCCGTCCGGTTCAAGGCCGAACCGGCCGGTTCGGGCGGCCGAAGCCGAAGGCCTTCATCTTCTTCTTCTTTTTTTTTTTTTTTTTTTTTTTTGAACGAGAGGCGCACGGCGCCTCTTTTTTCTCGTTTCCTCTTTTTTTTTTTTTTTTTTTTTTTTTTTTTCTCGTTGTATGGATCGATCAAGAGGGAGATACACACACTTACCTCGGTGACGTAGGCGGTGGTGGTGGCTGTTCCGGCCGGGAGAGGAGACCACCGAGAGCGTGAGGGTTCGGCGTCGAGGGCGTGAGGCCGAGAGGGAGGGAATGACCAGAGAGCGTGAGAGACGACGAGCGTGGGGAGGGAGATCGAGAGAGAACAGCGAGAGTGAAATGGAGAGGGAGAGAGAGAGAGGCCGTGAGTGGTGTGGTGAAGGGGTCGAGATGGAAGAGAAGGAGGGGCGGCGGTTTTCCAACGAAGGAGAAGATGAATAGTGGGGTTTTGTTATTAAACGGTTTGTATATATTTATAACATCAAATGACCTTTTTGCCCTTCTCCCTTCACTTCATACATTTAAACACATCTACCCTTATGGGTCTTTTACCACATCATCTCATCTTAGCACACACACACATCTCTAGGCCAATCTCATGGCTCCTTACCATTAGGTTGTGTCACTTTTACAATACTAATCACATAGTCCGCATGTTACATATTTAACTAACTCCCACGTTCAAACGACGTTCCTCGGTCCGTATTTCCCCGTCAATTGGCTCGTCGTGTCCATTTTCTCGCCACACCCCATTAACTAATTTATTAAATTAATTAAAATTCATTTATTTATATGTTTTACTCCCCCGTTTGACTAGTCGAAACCTCACTCAATTAAATATCGCCCGACCGGCGCGAGACTCGTAAAATACTAAAATACTAATACATACAATCAAAGAATCATAAAATCACTTCGGTGTCGACTCCCGAAGTTCGAAATACTGTCCAGTATTCACGTAGCCGGGTCACAATTTTGACAAGTGAAATCACAAGTCAATTAAAAATTTTGGGGTTGTTACACATGCATGTACTTACCTGATCTAGCGTGACCCGGTACTCACTCCGAGACTTTAACTCGCTTCCCGTGTTTCTCGACTACCTGAATTCCTTCAATTAATGTAACCCGGTACTCACCCCGAATGTTATTTTAGAGTTCATGTTTAATTTTAGGGTGATTCTCATAAACCTGGTTTGAATTCCTTCAATTAATGTAACCCATACTATCGTTAATGTCCTTTATAGCCCGGTTGGGCTCTTGTTGGGTCCATGCGTCAAGCCTATATCTACCTAAGTAGGCTCGATATGTGGATAATTATTAGGCCTAGACATATGGGCTCGTTATTACATTTTATGTATCTGTTTTGGGCCTTAAGTTGCGCTTATCATATTAAACTCTTATTGGGTTTTACACAACCCATATACACACCAATTGAGACTTGTTATGGACTTATATTGAAATGAGTGGATTGGGCCCTTGTTGGGCCTTATTACAAGTCTATATTCATTTAAAACAAATGTCTATACTTATAATCTTGTTTACTTATTCTCAAACATACAATAATATACATTATGGTCACACACACAATTGATGTGTACACCCCACTGGTGTGCACACTAACACTTCACACACCCCGCTGTCTTGTGCACACACCTCGCTGTTATGTGCACCCCACTGTGATTTTCCATGTTCACATGCATTAGTACATCACTTTATTACTTGAAACTATGTTATATACACCTTTTTTAACAAACATTCCCATACATCAACTATAGTGTACACACCCACACCCCAACTGGGGTGTGCACATACACAGTCACACACCCATACACATAAAACAGCCACCCCACACTCATATTAACCAAAACCGTCACACATGCGCCTAAATAATCCACATACACTTCACACTACATCTACAAACTCCAACACAACCATTGTGTACATCCCACTGTGGTGTACACATACACGTTGTTGTGTACACCCCACAGTGGTGTACACACACAACTGATTCATACACCCCATGCACACCAAACCCAAAAATCAACACATACACCTATAACTCACACCACCAAACAAAACCGTCACAACCAAAATAGTCCACACACACTCACAAAGCAGTCCACCTGGGGTCACCTCCGGCCAGTAGTGTCGCCAGAGGGTGACCTCCGGTCAGCCTCGACCGGCACCAGCGCCGGTCACCCAAACAATGGTGTTCATCATCACCAAAACTGCGACGGCCCCAAATTCCGAGGCCGCCCCGTGGCTTCCCATTTCCCCTGCTCGTGCACCGAAAACGCCTGCCACGTCACTCGTCTGCCTTCGTACTTAGGTAGTTATCATATAAGTTGTTATAGTCAGAATTTAACAGCGGAAGAATTTAAAGTTTGACAAAAATGCATTCATATATATATATATATAAAAGTTTTACTGATCAAACCTATAGTGGAGAACCCGACTGTACTGTGCATACAGGCGATCAACTGCTAAAGTATGTATACCAGTACAAGTGTGTATCCAGTTTCCCAACCCAAAAGATAGTGCAAAATATCAAAATATAGACATCACACGTACCAGCAGGCCTCGGCGTAGGCAAGTCAGATGAAATCGCCGTTGATCCCCTTACCCTTGCTAGTACTAGGATCTGCGCTCGGCCACCACAAAAAGACAGATGGCGAGCCCAGTAAGTAAAATCCCAAGGAAAACCACCGTGCATAAATAAATAATGAAATAAGTAACAAAGCCAAAAGTAGTGTTAAATAAACATGCGGTAGGAAGGAAAATATGCAGACAACTGCTCAAAGCTAATCGCATGTATATAAACACATTGTTAGACAAAGGGGTGTGAACACAGCCACTAAGTGTGTACTAGGACCAGGAGCCCTGGCCGTGGCCCATGCCTCCGACCCTACGACTGTATCCCAGCGACATTTACCCTGGTGGGCTAATCGAACGCGTGAAATGGAGCCCAACTCGGGATATCATCTACCGAGTTTCTAGACCACGCGCTACACACCTAGCCAGCGACCTCAATTACCCGTGGATACATAGACGGTCCCATAACCGTCCCAGTAGGAATATAAATCACAGATTTTCAAGGAAATAAAGCTCAATGGAAATAAATAAGTAAATGCAGTAGTGGTGTTCAGTTGGGTTTTACGTACCCGAAAATACGCACTCCGACTTCCCGGACCCGTCAGTACGCCCCACCTAGCTCCCCAATGTCCGAGCTATGGTTTCCCGGTCCCTGAAGTCCATTTTATAGTGTTTTATAATTTTTGGAAACATATTATATCATTTTATGATATTATATTATATTTTTAAAATTTTCAGTTGTGGTACCTCTCCCGGGCTGGGTCGGGGTTCCAAAAATACCCAAAAAGTCCCGAACCCACTTTTCTACCTTTTTCTAATTTTCTATATTTTTCTAGAACTTTTCCCAATTTTTCTGATACTTTTCACTTATTTTTCCTATTTTCCAGCAAATAATAATATATATATAATATATATTTATTATTAATTTTTAATTTTAATTTTAATTTTTTTTTTAATTGGGGGGGCCCACCTGGACCGGCCTGGCTGGCCGGTCCGGCCCGGTCCCGGTTCAGGGAAGGGATGCACGCGTGCAGCGCGCGTGCATCACCTTCTTCCCCAAAGAGACGATTTGTCTCTGGTTTAAACCAGAGACAAATCGTCTCTGCTACACATTTTCTTTTTTTTTTAAATTCCTTGCTTCTTCTTCTCTTCTCTCCATTTCTCTTCACTCTATTTCATTTGAAGATCCTTAAATCCTCAAAATCTCACCTCAAATCCACAAAAACAAACCCCAATTCTCGGATTTCATGCATGCAACAAAAATCTGAAATTACCCAAATTCGTCACCAATCAATGCAAGTCCGAGTACAACTAGTGTAATTCATCACAAGAACTCAAAAACCTCCAAGATGACCTCCAAAAAACCATTAAAAATCAATGTAAATTCGAATTTCACCAATACCCATTTTAATGAAAAATCCACAAAATTGAAAATTTATTACCTTAGCTTGAGTGTTAGACGCCCAGAATTATCTCCCCCAAGCCTTAAAATTGTCCTCTCCAACCTCAGATCTCTCCCTGATCTCTCTAATTTATTTGAGCATTTGCATCATTTTGCATGTTGACACCCATCGATGATATATATATAGTTGTGATTTTAATCTAGCGCGAACACGCATCCCGAGGACGGTCTAGCGGCCACTGAACACCATGTGTCACCAACTTTCTGGACACCCTATCATGACACCATGCATCTCAAATTTCCTTGTTGTGCATCTCGATGACAATCCTAAGTGTACTGATTTATTCACTTCAAACTATAGGATTCTATTTATTCCAATTTGATTTAACTTATACAATTTATTATAGGCATCTATAAATTCCATAAATTCGTAAATATGGTCACACTAATTTCCCGACCACTCGGCACCCCGTGCCCCATGTCCGGCACGCTTCCCGAGGCGTCCCACGCTTAGTGTACCCAATTTAATTTCCTTAGCTTAGCCTAAGCTTATATATTTACATTTTATTAAATAAATCCTCAACCATAACATGTTTAAATAATTTAAATCTAATTAACCCCAACGCCCGGCCTCACTGCTACTAAACCCCGCGTTGGTGCGTTCTCCGAACTAAAACCCCGGCTCACAACTCGCCCGAAAATTTTATTTTAAATGCACACCGGTGACAGATAATATATCATTATCAAGAAAATGAAAATATCAATAAATCACCGAAAATTAGAAACAACAACAATACACAGTCAATACTAGGTCCAGAACATGCCTAATCTATCCGCGGCGTCCACGTGTCGTCCGAGCTGGCGTCCTAATCTGAAATAAGGTAAATAACGGCGTTAATAAAATAACGGGCCGTTACAAAAACCGTCACAAAGAGGAGAAAAATTTTCAAAACTAAAAACAGTGAAACCGAGAGAGCGAGGGGACAGTCGAGCTCACCTTGGTGTCTCCGGTGGGTGGCCAAGGTCCAATGCCGTGAGGGTGACGGTGGTGACTAGAAAACGAGAAAGAAAAATAGTCGAGAGTGAGAGAGAACACGTGAACTGCCAAGAGAGAGAAGAGAAGGAAGAGAGGGAAGAAAGGAGCTCACCCAACGTCGTAGGTGGTGGTGGAGGGATCAGTTGCCGTGGTCGAGGGTGGCGACACAGCTGAGGTTGAGGGAGAGCACGTGAGGCCGAGAGCAATGTGGGCTGGCCGAGAGTCGAGAGCGTGGAGAGGAAAACCGAGAGTGAGTGCGTGAGTGAGGAAACGAGAAAGAGAGAGAGAGAGAGAGACATTGGAGAGAGAGACTCACCTCGTCGGGGTCAGTGTCGCCGGTAGGAGGCGGCGGCAGTGGCGAGAATGGTGGGGAGGTGAATAGTGAAGGCTAGATGGGGAAGATGATGAATAGTGTGTATTAGGGTTTTTGTTTGTTTATATATATGTAACATAGGTGAAATGACCCATTTGCCCTTAAACTCTCACTTGTCCAACCCTTGGCCAGCTACCCTTATGGGACATTTGGCTTATCCTCTTAATCTAACACATATCCCCATCTCTATGACCATCCAATGGTTCTCCTCACTCACTTGTGTCACTTTAACAATCTTATCCTATATTAACCCATTAATTTTATTAAATTACCAATAAGGTTACACAAATTCTCGCCTACTCGGTACACCGTGTCCCGCATTCGACACGCTTCTCGAGGCGGTCCCACTCTTGGGATTCGAATAAATTCCCTCATGCTTTTGTTATACTTTATTGTTAGAATTTTATTTCCTCAACTTAGGTCATGTTTTTCATTTGACTTTGTTTATTAATAATATCCACTAAAACGGTTCTCGAAACCCCGTTTAACTAGGCGACATCTCACTCAATTAAAATATAGCCCAAATGGCTCGAGACCCGTAGAATACTAATATACTAATACATGCATTATCATCTACAAATAACCAAATTTTTGGGTCGTTACAATTATGTCTTGTATAACACTGGGACATGTATTGGGATTTGAGAGACTAGGGATATCATGTATGATTGTTTTGCATAGCTTTGATCACCAGACATACATGTATTTATCCATTTCTCAGGGTTTCCACATAAGTAGGTTATCCGTTATTCCTGATTTCCATTTTTATAGTTATAGTTGATTTTGGTAATTTCTGCTGCGAATTTTCTAATAACTTTATAATCCTATAACTCATGCATTTGAATGATTAACTAATGTTATATCTAAAGATTTGAGGTTGACTAGGATGCGTAGACTTCGCGAGTAAGGACTCGGGGGCTACGTAGACCTAGGTCGGGCGGGATCCAGTTTTATGGGGAACTGGGGCCGTCACAACTTGCAAGGACGTTAACTTGCAGGGATTTAACTAACTGAGAAGTATATATTTTCATGTTTGGTTTAATTTAAAACTTCATGGAAAGTTTCAAATTTAGAAAAAAATAAAACATAGGAATTGTTTTCAAAAAAATAAAATATAGGAATTGACATAAATACCCTTTCAACAAAAGCGATTGAAGTAAGTAATAAATATGTCGTTATAATTGTATCCATAATTGATGTGAGTAATAAATATGTCATTAATAAAAGGGTAATTGTCTCCATAATTAAGCTTATAGGGAGAAAACTCTTCCAGGGAGTGAGGAAGTTATCTTACCTTGTTGGGGGAGTTCATAGTTAACTCACAATGAGGTCATTAAGCCCACCAAACAAGATTAATTGGAACTTTAAGACACAATAGAAAATCGCTAATTAATATTTGCATCCAATCTCACCCCAAATACAGTGCACTAAGCATTATGGGTGCACAAACTCTAACACACAATCCTAATCCAAACATTTTTTTTTTGGATAGGAAAGAAACAACTTTTATTTCTACCAATGTTTGAACCCATGACCTCTTACATCCAAATCTCATACTAAACCATTGAGACACCCAATTATCCTACTCCTAACATCAATACTACTAATCATATATATCTCAAAGATAATCAAATCTTACTAAACCACAAACTAAAACACCAAAGTACTAATTAGACCATGACATGGAGTTTGAGTCATCAGCAGAAGACGTGAGGCATGCACGGTTGATACGATTCTGTTGGTGTTGGACTTGTTGAAGTTGTTGGTTAAGTTGGTTGATACGAATCTGTTGGGTTTATTGGAGTCGTTGATTCATTTGGTTGGTTGATACAAATCTGTTCGAGACATTGAAGTCGTTGATTCATTTGGTTGATACAAATTTGTTCGAGATATTGAAGTCGTTGATTGTTCATTTGGTTGTAGAGAGCAGTCCTTGATTGTCAAACTGTTTTAATTTCGAAAAAAAAAACCACATAAATGACAGTTTGTTTGCACAAATAGGATTAGCTAATCAATGTACTTGATTCTATGTCTGGTATTATATTGAACCATGAATGATTAATGAAATTTTGATTTCTCTTCAAAAATAAAATAATAATAATTCTAATATGTGTTTGTGCTAATAATGAGCAAAATCACTCACACTATGTGGTATTATTGTATGAGGGTGGGGGTTCGGGTCCAAGGGGAGTAAGATTAGTTGGTTTATTTCTTATAAAAAAGTAAAAAAATAAAATAAAAAATCACATGGGTGTATCTAGGATCTCTTGTATAATAATTACCCATATGTATGGAGAACGACTATAATGACAATGAGAAGTCACACCTCAACATACATTGGCTTACAAGTGTCATTCATGCCCACCTTGAGATACGTGCACGCATAGATCCCAGTTAATAACACGTAGGTCGATGCAAAATGGAGGAACTCTTGTGGGCCAATGTGTGTTGGGTGTGACTTATTATTATTATCTTATTTTCCATCCTCTAATACTTCCAGAATTTTAAAATGGAAAATGATAAAATGTCTCACTTTCAACGCACACTTTGGATGCACACCCTTTTTTTAGTCATTTATGATTTTTTTCTTGTCTCCCTAGGCGTGGGCCTCATATCTGACAAGTGTGCACTCAAAGTGTGTGTTGAGAGTGTGTTAGATTATTATTTTCATTTTAGAATAGAAAGTAACTTTCTTGCCAATTAAAAAAAAAAAGGAAGAAAGAAATTCCATCTCCCTTGATATCTGCTAGTTCGATATCCCAACTGAATCACCCAAGCAGTTGCTGTGCTTCCCCAATTAGCAAAGGCTTTTCCATTAATAGTACCGTTCTATTTATAGAACCATAACATACATAATTATTCAAATTGAAATTTCAAACTTAACTAACATAATCTAATTTAAAAGAGACAACTACTAATCCTAAATTCTAGATCAACATCAAAGACATTTTCAACAAAGGTAGTGCGCCAGACTTCTACTCACCATATGGGCTTCATGTTTCGTTCAGCTGGTTCCGGATCGGTTTTGTCTCCATTCTCGACTTCTTGGATGGGCATTCACTAAGCTCACTTCAACGTAATAAACTTGGATGAGCTCTCTTCTAGAAGACTTTGCAGTGGTGATAAATTTCCTTGACAGAAGGGCTTCATGTTGTGCTATGGTCGTTGGTTTGTGATGAATGACATGTTCCAGGCCTTTTTTTTTGGGGCTTCGCTGTCAGCAAGCCACAAAAGTGTAAAGGCAAGCCACATACTAAGGGCACCCCTTTCAATTTATATGGGCACCCCATTGTAATGTTTTTCTTCCCTAAATACCCTTTTTGATTTAGAAGGGCACTCCACACCAATTCGTCCAATCGAATCGAACTCTAGATCCCTTTGTCTCATCCAATCTCTTTGTCTCTTTCAATCTCTCATGTTGGAATATGTGGACCAAAAAGTTTAGTCCCACATAAGTTATCTATGGCTTATTGAAGAAGTTCATAAGAGTGGATGTCTCATTTCATAGTACCGAGACCTTTTGAAGTAAAACCTCACACCTAATGTTGAGGTGGTTAAGTTAGAGACAATATCGGTACTAACGGAGATCTACGTGCCCACGCGGTGCATGCGCGGATGGGGCCCAACAAGTGGTATCAGAGCCGATGGTGCGGCTTGGACAAAGCATGTCTATTGGTGGTCATGGTAGCGACGATGGATCATGCGGTGTGCCCATCTTTGATGGATTTCGGTTCAAGGTGGAGATTGTTGGGATGTGTGGACCAAAAAGTTTAGTCCCACATTGGTTATCTATCGAACAGTTGAAACTTCATCAAAAAGTTTAGTCCCACATTGGTTCCCATCAACCGAACTAAATGTGTATGTTCAGTTACCATCAATCGAACAGTTGAAACTTGATCGGTTGCCTGTAACCGAACATACAAGTTTAGTTTGGCCCTGTGAGGCCGAACCAAAAATTGACAAACAAAGGAATTATTGCAACATCTACCTCTCCATGTTGCACATCATCATTCCATATATGTTCATCCTCCATTTTCGATCGTTAACACCCAACTATGATACCAAATGACCAAGCCCTAAAAAACTAAACAAAGGTGTTCAAACCCATCTATTCAAAATAGCTTCAAAGCCTATTTTCGTCCATCAAACATGAAGGAGAACATACTTCCAACAATTGTTACGATCTCTAGACTCGAAAAAACCAATGCAGTGTCGCTGGTAGTCGGAGGAATTAGAGGCAATTTTTTGGTGTGCACAAATAGGGCATGAGAGGAACCGTGAGAGGTAGAGGTCAAGGGAGAGAATTTGGATTTGTAAAGGGGTAAGTTGGTACTCTCATATGGGCCAAATATTGTGTTTTTTTTTAAAAAATTTAGCGGCTTGCCTTATACTTTTGTAGTTTGCACATAGCGCTGTTAAGATTTTGACAGAAAGTAATGACAATAGTAAAACAAGAAAAGAGAGAGAGAACAAATCACCAGAATTTTATATGTGGGAAACCCTCTAAGGGAAGAAAACCCACAGCCGCAAACACAATCTTATTCAAGACTCTCACAGCTCATACTTTTTGTACATCAGAGAGAGATATATATACTTATAGAGAAAGTAAATCCCTGTTAGAATACAATCCCAATTAGAATACAATCCTTATTAGAATACAATCCTTATTAGAATACAATCCCTATTAGAATACAATCCTTATTAGAATACAATAGTAAACTAATCATATGGATCATACATGGACTTTAGAAATCAGGCCCACATACTTAACATATCTCCCACTTGGGACTGATTCTAAAATTATTTTCTCGTATAGTAGTATCTCCTTCTCATGTAGTGTCTTTAGGCGGCGGCTGCCTTGTCGTCTTCAAGTAGCAAGACCAAGAGAAGCTATGCAAAAGTTCAGCTTCTCTTTAGGGACTGATTTGGTGAGCATATCTGCAGAACTTTTGTTGGTGTGTACTTTCTATCTCTTTCGATCTTCAGTCCCAAAATTTGTTTCGCAGCACCTAAGTCTTTTATTGAAAATTCTTTCGCCATTTGCTTTTTCAAATTTTCAATCTTTTCAATGTTGGAACTTGCAATCAGCATATCATCGACATATAGGAGCAAAATAACATACGTATTGTCAAATTTCTTGAAATAACAGCAGTGATCTGCATGACAGCGTATGTACCCTATTGTTAACATGAACTTGTCAAACTTCAAATAACATTGTCTGGGGGCTTGTTTCGGACCATAAAGGCTTTTGTGCAACTTACACACTAGATGCTCCTTACCAGCCTCTACATATCCCTGTGGTTGTTGCATGTATATATTTTCCTCCAAGTCACTATGAAGAAAGGCAGGTTTTACATCCAACTGTTCTAAATGTAGATCCTCTGCAGCAACAATGCTTAGAACAGTTCTAATTGTAGTCAACTTGACCACAGGAGAAAAATCTCAGTAAAATCAATACCTGCCTTTTGTTGGAAACCTTTTGCTACCAATCTGGCCTTGTACCTTTGAGAACCATCTTGCTCCTGTTTCAGTCTGTACACTCATTTGTTCTGAATCGCCTTCTTTCCAGTTGGAAGCTTGACCAAATCCCAAGTCTGATTTGTGTAGAGAGACTTCATTTCGTCATCCATGGCTTTCTTCCATTCTTCCTTATTCTCGACTTGCATTGCTTCCTCATAGTAATTGGGTTCACCACCATCTGTGAGCAACAGATAGTGTATGGATGGAGAGTAACGGTTTGGAGCATTGATGGTCCGTCTTTCACGTCGAAGTGCAATGGGTGGTGTCACTGGCTCCTCCTGAACTTCATGTTCATCAATGTGTTCAGTAACACTCTGACCAGGATCATAGAGAGGGATATCGTCAAGTTCAAGATACTTTGATCCTTTTGGTTCCTCTTTCTTCTTGATCCTATCCTTATACAACACATCCTCATTGAATATGACATCTTTACTTCTGATCACCTTTTTACTCTCAGGATCCCATAGCCTATAACCAAAGCTATCAACTCCATATCCCAGCAAGATGCACATTTTGGACTTTGCATCTAGCTTTAACTTATTTTCAGCATTGATATGGACATAGGAAATACAACCAAAGGTTCTTAAGTGTGAAAGTTTTACTTCCTTTTTTGTCCATTCCTCCTCAGGCAGTCTGCAATCAATTGCGGTAGATGGTCCTCTGTTGATCAGATAAGCAGCAGTATTCACAAGCTTCAGCCCAAAACTACTTAGGTAGCCCAGCACTCAACAACATGCTCCTAGCACGTTCCATAATGGTTCGGTTCATACGCTCAGCTATACCATTCTGTTATGGTGTCCTTGGTACTGTCTTTTCTCTTCTGATGCCATACATAGCACAGTACTCATCAAATTCCTTGTTACAGTACTCTCCACCATTATCTGATCTCAAGCATTTCAGCTTTAGACCTGTCTGGTTCTCCACTAGACATTTCCACTTTTTGAAAATTTCAAACACTTGAAACTTATTTTTCATAAAGTAAATCCAGAGCTTTCTAGTCGAATCATCAATGAAAGTAATGTAATAACGAGAGCCATTAAGGGAGGATACCTGTGAAGGACCCCAAACGTCCGTGTGCACAAGTTCTAGCTTTTCGATTTTGGGAGTTTCGCCTTTTTAGAAAAACTGACAACTTTTTGTTTTCCAACCACACAACCTTCACATAGAGACAGATCTACACATGACAGTCCATCTAACTTCCCTTTTGACACCATTACCTTCATTCCCTTCTCACTCATATGCCCGAGGCGTTGATGCCACACCTTTGCACTGACCTCAGAGGAGGCCACATTCATGGAGTTTTCATTGAGAACTCTGTAGAGAGTACCATCTCTCTGACCATGTGCTACTACCATGGCACCTTTTATGATCTTCCAAGATGTTTTAGTGAACTTCATCTCAAGACCTGCATCATCAGTAAGTTGGCTTACCGAAATTAGATTTCTAGCAAGTTTCGGCACATGTTTAACTCGTTGCAACCTCAACTGCGTCCCATTTTCCATTCCTATCAGCACGTCTCCTTTACCGATTATGTCACAGGGTTCATCATCACCAAGGTACACCTTGCCGAAATTGCCCTTCTCATAATTAAGAAAATATTCTCTGTTGGAAGTAGCATGAAACGATGCACCAGAATCTAGTATCCAGCAGGATTCATCTTTACTGTCACAACACATGATCAACGCTTCATCTGAACTTGATTCGTTTGAGACATTCACCGAGTTGTTGTCTTTATCGTTTTCATCTACCCTTTTCTTTGGTGCTTTACAGTCACGCTTGAGATGACCTTTCTTCTTGCAATTCCAGCAAGTTATCGAGGCCCTCGACTGACCTCTTCTAGATTGTGAGCGTCCATTTCCTCGGCCATTCGACCTCTTTGAGGATCTGCCCCGTTCCTCAGTATTCAGGGCACTATTAGAAACATCATCAGAAGAGTTGTTTCTCCTTCGCGTATCTTCATCAAGAAGAACTCCCACTACATCCTCAAATTTCAGAATACTGGACCCTGATGAGTTGCTTACAGCCATAACCAAACCATCCCAACTATCGGGTAAACCCGACAAAATAACAAGAGCCAATACTTCATTATCAAAGATAATACCCACAGATTCTAACTGACTAGTGATTGTATTGAAATCACTCAGATGCTCTTGTATAGATCTACTTTCAGGTTTCTTCATATTAAACAATCGTTTCATTAAGAATACCTTGTTTGACGCCGATGGTTTCTCATACATCCGTGTTAGGGCTTTCATCACATCTTGTGTGGTCTTCTCTTTGGAGATGTTGAAGGCTACCGATGATGACAGTGAAAGGCGAATCGCACCCAAGGCCTTTCGATTTAGGATTTCCCAAGCCTTGTCATCCATATCTATAGGTTTTTTGCTCTTGCCACCGAGCGGTAAGTAGAGATCCTTCTGATATAGGTAGTCTTCGATCTGCATCTTCCAAAATCCAAAGTTCGAACCGTCGAACTTCTCAACCCGTAACTTCCTTTCTTCTGCCATTACTCCCACTTGAGAATAACCTTGCTCTGATACCAGTTGTTAAGATTTTGACAGAAAGTAATGACAATAGTAAAACAAGAAAAGAGAGAAAGAGAACAAATCACCAGAATTTAATATGTGGGAAACCCTCTAAGGGAAGAAAACCCACAACCGCCAACACAATCTTATTCAAGACTCTCACAACTCATACTTTTTGTACATCAGAGAGAGATATATATACTTATAGAGAAAGTAAATCCCTATTAGAATACAATCCCAGTTAGAATACAATCCTTATTAGAATACAATCCTTATTAGAATACAATCCCTATTAGAATACAATCCTTATTAGAATACAATAGTAAACTAATCATATGGATCATACATGGGCTTTAGAAATCAGGCCCACATACTTAACAAGCGCGACCTTTTTTTTTTTTTTTCTCTCTGTTTACATTTTCTTTGTTTGGTCTTGGTGTATGGCTCCCGTTTGGTGAGAGCTTGTTGTCGGTTCTATTGAAATAAGGAGCGAAACAAAGTTTGAGTGAAGAAAGTTTTCCTCTTGGTTAGTTGGTAGTTCGTGGTTCCGATATGGTTACGGAAGGCTACCTTTTTCATGATTGGGGGTCAACTCGACATTGATCTCGTAGGTGGAGAGAGGATCGAACTGGATTTTGTGCGGATGGAGCGAATAGGTGAAAATTTTTGAAGGCTATTCCACTTTTTTCTTTTTTGATTTGAAAGAGAGGGAGAGGGTGCCTTTTTGTGTGGAAAATGTTCCCACAAGGAAAATGTCTATTTCTTATCAAAAAAAAATAAAACACTGCTTCAAGGCCTCTAAGAGTGATGTCCCTCACCTCTCCCAAACCCAGACCAATCACATACAACATAATATCCCTCCTAAATCTTCTTTTTTTTTGATGAATCAGATGTCCTTTCTTTTGTTTAGATTAATAATTGTTCTTAAATGAGTAAACATGTTTTTGTTTTGATTAAGAATTGTTTTTTTACAAAATAAATGATTTCATTCGTTTCAGCTAGCTGATACATAGAATTATATCAATGATAATACATCCATATGTGATGGTAGAGTACTACCTTCCATCCTGATTTGGCGTGAAAGTGGTGTATGCATCCTACTTGTTTCAGTTTGCTCCAATCTCCTACTATTTGTTGACAGATGGAAAAGTGGTCACACCCATTTCTATTTTCAATTTTTACATCACCCACATTTTGAAACACCATTCTTGAGTAAAATCAACTAGAGGTCTTAAGTTAGCGATCAAAAAAGCACAAAAAGAAATGCAGCTCCAGTAATTTCCTACTCAACAATTGTGCAATGAAAATATGAATCATGGATAGCTAGCTAGCTAGCTTTGTTTTAAATAAAATTAGAAACAAAGATTTTTTTAGTATAAAAAAACTAGCAACAGAGATTATAGCAAGACATAGTGAAGGCAATTGAAATTAGGAGTTGTATACAGCTGATTGTGATTCTATAATATCATAAAACCTGACTGATCAATAGCTAACGAGTAAGAATCAAAATATTGAAATTAGGAGTTGTAAACAACTGATTGTGATTCTATAACATCATAAAACCTGCCTTATCAATAGCTAACAAGTAAGAATCAAAATCAAAAACATACCTAGCTATGAGCTTAGAGCACTGAGAGACTCCATTGCTATACATCACGGGACAACTTCTGCAAACGATATTACAGTGCCCTGATGCGGTGGAGATGGTGGTTGTTTCCAAACCAGCAGTAGCATTGAACTCAAAAAACTGTTTGGTGAGCTTAACTGCTTATTTCAATAGGCATTATCGGTTGTGCTCGGTTGAACTAAGAAAACTGAATCATGCCAAAGTTAGCATGAACTATAGATGGGAGAACATTCAAGGCAATCTTTAAGAACAGCACTAGATTATTCAAAAAACACATACACCAGCCCCAGACCCACTGATCAATCACTTATGCTATATGAAGCAGAACCAGCCCAAGCTGTTGCAGTCCCTCTAGTTGTCAAGGTTAGACCGCCACATCGCCAAATCCCATTAAGCACCGCCACACACCATCATCGTTCCTGCACAATCATCTCCACACCAGGTAGAGAGCGAGCCTTACCAATCAGCATTTAAAAAGCCCCCATCCCTTTAGACAGAGCACAGATGCCAGCCCGAGGTTTGGTGAGGGACTCCACAGCCAGGCATTAAACTATATTTGAGAACAGAACAATCTTGCTTATTACTTGAAAACTCAAATCTTCTAAACAGTAAACCACATGCGTTGCTATGTATCGCAAAGCTCGCTTATTATTTGAAAACAAAAGAGTCAGATTAAAAAATTTCAGTTGCTTCTAAACCTTCCCATCAGAAGGTCGGTTGTCGTTGCCTCTCAAGGAATCACCAAGACTCACTTTTAATTCTGAAAGCTTGCTCTCCAAACTCTTAATCTTTATCTTGTCCAAAGATTGAGCCAACTCTAAATCCGCCTTTTCCATTTTCAACTTATCCGTCAACTCCACAGCGGCGTTCTTCTCAGACTCGAGTTCGACTATCATTTCATCCAAACTTGCAATATAGGTTTTCAAATCCAGGATTTTTTGGTTCAGAGAACTTATCACCCCTTGGTTGCCATCCAGGGGGTTCTCACGTCTTGTTCTGGCATCCATTTTCAAAGAAACAATACATTTTAACTTCTGCTCCTTGTTATCAAAACTTGCAATTAATTTTTTGATATACTGGTTTTTCATCATCTCATAAACGGCTTCAGAGTCGATGTCGTCAGGGTAAAAGAATGGCCGAAACTCGCACTGCTCTGTGCATTTGGCATGATCAAGTTTGCACAGGCCACAGCTAGGCATTTTCATCCAATGAAGACTAGTGGTCTTCACTCTTCAACAAACAAGGGAACAACTTCTTCAACAAAGCAATAAAGGGCTTCAGAAAAAACACCAAATAAACAAGGATAATCTTAAAATCTTTATCAATAAGAGCAACTATGAACAGAGCAATAAAGAATTTTAGATAATGCCCCGTTAACAAGGATAAATTTGAAATCTTGTTTTTCCTTTAAGAAAAAAAAAAATTGAAATCTTGATTAAAGAAAACGTGAATGAAAGAGCAACTCAAACATAGCAACAAAGAATTAAATGAAATACCACATTAATAACAATAGTAATCTTGAAATCTTAAAGAACGTGAATGAAAGCTAAGAAATGGTTCGATTACCCTGTGTTCAAATCAGATGATACGAGATGCAAGTCTCATCGAACAGAATTTCTTCAAATGGCCGAAGTGAACAATTGGATTTGGAGCACATATCTTTATTTCACCAAAATCAGTACAAGAACAGCAAAGCTTAACAATCTGCACAGCGAGATCAGAAATTGAAGAAATGTGTTTGACGAATTGGCGGGAATGCAAGAACGGGTTGCTAACTGTGAGAGCAGCTCATTAGATAACGTGTCTCAGATGTGATGTAGCGTATATAGCTTGTGTTTTGATAAGTGAGTCACGTGAGAAGAGCGTGTTGTGTGTGAGTGTCCTAATATCTGATATGACACGTGTAGGGTCGAGATGAAAATCCCTTGTATATAATGTGTAACTGTAACAAACACTGTTCATAATCAAGAATCGAGAGCTTGAGCTCTGTGTTTCCATAACAGATCGTCGCTTGATTTATGTTACATGTATCTTCTCACTAACAGATGTCCCACTATCTAAGCATTTGGGGGCTTCAGTAATAAGTGCCATTTTTTTTATATGTTGGGCCCACCAATGATCCAAATTATTACGGTTTTTTTTTTTTTTTTTGATATCATTATTACAGTTTTTGTTGGATTTACCCGGTTTGTTAAGTGTACTGTGTACCCCATTTTTTGAATTCTAATTGCTAAATTTGCCAAATTTTTTTGTTAAAATACCCAAAATATCCTTTTGTTAAAGGTACCCCACTTTTTGTTGAACATACACCATAACTCAAACATACCTTTGTCTCGTCGACCTGTGGGTTTCAGATATACAAGGCCGACCTACTCCCACCGAGGCCTATTTAGAGATCTCGGTCGGCTTTATCTAGCTCCACTGAAACCTCTTTGATTGACTCCCACCAAAACCAATAAAGAGATGTTGGTGGGAGCCGTTGACCTTGTGTGTTTGAAACCCTCAGATGACAAGAACGAACAAAACACAATTCAAAAATTCAAAAAAAATACATGAAATGACCAAAAAATTAGAAAGTTTTGCTCGAAATCGCAAAATGTCTCCAAAGTGCAAGATTCAAGCCCTAAACCCAACAACACAAAAACAACTCAAAAACAACAGAATTCCAAAGAAAATTCATAAACCGACACCAAAAAATGTGGAAATGCATTTAGGGCATCAAATTGATGTGGTTTCGCTTGGGTTTCATCGAAGTTTGGTCAGAGTGAGGGGCGATTCGAGAGAGGGAGAGTCGGTTGAGTGACCAGGGTACACGTATATGGGTGAGCAAAAAAACCTTTTATATGGATGGCAGTTGGGTCATTTCACATTTTCTTAAAAAAGTGGAATAAACTCAGCAAAAACAAGGTATGTTTAGTCACTCCCTTTTTTATTTATATGTACACAATCGAGTAATGCTGCCATTATTGAGGGTGCGGAGGACTCCAACAGTATGGTGATATTAGGAGTTTTTTAACACTATTTATGTACGTCAAATATGTAAATTAATGAGTTTAAATGTGTAACTACACTATAAGATTTTGTTTTTTTTTATTAGCAAGATTTTGTTTTGAAAACATACACTACAGCTACCAAAAAAAAAAACTTACATTACAAGATTTTAACTTGTAGCATCAGACATGCTATTTTTTTCAAGTATAATAGAATTTTTAAGTATAATAGAATTTCTTTAATCATCATGGCTCAATCCATTTTTTTTGGTTTCCCACATGTAGCGCCCGACGCCAACTGCACCAACTAATCCATACTTAAGCACTATCGGGCCCCATATTAGGGGCGACCTTCCCAACCTAATTTTTTCTATTCACTAGACTCGAACTGTCAAATCCCAAAGTTTCATAACCTATAATTACAGCTAATTAAGGGATTAACATGACTTAATGGTGGTTTAGGTCGTGAGTCGGAAGCTAAGGACCCGTGAAATAGAGATTTACTGGCAATTGCATGGTTGTGTGATGTATTCTTAGTGTTTTGTAGTATATATTATGTTATTTTTTGAAACTCAAGTTAACCAGGTAAATTTTAAATTAGCGGAGATGTGTCAAAACAAATCCCGGCATAATTATAATCTAGACTCAAATCTTGGTCTCAAATTTCATAGAATATGGATCAGTCGTTTATAGCTTGAAATGAGAATTTTCGACTTAATGAACTTAATATGTCGACGTGGGACCCACACCTCAATTTGCGTGCAAGTCGAGGTCCGGAGTAGTGGAACAAATTGGAAATGACGTTGTGAGGCTCCATGTCGAATTTCATGCCGTTTGTATGTCCCAAGCTCAAGAAGTGACGTTATGGTTGTCAAACTAGAAGAGGGGCTTTTAATTAAGTTTAATAAAAAAATGGTTTTATTTGATAAGAGTAAAATGTAGAGGGAGGTCCTTACAAATTGGATATAAAATTGAAAATAAAGAGGCGAGGGCTATGGAGGGGTTTAAGAATAAATAACCAAATTATGGTTAAGTAAGTGAGGATTTGGCTCTTAAAGCCAAACCTCTCCACCGCCTCAACTAGCCCATTCGCTCTCTCATTTACTCTTCCTTCAAGTTGGCTCTCTTGTTCCCCTCATCTTGCTAACTAGTCCTGCGATTAAGTTCAAGCATTCCCCGCAAGTTCCGAGCTTGGTTGGAGTGATGTGAAGCTAGGAGAAGGATGGTGGTCACACTTGACGTATGGACAACAAAGCTGTCAAGAAAATAAGGTGAGTTCTCTATTTGGGTTGAGTTTTTGGTGGTTTTGAGGGTTATTCGAGGTCTAGGATAGGAGGGAGTCGATGTAGGTGTCGAAGTTGTCGAGGATTAGGTGGTGGTTGGGGGTGGTTTGTTGAAGAAAGAAAATTTTTCTTAACAAAAACATACTGCTGTCATGGTGTTGTTTGTATGGCCTTGCCTTGGCATGTGCGAGGCAAGGGTGCCTTGCACAACGAAAGGCAAGGGCTTGCTTTTACTTGCCTTACTTTTAGTCAGGGCCATACATGGCCCAATGATGGACAAGGGTCTGCCCAGGGCAGATTCATGGTCTGCCGAATTGATTCGACCAAAAATATGAAAAAAAACTCAGAAAAATATGAAAATTTGGAGAATTGATTAAAGGGAAAAAGCTAAAATGTCCCACTATTGACACTCACTAAGAGCACGCACCTTGATTTTTAATTTTTTCTTTTAATTTTTTTTTACAATTTTGTGCCTGAGGATAATGCTAAGATTACCCACTACTGACACTCACTACGACTACAAAATTGTTAAAAAACAAAAAAGGTGTGTGCTCATAGGAGTGTCCGTAGTGAGTCACCGTAGCATTCCCCTTGATTAAAATAATATAATTTTGAGAATAAAGTGAAAATTAGAATTTTCGAGGTTGTTATGCCGAGTTTTGCCTCGAAAAGCGTGTTGCGGCGCTCAAAAAGACTCGAAATTTGGAACATTGGTTCAAGGGCTAGAAAACATATTTTTTTGATGTCAAATAATAATTTTGAGTCAAAAATGGGATTCAAACATCATAAAACTTATTTTGAAGGATTTGCAAGGTTTTTGGGATGATTGTATCTGGGATGATTGTATCGATTAAAGTATGATTAATTGAAAACAATTATCGAAGTGAATTTAATTGGAGACTTAACGAATATTTAAATGAATTGTAAGACCACTTTACTAACCCGAAGTGTGTGGAATCACTTGGTTGCGTTTGTACTGTAAGTAACTTCCATAGTAACATTTACATTGTATGATTATACATTTCATATAAAATTGCATTGATTCTTGTTATTGTATTATTTATTGTACATGCATATACGGGGGGAGGATAGGGGTGATTCGAGTCTCCTTATAGTGTTTACTATACAATGGTTATAGGAGAGAATACCATATTATGCTCGAGCAGTTGGAGTCCTTGATTCTTTGCATCACATGGTTATCATGAGATCATGTTGAACCAGATCATACTCCTATAGTCTAGAGGAACGAGACTTGTTTGGCTATCCTTTCAGTACATGATTCGTTATTGTTGTTTACTTGCCACTTTTGGAAGACGCCATCTGATTGTGGTCGGATCACAGAAATGGGATGGATTTCATTTTTGTATATTTATGATTCCTTGCAATATTATTGTTCCTTTTTAAATTCTTGGAATACAATGCATTTGATTACCACAGGTGTACTGGATAGTGTGGGATTTACTTATTTGACATTATCGAATGGTTTCATTGGGTAATGACAGGTTCCCATGGCGACAAGGGAAAGAGAAAGCTTTCAGACTTTTTGTGACTTGTTCAACTTCCTTTACTTTATGTATGGATTGTTTTTGATATACAATATTGTATAAATGGTTTTGTGGGTTCCTGTGTGGCTAAGTTCTCTTTTGAACTGTTGTAACAGTTTTGAGTTGGATTGAAACTATTTTGGGACTTACATTAGTGTTTGGTTAAGGATGAAAATGATTTTTAATCTTTTAAAATAGGTTAGAATGAATGTATATATTTTGTTGATAAAATATATTGTTATAGGGTGGATTGTGAGAGCAGGTTTTGTTTCAAGATTTTTGAAGGCAGGGTTTTCCGATTCAGGCTTAGAAATAGAGGAGGTGTTGGCGAAATTTTTTAAAAAATCTTGAGGTTAATTTAACCAATCTAAATGAACGTTTGGATTTTAAAATAAATATTTGGATCCTTTGAACTCGAAAAAGTTATGTTTTGGAGACTTGAGAGGCTTAGGATTTGTTTATTTACAGTGGGAAGGATAAGGTTGACTAGATTATGCGAGGATTAAGGTAATCTAGGCCGGTTGGATGCTCCAATTAGGTGGGGTCTGACACGAACTCAAGACTTCGTTTAAAGGGACAAAGTCCCTTTACCATTCGAGCCAACCGACCCAATCGGTTTTTGGTGTGGCTCAATACATTCAATAGGACCACGAATAGACATAGTATCCATTATAATCCGATTATAAATGAGAGAAATGTTTTACAAACCAAACCCATGCTCATCATCAACATGAAATATTCTTGGCTTAAGTGCAGTTGATTGTTGAGAAGAGCAGGCTTCACCAAGCAGACATGATGGAGTTGGATTGGGAACATTTCAAGAAGGCGGAATGGAGCCAAATTGGAAACATTTTCAAGAAAAAGGAACATAGCCGAATTAAGAATATATTCACATAGATAATTTCAGTTTATATGAAAATCTCATTTTGCAAATAAGAATGCTCTTTCAACTTATATGAAAATCTCATTTTACAAATAAGAAATTGTATTATGCAAGCGAAAATTCTTGTTCTTATCCAAAGAATTTGCCCTTCTTAAGTCCATAATTACACCCTGCAAACTCTCGTTTACCGACTTCAATTGGGTGACTTCACCATTGAATTTGTGACCATCATTTTGTGTCATCTTTGTCGAGGTTCTGGAGGTGGAGAACGAAGGAGGAGAGTGCTTGGTGTCTTTTCAAATCAAAATCGAAAGTGGCAGTTATTGTTTTTGTAGCAGTTAACCATGTGATGGCGTTTTATTTATGTACTTAAATTTTTAATTACATCACTCATGCACAGTTAAGAAGTTCCCCTAAGAAATATCCCGTCACGATATTTGGCTACAAAAAATTAGAGATATTATTAACGATGTAATTAAATTATGGTAATTTAAATGCTAATCTGATTTGACTCAGTCTTTTTCGTAAATATTCTTTCATTTTGTTTTCTTTTTTTATTTATTTCGTAAAGAACACCTATCTTCTGCCGTCATCATGTTAAATTATGGTAATTTAAATGCTAGAAGTTTGAAAGTATTCATTAATGGGAGAATTGAAATTGAGAACAGTAAAAAACTACTTACTATAAAAAATAAAAATTAAAAAAAAATTCCTATCAAAAAAAAAATTTTAAATAAATAAACAGACAAAATTCATGATGCAACAAATTTCATATGCATATTTATTAGGGAAATTCATGGACTCACAGAGCTGCAATCATGAAACACAGAAGCTGTAAGACCGGCAGCAGATGAGCCTTTCCCAGAAGTATAAACTTCCACAGGTGCCGTCTTCTCATAAAACTTGAGAAACTTCATGAATTGAAAGATTTATGATACAAATTGTCATTAGTAACTGACAGGTAATCAATTAGCAGAGAACAAAAGGATATTTTAATAAGAAGTTCAGTGAAACACACCTGTGATTTAGCAGTAGATGTATCTCCCAATAACTGTACATTGACATCGCCTCTAAGCCGTACACCATCAGGGAGCTCATGCACATGGAAACTCATATTAATATTCTTGGTTTCTACTTATTAGATTGCACTATAAGTAGTCAATGTATACCTTTAGTGATCCTCCAAATAAAAGACAAGCCCAGCTTTCTTTACATCATCATGACCAAATATAGATGGAGCAATTTTTTAGCATATTGTTTTGTATGAATTTGGCTCAGAAGCAAACTTTCTGAACTCTTCCACCTATAGAGAAAAGCATAAATCTATGTAAAAAAACAAAGACAAGCAAAGACAAAAAAAATAGGACTCGGCTTCTATACAATTGGTAAGTGTAAGATTTGCACAATTACCAATTGAAACATGCCACGTCTCATTAGATGGAGAGAATAAAGGAGGTGTATCTCTTAACTTTTTTTATTATAGATTTACCCCACTCTTAAGCGACGTCTTCTCTCCCCTTTTTCTATGGGAGATGTGGTGTGCAGGCCCGCGTTTCTGGGCGCCATCCATGCGCATCTAGGGATACACACCCCACGAGTCATGCACCCAGAACTATGTGCGCACACTCCAAAGTCACAATCATTTTCACGCCGGCCCTAGAAAGAAGAAGAGAGAAGACGTTGCTTAACATGCCAGTCACAATCATTTAACAGATACACCCTCCTTTATTCTCTCCACCAAATGACACCTAGCACGTTGCAATTGGTAATTGTATAAATCTTACAATTACCAATTGTATAGAAGTTGCTCAGGGCACCGCTACTAGTAACTTAAAACTAGAAATTGCTTGTGTTTTTACCAAAAAAGAAAAAAAAAATAGCTTGTGTTTGTTAATCCCTTGGACTGATTACATAACTTGCACCCTTACGCTAAAGACATGGAATATTTCCTTTATAAACAATAAACCTGAATTTTGAGATGGAAGTAATTTGTTCTGATACCAAAACAGTTACTGCCCCGGGTGAACCCAGTAACAGCATCCATGATAAGTTGACATAGTTTATCCTACGGACCAAAAAACAGCCCAACACCCTATGTGATAAGACTCACATAAAAGGAAACTGAGAATTGACATTCAAAATGCTTCTATAGATGGATCGAGAAGCATATATGGTAAGAAGATCTAGGTATACATGGAATGAAGGTCAAACACATCCACAAATATTTGATATCCAAAATGTTTCTAAACTCAAGTGTAGCTCATGAGTTTGGAAACATTTTGAATTTCAAATCTTTGTAGGTGTGATTGACCTCCATTCCATGTCAAATCTCAGTTTTCTTTTTTGTGAGCCTTATCACTATATACGTCAAGTTGTTTTTGCTATCAACTATTAATTGAAAGCATAAACTTAGCACTCACAAACATGTGCTAAGTTTACTAATGAGTGAATGCAAGGGTGCAAGGGTTGAAAGACATGGCATTCATAATAATAATGCACATAAAGTGAATAGAACCTGTAACCGTGTCTTCTTCAATAATTCATAGAATGGGACCGAGCGAATGACATTAATCATTTAAGGGTAGATTTTTTTGGATAAGATTTAATGTTAGATTTTTTTTCACCTCTTCAGAAATGAAAGCAGCAGGACCACGAGGATTGGCACATTGGTTTCTTCTATTCCCACAACCCGAATATATGGCTGTCTGACTGCAACTGCCCCTTTATGACTGCACTAAACACAAACACACAGTAGCTTTCAGTACTTACAATTGACTTATGGTACGTTGTATCGGATGTCAAATTATATTAAATCGTGAAACTTAAGCTGCAACTGAGTTAGCTGCTTGATATATACTGTAAATTCCCATTATTGTCAATCTAGTTCCAGGCACAATTGTTTGCACAAAATGGTGATCCACAGAGAGAAGCATGTTCCTCAGGAGCTCCCCAGTAGGCACATCCTTCAAATTTGAGGGCAATTCACGCCAATTAGGCCTAAGAGAAAAGTGAAACCTTCAAGAAATTAAACCACAATGCTTACCTCTGGATTCTCTTGCAGTTTGAGGGTCTGTTGATCAACATACTAGCTTTTATAAGGAACTATAATCCAATGATCAACTGGACAAGCTGCTTCAATTCCAGGCTGTGAAAAAATACTGTTGATTGATATAAAGGCCATTAACTTTTCACTCATGACAAAAAAAAAAAGTCAAAATTCTTTGAGACAAACCTGAGGAAAATGGTCGCAGGAGCGTGGAACGATGGCACCGCCAAGCCCTGGACGACATGGAACTATCTTAATATTTGGCAGTTCTTACACATTAGTGTCACATAAGTGGCCTTGGGCTTTGTCCTCGTCACAGCAATAGTGATTCCAGAAATCTTAACCAATTTTGATATACACTGAACCTGGCCTAATCAACATCCACAATTGCAAAGGAAAAAAAAAAAAAAAAAAAACTTTTTTTTGGATAAGATTGAATGAACAAGGATTTCTCATGGACAAACATAACTACAAAATTATGAAACAAACACAAATGCAATCTAAAAATGCAAGGAAAAACATAAACCCTAGAATTTGAAAAACCAAAAGAACACCAAAGAATCAAATTAAACAAAAATTACCACCGCCACCACAACAACAAGAAGAAGAAAACCCTAACAAGGTGTGATATTTGATGGAAACAATGAAGGATCGTACCAAGGGAAGGTAATCAGCGGGCGAGGAGCGGAGCAGAGACGGAAGATCTGAATCAAACGAGTTGAGTCGACAAAGAGGAACTTAGGGTTGTGAATCAAGCTCCTTGAACTTGCGAAGCACCGAATGGCGCGTCGCGGCAGAAGCCTCCGCCTGGTCTGCGCCGCCGCCTCGGCGGGGAAACTAGGCTTGGTCCCAACCAGACATCTCGATTGATCGAATCCCAGCTCGATTGGAATCCAGAGATTTTGGAGAGACAGAAGAGCGTCTTCAACGAAGGAATGATGGTGGTTTCTCTGTTTTGGGGGTTTATTTGGCGGGAAATGAGACATAGGCGCGCTTTTGATGGGAGTGATCGAGTGCTCCCGGGTTTGTGTGGAGGTTAGATTTTTTTTTTTTTTTTTAACGAAAAGATATTTCTATTCATAGAAATTGCTCAGTATTACATTTAATTTAACAATAAAATTACATCAATAGCAATCATTTTCCTTCTCTTTGAAATCGAATCGACATTGCGAAAGTTTGCAAACTTGTATGCAATTTATACGTTTGTCTTTTGTATATACAATAATAAAACTATAATGAGAAATAGAACTTCCAACAAAGGAAGATGAACAAAAACTTTTGACGTCAGTGCTTTTTTAGTGACCACGGACGTACAATTAATGATGCAACGGTCACTCTCTACTTTTACACGTAATCAATTTGCTTTATTATAAGTTTTTTTTGGTAATTTTTTTTTAATGATGTCCAAGAAAGTCTCATTAGAGTTTTTATTTAGATGATTTTTAAAAAAAGATCTTATAGTCCAAAACCTTTTCTATTATAGATAAAAAAAAAAAAGAAGAGAACAAACTCTTCTCCTACAAATTATAATGGGTGATATAAAGGTATGCCAACGAGGTGTTGATCAAATAGAGGTAAGCACAAAGACAACAATTATATATAAGAGTATAATAAGAGAACATCAGGCGATTGCCTCCATACTCAATTTGACTTGTCCATAAAGACACTATAAACTAAAAAAAAAAAAATGTCAAAATGCTATAACATTTGTTTATGTCTCACTTTATGTATTGCCCAAATAATTTTGACAATATTAATAAAAACAATAAGAATATATTAAATAAATATAACAATGTGTATATATTAAATATAAGATTTATTCATATAAAAAAATTTAAATATAAGATTTAAGAGAATTCGTATATGCATTTAAGTTGATACTACGTGTGCAACTTGCTTTATTATCTATGGTGCATCATTGAGATTTAAATCTTAAACTTAGTCCTTGAAAATAAATAAATAGAGAGAAAGAGAACCATTAATTAATATAGTTACGTTAAATGCAACCCAACTATGTATAAAGGCACCCCCAAGGATATAATATTGAAGTTTCTTTTAAAATGACTCTTATGCCTTTCACTAAAATATACATGTTAGTGTGCCCTAATACACAATTGGGGTATCTTTAGCACGCCTCTTAATATATACTTCTCATTGGTTGAGAATTAGAATTGTTTTTTTTTTTCTTTTTTTGATGAAAAAAATAACCAACTTGCCTTAATGAGACTCGAACCTCTTACATAATTAGTCACCAAACACTTATCGAATTATTGAGCTACCACTTGGTTAGGGTCATCCATAAACAAACTGCAAAAATGCAAGTTTAAAGATGCATCAATTACATAAACCAATTTAAACTTTATGTGGTCTTAAATACAAAAAAAAAATATGCGTACTCAAAGTTTATGGGCCAATTGCATCAGTAACTATTAATTTGAATGTAGACTAAATAATCTTTGTATGTTGTACATTACACCCAATATTAAAATTAAGCAAGAGGATGAACAAAGTTAATATAATTTGGTTGGAATCATAGACCACCGAATAAAATAAAAATAAAAAACACTATTGAAAAAATAAAATTCTTATATTAAAGGAACCTACGTTTTTTTTTTTTTTTTTTTTTTTTTTTGTGCAACTGCAAAAGCATAAAACCAAAGCTCCTTTCTCCATTGCCAAAGTAATGCCAAATACCCTAATTTCCAAAACTCCTTTCCTTGTTCCGTAAGAGTGAGGCCTTGTTTGGTTCATTTTATTAACTTACAGGGAAGTTTTCTTCAAGAGAAGCTTAACTTATGGGAAGTTAACCAATAAGGAAGTTGCACTTTTCACGTTTGGTTCAACTTCGAATTCATGAGAAGTTCCACATTTTAAAAACAGTAAAATAATGTAATTGATATAAATGCACTTTACTAGTTCGACGCAAGAGAGATAAGGCATGAGAGAGAGCATTAATGAAGGTAAATGTGACGGCCCCAACCCCTGCAAATTGGGCCCCGCATGGCCTAAGCCTATGTGGACCCACGAACACCTTCCATCGAGTCAACGCATGTCTAATCAGCCTCTTAATTTAATTAAATCACCATTTAGTTGTTTAGTAAGTCGTTAAGTTAGTTAATCAAGTCTTAATGTTATTAAATGTAGTGGAAACAATATACATAATTTAAGCAACACAATCAAATACATTTAAAGTCAGGGAAAACCTATATGCGGAAATCCTATAAAAGTAGGTGATCTCATGTATATAGATGGTGAAAAGGAATATAAACGAATATACATGCATCACAAATGTATCTCAACTCCCCAAGATCCCTAAAACATCAAAAACCTCATAAATACATAGTCATATATACAACAAAAGAACCAAAAACACCCATGAAGTAAGTGTAGTGTAGCGGGCTATGAGAGTAGCTCAGAGGAAATCACCAAGTACGGGCGCTTTGCTCCTGCTCGTTTGCGGATCTGCACCATCGTTATGAAAAGGACGATGAATACAGTAAAATAACAGTAAAAACAACAATAAGAGTGAATTCAACAATATTTCTAAATAACAATAAGCAATAGTCTCTGAATCATGTAAGTATTTAAAGAAAACTGGAAATAAATATCAAAGTGCATGATAAAACAAATTAATCAAATGGAAACAATGATAAACAAGTGACAAAGAAACAAATAGATATACGAATAGATAATTCGATCCAAACTGTGTCACGAGAACAACACAACTTAAAGTTGACACAGTGGGCTCAAGGCCACTTCCAACTGCTCTGACACATTAACACAGTGGGCTCAAGGCCACTTCCAACTGCCCTGACACATTATTCAAGACACTGTGGACTCCACGAGTCACTTCCAATAGCGAACGTCGGATGGTTTATCCCTTAATAGTCCTCAGCGAGAAACACGATGACTCCGGATACTTTACCCACAACATTTGATACAATTGGTGGACTACCTAGACCCTAAGTCACTTGAACGGAAGTAGCATACAAGTACGGGTTGCATTTCAAGAAATAATTACCAATAAATTGAAAAATAATAATGTTGACGCTGGTGCTGGTTTTACTCACCTTGAACTGCGTAAAAATCAAACTCCCGCGGCTCCCACACGTCTTTAAATTCGTACCCAATACCCGACACTAGTAGACTAAGTTCTTGATAGTCACTAAGGCCGATTTATACTGTGCAGAGCCTATTTGGGACAATTTAAATTCTTGAATCTTAAACTAGTTTAAAATAGAACATTTATAGTATTTGCACATTTTTCGAGGAGAAATTTCGGTGTAAAAATCCCCGAAAAACTCAAAACAAACTTTTCTATGATTTTTCTCAATTTTTTTTTCAATTCCTCATATTTTCTTTGATTTTTCTGATTTTTTCTATAATTTTTTTTGGCTATTTTCACCTTTATGAGGTAAAAACCCTGACATAGTCTCACTACAATCCTGAATACTTCACTTTTCACATAAATTCATAAATTTCTATTTATTTGGTCAAAATATAATTTTTCTTGAATATTTTTGAAATTTTCTGATTTTTTATGAATTTTATTAATTAAAATACATAAAAATATAAAAATATATATTTTTTATTAGCTGGGTTACAGGGACGGGTCAAGTTCAGCTCAGCTACCATGGGGTGGCCCGGCCCAACTGGAGTGGGCCTAGGAACCCCTCCCCAATTTTTGCTTTTTTTATTTTTTCCTTAGAATCAAACAATTTCTTACATCAACAAATTCCAACCACTTGTCCCAACTAAACTCACCACTCCATTAAAGAATCAACAACAACAACAAATTTCATAAATTTTCACCACTACCTTCAACACCAACTACACATACACTCCATTAAAGACACTTCACAACACCACAACAAATCATAAAATTAGTGAGCCTTGACTTTGATCTCATTTTTGTATTAAAAATCCAAAAATCCTAACTCCAAATGTGAAGAATTGAAAGATTAAGTGAGATCTTACCTCAATTAGTGTTGTTGTTTGATGATTTGCTCTCAAACCCACCAAGAATCATCAAATCTCCTATTAGAAGGATGAAATTGCAAATTATGAAAAGTCTAAACTGGTTAAGAGACGATGCTAATGGTGGGCAGAAGATCATCTCCGATTTTTTGACAAATTAAGGATTTACAGTTTGCAAATAATCAAAAGTCAGTAAGCTAGTTTTATTTATTTATTTAATTTTTGGCGAAACAGTAAGCTAGTTAGGAGATAGTGCTAACTTTATAAATAAGATATTTTAGATTTTTTCTATCAAACATTACATAAAATATAAGCACTTATTAATAAGCTCTTATATAAAGAATAAGAGCTAAAAGTTTAACATAAATTATTTTTCTTATTATAAAAAATTCTTAATAGGAAATAGAGGAAAATCCTCTTAAATCAAAAAGTGCGATTTCTTAACTTATTCCAAATAAGCGAAAACCTTTTATGCGGGCAGTGGTTGGAAATCGCCAATTCTTTTCAATATGCCAAAATTGCCCCAAGTCTTTTGGTGTTCCCGCACGCACTATCCTCTTCACGATGGGTCTTCTTCTTCTACTTTTGCGAATTGTAAAAGTCAATCGCCATTATCAATTTTCGAAATTCTCAATGAAGATTGTATGATTCCCTCACTAATATGAATCTCTTCTTATCAATCAAAATCGACAAAGAATGGGTACCGGAGCCCTTCATCTTCATCGCTTAATCGCAACCCAATTTGTGATAATTGGACATCTATGAAAGCGATCGATCTAGAAATTAGAGTGAATTGGTTTATAGGACCACTAAATGATTTTAGATTAGCGTTAATCAATGATTTAAAAATACTGGTCACTACAAAACACATTGACATTCCACGACTCGCAATTAGAATTTAGGACTTCTGATGGCGTGGCAGTTGCAGATGTTTTGTGGGACAATAACTTTTGATCCAGGAATCCGATTGAGTTTAGGACTTTATCAAGAACTTTCTATTTTCTTATTCAGTTAGGGTATTTTCGTAATTTATTTTATTTAAGTCGTTTTTAGAGTCTTAGAAGGATTAGGATTTTGATTCATAGAAAGATTACAATTTTGAGTTGTAGAAGGATTAGAGTTTCTAATGGGCTATATAAAGCCATGATTAGGGTTGTAATTATTATGAATTATTATGAATTATTATCAATTTATTCAATTTCGAGTTTTATCAAAAACTTTAAGGATTATTCCTTGTTTAAGCGTTTACGCTGCGTCAGTTGGTATCAGAGCGTGAATTTCGTTCTTACTAATGATGTCCGGTGGAAGCGGTGGCATTCAGAACGTCGTTCAGGATGTTGAAGCCTTGCGAACCAAAATGGAGGCTCAAGAGGCGGCAATCAGAACCTTGGAAACAAATCTCGATCAACAATTCCGGCGTATAGACGAGCGCCTTGATGCGGTGATTAACAGATTTGATGCCCTTGGGGTGAATGCCAACAGACACGAAGGTGATGGTGAACAACGTCCAAGAGATCAGCGTGCTCGAGGCGATGCTCCTATTGCACCAGTGGCTGCAAATTTTAGAGGTCGAGTTGCTGGTGATGACTCCAGTGACGAGGAGGAGGATATGATTCTGGCCGAGGATCAGGGCAGACTGTTAGGAGAGATGGAGTCGGCAGATATAATAACAACAATAATCAGCATAATCATGATTATTATGATAGGGGTAATCATGATAGGGGCGACTTTAGGCTGAAAGTGGACATTCCTAGTTTCTTTGGTAATCTGAACATTGAGGACTTTGTTGATTGGATCGTCGAAGTAGACCATTTTTTTGAGTATATGGAAATTCCTCAAGAAAAAAGGGTGAAATAGGTGGCTTGTCGTTTGAAGAGTGGAGCATCCGCCTGATGGGAGAGGCTACAGAGTAGGCGTTACAGAGAAGGTAAACAGCCTATTCGGACATGGTATAGAATGAAGCAGTTGCTCTAGCGAGATTTTCTGCCTCCAGATTATGACCAGATGTTGTTTCAAAGAATAAGCAATACCAGCGCTGTCGGCAGGGTCAGAGATCTGTTCATGAATATACGGCGGATTTCATGCGACTGGCTGAGAGGAATGATTTGAGGGAGAACGAGGTTCATCAGGTTACACGATACCTTGATGGATTGAAAGCGCAAGTTCGGGAGAAAATTGGAGTGCAGGTTATAAGAACTGTCACCGAGGCGAAAAATTTAGCCATTAAGGCTGAATTAATGATGCAGGATAGAGGTGGAAATCGATATGAGGGCAATCGACGAACCTATGGTAGTGATAATTACCAGAGGACTAATAGCGGAGAGGAAACTTCAAGGAGTTTTGCAGAGCGGAGTAAGTCCACCCAGGTCTGGAATCAAAGTACTGAACGGAAGGAAGATAAGGGACCGGGGAAAAAACCGTTGAAGCAGAAAGAGGGACAAAAGGCAACCGCAAATCCGTATGCTAAGCCTATTGTGGGCAAGTGCTATCGTTGTGGGCAGTCTGGTCACAGATCGAATGAATGTCCCAATAGAAAGCAGGTTAATGTGATTAAACGAGATGAAGAAGAGGAAGTTTATTGCGGTCCTGATGGAGAGGATGATGATTGTAATGACTATGATGAGGGAGAGGAACAGAATTGTGTGGTCAGAAGGCTGATGTTAACTCCTAAACTAGAAGATGGCAGTCAGCGACACAAGTTGTTTCGGACGAGATGCACTATTAATGGTCAGGTGTTCGAACTGATCATAGATAGTGGAAGCTGTGAGAACATCATCGGTAGAGATACAGCCGAGACACTGAAACTGAAGATGGAGAAGCATCCCAGTCCTTACTCTATAGGCTGGATAAAGGCAACTGAGAAAGTGCAGTGACAGAAGAGTAGCTGCGCAGGTACCTTTTTCCATTGGCTCTTACAAGGATGAGGTATATTGTGATGTGATAGATATGGATGCTTACCATTTGCTGTTTGGACGACCTTGGCAGTTTGATGTTAATGCACAACACGCTGGGCAAGATAATGTGTATAAATTGGAGAAGGAGGGGGTGACGTTTAACTTGCTTCTTTTAAAGACAAGTAACCGTTCCAAGACTGCTAAAGTGGAAAAACGATCTTTCCTTATAATAACACAAACTGAGCATGAGATGGACGAAACAGTGAAGGAGTCACAGGTGGTGCATGCGTTGGTGCTGAGACAGATCCTGGTAGGGAATGAGAAGGAGTCAGTTTTCTGAGATACCAGGGCAGGTCCAACCCTTACTGGAGGAATTTGCTGAAATTGTACCAGACGAGTTGCCTGACGGATTACCTCATATGCGGTATATTCAACACCATATTGACCTGATTCCTGGAGCTAGTTTGCCAAACCTCCTACATTACAGAATGAGTCCAAATGAGAGTGAGGTCTTACATGACAAGGTGCAGGAGTTGCTGCAGAAAAGGCATATTAGGGAATATCCAAGACATTTAAAGTGGCGAATGTTTTTCCATTCTATCCAGATGATGAGCCTTTGTATTCAGAAAACTCGAGGACGAGTTTTTCTCAGGTGGGAGAGAATGATGGCGTGGCAGTTGCAGATGTTTTGTGGGACAATGACTTTTGATCCAGGAATCCGATTGAGTTTAGGACTTTATCAAGAACTTTCTATTTTCTTATTCAGTTAGGGTATTTTCGTAATTTACTTTATTTAAGTCGTTTTTAGAGTCTTAGAAGGATTAGGATTTTGATTCATAGAAAGATTACAATTTTGAGTTGTAGAAGGATTAGAATTTCTAATGGGCTATATAAAGCCATGATTAGGGTTGTAATTATTATGAATTATTATGAATTATTATGAATTTATTCAATTTCGAGTTTTATCAAAAACTTTAAGGATTATTCCTTGTTTAAGCGTTTACGCTGCGTCAACTTCTAATGATTTGAATTCTCAATAATCTACGAGTTAAAAATACGGATCATTATATAAAACAAACCCACTAAGCTTTTCATTAATTAATGAGCATATGGTCTCTTCTTACAAGATAAGACGGAAAAAATGGGACTTGTTTACACTGCTTACAAGATAAGAAAATAAAGGACGCTAAATTTAAACGTTTTAGATTTATTATATTTACTTATGTTTATAACATACAAATATTTTTCTAATTGTGTATTGATTAAATAATTTATTAAAATTGTCAAAGCATTTTTTCATGAGATGGTAAAGACATCACTTGTCAAAAAGGCAACAGGAGATCGTAGTTTGATTCCCACTTAAGTAAAAAAAAAAAAATGTTTAGAGAGGTTGTAAGTTCGACACCCACTCAAGTAAATAAATATTTATTAAAATTACTATAAATAAGCAAGAAAAATGACCAGAAAAATAATTAGAATTTGATGTGACCGGAACTTGACCGGAACTTTAAGATAGATTGAAAATGGAGCTTGTTGTTAGAGGTGGTCAAAGTGGAAATTGATGCTAAGTTTATATAAAAAAGGTTTTTATTTTTATTTTATCTTTAATTTTTTTAAGAGAAATCAAAATTTCATTAATCATTTATGGCGCTATACAAAACCAGATATAGAATCTAGTACATTGATTCGTTGATCCTATTTGTGCAAACAAACTGCCATTATTTTGATTTTTTTAATTGAAACAGTTTTATAATCAGACTGCTCTCTACAACGTTAAAACACATAATAATATACAAAATGAATAACAAAACTTCCTAACAAGGAGAAGACAAATTAAAGACTTCCAACTATGGAAGAAAACTAACTATAAAGTAAAACTAAAGATAAATAAAAAGATTTTTTTTTATTTAAAACTGTTTAAAATTACTAGAATGAGTGAATACTTTTTAGAGACATTAAGAAACATTGTATAAATTTTTTTTTTTTGGTAGGAAAAACATTGTATAATTTTGTATTTAGGACGTTTAAGAAAAAACGTAATAGATTTTAGAATATTAGAAAACCTGTTAGAAGTAATAATCTGTAATGATTTCAAACGCTATCAACAAAACGAAATTATTATGAATTAACACATAACTTAATAAATAAATTAAAATCTAATCGAAGGTTTGCGATAAGAGTAGCTGCAGTACCCCCAACTGATTCACGCCCCCATTGTGGGATGTGAATTGGTTGCTTGCAAGTGGCAAACATTTCTGCCAATGCACAAACTTTGGTAAGCTCAACGCGCATTAATGCACGTGGGGCCACCAATATTTTACTTTTTTTACAAAAAATCGTTTTTTGTATTTTTGAAGGATTTTAGCCAACTTTTTTTTTCAAAAATGTGTTCATTTAAAAAAAAATGGTGTGATGTGATTGTGGGTTCCATAAAGTGTGTACTGAAGAGTTTAAATGATTGTGGGTGTGAAGTGTAGTAGAGGAGAGTGTAATGAAATGATGATGTGACATTTCATTACATCTACAACACATCAAACCATTGTGAATATGTTCTAATACAATGTCCTAAGACAAAATTTTCCACTATTTGGTTAATCAACTTCGATAATCTGTCCCAGGATTCAATCGGAGTGCTATTTCAAAATCACATATCACCAATTTGGAAGCCAACCAAACTGTATTTCTTTCTCTCTCACAAACAATGATTTTTATTGAAAATTGAAAATTTTGTGTTTAAGTTTATGTTTCAGTAGGACTTAAATAAACTCTGAATAGTTGTTTCAAAGAGACACATCTTTTTATTTCAAAAAAATTAACAGTTGCTTATATTAACTAATTTAATTGTCAATTAGTTAAATTTGAAATTTAACCGTTGATTAATAAATCTGAAAATTAAAAAAATTAATTAAAATTTATACTAGTAATTTGTTTAAAACCAATAAGCCAGGCGAAAGACCAAGGCCCATCTTTGACATGAAATATATAGGAAAATGATAATTTAACACACTTTAAATGCATAATTTGGGCACACACTCTTATTTTTTAGTCGTTTATGGTGCTTTGTCAGATTTGGGGCCTATGCCTGGGTAAACAAGAAATAACCATAAATAGCTAAAAGATAAGGGTGTACGCCAAAAGTATGCATTGAAAGTGAGTCATTTTATCATTTTTTAAATATATATACATCCTACTACCCATGTGCACCTATTGGGTCACTCACTCCAACCCTTTGTCCCAAAACAAAGTTAGTTGGTTGCTTTTACTTGTAGAGTGAAAATAAGTTTTTTGGTCTTTCAATGTAGGATTGACACATTTTCTTTCAAATACAAAACAACTCATTTTTTCCATCAAACCTACGTCTTATTATACATCTATGACGAAATTTAAAAAGAAAAGTCGTAAATAAGAAGAAGACATTAGAACGAGACGTTCTAACAAAAATTGGTGGGAAATAAAAAATTTGGCGGGAAGTAATACTAAGACATTTTTCGAATGTCATAAAATTAAAATGTTGTATGTCGTTTGTATAACGTACTAGAATAAATCATCTAGGAAAATGTTGAGTAACGTCCTAAAATGTGTGTTTTGTTCGATATATTAAAGATGTTTATAAGAAAACTTCCTCGTATAACATATGGTAAGTCGGTTGGTCAACTCTATTGACGCAGCGTAAACGCTTAAACAAAGGAATAATCCTTAAAGTTTTAATAAAACTCGAAATTGAATAAATTGATAATAATTTGATAATGATTTCAGCTCTAATCATGGCTTTATATAGCCTATTAGGAACTCTAATCCTTATACAACTCAAAATTGTAATCTTTCTATGAATCAAAATTCTAATCCTTCTAAAACTCTAAAAACGACCTAAATAAGCAAATTACGAAAATACTCTAACCGAACAATAAAATTAGAAACTCCCGATGAAGGCCGAAACAAATGAATTTAAACCCGCGAAACCCAATCCCGGAGAGCGAAGCTCCGGGGATAGCTGTAGATCACGAAACGCCATTTCCGAAAAGATATTATAATTGTTAATCGGATTCCTGGATCAAAAGTTATGACCTCATGAAGCATCGTTTTAGCCCGCGACATCATTCTCTCCCACTTGAGAAAAACTCGACCTCGAGTTTTTTGGATATAAAGGATCATCATCTTGGTAAAATGGAAAAATATCCGCCACATTAAATGTTTTGGATATTCCCATACTAGTAGGCAGACCAACAACATATGCATTATTATTGATCTTCCTCTCAATCAAATACGGCCCATATTTCTTAGACTGCAACTTATTGTACTGGCCAACGGGGAATTTCTCTCGTCGCAAAAACACCATTACCTGATCACCAACAGCAAAAATCTTTTCCTTGCGATGCTTGTTAGCTGCCTGCTTGTATTTGGCATTAAATTCCTCAATCTTCCTTCGAACTGCCTCTGTAGTAGACTGCCAATTCTCGGCCATATACCTAGCTGCTACACTGTTGTCTTTCTCCTTTGGCAATGTCAACAAATCTAAAGCATAGGCAGGTGCTTTCCGATATACTATAGCAAAAGGTGTCATGCCAGTAGTACGATGAACTGAACTGTTGTAAGCAAACTCTGCCTGTGCCAATGCAGTATCCCACTTCTTTGGTTGATTTTCCACAATGCTGCGAACCAAATTACCTAGGGATCTGTTGGTAACCTCCGTCTGAGGATGGGTTGTACTGCTATAATTCAAAGACGAATCAAACCGGTACCAAAGTGATCGCCAGAAGTGACTAAGAAATTTGGTGTCTCTATCAGATGTAATGGACTTTGGTACACCATGCAAACGGACAACCTGCTCAAAATAGAGCTTAGCAATGTTCTGAGCATCAGCAACCTTCCTGCAAGGAATAAAATGGACCATCTTCGAGAAACGGTCAACAACGACAAAAACAGAATCTGAACCATGCTGAGTGCGCGGAAGACCAAGGACAAAATCCATCGACACGTCCTCCCAAATGTCCTGTGGTACTGGCAAAGGTGTGTAAAGACCAGTATTCTGTGAATATCCTTTGGCTGTCTGACACACATAACAACGCTGCACAATCTTGGTCACATCCCTACGTAAATGCGGCCAATAGAAACGTTCCACAACAGCAGCAATAGTCTTATCTCTACCTAGATGACCAGCTAAACCACCACCATGTAAATTACGAATCACCTTCTCCCTTAAAGACGACTCAGGAATACAAAGTTGATTGCCTTTCATCAAAAACCCATCATAAATGTGAAAATCCTCACAAGGCCGCCGAGCACTACATTTACCCCAAATCTGCCCAAACTCTGTATCATCAGCATACAACTCCTTTAAACAATCAACCCTACTATCTCATTACTCAAAGTCACTAGCAAAGCAACTCTCCTATTCAATGCGTCGGCAACTTTGTTCTGAACTCCTGCCTTATACTTTAGTTTGAATGGGAATTTCTGCAAAAACTGAGTCCATCGAGCATGCATATCTTTACTAATGCGGGTCTGGCTGTTTAGGTGTTTCAAAGCACCACAATCAGAATATAAAACAAACTCCTGTCCCACCAAGTAATGCTCCCAAGTTCGCAAGGCACGCACAACCGAATAAAACTCCTTATCATAAGTGCTCCAACTACGCCTAGCATCACTAAGCTTCTCACTGAAGAATGCTACCGGACGTTTCTCATGAGACAAAACTGCACCAATCCCAACTCCACTCGTATCACAATCTACCTCAAACAACTTCGAGAAATCTGACAAAGCTAATACTGGGGCAGTACATAATTTCTCTTTCAATAAGGCAAAGGCAGACTCAGTCTCATCACTCCATTGAAACTTCCCTTTCTTCAAACACTCAGTCAAAGGGGCTACAACACTACTGAAATGTCGGATGAAGCGTCCGTAGAAACTAGCTAACCACAAGAAACTTCGCAATTCAGACACTGTTTTCGGGACTGGCCACTCTCTAATTGCTTGAACTTTCTCATCATCTACCTGAATGCCATCTTCACTGACGATAAACCCCAAGAACAACAACTTCCTTGCCAGAAAGGTACATTTCTTTAGGTTCACATACAGCTTGTTCTCGTGCAACACAGTCAACACACTCCGCAGATGTTCTAAATGCTCTTCTTCCGACTGACTATAGATCAGGATATCATTAAAGTACACCACCACAAATTTGTCATGGAATGGCTTGAGGACCTGGTTCATAAGTCGCATAAAAGTGCTAGGAGTGTTTGACAACCCGAAAGGCATGACCAGCCACTCATATAGACCGTCCTTTGTCTTAAAAGCTGTCTTCCATTCGTCTCCCATCCTGATACGAATCTGGTGGTATCCACTTCGCAAATCAATCTTGGTGAATATTCGAGCTCCACTCAGACGATCCAACATATCTTCCAAACGTGGAATGGGGAATTTGTACCCAATCATAATCCTGTTAATTGCCCTACTATCAACACACATTCTGTAGCTTCCATCCTTCTTCGGTGTTAACAAAGCAGGAACAACACATGGACTCATGTTTTCCCTGATATGTCCTTTCTGCAGCAACTCTTGCACTTTGTCATGCAAGACCTCGCTCTCATTTGGACTCATTCTGTAGTGTTGGAGGTTTGGCAAACTAGCTTCAGGAATTAGGTCAATGTGGTGCTGAATATCGCGCATATGAAGTAAGCCGTCTGGCAACTCGTCTGGTACAATTTCAGCAAATTCCTCCAGTAAGGGTTGGACCTGCCCTGGTATCTCCGAAACTGACTCCTTCTCATTCCCCACCAGGATCTGTCTCAGCACCAACGCATGCACCACTTGTGACTCCTTCACTGCTTCGTCCATCTCATGCTCAATTTGTGTCATTATAAGGAAAGATCGTTCCTCCACTTTAGCAGTCTTGGAACGGTTACTTGCCTTTAAAGGAAGCAAGTTAAACGTCACCCTCTCCTTCTCCAATTTATACACATTATCTCGCCCAGCGTGTTGTGCATTAACATCAAACTGCCAAGGTCGTCCAAACAGCAAATGGCAAGCATCCATATCTACCACATCACAATATACCTCATCCTTATAAGAGCCAATGGAAAAAGGTACCCTGCAGCGCTCTGTCATCTCGCACTTTCTCGTTGCCTTTATCCACCTATAGAATAAGGGGCGGGATGCTTCTCCATCTTCGGTTTCGGTGCCTTTGCATACTTCTACCGATGATGTTCTCACAGCTTCCACTATCTATGATCAGTTCAAACACCTGACCATTAATAGTGCATCTCGTCCGAAACAACTTGTGTCGCTGACTGCCATCTTCTAGTTTAGGAGTTAACATCAGCCTTCTGACCACACAATTCTGTTCCTCTTCCTCATCATAGTCATTACAATCATCATCCTCTCCATCAGGACCGCAATAAACTTCGTCTTCTTCATCTCGTTCAATCACATTAACCTGCTTTCTATTGGGACATTCATTCAATCTGTGACCAGACTGCCCACAACGATAGCACTTGCCCACAATAGGCTTAGCATAAGGATTTGCAGTTGCCTTTTGTCCCTCTTTCTGTTCAGCAGGTTTCTTCCCTGGTCCCTTATCTTCCTTCCGTTCGGTACTTTGATTCCAGCCCTGGGTGGACTTACTCCGCTCTGCAAAACTCCTTGAAGTTTCCTCTCCGCTATTATTCCTCTAGTAATTATCATTACCATAGGTTCGTCGATTGCCCTCATATCGATTTCCACCTCTGTCCTGCATTATTAATTCAGCCTTAATGGCTAAATTTTTCGCCTCGGTGACAGTTCTTATTACCTGCACTCCAATTTTCTCCCGAACTTGCAGTTTCAATCCATCAAGGTATTGTCTAACCTGATGAACCTCGTTCTCCCTCAAATCATTCCTCTCAGCCAGTCGCATGAAATCTGCCGTATATTCATGAACAGATCTCGACCACGTCGACAATGGCGGTATCATTTGAAACAATATCTCGCTCATAATCTGGAGGCGAGAAAATCTCGCTGGAGCAACTGCTTCATTCTATACCATGTCCGAACAGGCTGTTTACCTTCTCTGTAACGCCTATTCTGTAGCCTCTCCCACCAGGCAGATGCTCCACTCTTCAAACGACACGCCACCAACTTCACCCTTTTCTCTTGAGGAATTTCCATATACTCAAAAAAATGGTCTACTTCGGCAATCCAATCAACAAAGTCCTCAATGTTCAGATTACCAGAGAAACTAGGGATATCCACTTTCAACCTAAAGTCGCCCCTATCATGATTACCCCTATCATAGTAATCATGATTATGCTGATTATTGTTGTTATTATATCTGCCGCCTCGATCTCTCCTAACAGGTCTGCCCTGATTCTCGGCCAGAATCATATCCTCCTCCTCGTCACTAGAGTCACCACCAGCAACTCGACCTCTAAAATTCGCAGCTACAGGTGCAATAGGAGCATCGCCTCGAGCACGCTGATCTCTTGGACGTTGTTCACCATCACCTTCGTGTCTGTTGGCATTCACCCCAAGGGCATCAAATCTGTTAATCACCGCATCAAGGCGCTCGTCTATACGCCGGAATTGTTGATCGAGATTTGTTTCCAAGGTTCTGATTGCCGCCTCTTGAGCCTCCACTTTGGTTCGCAAGGCTTCAACATCCTGAACGACGTTCTGAATGCCACCGCTTCCATCAGACATCGTTAGTACGAACGGAATTCACGCTCTGATACCAACTGAATCAGAGTAAACGCTTAAACAAAGAAATTTAAACCCGCGAAACCCAATCCCGGAGAGCGAAGCTCCGGGGACAGCTGTAGATCACAAAACGCCATTTCCGAAAAGATATTATAATAGTTAATCGGATTCCTGGATCAAAAGTTATGACCTCATGAAGCATCGTTTCGGCCCGCAACATCATCTATTGTCTTTTTGAGTCATTCTCAATCACGTTAAGTTGTTGGCCTTGACCGGTGTGTTATACTGCTTATGCACCAGATTTGTGTACTTGTCAGGACAAAAAAAAAGTCACTCAAATAATTTAGACAATCTTTACTAAAATAAAAAAATAAAAAATAAAAAAAATAGACAATTAAATTTCTCTTCGGCCAGCTACTTGACTCTTAAACATAAAAAACAAATTGGCTACAAAAGAATACCAAGTTATATTCTACAATGTTCTTTAAAATAATACACTTCGCCGCGAAGGATGCAGTTGCAATTGTCCGCTCATGGTAATATTTACCATGAATAATTGAAGTATACATACTTCCTTTCTCTTGCTTCTCCACAATGTTCCAACCTAGTTTGAGAAAAAAACCGAATACGTACATATGAGAAAATCATATGATTCTAATAGTGTTTTTGTATTGTCTTATATTTCAAATGTTTTTTTAGAGCAGTCTCAGATTATCACACTGTTTAAATGTTAATCACATTCATAGCTAAATAGATGGCATTTCTTTAGAACAAATAGAATTAGCGAGTCAACATACTTTTATTAGGGCAAATTGATTCTATGTCTAGTCCGGAGACATTGCTGATTAATGAAATTTCTATTTTACTTGAAAAAAAACCTACTTCGTATATGTACACTAGCAATAAGAACCATCATAAAGATACATTTATGCTTTCAAAAAAAAAAAAAGATACAATTATGAATCAGAGCTCAATTCGGTGCTATAAATCGATTCACTGATGCTGAAGTACGCTCTCTCTTCATCCCATTTCTGGATTTCCTTCGCATATCTGAGTGCTTCATCAACGGTATTAGGGTCCATCGCATTTACCAGTGAAACATAGAGTTTCCGTCCGGTTAGTGAAAAGAAATGTCTCTTGAACTTCACAGCTATGTAGTGGAAAGCCTGCTGAGCCAGTGAAGCATTGCTGCCGCCACCACTGTTGCTGGGACGATGACGACTGATCACTGGATTGAAATCGTCGAACCACTCACACCTGTTGAGAGGAACTTGTTCGATCTTTTTCTCAAGCAGATCAAACTTGTTGAGTATCAGAAGGAAGTCCATCTGCTCAAAGATTGGATGGCATATGATGCTCTCAAAAAGCCTCCTACTCGCCAGCATTTTGTTTATAGTAGTCCCACTTCCATCATCGCAGAATTCGTCATAATCACTCAAGCTAACACAAAAGATCGCAATGCGCACATCTTCAAACATCTCCAACCACTTGCAATTTTCTCCAAGGCCTCTTGCCTGAACTCTAATGAGTTGGTACCTGTGAGAATGGAATCAATAAATTCAGATATAATAATTTTTTGACATTCTTTTGGAACATACATTTGCTAAACAAAGGTGTAGATTTCCTTGGAATTCGTGCGGCATAAATCTCAATCAAATCTACATCATTGTATAGCAAATGTACGTCTCCTAGAATGTTAGATTATCATCTTCCATAAAAAAACCCACACATTACAAAAACATCATGGGGAAGTAAAAAAGGAGAATTCATCAAAACATGTTCCGCTAGTCATAATAGTTCTGTATTCAAGCAACATTCTTTTTTTCCCTTCAACTTTGTCGACTCAGACACGCATCAAAATTTAATTTAAAGACAAAGCAGCTTCTATTAATGCGGACTCGATACGTCCCCCAGAGAAAAGTTTGAGGCTTGGTTCATTCCTTTCATGTTGACAGCAAAAACTTTCACTTGATTAAGCATTAACAAGGATACAGATACCAACCTCAGCATGGACTCAAGCTGATCAGCAGTGTCGATGTCACCGTCATGTGGGAACGAGAAATCCATGCAAGTAAGGCCATTGGATGAAGTGATGCCCTCAGCATACAAGATGTCTAAACTTGACGGCTCATAATCAATCCTTGATATATCAACAACCTGGAGACAGAGAATCACTTTTCAGATAACCTGAGAAAATGGGATAATCTCTATTGTCTCCAAAGACGCAAACTCGCTCAGCTCACAGAAGAAACTGATGAAATGCCAAAAAATAGAGAACCGGACATAAAAGATAAATTAAACGAAAAAAAAAATCACAACTAAACAAAACCAACCCTAGAAAACTAGCCATAACCCTTTCCACAAGCTTTTGTAGATATTACAGTCAAAACCCGAATAGCATAAAGAAGCAGAACATTACCCGCTCTAAGAAATAACTAGCAATGTTGGGCAACATTTTTAGCTCACTTCTACGGCTGAATGTGGCTTGAATGGCGGAATCCTTCCATAACTCCTCCACCAATGGTGCATATTCACGAGTAGCAGCAGGAAAAATGGTTTCCAGATTACCTGACAACATAACTTTGAGAAGCCAATCTGAAAATGCTTTCAATCTTGTGCCAATGGAGTAAATATTTTTGTCATGCCCTTCATCTGAAGACCCTGCCATTAATCAGATACTACCATCAGATTCCCATTTTCAGTAGTAGAGCATATTACCCCAAGAAATCATAACAATCAACAGGTAGCATATCTAACTGAAATTTGAGCAAAACAGATACGTTGTACGTCCACATTAACCCTTAGAAGTATCGGTTCATATAAGAAGTTTGTGCCTTTGTAGTAATCAAATCTTGGATGCATCCCACAAGGCACCCATAATACACATCTTAGTGCACAAGAACTAAAACCAGGGAATTCCTTTTAGTTAACTTCATTATTTGGCCAAAACAATTTTTTTCAAGTCAAAAAGTTATTACATAAAGTGATTAAATGCAAACCACAAAAAAAAAAAAGTAAGCAAAAAGAGAGAGAGGTCATGTAAGCAGCACTCATTGGTTTCTCACATCAAATTGCCAATAAGTTGACACCACTAACCTGAAAACTACATTTCTGACCCTTTCCTACCCCAACACAAGAGCCTAGCACTCAAACAGATCTATCATCTAATATCAATATACCCAAGAAATGACCTTGACAGATTAAAAGTATTTATTTTAGAAATTAGAATGTTTTGAATAGCAGCTTCTTTTCAACTCCTAACCCGGTGAGTTTTCATAACCTTCGTATCATCATTTTCATTTGCCGCCCTAATCAAAATTAAAGAAGTTGAACCCCATACTAATTACAACCTGTAACGATGTCTAAGACACCTGTAACTAAAAGGTTAGAAGATTGATTCCCCTTTCCTAATATAAATAAACTCCCTTTTATTTGGCATATATTGCGCAAACTGGACCCTCTTGTTATGCAGCCCAGTTCCTAACTGCAGTGCAGAAATCTACTTGAATGTGATGAATAATGGACCTCTCTTAACTTCTTCATGGGCGATCAGCTTGCCATTCTATTAAAGTGCTGCAATGTGATCTTGAGCCTGTTTCAGTCTACAACAAAATCTGATAGGACTGGTTTTTTTAAGGGTCAAGGGTTAAAAACAATAACTATGAACTCAAACACGCACAGGAAAAAATAAAAGAACGCCACATGTCTGTAAGACACATCTTTAAGAAAGGTAAGAAAACCAAAAGTCTGTTGAATAATTGAGAACAGTACCTGTATCAACAAATTGATCAAGCAATTTTTCATTCATCATTTTGTTAATGATTTCCTCTTCAAAATGCTCACGTCCCTCGAGTAGTATACCCAGATAACGGTAAACGTTGCTCTGGATGGCCAACTTAATATTTTCGCGCTCTTCGTCTGAGAAAGGATCAGTCTTATACAAAATCTTGGCCTGAAATTACAATGTGATTGAATCAACAGGGAACAAATTCAAACTAAAAAGACTCGGTATCTAGAACTTCTTCATCAGTGCTACTAGATGCCCAACCTTATGAGTTATGACTATGCAGTTGTATCTCTGTTGTGCTCAAGAAGAGAACGTTTCCACAGATTAAAAGCAACTGAAATTGTCTACAGAATTTTTCACAGTTGCATTAACTTTTTTTCAGAAATATGAGAGCTGCTAACAATGAGAGTGGTCTTGCAAAAGATAAATTGACTTAACAATAAATAATACAATGACTTGAAAGTTTTTAAGAAGTGAGATCATAATCAGTAACTGTAACCATGTTACATTAAAAAGAAAGAGGTGGGGAGAAAGTTAGTTTTGCTCCAGAAGTTACCTGTTTAAATATCGTACTAGTCCCAGACCCATTACATCCAACCAAGAGAATTTTCTGGAGCATCCTCTTTTCAAGGTAGTCGGGGATAGCTCCGCCAACTAAATAACTCATTTCTTCAGCAGCGGGGTTTGCAATCTTAGAAGGAATTGGCAATGACAGAAAAGTGCAAAGCAGCTTCATTCCAGGCTGAAAGACGACCAAAAAACATAAGAGCATTGCAGCACAATTAAAGAATAAAAAATCAAGGGCCCCTCCACAAATAACACACCTTGCTCCATAAATTCCCTTTAATATTCTTCTGTCCCTCTTCCTGGTAAGATCCATCTTCATTCACCCAGAAGTGAGGGTTTCCAGCACATTGTACTCCTGCCAACTACAATGATTAACAGAATTAATGCATCTTCATCTAAGGTAATGACTCATAAGAACAAATGCCAAAAAAAGTGTGTACAACATAAAACCTGAAGCATTCGCAGCTCAACTTTTGTGATCTCCCTGTTATTTATAAAAACTTTTGTGTTACCATTGCTAGCGGTGGCCATGATAGACCCACCAACATTCATATGTGGGCTGATAATCTTGCAAGGTTTATGCCCTTCCTGTCAAAGCCAGCCACAAAATAAAGCTCCATGAATATGAAACAAAATCTAGAAATGCAATAAAATGAGTGAATTAAAATCTCATGCTTACCCTTCCCCATAGGCCAGATACTTTATCATACCAGTAGCGTCCTGGTTTTAGTTTTGCTGGGGGGTTTGGGCAGCTTTGCAATGAATCCAGCTCCTCTTGACTAAGTTGACGCCCATTCACATAGACATGCTCCGGTTGTAACTGATTCGTTTCACATAGCTTCTCAGCCTTCATTATCTGCTGAGTTTCCAGCTCACTAAGCAGCCTCTTCAGCATTCTAGAGCATTTACCCAAATTAGTTCTCTTTGATTCGGCAATTGGGAAACCAATGCATGAAACACATTTCCTTCCTTCTGGCATGGAACCCATTGATCTCAACACACAATTACTGCAATACTTTGCATCACAAACAATACAAACTTCTTTTTCAGTAAAGCGGTTTCCTTTAAGACAACGATAACATGATCCTTTCTTTGTCTTTGTTTCAGATCCTCCTCTCCTTAGAAAAACACTAGATTCAGCAGGGCTGGTTTCCTCATGAACTGTATTGCTAGTGCTGCCATCCCAGAAGCTCACAACGGATGGTCTTTTTATGTGTCTTGCAGATAAATTACCACAATTCTCAGCCTTAAATGATAAAGAATCAGAAGACAATAACCGTGAGCTCAGTGCTGATGCATTCGACTCCCAATCCCGCGCACTCGTGTTATCTAGAAACTCTAGTTTCTCTTCCTTTGAGAACTCCAAAATCTCTGAGTTCCCAAACTCACCAGACTGATCATTGCCATTCGAAATTCCTAGAGTATCTGAGCTGCTTATTCTGCACGACAACTCACGCGAACATTCATGACCATTCGAAAGCTCCAACACGCCCGAATCATCAATGACATCCGACGACAACTCACACGACTGATCTTGACTGTTCAAGAACCCCAACGTACTAGAACTACTAATTTCTTCACTAAACAATACACAATTGCTACTATCACCACTCCTATGCTCAAAATCAATCACCGAAGTTGGCGAAACATGTGAATCAGAAACTAGCACCAACTCCGCCGAGTGAGCCTTGCTCAGAGACTCCGGCGCAAAAATCGGTTGCACAACAGGCAATTGGAATTTATCGCACAGTGCGGTCGGCTTCACAATGGACGCCACCGGAATCTTCTTGATGTCAATTGGAACTGCCCTAGGAATCTCATAAGTCACCGGCGGTCCCTCATACTCCACCGCAAACGTGTAATCAACCACCACCTCTTCACTCTCGTAGATCGGATCCACAACGCAGCTCGTTCTGCTCACAACTCCTCTCATTTCGCTCATCCAACGAAGTAACCTAATTTCCGAAACCCTACCAAACAGTCAACAACTCTTCCACAACTCTTCCACACTACCTACTCAAATCCAAACCTAAGAGGAGCCTCTTCAGCTGAAGCTCCTCCATTTCTGAAACCCTAAAAACAACAACAACAACAACAACAACAACAACAGAAGATCAACCAAACCCTAACTACGAAGCTTAGCAGATCTCGAATTGCGACAATTGAAACAACAATCAAAACTGTAATGATCGAAATTCTGGCATGGAAACGAAGAAATCAAGTGAAATCGAAGTGATTGATTCGGAGTTCTTACCAATTACGAGAAGAGCTTGTAGAGGCTGAGGTGTGTGGTGATGAGGAATTGTCGAAGGAAGAAAAAGACAGTGTTGGGAGAGTGGAATCTGCTTTTGCTTTTCGGTGCTCAGTGTTGGAAAAGATTGATTAAAAAAGGGATTAGTGTTTAATAGAGAAGTGATTTAGGGAGGTGACGTGTTGGACACGTAGGATTAAGTGGGATTTGTCTGTTTCTTGTTCGTTTGGACAAGTCTGATGGGAAGTGCCACGTTTTTCGATTCTTCCGGTGTAGCTCCAGAGCAGAAGCGATGGTCGGCACATGAGTTTTGGGTCGGAGGCGGGTCTACACTGAATAAAAGAAAGGATTACTCCGAGAGTCCTCAGAGGATATTACATAGTATCAACTCATTCCTCTTACTCGTCTCTGCTCCACCATCACAAACTAGACAGTGTGTGCTTGAAAAAGAGAGAGTAATGCTAGAAGAAACTAAATAATAATTCAAGATTTCACAAATAAACAGTCTAAATATTATGCGGCATTGAAAAACAGAAAATATAACAAATAGCATGATAAACAAGCTGACAAGCTAGCAACGAAGTTTGAGTGTCTACAAAAACAAAGAAGGCCCATAAGTGGTCAATATCAATACAGTACCGCAACACCACATTTATAGTTACAACAGTGACCAACAAATTATAGACACTGTAGCGCCAAAACCATCTAGTACTCAGGGTATAACCCGCTATCAGTGGGGCGGAACAACACAACCGCAGAAGTGTTCATACTTACTCACTCACATGGACCCAAGTGTACCTTCGCAATACACTTATGCCAAAACACTAAACCAAGAAAAATAAGAAAGGAATTCTAACAAATGCTCAATTCAAATATAATTGACAATAAATGAAAAATGAATTAATGCATATTTCCTAACTGGCTTACATTCGTACGATAATGTACCTCAAATAATCGCAAACCTCTGATCCTCGTGTACTTCTAAACTATCTACTCGAATTCTCAAAGTCTGTCAATTAACCCAAATTTGCAAATTCTATTAATATCATTCTAATTTATCCAATTTTTCATAATTATTTAATCAGTGTAATTGGGTTGATTTTCTGGGTATTGGGACGTATTCATACCCAATTGAATACCCGAGAGATCCCTAAAATTTTTTAAAATTTTTAAAAAATTGGCATCTATGAACAGTGTCACGCGCACCAAGACATCGTGATCCTTTTTGTTTTACACGGCGTTCCCACGACGTCTTCTCTTATTTATATTTTTTCCTCTGCTCGAGATGCCGTGAATGGCGTTGTGGGAGATAACTCCTCACAACGTCCCTAGCGACATGTTTAGCAGAACACCTACTCCAGAGTTTTTCGAAACCTCGGCTCGTGTCGCCACGTTCCGAGTCTATCCCAAATCCTTAAAGACGTCCATGACAACTTAAAACCCAACTTCCTTTACGTCAAATCCCCGACAAAACATCCTGATTCAAAAATAACTCGAAATTCTTCAAAAATTTCTAAAAATTCCATTTCACTTCAAATCCATAAACCAACAACAAATTCCTCAATAAAACACTCAATTGATCCAAAAACCAGCAATCAAATTCATTTATCAACATTTTTCCGAAAGTTCGTCCGAAATCGTCGCGACGAAAACTTACCAAATTAACGTCAAACTGAGCACAAACATGCAAGGAGTAGGAATCCTACCTTTTTACGCGTATTGAGTTGATCTACGGCATCGCAACGTACTCGCAACGTCCTAAAACCCCGTCGTTTTCCTCCTCTCTCACGTTAGATTGAATGAACAAATGGATGAGGAGAGAGAAAAGTTAGTTTTTATACTTTCCATTCATCTCATCACATGCACATATCTCGAGGCACATCTTATGTCTCACCTTCAATCTATCTAACAACTCTAACTCAAATGGATAACTCCAATAAGTGACTTGATTTTTAAAACCACTCTGTTTCTCGCTCAAAATACACGTTCCCAGACCCATTTCAACTCTCGACTCGCACCGCTTACGTTCCCGGACATATCCTCGCTCCCACATTTTATTTAATTATTTATTATTTTCTAAAAATTTACAAATTACCATTTTCCTATGTTTAATTGTCCGCATTATACGCTAAATTTATGTTTTTCCTAGTCGAATCTCACACAGAAATCCGTAGCAATTAATAAACGAAAACCACGCACTAGAACACACAATGTTCTCATTTGGATATAAATAATAATACAAACATCACAGAAAAATAAAATATACCTCAGTGTCGACTCCCGATGCTTGAGTAATATGACAAATCACGAGTATATCACAGTCCTGTAAAATGCTACACTTGTCACCAATTAACTTTGAAGGTCGTTACAGTTTGTATAGTTTAGGGGTGCTAAGTGATGCACGCCGAACATGTCAATAAAATATATTTCCTAGACCAATTATTTTGTAGATAGCGGTAAAGGGTCGATCACATAGAGATTGGTTTTCTTTCTAAGGTAAAAAAAATAGCAAAAAGGAAATTAGGGGATTTAGAGAAAATGCGTTAATTACCTAATCTAAATATAAACAAAATAAATAAAAGCAATTAAAATAAAGTTAAAAACAATTAATAAAAATAATACCTAGGTCAAAGCATACAAGTTCAGTTCGATAAAAAGATTGAATTTGGTTGTCAACTTATGTCAAAAGATACAAATCAAATTAACCTAGTGTAGCTATAGACCCAGTAACGTACGCGGTTCCTCACACTTCCTGATATCGGCAGCCAAGGTACGACCGTTGACTACTTCCCTAACCAAACACGCAACCCGATCGCTAGTGCTCCAGATTTAACGTATTGGTCGCATTACTTCGATTCGTGAAGGCACTACACCTAGACAACCGGATCGCTAGTGTGTTCGATTTAGCCTAAATTCCTATGGTATTCAACCGGTCCCAAAAGGGTCTAATCAATTGGTATGGTCAATTGCCACTTGTGTAGTCTCATTACACAAGGACGGATGCTTACGACTCACTGACATGTAAATCAAGGTTTAAAATAATGTTTAACCTTAATTGTTCAAACAATACCAAAGAAAATAAAATAATAATAAAAAGCTTGAAATTAAAATATATAAATCTCAAAAATTCATTGAATATGCGTAGTCGAACCTCCCTCGTAGTCTTGCCTAGGCTATGAACTTAGCCCTTCATGGTTGAAGAACTTAAAGAACAAAGAAAAATAAAAATAATAGAGAGGGGGAGAGATAAGGAAAAGTCGAAAGAAAAGAGAGAGCTGATAGTCCTATGATCCTTATGATCGATCTATATATATATATATATATCCTATATATGAATAGATATATATGTATATAATATAATTTAAAAATATAATCTTTTCTAAACAAATCTAACAAATCTATCCACTTCCAATTCTCTTTTTCTTGAATGGCACAAACAGGCCATGTCGTGTTCTTCACTTGTGGACCCACCGGTGCCACCTCGAGATGCGCACCAGCACGCTTTTCGATGTAGAACATATCTAGGCATGTGAATACTCTATTTTACACAGTTTTTCAGCCCGATTTCAATCGCGCAGTTTATAACACCTCAAAATGACAAATACATATAATTAGACTAATATTTTGGAGACTTTACTACAAAAACACTCAAATAGATAAAAATATTATGACACTATTACCGACTCATCACTAAGCCTAGGGAAATGGACTTAAATTGATACTAAATGATGTAATTTAGGTTCTTAATTGATGAGAAAGAATTGGAGGCTTTCGAGAGTCGTGTAACCTGGAGTAACACCACAAGTAAGTGTGACTCGTGTTTTCATCAATTATGTAACGTAATTCAATACTATTAGAACACATAGCATTAGAGACTGAGAATGGGGCAATGTACTGTGACTTAAACTGTTTTGTTATTGTTTTTACAAATGAAAATAAAAACTAGGAAGAGGTTTAGCAGGACGTATCGGCCTAGGGTTTGGAACTGTGTTGGGCGGCCACCCATCACCACACCCCCAATAACTTGGGAATTATCCCGATCAATGCTTTCCATTTGAATTGGCGGCACATCAATAATGAATTACTAGCTGTTAGTGGTAATTCATGAGAGATGTGGGAGTGCGACTCTCTGATTTAAATAAAATGAAAATATAAGTCACAGTTCAGTTGAAAGAGACTTATGGATTTGCATTCAATTATGTATTGTTTATATTTTTCAACATCATCTTTAAATATGCGTTGGATTCATATTGTTATGTATTTATCTTGTTATTTAGTTGATAATTGATGTATTTCTCGAGAGTCACTTATTGAGTATGTAGAAGCTCACCCAACTTAAGAATTACAGGTTCACAGTTGAGCGCACTAGACAAAGGGAAAGGGAAGATGCAAGAGTTTCGAAATATTCTCTTAGGTGTACTGATATTTATGTTTATGTAATAATACTGCTTGAGTATGTTTATGTAATATAATTGGGTTGGGTTTGTGTAACGACCCTAAATTCTAACTTGTGCCATATAACGGCCACCCGACTATCCCCGTAACGCCCGAATTAACCACTAATCATCGTGATTAACACTAACATTCAATTAAATTAATTTGGGCCGTTACATGCCACGTGTCAATTTAGGTCGTACGTGGGCCCATTTGCCGTGATACAAAGCCCAATTATCGGTCGTCGACGCCGAGGTATGTTATTTGTGTTTGGTGTTTTGTATTATATTGTATTACCCAAATTTTAATTCCAATGTCTCAAACGTCTGAGAACGTTTGAATGTGAGCTTTGGTATGGGGAGCGATTCGTCCCGAGTGCTACGTGAAATAACGGGGTTTCGGACGAACGCTGGTTGAGTAATTAGTAGTTCGAGGGACTTAAATGAATTTAAAATACTGAAAAAATACAAAATAAATAATAATTAAAAGTTGTAAAATGTGTGGGATACATTGGTACGTTCGGGGCGACGTGACAAACAAGTTTGGTGTCTGAACGAGACCGGAAACGCGAGTATGTTGCAAGAAAACTACTAAGTTTTGTGGTGTGTCACGTATTGGAGTCATCATTTGGTGTCACGGTTGGTGGCTAGAGTAAAGGGGTTGGTGGCTAGAGTAAAGGGTGAGCATTAGATCAGTATCGGGATCCGTGTTTTGGGATAGATGAGGGGGGGTATAAAACCCAACCCCATCACCTTTTCTCTCTCTTTTCGTTCTCATCACTCTCCTCAACGAATCATACAACGAAAGTTCTCGACACGATTCAGCGCAATTGGAATGATCAATCACGAGTTCTAAGGTGAGATCTCGAGTCTCTACGTCAATATATACGTTTTGGCTGTGTTTTGCTGGGTTTTGTCGCGATAATTTCGAACAACGAATTTGAGAATTTGGGTTTTATTTAATGTTTTGATTGATTTGGAATCAATAGGAGGATCTAAACATGATTTCTTAAGTTGTATTAATGTTTTGGAATTTTTTGGAATTTTTTGGGATTTTTGGAAAATTTTAGTGATTTTGGCAAATCGGTGGTTTGGTCGGATTTTGAAATGAGCTGAGGCTGGTTTAGGGTGTATTTGGATGTGTAAATGTAGTTGGGATAGGCTAGAAGCACGGCGATGCGAGCCGGGGTATTGGAAACCCCAGTTCAGAGGCGTTCTGCACATGACACCTTGAGTGTTCTAACTCACGGCGTCACCCACGTACGTCCTGAGCAGGGCTTCATTGGGGAAGACGCCATGAACATGCCAACGCACGGCGTCATCCACGTATGTGTTGGCAGTGAAGGGTATTCTCAACGCTGTAAAGATGTCGTTCAGTCATTGGACCACGGCGTCCTTGACGGCGTGTTACTTTTCACAAAGACCAATTTTTATAAAATTTTTGGAAACTTTCGGGGATCTCTCGGATATCTAAATGGGTCCGAATACGACCTAATGCCCGGGTAATCGACCTAAATGGGTTAACAAATGAAATTATGGAAAATTGGTTGAAATGAGGGTTATTAATGGGAATTCCAATATAAATGTATTACAGTGGTTTTGAACATTGACGGGACACGGGAGGTCATAGGAGACTTGTCAGGGGTTCGTGGAGTGCGTAATTAGTTGGATTACAGGTAAGTAAACCAGTGAGAACTTTTACAGTTATTTCTTGAGCTTTAATTTGTTGTTATTGCTCTGTTTATCATCATATCTATTGGAATCTTCTTTGGTTGAGTGGTTCACTGCAAGGAGATCATGGTTACTTATCTGTGATATGAGCTCTTATCTAGATGTTGTTGATATCTCCCCATTGAGTGTACGTTGGGGGCTCTTATCTAGTTGAGTGTACGCTAGTAGGATGTGTTCTCGTCCTGAACCCAAGTCTTGTAGGTTTTACTTCGACTCAATGACTGTTGTCGGGACTCCTTGCAATTCCATTTCGTTATTCGGATACTCACATTTCGATTGAGTTATTTACAGTCTTATACATTTCATGCGTTCCTTATTCCTTTATTTCTATCAGCATGAATGTGGTCTGATGTGTATTTATTTTGAAATATTATATTATTGTTCTGCTTAGCATTACTTACCTGGGCTCGTCATTCTTGTATTTGACGGTGTGCAGATCCACAGTCCAGCAAAAGGAAGGCTCCAGAGCTTAGAGATTTGCTTTGAGGACGTTAGAGCAAGCTTTCCACTTGACGAAGTAGATGATTTTTTGTGTTATTATATATATATATATGTTGTTTTGAAACTTGGGTTGGGTAAGTGAGAGATTCTGGGCATGTATATCTATTTGGTTGTTCTCCTCTGACTTATTATATTTGATGATATACATATGCGGAGTTTCCACACGTTAGGATGTCTTGTTTATTATGGTAGTGATTAGTTGATTAGTTGAGCTTTGCTTCCGCTATTTTAATAATAATTCGCTAATCAATGTTGTAAATTATAAATGGATGATAAATGGTAAAGGTTAAGGCTGACTAGGCTTGCGTGACTTGTTGAGACGGGCTCAGGTTTTGTGTAAGTCTAGGCTAGGCGGGGCCCAGTTTAGGTTTGAAAATTGGGGCCGTCACAGTTTGGTTTTAACAACCGATGGATTTTCGTGAATTGTATAGTTTTGTATATCATATAGTATTATGGAAAAAGTTTTAAATTTTCGCTGCATTTGATTTATTATTTATTCATTATATACAATATACATGTTGTTGTCAGATAGAAATGAAAGGCTGCAGGCTCTAGCTAGGCCTGATCTGGTGTATCGGGGCTTAATTAGGGTTTTAGGCCGAATAGAGATAGGTGATATTACACGGACACTAAATGTGCAAACGAACAGGTTGAAAAGCATGCAAGGTAACGGTTAACAAACATGGTGATTGTCTGCATAAACATGGAAGTTGATGCAAGGATGATGCTAGTAAATATATGGTGATTGATGCATGGTTAACATGAGCAAAGTTGTTGTGTGATGCACGTGTACACGTGCCAATAGGTTGAACGCATGGGTTGAGAGGCGCCAGCAAGGGAGCAACACAGATGAGCAAACATATTTTAATGTATGTTGCATAAGCACTCGGATGACGCAGCAGAGGCACCGCACAGAGACAGGCAAGCACGTTGACAGGCAAGGTGGGAGTGATGACCCCAAATTTCCCTTGCATTTAGGTACGCTCGGTCTAAGCTCGTACAGGTCCCGAGTCGGTACTCGGCGAGCCTGACGAGCCTAATCAACCTTCGATTAATCAATTTAATAATTTATGAATGAGTTACTGCAAGTTTAACACAGCGAAAAGTAAAATAAACTAAACATAAGGGAAATAACTCAGTCAAAGGAAATCAGGATTCTATAATGTGGAAAACTCCGTTTATTCATGTACAAACAGACGTGAGATATGAATAAGTACATGATATCAATCTAAAAATGACCCCAAGTTCAATGATCAAAAGCATATATATAAAATGTCATACAACTGAGCAAAAGATATAATAAACCTACACTAAGGTCTCCAAGTCCAGCCGCTAATCCTCACAAAAAGTCGTCTAGGCAGGGCTCCTTGTCTCTACTGCACTCCGCTCTACCTGCACCCGCCGTCACAAACTAGACGATGAGCAACTTGAGAAATTGAATGTAATGCCAGAAGAATATAACAATAATTCATGATATATCAAGTAAAGCAGTCTAAATATCATGCGGCAATAGAAAGACATGAATTTAAATAGATCAAGTGCATGATAAACAGACTAATAGATATCAATCGAAATTCAAGTGTGTTCTAAGGATTCAAAAGAGGCCCATAAGTGGTCTAAATCATAGCATAACGACGAAGACCTCACGAGGTCTTCCCGGGCATCGACACAAGCGAAGCCACAACCATGATGGGAGGGACACAAGCCCACCCATCCAGTACTCGGTGTCACACGGTCACAAAGGGTGGTCACACACTCCTGTACAAGAGTGTCCGCATTTTATCCCTTTAGTGCAGGTCCTAGTACTTTTGAGACGAAACACTTACGCCAAGAACACACAACAAGGAAAGGAACAGAATACCAACAATAGATCATAACGAATCAGAATGAATGATAATGAATCACATGACATTTTCTTACTGGCTTACAAATCATAAATAAGCTTGTGGCAAATGTACTTACATGACTAATCACAACCTGTAGACACTCTCGCGTCCCTAACACGTATCTCCGAGTTTCCCGTTACCTAACAAGGTTGGAAACTCTAATTAATGGGTTGAGTCATTAACAAAACCCTAGTGTTTTTTCAAGTGTTTTAAGGACTCAAACAACCCGACAATTCGATAGGAAGACGAATACTCTTTCTCGGGTTTGAAAACCACAATAATAACCACGACTGCGATATCGCAATATCAATAATCATAACGCATGTAAGCCTACTCATGAATTACAGGCTCGGCTCAATCGTTAATAGGTCACGCCATAGTCTCGAGGATCGGCGGCGTGACCACGACATCATTATCGTTCAGTCAACGTAAAACACAATCACGACGTCGCTCAACAATTTCGACTCAACACAAAACTCAACATGACCATACACCAGCGAGTATGGAACCTCACAGGTGTGGTCCAACGTCCGTAGAGTGCCAACACAGCATAGAAAGGCCACGTGTATGCCCTACATCAGGTCGACGACTACTCGACGCGATAGAAATAACTCACTCATAACTTCACCATTACAACACTCATCACCATCGATATGGACGCTCCGGTGGCTGTGAGACTCCATGACGAACATAGTAAGGTCTCCGACAGTCCCCCTATGTCATCGTGTCAACGGCAGCGCCGCCACAATGGGTGGTTTCTGGCGAGAAGAGTACAATACGCATACAACACATGAACGACGTAATATAAACAATAACGCCGCCGATTTGGGCCACTCCGGGAGTCGTAAGACACAAGCATGGACTTAGCTTGGTCCCCAACATCCCTGGTCATGGTGGCACAACGGTGGCGTCGCCTACGGCTGTAGATTCCAGTGAGGACAAGCATAACACATATGAAATGACATAAACATGAAATATCAAAAGTTCGCACTCGCCTCACTGTTATTGACCACTCCGAAGGGATGTGGGACCCAAGCCAAGGCTCAGTGGGGTCCCCGAGAAACCTCCAATTCTGGTGGTCCAGTGGTGGCGCCACCCCTGGGGCAGTTTCCGGTGAGGACTTAAAACAGTCCCATACAAACACAACAACAAAATCATATAAGTTCAAGAGACCAAAACAATTCCAACACGACCAAATCGAACACAACAAGGGCAGTGAGGCATCATCGAGGTCATGGAGAGGTCCCCGACAACCTCCATGCCCGGTGTTTGGCCAGCAGGGCCGCCTATACATGCATATTCCGGCGAGACACAAAAACAGTAACCAATTTATGAAAACAGTGCACAATCGACCACAACACCCATGTGACGCAAATGTGGAGACTTTGGGACACCACTAAGGACCATCCCTGACCACCACTGACGAACGCCACCACCTTCGGCAGCGGCAAAACACGATAGCAGCGAAAACAGTGTGATGAAACTGTAACATGTTGCACAGCTGACTCAACGCAAACCACTGCAATTGGGGGGAACTCTGGGACTGGTGAGTCGTCTCCGATAAATCTCTGACCTGAAGCAACCACCACCACCCTGAAACAGACGTGCAACAGTGAGCACAATCGCGGTGGCCAGTGAGAACGAGTGAGAGAAAGAAATAGAGGAAGAGAAAGAGAGAGAACACGGACCTCCGGCGAGATCCGATCGCCCAGAGCCGCTATTGGTCAGCGGTGGTGCACCAGGGCGGAAGAGGAGAGTGGGAGAGTGGTGAGAGAGAGATCGGTTGGTGAGGAGAGGAAAGGGAAAGTGAATAGTATGTTAGGTGGGTTGTCTTTTTATAGACTTTTCAATTTATCGTCACACATGCACGCATCTCGAGGCTGATCCGATGGTTCTCTCAAGTTGGGTTGTGTCACTTTAACAATCCCTATCACATAACACGTATGTCGTGTAATTATCCAACTCCCCGTGTTCAAATAACACTTATTGGTCTGTCTTGACTTGTTTTGACTCCCGTTGCACGTAGTTTTGCCTTGTCTCGTACAAATAATTATTTAAATTATACAAAAACTCATTTAATTGTATTTTTACTGTGGTTTACTCCCTCGTTTACCTAGGCAAAGCCTCACTCAAATTAATATTCGCCCGAATAGCTCGAGTCCCGTAATAAACTACAATACTAATACACATATCACGGAAACATAAAATCACCTCGGCGTTGACTCCCGAAGTTTGAAATATTGTCTAGTATCACGTAGCTGGGTCACGGTCCTGACAAATGCCATACAAGTCGGGTTAAAATTGAGGGATGTTATAGTGGGATTTCTCCTCGAGATGCAAGCAGGGAGATCGCACCATACACGGGTTAACAATGGCGTCGCATAAGCAAATGTAGATGGTGCACGACTGAGCCACGGGCGCACAGAAGCAAGCAGGCGGAGCATCGAGAAACAAACAATAAAAGGAAAAATACAACCACTACGAATCGGTCATCAATTCGAAGGTCGACTGACCAAGGACGTGAAACCAAGCTCTGATACCATGAAAGCGTATAAAGAATGGGGTTTTATTGTATATAGTTTTTGATACCACGAAGAAAGATCAAAAGAGGTCGACCGACCTAGGATTAGAATTGAAACTCTGATATCATGTGAAATCTTAACAGAGAAAATGATAAGTTTATTGTATATTGTGTTGAGATCTATTACATGTCTCTATATATAGAGATGCAATTACATACAAAAGGAAACATCTAAATAAGGTAGCACATAATTACAGGAATGAGTTATGTACAACATAATCACGAGAGTGATTTGTGCACAATATAATCACGGGAGTGATTTGCGCACAACATAATTACGGGAGTGATTTGTGCATATTTCCTAATTACACAATATTCCCTAACATATTTCATCAAATACCTCAATAACACCAAAACTTGCAAAAACCACAACTTTTGATTTTCAAAACTGATTTTAAAACTTCTTAGCAACTGGATTATTAGAACGAAATGGAGAATCTAAATTCATCTTTAGATTTCAAAAACCAAATTAGCTAGTAACTCAAAAATCAGATTTTTGGTTTCATTTAAAAAACCCCCCAATTTTGACAAAAACTTGAAAGTCCAAAAATGAGGCTTTCAAACCCAAATCAATGCTTCTTTTTTATTACAAACAACATGAAAATGCGGATATCAAAAAAAAAAAAACATGAAAATGCATGAGATGATACCTAACACTTGGAGTGATTGTTTATACTTAAACTCTCTATACGGTGATGGTCTTAGCACCCTCCTAGCTCCAATTCCCCTTGAATTCCAGCACTAAAATCAGCCTCGCAACCTCTGATTTTTTTCTTCTTTATGCATGCAAATGAAAGCAAGAGTTAGCATATATATGGCTTACTTCATCAAGGGGACTAACTTTCATCACTAAGATGATCAAGTGGTCTAAAATGGCTCATGACTCCACTAAAATTCAGCTCACCAACACTAACTTTGACACAAAGTTGTATTGGAGTGTGTGCAAATGTGAATACCGAGACATATCAATGAGTGTTGTATTTTAATTGAAACTATAGGCTACAACTTGATTCACATTAATTTAATTACCATAGGTATGTAACTTAATTATTTAAATCATATTTAAATATAGTAAGACTTATTATATCACTATCTACCCGGTCCCACGATTCGCACACATCTTGAGGCGCGTCCCCACTCGCGTCTGGACGCCTATACACAAGCAGAAAGTGACTTAATTAGTCTACACATATACATTACACTAGGAATACACCACAACAAAAATAAAATATATTTCAACCATGTGCCTCAGTAAGTGTACGTATCTCAACATGGGTCCCACGCCACGGGTCGGTGATCCTGGTTAAGGATTAAAATGAGATTAGACATTTGGGTCATGACATAATCGTTCCGATTTGCTTCTGCTGTCGGATATGTGTTCCCTGTTTTGTTTAATTCTTTGATTATTAGTATTCTACAATTACAAAAAAATGGGGTAATAGTTATCTATACAAAATTTACACCCCCCACCAAAAACAACACATTGCTTCTTTCACTTCCCAGGCCCAATGTAACGACCTTAAAATTTTAACTCGTGCCACGTGACATTTCAGGGTCGTATTGTGGGCCCAACTAGCCATGGTGTACTTGTTTCAGTCCTCGAGAGTCGACAACGAGGTATGTTATGTTTGTTTGGTGATTTGTATTATCTATTTATTACCGAACATTAAATTCAATATCCCTAATGTGTGAGAACGTGGTGAGTGTGTGTTGGTACCGTTGAACGAGTTCGGTACGAAATAACGTGTTAAACGAGTATTTGAGAGTCCGGGAGACAAAAATGGAATAAAACACTGATAAGTACTGATGAAAATAATTAATGGAATTAAATAATAAATTATGGGCGCTGAGTGATACGCGAGGTCGTGGGCGACACGCGTGAGTCGAATGGTAGTGTGCACGCCCGAATAAACTCGTTGGCGTGCACAACGAAATTGTAGGCGCAAACAATACAATTATATAAATATAATTGTACATATATATATATTTAGATATATAAAGTATATATAAATATATATGAAAAAAAAAGAGAAATGACCAAGAGGGGCATTGGTTTATTAAGGAAGAGATAAGAATGGAGGGGCAAAATGGTCATTTCACCTCAAAAATTTATCAACAAAATTCCACCGCCACCATTTTCTCACCATTCACTGAAAAAAATAAAATCGAAGAGGAGGAGATCGAAGAGAGAGAGATCGATCAAGTGGGGGGTGGAGGTTTTCGAAATCAATGGAGTGATTGAGGTCGAGAGTTGGGGAATCGGCACAAAGGTGAGTTGTGATTGTTGTTGCGTTGTGTTGTTGGGGTTGTTGTTGAGTTGTTAATTTTGAGAGAAATTGGATTTTTAATTGATTGGTGTTGATGTTGTTGTTGTTGTTGTTTATTATTGAAAAAGAAAGAGAAAAGAAAAGAGAAAAAAAAAAAAAAAAAAGTTTGAAGCAGAGACGAACTAGAATTCGTCTCTCGTGAAGAAAGAAGAAGATGGGGTGGGCGGGTCGTGGTGACCGGACCCGATTCCCTCTTGGGCGGGACCGGGCCCGACCCGGTGGGTCGGCCCGGTCTGACCAGTTGGTTGGGTGGACGGGTCGGACCCGACCGGGGACCCACCATTATTAAAATAATTATTTATTTATTTATTTATAATAAATAAATAAATTAAATATGTTTTATTTTTATTTTTTTGAAATAAATATTGGAAAAAAATCTGGAAAATTCAGAAAAAAATAGGAAAAAATTTCGAAAAATTATATTTCAACCAAATAAATAGAAATTTGGGAATTTTTATGAAAAATGAAGAATTTGAGATTCGCGACGAGACTTTTGTCGGGGTTTTTGTCTCGTAAAGCGTGAAATTATTAAAAATAGCCAGAAAAATATTGAAAAATATTTTTCTAAATTGTATGAAAATTATGAGGTTTCGCTCGGGTATCCTAATGGATTTAAATGGAACCCAATACCGGATAAGAGACCCAAATTGAGCAAGAGAACAATAATTTAGAAAATTGTAGAAAATGAGTTAAACTTGAGAAAAAATTGAAGAATACTTGGAATAATTAGGGAAAAATTAACGAAAATTGGTCGAAATAATTGTCAGGTGACGAGCAGAGTGTTGGCAACTAATTGGGGAACGTGTGGAGCTACGCGAGGGCATTTTTAGCGGGATTTGAGGTGAGTAAAGGCAACAATAGAATCAACATAATTGCTTTTCTATTTATTGATTAATTACTCTTGAAATGCAAGCCCTTTGTATTCCATTCTAGTTCAGGTGACCTAGGGTTTAGGTAGTCCGACTGTGATGAGAAGTCTCAACGAGTTTAGCAGCCGGCATAGACTGTGGCTTCTCGTTGGAGCCTATCGAAATGATTTAGCATCCGGCCTTGTGGATCGTGGCTTTCTTTCGGTAGTGTGTTAGGAATTTAGAAACGGCTTTGTCGTGGCTTTTCCTAACGTAGAGTGTGCGTTCGATGGAGGCGACCTTCGGGCCCATTTGGTTCGTACGGGGTGGATTGAGGAGGAGGCGATTTTGGGCCTCGTGTCGTCGATCGCAAGTCGATGAGGTGTTGAGACCGCGGTTTGATTGGGACTATCTATTCTCCTATCCATTTGTTTCTCGGTCACTTGATTTTCGTTGTTTGTACTTGTTGAATCTATTTATCATGCGATTTGCTATCTATTTCAGTTTCTTGTTATACACTGCATGATTTATAGACTTGTGATTATTGAAAATTCAGTAAATTATGTTGAGATATCTATTGTTGCTGTTTACTGTTATATTTTGTACTCACCGTCCTTTTTTATGACGGTGGGTGCAGATCCACAGACAAGTAGGGGCAAGGCGCCGATGCTTGGCGATATCCTCTGAGGCACGCTCAGAGCCATTAGCTTTGCTCTCACTTTGTAGGTATTTTTGTCATTTTGTTGTATATTTTGGCTATGTATCCATTTGTTTTGATATTTTGGGACTTTGGGAAGTTGAACCTGACTGTTGATACATGTATATGTTTATTTTGGGCTTTCACTTGATCTGTTATATACATGTGATGTTGTTTGGACATGATTTTCCACATCTAGGTTGACTGAGTTGTAAACTGTTGTAAGTTGGTATTAAAAACAATTCCGCTGCACACCTAACTATAATTGAGGATAAAAGATTAAATAGAGTTAAGGTGAATCAAAAAGAGTGATCCAGGGTGAGTGAGTGAATAATGTAATGAGTAATTGGTAAGTTAAGGCTGACTAGACCTGCGTTGACTCGTCGGAGACGAGCTCGGGGGTCCACGTAAGTTTAGGCCGGGCGGGGCCCAGTTTGTGGTTGCTGGGGCCGTCACACCCAATCCAAGGTGAAGAGAGTGAGATGATTAATTTTATATATATGTCATAAGTGTGAAAGTGAGGTTCGCTCGAAAATGTCAAGGCAAGATGGAATGTACACTCCTTCTAAGTAGTTGATGTGGGACTATCCCAACATCTCCAACATTCCCCCCTCAAGTCCAACTAGGACTTGAAGCCAACCATATACTATGTTTAATTTTTATATTATAAAACCCAATCCAATGTGAGGAGAGTGTGGTGACTAATTTTATGTATGAGCCATAAGTGTGAAAGTGAGATTCACTCAAAAATGTCAAGGCAAGATGGAGTGTCCACTTCACACTTATAAACCTTTCTTTTTCTTTCTAAGTAGTCGATGTGGGACTATCCCAACATCTTCAACACCGACCAAACTGGGACCAACTTCAAAAACTACTCAATCTCCCTAAACACCATTATGGGTCGTTAGCTTCCTCCAAAAACCACCCCTTGTTAACCAGCAAAAGCAAAGCATCTAACAACGACTCAAATGTACCCCCTTTTGTTTGTCCACCTTCACCGCGCGTTAGTCACCATTCCCTTCCAATAAAGGTCGCCAATTATTTAACATATCGTTGAATCCCCATTGTTTAAACAGTTTGCTCGTGGACAACCATTTTGCCATGTTCAGTTTGATGCTAACCCATACCTCGTCTATGGTGGCCGCTTATCCTTTAAGGATTCTAGCATTCCGTTCTTGCGACAACCCCCAAACAATTGCGTGAACGCCACATCTCCAGAACACATTCTTCTTATTGCGGCCAAAGATCCAATTAGTATCATAAAAAAATGCTTCACAGTTGTTCGAGGGCACCCATATCCCATTAAGCTCGTACATTAGCTGAGACGACCACATTCGCCTTGTTGTAGGACAATGAAAAAAAAGATGCTCCAAGTCCTCCCCACTACTTTCGCACATAATACGTCAATGAGGGGACAAATACATGTCCAGTCGCCTTCGTTGAAGCATCTCCGCGACATTAACGCGATTATGCAGAACTAACCACATAAAGAACCTAACCTTTGCTAGGGAAGGTTGTTTCCAGGTCGAATTAAAAAGAGCGAAAGGTCTCTGTCGTCGAACTTCCACAAATAGATCTAAATGCCGACTTAATCGAGAATGATCCAGTTGGATCGTCTCCAGACCCTTGAATCAATCCGATCAGGGTGTAGTCTTGTTCCAGCAAGAGACGACTGAAGAGCCTCCACCTGGATGCGTAATGCACTATTAATGCGAGCTCTTACGTTGAGATTCCATGCAAGATCATTTCCCTCACTGTCGTGAGTACCAACAACTTTGCATATGAGAGCGTTCTTCTGCCTAACTACCGAATATGCGAGAGGAAATTCCAGCCGTAGCAGGTGCATTCCGTGCCATATGTCCTGCCAAAACAAATATTTGAGTAGAATTACATACTGGCTCTGTTTTGGCATGCACATACTAGCTTATCATCTAGATTATAAACACTTCACACAATAAGTTGTGTTTGGTTTGTAGATGATTTTTAAAATAATCTAGATGCTTAGCTCAAATCCTATACGTTAGTTGTAGTGTATGAAGGAAACCTCTCTAGAAGTCTATGGGGTGCATGATAAAACAAGTTTTGTTTTTTTGGGTAGGTTAGGATAGGTTGCATCAAATCAAGCGCAATGGAAGAGTTGGATCCATGTAGTCGACCCCAACTAATTTAGAAATTGAGGTTTTGTTGTTGGTGGTGTTAAGATAAACAGTTTTGAGCGATGATGAAAGTGTCTGATCAACTACGAGTTTTCTAGGATATTGACAAGGCTTATAAAAAATAAACAACGATTTGACTTTCAAAATGTTTCAAAACTCAAGTGTAGCTCCTTAGGAATATTCTTTATTTTGATTTACTTCCAAATTTTAGAATGATGTTCGCTAGTACCCATTAGTGGATTTTTAAAGATGAATTACAATTTTACAAAAAAAAAAAGAATTACAATAACGGCTAGTTTCTGTTATTGGAAACAATCATAAAGAATTATGCTTAAAATTATGTATCATTCTAAAATTTGGAAGTAAATCAAAATAAAGAATATTTATAAAGAGCTACACCTGAGTTTGAAAACATTTTAAAAGTCAAATCGTTGTTTTCTTTTGTGAGCCTTATCAGATGTAATTAAGCCATAGCAATAAATAGAAGGAGAGGAAACTCAGTGGGATATTGACTCCATAATTCTTTGTATTGTCGTACTTTCTCAAGTTAATTGTCCAAGATCTATAGGTTTTCGTAAGTACCAAGAAGCTCTATTGCTTACTTAGGTTCATGGAAGCAACTATGTTGTTGTTTGCCAGGGCGAATCCAGAATTTTTCATAGCCCTAGGCTATAAGTATTTTTTAAATTATTATTTGTATATATTATCATGTATTTTTTAAATGAGTCATTTTCAAAAAGTATTATTTAAATAAGCTATACCACAATATAACTAGCATTGTATCATATAAATTAAGCCACAAAATATTAAGCAAAAACATTTGAACAAAAACAATTATAATAGATCAAATCAAAATCATAAAAAACATTAAATGATGAGTTCAGTTGAAGTACCTTAAATTTCGAGAGTAATTAAAACGTTGATGTCTACTTGTCACGAATATAGGGCAATCATAAAAAAGTGTATTAGCTGTAAACACAAAGAATATAGAATCAAATATAAATTATATATTGTTGGCAAAGAATAAAAATAACACATAAATAATAAATAATATAAGAATCAGGATATGAAGAAAATTACCTATTTAACTTGCGCTCACCTTTTTTTTAAAGAATCAAATTCATCAATTATCGCATCTATATCGATATTTCGAGCAAATTCTCGCTCAATATGGATGGCCATGGTATCTGTCAAGAATTCTTCTTTCATCCTATTTCGTAAATCAGTCTTAATACGTCAAAAACCAAAAGTATACCAAAAACCCCATTAACTATGCCCAAAAAAAATGCCCCACATATCCCCTGGAGCCCAAAAATCAAGCCCACCCTTCAAAAAATGCCCCTACCAATAGCAAAAGAATACAATTCCAGTCGAATTGTCCACGGAGCCGTTCCTCATTCATGCATTTCGGAACTATAACGTTAGATAAAACTTGTGATTAAAGTGTCTCAACAAAAATTAAGTTCGAGTCATTTTGAGGCTTTGCGATTTTTTATCAAAAGTTGTTAAGTCATATCTCATATAGCAAGGAAAAAGAAAAAAAAAAAGCCCCAAACCATTGTTGATTGTCATAGTGTCATTGTTTCCAAAGACATACCCCTTAAAAAAGACATACAAACAAGAAAAATAAAAACTAGCATACCTCTTTGATCGGACTATATAAGAGATTCGTCGGTCTATTATCGTAAAAAGTAGCAATCTAGTGAAAATTTAAAGAAAAAGAAATGTTGAGCAATGAATAAAAAAACCTCAAAGGGATGATTTCTTTCTTCTCACCTAAAACACAAAACAAAAAATAAAAAATTGACACATTCCACCAACAAAGAAGATGAAAATACTTCATATCTGCTGTCATTCCGTGGTTCATTGGATGAGCCTCGAAAAACATAAAAATTGATAGATTTGGGTGTAACCGTGTAAGAGGAATGTGGACCGTTTATTTTTTTGTTAATGTTTTGGTGGGCTTTCAATAATTATTGGGATGGGCTAGAGCTAGGTTTTGGACTTTTATAACTTTAAAAAAAAAATAAATTGGGCCCTTGTAAGGGCCAATTGACTAATTTCTAGTTTCTATTTTTACCCTTCTAATCATTTAAATCCCATCCCTTCAAATTACTAGTTTCTAGTACTTTCCTCTACAATTAATCTCAAAATTAGCCTTCTGGATGAGACACTTACGATTTACCATGAGCGAGGGCATTCTGGGCAACTCTGCAAAGACTATAAGATGGCGCCGCGAGACGCCGTTGCCCAATCTAGCGCCAGATTTTCTTCAGCTTGCGGTTTTCAACTTTTCACTTGGTCGTCTCTCCAGTCTTTGCTCTTACAATATGCACAAGGACGCCTCAAATGCGATTAATCTGCAATGTCTCCGTTCAGAGTTTGGACTCTCTAATGCGATCTTCACATAGAACTCTCAATCGTCGTTCGTAGCAATGTTCAAGATTCGATCGAAACTCGCTTCGATTCTACGGCCATGGATGCAGTCCGAGCCAGACCTGGATTTGAACCTAGGGTTTCTGTCTTCGCATGGAAGTGCTCAAAATCTCGTCTTCGATGTTTCGGCGCTCGATGGATTGATCGGCGACTCCACTTGCTTGTCTTTCAAGGAAGTTAGGGTTGAGAAGTTGAGCTTTCGAGCGTCTCCTTGGTCGGCCACTGCATTTACAGTTGATGTGCAAGGCGTGTACGTCGCACTGAATGTGAGGTAAGGATTCGTTTGTGAATTCAACGGAAGCTATTGAAATTGATGATTTCACTTGTTAGGAGTTGGTGTAATTCTGTCATTTTGATACCTAATGATTGTTCTTTTGATGTTTGCAAGGGAACCGTCTGCCGGGAGGCGTTCTTGGAGTTCCGGCGAGTGGTCGGAGAAGGAGAAGAAGGAGATTCTCTCTGTTATTGATCCGGAGGTACTCAGGATTCGATTTGAGATTGGAAATAACATTAATATGTGCTGTTGATTACTTCAGTTTCGCTTGTCTTTGAACCTCCATGAGCACAGTGGCGAGACAATGAAAGAGGCTTGACCTAGGTTCTATTTCATTGGTTTTGGAACATGGTGAACTGCAGTCTACTTTGAATCACTAACATGGTATTAATCGTTTAAAAAACTTGTAATAGAGGAAATTAAGTCCGTTGGTGCAAAAAATTAGAGTCGGTTCAAAATTGTCGTTGATGAAGACGACATCTCGGACTAAGTAATCGGAACACCAGAGACAAGTGAGAAAAAGTTTCATCTAACGTAATTGCAATATTGCAAATTTACATAGTCAACATTACTTGAATTACTTTAGAGCTAGCTAATTATGTGGCAGATATTGAGTTAATATACTCTGAAAGCTTCTATATGCTTTAGAGCCATATCTAGTTTTGCTTTGACTTATTTCAATAATATTTGTTGACATTACTCAATCTTTGTCTTTTTCCAATTCCAGGGTATTGCCCTTCATGATTTGCTTGAAAGGATTTCAAATGTTCCTCCGAAAAGAAATTGGCTCATGACTTCTCTATTGAACGTTGTGCTCAAACATTCTCAACTTCAAGTACGTGATATTCACATTGAGTTGAAAATTCCTGGCAGGGATGATTCTATTGCTTGTTTTTTAAAGACGAGTGATTTTTCTCTGAAAACCTTGCATCATGACAATAAATGTTTGCTGTCTGGACTTTTTAGCACCCTCTTTCTATACCAAAATATATTCTCTTTGTTACTTAATACTAGTAGTTTGGAGCTTGGATTTGAAAGAGAAGAATGTTTGAGCCGTATTGTGTCTTCATTTGATCTTTCTGGTTGCTTTAAATATAAGGATCTTCAGCTTTTGAACCTTGATGTTCATGTTCCTCAGTTGGACTTTACTTTTTCTCCGATGGATCTTCCTGTTATTCTCACATTTTACACACTATTGACTAAAAAGGTAAAAACTGTTAGAAATGGTAGAGAGCTATGGGGAATAGCTGCCAGGAAAATTTGTTCTATGATACGGAATCCCAAGATATCTTTTCATAAATTGGTTGATTCTCTAGGACTATGGTTGCATCATGTACGCACATATGAATCTTTTCTTCTATTAGTTGGTTATCCAATTGAAACAACATTTGGGAAGTCGTCAGTTATGATGTCTTTAGACTGTAAGTATTCTGCGCAAGTAAAGAACCACTGGAAATCAATTTGTGGGATTGAGAAGGATATGCTTGTTGATGCGCTTGCACGGTCACGAAGAATAGCTCGTCGCAGAGCAGCAATTCATGGTCAACGTAAAACGAGTGGTTATTCTGAATTGCAGTTAAAAGTTCACGAAAAATTATTTTGGAAGTTGCTCTTTTTTCTCTCCTTTCTCCTCAAAAGCATCTTGTCTTTTTTGAAATCGGTCATACATTTCCTTTCTCTGGTTATTGCAAATAAGGACGTAGTAGCTCATGAGCTCATGGAAGATACTTCTGGCTGTTCCGGTTCGCATCACTGTTTTGCTTTTAGAAAAGTTACTATCACAGTTTCCCCTACAAGTTCAGTTCCCAGTTTTGTGAATGGATGGTCAGAGATGCCTATTAACTTCTGTCCCTTCAACTTGCTTTCATTTTGCGTTGTGCTTGACTGTATCTTCTTAGTTTACATAATTGGCAGTGCTGGACATACCTTATCCTTCTCCTGTGGGGATCTGAATATTAAACCCTCAACATCGCATGAATCACTCACAGTTCCACCTTCAGTGAAAAATTGGAAAAAGGAAACTAGTGGTTCTTTCAAAAGGCGTGGAAAAGAGGGATGGAATGATATGAAGGTGCTGTGGTTTGACCCTGCTGCAAAATCGCTAGACGCTGAAAAAGTGGCTATTGATAGTCCAAGTAGAAATGCATTCTTCTCATGTTTGGAAAGACATTTAGAAAAATTATGGTCAGGTTGGAAAAAGCAAAGCGAGAATTTTGCCAGTTTTGAGGCTCAATACCTGGAAAATCCAATTCTTCTCTGTGAGATTAGAAGTGCAATTATGAATCCATTCCTTGCAAGCGATTGCGGACAGTGGCAATTTGTCTTGTCCATGGGAAAGTTGAATATTGATTTGGGGTACTCAGCAATAATTTCTGTTTCGTTGTTGCTTTGGCAAATACAATATGCTCTTTCTAGCTCTAAAAAAAGAGGGGTTGTTTCACATTCTCCAAGCATCAAGGAAGTTAAAGAAATCAATCTGGATGATTGTTTCGAATCCTATGTATCTGGTATGAAGATGTTGTTGTATGATAAGATACCGGAGAAAAAAATTCAAATGGGAGTCATTGTTGGTGGTGCTACAGTTCAAGTATCTCTGCAGGAAGAGGAGTTACTCATTACAAATGGTCAAGGTCTCAATCATATTTTCAATCAAGGGCATAGTGATCTTTGCATTATGCTGAACTTGGAGAGTACAGAGCTTGTTGTTTGGCCGTCTTCAAAACCTAGTTGTGAATCCATTCAAGAACAAATACTAGATGATGCAGTTGCAGAAATTGTTCAACGGAAGAGGTCTCGATCACATAAAACGTCTGGTTCGGATATTAGGGGAAATTATATTTCCAGTGGGAACATCACTCATAACTCTTGCCTAATCATGAATGGTTTTAAAACTTACTGGAAAAATCTGGAAGCAAAACAGTTCCAAGTTGTTGGATTAAAGTCTGTATTTGTGCAATCTTCTTTTGGCAGGTATGGGTCATTGGCTTCATATTTTCTTTGTTATATAGTTATACATATATGCACTGTCTTTGTTGATCATCTTTACTTTGTACTAGAAAATGTTTTGAAGGGGGACATACTAATGCTGCAAAGCCCCTCTTTTTTGAAGTGATAGGAAGTAATGAAACTGAATGTTCTTAATTTCCTTCATAGAGGAAGCTACATAATTTACGTGATCCCAGCCCCAGCCTCAGCTCCAGCCCCAGCCCCAGCCCCAGCCCCAGCCCCACCCCCACAAACAAATAAACTTCTCTTCAAATGTGCAGCACAGTACAATTTGATCACTAGTTACACCCTCATCTCATTTTTTGGTGGTATTGCAGGGAGTATGTGTATTCATTGATGACAAATATCACTACTTTGTCAGCTTCTTTGCGTGGGATGGTTACAGGAGTCATTGTTTCATCATATATGGATGAATTGTGCCTTATATTTCAGGTGATTCTGTTATTGATTTATTTATTTTGAATCGAACGTGAAACAGTTGGCCTTTCAATCAGTGTTGAAATGCACTTCTATTTGATTTTATGTGAACCTATTTATGATGTTTCTTTTGCTCTCTTTTGATGCTATGCGTGAAACTTTGAGGGTTGCAAAAGAGACAAATACCTTATCCCTAACTTGGTGCTTCTGATTTTAAAAGAGAGAAAATCTTGAACAGATGCAGATTTCAGGTAGAAATATGATGGTTTATTTCAACAAGTATGGAAACTCAATAATGAATTTATTGCATTCCTAAGTCACAGACCTGTGGAATTTGGACTCGTTGTTGATGAATTTGGCTCCACATTGAGATTTTTTTTTTTTTGAAAAACCTCCACATTGAGATATAAATGGTGCAATCTGTGATTTCCATGTATTTTTGGTTGGTTGCTTGAACCATACATATTACCATTTGGTGCTTTAGGATCAAACCCTTTTTTTTTATTATTGTTCCAGGATGTGGTGGTGTTGTTATGTTGTTTCAGGATTAAAAAAATATAAAAATAAAAAATAAAAAATTGTGCTATTGTGGTCCAAGTCAATGGTGAGACATTAGAGGTTGGTTTGATCCTAAGAGCACCAAATGGCACTATGATGACAAACAGTTTTAGATAGTACGTCGCTAGTGTTCTCTTTTTTGGGTACAATAGTATGTCAATGGAAGAGTTTGATCCATGTAGCTGACCCCAATTAATTTGGGACTGAGGTTATGTTGTTGGGTACAATAGCATGTTATTAGTTGATCAAAAAGAAAAGCCACTATGATGTGCAAATTTAATGAGTCTAGTTTATTTTGGAAATAAATGTTACATTAAAATAGTTTGTGAAACCAATTTAGTTTCAATTGTATAGTTTGTGTAGCAATTGTATTGTTACATTAAAATAGTTTATTCTTTCAATATTTTGTGCTTACATGATTCAGTTATTCAGGACTCATATTGTAATGGGCTTTCTTTCTTTGCAGGCGGTTAGTTGCATGCACTCTGCCGCATTATACACTTTCAAAAGTATTAATACCATGGGCAGGCCGTACTTTCATGAAGAGGAACAAGTTGCGATAGTCAAAGGTAGTGATTTGATACTTAAAAGTACACGGTTCAGGATTGACATCTCTTATGAATTCAGTTCACTAGTTGCCATCATGAATGGTTCAAGGAGAGGCCATGCTACAGAGAATTTGAACAAATTTAATGGTGCTTCCAGTGATAGTTTTCTGTCCACACTTGTTGCCGCTGAACATGGTATTGGAGTTGCTGTTGGGAAGCAACAAGCTCATGTTTCTTTTAATGACGAGTCTGCAACACTAAAAATCAATATATCCAAAATTCATTCCGTTATTTTCAGATATCAAAGTTTAGATGGAGAAGGCGGCAATGAGTTTAACCTTAGTAAGCTGTTTAATCAGTCTCCTTATTGCTTGTATGAACTATCTGTTTCTGATTGCTCATTCGTTTTGTCCACCAAGTCCTCTGAGGATGCCACATCCTCTGGAAGACTGAATACAGCTGTTGCCTCCACATCTGGCAGTGGCACTTATAACACAGTGCATCCAATTTCAGCAATCCTTGCTGATATTCCTGACATCCAACTTTGCGCCCCTAATAACAACTTCATCCAAAATGATAAAAGATCTGCAGATCATTTACCACTATCTTCAGCATACCAGTTTCTCATGGATGTAATAATTGGTGAGATCTATGTTGTGGAACACTCGTTAAAGAATGTTCTACTTGAAGCACATGAACCGGAGAAACTTCATTCTTCACTCTCTGTTGATGGGGGACTTAAAACTGTTTCTTGGACAATCCAGGTACTACTTGTACTTGTCGGCCCTTTCTCAGATTCTTGGTTTATGGAAATTCTTTGCTTGCTAAATTTCTTTCTTTGTGCTACATATTGTAATCTTAATTTGTTGAAGTTCTTCTGAATTTCACTTTATGTTATCTGCTTAATTACTTGTTTTGTAATGGCTCGAAATGTGTTATGACGTTACAGGGTGGCATTGTTTTTGTGGACATGGCAGCATTTGCTACATTCATTTGCTGCTTTCGTGCATACTTCCAATCCATCACAAACTTCTCGACTTTTCTCTCATTGCGGGGAAAGTCATATGGAAGACAATCCATAGCTCTTGAGCCTGGTAAAGAAGTTGGTGAACCAAGTAGTCATTCTGAAAAGCGGTTTGCCTCTGGCTCTATATCTTTACCTGTGCAAGATAAATGTAATTCAATCCCTGCTTCGAAATGGAAAGTCTCAGAGGCTTGTATGATAAAACTATCTCAAACTCTTGTTCTTGTTGTTGCAGATAAACCTGGTATGTAAATCTTCTCTATATTCTTTCAAGTGATTGTTGATAATATGTATTTCAAGTTTGCTTATCATCTTGTAGGTGAAGTTCGGGGAATCGAGTTGAAAGTTGACTTGCATTTCAGGCTTGAGCTGATGAACTTGAGAAGAAGAGTACTATTTGATCTATGTCACTTGGCCATCATTTCAAGGTGTCATCATTACAATTTTGAGGAACAAATAACAGTTGAAGAAGTCATCCCTCATTTTTCCCCTGTTGCAGTTAATGTTCTTTCTCGTCAATATACTTCTGTAGAGTCAACTCTAAAATCAAAGCAGAAAAGAAGTATAGCTTCTCTTTCATGTGGAGGACATACTTCAAGCTCGACAGCTCCTCAGCAAGAATCCACTACGAGAAATGATGTTCCAATATTTTCTCATTCCAATTGTGGGAAGTGTATATTGGAAAACGGGGCTGCATCCATACAGATTGAGAAGGATGTTTCTGGGAAGGAAGTTGGTTGTTTGTGGGTGAAAGAAAACTGCTGGGTTGGTCATGGTTCTATTTCTGGCTTTGATCTAACCTTCTCTTTGTCGGAATTACAGGTAGATAATGCCATAATGGCCATATTCATTCATTATAACTCCTCGGTGCTTTTGTTATAGAAAATAGGAATCAATTTGACTCCCTGAAAAATAGGTGAGAAAGGGGGTAGTTTTGCGTTGATCAGCTGATTGCTTGACCTTACATTTATGTGTTAAAATAGTATAAGTTAACAATGCTTTGGAAGTCTGTAGTTATGGATAACAATGATTACTCGGAAAGACTAGCTAAGGTTCTCTAATAAAAAGCTTAGAAATAGAAAATTGTTTTGGCAGTCCAGAAGCGGAGATGCAATAATTGATCAGATTATAATTTGGAGTTCGTCAATTTATTATAAGTTTGCGATGTTCCCTGCTCATGGCATGTGTCACGAGATGGATTCTTTCTTCAAATACTGCAGATGCTCTTGTCTCTGTTTGCACCCTTATCTGGTGTTTCTGATGGGGATTCATCAGTCAAGTCAAAACAAAGAAGCCTGCGAAAGAACCAAGAAAAAGACAACAGTTCCGAATTAACAGTTCCTGATGGTATTTTTCGATGCTTCTCTTTCTGTAATAGCTGCTTTTAGTTTCCAAAGTTGATTAATCCTGATAAAATATAATGCATTCCAATTTGTGTAGGAGCTATTGTTGCAATCCAAGATCTTCATCAGCACATGTATTTTGCTGTTGAAGGTGTTGAAGATAAGTACTATCTAAGTGGTGCAATACACTATTCTCTTATTGGAGAAAGGGCACTTTTCAGGGTATGAGGTCATATTTTGTTGAAAATTCTTTTCAAAATACACGTAATATGTGACTGTGTTATTGCTATCCTGGTTTTTGACTATCTGTGAAGTGACTGACATACATTTACGGTTCTATATTTTATCATGGTAGTCTTTCGACCTGATTGGGTGCTTTGTGCATGTAGATGGGTGTGATGGAATAGTTAAACGTTATCAGGAAATCCAGGGGTTTTATGTCCAGTCATAGGATGGACAGGATCAAAAATTTGATTTCGCCTTGTAATTCGCTCTCTTGAAAATTGTAATTATTTTGGAAATGTAATTCGACATGGAGGATTTTTGTGAAAATTCGCCAACTTAGAGAAGTTTGGGAAACTTTCTTTTAGATGGTAAGAAGATGCAAATTGCTATTTAGGGATGTCAAAGTAAGCCCAATTATGCATTTCTAGCACTCAAAAATACTCATCTAATTGTTTGGAGCATTTCTAATGATACAAACCATGGATACTACAAAGAAGTTACAAAGAAAAAAAAATCATGCATAGGAATAAAATCACTTCTACTAAAATAGTAGATTCATAACTTTACAGAATGGTATCATACTATAAACTAAGCCATTACTTATTGATTTGTAGTTAAAATGTGTCTCTAAAACTGGAAAAATATGTTGTTGAAAAGCCATAAATGAAGTTGTTAAATGTGAAGTTTATTTGTCCATAAATTTTGATTTATTGAAAAAGATTTTATCTATTAACGGAAATTAGTTACGAGTCTTACTGTTGGAATCTGAACTTAATATTTAATCTGTCCTTTTCCTGTTGTATGATATTGATATTTCGTATTTGTACTCTTTTTTTTGAGAACCCTGGGGTATTCGAGCCCCTGCCCGACCAATACCCAAGGGGCTCCGGAAACCAACATGTTAGAAACTCCAGTGACCCAGTCGACCTTGACACAACGGGGAATCGAAACCGAGGTCGTGCGCCTAATTCACACAACCCCGCCTTCGCCCTTACCTTTATGGCAACCTGACCGGGTTCGTATTTGTACTCTTTCTAATGTAAGGGTGGACCAACTGGTTGACCGAGTGTGTTGAACTCGCTTCTTTGCAACATATAATAATATTTTTTATTGCTATTTTTGACAAAAAAAGTAACAGATATGCCAAGGTTGGCGAAAATCATTTTTCCATCATTAAAGAATGAACAATTGGAATGCTGGCAACCATTGCAAAACCGTAAAATCTTCCATACTTAGCATCTCTTGGCTAGATTGCAAAACCGTAAAATCATTTTTCGATCATTATAAGCAGTACTGTCATTGCACTAAATTGAGCGCAATGGAAGAGTTTGGTCCATGTAGCCAACCCGAGCTAATTTTGGGATTGAGGCTATAAAAGTTGTTGTTGTTGTTCTGTTATTGAATTTGTAGATACATTACTGGTATGGCAACTCTTTCGGATGGTAAAGGACTGTGGTCTAAAATCCCGATTGGAGGCCATACAAAGCTAGTCAAATGAGGCATTCTGGAGTTCGGATTCAGTGTCGTTAAGGGAATCTTTTTACAGTTTGCTTTAATTTCTGTGTGACGAGAAAATGGAGGAGGGTTGCGATAAGTTGGTAGCCAACGTAAAACCCATTTTTTCATACTCGGTCCCAAGTCCAGATAAAGGAGGAGGACTCTGACGCCCAATGGGCAAGGGAGGTCCCAAATCCTTTTTTTCAAACCCGAATAAATGGGGTAGGGAGGCCCTAAAGAATGGAAAATGGAGGATGCGATAGGTTGATAGCTAGTGTAAAACTTTTGTCACTCTCATGAAATGGATCAAACAAATATAAACGTTGGGGCATTCCCTTCTAGTGATGCACTGCATCGGAGCCCAAGTGTAGTGAAAAATGAACAAGGGCGTGTTTCACATTGCCGAGCACAATGGAAGAGTTTGATCCATATAGCCGACCCCAATTAATTTGGGATTGAGGCTATGTTGTTGTGTGACGAGAAATATCCTAAAATGAAAATAGTTGTAATTTCTAAAAATCAGTACTGGTACATAACAAAATTATTTTGGGAAGAAATCAATTTTTACAAGGAAATTAGGAGCCTTGAGTTTTGTTCACTTAGATGCTTATGAGGATTGATTCACTCTAAAGGCATTTCCAAATAATTCTCAGATACGACTTCGGATACTTGATTTCATTACTTAATTCCGCAGGCATTATTCTTTCTGTTGTGTTTGTGATTTAAGTATGGCTGTGTTATTTACGTTTAAGTTTTTTGGTCCTACATTTAGGTTAAGTACTGCAATAGAAAGAGATGGGGGATGCCAGCATCGTGCTTCACCTTGGAGTCAGTTCATGCCAAAAGTAGCTCAGGAGAACCATTTCGGTTGAATTACTGTCCAGGGTCAGGTTTTGTCAACATTTCTAGCACTCTTGATAATGGCCGGTCTCTTTGGAAGAAACTTCCTTACAAGCCTGAAAATTCTACTGGGGATGAAGATGTGGAATCTCATATTCATGATTCTAAAAATGCCTTTTACCTTATTAACCACAAATACGACCAAGCTGTTGCTTTTGTTGACGGGGTTCCAGAGTTTGTCAAGAAACCTGGAGATCCATTTAAGTTCAAAATTTTCGGCGAAACAGGCAGTGTTTTTAGGGTGGCTGACTCATTGAATGGTGATGGTACAATGGATCTGACGCACTGTTTACATGGAATGGATCAAGCTTCTAATCAGGGTGATGATCTCCCATATGCACGTATTACAATTGATAAGGTTACCGTGACAATTGTTCATGAACTTCCTGGTGCAATTGACAAATTTCCGCTCCTTCAGGCTTGTATTGATAGTACTGAGCTCATTGTACAAGTTTTTCCAATGAAAACTAGAGTCATGAGCAATTTTACGACTTCGATCTCTCACTTCAATGTACAAGGAAATTTATGGTGGGTGGCAAACTTCAAGAAAAATCTAGTGTCTTCTATTTCAATTCCTTGCTTAACTGCTCTCCTTCTCTCGCATTCTCTCTTTTCCTCTAATTCATAGTGAATATCGACATCATGATTCTGTTATTACTCCATCTCCTTCTAAGGATGTAGAGCATGCGGTTATGTTGGTTTTCATCCTGACTATTTTATCTGTTGCAGGACAGAAATTGTACAGCCAGTTGAAATTTGTACATTTTACCACTCTAGAATTGTTCGTCATGACAATTCAGAAATTGTTGAACGAGGAAAGCCTGTTCACTTTCATTTCAGAAGTAAAAAGGTCAATTTTGACATTGTTTCTCACCATAATTTAATCTATTTCATCAATGAAAGACACATAATGTCACACAAGGGGCTATGTTCTAAGACTTTCAGGGCAACTGTGGCAGGTAAATGTGTTGCTAACTGGACTTTCATTGGATATAATTCTATTTGTGGTTGGGGAATTAGACCTGGCCGGTCCGTATGCTGTGCGGAGCTCTATGATATTTGCTAACTGCTGCAAGGTAGTTTATCTAAAAGTTTCTTTTACGGGTGGCTATTTGGGATATGTTAACTCCATTTCTCTCTTACAATAAGACAATATTTCTCTTGCTCTTATCAGAAGAAAAGGGAGCAAAAATCATTAGTTTATTTTTTATTGTATTTATGTCTCTTTATTTTGTTTGCTGTAGACATGCACTTACAGTTTCCCTTCGTTCCAGGTTGAAAACCATTCAGGTTTAAGCCTTCTTTGTCACTTTTATGACGATCAAGAAGCTACAGTAGCTGGGAAGCAATCTACTTCGATTTTTCTCAGGTGTTTCTTTTGTATTTGCTTGCAACATCTACAACTTAGAATACTGGAAGTCTGGAATGGCATTATGAAGTTTTGTGCTTATTTCATCTAGATAAACTTTTGTTATCTTCATATTTTAACTATTACTTTTAAATATCAATTTAAATGAATGCTTAAAGTATGGTGTTTACCTGAAGCATTTTGGTGTTTAGGCCAGTGGGAATACATACTTCACAAATTCACGAAGTAGATGTTTATGTATTTGTGTCTACGACACAAAAAACTGGAGGTTTTCTGAGAAGAATAAAACATTAGGAGTTATTTGATGGTAGACTTTTCATGATCTGCGATCTTGATTCTAGATATTTGGTGTTAGATTAGTTGGAGCTGAGCACCATTGCCACAAAATGCATTTCAAATTCTTAATTATGATACTTATTTTGACTATCTTGATTGTGTTTATGTAAGCCAAACAGCATTAGCCAGTAGGCAGCTGGAAAAATCATCATTTGCATCGCTACAGTTTGCCGCTGCCGGACCATTTAGGACCTCTGCAATTAATGTGTCCCTTAAGAGTGCCGGATCACTTGCTTGGAGAACTCGGGTTATATCATTTCAAGGTAGATTGTTTACCACGTTTTCATTTTCCAATGTCATTGTATGGCTGTTATTATTTGAATGATTTGGTAAAAAATATTGGATGCTGTATGTGGAGACATCAAGATCGTTTGGGCAGCTTTGAGGAAAGCTTCAAATATCTGATTCTTTTGGAAAGGAAAGGAAAAACTCAACTGGCAGGATGCTATCTTATAATGATTCACAGAAATATCCTTGTTAAGTTCCAGGATGAAAATCTTAATGGACAGACATTATGACGGCTTGACAGCTCAAAGTAGATCTTGTTACATTGATCGCGATATCGTGTTTCTTTCAAAATCTCATCCATCTAGAATAGAGGTCATAGGCACTAATACGAGATTTTAAATGACTGATATAAGGTTTATGGAAATAAGAAAAAGATGAGATTGTACAAATTGAATAATGAGAAAACGATCTTTTGCGTTTTTCCGCATAGTATTAGTCTGTGTTGTAAAATTATAAAGATATGGCTGACATGTTGCATGCACTCCAAAATATTTGTCCCTCGTCCTCTAATTTTGGTGGCTAGAAAGCAGTTGGAACTTTGATGGTTAAATAATTTCTGTTTTTAAATATAATTTCATCTAGATTATGCTTTTCATGATTTTTGTTGGTGGCATCCTCTTTATTCCCTTTAATCTTTGACAGACTCGAAAACTTACCCTGGGCCATTTGTTGTGGTTCATATCTCGAAGAAAAAGGAGGTATCTTGCTAAACTAATCTTCTTATGGGTAACTTACAAATCCCCCTGGAGGTTTAGCCTGATATGCACTTGAGTCTTAGATGTTTGTTGACGTTTTTGATTGGCGCATCCGTAGAATTGTCTGAAATTTATTAGTGGTTCTAACGTGTGAATTTTAAAAATAGAGGGACAAACGTGCATATTATGGCAAAACCCCCATGGTTCAATTTGTAATTTATCCTTTCCTTATTGATAATGACTACATATGCTTCCAGTATCATCATATATTCTATTGCAAAATGTGTAGGATGGGTTCGCCATCAAAGTTTCTCCATTATTGAGAATACATAATGAGACTGGATTCCCCCTTGCAATTCGTTTTTGTCGCCCTCAACAAGAGGAATCTGAATCTGCTTTCATTTCACTGAGGACTGGAGATGCAATTGATGATTCCATGGCTGCACTTGATGCAATTAATTTAAGCGGGGGTTCAAAAAAAGCCTTAATGTCTTTATGCCTCGGTGAGCCAATTAATTTCTATTACTTTGGCTTGTTTATTTTAATGTTTAGAAATATACATGCAGTAGTTCCTATGCTTCTCAACTTTCCAAATGTGAGATTACTCAAATTCCTTGTTTTTCCATTACTTGTTCCTTCCTACTTATTTTCTTTGATTAATTGCACGACTTGTATGTCTTGGATAAATGCCTCCTGCTGCTTGATGGTTATAAATTGTGCTGGCTATAACCTTGCATATGCTTAAAGTTTGCATTTTATATTTGATATGCCGTCACTGAAATATTATTACTTCATTAGTCCTGGCCAAACTAATAGCTTAGGGAATGCAAATTCTAGTTCATACCTCATAGTAGCCATTCCTGTTAAATGAGAACTGTTAGAGATGTACTGTGTTCAAATTCATCACGTATTAAGAGGCTAACTTCCCTGTTGATTGCCTGGCGTCTGCGGAGACGTATTGAATCCCTGTTTTATGGTTCTCAACCGTTGTAAGTTTTTCTTTTTCATTAAAAACTTTCTGTGTTGCGTACCCCTTGCAGTTTTGCTTGGGGAAACATAATTTTTTCGAATGGTTTCGTAATAATGTTTCCATTTATGTACTTGAACAGTTGAGAAGTGGATGCTTAGATGGTGTATATTGAACCTGCTAGGATAAGTAAGAAATGGGGAGATTCAAAGAAAAGTACAAGTAGCAAAATAATGAAAAAAATAGGACGATAAGATGGATACATCCGAAGACCTGAAAATGACGTTGAACTCGACGTGTTAGAAATTATAGTAATTCAAAGTTATAAGGATAGACCTAGCATAACTTGGGATGACATCAATTATAAAGATTTGAGAAACGTTGGACCCATGTAGCAGGCCCCTACTAATTTGGGAATTGGGACTGAGGCGTTGTTGTTACATACTTGAACTGTTGAAGATGGTCTCAATTATTTCTCTTCGTCTTGATCAATGCAGTGACGAATTTATTTCATTTTCATTTATCAATTACTTGGAGAAAATGTTTTATGTCATTTTTACTGCTATAGCCCATAGTGATATCCCAAAAAAACATATAATTGAACTGCAGGCAACTTTCAACTCTCTTTTAGACCTGAAATTCCTGAATGCCTGTGCGACACGGGAAAACCAGTTTCATCAGCTTGGTCAGGAGATCTCAAAGGTGGAAAGGCGTTTCGTCTTTCTGGAGTACTTGATAAGTTAACTTATAGATTCAAGAATGTCTTAGGAGTTGGATCAATGAAGTACTCCTTCAGCACAGTACATTGTTCCCTCAGTGTTGATGGTGTGTATGCCACTGATCTATACTTCCTAATTCAGACTGTTGGAAGGGATGTACCTGTCATACAGCCTAATGGTGCTGGAAGTTTGCCTGAGAATAGGAATTCGCCAATTGCTCTACAGGAGCAAAAAGAAATTTTTCTTCTTCCAACTTTCCAGATTTCCAACAATTTGCAGTCAGAAATACATGTGATTTTAACTGAAACACATCCAGGTAATGGAACTACCTGTTCCACAAAAGTGTGGTATGGCATTTCTTTTTGGTAACATAACTTTTAGTGTTGCTGCAGATTTATGTACTTCTGAAGGATTGAACAACATGGGAAAGCAGTCAACAATTGCTTGTGGGGCTACCGAGTATTTATATGCAAATCCTTCTATTGTATACTTCACGGTTACATTAACTACTTTCAATTCAAGGTGCAAACCTGTGAACAGTAGAGACTGGCCGAAAATGTTGCAAAAACAGAAGAATGATATCCATTATTTGGACATAGAATTGGATTTTGGTGGCGGCAAATATTTCGCCTACTTGAGATTGTCACAAGGGGAAAGGGGTATACTGGAGGTTGTTTTCTTGCTTGCTGATTCTTTTTCTGCTACTTCTTAATTTCTTATAATTTTTGAAGATTTCAATTATTCACTCTTTTGAATCTTCTATTAGTATAATTAGTTCTCTTTGACATTCTTGTCAACTATCCATTTTTGCAAACTCTAGAGGTGTGAGGTTTTGAAGGTCTGTTAGGCTTGGCGATGGTGTATTAGTTTGACCTTTTAGAATTTAGGCATTAAAACATGTATGTTTCTGCCAGTGCCAGCTTTTCCATGTTTAAAATACTGAAAAATATGCACACTGATCTCTACAATAGGTTCTGACTGCTTTAACTGTATAACAAATGCAGGCTGTGGTGTTTACACAGTATACATTGCAGAATGACAGTGATCTTACCTTCCTTTGCTTTGCATCTAATCAGAAGGCTTTGTCTAGGTAATCACATAACTTATGTTGATCAAGAACGTCATGCACTCGTAACTACTAACTACTTATATGCATTCACTTCAGTTAATCTTATTGTTTTTTACAGGACAGAAACTGAACAGTGTGGTCTATCCCTTCCACCTAATCTTGGTTCAGTTCTGCCAGCAAAGTCAATCACATCTTGGTTCATAAAGTAAGATTGATCACATTTTTGCTTTGAGCCTTCCTACTTTGGTTTGATCTCGAGTTCTTTTTTTACACATTACCACTTTTGATACTAATCTTTGTAGAATGTGTAATAAAAGTTTGCAATCAGGGTCCATGGTAATTGAGTATTGGATATTTTTGGCAAATCTACGCTCTTATTTTAATTATTTGAGATCATGTTGGTCTTTACTTTCCTGAAATGTCTTTGAATTCATGTTATGAACATTTAATTTCAATTAGTAATAATTTTTTTATGTAACAAAAAATGTTTCTTCAGATCAAATAGGGTGAACCTTACAATGTTAGAAGAGAGAGTGTCCGTGGCGTTGCTGGACTTGGATATTTTATCAGGATTTACAGAGATATGCCTGGAAGTCTGTAAAAGAGATGGAACGAAGCATATTTTAAAACTGGGCATATCACTCAAGCCTTGTTTTACCAAAGTGGTCATGCCATCACAAACAGTGTTAATAGTGCCTAGATACATCGTCAGTAATGAATCAGAAGAGACTATCTTTGTCCGTCAATGTTATTTAGAGGTCATCTTTCTAACAACTTCAGTTGTTCTTTCTGTTGTTGGTTTTTTTGACATGTATTCTTCTTTCCATGCTTGTTGGTCTGTTCTTACATGTTCAAACCATTCTCAGTTGTATGGATAATAATATGTCTTGCCTTTGCTCTTGAATAGGATGATACGGATGGAAGCATAGCTATCGAGAGCAAAATGAAAGCACCTTTATGGGTGAAGACTGGGATAAGTGAGAGGAAAGAATTGAACACCTTTGACTATTTGCTCAGGAAGCATAGAAATCATAATGAGGATTCTTTAACATTTATCCAGTTTTGCCTGAATAATGATGGATGGAGTTGGTCTGGGCCGATATGTATTGCTTCCTTGGGCCGTTTTTTCTTGAAGTTCGGGAGATCATTAGATTCTATTGGAAACAACTCAAATATAATTGCAGAGCACGACAACCGGTTTGCAGAAATTGCACTGGTACATGCAGTAGAAGAAGGTTCTTCTCTGGTTTTGCACTTCCATAGACCAGTAAATATTAATTTCCCTTATCGGATTGAAAATCTTTTGCACAATGCAACCATCACATACTACCAAAAGGTATGTCTCATAATATGTTTCTTCCGTTTTGTTTTGGTGAACTTGTATTGTTGCTTGTAAATGAGCATGTCTAAAGTCTGTTCTTTCAATATATTTAGGACTCATCATATTTGGAAATCCTTGGATCTGGAAATTCAGTTGACTATGTCTGGGATAACTTGAATTTGCCTCATCAACTGGTTGTCCAAATTACTGGTATGTTTTTCGATCCTTTTTTCCCTCATAATTTCTCAATTTTATGCTCTAGTGTAATTTTATTCATCTTTTGTTGTATGATTATTTGCTAAACCTACGTATTAATTATAATTGCTTACCGTTGTTCTATTAGTGGCTAATCTGACAGAAACAAGGAGGAAAAGTTTGATTTTAACCAAGACTTGCTCACATAATATTCAGAATTAATATGAGGAACTCTAATTGAATATAGGAATTTCTTGTAAAAATTTTCAACATATAAAGAAGTTTAAATATCTTCATCTAAGCATTAAGTAGATCATGTGTTTGTTGAGGCTTATTTAGGAGACATGTTTGTGTACTTTAATTAAAACTTATTAAGAAAGGTTTCGAGCGTCTCCCTCACTTTGATTGATTATTTTTTTCCTTCTCTTTTTTTTTAAAAATGATTGGAAGCCCCTAAATACAATCAATCAACAATAAGAAGCATTTATAATTTCTGAGATTTAGTTAAATTGATTAATTTTTTGTAATGATATAATATAAATTGCTATGAGAATATCCAACATTATAGAGTTGTCTTTTCTGTGGTTAACATTCTGAGGGTTAATTACGGGCATTCTGGTTTCTCTTGTTTTGTGTATGTGTTCAATGTTTCAGAAAATGTAAAAAGAAACTTTTTTGTGACAATATCTGTTCCATTGTGTGACAATTTTGTTCAGTTTTCCTATGTGATTGTGCAATCTGAATTTTGAACTTTGGTTTCCTTTAGATCTAAATATTTCTCGTGAAATCAACATTGACAAGCTGCATTCATGGAAGCCTTTCTATAAAGTGAGGCAACAGAGAGGGCTGGCATTGGATTTTCCATTGGAAAAGAAGTTGGGGGATCATAAAAATAAGTACCAGTCATATGGCCCTGAGCTTCTAAAGGTGGGGTATGAGGTATATGCCGATGGCTCTACTCGGGTTCTGCGGATTTCTGAATTTCCTGATCGCTGTAAGGACGATTCAGTAGCTCAGCCATGTGCCAAGTTTCAACTCGTAGTTCCACACTTAGCGATTCACTTACTTGAGACTCAAAAACAGGTATGCATTTTATTATGGTGAACTAAATGCTAGTACCAGTTAGGGGAATGCTTGATTAATTATGAGGGATTTAATTGGTTTGGAAAGCTCACCATCAATTGCACTAAATCGAGCACAATGGAAGAGTTTGATCCATGTAACCGACCCCAATTAATTTGGGACTGAGGCAATGTTGTTGTATTGTTTTTATTACAAGTTTGGAGTTTCTTGTGGTTTTTCTTTGGCCCCAAATACCTTATTGTTAAAAGGGTGCACAAATTGTATATCTCAAGCAGCATAAACACCTATACTTGAAACTTTCATTATAGTTTTGTAACTTTTGTTTAATCATACACTTCCCTCAATAAATTGGTTGATTAGGTTTGATACAGAAAAAGAGTATTGTTTCCCACACCATTTTAAGAACATTGTCCAACATTGTTATGCAGTTTTATTGAAGTATTATTAACGGTGTCAAGGATTGACATCCGGCCTAGAACTTGATGCAGTAGGTGTGGTTTTTTTATTTTTTTTGAAGGCATGCAGTAGCTTTTGTTGCACGAAATCGAGCACAATGGAAGAGATTGATCCATGTAGCCGGCCCCAATTAATTTGGGACTGAGGCTATGTTGTTGTTGCAGTAGGTTTTGAGGAACAAAGATAACGGGAAAACTCCCAAACTGCTAGACAGTGCCGATTTCTCTATTATACAAATCTTCAAAATTGTCTCATTACATGATTCAAGCTTATTTATATAGCTATTGGTCAAGTTCCAAAGACCTTACACATGACCTTTACAAAGAAACAACATATGCTAGTAAATGAAAGTACTGAATTTGTACAATGTAAAATTTTATTTACTGGTGCTAGTATCTCATAAGCAAACGTTCCATCAGTGAGTTATTCTTTTGTGACACCGTCACACAAGTAACCATTGCCACATTAGAACTGGTGAAGGAATTTGGTTGATTTGTGGCCTCATTTTTTAGATATGCGGCAACGGACCTTATTTCTTCCCCTTAAGAGTTTTCCATACAACAACTACAACAAAGCCTCAATTCCAAATTGCGATTAGTTATATGGATCAAACTCTTCCATTCCGCTTGGTTCAATGCCCTTGATAGCGTGCGTTCAAAATCCTTCATAACGCACCAATGTTTACATCGATCCATTTCATGAAATAGTGACAAATTTTTATGTTGGTTGTCAACATATCGCCCCCTCCTTTATTCAGAGTTGAGATCTCTCCTCTTTTATCCGAGCCTGGGACCAACTATGTAGAGCATAAGAGAAGCTCCTATATTCTACATAAGTGGAGTTCCTAAGAATTTTGATAGTGAATATAATTCATGAATTTTGTTTAATAAATATGATAATGCATTATTTTGGTAATTATAGTGTTATCTCCTGTTAAATATGAATGTTCTCTTGATAGTTGATACACAATTTCTGCTTTTGATGGATATATCTTTTAAATCAAGTGGTTGTTCTAAATCTCAAACTATTGATTTTGCCATATCATGTTAAGTGCCTTCATCATTGGTAGTCTGTCTATTGCATGTCAGTTTCTGATTTTTATTTTTATTTTTTATTTTTTGTCTTGTTTTACCAGTGTTTGCATTGCATGCTATGTGCTTGACTGCCTTCTTCATAGGCCTTTTGTTGATTATCAGAATTTATTACCTGTCAGTGTCTGATTTTTTTTTTTCTTGACTCGGTTTGTTTCTGATTTTTTTTCTTCCTTGTCTTTATGGGTGGGGAGAAGGATGAAGAAGCTGATACTCCAACTTATTGTCCATTTCTAATTTTGAGGCTTGGGAACATTAATCTGAGTTCAACATTCACAGACCTGGCCAAGTACAATAAGATCAAAACACAGGTAATAAGTAATAATTCTTCAGCTGTCCATTTTAAAGGATGAAAAAGTTAATTTTGAACTTGTCATAAGTTTGATCTAGACGGAAACAAAATTACAACATTTAGGTTTTATAATATATTTGATCCTCTTCTTCTACTATTGTACCCAAGTTTCTTGAATGATGCAGTTGTTGATTGTGGAAGAAAAATGGGTGGGAGCCCCCTTTGCTGCAATGCTTCGAAGAAATCAATTAGATTACTCTGACACAAATGCAAATATATTAGAGGTTACATTTATCCTACTTCCAACCAATTCTGATGTGAAACAAGTCAAGCATGCGTCAATTGTACTGCAGGTAAGATGATATAACCTTATATTCATCACTGTTGTGCTGTCAGAAATATTTTTTATATTAATTATGCTGTTATAATTTTTGGTTATATTATCTAATTCAATTCTCAGACCCCCAGAATAGTTTTAATAGAATTCTGAATGGATATAAGCTCCATCGTCAATATATGTGTTAACTGTAAAGTTGGTTTAGCCATTTGCTTTAAGTTACAATCTGATGCCAAAGCATCTTGATTTTCGACATTCACAGCCAATTGATTTGAACATTGACGAGGAAACATTAATGAGACTTGTTCCATTTTGGAGATCATCCCTCAGTGAATCAAATAGTCGGAGTAAACAGTTTTACTTCAAACATTTTGAGATTCATCCCATTAAGGTTAGTCTTTTTTGCTCCAAATATTAGATGAAAGAACAACTTTACATGACTAGCTAAATTTTAGTACTTTACTGACCTGTATTCCTACCTTGATGTTTACTAGATTGTCGCAAGCTTTCTTCCAGGAAGCTCGGACTCAACTTACAGTTCAGCCCAAGAGACGCTTAGATCATTGCTACACAGCGTGATAAAGGTATTACGAGAATCACAACATAACATGGATCATAATTCTTAACATAAATAGTTTTTTATCACAGTTTCGGGTGCTATTTTGATATCTATATCCTTATTTTTTCAGAATATTTATATTTTTTCTTTTGCAAAGTATAAATGTCCTTCTGTTTTCCTATTGTGACACAGATCCCTGCTGTGAAAAATATGAATGTGGAGCTCAACGGTGTCCTGGTTACTCATGCATTGCTAACAGCACGTGAATTATTTATCAAATGTGCGCAGCATTATTCATGGTAAACCTGCCATTGCTAATTTACATTGTTTAGCACTGTCACAGATTTTACTGACTTATCGTTGTCTTTATTTCCTACTAGGTACTCTATGAGAGCTGTCTACATTGCAAAAGGAAGTCCACTGCTTCCACCAGCTTTTGCTTCTATTTTTGATGACTCCGCTTCATCATCTCTTGATGTCTTTTTTGATCCTTCCAGTGGCTTAATCAATCTTCCAGGACTTACCTTGGGTATATATCTCTCTCTCTCTCTCTCTGACCAAATCTCGATTAGATATCAAATGTAATGGGCAGTAAATTTCAGAAATCAACAAACTTCCACTCCTACTTCAATTCAAACACCCCCACCCATCCATCCACCAAAAAGCCTTTTAAGTTGAAAAACAGGCTTGCCTTGAAGGCTTGTGAATTTTTAGGTACTTTCTTTTGTTGCAGGTGTAATTATCACAAGAGGATATTTGAATGAGGTTTTTAATTAGTTCTTATTAATATTCAAGGCTTTGTTCATTAGTTTAGTAAGATACATTGATGCATTCTCCTCACACAATTGAAATATGAAATAAACGATTATTTGTCTTCTTGTTCATCTCTCCTTTCATTTCTTGGCTGCATCCTCAATTCTTTTTAGAGTTCTCGTCAATCTTTCCTAAGTGTATCACTCCTAATGCAACCAACATTAGTTTTGCTCTTCATAAACTTAAAACTGATAAAGCACGGGCAATATATTTTCTATTAAGAAACTTACAAGGTCTAGAACCAGGACAAAAATGTTATCTTTTTTGGATTTTAGAGGAAGAATCGTTGATGGTTGTGTCTTCCGGTCTTATTGTACATGTTTTTATTCTCATGGTCAGGTATGTTCAAGTTCATAAGTAAATCCATCAACAAGAAGGGGTTTTCAGGGACAAAACGTTATTTTGGTGATCTAAGCAAAACTGTAAGTTTCGTATTTGGCCGAAGGGTTTTTCTGCTCTAAAACAAATGGTAGGTTTTTGGAGTATAATTTGTATGATTTGTTTTGTAGATGAAAACAGCAGGGTCAAATGTGCTTTTTGCTGCTATTACTGAAATATCAGATTGTGTCATAAAGGGAGCAGAAGCAAGTGGTTTTAATGGAATGGTACTATTTTCTCTATTTTGTTACTTTCGACTCCACTAGACAAACTTCTGTGTATGATTAGATTGATTGTGCAATACTAGCGTACATACAGAAATAACTGTCTTTTGATGTGTTATTTGAGGGATACAGGTAAATGGATTTCACCAAGGCATACTAAAATTAGCAATGGAGCCGTCACTATTAAGGAGTGCTGTCATGGAAGGTGGCCCTGATAGAAAAATCAAACTTGACTCTAGTCCTGGGGTTGATGAGGTAACTTACGAGAGATTGCCTGATTTTCTTTCACAGGTTGAAGTAGTTATTCTTGACTGTCATCTTGATGATACATTTCTTGTTTCAATTCTTTCCCTGTGAAAGTGGAAAAAGTAGATGAGAAATATGATAGTCAAAAAGGATTAAATTGTCTACCTTATTTGTTCCGTCACCATACACTTGGAAACTAAAATGCAGTTTTTTTTTTTTTTTTTTTTGAACAACTTAAATGCAGTTATATATTGAAGGGTATTTGCAAGCTATGTTGGATACATTATACATGCAAGAATATCTGAGAGTAAAAGTCATTGATGACTTGGTAAGTAGAGTGTTATTCAATTAATCTCATGATTTACTACACATTTATTCTGATATGCAAGTCCATAGCATTGAAATTTAATTCTGTGAACTGGGAAGTGACACTTGCATCTCACTCTTGAACATGCACAATTATGTTCTTGATTTGTTTCTGCAATTTATCACTTGAACTTGAGAATCTTATTCTGGAGTAGAATTGTGCAAAATGCTTAAGAAGGGTTTCATTATGTTCATATTTCACACCGATAATACATGTCAATTTTCCCTCTCTCAATGATGTCAATTGCAATCTTACAGGTTATTATAAAAAACCTCCCACCAAACAGTTCCCTCATGAATGAAATCATAGATCGTGTAAAAGACTTTCTTATAAGCAAGGCACTGTTGAAAGGAGAACTGTCGACGTCGGGTCGTCCTTTCCGTCATCTCCGAGGAGAAAATGTAAGTGTTCTTCGTAATGCAGGGGAGCATTTAATGTTTGCCAGGCACAACTTATTAGGTCTTTGCAAGAGAAATCCTCAACTACACTAAAACTTAGCGATAAACCATCATTTATCAACATGAGAAGTACCATAACCTAATGTAGTTTCTCATTCCTTGAACTTTATTTTCTTCTGACTATGTTAATTTCATCTTCTGTACTTGCAGGAATGGAAGATCGGTCCTACGATGCTGACATTATGGCAACACTTATTCGTAAGTTTTGCCATTCGTATGCTTAAACAACAGGCCCGAAAGTTCACTGCTGTTCTCAAACAGAAGGGAAAATTAGAGGGCAAAGATAACAGTAGCATTGACGATGTTAAGCTCATTGCTCCCACGCCTGCTGATGAGAAGGGGAATTGGAAGCTTAATATGAGATCTGGGTTGCAAAAGTTCGTATTCTCAGGTTTAGTTGCATATATTGATGGTAGGCTATGCAGGTGCATTCCCAATGCCATAGCAAGAAGAATTGTCAGTGGGTTTCTATTAAGTCTACTCGACAACGATGACAACAAATAAAATTTCAATTTGTACTAATTTGGCCTCTCGTTTTTTCACCATAAAGTTTTTCGCTCATGATCTTCTCATTTAGTTCTTTGTGCTCTGTTACCATTGATTGCATGGTGTTGTTAGTGGGTCCAGCTCATTTTCGGCTGTTAGTTTGCATTCACCTGTATGATAAAAGTTCTCTTTCTTCCTTGTTTTTCTGGGCTGCTAACTCTTTAGCTATATGAAGGCGCAACTATAATGTTGTGGGGCACAAGTCATGGGGAAAGCTCAGTGAAGTGACTACCGTTGTCCATGCAGGCAACTTTGGTTTTTACTCGAGCTTAGGGCAATCTTAACAAGACGAAATAGTTTTTTATTGTAAATGCAATTATACACAAAAAGTGAACCGTGGGTAGGTTTGATCTTGTTTGCTTCTCATACATGCTTGAGCTTTGGTCACTCCATTCCCAAATTGAGATTCAACGCTAGTAAATCTTAGTTATTGTTTTATTAATATTCTAAAAGATATTAATTGCTTGTTGACATAACGATTACTCCTATAGCTACGGAATCAAATCCACACTAAGTGCTTTTAGGGGCAATTACAAAATTTACATTACATTTGAACCACTCCAAAAAATGTATAATTAACATTTGTCACTGAAAAGCTCCGGATATGCAACAAAATTGGCAATTCATTGCCATTACTTATTTTTTCTGCTGTGAAAGTTTGCTGTTGAAACATGAAGCTTGAAGCCTAAAGGACCAACAGCTAAAAGCAAAGAGGAGCTTTTTTGAACCATTTTGGGGCAGGTTAGCTGTAGAGGTTCAAGGTGTTCTTTACTTTTTATTCTTTGCTTCAAGAGTAAGCATTTTGTCTTGTTGGTATGAATTACATGTTTCATAATAAGTCATACCTGAACTTCTAAAGCCATAATTCTGTAAGTTCATTTGGTTTTGAGCAAATTGAGAAGGTTATTAAGCTTATTGATTGCAGGTATATGGAACAAATTTAGAAGCTCATGAATGTCACATTGGTAACACATTCTATCTTACTAATGCATGCTTTTGGTTTTGTTGTAGGTGAGTAGGAACTGATCATCAGTAAATCAATGGACAAGTATCAGATGATAAGGACAATGGATCTAAGCAAAACTGTAAGTTCTTCCATTGTAGTATATTAACATCACTTGGGTATCCGAATTCCTTGAATGATAGTTGTGTTTCTCATATATGCAGATCAAGTCAGTATCCTTTGTTGCAGCCACCAAGATTTCTGACTCTATTATGGCAGAAACAGAAGCAAAGGGTTTTAGTGGACTGGTAAAACTTTCTTCTAGCTAGTTCCTTGCTTTCGATAATGCTTCTCTTATGTAAGCCCTGTTTAATTTGTCTTCATCAGGTGACGGGCTTCTATAAAGGGCTGACAAAATTGGCTATGGAGCCAAAAATGTTAAGCAGTGCTGTCTGGAATGGTGGGTCTGAAAGGACAATTGAACTTTGTCGAGTTCTAAGCGCTGACGAGGTGATCAAGAGCTGTTATTTGAGCTGCATCGGTTGCTTTTATCTCAAAATGGTTGTTATCAATTACGTTCTGATGAAATGAATCAATCCAAACATCTTTTGTATATGCATATTGACATGTATTTTGATTGCCACTGCTGCTAACTCATCTAGAAAACATGAAACTGATGCAGTTGTATCTTGAAGGATATCTTCAATCAATGTTGGATACAGCATATAAGGAAGGAAATGTGGAAGTGAGAGTTGCTGGTGACCAGGTAATTAATTGATGATGAGTTGAATATCAAAAAGTTCGATAAATATTTTTGTTCTACCTGTATTTAACATATGGATCCCTAAGAGCTTGCTATTACCTGATAATTTTGGAACTGATTGAATTGGTGGCCGTCTGTGAGCCATTCATTGTTGTTGCCTGATAATGTGGCTGCAACTGATTCAAATATTTGCAGTCTTGCTATATTAGTAGCTCAGTGATAAGCATCAATCGTGAGAAAGTTAACAGTCCTCTCACCACAAAACTTGAACTCAACTTTGCAATGTGTTCGCTCCTTGCCGCCATGTATAGAAGCGTCATACATGACAATCACATCACATTTTTTGTAAGGCTTTAGCCAAAAATTGTGCCACCAAAAACGCTTGCTTAGGCTAGGTTGCAGCATGCACTCGACGTTATTATTAGGCAGCACATGATTCATGCAAATCTTGTTAAGCCTAACACTTTGAATGATTGCAGTTCAACTTTACGCTTTCTTTTTTTCCTTTTTCTTTGCAGTAGAACAAGGTTTGCAAGGAATTTTTTTCTGTGGCTATTCTTTTAATATATACGCGTGACTCATGTACAATTCTTACATAAAAATTGTTTTAAACACGTTACTCTTGAATCTTGAACAGGTTAGCCTCTCAAACCTACCCCCAAGCACTTTCCTCCTCAATGATATAGAAGGTCGAGTGAAAGCTTTTCTCAAGGAAAAGGATCTATTGAAGGGAGACGAATTGAAAGAGCCATCAGCATCATTATCGCCCTCATCATCATCATCAACAACAGCAGCGCAATCTACTTCAACAACAACTACACCTGCTCCATCCATACGGCATATATTGGGAAAAAAAGTGAGCATTCTTCTAATTCCTTCACTTCAGCACACTCGTCTATTCATATTCAAGGTTATTCATGTTGGCTTTTATTCTACGTGCCACCCACTTTTTTATGAGAAACAGAAAATTAAGTTAATAGAAACAAGGAAACACTTAAAATATTTCTCCTCCCAGCTAACCAAAAAGGTGACTCTAAATTTAGTGGTCTCTGATTGTCTCCCCTGACGTATTTATTGTTGCCTTCTTCCACTATTCCCATAAAAGTCATGAGACCCCTCAACTGCAAGTAGATGATCTATAAATTCTGAATCTCTTTTGCAAATACACCAAATAGGGAGCAAGCAATTGTGAGGTACCCTTCATTGAATCACATCTCCCGTGTTTAGCCTCTTGAGAGCTGCTAGCCATGCTGGCACTTCCACATTGTGAGGAACAAGAAGATTTCAAATAAAATGGTGAGGCACAAAATGTAAGGATGGCTCATCAATAGGTTTACTTAAGAAATGATTTCAGAAAATCTCCTATATCGTAGACGGTAAAACACTCTCTAAGTCTTCAGTTTCTTTATCCTAATCGCTTTATTTATCAACACAGATTAGAATTCAATTTAACTTACTTGCAGGTCACAAAGAGCAGTGGTTCTTCGCTGACGGCCTTGGGAGAACAGATGACTGTTCTTTTTCTAATCCTGGTACTGAAGAGAAAGATCCTAGGAATTATATCTGCTTTCAGAAGAAGAGGGCCATCATCAGCAGACACTGAAACTAAGCACTCTCTAAAGCATCAAATGTTGGAGAATGTAAAATGGAAGATTTATAGATTTGTGTTATCAAGCGGTGCGTCGTATGCTAACGGATTGTTCTGCAAACACATTTCCAATAACTTGGCGAGGAGAGTTGTCAGTGGTGTTTTATTAGCTTTGTTGAACGATGGTGTAGAACAAACCAAGTGACTTCTATATTTTTTTAACTAATAAATGACATTTCTCAAGTCCATCAAGAGATTCAAGATCCCTTTCTATACAAGTCTTGAAGTGGTCACTTCACAGCTTAACTGTCATACAATTTCATGTTAACATAGACTCCTATAGCCAGCCTGTACAAGAAGTGGGGCGGAAAAGGGGAGGTATACCAACAAGGCAACAATAGGATGGTCCGAGTGACAAAGAATTTGGTTTCCATTGAACGATATCCCTTCCCTCTCGTGCAAAGTTCATTGGTGCCCCCAACATAGAGTAGTCTTTGTTGTTAGCGTTAAATACTACATGAGAAATACAACAAGACAACAACTTTGTCTCAGTCGCCTCAGTCCCAAATTACGATTTCAAAAAATTTGTTTGGACTCTTGAGTTTGGACTTATAGGAGGATTTTTAAATTTTTTACAAATGTCAAATGAATTTTATAAATTGTTATTTCAAAGTTATTTACTATTTAATGATGACTTTAAAATAAAAAAACTTTTAAAGACTCCCGAGTTTGAATTAGAGTTCAAATATCATTACTCTTTTTTATTTCTATTTGTTCAGTGCCAATTGCATTGGACATGAAGCTCCTTTGTCCTCATTAGAAACATTTGAAAAGGCTAAAAAAAAAACATTTGAGAAGAAAATTAATTTTCAACACAAATCAAATTAAAGAGCTCTTTTTCACTGACATCCACAGATCCACAAAACTCGAGGTGCATCTCACCACGCAGACAGAAGCGGTTTGTGCGCCATAGTTGTCCCATTTAATGTCATACACTATTTTTGCAACTCCGAAAACAACTGATTTTTGTTTGAAAGTTGCACAAATTAGTTTCTTGTAGTAGAAGAAGAAGAAATCGATCACAAACTCTCCTTTTGATTTGTTTCGTTCGACTCTGCGAAGACAATGGAGTTCGTGTACGAAGAAGGCAAGCAAAAAATCCATCAAGCCCCAACCTTAATCATGGTAATTTCATCTATCACCAAAACCGCCTTTTTTTTTTTTTTTTTTTTTTTTTCAAAACCCTAGCATTTGATTTGGGGAACTAATTGTCTGTTTATGTTGATCGATCAATCAGCCCGCACTGTCGACTGGAAACGTAGGTCAGTTGGCGATCGATCTGTTGGTCTCCACCATGAATGCCGAAAGAATTGGTTACTTGGACGACCCATTTGTTCTTCCTTGCGTTGGCAACGACGCTTATGGATCCACTCCGACTGGCGTTCTTGCTTTGCCTCTTGAAGGTAATTATAGTTTTTATTATCTCTGATTCCGTGAAAATGTTCAATTTCTTACATGCCAAGTAGGGCAAGTTTTACTATCACTGTGTCACAACTTTTCTTGAGAACCACTATGTGACAACTTTTCTTGTAGACCATATTTCAACTAGGGTTTTGAGTGAATTTATTCTGTGTGGCAAGTAAAGTGTGCAACGCAATTTGTTTCAAATGCTTATGTGATTTTATTGAACGATGGCGTAGTGTCAATCGTACGCTAGTTAGGGTCAGCTGCTTGGATTCAGTGTCGGGCTTATGTAATTCTATTGTTGGTGAATTTTGAATTGATCCCTGTGCCGGTGCTTTTGTAGCTCGTTCAGGGTAATTCTTTTAGAAAGAAGACTGTGCTTATGTTTTGGTTGGGGTTTTGCAGCTTATGTTTCTCCTCATAATTCGTTGACTCTTATTCAGCAGAGATCCCCAGTTATCAAGGTTCGAATAAACTAATGCTCTGTGTATTATTTTGGTTAGTGCGAATTTTTTATTGTTGAATGAATCTAGGTTATGATCTGCCATTGTTCTCACTGTTAATGTATATTGTATGAATAAGCAAGGTGTATTTCGTTTAACTCGGTCATCAATTTTGCTTAGCACTAAAGTAATAGAATTGGTGCTTCAAAATAAAATTATTGTTCAGTTTTTTAGTACTGGGAAACTAGGGCGCATAAGATCATGGGATTAATCCTTAATAATCGACTATCATCTTGCATGCACTCCGTGGATATCATCTTTCATACTTATTGTTGCTATTCTTGAAAGAGTACTAAATGAATCATGAATATTAACAGGGAATGATGATTGAATTTGCGAAGCATGTTGCCGAATTTGCAGCTACCAATGGCAGGGAGCATGTAATTGTACTCTCTAGTTTGAGTTCTGGAAGGAATCCAAAGGTTGATGATTTAAGGTGTAGTAGGATGAGTTTTTTGAAGGGCAAAGATTTCAGTGCTTTATTTTTGTTGTTCTAGAGTTTATTTTGCTAATCGTTTTTGTTGCAACTGTGGTAGGGAAACATACTACATCTCAAGTAGCACTGATGATGGAAGAGATGATCACTGTGAAAAACTGGGGTGGAAGAGACTCCCAGAGTACAACCCAGGTCAAAGACACTGGTTGTATCTCCATGCTTTAGCTGAGGGGAATAATTTGCTCGAGGAGAGCCCATTCTCTGAAGATGAAATTTCAGATGAAGCTTATTACCCAAGTTTGCCTTTTGCTGCATTGTTCTCGCATTGCAAGGTATCCTTCTTGAGATCATTGTGTTTGGTAAACTATAATTTCCTTAGATTAAATGGGTGGTGCAGACTGTGCTGTTGACTACAATTAAATGTATAAGCTAATGACCTACGATATTTTGAGGGTTTGGAACTCTTTAAACAACTCGATTGGTAACCAACAACCAGTTGGTTCGAGTGGTAAGGGCTTGGTTCCCCTTAAACGAGGTCTTGAGTTCGAATCTCGTGGGTAGAAAAAACTGGGTTGGGATGGTCTCCATTGGAGGCCGACAGTGCTCGTACGAGGAAACACATGAGAAATCCACAAAAAAAAAATCACTTGTCATTGTTGGTGGGAGCAGTTTTGGTTTCTTGCTGTTTTTATTTATAGGCATGCTAAGAATGTTTCTGTAATATCTGTATGGTTTGTGAACTGCATTGTTTCTCATGACGAAGAGGAGATTGTCTTGACAAAACTGCTCTCTATTTGGCATCAGGCGAAAGGTCTGAAAGTCACTTGTATACTATGCTACTGCTCAGAAGGAGATAACGCACAAGACTCTTTCCAGTTGGCAGAGGATGCATGCAAGCTTTTAGGTCTTGACCCCAATAATTTACATGGTAGGTTTTGATTTATCTTTCCTCTTGTTTGTTAGTTAAATAATTGTCCAACCTTATATGAACTATCAAATGATTTGCCATTAGCCACATCTCTTGAGTCTTGACTGCTTGTCTTAAGGTCTAATGGCAGGCAGTTGGCTCATAACCTATCGTCATTGCTTGCAGCATTGATGGCACCAAGTCTTTATTTTATCAAAACTTAAAGTCCACTAGTGTCTCTCTTGAACCCATCCATTTAACTAGGCTGATTTGTGCATTTGTTTTATGTTGAAACAGTGAGCTTTATGCAGTTTTTGTTGTGAATCCATCAAATGTTTTCCTGTGTTGTACTATTCCGTGCTTATGAACGGCTTTTTTAGAATTTATCTAAATAGTTATTCCAATATTTTTTAGGTAAAGAGTGTGAAGGATGGCGCATTCCCTGCTCTTGGAATGCTCTGTATGGGCCTCCACCTGATGCGCTTATGTTTTAGGCCAAGGAAGGAGGAATAGCGTGATAAAGTCCAGAGAGATCTCCAATGATTTTTGGTAGTTATTGAGGTATATAATTTAAAAAAAAAAATAGTTTAAATTTCATAGTAAGGGAGCTAAATGTTACACAATTTCTTACTTTGGTTTCTTATTCACTGCTAAAAGTGCCTATATGCAATCCAGGACAAGTTATTTTGTTTATAAAGAAACGTTGCAGAAAAGATTAAATCTCACTGTTAAATTTCTACATCCCTTGAAGTTGAATTCGGCGCGGTTCCTTTTGTTTCTTCTTGCGGCTTTTTTGTATGTAGTTTGGGATATTCTGAAACTTCCGTGTACTGGAGAACGATTGATTGTCTGCAATAGTTGTCCTTTTCCACACAAAGTATAAGCATTTATTATGAACATGCCGTGACCCTGATATGCAAATATGTGTTTGGGCATTCATTTACTCCTCAAGTTTCAAATTTGTCTGAATTGATCTTTTTGTATTAATAACCTTCCCCTACAACAGGTGACACGTTTTCTTTTTGGTTGAAAGCCATTTCTGTTTGTGTTCAATGTCATAAAAAGATGATGCCTCTTCTCTATCACATTTGTTTGTATTTCTCTTCCTCAGTGTTTTCAAACCGTGTTTTCTTTTCCATACCTTCATGGCAATGAATGGTTAATAAGTCAATTGGATTTATAGGAGATTAATCAAAGATGTGGAAAAGAAGGGTGAGAAGACAAGTTAATGGTGCAAAGTCAATCAGTTCGCATGCATGGTCTCTAGACGCTCTTCTGTGACAACAAAATCTAGTTTTAGAAATTAAGATTGCAATCTAGTGTAAATGATTTCCGTAAAAACAAAATTATGAGACTAGTTCTGATTTTTAGCAGGAAAAAATATTTCATAAACTAGGGAGTATTGTGAAATGTATTCTAATATTTCATAAACTAGGGAGTAGTGTGAAATGTATTCTACTTTTAGAAATGAATATTTAAAAGAGTAGTGCTGTTTGGACTCTTAGAGTTCAGACTCTTAGAGAGTTTTTGAAAAAAAATTTTGTTTCAAAATCATCCTCAAGCAATAAATTACTTTGAAATAACAACTTATAAAAGTCCTTTAATATTTGTTAAAATTTCAAATACTCCTTTAAAAGTTTGGACTCTAAGAGTCCAAATAGATTTTTTGTATTTAAAATTGTACCATCAAAACGGTTGTGTTATTAAATGGCTTAAATTGATTGCTCTTTGAACTTTTAGGTTGGAGAAATGAAAGAATAGCAATGTTCATTGATTATGCTTCCTTCTATCCAATAATCCTTTCAAACTCGAAAGGGAAATATATGCTTGATTGCCTTGCTTACAAAACTCTTTTTCTTCAAAATATCTAATGGACTTATCTTTTTCTTCAAAATATCTAATGGACTTATTTTTCTATTATTATTAGTCAAGTCAATAGTCCACGATAAATTTCAATCAGTTATGGGGGCATTGAATCACTTTCAGCTGGTCCTTCAAGTTTTTATTTTTGAATTATCCGATACTTAAAAGTGTTTAAAATGCCATTATTTATCAAGGTTTTCATTATTAGGTTTTCTTTCTCGTGAAAATCGTAGCTAAAAAATGCTTTGACACCCACGATTACAAATAAAAAGAAGTAGCAAAAGAATAGTCACTTTTGTCGAAACAACAACATAGTCTCAGTCTTAAATTAATTAGGGTCGATTATATGAATCAAACTTTTTTACTGTACTTGATTTTGTGCAATTTATGTTGAACTTTTCAAACCATTCGTTTGTTCTAAATTTGTTGGAATTGGCTAATATGAATCAAACACATGCAAATGTTTTTGCGTTCGATTGGTACTTGTAGATAAGCATCCCTCCCCTAATTAATATTACTAGTCAGACAAGTCGCTTCTTTATCTTTCATTTCACCTAGAAATGAAAGAAATTCTTGAATATTTCTTGTCAAGTTTATTTTTATTCTTTTGTCAGCATCATCTCATGTTACCCATTTTTCTTTAGGCGACTTCAGCTTTTGAAAGGACTTTAGCTTTTGGTAAAAGGATCCAATTTTGTAAAATTACCCAATTATTCTTTTATATAAAAAGGTTTTTATTTACTCATACCCCACTCATCCGTACCTCAGTCACCTCTATTTCAAATCGTACTCATCAACATCCATAATCTGAAGAAATCTGAGCAAAATCATATGGATTCATTATCATTTTAGTGCCGATTTCAAGGTTTTCTTGAGTTCTTTTTTTTGAGTCATTTTGTTTGTGAATTTATTTTTGGATTTAAGACTTCGGTTTAAAGCTTGAATCTTACATTTTTTTGTACAAAATTTCGATGGAATTGAAAATATTAAGTAATTTCGAGTAAAACTCACTAGTTTTTATATCATCTTTATGTATTTTTTAAGAGTTTTGAATTTTTTTTTTTGTTCAATCCGGTCGTCCGCGAGTTTCGGACTTACGGGGCCGACACCTGTAAAGAGGTTTCGGTTGGATCCATCCATCATCCACTAAGATCGAGTTATTTTCGTGTTGGAAATGTTGGGATAGTTCCACGTTGGCTACTTAGAAAGAAAAAGAAGGTTTATAAGTGTAGAGTGGACACTCTATTTTGCCTTGACATTTTGGAGTTAACCCCACTTTCACACTTGTTGTTCATACATAAAATTAATTACCACACTCTCCTCAACTTGGATTGGGGCCTTATTATAAAAATTGAACATGATATCAGAGTTGAAGGTTGGCTTAATTTTTCATTGTCCAAGGGCCTTATAGACATCTAACAAAAATGGTTAATTGATGTTTTGCGTTAAGTCCTAGTTGGACTTGAGGGGGGAGTGTTGGAGATGTTGAAATTGTCCCACATCGACTACTTAGAAAGAAAAAAAAAAGGTTTATAAATGTGGAGTGGCACTCCATTTTACCTTGACATTTTAGAGTGAACGTCACTTTCACATTTACGACTCATATATAAAATTAGTCAACATATTCTCTTCACCATGGATTGGGTCTTATAATATAAAAATTGAACACTTCGCATTATCGGTTGGAGTTGACCGAGACCTATAAAAAGGTATCGACCTTGTGTCTCCGAAACCTATATAAAGGTGTTAGCCTTATGCGTTGGACACCTCTTCAAATGTGTTGACTCGTTTCGTTAGAAACCCGCAAGTAACACTTCTTCAAAAGTGAGGTTAGAGTTGCAAATCCCCGCCCCCGCAGAGTCCCGCACCGGCAGGGCGGGGATTTCTCACATTTTTGCCCACAACGGGGCGGGGCACGGGGCGAAAGTTCACCCTGCATAACAAGGCGAGGCGGGGGGCAGGGTATGTTTTTGTCCCGCGGTTTTCCCCGAAGAACTGCCCCGTTTTCCACTCCGCGGGGAATCCCCGTCGCCCCACCCCGTGTCCCTGCCCTACAGGGAATCCCTGTCGCCCCGCCCCGCATCTCGCCCCCGTGCCTCGCCTCTCGGGAAATCCCCGTCGCCCCGCCCCGTTCCCCGCCCTACGGAGAATCTTCGTCACCCCGCCCTATGCCCCGCCACACGGAGAATCCTCGTCTTCCCGCCGCATACTCCGTCTCACGAGGAATCCATTTTAAAAAATTAGTCGAAATCCCGCGCTTCGCGCACGAGTAAGATTAAGTGTCAATATATTAGTTAAAAAATAATTAACTTAATGAGAAAAAAATTTTAAAAAATAATCTTTACTACATAATCTTGAATAAATTTTAGGTGAAGAATAATATTATTTATTTTTTTGTAGCAAAATTAGGGAATATATGCCTTGAAAGTTTACAAACTTTTTGCATATGGTTATACAAAAATACAATCCTAATAAAATTAATTTGATGAGAAAAATGAAGTGATAAAAAGAGAAAAAAAACTTATGTAAACATTGGTGAAATCCCAATTTAATAATTTATGAATAGAAACTATATTATTTTGAAAAATGATTAATTAAAATTTTGTTGCCACAATAAATGATATATAACAAATTGACATCTTGTTGAATAAACTAAAAAAAAGGGAGGTCATTGATCTAAACAATGCACACAGAGATTGACGATCAGTATAGTATATGTCATTTCTAAAATATTTTTGTTTGCTCTTGAAAAGAAAATAAAAAAGTGCTCAGAATAAAAACTCAAAGGTAAAAATCTAAATATAAAAAACACCAAAAACCAAATAATTATCAAAAAGTCAAAAAGAGCAAAAAAAATTTTGAAAACAACTAAAAATAAAAAAATGTTATGGTAAAAAAGTGCGACATAAGGAAACTTCGAATGTATAAATAAATTTTGTTGAGACAGTGAGGATATATAATAAAAACAAATGATCTTGTCAAATAAACTTAAAATTGGAGATCATAGATCTTGGCAACACTTACTAGAGATTGTCAACAAATACATATCACTTCTTTAATCATTTTGTTATTAGAATTTTGATTCAATCCTAAAAAGAAAACAAAAAAAATTAGAATCAAAACGAAAAGTAGAAACTTGGCAATAATGAATATGCGTTGGAAGATATATATTCTCAATATGCGAAAAAACGCATTAAAATATGTTGTGGCTTGTTAGCATAGTTTGTTATTTTGTACCTATATGCCGCATAGTTTTTTATTTTGTATATATATGTCACATAGTTTATACTTTTGGGTTTTGTATATATATGCCATCTGGTTTATATTTTAAAAATATATAAGGATGTTCTTATTTATGTGTTTGTTGTTTTGAATGAAATGAAGTTTTTTACTTGTGTTTAAAGTTGAATCTATTTGTATTTAGTATTTTCTTTCTTGAGGATAAAGTCCATTTTCTAGTTGCGTTCAAAGTTAAAATGTAACTTCTTTATTGATGTGGTAAATATGTCATTACAAGTGATTCTGAATTAATAAAGAAAGGAAATTCAATAGTCCATTTTCTAGAAATATGTCAAACATAGACCATTAAATGACTGTAACATCTTCCATATGTCTCACACAAGATTCTTATATATACCATCGAAGTATCGAACTCTCGCTTAGCAATTCGCTCAACAACGACCAATGCATCACTCTCAACCAGTAAGGCGTGGGGATCTCCGCGCCCTGCGGGGAATCTGACGGGGCGGATGTGGGGCGATAAAGTCTGTCCCACGGAAAACTTTTGAAGAAAAATTTTTGCCCCGTAACTCTGCAGATGCGAGAACGGTATCTTCAATTTTGGCCCTGCCCCGCCTCGGCCCACCCCACCCCACCCTAACTCACTCCACCCCACTTGCAACCCTAAGTGAGATATAGGAAATGGGGTGAACAAGTGTATTTTTAGAATTTTAAAAATAAAAGTGAGGTAAACTAAATAAAAAGTGGGTACATAAAGTAAAAATTCAAAACTGGATCAGCAACCGCCTTTCTTTATCACCGAAAATCTGGGGATGCCATTGTTTAAAACTATAAAGGCATATTTGATCCAACCTCCTCCATCTTTTGAAAGTCTCGCCACCGAAAGTCAACCATAGATGGCTAAAAATATCATTCTGAAAGTCTGATTAACAATAACGGCTTTGAACATAATCATGATAGTATGAAAAGATCATCTAAATCGTATCATGTACGTTGAATTTGAAGAAATTATCAAAAAGAAAAAAGAAAAAAAAAACAAGAAATTTGTCCTATTTTATCATAATTATTTTTTGTCAATTTTTCTTGAGTCTCACTAAGTGTACCCATCTTTTATTAAATACATCTTAAAAAAATCCAACTTAAAAAAGATCAATCTTACTACAAATTGACCCTTATACCTCTTACTGTGTTTAGTGCATCTCACTATAATTTTTACTTGCACCCCACATATTTTCTTTTTTGTGATTTGTAGGCATTATCGAGGGGTTCGGCCTTGATGGTTCGAATCTATTGTTGGAGAGTCGTTCGAAGCCTACCGAACCTCTAGTTGGAGAGTCGGTCACAGTTTGTCGAACATTTAATTGGAAAGTCGGTTGAAACTCACAGAACCTTTAGGTCGACAGTTGTCAACTAAATCTCACTTAAGAGTTTCAGTTCGACAACACCGAGTCTAGTGGATAAGTTTCGGTTACATGTTGTCGAACTTAAAATAGATATCTCGACCAAAGTTTTAGAATTGAGTGTTTCAATTCAGATAAAAGAGTATTTTGATAAAAATGTGAGTACCTTATAAATTAAATTTTGAATTTAAAATGTCACGTAAAATGAGATGCACTTACTAAAAAGTGGAGTGCACTTAGCCGCACTATTTTTCTTAGGCTCGTAAAAATAGTTGATCTTTAGTAAGAAAAGAACGAGAAAAAAAAAAAGGTTTAAAGGCCTACAATTATATCAAAAAATTAAAAAAGAAAAGAAAATTGATTTAAGTTTTTCTATACTTTAGTTATGTTGAAGTCAATTAGTCAAGTGGAAGCCGACAGCGAGCGCTTTCAAAGAATTAACTATACCCAAAACCAATCTTTTTAAATTCCATTCAACGTAAACAGACATAGGGAGTTTTGGAGAATATCTCAGCGAACAAGGGAGGTAGATCGAATGTACAAGTTAATTCATTCTCTTCGCTTCCACGTAGTCTATAAGTCTGCATTTACAAAATTCGGCAAAATATACTTTTTAGTCTTTGAACTTTAAATCTTTTACGTTTTTAGTCTTTGAACTTTTATTAGTGTACATTTGGTCTCTTAACTTTTATTGTTATATATTTGGTCCCTGAACTTTTGAGTTTTTATGTTTTTGGTTCATAAACTCTAAATTTTTTTAGATTTTTTGGATAAATTATTATTTTTTTCAACTTTTATTGATTGATGTAAATCGTCTGATTTAGTAATATAAATCACTTTACTCTTTTTAACTAGTCACACAACACTTTTGTTATTAATGTTGACGGAATTTAATACTTTAAATAATGGAAGACTAAATGTGGACCTTTGTAAAAGTTCAAGGACTAAATATGTAGTAATAAAAGTTCATGGACCAAAAGCGTAAAAAACACAAAGTTTATAGACCAAATAATAGATTTTGTCAACTAATTATTAGTTATCAACGTTTACTTTGATAATCATTACACATTCAATTCCAAACATGAAGGGCAACCAATGGTTGATGCATTGGAGTCATTCGCCATTTTAAAGGTTTTAGAAGATGTCTCAAGTTCGAGTCTCCATGAATTAGGCCGAACTAACTCGAGTTTAGAGTAGTCAATTAAGTCTAGATATCAGTAGTTAGAGGTGTCAATTTTGAGGGTTCGAACAGATCCGAGTCTAGATAACCCTTTGTATAAACAAGTATTTGTGTTGTCCAGACCTGACACAGTTTTAAATTCGAACAAGTATGTCTTGCTCAGACTCTGTTTACCTTAAATTCGAGTTGTCAAAATGTCCACATTTTAATTGAGTTTTTTAACAATTATTTTATATTTAAAAGTTTTCTAATTAATGAAATCATTTTAAATTGCTCGTAATATAATCTTTTCTGACATAATTTTAAAAAGTATATGTCTAAGTTGTATTTATTATTTTAAATTACAACTCATAAAATAAAGTTTTTTTGTTAAAAAGGCAAGACCCATAATGTTGCCTCAAGTAATTTAGCCATGACTCGAAACTAAAATAATACATTTCTATATAAAATATATATGTAGTTTTTTTTTTATTTCAAATATATATGCAGTTGTTTAAATAAAAAAGCTATATATATATATATATATATATGTAGTTTCCTAAATTCTATAGTTGTTATTGTCCAAACTTTTTTTTTTTTGGGGCCGAAAGACAAAAAAAGTGACACCCCTACCAGTAATCTAAATAAAATAAAATAAAATAAAAAATAAATAAATAAATAAAAATAAAAATAAAACAGAAACAAAAGGGCATTTTCGTCATTCAACCCACCATGAAAGTCCAAAGCTAAAACGTAGAAAACTCTGTCCATCGTAACAACTTCAAAGAGAGAAACTTTCACGAAATTGGGAGAAGCTCTGTTTTTCAATTCAAGTTGCAGAGGCAGAGACGAAGAAGATCGTGTTAAGATACAGTGCTTTCTGGGTCGATTTTGTTTGTTTAGAAGACATACGCAATTAATGAAACGGATGGATGAATTGAAGTTCCTCTGACTACACCACCAGACATGTGTAGTAGCACCATCAAAGAACTCTCCCCCCTCAACCACTAACCAACACAACCCAACAATCAAAATCACGCCTATTTCATCAATACCACCTCCCCTGCACCTCCAATGCCCAGAAAATGAGAATTCACCAACACCTACTTCTCCTCTTCTTCATCATCACAATCCCCTTCACCGAATCACAAAACTGCCAACGCTCCTGCCCATATTCCTCCCTCCCCCACGTCCCCTACCCTTTCGGCTTCTCCGATTCATGCCCAATTCGCCTTAACTGCACCAACGGCACAGTCCTAATCGACCGATACAGAGTCCTTAACATCACATCAGACACAATTCTGGTCTCTCTCCCCGCGAAATGCAACCGCTCAATCTCCGAAATGGCCCCTCTGTTCGGTCGAAATTACTCCCCGACGTGGCGAAACGCGCTCTTGCTGGACAAATGCACCACTCCTCGCAAGGACTGCACTGTCCCGCCTCCCCTGTTCGATCGGCAATTCGGGCAGCTACAGGGGTGCGGGCAACCGTCGTGCTTTGCCAAAGATAACGCCCAAGGCGGGGATAGCGGTTTTATGGGGTATGCTAACGTGAGCGGTAGCGGGTGTGAGCACTTGTACTCTTCGATGGCGGTTATCGACCCCGCTAACAATTCGTCCGCCTCGGTGTCGCTTGAGTTTCAGGTATTACAGTTGGGTTGGTGGGTGAAGGGCGGTTGTGACTGGTGTGCTTTTAATGCCACGTGTACGGCGGTGGTGTCTCCGGTGGATGGTGCTGGGGGTCTCCGGTGCCGGTGTGATGCGGGGTTCGTTGGAGATGGGTTCAAAGATGGGAGTCGTTGCCAGAGAGGTCAGTCTTTTTTTTGGTTGGAAAATGATAAAGTGCCACGTAGGACATTAAGGGGTCGTTAGATGCATTTTTGTTTGAAGTTATCTCTTTAAAAATAATATTTTTATTTTTGATTCAATTTTAAATTTACAAGAGATGAGTAATAAAAAGTTATTAATAAGAGATAATTGTGTTCACAACTCTAAAGAGATAGCTTCGTATGGGGGAATAGGGAGATATCCCTTACCCTATGATGTAAGTTGGGACTTAGGAGAAAATTTGTAGAAAAATTAAATATCGATCTAAGCAAGATTAGTTCTCAACTTGTTACAAATTATCTCTTGAGGGACAAGTTAACATATAACCAATCAAAGTTTTACTTATTGTTCACCCTTGATGTGTCTCGATAAACGTGCATGCTTTGAGAATCGAAGGCGACCATATCGCACTTAGGGCACATCAACATTTCTTTTCTTTTCCTTATTTGGAATCTTAATTTTGGTGGTTTAATTTTGACCTCATCATCAATTATGGCAGTTGACCTAATCAATCACAATTACAGTAATGTTCTTGTGAGCTGCGTGTGTACAGTTGAACAAAAAAGTTTTGATCCTGTAGCCCCGTGAGCCTCAACAAAAGCTTGTAGCTATTTTAAACTTAATGAAGTTTAGTGAACATGCTTAATTCGTCGGTAGGTCATAGTAAATCTATAGAATCAACAATAAACTTAAATTAAATATCATTTAAAAGTCTAGCATTTATGATGCATTCCATTGAACCTTGATTCTTTGGTTAGTGCAGTTGTGGTGATGGACGGGCATGAGTGTCTTGTGTTTGGTAAACTCTTGATGAGAATTTGTTATTTGTTCTTCATGCATTTGGTCCAAGTTCAAGCCGAAAGAAATTTAATTTAAAAATCGAGTTGACTAACTACCACTGATCCTGGAGTGCAGTAAATGCACGCAACTATGGAACCTTCAAAAGTCAAACCTGCCACACATCTTGAACTTTCCGGTGCCCAAACTGAAATCCCCAAACTACCCTCTGATTAATGTCCACTAAATAGCATAATTATCGGTTAATTATTGTCTTAAACTAGTAATACTAATTTTGATCAATTTATTCAACAGTCTCTTCAAATTGCAATCCAACCAAGTACTTGTCTGGCCGATGTGGAGCTTCTCGCAAAATTGGTGTTTTAATAGGAGGTAATGGCTCGTTTGGTTCTCGGTCCGAAAATGAGTTTTCAAAAACTGAATTAATGTGTAACTTATGTTGTACATTAATGCTGTGTTCAGGAATCATTGCTGGTGCTGCACTAGTGATTGTAATTGTTCTTCTATGGTACTTGATGAGAAGGAGAACCAAATATTTGAAGTCTCGGCAAAGCATTAAGCATCTACTATCAGAGACTGCTTGTAGTTGCAGTGTTCCTATCTACTCCTACAAAGAGGTCGAGAGGGCAACATTCGGGTTCTCGGAAAAGCACACACTAGGAACCGGTGCTTACGGCACGGTCTATGCGGGGAAGCTCAACAACGACGAATGGGTAGCTATTAAAAAGATTAGGTATCGCGACCGAGATGGAATAGAGCAAGTCATGAATGAGATCAAAATCATCTCCTCCGTGAGCCACCCGAATCTAGTACGCCTCCTCGGATTCTGCCTAGAGAGAGACGAGCAAATTTTGATTTACGAGTTCATGCCAAACGGGACTTTATCGCAGCATTTACAAAGGGAGAGAGGCTCAGGCCTGCCTTGGACAATTAGGCTTAGCATTGCTACTGAGACTGCACAAGCCATTGCCTATCTACACTCCTCAGTAGACCCTCCAATATATCACAGAGATATCAAGTCTAGCAACATTTTATTAGACCGGAATTTCAACTCGAAAGTAGCGGATTTCGGGTTGTCTAGGCTTGGCATGACCGAGACTTCGCATATATCAACGGCTCCTCAGGGTACTCCAGGGTACTTGGACCCTGAGTACCATCAAAATTTTTACTTGTCTGATAAGAGTGATGTGTACAGCTTTGGTGTTGTGTTGGTGGAGATTTTAACTGCAAGGAAGGTTGTGGACTTCACTAGGCCACCAAACTATGTGAATTTGGCAGCTCTGGCTATAGATAAGATTGGGAGAGGTTGCGTCGAAGATATTATAGACCCAGTACTAGAGCCTCACAGGGATGCTTGGACGCTATCGTCGGTTCACAAGGTGGCGGAATTGGCGTTTCGATGCCTCGCTTTTCATAGAGACATGAGGCCTTCAATGACAGAAGTGGCAGCTGAGCTAGAGCAGATCAAGTTCAGTGGATGGGCACCACTGGAGGAGAACATTGTAGAATCCCCTGTGCCATCATGTACCTCATCTGTCGATATTAATATTGGGAGTGAAAGCCCTGAAGTGTCGATCGTTGCTTCAATGACGAGACAGAAAACGGCAAGTGAATTGAAGAGGGAAGAGTTTGTGGTTTCATCAACAGATCGGGATGCGAGGAAGAGTTGCTCCCCAGTATCTGTAGAGGCTCCTTGGTTTAGTGAACAGAGTTCACCTTCATCAAACAGTTTGTTGGATAATGTAATTCGCTGAACTCATGAACTATATATATATATACACATTGCTAGCTTTGGATTAATTTTGAGGTCATATACAAACATATCTTGATTTATAAAGTTATTTTTTGTTGCCATGCATGCAATCTCAACTTGTGCAAGAAAGTTTGATGAACTTAATTCCTTAATTACTTGTTGAATTGAAGATGTAAATTCAAATGAGGAAAAATAAGATTCTACATCTTGGGACTACGAAAATCTTCTTGTGATCATAACAAATTAACAACATTGGAGGAGAAAAAGGAAACTAGGAATAATATATATGAGATGCACAATCAAGGGCGGAGCCAGGATTTCAAGTATTTTCTATAAATTTTTTAGTGGTCGACTACATGCTTAAGGGGCAGCTTAGGGCTGCCATGTATGTAGCTCCGTCCCCCTGTGTACAGCCATAACCTCCCTTGCTAGCTATGAATTCCTTTTGCTTCTTCTTCGCCTAGCTAACTACTTAATGTATCAATTGAGACCATGCACACATGCACTTCTAGTACTTGTACCACACAAATGTATTATTCAACACCATGACAGACATTAGTGCCCGCGTGCACCATCTATATCGATCTTCCATAATATGTATGCCTCTCATTGCCTAGCCTCTTATATACATGAAATAAGGGCGTCGTCAAAAGAGATTGTTGGGCTTCTAGGGCTATTGAGTAGCATGGAGAAGCCATATAAAGAGAAGGATAGAGAAGATGAACAAGTAGATGTATATCCCATCAGCAAGGGAGAGAATGAACATTATGAAGAGAGAAAACACGAGGAATGGAAAGATGCCATTGTTGCGACGATTGTTGGGCTCGTCCATTGATGTTATAGACTTGCAATTGTATAGTCACTTTTGGGATTAATTCAATAAGCCTGTCACTTAATCTTGTAAGGATTTGTGCAGCATCCCGGCCCTTTAAAGTCTAATTAAGAGACAATGCAGGAATCATTTATCTTTTCTTAATTATAGATGCACAGAGCATCAAAGATATGATTGAATATTCAGTGCATACATGCTTTACACATTTCTTTTTGTAGAGTTTCAATTAATGGCTATAAGACTAAGGTACCATATATTAAATTAATATACTTTTCTCAATCTGTACAAGAAAAGATTTTAAGATTTTGAGACAAATTAAGATGGTTGATTTTTTTTTTATAGTGCTCAAGATTATCCTTAACTATATGTTATACCCAGCCTATATGTTTTTTTCGAAATATATTAGTATATTCTTTTCTTTTTCGACATTTATCGATCTTTTAGACAAACTTTTACCCAGGTGCGCAGGCAGTTTGATGTAATAAAAGGACCACACAATTTTTCTTTTTTTATCTTTTACAGGACCACAATTAATTAGTGAGTGTGAAATGTATGCAATTGTTAAAAGTATTCACGTTTACTTGGAAAAAATTGATTAAGAGGAATTCAGAAAGTTGGAAAAGTGCAGTGTCGGCTATGTCATTTTAGAGGCCGAGGGAGAAATTTAAAATGGGGCCTTCTATATAAAAATAAAATAAAATTTTAGTTTAATTGATATTAATTAAATATTAGGTAAACTTTGAATAGTATTCATTGAACTTAAAATCAACCAATTAAAATATTTGTTGAACTTGTCCCTTCCCTTTTTTCCAAGCTTGAGACTTCAATGAAAAAGTAATAATTGCATAAAAATAAAAGGCAATTAAATAAGTTTAAGACCGATTACTTTATTACTATAAAATTACCTTACGGGCATTTTATGAAATATTGTTTTTTGAAAAATGATAATCTAATATTTTAAGAGACACACATTTGCTACACAATTATATAGATTTGATTGGATGTGTGTCACACGAACTTCAAGGGAATCCACACCATTGTGTAGACCAAAAGAAAGTCAAAAAATCATTTTTTTTACAATCTCCTCGTAATCAATATTCGACAATAAATCTTCCTCAATCAAAAGCACGGCTAGTCCATTCAATCCTTCTCATAACATTATTAACTAGTGGAAAAAGAAATAACTAATTGATTTAGTATTTCTTTTTTTTTATAAGAAATAAACAACTTGCCCCATTGTGATTATAACTCATGACCTGTTACTCCCAAACTATATACCAAATCATTCAAGTTGATTGATTTAGTATTTTCTTCAATGTATGTATATTGCTACTTAAAAAAAAAATCGAAGTATCAATTAAATTTATACCTTCAATCTACAATTGTTAGCCATAGTGCATAACCCAAACTGTCTTTAAATCTAGATAAAAGTATAATGCAAGATCCAAATGGGAGAGGGAAGTGAGAGACTGTGAGGAGAATGAAGAAAGGTCACTTGTTTGAGAATGAAAACAGAATATGTGATCTTGATATAATCTTAAAAAAGTAGAGAGATCGATCTAGAGCTTTTGTTTAAGATGAGAGGGAGTGTTGTTTAAGAGGAGAAACATAGAAGTAGGGTCGGTTTTGTTGTATGTTTTCTTTCTTTTTTTTAAGCTTTTTTTTTATTGAATTGAAAATTTGTAAGGGAGAAGGACGTGGCAATTAGTGATTGGCACCACTTTCCCTTTAGTTGAAAATGAGGCTTTGTTGGATAAAAATATATTATATACCTATTATACCCCTGAGTTTGTATCCATTTTGGAGGCCTTCTTCACTTGGAGGACTTGGGGCGGTGGCCCACTAGATCTCTTATATAACCAGGGCCGAAAAAGTACACCATCAGTAATCAAATTACATTACGCGCAACAAAAGAGTTTGGCCCATGTAACAACTCTAAATAATTTGAAATCAACAAGACTGAGTTCGTTGTCAAAAGTATGTCACCCAATCGTATTTTCCATGTTAATTTGCTTGGCCAAATGCACTAGATAAGATGAATTTCTTACTGTACAAATGTGGGGTATGTACTACGTCACCTTTCACTAACACCCACGCCTGAAACAGTGTTTTATATGTGGAGACCGATCGAAACAAGTCAAGCAGATCGATGGAAACGGGAAAAGAATCTGTCTATATATTATACATACATATATACGTACATATATAGTACTGCAGTTTTACTTTGTAACTGTAGCTCTCCAGCTCACACATCACTCATTCTCCAATTCCATTACCGCTTGACTCAAAAACTTGTCTGGACCCCAATTGCATGTGTTGTACTTCACTCCATTTCATATATTCTTGAAAAAAAAAAGTAGGCTTTTTTTTTTGTCCAAGAATAGGCTTTTTTTGCCAATTGCTTGTGTTGTACTTTTTTTTTTTTTTTTTTTTTTTTCTTATTTTTGGTGAAGACAAGGCCTAAGGCCAATTAGCTCATATAAAAGCAATTACAATCATGTTCTAATAGTAGACTCAAACGATCTGGCAGGTCCCAAAAACTCGCATGGCACCTATCTAAGTAGTAGCTAACTTTGCCATGAAGTCAGCACAAAGATTATTAAGTCATGGAAGCCACCACTTCTACTTGCTAGCAACGATCCAGTATCTCTCGAATAAAGATAACTATATGCACCTGTAAGTTACTCAAGATTGAATCTCTAATTAGCTTAAGAGTCTCCAATGAGTCCACCTTTAATTTCAGTTATTTGATGTTCATTTGCTAAGCAATACGTAGTCCTGCCAAAACACCCTAGAGTTCTGCATCCAGCGCAGAACAATCCCCTAGTGAGTGGTGGAAACCTATTACCCACCTACTTCCTTCATCACGAATTAGACCCCCTGCTGAGGCTTTTCCCTTTAAATTTCGAGCCCCATCTGTATTTAACTTCATTCAATCCTTATCAGGGCGACACCAACTCCCTAGTGAGGGCGTAGAACTTAGGAGAATAGTTATGCCATTGTCATATATAATATTAGCAAATTTAGCGGAATATATAGTGTAAACAAAACAATTAACAAAACGCCTCCAAGGGGTGTAGTGTAGTCGTAAAGAAAAAAACACTTTAACTCTGACTAAGGTAAATGTCTTAGGTTCAATTCTTGACAACATTATATTTCTTTGATTTCTTTCGGGTTATGGGGTTGGGGCGCCTGACTAATTTCCATGAAATTAGTCGAAGCAAAAGTAATGAGAGGCTGAAAAGGGTTCAAACATCTACAATTTAAAAAACAAAAAAACAACAACATGCAATTAATAAAATTTCAACTTCAAATTAATTACTTGGGGTCGAGATTAAACATTTTATTTCAATCTGTTACAATTAAACATCAAAATTAATAAATGTAATTAATAGATGCACTTCCCAATTTGGTGTAACAACCCCTATATTAATCTAGGGCACCACCTGGCCTAATCCCATAATTAAGCCCTAATTACAACACGTATGGCCTAATTATGTATTAGTCAGCGTGTACTATCTATATTCTCGTGGATCGAGTTCAGGAATAAGTAATTCTCCATCAATACTATTTCTCATTTTATAAGAATTATCAAATTAGCGGAAGTCCTTAACATATTAGCGGAAGCATTATATCCTAAATGTGTAAACCAGAATATAACGATCATAATATAAATATGCAATAAACGGTGAACATATAGACAAAGTGAAAGTCAAAAGTCAGGTAAACTAACTCTCATCCCAATGTACAACCCAAGCAAAAGACGTATATAAACATAATATAAAAATATGACCTACATGTATGGCAACTATGCGCTACAAGCTCAGATGCAGTCGTTGATCTTCTCCTTGCCGGGTCTAGTGCCGCTTAACGGATCTACACCCACCGTTACAAATTAGACGGTGAGTATAGTGACATTTAAGTGATAATCGGAGAATTCTATACAACATTTCCAAAGTAAAGACATACATTTAAATTCATAATATAGCAGAAAAAAAGGTGTTGAGAAAGTAATGCATGTAAATACCATAATTAACATAAATAAACAGACTGACAAAGGGTAAGTCGAGATGATCTACGTTCGGTCGGCGGTGAGAACTATCAGCCAGACTTTTTCCACTATTGTATGGAGCTACTCTCAACATACTTCATCAATGACAACCCCGTTGTTCAAGCTACGTGATGACACCCAAGTAATAGTGGTGAGTGCCGAAAACTCCGAGGTCCAGTGACCCCGTGAATCCACCCATCTCTCGTGCAATGGACACTAGATAATCTCCTACTTTCGTTTCAAGGATTTTTCATTTCTAAGGCTCTACGATATTAACAATAATTTAGGCTACGAAGCCCCAAAGGAAATGGAGTACAAGTCCAATTACCAAAGATAACCCTAGAGCATGCATTTCTAACATCAATTATAACATAGTCCATAACAAAATATAACATATCAGGAATGGAGTCAATGAAACTATCACAAGGCATCATGCTATTTCAACATTCATTATGAACAGAGCAAAGAAAGCATGATGATAGAACACAAACTGCAAGTCAACAAATTGATTGAGAAGGGAAAATAATAGAAATGAAATAAAGTAGAGAGTTCCCACAGTTTCACTTACAAGTCAAAGGATAGTTATGGCCATCTGACCTCGTGACACTCCGACTAGGGTTTCCAAACTACTAAAAAACCTCTAGGTCCCTGAAAGATCATTTCATATCATTTATTTATTTATTTATTTGTTAATATTTTATTATATATTATGTATATATATATATTTATTTTTATTTTGTTACTATTTTATTTTTTATTTTTTATTATTTTGAGGGGGTTGGACCCCTGAATCGGGTTTGACCCGGTTGAGTCCCACCAGGGTGTGCGTGCGTGCGTCTCCCCCCTCCCTTGTTTGTTGCAAGGACGTTGTTGTTGCAGCATCTCTGCTTCATCACATTTTATTTTTTTTAAAATCTGAGATGGGAGGGAGGGGAGACGACAACCATGTCGTCTCCCTCCTCGGACAAACTGCGAGTGCAGTTCATCCGATCCCCAATCACCACCATCACCACAATGCCAAAGCACCATCCCCGACAACCACAACACATCAACAACAATGTCTTACCTCCGAATCGCCAACGCCGCGCCTCGAAGCTTTCGATCTCCACCTCCCTTAATCACTTCATCTCCTTCTTTCCTCTCACACCCGGAATCTCTCTTTCTCTTTTTAGTGGATTGTGTGTATGTGGCGCTGGTGTTTTGGGGTGAAACCAATAAGGTAGCCAAATTACCAAAATGCCCTTCCAACCTTATCTACTTTCTTAATAATCCAAAGCCCCTCTTAGTCATTTCACAATTTTTAAATTTTTTTAATATATATTTATATTATATATATGTCAAATTCAATTCTATTTATTTATAACCATAGGCTATGATCTAATATGCATTAATTTAATTATATTGCATTTAACTAAATTTAGACTTACCATAAGTCTCGCTACTCGGTACCCTAGCTCGCACGTAACTCGAGGCGCATCTCCGATCCCGTCTCGGTGTCGATAGCTGCAAGTACTAACTTAGTCAGCCTACACACATACAAAACACTAGGAATACATCAATACAAATATAAAATTTACTTCAACCGCATGCCTCAGTTGGTGTGCGCATCTCTTGCGAGCCCCACGTCAGGGTCGGTGATCCGGATTAAGCAATTAATCAAGATTACCAAAATTGGGCTGTGACATTTGGTGTGTGTGGCAATTGTAATGTATAGACCTGATCATGGGTTTGGGTGTGATGGCCCCAGTTCCCTATAAAACTGAGTCCCGTCTGGCCTAGATGTGACTGCCCCAAATTTCAAAATTTAAAATTGGGCACCGCCCGACCTAGACTTACGTAGACCCCCGAGCCAACCTTGCAGAGTCGCGCAAGCCTAGTCAGCCTTCCTTATTTTTACCATTAATTAAACCATTTTAAATGTAATTAAGTGAGTGATTCCAGTTAGTGAGTTATGAGGTTATAGCGGAAGCATTAACATCTCAAACTAACCCAAAACAACTCTAAGACACAAATTAGAACAGCCTAGAATGTGGAAACCCCGCATACGCATACCTCCATAAGTATACCCGGTCAAAGGAGAATTAAATACGGTTTACCTATCCCAAAATCTCTCCCAAACCCATATCCTAAGGTATCAAAAACATAATCATATAATACAAGAAACTTACACTGTGGGCAAAAGGAAGTCGCCTAGCAGCCCTCAACTTCAATCGCCTATTTATGGTCATGTTCTCATATCGACCCTGCAGTATGACGGGGTTGTACCCACCGTCATAAAAAGGACGGTGAGTACAAAAAATAACAGTAACAACTAAGTGGATTTTAAATATAATTTCAATTGTCAAATAAATGGCTAAACTAATATCATGCAGGAATATCACGAAGATAATAGTAAACCGCATGATAATAAATCACCGAGAAATCAACGACAATTGAGTGTCCCAGAAAACAACGGAAAACGCCAGTAGTCCCGACCAAAAGGTCGTTAAGTCGAGGGATACCCTACAAGACTCAGAGAAATTGGGACGTGGTCAACACCCAACAAGCCCCATTAGGACGTGGTCAACACCCAACAAACCTTACACCACACGACTATGAGTATCCATAGACCCGGTTAAGAGCCCCAACGTACACTCAATTGGGAGATATCAACAACGTCCAGATAAGAGCTTATATCGTAGATAAACAGTAACCATGACTCACTTGCTTTTGGACTCATTTGGAAATCCATGAGAAACAACACCAAAGAATCCACCACGGAATATAAATCACATATGGATTTCAACAAAATATATTTCACCGAGAAATATTGCTCAAGAAATATAATAATCCAATTTAAATGTAAAAATGAAATAATATAAATACCCCCACTGGTCTTACTCACAATACTACGCAACTCTTCGAGCTCATAGGTTCCACTAGCCACCAAAACGACCCCGCACGCTCGCCACCATAATTTTACTCATTCACCCATTTGGGTCGATTACCCGGGTATTGGGTCATATTTGAACCCATTTGGATACCCAAGAGGTCCCCGAAAGTTTTCAAAATTTTAATAAAAACTTGCCCCTGTGAATAGTGTCACGTCGCCGGGATGTGCGTGGCATTAATTTGCTTGGGCAGCTTCTCCATGACGTAAGAATGAGGCTCACTGCCGAACATGCTGTGGGTAATGCAATGCCCTATTGGTCTTGGCGGCGTCTCTCGCGTCGTTGACTCTGAAGCTCCTGCCCAAGACGTCGTGAACTGTTTGTGCTCACGGCGTCCATTCCAGAAAGTCTGTGAGTCGAGGTTTTTGACACCCCGGCTTGCGTCGCCATGCTTCGAGCCTATTTCAATTTCGTTAAGGCCTCTAATACAACTCCAAGATACTCTCGGCTCGTGTCGAAACTCCAACAAACCATCTAATTCCTAAAATCATTCAAAATTTCCAAAAATTACGACACCTCCAAATTGTTGTCTCCATATCGTAAAAACCATTTCCGACTATCGCAAGACTGTCAAAACCAAGTCGAAAACTCAATAAAAACCAAAATCTCAACTTGGGGTGCAAAAAAATCACAACGAAAACCCATAAAATAGGTGTCAAAACATAGAGTAACGCGTAGGGAGTCAGAATATCACCTCCAATCGCGTAATTGGTCGATCCCCGTCGTCAATCTTGGCTCGGTACCGCAGAAACCCTCTTTTTTCGTTTTCTCACGGTAGGGAGAGAGTGAAAAGAAAGAAATAAGAGAAACTGAGGTTTGACTCACCCTTATATAAGGTGAGTCTCATCTTAGTGTGCTTGCACATCTCGAGGAACATCTTGTGGTCCATAATCGCACCAGCCACCAACCACTTTGGGACATACATGGAGACTCTCTACTTGTCCTTATCCAATTTAACTAAAATTGAACAATCCTCAGGCATTTCTGTGTCTGGCATGCACCACAACTCGTGCCGTCGTGAACAATCCTCAGGCATTTCAGGTCGTTACAGTAGACCTATGTGGATCCTCGAGCCCTTACTAACGAAGTTTACACATCCTAGTCAGCCTTAAACCTCATATTCAACATTAACTAATCATTTTAAATATGTGAGTTATAAGATTATGTATTCATTAGTAAATTCGCAGCAGAAATCACTTTAATCAACTAATAACTCTGTAAATGGAAAATCAAGAAAAATATAACCTACCATGTGAAAACCATAAGAAATGGATAAATCATGTATATATGGTGATCAAAGCTTAACAATACGATAATACATGATATCCCAAGTCTCTCAATCCAAAAACATATCCCAGTATTATACAAAAACATAATGTACAATAATCACAATCAAAAGAGACAAGACCTACTGTGAGTACAGGAAATAACCGCTCCGAGAGTCCTCAGAGGATATCACCTAGCATCAACTCCTTTCCTGTAACGGCCCAATTCTCAATGGCCGTTATTGATGATGAAAATGCAGACGTGGACGCCAGCGGGAACGTTCGTAGGTCCCTAGTGAAGACGAAGCACGACCGGATAGGGTTTACAGTCCGTATTGTGTGCTCTGGTGGTGAAGTTGCGATGTATAGGTCCAAATTAGTTAAATGGCATCGCAATATGTGTGTTTATATTGCCATTGACGGGTGAGATTGTGTGTTAAACATTCACCTCGATATGCGTGTCGACGCGGGTACCTGAGCGACTAAGAGACGAAATTTAAGCCGAGGGGAAATAATATATACATAAAATGAATTATTTGTGGTTAAATATGTAAATTGTTGGGCGCCTAGGGACACGCGGGGTCGTGGTCGACACGCATGGGTGATACGTTAGTGTGCACGCCCGAATACGCCCGTTGGCGCGCACGACGAAATAATAGGCGCGAAAGTACACGCGAATATATATTTATATATATATATATATGTATATAGGTAATTTAATATATATATATATATATAAATATATATTAAAAATCAGAAAATAAAGAAGTAATTAAGAAATGACCAATAAGGGCATGAACTTTGTAAAGGAGTGTGGATATGGATAGGGGCATTTTGGTCATTTCACCCCAAAAATTTTGATAACCATCACCGTCTTCTCTCTTTCTCTCGATAAATCGAGAAAAAAAAACAGAGGAGAAGATCGAGAGAAACCGAGCCGAGGAGAGAGCCGAGAGGAGGAACAGAGAACGAAGGTGGAGGAGATCGAGGATAGCGAGGCGAGCAAGGTGAGTTGAGGTGTTTGTTGTTGTTGTGGCGTTGTGTTGTGTGGTGGAGGTGGTGGAGAGCTCGGCCATGGCCGAGAATTGGAATCAGCCGGGGAGGGAGATGACGTGTGGTCTCTACCCTCTTGATTCCATTGATGAAAGAGAAAGAAATAAAAATTAAAAATTGACATAATATATTAAATTGAATCTAATTTAATGATAAATGGTAATAGGTATAATTCGGGTGATAATTTGAATTGTCGGCATTTATTGGAGCTGGACTAAGGTTTGGTTTTCGGGATGAGGAGTGCAATTTGATGTGTGTAGTACCTCAATTGAACTTCACTCTAGTATTTACATTTTGATTTATTTGAATTCAGTTCTGTTTATTCATTATTCTTTACTCCATTTCATTATTGCTTTACGGTGGCTGAGTACTCTCACCTAGTGACTTTACGGTAGTGGAGTTACTCCTACCTAGTGTCTTTACGGTGTTGAGATCACTCCCCACCTGGTGCTTATTCGTTACGGCCATAGAGTCCACTAAGTCATTGTAACGACCCAAATATTCTCCGACCCATTTTAAAAGTATTTTATTAATTTTATATTAAAGTATTGTGAACAAATGAAATTGTTACACAAAATTAATATTAACAAGATTTGGATTTGGACTAAATGAAAATAGTTGGAATGGGCTTAACGAGGAAATTGGGCCCATAGGGGTATTTACGTAATTTTGGGTTAAATTTGTGCAAAACCCTACCTATATAAACCTCTTATAAGTTTGAAGCCTCTTTTGTGTTGAAAACTAAACTTGGAGAGAGGGAGGAGAAGAAGAGGAGACTTGAACAACCAAGGGAGGTAATTGTTGGTGGTTTTCCTTTATTTTTCTTTTCTTTTTCTTTTTTTCTTTTTTTTCTTCTTCTTTGATTTGGAAGAGAAAGAAGGGGTGGCGGCTCCCCTTGGAGCCGCCGGTTTTGGGGGCGGCGCCACCAGGCGCCGCCGAAGAAAAAAGCACAATGGCGTCGGCGCCGCGCCAGCGCGCGCGCGCGCCAATTATGGAGGGGGTGGCTTTAGCCACCCCATTATGGGAGGAGGAAGGGGTGGCAAAACCACCCCACTTCCTCCATCACCGCCACCACCACCGCCACCGCGGCTCACCGGCCGCGGTGGTGGGGTCCCCAATCTTCGGCGAGCACTTGGGGACCACCCTCGGATCTCGATCCGAGGGTTGGGGGTGGGGGGGGGAAACCCCCACCCCGTGGAGCCGAGACGCGGGGGCGTCGCCCTGCGTCTCGGACCTGGGGGCGGACAGCCCCTGGACCATTTTCGGGGGCCGCCCGGCCCCTGGGGGGTTTGACCGGTTGACCAGGGGTGGAACGCCGGCCAACTAAACAGGGACCATTTGGTCCCTGTTCAACTAAACAGGACCAAATTGGTCCCTGTCCAAAATAAATGGAAAAAAAAATAATAATAAAAAAAAAATAATAAATAATAAAATAAAATAAAATAGGAAAATTTACGATGAGCGTCGACAACCTCGACAAAGCCTCAAACGGCACATCATGTGGGACCCACACCATTTGAGTCCCCAAACATAAATTAATAATTAAAATACTCAACTTTAAATTAGTAAAATACTTATGTAGTCTTATATAAAATTGTATAAATTGCGTAGATTCGCGAGGCGATTCACGTGGGACCCCAAACGTACGAGGAGTCGGTATAGACGTCGCGACGGGTCCAGGTAAGTGGGGAGCTTCGCTCATGCATTAAATATGGCTTGATTATTAGATAATTAGGAATGCATGTTTTGAATTTAAAGACTTGGGAATGGGTTGCGTCGTGATATTGGTTTGGATCTCTATTATCTATGGAATTGTGAATACATTGTCTTGCCTGTTATGTTATTCGGTGTCCCAGAGTGTGTGGTAGTTAACCACCGAGGGCCAAAGACACCCCAGAGTGTGTGGTAGTTAACCACCGAGGGTTTGCTTGACTAATTGAATGCATAAGGTGAATTATTTGAGTGTAAGGGTTTGGAGTTCCATCCTTTGCTACTTGATGATTCTTTGAGACGTGTAGCGGTGACGGCTTGGATGAATTTATCTTCGTTTTGGTGCGATTATCTAGAGGGCGTAACGGCCATTACGATTCCACTGATTATTGTACCAATACGAAAATAGATGATTCGGTCATCGGATCCTTACCAATATCTAGTTCGCATTGAATGGAACAACGGCTTATATTAATATTTATATCTATCGCATTTTATTTAAATCTTTCGTGTGATTTTATTTATATGTCATGTTTTAATTTATAAGAAGAAATGTGATGAATATTATTATGCTTGACATATATGAAGGTTTATCAAATGTATTGTGAAACTGTTAGGCTTTTATGTATAGTATGGTGATTGGAATATGAATTGAAATATTGATATATAAAATTATTGAATATCGAATTAGATGTGGAAATAATATTTAGATATTTCTTCTTAGAATATAATTTCATCTTTCATAACTACGATGAGCATAAACCATAATTTTAATTGGATCGAATTATGTACTAAATGATTATGCTTATAAGTTTGTTTTGATTTACATGTATTCAGTTATTACATGTTGTGTTATGCGTATGGATTGAATGTCATGTAGAGTTTGCATGAGTACTAGGTAGTACTTGCATATTTAATGTTTGAGCGAGTCTTTCCTCTTATTGAGCATCGTTGGTTCTTTAGCTCACCCCACTCAACCCACAGGTTCCTCTACTAGCGCAGTAAACAAGAAAGGCAAAGGGAAGGATTTATCTTGAAGTACCTTCATATGTGAGACTCACATATTACAAGTTTAATATTATTATTATTAAATTGTTTTGTAATCGTACGTGGGTTATAGCTCGAGAATTAGTAATGGGTAGTTTTGAACCAATTAATATTATTATGAGGTTGTATGAGACATTTAAATATTAAAAGATGATAGAAATTATCATGATATACAGGTTTATATGGTTTAGTTATGATTAATTTTCACACACTTATTATTATATATATCGGTTAGAACAATTATTCCGCAGGTTATTTAGGCGTGCCAAGTCGTTATTTGGACCTGGTTCAGGTATCGGGTCTAAGTAACGGTTTGGGCCGGGCGACCCGACCCTAGGTCAGGGCATGGTCGTCACAGTTGGTATCAGAGCCTAGGGATTAGAACCTAGGGAAACGTTAGGTTAGGGAAACCTAAGATGTAGAGCCTTTAAGTTTAAAGGTCAAGTTAAGTCGAACAAATCAGTGGTATGGGACATTGGTTCAAAGTCGACTTAACACGCAATAATGTTAAATCTTAGGATGGGATGGGACAAAAGAAATTTTGATTAAGATTTAATGTGATGATTATTTGCTACTTTGTATATATAAATATATCGTTAGATATATAGGTAAATGTATTTTCTTAAGATGTGAAACCTTGGTTCCACGAGTTGGGAATGACAATTAAGGACACAAGAAAAATTGAAGGGAAGTCCGCCGAAGGTTCCACATGCGTTGTAAGGAAGTCTACAACGCATTCTTCGCAAGAATGGTTCTGATAGAACGACTAAACTTAGAGTGGAAATTGTATGGCGAGATGTGCCTATATTTAACGATAGAGTGGCAAATAAAGACTTAAGCAAGAATCGATAGACTTGAAAGGATAATGAGACGCCACGTTAAATATGCAAGATGGAATTGTGACGTGGTCACATTTCAGAGAAGTAACTCTGACGCCGAAAACTTTGTTAGGATAATTAAAATTAATGATATCTTGTTGAAAATAGAAGTTAACGATCCTTGTAAGGATGCAAATGAATATTTGATTTCAAATAATGATAAGCAAGTTTGCTTGGTTAGGAAAGAGGTGAAGTTAATTTAAGATATAGTGGACACGTATACACTTAAAATTTTTAACTTTCGATTAAAGATGTGAATCATTGGTCTATAAATTCGATTAGAAAGTTAATACTATGAATCGAATTTTGTTGTTTCATGTAATTTATTTTCTCGAAGACTAAATCTTTCGATTGTGTTGGACCACGATTTTTGTATTTCGTTGAGTAGGTTTTATTACATTTTGATGAGATTTTTCAAGGAAGCATTTTACTTGTCCGTACAAAGTTTTGGAAAACGTGAATAATTATAAAAAGGAAATAGTTTATTTTCCTTGGTGTTCAAAAGATAAAGCGACTAGACTTATACTAATTTTAAGAATTTGATGTCGTAATTTTGACCCTTATATAAAGAGTTTTACTAAATTTCAAAGTTTTGATTTGATAAAAATGTAACGTATGTTTTGTATCTATGTCACCATTGTGTGTTTGGAACACAAAATTTACTTACCTTTATAGTTTACTTTTGAATTACATCGACTAAATCGATTTGAAAGGGATTTTATGAATTGTTAGAAAATATGAGAAGAATTTCAGATGATTTCTATAAACTAAGTCTAGCTCGAGTTGAAAATTGGTTTTGATGAAAATTTGACAGTTTTAAAAAAAAAAAAAAAAAAAAAAAAAAAAAAAAAAGGTTTTGATTCGGATTTGACTTCTCAACTGATTGAATTACAACATTCAATTTTTTTTATTTATCGAACATATGTAAAAGAAAGTTAAATCTAAATCAGTTATTGATAGGTTGAATATGAAAGATAAGAATCTCAAACTGAGAGTTAACATCGAAGCATAAGTGCATAATGTACGAGATGACAAATGAGAAATTAAAGAATACATTGAAAACTACTCAATGAGAAAATCTAGCGAATACGAAATGTCAGATTAGTACACTCAAAGATGGGTGAGTTACTAAAATTGGGAATCCAAATTAAAGACTATTTCGGTGAAATAGCCATGTGTGAAGGTCGTGTTGCCAAGTAGAAAATTTGTAGATGTTGTAAAGACTCAAGATTTGAGGTTAAAAAAAAAAAAAAAAAATTATTCTAATATAATTAGAAGAGAGTTGATTCATAAAGTTGGGGATATCAGGAATTGATAAATTGTGTTCGAAATGAATGGAGAGTACGTAATAGCAGTACCATGACTGAATAATTAAAGGAAGCCCCAACCTAAACGGTATGTATGAGTTATAGTAGTAGACTATAAAGAGCGTATGACGCAGTTAATGATATTATAATGAACTCGATGATAAGTGAATCATTAAAATCGAGGGTACACTAATAAAAAGAATATTTTTGATATGATGAGACGTGTGGATTCATAACTTTTGAGTCAAAACGAAACCTAACCAGATTAGTAGGGAATGGTTGAATGAAAAATAAAGTTGAAGAGTAATCGAGGTAAATGATTGTTACATAACATTAGTCAATAATGACTTGGTTCTTAAAATTGGGGATCCTAGAATAGGATTGACCCATGGAAAAACGAATAATAAATTTGGTGATGAGAAAAATTGCGAACTCAAGAGAGACAATATGTATTGCAATAGTACCATATTCAAGAACAAAATTTGTAATCGAATTGGTGACGTCACGAAGAATCATGTTGATCACTTGTGGAAAGTAACTTGTGATCTTTTGATAAAAGTCAAAGATTTCAGTAAACATATAAACTACCAAACTAAATGGTTGAAAGGAAAGATGAAAGATCTGATCAGTGATAGGTCGACTATTAAAAGTGAGGATCCTAGGTTAGGATCTAACCCTAATAAGATTTATATTGTACAATAAGTACGAAACAATTAAGGATGGTGAGGTCATTTTAAATCAATCCCATGAGAAATCAAGTGATATTCTTATTTTCAAGAATCATTGAATTCTGGAGAAAATGAAGAACATCATGAATGGCTCGTGCTAAGTATAAGCAATAAATCATAAGTTAAATAGTGCAAGATGATTCTCGAAATGGGTGTAAATATAAGTTTGAGTTACGAACTTGAAATAACTAGATCGTAGTGTGACACGAGTTCTTAATAACCACATCTGGAGCATAAATTATGTAACTCCCAAGAAACGACATGAGTGTCAGGTTCGAAACATGAAAGCTAAAGCACATTCGTTTCTCAGAGAGTGAGGTACTAAACACATTATAAGAGCTAAGAGTTAGCTCAGAAAGATGAGAATGGACCATTGTATACCAAAAATGGGTCATGACTAAGTCAACAATGTTTAAAATAGTCACCCAGGATCGTGAGAATTGATCAGTGCGAGGACACAATACGATAGATCTCTTGAAAAAAATCGAGATATAGTGATAAGAGATCTTGGTAAAAAAAAAATAATAAAAAAAATGGTGATGCAATGGAGCGCATTCGGATGAATGCTGAAACCTACTTAGAAATAATGACGATGTTAAAAATATTCCATAAGATTTTAAAAGGTGGAAGCTTGTTCATGTTGATTAACAGCTAAGTTTGACAGAGGTATTACAAAGTGGATCATTAGTCAAAAGTTGACTTGAATTATGAACCTACAAGAATGAATGTCGATAAACATGTGATGCCAATAATATTAAGGTATTATTCTAGAAAGGAATACTATGTACGCTTATTTGTAGCCTTCACAGATAAGTCGCAAAGACATGATGAGTCGTTCAATGATATACGTAACCGAGATGTTGATAGAGATGGTGTGCTAGTGCTCATGTTATAGCAGACAATTATCCTTGTTTCCCTACTACCAGTTGGTGGTATGGTTTCAATGCCAGATAGGCAGAGATACTCTTTGACACAGATAGGCACCAGATCACATCTCAGTATGGTTCTACCTCTTTGTAAGTTGAGCGATTTGAGCGTATATTGCGACTTCGGTGAAGATTATAAGAAATACCTTAAGAACATGTGATGACGGAAAAACTTGGCAAGTGCTGAGTATAATGATTCTATTGAAACCTATAAGAGATGGCCTTATGAATTTCGGTCAGTGGGACGAAAATGAAAATATTGAGATAGTAGAGTCAAGTGTAAGACTTTATTTCACGTAGAGTATGAGCAGAAGGTGCGAGTGCAGATTGCCTCAGTTAAACGATGGGTCATAGAAGAAATCTTTACGAGCGGACATACCAGACTATGGGTGTACCTTGCTTTACTTTCGAGGACGAAAGTTCTTTAAATTGGGGATATTGTAACGACCCAAATATTCTCTGACCCATTTTAAAAGTATTTTATTAATTTTATATTAAAGTATTGTGAACAAATGAAATTGTTACACAAAATTAATATTAACAAGATTTGGATTTGGACTAAATGAAAATAGTTGGAATGGGCTTAACGAGGAAATTGGGCCCATAGGGGTATTTACGTAATTTTGGGTTAAATTTGTGCAAAACCCTACCTATATAAACCTCTTATAAGTTTGAAGCCTCTTTGTGTTGAAAACTAAACTTGGAGAGGGAGGAGAAGAAGAGGAGACTTGAACAACCAAGGGAGGTAATTGTTGGTGGTTTTCCTTTATTTTTCTTTTCTTTTTCTTTTTTTTTTTTTTTTTCTTCTTCTTTGATTTGGAAGAGAAAGAAGGGGTGGCGGCTCCCCTTGGAGCCGCCGGTTTTGGGCGGCGCCACCGTGCGCGCCGAAGAAAACAAGCGGCGTCGGCGCGCGCCGCGCGCGCCGCGTTATGGATGGGGGGGTGGCTTTAGCCACCCCATTATGGGAGGAGGAAGGGGGTGGCAAAACCACCCCACTTCCTCCATCACCGCCACCACCACCGCCACCGCGGCTCGCGGCCGCGGTGGTGGGGGTCCCCATCTTGCCGGCGAGCACCGGGGACCACCCCGGATCTCGATCCGAGAGGGTTGGGGTGGGGGGGGGAAACCCCCACCCGTGGAGCCGAGACGCCAGGGGCGTCTGCCCCTGCGTCTCGGACCCAGGGGCAGACAGGCCCCTGGACCATTTCCAGGGGCCAGTCGGCCCCCTGGGGGGGTTTGACCCGGTTGACCAGGGGCTGGAACGCCCCTGGCCAACCAAACAGGGACCATTTGGTCCCTGTTCAACTAAACAGGGACCAAATTGGTCCCTGTCCAAAATAAATGGAAAAAAAAATAATAATAAAAAAAAATAATAAATAATAAAATAAAATAAAATAGGAAAATTTACGATGAGCGTCGACAACCTCGACAAAGCCTCAAACGGCACATCATGTGGGACCCACACCATTTGAGTCCCCAAACATAAATTAATAATTAAAATACTCAACTTTAAATTAGTAAAATACTTATGTAGTCTTATATAAAATTGTATAAATTGCGTAGATTCGCGAGGCGATTCACGTGGGACCCCAAACGTACGAGGAGTCGGTATAGACGTCGCGACGGGTCCAGGTAAGTGGGGAGCTTCGCTCATGCATTAAATATGGCTTGATTATTAGATAATTAGGAATGCATGTTTTGAATTTAAAGACTTGGGAATGGGTTGCGTCGTGATATTGGTTTGGATCTCTATTATCTATGGAATTGTGAATACATTGTCTTGCCTCGTTATGTTATTCGGTGCCCTGAGAGTGTGTGGTAGTTAACCACCGAGGGCCAAAGACACCCCAGAGTGTGTGGTAGTTAACCACCGAGGGTTTGCTTGACTAATTGAATGCATAAGGTGAATTATTTGAGTGTAAGGGTTTGGAGTTCCATCCTTTGCTACTTGATGATTCTTTGAGACGTGTAGCGGTGACGGCTTGGATGAATTTATCTTCGTTTTGGTGCGATTATCTAGAGGGCGTAACGGCCATTACGATTCCACGATTATTGTACCAATACGAAAATAGATGATTCGGTCATCGGATCCTTACCAATATCTAGTTCGCATTGAATGGAACAACGGCTTATATTAATATTTATATCTATCGCATTTTATTTAAATCTTTCGTGTGATTTTATTTATATGTCATGTTTTAATTTATAAGAAGAAATGTGATGAATATTATTATGCTTGACATATATGAAGGTTTATCAAATGTATTGTGAAACTGTTAGGCTTTTATGTATAGTATGGTGATTGGAATATGAATTGAAATATTGATATATAAAATTATTGAATATCGAATTAGATGTGGAAATAATATTTAGATATTTCTTCTTAGAATATAATTTCATCTTTCATAACTACGATGAGCATAAACCATAATTTTAATTGGATCGAATTATGTACTAAATGATTATGCTTATAAGTTTGTTTTGATTTACATGTATTCGGTTATTACATGTTGTGTTATGCGTATGGATTGAATGTCATGTAGAGTTTGCATGAGTACTAGGTAGTACTTGCATATTTAATGTTTGAGCGAGTCTTTCCTCTTATTGAGCATCGTTGGTTCTTTAGCTCACCCCACTCAACCCACGGGTTCCTCTACTAGCTAAAGTAAACAAGAAAGGCAAAGGGAAGGATTTATCTTGAAGTACCTTCATATGTGAGACTCACATATTACAAGTTTAATATTATTATTATTAAATTGTTTTGTAATCGTACGTGGGTTATAGCTCGAGAATTAGTAATGGGTAGTTTTGAACCAATTAATATTATTATGAGGTTGTATGAGACATTTAAATATTAAAAGATGATAGAAATTATCATGATATACAGGTTTATATGGTTTAGTTATGATTAATTTTCACACACTTATTATTATATATATCGGTTAGAACAATTATTCCGCAGGTTATTTAGGCGTGCCAAGTCGTTATTTGGACCTGGTTCAGGTATCGGGTCTAAGTAACGGTTTGGGCCGGGCGACCCGACCCTAGGTCAGGGCAGGGTCGTCACAGTCATAGCACTTGTCTAGGCATACGCCGGTGAATAGGCTACCCGAGTATGATAGGCTTGTGTGGGTGCGTCGTGGGTCTACGCCGACCACCTAGAGGGTCCAGGGCTAACCCATTAGTGTGTTTTCATGGGCCGTGCCTGAGGAAAAACCCGAAGTATGACTTAGTGTGATTTTTATGTGCACGTACTTTGTTTCATCACTATATTTATGCATGCGATGGTCCTTTTTACAGTTGTCTGTATTCTTTTGTTCCGCATGTTTAAATAATAGTATTTTAAATTCCAGTACTTTTACTTCCGTAATTACTTGGTGAATTTCCTTGGGATTACTCACTCTGGACTCGTCATCTATCTTTTTGTGATGGCTGAGTGCAGACCCTAGTACGAGCCGGGGAAAGGGCAAGCTTGAGGACTACATCGATTGACAGCTCTAGCCCTTCTCGTACGTATGTTTATATTTACTTGTTTTATGTTGGGTTTTGGGACTTGAAAGATAGGTTGTATATTTTGATATTTTGAGGATTCTTAGATAATATGTATATGATGTACAGTTGATATGGTTTCCACTTAGGCATTTTGCTCATAATATACATGTTGAATCTTTATGTTGTTAGTAAATCTTCCGCTGCGTAAATTGTGGTTAAATGATATTAAAGGAATAAAAGTTAACTCATAACATCAAAGTTAACTGAAAATTGATTAATAATGGATAATTGGGCGTGGGACACAGCTGGCGGTGACGTGGACAGCTGTGGGCCCGCGTGGCCTCCCGTGGCGGACCAATGTAGAAATTGGGGCCGCCACATTTGGTATCAGAGCTTAGGTTTAAGGAACCCAAGGAGTGAGGTGTGGGTTATGGTTACCTCTGATACCGCTACATTTTGCTCCCTATTCCATTCCCTAGGCTCCTCAAACCTAAGCTCTGATATGGTTGCAATTGGAGACTGAATAAATGCATAAACTTAATGAATAAATCTTAGAGGAGGAAACCACAAGTGAATGATTAAAGTCTTAGTTGGGAAGTGATGCGAGGCGGGTAGATTCAGGAAATTATATATATACATGTATGTTTTGATTGTGTATTACATATTATACGCGTATATATACTGAGTCTGATCCAATGCACGTTGGTTGTGCAGTTTATGATGGACGGACAGACTCCTACTACTCCGCCGACTACTCAGCAGGAGATTGGGGAGACTAGTGACCATACCACTAGCGAAGTAACTGATTTGCGAGCTATGATGCAGAGACTGACGAAGCAGCAGTTACTTCAGCAGGCACAGATGGCTGAGTTGATGGAGTATATCCGGAGTTCGAAGATGCCAGCAGTGGCACCGACTGCTGAGCGTGTTGCACCTACTACTACTCAGACAGCCTTAGCACCAGCTGTTACTATGCAGGCGGCTGGGTCAGAGACAGTGATAGAGAGGGTTGAGCCAGTTGTAGTGCCAGCAGAGACTACTGTGGTGACACCCACTACTACAGAGCAGCAAATAGGGACTTCGACTGCTAGGAGTAGGATGTCAAAGGCAACGAAGATGGTGAAGGATTTTATGAGGTTTAACCCTACGTACTTCACTGGAGTCAGTGATCCTGAGGTTGCAGGACGTTGGTTGATGACTCACAGACGACTACACCAGTTTCTGGAGGTACCCGAGGTAGATCAGACACGTATTTCAGGTTACTGTTTGAGGGGTCAGGCCGCAGTTTGGTGGACCGCCTACACTGACATACATGGTACGCCAGCGACGTGGGGAGACTTTAGACAGTTTTTTCTGGACGAGTATATTCCCACAGAGGTGCAGTTACGATTGAGAGAGCAGTTCTTGAGTTTGCGACAGGGTACCATGTCAGTTTCGCAGTACATGGACCGATTCCGGTATCTCATGATGTATGCTATGGATGTGGCTAACACGGAGAGATTACAGATTTATTATTTCATCAGAGGTCTAGATGAGAGGATCAGAGGTGTAATAGTCGCGACTGGTGCAGAGACGCTACAGATTGTTTATGATAGGGCGTTGGCTCGCGAGACATATTTGCTGTATAGCGAGGAGCAATCAGATCATCATACACCCCAGAGATGATTGGCAGTTGGATCATGATTTCAGTGACGATCGTGATTCGAGAGATGATCAGTACGACTATGATGACGGGCAGATAGATTGGAGTCGCGAGGACGACCAGGGCCAGACTGATGATCAATTCAATAATGACGATCGCCAGGTGGTACATGAGATTGTACCTATACCGATACAGCAACCGAGACAGCCGTACAGACAGAATCAGGATCGGAGGGATCGGAGTTGGGGTCAGCACTCGGAGAACCGACAGTCTGGAGTCAGGGACAGACGTAAGTGTTATCGGTGCGGACAGAGAGGTCACATCAGTGTAAATTGTCGTGGAGCCTTTCCAGTATCAGAGATTCCACCGACCAGGGAGAGAGCTTATGAAATGACACATTCTGTCAGAAAGAAGACATGACAACACGCCCTAGGTACGTCGTCATTGTATATTATCGCTTGTTTTAATTTTTTTTTTCATGCATTCGTTACATATATGATGGTTGGTTTATTTTTGAACCAACATGTCATAGTTGATGTGTTCACTAGGGTTATTGTGAGATTGGTAGATGTGTTCACCATGAGATGGTTGTGAAACTGGTAGATGTGTTCACCAAGAAGTTGTGAAACTGGTTGATTAGTTCACCAGGAGTCCATTTGCAACTGGTTGTTGTGGGATTGGTTGATGTTTTCACCTGGGACTAGTTGATATGGACTGGTTGATGAGTTCACCAGGGATTGATTTGTACACCAGGAGTTAGTGGACGACTGGTTGATCGGTTCACCAGTGACAGGTTGATTTGTTCACCTAGATTTGAGTTCGATTAGTTCAGCTAATGTGTGTTCTGGCTGAGTGAGGTGAAGCTTCTCGGATATGTTATTAGTAGTCCAGGGATATCTGTCGATGGGGACAAGATTCAAACGATTATTGATTGGAGGACACCTGAGTCAGTTTCAGATATTCGTAGTTTCTAGGGATTTGCAGGCTATTACTGGCGGTTGGTGCATGATTCTTCTTTGATTAGCTCACCAACGTTTGTTTAGATTAGTTGACCTGATGGGTAGTTGCATCAGTATTGCGGTTCCTGAGAAGAGATGTTAGTTATCTCAAATTTCGGGACGAAATTTCAAATTAGTTGGGAAGAACTGTAACGGCCCAATTCTCAATGGCCGTTATTGATGATGAAAATGCAGACGTGGACGCCAATGGGAACGTTCGTAGGTCCCTAGTGAAGACGAAGCACGACCGGATAGGGTTTACAGTCCGTATTGTGTGCTCTGGTGGTGAAGTTGTGATGTATAGGTCCAAATTAGTTAAATGGCATCGCAATATGTGTGTTTATATTGCCATTGACGGGTGAGATTGTGTATTAAACATTCGCCTCGAAATGCGTGTCGACGCGGGTACCTGAGCGACTAAGAGACGAAATTTAAGCCGAGGGGAAATAATATATACATAAAATGAATTATTTGTGATTAAATATGTAAATTGTTGGGCGCCTAGGGACGCACGGGGTCGTGGTCGACACGTGTGGGTGGTCGTTAGTGTGCACGCCCGAGTACGCTCGTTGGCGCGCACGACGAAATAATAGGCGCGAAAGTACACGCGAATATATATATTTATATATATATATATGTATATAGGTAATTTAATATATATATATATAAATATATATTAAAAATCAGAAAATAAAGAAGTAATTAAAAAATGACCAATAAGGGCATGAACTTTGTAAAGGAGTGTGGATATGGATAGGGGCATTTTGGTCATTTCAGCCCAAAAATTTTGATAACCATCACCGTCTTCTCTCTTTCTCTCGATAAATCGAGAAAAAAAAACAGAGGAGAAGATCGAGAGAAACCGAGACGAGGAAAGAGCCGAGAGGAGGAACAGAGAACGAAGGTGGAGGAGATCGAGGACAGCGAGGCGAGCAAGGTGAGTTGAGGTGTTTGTTGTTGTTGTGGCGTTGTGCTGTGTGGTGGAAGTGGTGGAGAGCTCGGCCATGGCCGAGAATTGGAATCAGCCGGGGAGGAGGATGACGTGTGGTCTCTAGCCTCTCGATTCCATTGATGAAGAAGAAAGAAATGAAAACGAAAAAAAAAAACATAATATATTAAATTGAAGCTAATTTAATGATAAATGGTAATAGGTATAATTCGGGTGATAATTTGAATTGTCGGCATTTATTGGAGCTGGACTAAGGTTTGGTTTTCGGGACGAGGAGTGCGATTTGAGGTGTGTAGTATCCCAATTGAACTTCACTCTAGTATTTACATTTTGATTTATTTGAATTCAGTTCTGTTTATTCATTATTCTTTACTCCATTTCATTATTGCTTTACGGTGGCTGAGTACTCTCACCTGGTGACTTTACGGTAGTGGAGTTACTCCTACCTGGTGTCTTTACGGTGTTGAGATCACTCCCCACCTGGTGCTTATTCGTTACGGCCATAAAGTCCACTAAGTCATAGCACTTGTCTAGGCATACGCCGGTGAATAGGCTACTCGGGTATGGTAGGCTTGTGTGGGTGTGTCGTGGGTCTACGCCGACCACCTAGAGGGTCCATGGCTAACCCATTAGTGTGTTTTCATGGGTCGTGCCTAGGGAAAAACCCGAAGTATGACTTAGTGTGATTTTTATGTGCACGTACTTTGTTTCATCACTATATTTATGCATGCGATGGTCCTTTTTACAGTTGTCTGTATTCTTTTGTTCCGCATGTTTAAATAATAGTATTTTAAATTCCAGTACTTTTACTTCCGTAATTACTTGGTGAATTTCCTTGGGATTACTCACTCTGGACTCGTCATCTATCTTTTTGTGATGGCTGAGTGCAGACTGTGGCGGCCCCAATTTCCCGAGGCCGCCCCGTGACCCACGCCCTCCGCCCGCAAGCTAGCGGCGCTTTGTGTCACGTCACGTCGGACACGATCGTCATCATCGCGCGCGACGCAGCTACGTAAAGTGACGCTCCGTGTAACTAATCCTACTATATTAAGTTGTCTTACACCTCTAGCAGGTTAGTTGATAATTACAATAACATCATTAGCGGAAGCATTTAATTTGTATTTTATGAAAATTTATTAAGCCTAAGCAGTGGAAAACCTGGAATAAACACCATGTATATAACTGAGACGAAGTAAACAGTAATCCATATACATGTGATAAAGTTCTAAAGTTCCCAAAACCCAGCAAAATAAATATATACATACATACTAGGTAGTTAAAACACGAGTCGTCGCAAAAGAACGCCTCGAGAGATAGTCGCCTAGTACCTCTTTTCCCTTGCTCTTGCTCGTACCAGGATCTGTGCTCAGTTGCCCAACACATACAGCAACGAGCCCAGTGAGTAAATTTCCAAGAGAAGTCTACACAAATAATCATGAAAACATTGATAACCTGCGAGACATGTGAATATGACCCTGACAACAGGAATCATATTCCTATGGCTGGCAGTAAACAACCTTCACAACATCACATCACATCACATATTAACTGGAAATGCAAACCATCCAAAATCCAACAAATAATTAACTAAATGGCTCGAAAGTAAATTCAACGGTAAATAAATCATCATCGTTTAATCACGATAAAACCATGACCCGCCGGTCATATGATAACAAAACGGAGTTCTCAAGACAAACCGGTGCTTAATAACAAAGCTTACAATGATCTACACCTCAACTCGAATCGGCGTACTCCTTTCCAAGCTTTTTAGTGCTAAGAGTACCCTTAATCCCTCGAGACAGTTGTAGATACATTCTACTCCTATCTACACACGGTCGCCGTCGCAGACTAGCCCATGCTCAAGCGTGTAGTCATAACCAAGATGAAAAACCATGCGTGACCACCGGCGGTCATCGCATACGATAAGATAATCGATAGAATACACGCCATGAAATTAAAGTGTAACTTTCTCAAGGGTTTTACGCTTTGAAATACGCTCTCCGACTTTCGGACCCGCCATTCGACCCGTCTAGCTCTCCGATACCCGAGCTATGGTTCACTGATCCCCGAAGTCCATTTATAGTGTTTTTATACTTTTTGAAAACATATTATATAATTTTATGTTTTTATAACATATTTTCATATTTGAGTTGTGGTATCTCTTTTCGAACTATGTCGGGGTTCCAAAAATACCTAAAGTCTCGAAACTACTTTTCTACCTTTTTCTTAATTTTCTATATTTTTCTAGAATTTTTCCAATTTTTTCGATATTTTTAAATTATTTTCCTATTTTTCCAGCAATATAATATTATATATAATATATATTATTATTATTTAATTTTATAAAAAAATTATTTTTTTATTTGGGTGGGCCCCACCTGGACCGGTCCGGCCCGGCCCGGTTCAAGGGTGCCCTTCCTAGAGACAGATTTGTCTCTGGTTTGAACCAGAGACAAATCGTCTCGCTACTTTTTTTTTTTTTTTTTTTTTTTTCATCTTACTTCCTCTCCTTCCCTCCTCTCCACTCTTCTTCTCTCTCAACCCATCAAAGACCTTCAAAACACCAAAATTCCACCACAAATCACCACAAAACCAACCCAATTCCCGGATTACATGCATGTACCCAAAAATTCGAAATCCACAAATACATCTCAATTTTCCACAAATTCGATCCCAATTGACAAGATTTCATCAAACTAAACCTCAAGAACATCGATTCTCACAAAAACAGTTGTATTTTTATTCAAAATCCAAATTTTTCAACCACCTATTTTAATGGAAATTCAACCAAATAAGAGTTTATTACCTGTAAATTCCTTCGTTTGATCGCCCAATCTAGCCTTCAACCTCAGTTGTATTCCCCAATCAACAATTTCTCTCCTCAAGATCCCACAAATTTGTTGAAAACATTTTCATTCTTTGCATGCTCGATCGATCTATGTGTATATATAGTTGTGATTTTAATCTAGTGTTAACACGTATCTCGAGGCTAATCCAATGACCATGATCACCTCGTGTCACACAGCTTCTGAACAACCTATCATGACACCATCTATCTCGAATTTCCTTATTGTGCATCTCGAGGATTATCCTATGCATGCTGATTTTTCCTATCAAACTATAGGACTTCAACTAATTCATTAATACATTAATTCAACCTTAGGTTAAATCACCTAATAAATTATATAAAATTCATAAGTGTGTCACACTAACACTCAACTACCCGGAAACCTATGCTCCGTACCCCGGCTACCCAATACCCGGTACCCGGTCCTCGACACGCACTTCGGGACATATACCCGATCGTAGCCTTGCCCGATGTCAACTTACACACATGTGATGTTTATATAAATAATAATTTCCCACATCACAATAATAGACATACAACATACACAAATAACACAATATAACCTGGGTACTCTTATTTGAGTCCACCCAGCTGTCACCGTAACGCCCGAATTACCCGTTAATCCTAGTGATTAACACTAATCCTGATTAAATTAATTTGGGCCGTTACACAGACCCTAGTACGAGCCGGGGAAAGGGCAAGCTTGAGGACTACGTCGATTGACAGCTCTAGCCCTTCTCGTACGTATGTTTATATTTACTTGTTTTATGTTGGGTTTTGGGACTTCAGAGATAGGTTGTATATTTTGATATTTTGAGTATTCTTAGATAATATGTATATGATGTACAGTTGATATGGTTTCCATTTAGGCATTTTGCTCATAATATACATGTTGAATCTTTATGTTGTTAGTAAATCGTCCGCTGCGTAAATTGTGGTTAAATGATATTAAAGGAATAAAAGTTAACTCATAACATCAAAGTTAACCGGAAATTGATTAATAATGGATAATTGGGCGTGGGACACAGCTGGCGGTGACGTGGACAGCTGTGGGCCCGCGTGGCCTCCCGTGGCGGACCAATGTGGAAATTGAGGCCGCCACAATTCCCTTGCTCTTTTCTGCTCTATTTGCACTACCGCCACAAACTAGACGGTGAATGCGTAAAAAATTAAAAGTATAGCCAGAAGAACATAAACAATAATTCAAGATTAACTAAATAAATAGTCTAGGTATCATGCGGTATTGAAAGACATGAAATAAAATAAATTGCATGATAAACAGACTGGCAAGCATAGCAACAAAATTTGAGTGTCTATCAAGTCAAAAGAGGCCCATAAGTGGTCAATTACCACAACAGTGCTACCTCCACAACCATATCCAATTCCACAACCAATACTACATCTACAATATATCCACAACAATCCAGTACTCGGGGTGAAACTCAACATTAGGTGGGTAGACAACACTTATGCATAAGTGTTCACGTTAGCCCAGCTAATGTGAACCCGAGAGTACCTTCACGACACAATTATGCCAAAACACTCAACTAAGGAAATATAAATTGAAATTCCAACAAAATAGCTCAATTCAAATAGAAATAACAATAATGAAAAATGACTTAATGCACATGTTCTTGTTGGTTTACAATCGTACGAAACGTACCTCAAAATAATCGCTAAAATTTGATCCTCACGTAACCTTCTAATTTGTTCCAATCAAATTCTCAAAGTCTGATATTCATCTAACCCAAATTTATTTCAATTAGAGTCATTCTGTGACCCTAGATAACCCCCAAGGTTTTTCAAAAGTTTTGAGAATTACTTGAAATTTTCAGTTTTGACACTATTCCCAACGCCGTGAGTGACACCGCCAGGGATAAATCCCATGACGTCATATAAAAGCGTGTATTTTCAAATTCTCTGGTTCAGACGCTCCAGGTGACGTCAACAGGGTTTTGGCCCACAACGTCATCTAAAGCGTCACTTCCTCAGACTCTCTAGTTTTCACACCGTGAGCATAAATGCTCCATGGTGTCCCTTGCGATGTGAGTCCGTGAACTTGTTTCTGAGATTTTTCAAAACCCCGGCTCGCGTCACCATTCTGAGCCTATCGCAAACTCTTAGGGACATCCAAAACAACACCAAACACACTTCACTTTGTGTCAAAACTGTAGCGGCCCCAATTTCCACATTGGTCCGCCACGGGAGGCCACGCGGGCCCACAACTAGCCACGCAACCGCCAGCTGTGTCCCACGCCCAATTATCCATCATCAATCAATTTTCTATTAACTTTGATGTTATGAGCTATCATTTAACTATAAATTACGCAGCAGAAGATTAAACTAACATCATAAGATTTATCTTGTATTTCGTGAGTATAATACCTAAGTGGAAACCATACCAAATGTACATCATACACATATCATCCGAGATCCTCAAAATATCAAAAATATACAACCTATCTCTCAAATCCCAAACCCAGCATAAAACAAATAAATACATACATACAAACAACCAGACGTATAAGGGAAGTAAACCCCGTCGTCAGTCACAAATAATCTTCAAGTGTCTCCTTGCCCCTTCACATATCAAATCCTGCACTCAAATCACCCAACACATACGGTGACGAGTCCAGTGAGTAAACTCCCAAAGAAAAGCATCGAGTAAATGATAAACAGATTCAGAGGCCAATAACTAACGTTAGCTACACATGCAAAGAGTATGGGCAGCCATAAAACCTTGCATGTGTAGGTAACAAGCATGCGAGATGATCAACGAATAATCATACTGAAATCAATATGCTCAACAACAATTCCGATAGAACCAGACAGAAATAGAACGCAAGCTCACAAACTAGATCATACTTCGTAGATTCGGATGACCCCGACTGAGCACATCAAGTCTAAACCACATTGGAACTACTAACGGTGACCGGAACAAATCACAAACCCACTGAATACGTGCACCCTGCGGCTCGGGTCGCTATCCACCAGCGGCGCACGTACACATGCTACAATCTAGCATGCTTAATCACGTGCCACAACCGTCCCGACTAAACTCCGATCATGAAAACAAATTCAACACCAACCAATAACCAGACCAACACATGATCACAATGAATATGAATTTCAAGAATAATAAACGCAAGAATTTAAAGAATTAAATACTCCAGATGTGTTTCTGTTGGGGTTTACGCACCTATACCGCACTCCGATTACTCGAAAACCAAACCCCAGTCCGATTCCTCCAAATCTCCGACTCCAATTACTATTTCGAGACTCCTGAAATTCATTTGTGAGGGTTAATGATCAATTAATGGGTTCATAATGTTAGTTTGACTCATTTTCTCATTTTCCAATTTTTGAGAGTCCAGTGAACAATTAGCGCGCTAATTAATCTCAATCACTGTTCATTATCGTCTTCAATCAGCGTGATTAGCGCACTAATTTCTCGCTGTCCAGAAAATTTCCAAATTTATCATTTTGAACTCCAAACACCTCATAACCCATAAATTTAATTCTCATACTTCCATAAAACGTCAATAACCTCAATTACACCATTTAAACAAAATTACCATTTTCAAACCCATTCATCAAAATAACAAAAATTGTATCAAATCATAGAGCAATTAGAGATGATTGAGGATCTAACCTTGGTTTGTTGATTCCTCACTCACAAAGCCTTCAAATCCTCAAATGAAACACCCAAACCCTCTTTCTTCCTTCCATTTTCGTCCAAGAGAGAGAAGAGAGAAAATGACCAAAAATGTAAAAATCACACTTATATATACATCATTTCATCTCAAATCAAATACACATCTCAAGATTTGTTTTAAGGGCCAAGATGAAGTCAAATAGTCCCATAAAATGCCAAAATTGACCTCATACCCCTTTCCTTGTCTTCTTCAAATGGCACCAATTATTTGTTCTCCCGGGCGTTCCAATACCCGACTCCGAACCTCGCCCGGTGTCATTCGCGCACAACGACGGTACCGACCGTCTCAACATCATTTATAATGAATTATTTAATGAATTTTATTATTTATTGGGTGTACCTAGTCCCCCATCCTAGTGTATTAACTATTCACCGCCCGGTTCGCGCGCCTATGCACCCGTCGCAGCGAAACCGCATTACACCCCTCACTCGTTAATAAACTATATTAACACACATATTGTGATGAAGTCTAACTAACTTGAACATTTTCATCACAATTTACCACAAGAGCAAAACGGATTGTATACCCTATCCAGTTGTGCTCCGTCTTCACTATGGGACCCACGAACGTCCCCGCTGGCGTCCACGTCCGCAATGACGTCATCAATAACGGTCATCGAGAATTGGGCCGTTACAGAAACCCCGACAAATACCCCGATTCAAATATTATATGAAAAATTCATCAAAAATCCTCAAAAATACCAAATTTCTTCAAATACTCAAAACAATTCATCAAACCTCAATTGATCATCTCATTGATCAAAAAATCATCCACCAAACTCGTTGGAAATCAAGACCTGAAAATTTCACCCGAATTAATCGTGACGAGAACCCACAAAATTAGTACCAACTCTTAAGTAATTATGAGAGGAGTCGGGATCCTACCTTTTTACACGCAGTTGGTCGATCCCCGACGTCGTACTGAGCTCAGAAACACCAAAACCTTCGTACACTTCATTATCACATTCAAAATGAGAGAAAATTAGATAGAGGATAGAGACAATGTGATGGGTTTATATACCCCCTCATCATCCATTCACCCCGTACGAATCTCGAGGCACATCTTGTGTCCTTCATTCAACCCATCAACAACTCTAACTTAACAATATGACTTCATTAGGTGACTCTCACCTCACCTCTTAGCCAATTCTCGCTCACACTGCGCGTCCTCAGATTTGTTTCACCTCACAACTCGCATATCGTGCATTCCTGAACACAACATCACTCTTACATATTAATTATTTATTTATTATTTTTCAATAATTCACTAATTATCATTTTTTGTGTCTAAATACCCCGTATTATACTCTAAAATCCTTATTTTTCTAGGTGAATCTCACACACAAATCCATGGCGATAAACAAAACAAAATCACGCACTATGACATACAAAGTTCACATTCAGATATAAATAATAGTACAAACATCACACAAAAAAATAAAATATACATCAGTGTCGACTCCCAAGGCTTGAGTAATATGACAAGTCATGACTGTTAAGTCACGGTCCTGAAATATGACACGTGTCACCAATTAAATTTTGAGGGTCGTTACATTGGGTGCCTGCCTAAGCCTGCGAACAAATAATTGAGCTTGGGTAGACATTTTCAAGAAAAGCATAGTCCAAACCCAAACCCAGCTTTAAAGTGGGTTGGGTCACCTTAAAAAGCTCAAGCCCGACACGAATATAAGTTAGTAACTAATATATTTTTAAATAATTAGTGTTGGAGGTGGGATTTGATCCCTTGACCTAATGCTCACGTCAATTTTTTTTTGTTGACTTCAGTGATAATCGAATTACGATCTCCCCAGGTCTTGCTTTTCTGACAAGGTTTTTATCATCTTACCTGAGAGGCTTTAACCAATGCTCACATTAGTTGATACTTAACATTTGAGTTACTTCTCCTTTTTGCACAACAATTGAATATATTATATTTATATAGAAACACACATGGTATCAAAAAAATCCATAAAAAGTTTATTAAATGAATAAATAATTTATTTTTATATATTTTTAATATTAAAGTACTTATATATGGGTTTGATGGGTCAGGGTTGGGCTTAATATTTTTTAAATTAGTTGGGTTTGGGCCTACATGTATTGGCCCGCATGTATATAGTGGGCTAGGTTTGGACTAAGGTCCTTAGGCCCAAGCTCGACCCATGAACAAGTCTAGTAAAATATCGTGGTTTAATCAATTTAATAATTACAAAGAGTTTACATTTCAATTTTTTTGATAAGTGGCTCCAATAGGAGTCGAACTTTGGACTTCTCCCAATCTTAGGGTCTCCGCAATGGTTGTACCCAAAAGGGAACTATTAACATGCCATGTCATCAATTTATTAAACCCACTCATTTCTTTCTCATACTTCTACTTTTTCTCCACAATGGTTAGACCCTCTTTAGACTCAAATAGGACCTACAATTACATCACACCTAAAATTTAAAATATTTATTAAAAGTTTATTTATTAAAAAAGGATAAAATTTTGATTTTTTTAAATAAAATAAAAAATGGGCTCACTGCAGCAAAAGTTGCTGCTGTGGGCTCAGGTTGAAACGTCTCTATATGTAGAAACATTCCAACCATTAAGACACCCTTACCTTTTTACAAATGATTCCTCATTTATCTCACGTACCCGTACATAATCTTACAAACTCTAAAGTGGATGGACATAATGTAGTTGTTTATCCAAAAAACATAATGTAGTTCAAAATCACTTTTTTTTTCGCAATCTAAGTGATTTCAATAAGTTTTTCTGATTCAAGACTTTTGGTGAGAAAAAAGTTTAGGATGGACGATTGAGTAACCAGAGTAAATGTGTAACACTTCCTCTATTCTATATTGTCTGTCACGACTCACATTTGTCTTGTGCATAAGAAAAAGGTGATGATTAATTACTATCAAGATTTTATAACAAGACTATGTTACCTTATTATAAATAACTTCATTTATTATATGTATTGTATAAAAAAAAATGATTGGTGGTGTCATTTACTAAATACAATAGGATTAGAATTGAAAATAAAAGATTTAATACTTTCTTGATTTCCTCATGCATGTGACACATATTGTGGAACAAAACAAAGAATCCCTAATGTGACAGATAATATGGAATGGGGGGAGTATTAGTACTAATAATACCATCTACAATATTAATTACTTGAACTCTATTCTCATTTCTAAAATGTTAGATCTTGGCTATTATAGCTGCACTTGCGTTTGTTAGATTTTTTTTTATTTATTTTTAATTTTGAGTCTTCGATGTTTTTTTTTATCTTTTTTATTTAATCAATGATATTTTTTCTTTTTTTTTATATTGCTAAAATTGAGGTATATGTACATTTTTCGATTCAAAATGGTACTGCAACATCACAAGAAAACACACATTACACATGTAACACACCACTTCAGCAATAAAAATCAAGCCCTTCATTAAAGAAAAATACATGATGAGCAACAATGGGGCCGCGATTGTGGAACTTTTATGATTTTTGTTTTTGAACCACCGTCGATCATTGAGATGATTGATGGTGGTTCCAGTCAAATCCTTTTTGTTATTTGTTCTTTCAATAAACAACATATCTAATCAGATTTGTGAAAAATGATCCATCCTTATTGTCTTAAATCTTCATCAACAGTGTTGTGTGGATTTGTGTTGCTCACTGGATTGATTTATCTTTAGTTTTTACTTTGTTGTTAGTTTTCTTCCTTAGTTGGAGGTCTTTTATTTGTCTTCTCGTTGTTGGAAAGTTTTGTTATTTGTTTTGTGGTTCTAGTACTTTTGTATATTGTCATGAGTTTCAACGTTGTAGAGAGCAATCCCCGATTCTCAAAATATTTCAATTTCAAAAAAAAAAATTAAATCAATGACAATTTTTTTTTGGGTAGGAACACAACACCAAAAAAATGGCCCAAAAATTACATTGTGCTATCGCACTTATCTTGTGCTAACAAAAGGAAAATACAATGAGGCTCTATTTCTAATCTATGAGCTACATACTGCAATCTGAGTGCATTATTCGCTTCGAAGTCTACACAAGTATTAGTACATTTGAGAATGTATCTAATGTAGCTACCCTCCATCTGATGAAGAGTCCATTGAATCTCCTCGATCTGTTTGCGCAAATAGGACTACCAAATCAATATACTTGATTCTATATCTAGTCATGTATTGAGCTGATTAATGAAATTTTGATTTCTCTTCCCAACAAAAAAACAAAAAAACAATGAGGCTGTGATTAGTTACTGATCCAAAAAAACAATGAGGCTGTGATTAGTTAATGATCCTTTGTGGGCTGTCGGATGCACCGGGAGACATGTTTTGTATGTATTTTGTTTATGATGTACTGCACACTGTAAGCATGACTACTAGCTCTCTACTAAAAGACATAAAACATAAAGAATATACTGTTGCATTGTATATATATAATAATGACTTCACTTACATTATACTACGGTGTACTTATATTATTACTATTACTAGTCGTTTCCTTGCACTTTGCTCGTAAAATATTTATGTATTAAATTATTTTACACCCTTAAAAATATGTTAATTCTTAAATAGTAAAATTGTACTCTCTATTTTTTTTCATTTGAGTTTTTGAAGGGAAAAAGAAAAAACCAAGTGAATTGCAAGAAGAATAAATGGGAGGTGAAATTTATAGGGAGAATAGAACTTATACTACATTCCATTCCATTGCCCATGATTTCAAGTTGAACGTACTCATTCTATTAATCCATTCGTTGATAAGATAACCATTATTAATTATTAATTGATGCACACATAATACTTAATTCAGTGAATCTGAGGGGTTGGCGTGTTGTGTGATAGAACTTGCACAGTTGCACTACACTTCATTCTATGTATCTGCCTATGATTTTGAGTTGAACGTACTCATTCTATTAATTCATTCATTGATAAAATAACCATTATTAATTAATAATAGATGCACACATAATAGTTAATTTAGTGAATCTAATGGGTTGGTGTGTCTATTATTTCTTAGAACAATTAATAATAGAAATATTTAATAACAAAAAATAAGAAAAGTGAGAAAAATTGAAATTTTGAATAATGAGAGATGTTAGCTTCTTAACTTTCTCTTTCCTCCGACTTTTATATATATACAAGATTGAAGCCTACACACAAACAAATATGATCCGAAGGAGCTAGTCGATATCATGAATATTGTCCACCAAGTACATGCCATCCTTACTGCATTTCTTGTTGATTTGTGAATGCAAATTCAACGGCAGCTAACCTTTATTTATCATTGTTTTTCGATTGAAGTGAAAATTGAATCTTCATTGGCAAATCAAAGACTATAGACCTGCAACAAGTACCAAGTGTACAGTACAATTTACGATGGAAAAATGAAAATAAATATAGGAGGCGGTTTAGTTTTGCAAGGATAAAGAGAAGAATATAGTAGGAAAACCTCCAAAACAAAATGTGGATTACATAAAGAATGGACGAAATGTGGTATTTATAAGAGGAATAAAACTTGCACTACACTCCATTTCATATATCTGCTCATGGATTCGAGTTGAGCGTATTCAATGTAACACTTTATAGTGATTGAATGTATTCAACCATTCGTTGTTAAAATAAGTAAGAATGAATGAATAAAATATAAATGTATATTCCTAACAAATATATATATATATATATCTTGGAACAACCAATAATATAAATTAATAAATAGTAGAAAATAAGAAAACCGAGAAAATAGAAATTTAAGATATCACAAGTATCGGTAAGTCAATTTATTATATACAATAATGAATATATCACACGTTATTAACAGGCACTTGACATCTTTTCATCAACATCAACTGTTCAAGCATCCAAAATCTTTAGTAGAGCCTTTTTGATCTGGCCAAGTACTCGCAACAAAATTGAACAACTCTTAATGCTGATTACTCAATATAACAAACAAAACGAACAACATAAATAGTAACAATTTTTTTTTATCTTCCACATCAAGATTGATTAATATATTACTACAAACTGAAGGAGATTGATTGACTGATTTGGACATTTAAAAAAAAAAAAAACCAAAAGAAGAAGAAGAAGGAGGAGGCTCACTGTACCTACTAAATTACTAATTAATCTGACTAAAAACTAGCCCTTTTAAGAGACGTTATCGTTATGGCAGCCCCTAACGGCGACTTCCCAACCTCAATATCAAAGGAATCGTAACGCAGGAACAACTCCACCAGCATCAATCTGGAGGCAAGAACCACCATGTCCTTCCCCGCGCATTGTTTATTCTCCACCGTCGGATTCTCCGTCTCACGTCCGTTAGACCAAAGCACGTGCTTCAACAACCTCTCCCCCTCCTCCCCCACGAACCTCTCCGCCACGTACTCCTCCCCCCTCTGGAATATTCTCGGATCACGCGTCGCGAACGGTTGGAACCCAAACAACATCTCCCCTCGATTCACCTCGAACGACGCGTCGTGACTCTCCACCACCAGATCCCTCCTCGCCCTCCCGTACTGCAGCGGCACTGGCGGCTCGATCCTCAACGCCTCGTACACCGCAGACTTCATCAACGGCATCTGTTCCATCGCCGCCATCGTCACTCTCCCACCGTTGGATCTCACCGCGCCCCTGATCTCGCCCGCCAACTTGGAGTGCAGATTCGCCCCCGAGCGCCCCAAACACTTGAACAGAGTCGGAAAGAACAGTTTAAACCCTCCAAATGTGTTAAAACATGTGGTGAACAAAATATTGTGACATGCCTCGTCCCTGTCGAGGCCCATTTTTTCTGCCTCGTCTAATACCTTAGAAGAAGCTTTGTAAAAAAAATTGTACAACCTCTGATAGTCTTTTTTGATTAAAAATGGGGGCAACCTGAATGTATGGATCAACGGGTCTTCAATGTACCAAGGAAGGCCTAGACTCAAAACGGGGCTCAATTGGAATAAGACCCATTTTTGGACCAAGTTGGGACCATCGGAACCGAGCTCGGTTTCATTGGGGTCGGTGTTGAACAAGGAACGAGCCAAGAAATTGAAACAGGCCTGGTCGTTAAGAGGGGACAAGGCGACTTTGCCTTTGGAGGCGAGGTCGGATTCGAGGTGGTCGAAAAGGTGGCCAAAAGTGGAGCGGAATTCGGGGATGATGTTGTGGTGGGTGGAGTTGAGGAGGTAGAAAATGAGGCGTTTGAGAGGGGAGTGTTTGGGGTCGGTTGAGTCGAGGTAGGAGAGGACGCGGTGGCCGCCGGTGAGGGAGAGGTGGGGAGTGAAGGTGCCGGTGAAGACGTCGGACTTGTCGATTTTGTCGGAGTCGAAGAGGGTGGGGAAGGAGTGGGCGTCAAGGAGAACGATGACGCGGGGGTCGGTTGAGATGAAGGGGCCGGGGGGCATGTTGGCGCGGAACACGGTGGATTGGTGTTTTTGGATTAGGGACTTGAAGTAGTTGTCTCGCCCCTTGAAGTAGAAGTAGTCGAGGCGGTCCCGGAGCGGGGAGATGATGGGGAGCCCGGTGTCGCCGGGGATTTTTCGGACGGGGAGGGCGGTGGTGCGGCCTCCGCGTGGTGGTATCGATCGTTGCGAGAGGGAGGCGGGGGAGACACCGCAACGAGAAGAGGCCATTTGCATTAATTGAAGCTGTGGTTGCTTAATTGGGTCACTGATCACTTGGGTATTGTATTGTTGAGTGTGTGCTTGTGCTTGCGTTTTAGCTGTGTGTGTGTGTGTGTGTGTGTGTGTGTGTTGAGGGAGGAATATAGTGGGGAGCGTGGGGTGTCATTGTTTATAAGAAAAGGACGGGAGGATGGTGGGGTGGTGGGTCCTTCAAGTGAGAAAGTGATAAAAAAAAAAAACAGTAGGACTTTTGACTTTACCTCCTTGAATGTTCGTTCTAATTTCATTTGCATCCATGGGAGTTTGTGAAAAAATTCTTTTGTTCATAACCCCATCATACTTTGATTATTTCATTTGGTTTCTCACCTGCTATTCGATGCCAATGTCACTAACTAACCCACGCATTGTACAATCGTTAATTAACCAGTTCATTTGCTTCATTCTAGAGACTTTGAGAGAGAATCGAGTTTTTTTTTGCCACTCGAACTAATCATTTACAGGCAGTTATTATAAATTTCTTTAAAGCAACGCAGTCAAATTGGAGTATTTCATAGTAAAATGTTGATACCTCACACCAAGAATCTGCATTCACTTAGCTAGAGATACGAGTTTACACATGTGATAGGGCACAACACAATCACCAATGACACATTGTGGATAGTATTGAGATGTTATTTTAGTATTTTACTATAAAAAAATGTAGTTCTGCGTGCAAGTAATGACACATATAGTTGATGTCATTTGATGCACAATAGGGACAACAACAATTGTGTGTTGTCACTGCGTACAGTTTTCGGGGTACCTATTCTATATAAAGCTTGTGAAATGAGTGCGATTATAAGTGTGCTTAGTGCGGAGCACACATTTCTGGAGAAGATGCGCAATGTAGGTCTCACACTACTATACTAGTATTTAGGCACATGGAGATTAAATATTGCTTTCTTTATATCAAATGATTTATCATCGTAGTGTCCCTTGATTGAATAAAGGGGAGACCCACCGACCAAGGGCGAGCAAAGATGGAAAAAACATTATATTGAAGGGTAGACCAGCGAAATGGATTAGACTTTGCCATTCAAAACCTGCTACGTACACAACACCAATAAGAGCTTAAATGGTTCTTCACCGGGTAGGGCGCGCTCGAGATTGAATTTGTGGATGGAGAAACTATTAGTTAATTGGATGACTCAATGATTTGATATGAAGTTACTTGAGAAAGAAGTTGGCAGTTCTAGTCTAGGTAAGTTTTTGGTAAGAAAGAAATCAACTTATCTTGCCTCTTTTGAGATTCGAACCCCAACCTTCTTATACAAGATTGGGTACACTGCGATTTTTTTTCTTATTAAAAGAAAAATTGAACATGATATCAGAGCAGATGGTTGACTTAATTGTCCATTGTCCAATAAAGGCATTGTAGACATCCAACAAAAATATTTGGTCGGTGTTCTGCGGTAAAGTTTGAGTTGGACTTGAGGGGAGAGTGTTGGAGATGTTGGGACAGTCTTACATCGACTATTTATAAAGAAAAAAGAATGGTCATAAGTGTGGAGTGGACACTTCATCTTACCTTAGCATTTTTAAGTGAATCTCACTTTCACACTTATGACCTATACATAAAATTAATCACCACACTCTTCTTACATTGGATTAGGTCTTATAATATAAAAATTGAACAATATTATTTGTCAAAAAAATAAGACCTTGAGAGATTATGGTTAAGTTTTCAATTGAAGTAAAAATAAATAAATAAATAAATAAAATAAAAATTGTGGGTTAGAACTAAGAAAGTTTAATTCTTTCAAATCCAAATTGAGTTGGACCTAAGAAATTCTTCCATTCCCAATCAAAAAAAAAAAATAGGAGCCGCGTTGAACCGTCCAATATTTCCAAGGCATGCGTGGAGAATTGAATAAAGTGGGGAGTTTGTACTAAGTACGTTAGTGACCTTAAAATACACTACAATCATGTACGTGCTTTGCTGTTGCTATATGCACCTCAAATCACATTCAAATACATGATTCGATTTATGCACACGAGTCACATATACATTAATACATAGTACTAGTAAATGTTGGACTTTGCCTTTATTGGTGACTTTTTTATTGTCAAATCTTTATTGGTGACTTGCAACACATTTGAACCTCCGACCATATTCCTAGAATGGTCCAACCGTCCAACTGAAATGTTGCCCCGCCATGACTGTACAGCTTGTACCTAATAACAGAAATATTGATCTATTCTTATTGCGATACATCTTTATCAATAATGTTATATAAATTTGTGTGGGGCACTAGATTGATTTATCTTTAATTTTTACATCATAATTAGTTTTCTTTCCTAGTTAAAAGTCTTTGATTTATTTTCTTCTTGTTGAAAAATTTTAGATCTTCTCCTTGTTGGAAAGTTTTATTATTCATTTTGTGGTTATATTGTCATGAGTTTCAACATTGTAGAAAACAATCCCTAATTATCAAATTATTTCAATTTCAAAAAAAAATTAAAATTAATGACAATTTATTTGCACAAATAGGATTAACAAATCAATATACTTGATTCTATATCTAATCCTATGTCGTGAATGATTAATGAAATTTTAATTTTTTTTTTTTAAATTTATATTGACACGTACATATATATATATATATATATATATTTCAGAAACAACTGCATTTATGCATTTTTATTTGATGATACAAAAGTGTAAGCTGTGTACGTACAAAGCTTAAAAATTTAATTTGGAAGCCATTTTACTATTACACAGGGAAAAGCGGTGTTTCAGCTCTAACTTTTGCGTGCACAGTATATATACTACCCCTTAAAGTGAAATGGAGAGATTTCTGTAACAAAAACAGAAGATTTTAACCCACTCTTAAATTTTCCATCCATCGCATAATTATCTGCCCATGTGGCAATAAAAAGTGGGACCCACATAAATACTAAATGCATTTCTCTATCAACCCCATGAACCCGTTTCCACCTGTCCTTTTTTTCTTTTTTGAGACCTAATGGTTAAAAATATTTTAACATTTACAACTTGTATTAATTCTATTATAACTTTTGAAAATTATCAATTCTATCGTAACCTTTTCGTTTTACTATCAATTATATCTTAACCTTTTCGTTTTAGTATCAATTATATCATCAATTAATTTTGGACACTTTTTCTTTGAAATCAACATAATCTTCTAACTTTTCTTTTCATAATCATCCATATTAATCAATTTACACATTAAGATTTTGTACGTCTCGTGTTTGAATTAATGTACGAGAACTCACAAAAAAATAATTTATAAATCAATAATACGTTAATATCTTAATTAATTTTTTTAGTTATTCATAAAGCACAAATAGTAAGTTAAAAGTCATGTGTATATACATATGAAAATAACATATAAAACTTATTAGAAGGTATCCATGGTTGTTTAATTTAACAAAAAAATTATGTACTTGAATATAATTATGTACTTAGATTATATGTATACGATACATAAAAAAAAGAACACTAAGCTTTTAATGCATATGTATTAATAAATCTTTAAATTGTATAATAAGAAAAAAAAAATGATGTGTGGGCAAAAAAAAAGGTCTAAATTAGTTAATGATAGAATTGATACTAAATTTTAAAGGGTAGGATATAATTGAAAAATTCTAAAGGTTATGATATAATTGATACAACTTGTAAAGGTTAGGATATTTTTGATCATTAGGCCTTTTTTTAACATGGAAAGAATTTATTTGATACGTACCATATGACCAAATGTTCACATTTAATCAATCATCCACTAAGTTAGACTAAGTTCGGTTAATCTGGATCAAATGGGCACGAACTGCTGCTGTCATTTTCCATTTACTAATATGCAACATCTCAACATTGCTCTAGCTTTGCTTGAGAGAGTGTTTGTTAGAGAGATTGGAGAATATTACGTAGAACGAGATCCTTCAAATCAATAGTAGAACACACGATACAGTGGGCGAACTCGGGGGTTTGCTGGATCTTCTTCCATTTTTCTGGGTATCCTTAAGGAGTTTATGTTTAGGTAATTCGATGAATGCATTGAGATTACTACAAGACCGGTCATTCTTTGGATTTTTTTTTTTTTTTTTTTTTTGTGTGTTACTTTCAATCTTGGTTTCTTTAATATGCTTGAATTGTTCTTTTTATCTCTGTTTGATGTCCATCATATGCACAATTATTATTTCTTCTTAGGTGGTAAAATGGATGAAATCTGGAAGGAATTTGAGATCTCCAGTGATCAAACGTCAATACTCTTTCAATTCCTATTTGGTTCAAAACGCTAAGTTGGCATAACATACTGGACCGAAAATACTAATCAGGGGAACCCATTATGGAAGGTTTAGGCAAGGCTGTGGTCCGCGACACATGACGTGGCGGCCTCGAGTTTTGGGACCGTCACAGTACCCCCTCTTTTGCTCTCCCTAGCCTATTTTTGTTGAACGTCTCCTTGCATTCATCAATCGGATCAAAGCACATTGGTGTGTGTGTGGGGATCATTGTCGTTCTTGGGAATGCGCCCAACCCGTTGGATCAATTGTGGGGGTGCACAAATGTTCTATGCTACTTTGATGAAATTGATGTGCGTTGGAACAATTTGGGTAATTTGTCTCAATTGGTTATGCCGTTGGGGTTCTTCTTTAGGTTTATCAGCTGATCAATCTTTTTTGGGTTTTTGATGATGGTTCTTCCAATTTTTTGAACTAGTAGTTAAACCTCTCTATCTTTTGTAAACTTATATATTTTTGATGATTAATACAAATTCCATTATCCAAAAAATTCCTGAATGTCATCAAGTCATCTCTATGTTGAATGTCCCTAAGCACAATTCTCAAGCAATAGAGACAACTTGGCTTATTCAAAGAGTTTTCAAAAAAAAAAAACAAATTCAGCCACTTTCTGTTGATGAACATGAAAAGAAGTGTGGGTTGTTCTTTTAGTACCGCGAAATTACAATGGCTCGAAGATAAGGTTCATGCAGGTAATTTTCCCATTGAGAAACCTTGGATTATTATTTTTTATTTTCTTTTTAATGAATATTACTTTATTGATGTCAATTACTCAGTAGTGCCACTTCTTTAGTATAGGCATATTTAATCAACATAAATGATAATGTTGATCACTGACTGACTGTATGCCAACCTGACTCACATTTTTTTTTTTGGGGTTAAATTTTTGTATCATTTGAATTTTGTATGTTGTTTACTACATGCAGAGATACAAGGTTTAAAGGATAAATTGACAATATCATAGATAGCGTCCAAGGCCACGTCGCATAATAAGGTGCAAACAAGACTACTTTTTTAATTCCGTCGAGAGTTTTTGGCCTGATTGCTAAATTTTGTTGTCTAGGATAAATTTATGTTGCGTCGACTAAAGACGTTGGACGAAGACTCAAAGCATTCATCGAGTTTCTCCAACACTCCCAATGCATCATGATCATGTGGATCCCAAAGGAAGTCCAATCCGGCCCATGTAAAAAACTCTAGACAACGCTGGATTATATAAAGAAGAGATCTTAATCATAACCAAGGGTCCAAGTGGTTCCGTTAATTTGCGAGAGCAAAAACTCTCTATCAGCCAAATTAAATGAATATTTTTGTGCATCTGAAACAACGTGCTAACAGAAGTTCCCATGTTAGTTTCCCCTTTCCAATACTAGGTGGTTGATAGTATTGGAAAGGAGAAACATTCACTTTCCCTAATTTGAATGATGAAAGCTTTTTTTCGCGCAAATTAAGTGTAACATTATCCCCGCATTTTTGGAGTCTTTTGATGTTTCTCTTTTGTCTCATCTGTACATAACTGATCTCGAGAATAATTGAGAATGTAAATTTATCCATATTTCCTTCTGTTATGTTTGGGACTTCGGTTTTTCTGCAATATTATTCTCGTTTATTGTTAAATAATATTTTATAGGCAGGTTCGGTGTTAGAATTTTAAGAAGTAATTCTACACTTATAACTAAATATTGTCCACTTAAATCTTTATGAGATTACATGTTCAAATCTCATAATTTTTTAACACATTATATAAAATCATGTCTTGAGTCGGCGTATTCAACCTCAATTAATTTGGTATTGAGGCCTTGTTGTTGTTGAGCAAAAAAAAAATTCACGATTGATTATAAACGTTTAATCACAGCTCTCAAACGTGGATATAGAAATAACTTTCACCGGCCTTGTTTGGTTATGCAAGTGCAAATGTTGCAAATGTTGCAAGTTGCAACTTATACGTTAAGTCTGTTTTCGGTCTTATTAAAAGCCTTCCCGATACAAGCCTCCAAAGTAGCCCCTTAGTTGGTCCTGGACCGGGAATCCGAAATCCCGGTTCGTAAAGAACCATCCCGGTTCAGCAAACCCAATCGAGTCGTTTACGTTTACATTTCAAGATTCACGCGCCTTAGAAAACAATCCAAAGTGTCTTGAGCGGGAATTTGGGGGTTTTCGAGGGTTTCGGTTTCGATTTGAAATTTAGGGTTTGAAGTTATGAATCATCGAAGAGCGTCACCATGAATGCCTCGGATGAGGCATCGAAGGTAACTCCAATTAACAGAGTGTAGAGAAGAGATCGTTGAAGTAGCGTGGAATTGGAAACGCTAGCTTCTTCTACTCGCGTTGTCGCTCACGAAGATCGCACCAAAACCCTAGAATTTGCAGCTGAGTCGATGGAGAAAGGATCCGATGCGTTGATAAAGTCCGCTGATGGCGCCAAGGCGACTGATATTAGGTTAGGGTTTTTACTTGCTTTGATTTTGTTGTTTTCTGTGTTTAGTAATCTTGCTGATTGTTGCAAATGCCGATCTTACTCGGCGATGTTGATGAGTTGTTTCAAATTAGGGTTTTTTTTTTGTGCCCTCATTTGGGCTCATGGCGTGATTTTTGATTTTCAAACGTTCGTTGTATGTATAGAACAGTCACTGATTAATGCATGTTTAGAAGAAGCTTTTTAGAAGTCATTGATTAATGCGTGTTCAGAAGAAGCTTTTTAGAACACTGGCATGTGCTCAAAGTGATGCGTTACGGAACTGAGGCGTATTACTAAGTACGGTTTTACTAAGTACGGTTTTGTAGGCATAAATTATGCATAATTATGGATTGTTTGGTCGGAGTTTTTTTTTTTAAAAAAAAAAGATGAAACGGTATTTTTGATGCTTACTATGTATCTTAGCCGAAGAAAACCTTTAGTTTCTATCCATTTACAATTGGTCTTCCATTTCTTCTCTTATTTTATAATTCAGGGTTGCATATGGTGAGGTTGCTCTGGAGCGTTCTAGTGCGCACAATAAGTACGGATGTGCTCTTCCTTATAAAGCACATGAAGAAGTTGATCCACTTGGTTCTGGTCCAAAAACAGAAAAGGATTTCTCCAGCAAAGGTAGATACTAGATACTCACTTACTTGTTCTGATTTGGGATTGAGGCTATGTTGGTTGTTGTTGCTGTAATCATTTCATTTTTAAAATAAAAGAGCTTCACTTTGTGTACATTGCCTTGGGGCCCTAAAAAATCAAGATCGACCACTTTTTGTTCCCTTGTGAAAAATCATGAGTAGTTTGAAGTCATGCTGCAGGGAACATGAGGTGCACTACAGTTATGCTGGTCTTTAGGTGTGTCTCGTCTAAAGCGTAACACATAACTTGAGTTATTTCTGACAGCATGTGATTGCATTGCGCCATTATTGCAATTTTTGTGTATTAAGCTTATTATTCTAGTTGTTATTTTTCGAAGGCTTCTAACCTGGTATTAGTTGTCAAAAGTTTGAAAGTCTGATTCCCGCTTGCTTTGTACTAGACTCAAACCAATGATTGCAAGGCATCACCTAGGCGGTCGCCTGTTTTGGGACAAAATCTCGTAGGCGATGTCCTTCTAAGTAATTTTTAGAAATTTGAAGGGGCTATTTGCAATTAAGTTTGATTACAAAATACCTACCCGAACATGAAATCTTGACACAATTAATGTACATATGGACCTAAAGACTTATTAGTATTTTGAAGTGTATATTAAGTAATAGTCACATTGATTAATAGATGATTAGTGTTATTTAAGGACCTATAAATAAATAAATACTTATATGGGGACCTCTTAATAAATATTATTTCATTTGCTTAGACATCGCCTAAGCGCGGTCTAGGCAAGGAAATCGCGTTGGGATCGCTTTAACGCCTTGCAATCCGTGACTCAAACTCAAAAATAGCACTCCTCTCTTATCTCACCTTTATTTCCCTCTCATATGCATCTCATGATCTCCTTTCTTTTTTAAAATCCTAGTATTTGATTCTTTTCAGACATCCTCAAATCTCAATAATTTTTTTTTAAACGCACCCCTTGATCTCATTGGGCTTATAGGTTAATCTATAGAATATCTTCTTCAAGCCATGCATTAATCTTGGATTTAAGGTTGTTTGAAAGATTCACATATTTTTTTCACATACATTTATTCTTTTCCTTTTTTAAACTTCTGTTGTCAATTGAAATTACCCATGGCATTCTCTCAGGATGTATTTCATTCTTTCTTTCTCTAAGAGTCTTTTAAATTCATTGAATTGGAGCTGAAATCAAGGTTTTGAAAATGTTGATTCTAGAAGGTAAACGGGCTGCAAATGGGGATGGTTTGGTTGATGGGAATTCGAGAAGTCGTTCTGTTCTAGGCGATATAACTAATCAACTTGGTAAGAGGCGGTTTGTGTCAATTTCAAGTAACTCTAATAACAAGAAAGATGCTGAAAACGAATGCAGGCATGGCAAATTTGCACGGGAAATTAGTTCAGGAGCGGAAAATCTATTGAGAGGCAAACAAGATGACTCTGAATTTCTGGCTGATGGTAAAAGGGATATTGTTTTGACAAAGGCCAGTGAAGGTCATGTCTCCTTGAATTTGGGAAGTACCAATGTTCAGTTCCCAAAAGGCAAAACAGTTTCAAGTGTCTCGGGGTTCCCCAGTGAAATTAAGGAGTTCTCAGGATTCTTTGATGGAAATCGGCTAGTTGTACTGGACTCAAAGGGGGAAACAATCGGACCAACAACTGTCTGTGAGAACAAAGTCGCGGCAAAGGTTGGAGATGATACAATGACGAACAAGCCTAGTTCAATTGAGTCCCCTTTTCCATTTGGTTCTGCAGTTGCCAATGTGCCAGAAATGCATATCTTAACGACAGGTTTAGGCATTGCTGATTGCGCCAATGCTAGGCTGGGTATGGGCTCCCTGAAGAATTGTTCTTGTTCTTTCTGTCTCAAAGGTACTTGCTTGCTTTGTCCTAGTTGAATGATTTGGTTTACATGTACTTATCTTTGCTGTTCAAGTTAGTTTTTTGTGCTGATATCTGGAGACCCATTTTTAAATTGTGATATCAAAAACAGCTGCTTATATTTGGTCGGACCTTCATTACCAAGATGCCAAATGCCGACTGTCTGGTATGTCAACACTGTTATTTGTTACCCGGTTAATTAAAATTTCTATTTCACTATGCTTGTCTGTTGATTGAAGTAAAAGAAAAGAGGGAAAAAAATTGGGAGGAGACTAGGTTTTGTTGTTGAATTTCTGTGCAAGTGTTTGATGGAGATTTTTTTTTTTTTTTAGAATAAGTGTTTGATGGAGATTTTTTTTTTTTTAGAATAAGTGTTTGATGGATTTTTTTTTTTTTTTTTTAGAATAAGTGTTTGATGGAGATTTTTTTTTTTTTTAGAATAAGTGTTTGATGGAGATTGGAGACACCTAGTAAACATACATAAAGCCAGTCATTGGAGTGTGTTCAATTATGCATAGGCTTTGTGGTGTGTTTATGCCTATAATGTCATTGTAGCATTCTGCATAGGTTTCGAAGTTCGGTTTACCACGTTGTTTTACTGATTAAATGATTTTCTTTTAACACAAACCAGAAGTGGAATTGAATTGTTTATATTTTAGCATTCTCCAATCAGAAAAGGGAAAAGTAGTTTTCAAAGCTTAGGTTTACGATGTTTTATTGATTAAATCATTTTTTTTTTCAAGAAAAGTAAGAGGAAGAGAATTATGTCCATACTCCATCATTTATTTGTTTTTCGTTTTTGTTTTATTAAATTTCGGTCTTGTATTTTTGATTCCCTGTGCAGCAATAAAGAAGAGCAGGAAGGAATTTAGGTTGCAGATGGAAAAATGTTTACATGGTGGTGGTGCATATGGCAACTTTAGTCAAGAAAGCTCCAACAATTCCGCAGAATTGGAATCTGATCTCTTGGGTCAGTGGCGAGCGCTCTTCCTTCACACCGACAAAATACTTGATCGCGAAGGCTCCCACCTTGTGAGTATTTCGAAAATCATTTGACTTCAAAGACTTTTAATTCCTCATAGCTGATTAACCAATCAAATCAAGTTAAATGCAATGTAACATTTTGTTTTTTCGTGCTAGCAATCGAGTATTCTGAAATTAGAAGAACTAAGAGAGGACTGTAAGGCTGATTTAGAGATGCTTCACCCAACAACTTCAAACCACTAATATCACAAATCTTATTGTTCTGTTGAGCATGGAAGGCGTTTGCCATGTTTGTTGTACTAGATTTAAAGGTTGGTTTCTCTCATGACCTCTTGTGTGCATAACAATATTTATGTATTGTTGATTGTTGCAAGAAATTCGACAAGGTAGAGTAAAAAAAAGTTAACTTGGGATGGATTTGGAAAGCTCGCCTATCAATTGCACTAAATCGAGCATAATGAAAAAGTTTGATCCATGTAGTCGACTCTAATTAATTTGAGACTGAGGCTATGTTGTTGTTGTTAACGATTCTTGCATTCAGCACATATTGGTATTCACAGAAAAGTTTTCCATCTATAGAGCTGAATTGGTGAAGATAGATAAAATTGATATTGATACATGATACAATGAAAAGTACATAACGAGAATGAATGGTAGCTAGCACATCCAACTTAATCGAGAACAGTCGGACGGTGGACATTGGGTCTTGGTGTGTAATCTCAAGATTTCGGACCCTCCGATCCCAAGATGGCATTCACCACAGAAGAAGCCACCACCACAGAAACAAACTCCGCTCCCGCCACCACTCCCGCCTGCGCCAGCCCTCCATAACTCAACACAGTCTCGATCTCTCCCTCCGCGGCCTCCACTCCCCTCTCCGCCGCGACAATTCCCTCCTCGGCGGCTTCGATCCCTTCCCGTACCACCAACTCGGCCTCCTCCTCCACCTTCTTAAGCTTCTTCCTCAGCCCGAAAAGTGGGATGTCTTGAGCCTTGGCTTTTGGCTGTGTTGCCGTGGTGAGGAATGTTGAGGCTGTGAGCAACACCGCGGCGCGTCGTGAGGGGAAGAGGACTGTATGGGGTGCCTCCGGCGTGCGGGATTGGTGGTGGGCGGCGTGGATGCGGAGGCGAGGGCGAGAGAAGTGGAGGAGAGTTGATGAGTTTGTGGCAGCCATTGGTCGAGTTTGTGGAGTAGCCAATCCCCCCCAGTGGCTCGAGTGGCCTATTTTGTTTGTAGAGATATTGGCTCGTTAAGGACTTGTTTGGCAGACGATTGCAAAAATTCCCAAAATAACTTGTAGTAAAAAAAACCATTCCAGGTATTAATAATATCGGCTTTTTTAAGAGGTTTCAACTTGGAGTTTCACTGATTGAGTGAGTTGGATCAAGAGGGCCACAACCTATGGAGCTTGATATTTTTGAATAACACACTTGATATCTTATACGTGGAAAATTGATAAGATCTCAATTCGTGGTGAGGTCAAATCTACTAAAAAAAGATATTAAATTGAAAGGAAAAACAATAAAAGAAACAAAAGGAAGAGAGAAAGACGAATATAACCATCAAATAAAACTTTTCTTTTCTTTCTTGTCATTCTATTGATCAAGAGTTCTTTTTATACAAAGAAAACTCTAACTTTTCTATAAGCCAATAATTTAAGGACACTTGTTTCACTTACATTAATCATAAAAAAGACTAAATAAAAAGCTAATTAACAAAAGTGAATAAAACTAAATAAGAATTTAATAGATTTAAGTGCTCAACTAGTAGTAGTAATATGTAAGACATCCAAGTCATTTCTTGTTTGCATCAAAAACTTAAAAAATTTACCTAAATTCTTTTTTAATAAAAAGAAGATACTCGAATTCTTATTTTTATTGTATATAAAAAACTATTTTTGGGATTGTTGAAATTATTTTACCATACCAACAATCGGATAGTTTAAGTTACAACGGACACAATTCTTATAAGTAAAGTGTCGATTTATTTTGTATCGATTTTTCAGTATCTGAGTATCTGAGGTTTTGCCTCGACTAGTCTTAGACTCAAGATTGGTAGGACCACTAGTCTAAAACTAGAAAGAGATTTAATTCCACGACTCGAACTTAAGTCAAGTAGTTAAAGGGTGATGGTCCTTTGCCAACTTGCCATACACCCTCCTTGGGTTCTCGATTTTTAGTTTTGTTGGAGGGAGCAAATAAGTTTGGATTGCCACCCCGAAACAGGCCCCCTGATTATTTGACGTGGAGTCCGAAAACCCGGTCGGTGACGAACCATCCCGGTCCAGCCAAACCCAATCGAGCCGTTCATATAAATACCAGTACCAGAATCGCGCCTCATTTCATTCATACTGAACAGCAAAAATTCGGCGTTTTTCTGCCACGGTGAGCGCGCGCGCGCGCGAGAGAGCGAGAGAGGGTTTTCGATTTCAATTTGGATTTCAAATCGAAGTACCGAAGCGAAGAGCGTGAGTCGCCATGGCCGCCTCAGACGAAGCATCGGAGATAACATCAGTGGAGGCTCCATCAACAGAGGAGAAAGAAGAGACGGTCGAAACCCTAGCTTCGACTGAAGCTCAGGTGGTGACGGGGAGTCATGGGAACGACGAGTCCACTTGCGGTACTGCTCCTCAGCCGTCTTCGTCGTCTTCTTCGGCTAATGCCGAGAAAGACGACACCAAAACCCTAGAATTTGCGGCTGAGTTGGTGGAGAAAGGGTCGGATGCGATGAAGGCCGGGGATTACTCCGAGGCCGCCGAGTGCTTCAGCCGCGCCGTCGAGATCAGGTTAGGGTTTTTCCTAGCTGTATTGATTATTTCTTTGTTTTATGTGATTAGGGTTTGAGTTGTGAATTTTGAACCTTCATTTGAATGAGCGTTCTATTGTCACTCTGTGGAAGCATTTACTGTTGAATGTTTATTGTAATTTCTGCTTAGAAGAAGCTATTTACTGTACTGGTCTGTGGCGATGGCGTGACCCTTTTGATGAGTATTCTGCTTCATTTGTGGGCATGAATTGTGCATAGTTAGGCGGCGTTAAGTGGGAGTTTGTTTGGAGGGAAAATAAGGTTTAAAGTATGTACTTGAATTGAAGTTGCAATAGCCTCTCCATGAAAGGGGGATATTGGCACTTAATTGTACATTCTCGGAAGGAATGTAAAGCCTTTTCTTTATTTTATGTCGATCTACTATCGGTTTTCCATTTTTTCTAGCTGTTATATTCGTTTTCGTTTTCAGGGTTGCTCATTATGGTGAGATGGCTCCGGAGTGCTCTAGTGTATACTATAAGTATGGATGTGCTTTGCTTTATAAAGCACAAGAAGAGGCTGATCCGCTTGGTTCTGTTCCCAAGAAAGAAACTGAGCCTGCTCCAAAAGGTGAATGCTCAACAAATGTTGCTGTTGCGGATGTTCAGCAAGACCTTGATGCTGTACCCAACAAGGAGGAAAATAGTGGTTGGTACCTTGAATTCTATTCGGTCATGATTGTTTCATTTCTTTTTGCTCTACCTCTCTTACAAATTGCTTGTGGAAAGAGTGATGCTTTATGTGCATCTTTGATATTTGTAATCTTTTAATAAGTGATATATCTACTGGTCATTGTCTGGTATTTCTGATGCTTTCCTAATATTGGGATATATTGCCATGCATACTCATCTTGATGTATAGGATCTTTTAACTGGAATTTTATGGGAGGGAGGATGATAATATAATGACAGTTATAACTGTTCTATTGCTTGTCATTTTTCTTTATAAAATTTGGTGATTTGTCTCATTCCTGTTTATGCGCTTTGTCATCTGTGTGTTTCACATGTATCTTTTATGAAGACATATATAAATATACAAACTGAGAAATGTATGCTAGACTGGTCAAATTGTAGGAAGATTGTGTCACATCTGATAGCAACAAAATGTAGGCTTATCCAATGGTTTATATGACTGGAAGTGGCGCAGATAAATCATAGGAGAAGGAGTTAATTATGTTGGTCAAAGAAGTTGAGAATGACAAAAGTTTGCCTTTTGTATTTGGCTTGTAACTGGTGATTACTGATTAGTGCTCTCAAAACTGCTTTACCATGTCTATCCCATGTATTCATACTTATAACACTTTTTTTTTTGGTTGTGGAAAGGTGCTAGTGGGAAAGATCAGGTAGAAGAAGCTGATGATGACGAGGAGGAAAGTGAAGCTGAGGATCTGGCTGAACATGATGAGGATGAATCTGATTTGGACCTTGCATGGAAAATGCTGGATCTTGCGCGTGCAATCGTTGAAAAGAGCTCGGACGACACAATGGAAAAAGTGGATATCTTGTCTGCCTTGGGGGAAGTTGCCTTGGAAAGAGGTTGCAAATTCTTCACACTTTTGAGAAGCGTGTTATATTGTTATATGATATTAAAATACAAATTTAGGTCGAAAATAGTTCTTACTCTCTTAATGCTGCAGAGGATATTGAGACTTCTCTAAATGACTACATGAGTGCACTTTCAATGTTGGAGCGCTTGGTGGAAAAAGATAGCCGACACATAGCGGAACTGTATCCTCTACTACTTACTACTCCCATGTGTTACTGGAGTTAGCATTAAAATCTCAAAAATGCAACTTGAGTTGCTTTCTTTATTGGATGATTTATCTTCAAGTTTTGAGCTTTATTATCGATCTCTGATGGAGTATATTTTTTGTTTTTAAAGAGCCTTAACCTGAATTACAGAAATTTTAGGATTTGTCTAGTCCTGGAAGTTGGCTCAAGGGCTAAAGAGGCCGTTCCATTTTGCGAGAAAGCTATATCAGTTTGCAAGGCTAGGATACAACGTTTGACTGATGAAGTGAAAGGAGAAACCCCTCCGGCAGAGACTGCTGTTTCTGCAGTAGATCCGGTTGACATGGCTGTTGATGCATCTCAGTCAGATTCAGATAAGGAAGCTGAGATAACAACTCTGACTGGGCTATCCAGTGAGCTGGAAAAGAAGGTAAACATTCGTCTTGCCTCTTCATTGTTTTGAGCTTGCATTAGGATTCAACCAATGTGAATCTCACTTGGTTATCTGGTTGCAGTTAGAAGATCTGCAGCAGCTTGTTTCGCAGCCAACCTCCTTGCTTTCAGAAGTTCTCAGCATGATTTCTGCAAAGGCAACTAACAGCAGTGGGAAGACTTTGAATTCATCTGCATTGAGCTCTTCTAGGATCGGTACCAACGACAGTGGTGGAGATTTCGACTCTCCTACTGTTTCTACTGCTCATACAAATGGCAATACCATTACGCATCTTGGGGTTGTAGGAAGAGGTGTTAAGCGAGTTTTAACAAATTTCAATAGTGAAGGTTCTAGCTCTGTGAAGAAGCCTGCCACAGAAGAGAAAGGCAAGGACAGTGCTGCCTGATAGCCAGTTTCTGGTTCCCTTCCCATGAACTCCCGTCTTGCTGCAGCTCTTGGTCTCACCGATAGGGCAATACCCGTCCCGTCTTCTCTGCTGACTGAAACAGACCTTTTGTATTGTATATCTGTTTCAACAATTTTCATGTGCGTCTGGTATGCTATAGTCCCCAATGCGTGAGGCTTAGGCCTCTTTTTTAAGATCAATTTTCGCCATAACCAATGGACATGAGAATCCCTAAACTCCAACTTTGGAGACTTACTGTTATATACATTATTATGCGTTTTCCTCGGTATGTTGCACGGTTTAAAGCATTTGTATGACTTAAAATCAATTTCTATGAAAAGGGAAGGTTTTTATCTAGGTAGGTCAAGTTCTGAGTTTCTGATAAAAGGGTTGTGTGAACATGGGAAGATTGTGGCGGCATTGGAGCTTCAAACAGTGATGGTTTCCTTGATTTCTCTGATATTCTTTGCTATTAAAATACAAAATTGAACAAGCTGGCATAGAACGTAAGTCTCATATACCTCCTTGTTTTAAATGTGCGTTTGATTTCTTTGACTTCTCCGTTATTCTCCCATTAAGAATTTTTTATTAGTATATTCTCGTTATTTCTATTCCATGCTTTTTATTCTTCTTTATGAAGAATAGTACTTTTTTTTTTGGACTTATGATTGATACAATGATGATAATTGCATGTGCTTCTTTTCTTTGGTTTCTATTTCTAATTTTCTATGATTGATAGCTCCATGTTGTGGTTTATGCATTTCTGAAGAATTTATATTCTTTAATCCATGCGCCATTTGAAAAGCTCACAATGATTTCTCTATTTACTGCTTTCATTTGTTAAGAGAGATTGCGACTTAATTAAGATTCCTGCTTTCGGTGCTCAACTTTATGACTTAATTAGAGTTGCTTTGAATTGAGAAACCTCTCATGTCTCAACTATATAACTTGAAATAATTTTTAATCATACAGTCAGAAGCAATGTGGAGAGATTATAGGGTTGGTGTTCAAACTCACTAAATAAGTAAATTTTATGTTGACTTGGAATACCTTTTTTACCACTATAGTTGCCTCAACTGGTGAAGCAGCAGTTTTAGACTATGAAACTCAAATTCATATCAGATTGTGATGGGTGTGGTATTGGAAGTCATAGGAGTTATTTCATTCATGAATGGTACTTCTTCAGGCTGGCCCTCTATTGCTACTATATATTATTGCTAATTCCCTTTAGTCTATATGTGATAGGTTGGGTTGTACTCTTACCTTTGTAGAAATTCAAATTCTCCTGTCCATATATATTTCTCTAATTCTTGTGTAGTATTGTCTCCTTTTCATATTAATATAAAGCGAACCACTTACTATTATAATCTTAATTTTGTCATGTTGCATTGCTTGAATAACTGAAGAAAGATGTACGATAAGTTGTCTACTTCCACTTATAGAATGTTTTCCTTGTTTCTATCTCTAATTAGATAAAAAAAAACTGTGCAGACCCAACCATGCATGAAGGCCAACAGATGAAAACATTGTTACAATGTCGACGAAGAAAACTTTAATTAATCAACAATGTTGTTTACGACATTACACAAGGAGTATCTTAGAATAAGAACACGCTTGATACCCTCAAAGCTGGCGACTTGATGGCACAACTAGTTGAACATAGACAAGGAAATGCCGATGAAACCGAAGAATCAGACTATAAAACCAACATCTACCAGAGTTTGTGACTTGTGAGTTCATAAGCCAAATAAAGAGATTGAAGTTGAAGAGAAGAAATAGTAGAGTGAAGATGTGTGTTAAAGTGCCATGTCGACGCTGCCGCAAGTTCACTTGGAGTGGATGTGGGAAGCACGTGCAGTCAGTGTATGACAACATAGAGAAAGGGAACCATTGTATGTGCCAGGCTTGGCCTGGCATAGTTATACCGTCTGTTACTCAGACAACGGATCTGCTCAACCAACAACCAGTTGCCTCTGCTTCAAGCAACGGTGAGCAAATATAAATGCATTCTCACACACATTTTTCTGTCTGAACTCTTTAAGTACTACATTTAAATATGGTTTTCAAGAAACTACTGCATTTAATAAGAGTGTCCATGGTCCATGGAAGGCATTTATATCTTCAAAGCTTTTTAACACATTCTGTGATCATATGGAGTCACAACAATCCAACCTTGCATCATCAACCATTCCCATCCTTATTTTCATGCAATTATAAGTTTTTGATTGATTTAGCCCCAAGGGGTGTTGTGTAGTAGTGGCTTGGCACTTGGGCTCGTTAAGTAGTGACTCGCGTTCGAGTCCTACAAATGGAGTCCCCACCGCTGGGAGAGCCAAAGCCCCTTATGGGCCAACTACGGCTCGAGCCCGGAGCAATTGGTTAGTCTGGATAACAAGTGGTTTACACCAAAAAAAAGAAAGAAAGAAAAGAGCACTTTAACTCCAATTGAGGCAGATGTTATAGATTCGATTCTTGGCACCAATACTATACTTCCTTCGTTTCTTTTGGGTGGAGTTGGGTAATTTTATGGGATTAGTCGAACCAAAGGGAGGGCAGAAAAAAGTTTGAACACCCATGCTTATCAAAAAATAAAAGTTTTGATTGGTTTTTTTTTAATATAATTGTGGGTGTCCGAAACTTTTATGCGTCATGGCCCTAATCGAGCTTGATTAACACGACAGTCAGTCAATAGCTTATGATCAGACTTTCCACTTCAGCTAATTCGGCTTCATTTGTGAATTTGCAATTGCTTGTCTACATCAATTTTAATTGTGAGATCGTTTCAAGTTATTGTAATTTAAGATTGGGGGTCAAGTGGATTTGATTCTTTGTTTTGGTGCAGGTGAGGTGACATCTTGAAAAGGGTCTTGGGTGGAACCACTTGATAAATAAAATAAATGGAGGCCAAAGAGGGAGAGACAGACACAGTAGGGAATGCGTTGGATACCATCGTATCCAAGAGTAGGTGTTAATAAGGATTAATTAGATGAATAAGCGCTTTGTGTTACTGTACTCTCTGTATTATATATGCTTGTTAAAGTTTGGTTAGGTAGTGGTGTCCAACAAATGTTGACCATCTCATCTCCCTTTCTTTCAATTATGATTTGCAAGGCCTGGGATGTTTGAGAGAAGCAAATAAAGTTGTTTGAAACTTTGAATAAATGAAATGGCGGTCTACTCTCTTAATAATGAACTATGGATCATGGATTTAGACTACGTTGCATATTTCTCATGGCAAAACTCATGGTTTCGCCTTGAAAATTTTGAAGGCTCAAAGAAAATCGGATAACTTTACCAACAACTAATTGATTCGAGTGGCAAGGGATTATGGTTTTTGAAGTAAGGACTCACTTTTAAGTCTTGTAGATGGAGCAACCTGAGTCGAGAGGGTCACATACTGCATGAGCCCCTATCATACTCTGATGTGGATTAGCCAATGAGTTGAACCGAATCGCTTTAATAATTAAAATAAATAAAATATGTGAAAAATAGTTGCACCAAAAATCATTTTGTGTGACATGGGATTTGAGCTTATGAGTAACCTATTTGTTTGTTTACCCTTGGCTTAAACAAAGTTGAATTATCTTACTTAGATTGCTCAACGTCTATATGTGAGGACAAGCAATGACATGCCTCCTAGCTTTACAGGACAGTATTCAAGTTGAGGGAATAGACAGCATATGTTACTAAATTAATTAGACCTATTGTTTTGTTAAGTTTAGGATTATATATGCAAATGAACCTTACATTAATTAACTCAAATGTTTTTTTTTTTTTTTTTTGCAAAATTAACTCAAATGTTCACCACTTATTATATTTTAAGACTTGATTCCATTTTATTGATTCTATGATGAAGGTGCAATGGCTGGCTTTGATTTTAGTGCTAATTTACATGACCCCCAGGCCCCAACACACCCATCATGCACTGAGCCTTGGAGGGAAAGTTTAAAGTTCCATGACCATCCTTCAATGATTCAATTTTTTAACCCCAATGAGTCAGAAGGTCAAAAGATAAAAATAACATTTTGAACTGCAACTTTTAAATACGGTTAAAACCCAAATGAAACCCATTCAAATTCAATCACGTCTCCAAGACGTTTTAAACGCCTTGAAAGCAAGCCTGAAAGTGCCACTTCTTTGTTTCCCTTTCTTTTTGTCCCATGGCACTGGAAAATGGGATCAAAGATACCATGTGGCAGCTTATGAGGAGATATAGCCAACTTTAAGGCTGCCCAATTTGCATTATTAGTCCATGAAGAAAACTATAGGGTCTGGGCCACATCTCAGGTCCCAAACAGTAAAAACTTAGAGGGAAATACTAGAATGACAACTTTATGTCATATCACAAGATACGTTGGTTCATAATCGTTGCCAATGCAATCTCGACTCGCGTATTATATATGGAATTTGTGTATGCCAACATCTTGAGGTGCGTATAGATGGCTCTACTGTGCTAATGTGACTTGTAATGTGATATACTCATCATTCTAACCTCTCTCAAAACTTAATTAATGCCTTGTACTATAAGTTATGTTGTATTGTTAAAGGGTTCAAAAGTTAGTGATAATCAATTTGTACAAGCATCAAGAGATTCAGTTCCTCTTAAACAAAGTCTTCTGTCCAAATTTTGTAAATAAAAAAACTTAGGGTAGGAGAGGGTCACCTTATATATATAGGATTCGACAATGCCTAACCGTGCATTAGTTGGTGATGTTAGTGCCAAGACGATGCTGCGAGAAACCAAAATAAAAATAAAAATGAAAGGGAGTGTAAAACTTGTGACTCAGTAATTTAGTACCCAGTTTTCTCAAAATCAAGGAAAGTGAGTTGCGGTGAAAATGAGTAGTACCCCAGAAAATGCACTACTCATGACAACCTCGGCTAGTTCAGGCCTAGAATTCGGTGTGTTTGACGTAGTAGCAGTAAATGAGAAGGAAAGAAGTAGATAAGTGGGCATGATCGGCATTAATGAGGTACTGAGAAATGTCTGGCTTGGCCATGAATTCATGAGATTGTGATGTATCTTCTCTCTTCACTCCCAATTTTATAAATACTAAAAACACAGTTGTAACCGATTCTTTTGGCCCATTAGAGATAAAGAGTTTGAGATTTCATAGCACAAAAGCAAGGAAAAGAAGGAAAAGCTTTCAAAGAACGATTAAAGTAAATAGAAATCAAACCTTTTGTTGGAGTCCGTTCTAGCCCTCTTTGTCCCTTCTCTCTCTTTAGAATCTCAACAGACCATCCTCTCTCTCTCTCTCTCTCTCTCTCTCTCTCTCTCTCTCACACACACACACACACATCTGTGTGTGCCAACAATGGCGTCTGAGAAGTCTACCTCCAAAGGCCAAGCATGGTGAGTACTCCCAATTTTGTTTCTCTCAAACGCCCAAGTACTCATCCATCTATGAGTAACAATTTAGGGTGGTTTTGCTTGATTTGCAGGTTTTGCACCACAGGTCTGCCGAGCGACATTGTGATTGAAGTGAACGACATGAGTTTCCACCTCCACAAGGTTTGCAAACTATGAAACCCCATTTTAGTGTTTGATCAAAGCATTCGCTTCGGTTGTAATCCATTATTGTTTATGCAGTTTCCTCTGACGTCAAAGAGCAAGAAACTACACCAACTCATAGCAGAGCAAGAATCAACAAAATCACAATCAGAGATTGAAAAACACAGAAATGACGACGACGAAGACGAAGAAGAAGAAGAAGAAGAAGAAGAGGAAAGAGTACCAGAATCAGTGCACATCACACTCCCGGAATTCCCGGGCGGTTCTGAGACATTTGAAAGCGCGGCGAAGTTCTGCTACGGAGTGAAAATTGAAATCTCATCAACAAATGTGGCGCCGCTCCGTTGCGCGGCGGAGTATCTTGAGATGACTGAGGAATACTCCGAGGGCGACAACCTCATCAATAAAACTGAGAAATTCCTCTCAGAATCTGTTCTCAAGAACATCAAGGACTCCATCAAAACCCTAAGATCATGCGAGTCCTTGATGCCATTAGCAGAGGCATTGAGCATTCCACAGCGATGCATCGATTCGATTGCTTCGAGAGCGTCTTCGACAGATCCCTCGCTCTTCGGCTGGCCGATGAGCGAGGCGGTCGGAGCTGGAGCTGGAGCTACGGCAAGTGCTTCAAACCAAATGCTTTGGAATGGAATTGACGCTGGAGTTCCTCGCAAGAACAGCAACTTAATTGCCACAAAATCTACATCAGAGTCGTGGATTGAAGATCTGGCTCTGCTGAGCCTACCGCTGTACAAGCAGATCATCTCTTCAATGAAGGACAAGAATCTGAACTCGGAGATCATTGAGAGATCGCTCATCTCCTACGCAAGGAAATCGATTCCAGGCCTATCGCGCTCGTCGCGAAAACACTCATCCGGATCTGTAGCTTCTGAAGCGGAGCAGAGAGAGCTGATTGAGACTATAATCACAAATCTTCCATTAGAGAAGAGCTCGAGACGACCGAGTCGAACGAGACCGAGACCGACTTCTTCTTCGACAATTAGGCATCTGTTCGGTTTGTTAAGAACGGCAAATATATTAAACGCGTCGGAAGCTTGCAGAGCTTCTTTGGAGAAGAAGATCGCTTCGCAGCTCGATCATGCGACGCTGGATGATCTTCTGATCCCCAGCTACTCTTACTTAATTGAGACTCTGTATGATGTTGATTGCGTGCAGAGAATTCTGCAGTGCTTTCTACAAGGTTTGGATCAGAGATTGGCAATGGAGGAAGACGTCGACGGTGCTGATGAATCTCCGGCGGTGAATCCAGTGATGCTTGTCGGAAAATTGATCGACGGATACTTGTCGGAGATCGCTTCGGACGCGAACTTGAAACCGGAGAAGTTCATTGAGCTCGCCGTGGCACTCCCCGACCAAGCCAGGCTCTACGACGACGGCCTTTACAGGGCGGTGGATGTGTATCTCAAGGTATTTACTTTATTTGAAAATATTAAAATGACTACAGCTATGTCACACTATACATACTATACATTATACATACTATACATTACAAGCCGTTTATATGGCCTCGACCTCGTATTACTACTATGTATTAAGATTGAGAAGTGTTATGACAGCAGGTATGTCACAGTAAAAGTTACATAAAAGACACACAGAGCTCGATTTATAATACAATAGTCAAGACTGTATCGATGGCTCTTATATGGGTCAATACGTTTTATTGTGTGACATGTCTATTGTTATTTTAATATTTTTTATTATAATCTATTTATGCCCGTATTATTATGAAATGCACATAAACGACTTAAAAGACAGGGTGATTATAAACCGACAAAGACAAAGTTTGACCCACTTTGCTTAACGAGTGTTGAGTTGACTTTTGGAGTGTGACCATGAACCGTTGACATGACACGTGGCAGGCGCACCCGTGGGTGACGGAGGAGGAAAGAGAGAGGATATGTGGAGTGATGGACTGCCAGAAGCTGACGCTGGAGGCGTGCACCCACGCGGCGCAGAACGAGCGCCTCCCGCTCCGGGCGGTGGTCCAGGTGCTGTTCTTCGAGCAGCTCCAGCTCCGCCACGCCATCGCCGGTTCCCTCCTATCCACGGCGCCTCCGCCACCGCTTGCTGCGCCTACACAATTAGAAGAGCAATTAGATGACGACGATGATGATGATGATGAGCATGAGCATGAGATTGGTAATGGTACTAATGGGGTGGTGAGGTGGCGGGCGGCGGTGAGGGAGAACCAGGTGCTGAGGCTGGACATGGACAGCATGAGGTCGAGGGTGCAGGAGTTGGAGAGGGAGTGCACCAGCATGAGGAAGGCCATTGAGAAGATCGACAGGGTGGGCCCGCAATCAGAGCACGTGCACAGTCAGAGTGGGAGTGGGTGGAGGACGTCTCTGACCAAGAAGTTTGGGTGCAAGTTCAAGACGCAGGTGTGCGACTCGCACGAGCGAACTGTAGTGGAGGCCAACAGGAAGGTCACCAGCAGCACCACAAGTAGACATCATCGACAAACTAGCAGATCATGATAATGGTGTAATGTTTGGTTTTGAATTTTTAATTGCAACTACTACTTCTCTGTTACATTAATAAAGTAGTATTTATTAACGACAATTGGTTGTTGATCGGGTTGAGTTGGTTGGGCAGTGTGAGGTCACTGATGAATCAATGATTGAATATATTAATTTGTTGGGGGTGAGTGAGTGAGCTTTCTCTGCCCCAGACCCCAGTACAGATGGGTTTGTGGAGTAGCTACCCAGTACCCACTACACTCTACACTCTACACCCATATGACATGCTTGTATAATAATCAAAGTTGGGATATTCCCTCCTTTTTAGCATATGTTGTACAGGTCTAATTTCAGATATCTTTGTATTCATAGTAAGTAGTGTCTTGATAAGTATTTGTTTAAACATTTTGATTAGTATGTGGTCCAATAAAATCACATTAATTTGCTGCTTGTTTTTGGGAGTTGTTTTAAGTTAGATGACTAAATGCCTTTGATCTTTTACCTATTTAGTCTAGTCTAATTTTGCAGAAGTCAGTTGGGCATCCCAATTATATAAGCCATAAGCAATAGGGGCACAGGTCCATGATTTCATCAAGCTCCCCTAGGCTAAACCAAAACACGCAATACTTTAAGGGGGAGCTAGATTATGTATTTTTAATTTTTTTCTATTAAACAACGACTACGTATACAAAGGGTAGGGGTCACATGTAAGTAGCCTATATAGAGAAGCTTTGTATTTGGCTCCGCCCCTAATCAAATAATCTATTGAGCTTTTATCAATACATCCCCAAGTACATATTATTAATTTTACCATCACAACAAGTATATTACGACTGAATGGTTTTAAACTAGAGGGAAATGAGGAATGCAGTATGTAAAAGTGATTTTAGTTTTTTTTCAATGAAAAGTGATTTTAGTTCATTCGCCAACAATATAGTAACATATATGGTCACAACATGTATAGATAAGGTTCAAGGTTCAGTGCCATCATTATCAACTCCCAAAGATAAAGGGGTTTTGTGAGGTGAATCAATCTTTGATTGAAAGAGCAGAGAGCAGCTGACGATGAACACCATGTCAGGTTAAGCACATAGAGCAGAATCCAAAGGGACACACGCACATAACAATGGCATGACAGGCCATAAATCAAACTGACTTTTGTCAGACAAGTGCGCTCCACCAAAGCAATATATAACATCAATGTTTTCGTTTGTAATTTACGCACTGTTCATACTCACGATCTGTCTTTTATGTACACACATGTATGTTCTCTCTATCTCACAAGACTGCTCTGCTCGTAGGAACAACCAAGCAAGTAAAGTAAAAGCAGATGCAAATGTGAGAAAGCACACAAGTCATGTCCCGTGATCGATCCCACAATCTCTCAACTCAATTTGCATGCCACGGCTTGAAAACACAGAGACTCGAAAGTGATTGAGATGATACGTACGAGTGGGGCCTATTAAAGGTGTGGATCATGAATGATCCCGTCATTTTGAATCTTTTGAGGGTCTTCTTGTTGTGTAACAAAGTAAAGAATTTGGGAGCTCTGCATACTGCATAGTGCATACATAACGTACGTGATTGCTTTTGGTAGAGAGAAAAGAGTACTCTTTTTGGCTATTTTGACCTGAAATCAAATGCTTAGTAGCTACTCCCTCGTCAATGTCAAAGCAGAGAAAATTTGAAGTCAAGAAAACGGGCTCTATTTAAGGCCTTGTGGATAAACTTATAGCAGTGTTACCAAGCCCATATATTCAGAGTATCTCCTAAGAGGGCCAAAGTCCACATTTTACTTTTTTATTTTTTATTGTCAAGAGAGATAAATTGTTTTTTTTTTCTTTTTTTTTTTAGATAGATAATTAAATGTTATGTTACATATATGGTTCTCTTTGCTATATCAGTTAGATTTAACAGTAGTGGAAGGACGAGATGTGCATCTTTATAAAAATTCATCAATCAAACGTACATGTAAAAGGTCAGGGACCAATGTATAAAAAATCACAAAGTTCATGAACTAAATAACATCTTTTGGCTTTTTGTTTTTTGAAGTATCCTTTATTTTTCTTTGTTTTGCACTAAATCAAACACAATAGAAAAGTTTGATACATGTAATCGACTCCAATTAATTTGAGATTAAGGCTGTGTTGTTGTTGTTGTTGTTATTGTAGTTGATGCTTTAATCTCAAATTAATTTGAGATTAAAGCATCGATGTATAATGACACAAACTGAGCGTGAGCTGGTTACATGTATCAATGTATAATTATACATTGAACAAAGAGGGTGGAGGAACAGACGGAGGTTACCAACAGATCCTTGAGTAATTTGATTCGCAGCATCGTAGGAGAGCAACCGAAAAAGTGGGATACTGGATTGGCACAGGCCGAGTTTGCTTACAACAATTCAGTTCATCGTACTAAAAGCATGACACATTTTGCTGTAGTCTATCGGAAAGCACCTGCCCATGCTTTAGATTCGCTGACATTGCTAAAGGAGAAAGACAACAGTGTAGCAGTCAAGCACATGGTCGAGAATTGGTAGTCGTCTACAGAGTTAGTTCGAATGAAGATTGAGGAGTCTAATGTCAAGTAAAAACAGGTGACTGACAAGAATAGCAAGGAAAAGTTTTTTGTTGTTGGTGATCAGGTTATGGTATTCTTACGGAGAGAGAGATTCCCAATTGGCCAGTACAACAAGTTGTAGTTCAAGAAATATGGGTCGTATTCGATTGAAAGTAAGATCAATGATAATGCCTATGTTGTTGGTTTGCCTACTAGTATGGGAATATTCAAGACATTTAATGTGGCAGATATTTTTTCACTTTATCCAGATGATGAGCCTTTGTATCCAGAAAACTCAAGGTCGAGTTTTTTTTCAGGTGGGAGAGAATGATGTCGTGGCAATTGTAGATACTTTGAGGGACCATAACTTTTGATTCAGGATTCCAATTGATTATTATAATACCTTTTCGGAAATGATGTTTCATGCTCTACAGCTGTCCCAGGACCTTCGCTCTTCGAGATTGGGTTTCACATATCTAAATTCCTTGGTTTCGGCCTTCATCGAGAGTTTTTTTTATTGTCTAGTTTTAAAGTATTTTCGTAATTTACTTTATTTAAGTTGTTTTTAGAGTCTTAGAAACATTATGTGTTTTGAGTTATAGAAGGATTACGTTTAGGGTAGTAGAAAAATTAAAGTTTTTAATAGGATATATAAAGTCACGATTATGACTGTAATCATTATCAATTATTATTAATTTATTTTAATTTTAATTTTCTTTAAAATTTGAGGGATTCTTCCTGTGTTTAAGCTGCGTCAATAATAATTCATATAAATTAAGTCGTGCATCACACTAGTCACTACCCATGTGTATGCTTTAATAGAAGTTGCGTCAAGGCCTCTCTATCCAGACTGGACCAACCCAAAATACATTAACAGAATAAAAATCCGATAAACACGCCAGCTGTGCACACTACCCCACACGTGGCACATTCCCTTGCAGTCTTGTACCAATACTAGTAAAAGAAACCGGCTCTCCCGCCATACAAGTCAAGCCAGGCCCTCCCAAACCCATAATCGATCTGATCTGTGTGGATAATTGGGCGAAATGGGGAGAGCGGAGTACATAGCCATGGCGACTGAAGACGAGCAGAGGTGGAGGAAGGAGTTGGTCAAGTCGGATCTCAAGGAGTTGGGGGTCGCCGCCAAGAGGCTCGCCAATGATGCGGTCAAGCTCGGGGGCCTCGGTTTCGGGACTTCCTTTCTCAAATGGGTCGCATCTTTTGCTGCAATGTGAGCTTTCTCCTCATTTACCCCTATTTATTTTACTCCATCCATTTGCTCTTCTCTTGGTGGGTGATTTTTTGCTTTTGGGGTTTTGATCACCTAATACTGATCATAGAAATCAACGGTCGTGATTTGTTGCGACGTTTGATTCGTTGGATGTTGACAATTTTTGTGCTATTGTGTGCTCAACTGTTAATTTTATTTTTCAGTAGTTTCCTAAAAAACGTATGACCTAGAGATTGGTAGAATTCATTGTGTATCATCTCTTCGAATTGGGGGATTTTTGTTTGCCATTTTTGTTTCTTAGTGTTGCTGCACCGTGAAATTATCCGAATTTATACTTCATCATTCCTGATCTATGATGTGTTTACTTATCTTTATATTTATGTCCTTGATTGGATTACATGGTCTTAACCGGAACGGGTTATCTCAATGGTAAGGGTGAGCTTGGAAATGTGTGGGTTAGGCGCACAGTCTCAAGTTTGATTCCTCGCCCCATCAACATTGTTTGGGCCAATGGGGTACGCTCACGGCAATTGCACTAGGAGTAGGGTCTCGTAGGAAGAGTTAGGATCGTCTTGATATTAACGGATATAAAAAAAAAAAAAAAAAAAAAAAAAAAGGAGGATTACATGGTCTTGAAGTTCTGCTTATGCAACTAGCCAAGTGGATGGCTCACTGGTTTGATACGGGATTACTTGGGTAAGCAATTGAAAGTTTGAACCTCACAGTGGGCATGTTGTGCTTCCTTTTGTTGAAGATGTGTGAACTGGAGAGTGTTAGGCCGCACTTGCATAGGTGGTTTTGTGCAAGTTGGGCTCCAACCCCATTTATATACCCACGTGTCCGTGTGCGGCCCGACACTCTCCGGACTCGTATTTAATGACCTGGTTGGGCTAGCGATATAGTTTAAACTTGTTTGTGGACCTAAAAACCTAAAAGAATAGGCCTAGTTATGTTTGTCCAGGCCTCTAAAAGTAGGTCTGTGTTTGACAAGTGGCAACTATTCTAAGCCTAGTTGCACTTGAGGGGGAGTGTTGAAGTATATAATCCCACATCGGAAATATAATAAGAGTTGGTTCGGTATATAAGTGGTGCAGATTAGATCCTAGCACGAGCCAATTGGTTTTGTGTAAAGATGGGCTCCAACCCCATTTATATACCCACATGAGCGTGTGCGGCCCAACACTCTCCAGGCCCATGGATTTCTCTATCTTTCTTATCAAAAAAGTTCAGCTCATGCAGTACTCTGGAACCAACTCATGGGAACAAAGCTATTAGTTTTAATCAGTGTAATGTAACTATCCCTTAAACTATTGAGGTATTCACCACTTTCTCACGGACTGATCTCTTGATCCATTTTCATGCCGTCGGTGACTACCGTGGGAGTGAGACTTTGTTAGAGGCCGACACTATCATGTACATGTCAGGGCATGAAAAATTGATGCTCTATTCCCTTTGAGAATTTTGAATCCGCTATTCAAATAATGGGACTCGTTGAACCATGATTGAATACACTTATCTCTTGTTATTGTTGGAGTATATAATCCCACATTAGATATATAATAAGAGTTGGTGTGGTATATAAGTGGTTAGATTGAATCTTAACACAAGCCAATTGATTTTGTGCAAGATGGGCTCCAACCCCATTTGTATACTCACATGTGCGCGTGCGGCCCAACACTCTTCGGGCTCATGGATTTCTATATGGTATCAGAGCGGAATGATCCTGAGCTCGTATTTGAAGACCTGGTTAGGCTAGCGATGAAGTCTAGACCCGTTTGTTGACCTAGAGCCTATAAGAGTAGGACTAGGTGTGTTTGTATGGGACCTCTAAGAGTAGAGTAGGTTTGCATTTGGCAAGTGCAACTAGTCCAGACCTAGTTGTACTTGAGGGGGAGTGTTGGAGTATATAATTCCACATTGGATATATAATAAGAGTTGGTGTGGCATATAAGTAGTGTAGATTGGATCTTAGCACAAGCCAATTGGTTTTGTGCAAGATGGGCTCCAACCCCATTTGCATGTCTACATGTGCGTGTGCGGCTCAACACTCTCCGGGCCCAGGGATTTCTATAGTTATCTTATGAAATGGAACATAAACCAATTTTTCTTGTCTGATGCTAGAGTTCTTTGTGATAAGTTGAGAGCAATGCTTTCTGTTTCCTAACTGCAATTATTGCATTGTTGTTTGCTCTGATACCAACCAAATTCTCTTTACTCAAAATATCAATATTAATCAAAATCAACCTAATCTACTAATATTAGATAATTACGAAAGTAAGGAATCCTAATTTAATACCAATTCTGATTTGCATCACATGTACACTGTCTTCTTTCTATGCTAGGTGAGGAAGTTTGACCTAATGCAAATAACAGATGGGTATAATACCCTCCCAAAGAATGATTGAGACTTTCAGGCTCTTCAATGAATTTGTTCTTGTTGCAATATGGAAAAATTGAGCCATTGTTGGATGTAATATGGCTACATTAAATTTAAGCTTTAAGTATAATCTACGTTTGGGCATTGCCATGGCTGCAACAGTTTCATTTTAATTGTGATATTTGGATGCTTTCTTGTTGCAGTTATTTGTTAATACTGGATCGAACAAACTGGAAGACGAACATGCTGACTTCCCTTTTGATCCCTTACATTTTCTTGACTCTTCCTTCAATATTGTTCAATGTTTTAAGGTGACACCTATCTCATTACTCCACTTGACTTGTTTTCCTTTGGCTCACTTCTTTTTCTCATCTTATGCTTCTGGTTTTTAATGTAAGGGGGGAGGTCGGAAAATGGATTGCATTCATTGCAGTTGTACTGCGTCTCTTTTTCCCACGACATTTCCCAGGTATGATGATGTACTACTACATATAAGTGTACAAATTCAGAGCGTTTTCTAGCATGTAGACATCCTTAACCACTCCCATATACTTAAGGTAGATATGCACATACAGAGTTTTTTTTTTTTTTTTTTTCTTCTTCGATAAAGGATATGCACATACAGTTTGATTTTATTTTTTTTTGAGGGAACATACAGTTTGATTATAACATAGTGCAATGTGCAATCTTGAGTTCAATTTTGGTGAACTATTGTTACAATTGCTAATGCATCCACTGATGTTCCTTTGCAGACTGGCTGGAGATGCCTGGCTCACTTATTCTTCTACTGGTGGTTGCACCGAACTTTTTTGCGGTTACACTAAGGCACAGCTGGGTCGGCGTACTGATCTGCCTCGCCATTGGATGCTACCTGCTTCAGGAGCACATTCGTGCTTCTGGCGGGTTCAGAAACGCCTTCACTCAAAGCCATGGTGTTTCGAACACAATCGGAATCATTCTCTTGTTTGTTTACCCCGTTTGGGCTCTGGTGCTTTGGATCCTCTAGGTTCCCCAGTTGTCTTTGACAAACTGAGATTGCAAACCAAACAAACACTAAATATTATGTTGTATTGTTCATCAATACTCTATGGTTGTTTAAATATTAACATTGGCCCGGCGGTATATTATGTTCTTTCTTTCTCTTTGCTGAAACCACTTAGTATCTAAAGCCCAATGAGCCCAACTACTCTGCACTCGAGCAGAGCAAAACCCTTAATTAGGTGCCATCAGAGTGTTCAAACCAAGAAATCACAAGATGTTGAGGTTCTTCTTTTATTCCCAAAAAACTATCTTACATACTCTGTACAATCCCTTATATAAGGATGAACTAAGCTAGTATAACAAATTCAACTAATTCATGTCACACTCAATGTATGAATAATCAAGTCACATGTGACTTATCCATCACTTACAATATGTGATCCAAATTATATTACAGACCCTCCTATAATACAAAGTCTAGACCTAAATAATATAATCTACAGAGAGCTCTTCTTCAAAGATTTTAAATGGATTTCAACCCTTGCCATCACACTAGATCCTCAGATTATTAACTTCTTACGTTCACTCATTTTTTTTGTTTAAATCACTCAGTATCTGACTGCTCTATGTTTGTCTTAAGTCGCGCACCATATAGGTGGAGTAGCTCTGAATGCTGTGTTTAGGGTTTAGGGTTTAGGGTTTTAGGGTTTGAACATTGTGTCAACCAATCTTTGGTTTGTTTGAACATTGTGAATTAGGACTATGAACTGAAAACATGGGCCGCACTTCTTTAGTGGACCTGGGCCTTGTCCATCACGTGCTAAGGCAGCCCATATGAAATATTAGAATTCGTTTGGTCATTTTGGTAATCTCACAAAACAACCTAGTAAACCCTAACCCTAGAGACTTTCCTACTTATATATAATCCGAGGAAACAACTTGATTGGCTGTTTGAAACTCAGACGTCTTGGTTTGCTCTTTAAATCATTCTTTCTCTGTATTATATTTCTCTTTAGTGTACTTGTTCAATTGATTGTGTTTTTGTGGGGATGATTTCTTGATGATGATGAACACTATGATGACGAGTCCGATCTCTTTTATCCATTCTTTGTGACGACAAATCGAGGCATTTGTCTGAGAGAAATCTATTCTCCCCACCCTCATTCAATCTTTCAATCAACAATACTTCTCTTTATTTTGTTTTTTGAGATTTTGGTTTTGATTTGGCATGATGAGGAAGAATCTTTGTCTGATGTTTTTGTCTGATTGATGCAAAACCTCCTACTCATTATGAATGCCCATGTTTTTTTTTTTTTATTATTTTTTGAGGATTTTATGGAATTTGTATCTGTTAGGAAACAACATATGTAATTGCGTTAGTTGTATATTTTTTTTAATTTTGTATCACACCCTATATAAGTGTATGGATCATTTATACAATAAAGATATATTCTTTCATTGGTATATATTAGGGGTAATACAAAATTAGTAAGTATATAACTAAGACAATTACATAAGTTTCTTTATAGATACAAGATTCCTCAACAAGTATGATTGGCAAATGATTTGATTTTTTTTTTTTTTTGATTGAGTTGATTAGAGTGTGTGGTTTAATGTTGGTGATGAAGTGGAATGCAGTGATGATGATAAAACAGAACTCTCTAAATGTTGAAAGGTTGAGGAGAGAACATCCGATGAGTACTTCTCAAGCACTTTTGAGCTGCATCACCATCATCGTCAGATTCCATCACCTCTTAATCTCAGCTTTTATTTCTGTTTTGTGTTGTTTTGTCAAATCTCAGTTTTTATTGAATACTCTGGAAAAATAGAACTTAGTGCGTGGTGGCCCGATGCTCTCTGTGATAAAAACAGGGGGTCTCTTTCATACATCAAATGACAATAATTGAATGGATGGTGGAGTCCTTGAATTTTTAAGATTCGTAATTCAACTGAAAGAAGAGCACCAATGGTGAAAGTTCGGATTTGTACACTAAGTTGTAAAGATTATACCCTATTATTGATTATTGTCATATTTAATTTATAAAAACCATTGTTTCCTTCTTTTCTACAATTCTTAAGTTTACACCAATTTGCAAATGTCATAGCTTTAAAATCTTGATTAAAGCAATAACATCGGTGTTGTGATGAGATAACAAGGGTCTCTCGTCTTAGATTAGTGGAGGCTTGGCTTTGAATACCATAATCAAAATGAAACAAAATAGTCTTCCACCAGTATACAATTTATTGTCAAAATGAAAGGCTTTTATCCAATGCTAGCATGACAGTTGGCTGACTTTCAATGTTGAAAATGAAGTTGGATGTACTTGACAACCAACCAAAACAAAAAAAAGAAAAAGTAAGAAATAGGCAAAACCTATCGTTTGGTTCTTGAACTTTCTGTTTTTTATGTTTTTGGTTCCTGAACTTTTATTATTACACATTTGGTCTTTGAATTTTCACAAAGGTCTACATTTAGTCCTTCATTATTTAAAGTGTTAAATTCCGTTAATGTGAGTAACAAAAGTGCCGCGTGACTAGTCAAGAAGAGTAAAATAGTTTATATTACTAAACGAAGTGACTCATATCGACTAACAAAAGTTGGAAAAAAAATTAATTTACCCCAAAAAAATAAAAAATTCAAAGTTTAAGGACCAAAAGCATAAAAATTTAAAAGTTTAGGGACCAAATATACAACAACGAAAGTTAAGGGAACCAAATGTATACTAATAAAAGTTCAGAGACTAAAAATATAAAAGACTCAAAGTTTAAGGACTAAAAAATATGTTTTGCCTCAGAAAAAACTAACAACAAATAAAAAGTCTTTTAGTGGGCCCCATGGTAGCTGACTAGCTAGCATTTTCCATGAGAAATAAAACAATTTCACACATGACAATGCCAAGGTTCAAGGTGCAAACGAATCCAGTAACTATTGAGAAGTCGTCAAATTAGATTGATCTTTTGTTTGATTTGAGATTCGCACGCTTTTGAATTGTGAATTGGAAATCTGGGATGTCGGATGTATATGAACGGAGTTGAACAATTTTGTAGAGATGCATTTATTCAAATGAATCAAATATAACAAGCATGAATGATCTATAGTTAGTTGGTTTAAGTAGAAGGGTCTCAATTACGTTAAACATGATTTCAATTTTGAGTTTTGTAAATAAAAACAAATTGGGTTGAACGGTAAAGCTAACTTGAGAGGCTATTTATTCAACGCGTGACTAGAGGCAAATCTGAAGTAATCATATATGTCATATATACTGAGTAACAAAAAAAAAAAAACATATGTCCAACCATGCGAGATCTAGAACCACCTTTGGCGTTGGCGTGCACGAATTCACAGTTTGAAATGACATTTCCAAGCTCTTTCGGCCGTTAAAAACGCGCCACTATTTTAACGGCTATTATTCGCGTTACGAAATCCGTCCCTGTGTCCATCAACCACGGTCAAGCGTCAAAGCAAATACAGGACACGTGGTTGGCCAGGAGCCCTCTCGGCCCCACACGCACAATAGTAAATAATGCCAAGTGAGAATTCTCGCTGCACTTTTAAACAACAAACCAAGTGCCAACCAACTTGACAAAACCAACTTCACTTCTCCAAGAAAATTGTTAAAGCAAAACGACACAATAGCCTTTGGTGCGTCGAATCTTCTCCCTTTATTCCTTCTCCACAACAGATCCCTATTTAAGTATGAATAAACCAAGCACCACACTTACTACCAATATTTCAACAACAATAACAATGGCAGTGGCGACGGCAAGTGGTTGTGGTTGTGGTTGTGCTAGTACTAGATTGTTAGTTAGGAGCAGATTCTCTTGTTCGTCGAAATCTCCATTGGTTTTGAGCAAGTTTGGTGGGAGTAATGGTGGAAAAGTGGTTAAGAGATTGAAAGTTGTTAATGTGATGGTGACCGCAGCATCAGAGGGGGCGGTGGTTACTACTTCTCAACTAGAGACGAAGCGGAATTTTAGCGAAGGAGTTGCGGCGGAGTTGGGGTTGTTACTGTCCCTTATCGCCAATGCTGCGGTTACTGTCATAAGACCAAAGTTCAAGAGAAAGAAGAACAAGTCGTTATCGTCATGGAAACACCAGGCCGAGATGCTCATCGAGACAGTATGTATCTTGTTTTCTTAATCAATCTATAATATAAAGGAATTTGAACAAGTCTGATTAATTGATATTCCAATGTTCAGCGTGTTGTGGATTGCCGTTTCTTCACCTTGTTTGCTGTTGCAGGGTCTCTCTTGGGTTCCATCTTATGCTTTTTTGAGGTAATAACAAAACTAATAGTAATAAACAAAACCCTTACTTTCAATTCATCTTTGTTTTGTGATGATCCTAGCTTCATGATGAGTTAAAACTTTTCAGGGTTGTTTTCTAATTCTCGAATCGTATTGCGAGTATTTTCGAGCAATGTCACAAAGATCAGTTAAAGAAGGGCATGTCATGCACCTTCTTATTGAAGCCATAGGTATGTTTAAAAGTTTTGAAGTTCTTGATCACTAATATGAATATCATTCATTATATAAACTTGTTCTTTTGGCAGATATGTTCCTTATGGGGAGTGCTTTGCTTATATTTGGAATGGGACTTTATTCTCTATTTGTGAATCAAAAGACTATGAATGCAGAAGACAGGGGGTTGTTTCCTAGGTCCAACCTATTTGGTTTCTTCCATCTCAAGGTAATTGAGCTTGTCAATGACACTTTTGTTATGTAAGACTGGGTCTCAACTCATCGCTAACGATTCGTCAATTTGTCGTCTCAGACGCTACCAACATGGGTGGAAATGCAGTGCATATCTCAAGCGAAGTCGAAAATTGGGCATGCAGTGCTCATGATACTTCAAGTAGGCGTACTAGACAAGTTCAAGAATGTACCTTTACTCACTAGCTTGGATCTGGCCTGTTTTGCGGGGGCGGTTCTGGCATCTTCTGCCTGCATCTTCCTTCTCTCGAAGCTCACTGTGGATCGAACGCAATGCGAAAGGTAGAATGGAAATAGATATAATGGTTACTCACAATTTACTAACACTCAAGTAAATTGTTTTGAGCAAACAACATTCTTTTTTGTATAAATTTGTATACACCACCGTACTTAATTTTCACCAGAAAATGAGAAGGCCAATGTATTCTTGATTCATGAATGAAAGAAAAGATAATCCATACTCCTACTGAACTATAACCAAGTCTTTTTGATCTGTCAGATGCTTACGGGAAACGCACCTTTCATTATTTGTTCAAATCCAGTATTATACATTTTACACATGATTTAACATTGAAATAAAAAATATTCAACACCAAACAAATTTCGTCAGATATATAGCTCATGATGTGTTTATTTTGCAGTCAAGTAAACTACAGCAGTTTGAAATAAATCAATAGGAGCTTTCTTGTACCATTTTTTTCTCTCTGTTCCCACAAATTTTGAAAGGTCAAGTGACGAACACAATCAAATTGAAAAAACGAATATGTATCATAATGTGTCAGAGCGGCAACGATACTACATACCGCGTGCAATTGTTGCTCCACCCTTCGCCTCATTGTAAAGTTGATCGATATACTCCTGAAGAAAAAAAAAATCATTAGAAAAAATTATGATTATGGTGAAATATGAAGGTAATTGTATCACATGTTTCTATTCTACATGAAGATATATTGATTGTGAATTTATGATATTTAGATACGACACTAAAGTTTGTGAAGCTAGTCGTCTCTAAACAGACAGGGTCAACCCTAAGCGGAAACATTACCGAAGAATATTCTATTCGATTCTTCATCAATAGAATTGGAATGAACATCCACATTTCCTAAAACTTTTGACAGTGACAAAAGAAAGAACAGGCTCCTTTCGGAAATATTTTTTGAAAATATATTCACTAGACGTTTGGAAATGATTCGCATAATATCCTGAAGTGGTCCAAGTTAGAGCAGGAGAGTGCGATGTAAGAAGATCATTTATCATGGGAATGAAAGAAGATGAAACAAACAAGATTTAGTAAATCAATAGATAGCATAGATAGTAATACCTCATAGTATTTGAGTAATTGTGGCCTCTTCAGTTTGAATGTGGGAGTTATCAAATCCCTCTCAATGTTGAAAGCGTTTGGTTCCAAGTGAATAGCTTTTAGCATCTCGAAACCTCTAAGCTGTAGCAATGGCAATACATGATCAGACAAAAAAACCTGGACGCGCTTAAATATGCATTAAAATTAAAACTAAAGGAGAAGAAAAGAAAGAAGACGTTTCACGTACTTTATGTTTCTTTCCTGTGATATTTAGCTCATCCAGGATGTATTTCCTCGTCCTGGGATTTGCACAAAGTGATTGGTAATCACCACTTTCGTTGTGAGTTTCTGCCCAATCTTCCAGTGCAGTTTTGTTGGGAACCGCGACTGCCACAAGAAAGGACTTGAAACTGTTTCCATAGACCCAAATCTGCGTTCCATCAAGAAGTGATATGAAGCCGGTTATTGTTAGATACAGCACAAGAAATAAGCCCCGATAAAGTTGTACTTGACCATCAAGCTTGCTTTTATCCCGCTAGAAAGGAAACAATGTAGACTCAAAACAGCAAAACAAAGCTGGCAAGTATGATCCAGCAACAACAAGGATGAAGAATTAATTGCAATGCATAAAATAAATAAGTATTGGTATCATACCGAATCAATAATAGGGCATCGGTTGTATGTATTTTCGAGGTTCTCAACAGCAATATATTCCCCCTGAGATAGCTTAAAAATATTCTTCTTTCTGTCGATGATTTTCATTGCTCCATTTGGCTGCCATTCTCCAATGTCACCTGAAATATTCAAAGGTAATACACATAATTTAAACTGAATTCCTAGTTCCTGGGAACAACTTATCAAAAAGAGTAGTTGCTGAAACATCTAATGGTATAGTTCAGAGTGCTTTCTGCATTTCATTTTTAACCAGGTGTAACCTTCTATACATAAAGCTATCAAATATTTGTGCAAGGCAAGACTTAGTTAAAATGGTATGTTTAGTGGAGAACTGGAACTTATACAAAAAATTGGCTTGGCTGATATAATTCCTGGTAGGTGCATATTGTTTAAATTGAAAATGTACACAATATTGAAACTTCCTATTTGTTGCGTTCACAGATGGGATGCTCATTCTTAAAGTCCATGCAAGCGTCTGTTAAAGCTTTCTACCTGTATGGAACCAACTGTCCACGAGAACTTCATCCGTGAGATCCTGCCGTTTGCAGTAGCCAGAGAACAATGTGTTACCCCTCAAGCAAATTTCTCCACGTGGTATGCCGGAAAGTGAATCGTATCCCATTTCCGGCACTGATTCAAGCCTTGCTTCAATGGCTGCAACAGGGACCCCAACGGTGCCAACCATAGAGAACACATTAGGGATGGATGTAAAACATCCAGCACAACTTTCTGTGAGACCTGCCAGATGGTTAAGAATCACGATACATAAATTCAGAGCCAAAGCCGGTTACTTAAAACAGAATAGAATGAATTATATACTTTTTGGAAGGAAATTCGTACTGTTACTTGAACACACCATATCCTTGCAATAAAATGCTGCAACTAGTCACTCTGAAAAACTCCTCCACGTGCTTACTTAACGGCGCAGCACCAGACAGCATGATACGCACCCGTCCGCCTAGGCCTTCTTTTATCTATAGAAATAACTGGAGTAAGGCACTCGAAATACCGCATACTGTTTACATAATGTAGAATAGGATAGGTAGATGGACCTTATGGAAAACAAGTTTGTCAAGAAATGGTGCTGCCTTATGCTGTTTCCACCCCTTCTTCAATTTATTCAACTTACTAGAAAAAAACAAGAGAAAAATGGTAGGAACAGACATAAAGAAGCAGAATGCATTTGAAAAGTGCTGAGCTTAGGATATACTAGTTGTAAGCCCATTGGAATATTTTTTGGTTCATAGCTCCTCCCTTGGAAATTTTATCAAGTACACCTTCACATAAACAAGCAGAATGCATTTCGAAACTGAACATAGTGAACATTAAAAAGATAATAATTCATGAATATAACTTCATACTTGTGTAAATACGGTCGAAAACACGAGGAACTGCACAGAATATTGTGGGCTTGAGTACATGAATGTCTTCAACCAAATATCTGATATCCTGGAATTGGAGCCCAGAATTATTAAAACAAATTCCTACGTTATGTGGGAATCTTCAAACAATAAAGTTGTGATAAATCTGAATATACCCCCTGCCAGAATCCAATCGATGCACCCTTGTAGATGCAATAGGTTTCAATTATCTGATCAAATATATGGGCCAACGGAAGAAATGAGAAGTATGTGTCCCATTCAGTCACCTGAAAATTGAGAGTTTCAACATTTACTTCATTATTGTCCTAAACAAGAAGTGGAATACAGATAATTCATTCCTCTAGAATTTCTAACATGTGAGTAAGTTTATATCTATCTGAATTCTCGAGCAGCTACAGCCACGAAAACTGTTTTGAGACTTCAAGTAAAGCTCCAATAAGCAAATGAAGGAAGACTTACAAGAATTGATCGATGTACCAGAAAGTTTACAGTTTACCAACCACTTTCCTAAATCGTTTTAGACTTCAATTAGGACCGAAAGAGACGATGACTCGCATTTACTAGGATACTGAAGTCTCAGCAAAACAATTATACACAAACTTGAAATTAAGATATTGGATTTAGAAAATATTACCACTTTATCTGATTCCTGTAACAATTTATCTATAGAGAAGACTTCGGCTACCACGGCCTCATTAGTGAGTAGGACGCCTTTGGGGTCACCAGTTGTTCCACTTGTATACATTATTGTGCATGTATCGCCCTTCTCCTTTGGTTGAAGTTTATACTCTGACGTTCCCTTAAAGAAATAGAAAGGAAGAGAGGAGTCAAAGATCATTAAATCCAATTTATATTGCTCGGAAGTTAGAACTAAAAGATGCGAAATGAAGTAGTTACCAAGGAAACAAATTCTTTCCAAGAAAAACATGAGACACCACATTCTTCAGCACACTTCTTTTGTTCCTCCGTCACCAAACCGAAGCTCACAATTGCTGAATTACATAGTTTAAAATATAATAAGAATTAAGAATTGCCTTAAAATGCTTAACTTCAGAAATGAGATGGGATTAAATATACTTTTGAGAAGTGAAGCACAGTTTGAGAGGCATGCTAACATCTGCACAGAATCATGAAAAAAAAAACATATATACACTTGAAAGGAATGGGTCTGCAGTATTCACAATGAAACATTAAAAATGGAAAACATCATCCTACATATTTTAGTATGGTTAACGCAGAATACAGATAATTCTAATCTCTTGCAGGAAAATTTGACAGAAAAGTAATTGATGTACCGATTGCATTTTATTTTCTTGGACAAAGGCTACCGAGACTTCAGCATGATTGATAATGAATTCAACAGCATTGGCACCTGAAACAAATACAAAATAAGTCATTGATGAATCTACTTGTCTTATCTACAATAGTTCCTCATTCCCTACAAGATTAAGCTCTAAAATTATAATCCATACAGGAGAAGATATGATAAATGGGAACATGAAAGGAAAAGAGTTGCCTACCAAGGGTATCATAAAGAGGAACACTGTACATCCCGCGACTATTGCACGCCTATAAGAAAACAAAGAATGTGCTTAGATTTGTATGAGATAACACAGCATGCGTACTACATTGTCCGAATAACGGACTAAATTTACTGAACAAGCCATAATTTTCCCCAATCAGGCCTTTGAAGTGAGAATTATTTATGTTAAAACAGCTTATATTACCTCCATGGCAATAATCCATTCAGGGCAATTGGATCCATAGATACCGCAACGACCTCCCTAACAATATCAAAAGTAGAAGACTTCGTTAAATTGGGAATACCTATATTGTATTGAAAAGACAATGAAATCAAGTGAACATAAATAGAAAATGCGCTTACAGGGCCAATACCGCGGCTTTCGACAGCAGACCCAATTTTTACGGCTTCATCAAACACCTCCTGATATGTTAACCACACATATGGTCCAGCCTGTGAACTCACATTCCAAATTCAATTAGTACCAACAATGAGATGCAATTTTGGCATTTGAAGTGAAGGAAACTTAATGTGTAAACAAGATTTTATTTTATTTTTTGATATCCGTGGGCATGCAAACGAGTCTGACTATTCACACGAGGCTCTGGTGCAAGCAATCGGCCTGAGCGTACCCCAGTGGTCTGAACACGTGAAAGAGCGGGAAGAATTTACCTTTCCATTGGTGATACTTCGGTGGCCCAACATACGATTCTTGGGGTTCTTTTTGACAGAATAGCTGCATAGAAAAGCAGGTATCTCCATTGAATATATATAAAACCAAAAAGTAGAAGAGCAGGATACATTGTGATTTTGAAGACTAGCTTCTTCGTTTCCCCTCTGAAGAGCCAGAATGGCAGGAACTGAAAAACTAGAGTGAGGTTTTTAAGGGAAACTATCACTAATTATTTTTATTAAGTTTCTTAATTACGGAACTAACAACTGGCCCATTAGCTCAGCCGGTTAGAGCGTCGTGCTAATAACGCGAAGGTCGCAGGTTCGAGACCTGCATGGGCCATATAATTCTAAAAATAAAATACATTTTAAATAGATTTTATTCAATTTTATAATTGTTTTTTTTATAGGTGCGAGACTTTTCTTTTAATTAGTAAAAAGAATCTTGTTTTAATAAAAAAAAAACACATAATATCTGAATGAATAAGTATTTTTGAAAAGATGATAATCTAATGTTTTAAACGACATACATTGCCACATAATGGTATACATTGGGATATGTGTCACACTAAAAATTAGCTATTAGCTTAATTGGTTAGAGTGTCGTAAGTTGGAGACCTACATGGGACATAAAATTATTTTTAAAAATACATTTTATATAGATTTGATTTAACCATTTTATAATTTTTTTTATAGGAGCGAGACTTTATAATTCTTTTCGGTTGAAGAAATAAGATTTCATTAATCATCGACGGCCCTCAAAACATTCAATGGAACTGAACAAGACATAGAATCAATTATCTTAAAAAATTGATTCTCTAATCCTAATTATTAATTTACAAAAAATAATGAAACAATGTAATAGAAATCAATTGTTCTTATAATTAGTCAACAAAAACCTTGTTTAACGAAAAAACACCTCATATCTAAATGAATAAGTACTCTACAAAAGATGATAATCTAATATTCTAAACGACATACATTTACCACACAAATGGTGTAGATTGGATGTGTCACACGAATTCCAAAGAAAACTATATCATTGTATAACAAATGTATATATGTATCACAAGAATGTCAAGAAATCATTTTCCCTCCTCCACACTATGGAATTGAACTAGCTAGATTGAATCGATTCTGTAGTGGCGCCATGCCTCCATCGAATCAATTAAGTTGAACTTTCATGGAATTTGTTCACTAAAGAGTGAAAGTGTAGAATTAATTTAAAAGACAATTGGCACCACCATTCCAAACCTGAAGAAGTCCCATGGAGAGTTGAATTGATCAGGCAGTTCAGTGAACTCGTTGTTAGCATAAATGCTTCTATACACTGGACCGGCCGAAGGCCTTTCCTCTGTAGCCACCCTCGCTTCCTCAACTTTAACTGTGTAAACCACCATTTCTACTAATAATATTTGGATCACACTTCAACAATTATTTGCAGTTCTATTATAAGAACTTCAAAATTGCAAATTAATGCTACTCTTCGTCTCAAAATCTTCTCTTCTAATATAAAGTTGTTCATCATTAACGGTTGCTTTGAATTAGTAGAAAAGTATTGGAGAGCAGGTTTGATTGCTTGGCCGGGTCTAATTTGTTCCAGCCACGACTTTGTTGGGATTCTGTTAACTATTTCTTGACTCATTTTTTGACCAAGTTTTGTTTTAATATTGGGCTTTAAATAAGAGATGATGGGCCCATGGGAGTGAGAGTTGTTTGCTAATTGCTACTGTAAGGCCGGCAGCCTGCAACATATGAATATTCACATTATGCTAGACTGCTAGGTACTTTCTTTTTATTTTAATATTGATTGATCGAAAAAAGACAATAATAATTCAACTATTATATTCCATTATTCAACATTTCTTAGAAAAACGCGTATATTGTCCTCACCCATTCTCATATCATTCTCATCTATGGATGAATTCTGAAATATTAAAAATAATGAAGTAAATAGCATGTAACTGGTTGGGGCAGATCCAGATTTTATCTAGACCTATACTTATTAGTTCAGTCCACTTAATGTGAGTTAAGCTTAAGTTGTAAGGGTCACAAGGTTAATATATATCACCCCAACTCTATTCAAGATTGTAAAAGTTCAATAATTTAATGGACAAGTTTAAATTTACATTTATCGACTCAAGTCGTGGCGCCCTTGTAGAACTTATAAAATATTTTGGTAAAATGAGTTAGTTAGCTTGGAAGAAAAGATTGAGTTGAGTCAATCTAAAACCCAATTTTAAGCCATATCACACTTGGGCAGGCCACCTAGAATAAATTCTTTCAAATTAGAAAATATATTAGTAAAAAAAAATCAATAATCATAATGATTTGCAATATCTGTATATATATTTTAAGGGAATACCTTGGGGTGTCCATGTGGCAATATCCAACCTTCTCGTAGCGCCACGTCATCAACTCTTTTACGTCATCAACTCTTTTGCCACATCATCAACTTCACTCTAATATATATATATATATATATATATATATATATATATATATTAAGGGAATACCTTGAGGTGTCCATGTGACAATTTTCAACCTTCTCGTAGCATCACTTCATCAACTTTTTTGCTGCATCATCAACTTCACTCTAATGGGAATAAAGTAACATCTTAGGTTGCCACGTATCACCTTCTTCCAAAAGTATTTCGTCACGTCGTCAACCTTTTACTATTTGATAATAATTAAATTTACCTTTTACTATTTATTTACGAGGGCTTTTCAAATTTTAATAAGAAACGATTATTTGAATTTTAAAAACGTTTCCACTTTCACAACACCAAATCTCTCTCACTTTTTCTCCTATCTACCAAATTTTTCATCTTTCCATTAATTATACAATAAAGATAAAAAAAAATCCCAACATTAAAAACAAAAGCAAAAAACAAAAATGTCCAATACAAAACCTTCCAAATTCCTATTAATCTATAATAAAGAGAAAAAAAATGACCCAATACTAAAAAGTGTTTCCGCTTTCACAACACTAAATCTCACTTTTTCTCCTACTAAACGTTCAATCTTCTCGTTAATTATATAACCCCAAATTCAATGCTTTTCTTCCCTTTTACTAAACATTCTATCTTCCTATTAATTATATAATAAAGATAAAAACAACTTCCCAACATTAAAAAACAAAAACGTCTCAGCACAAAACCTTGCAAATTCCTATTAATCTATAATAAAAGAGAAAAAAAAATGACCTAACACTAAAAAACGTTTTCACTTTCACGACACCAAATCTCTCTCTCTATGTGCACTCAAACGTGATTTATCTCATCTCATATCAATGTCAATTAGATATCTGGGGAGAAGAGGTTTTGGTAGTTGAAGGGAGCATCTTCATTGGAGGTTTGAGTTTATACTATAAGATTGTCCGATTAGCAAGTCATAACTGTGGAGGAGAGGTTTTGACTTTTTCATAACTATTTTATTTTTGATGTTTCTTATATTCACATATTATTACTTTTGAGTTTTGATTATGATTTTTTCTCTTTTTATCACTTTCTTTTTCTCATCAAATTTAATTTCATTAGGATTATATTTTTTTATATAAGTTTTTTTTTCTCTTTTCATCACTTTCTTTTTTTCTCTTTTAATCAATTTTTTATTTTTTCTTATTAGATTAATTATTTTTAACTAATATATTGACACTTAGTCTTACCCATGCATGAAGCGCGGGATTTCGCCTAGTTGATTAATAAGATACAAGTGAAACCTCACTAGAAGAAAGTTAATTTTATAAATTTTTGTTAAATAAAAAAAGTACAGTAGATTAATTATTTTTCCTCATCTCAAGCTTTCACTTATTTATTTTATGATTTGAAACAATAAAAATAAGATTCGAGGGTTTTTAAAACTTTATCATTATGGAGACATTTCGTAATTAAATATAAATTTTATTAAGTTATGAAAAAAAATATTAAGTATATTTTGACTATAACTTTCTAACCGCAACTCGTCAGAATTAAGATCCATACAATTTTGGTGAAACTAGACCTCAATATCTTTACAATTTATGATTTTTATAAGTTTATTTAATAATGTTCCCAAGTACATAAAAAAATTAGGTTTAAAAAAAAAACACATAAAGAAAATTTTTTTTTTGGTTTTCAATATATATATATATATATATATATATATATATATTATAAACATGATCAATAGTATTCCATGCCTCTCTTACCTCCCTTGGTTCCACCATTGGACACATGTTGTATGCGTCCTTTAAATTTTGCCAAATTGCATGTATGCACTCATTTTAAGGTACATCGAAAGGATGCGCACAAGTACATGTCTAACCGAAGTTATACTAGTATTCCACAAAATTAACTCAAGTGAAGCAAGGACGTAAATGAAAAAATGTTAGTGTAATTTGGGGAAAGGGCTCACGGGTTAGACTCGTTGTGTGCATCTCTTTAATACAACTCAAGATGCATAAACACCCAACTCGATGAAAATCAAGGGACTTGTGTCCCTATCTGAAAAATTGCACTAGCATTTTCAATATAAAAAGAAAAATGTTAGAATAACATTGCAGAATGCACAATACACCCATTTTATCGTGTATTGCACCTCATAATACGTAAGGCCACATACTAAAGCTTGCACGGATGATTGTATCGACGCGTTAGCAATTCCCGTTAGCCTATTTTATTTTATTTTTTCAATAAAAAAGGTTAGCCTAGTTTGAACACCTACTTATATCAAAAGTTTCAAACACGTGACAAGCAACTGGGTTCTGACATATCCGACTCATGGTAATATACTCTTATCAACCAAGCCCATAGTGTTCCTACATGTTCATCACTCATCAGGAGAGTTCAAATCTCAATAAGTGAGAAGGTTCTGCATGAATCCCAAATACCCTTCCCTCGCATTTATGAGTTTCACCAAACTCTAAAAAACCAGCGCGGGAGACTCTCTCTCATCACTCTCTTCTCTTCTCTTCTCTTTGCTTCTCTTCTGCTCTCTCTCTCTCGTCAATTTTCATTAAATGCACAGAGAGAGAGAGAGAGAGCGCTTTAATGGGCGCACCGCAGACCACGCTACCTCATTAATTCCAAATGCGACACCGCCATTAAGGCTTCGGCCCCAGCCCAATCGCATCTCTCTCTACCGTCCGTTCAGCCTATCCGGGGACAACAGCGCCTCGAGATCCCCGCACCTCATCCTGCTCGACGAGAACGACGCCATCGCCGCCGAAGACCTCATCATGAACATCGGACTCGCTATTGACTTGCTCCGCCGCGAGGATCCTCCGCCGCCGGAATATCTCGCGCTCGACTCCGACATCGGAAAGAACGTCGTCGTCTGCCGCCGCCTGAAGAACGGCGACTTCGTCATCCCTCTGCAGGACCGGAACGAGAACACTCTCTGCTTCGACAGCGACGTGAACGGCGACGGCCTCTTGCTCCAGAAGCTTCCTCCTCTCCGGTACCGCCACGGCGTCGCCGTCGCCGCCTCCAGAACCATCCGGTCCGCCGCCAGGCTTCGCTCGAAGCCAAACGAGTACGACCGCTTCAACACCAAATCTCGGCTGTAATTCATCATCGGATCCTCGCTCGCAGCCAGAGATATCCTCATCGAGGTTCCTTCTCCGACGACCGGCACGATCTCTCCGGTGGATCCGTCGGAGATCTGCGCAATCGCCGCGGATCTCGGCTCGGTGATGAGAATGCTCTCGAGGAGCGCTCGGTCGTCGAGGCTCGGCCGGATCCTGCCGGCCATTAGCGGAACGAACGGAGACTCCAGACGGAAGATCCCGGCGCGGCAGAGCGGGCAGTTGGCGTGAGATCTGAGCCAGATGTCGATGCAATCAACGTGAAACGCGTGAGCGCAAGCAGGTAAGGTACGTACGTAATCGCTTTCTTCAAATTCGAGCAAGCACACGGCGCAATCGTGGCTTTGGCTTCTTCGTCCGCTCGAATTCGATCCTTTCGAGTTCGAGTTCGAGTTCGAGTTCGAGTTCATCGATCTTCCGCTCTTCGCAGTGTAGATCGATAGCGGTATGGTTTTGATGACATCGTCATCGAGTCCGTACGGCGACGAGAAGAGTTGCAACGCTGACGACTCGAACACTGCGTTCGACGACTGAGGAGAGTACTGGAAGCTCTCGCTCAAGTCGGAGAAATTACGACTGCGGTTCCGGCGGCGCCACCGCGACCATTGGCGGCGGACGGAAGGGAGGACGTGGCGGGAGATGAGGCGGAAGTAGGAGACGACGAGGAAGGCCGCGGCGGCGACCACGACCATAGCGATGAGCGGCGGACTGAAGTCCACAGGAATTGGCGACGGAGATTGGCTTAGATTCGCCGGTGATGGACCCCAGTCAATGTGGGATCCATTCTCCGGCGACGTCATCGGCATGGTTTTGTTGTGGGAAGAAGTAGCTCGTAATTGTTTAGTCATGTTTTTTTTTTTTCTTTCTTTTTCTTTTTTTGTGTTTCTGTGTGTTCAGTTGTGTGCGCGGCTTTTTGGTATGGTTGAGGAGTTACTGAGATTCGGATATTGGGAGATTAGTGTTTGGGTAAACTAATTAACGAGGGAGCTGGGCGAGTGCCACGTACTCTTAATTAAACTGGATTAGACGTAAATACAGTATTGATTAGTGTAGAGTTATTACACGTATGGTTGAGAGTTGAGAGAACTCACACTGGCAAGTCAATAGGTGACATGGCTAGTGAGATCGTAGACCATTTAATGAAATTTCAACATTTCTATATTTTTTTTTGTTTTTAAAATAAGGCGTTACGTTACATAGTAGTATTAGTGTATTACATCTCTATATGATTACTATATTTCAATCTATTAGACTATTGCATTAGTTAATTTTAGCTAATAGAACTCAAAGTTCCCATCGCTAGTTAGCAAGAAATCAAGTGGATGACTCGTTAATTTTATATGAGGTTATTTAGGTAAAAAGTCAAAAGTTCAAGCTTTGTAATGTGCAAGTTGTATTTATTTTTTATTAAAATAGTTCTCATCGCCGCCTGTAATTTTTAGGCGAGAACAACGTAGAAAATTGATAAAAAAACGCCTAAAACTAATTACATGTATTGTAATTATTTAGGCGATTATATAAGGATCGATTGATTTAAAAAATGTGTATCCCTATTTTCTTTTGTATACATCTGTCAAGTGGCATTTGTGGGATGTGTTGTGGTAGTCATTGGCCTGGCTCTTAATTGGTTTGGTGCATGCAAAAGGGGGTCACCAGAAGAAAATAAAGCTGTTATCTATTATTTTTTTCAAAGTTTTATGGTAAATACTTTCCATTGAAAAATCGCTTTCAATCTACTGTTACCTTTTATTAAGAGTCAGTTTCTCAATAAATGTTTTCCACAATATTTTCTTCTAGCATAAAATAAATTGCATTTCATAATGACAGATTAATGAGATTGTACTTGTTTAATTTTTTAAGGGAATGCATTTAAGGGATGAGTGTAGAAAATGGGACATTAATCAAATGAATGGACAAGACGAAGGCATTAACCCCTACTAAACAAAACCATAAACTCTTGTTGCCTTCACTTAAATTACCTCACTAATACCATGTTACGTTTAAAACGTTCTAAAATCAAATAATATCTCTTATAACTGTAGGTTCATCTTACATTTATTTATTTTTTTTGAGAAAAGGTTCATCTTACATTGATATACCTCAAAAAATTAATTCACATGAAACGTTAGAAGATTCAAACTTATAAATTTATAGATCAAGAAGCCAAGAAGGTTGTAATGGGATAACATAAGTCCTTATTTCCTTGACTAAAAGTCTCGAGTTTCAACCTAAAGAATGGAAAAACCTTAAAACTTGTGGTCAGGGGTTGCTTCTCTTGTGATCCTTCCCTCATGGAGTCTCACATTGGTCGAGTCCAACATTAGTTGCTTCAAGGTTCCAAATAGCACGACGATAATAAAGATTTGAAGTTTTAACCCTTTAAAGGCCCAAATTAAGAGTAGTCGGGTCAAAAGTTACGTATCATGGATATTTTGTCTAGGGTGGACTTGAATAACGAGTACATTGTGTATGTTCAGTTCTCGAAGCCCATGGGCTTTACAATAAAGATCCAGACAATAAAACCCGTTCTCTCAACTAATGCTCAACGAACCTCCCGTGGAAACATTTCGCTAGGGTTTTGCAATTCGGTGGTTCGCAAGAGAGTGTCCGATCAGAGCAGAGAAGATGATTTTGGGCTCAATCCCTCGCAGGCCAGACAAGGCGACTGCTCTGAAGCAGTTGAAATCACACGTGGCGATGTTCGGAATCTGGGTGGCCGTCGTTCGACTCACTCCTTACGTTCTTCACTACCTCTGCGAAGAAAAGGAGGAACTCAAGCTCGACTTCTAATCTCCCTCCCACCTTCTCACAGTAATTGCGCTGCTGCCTTGAGTATGGATTTTTTTTTTTTTTTTTTTTTTTTTTTTTTTTTTTTGGTGGTAAAGACTTGATTATGTAGCTTTTGCTATTGGATTCGCAATGCGATGTGCGTGTTATTAACTACCCTGTTCGCTAGGAGCTGTTGATTTGATTTCCTTATTTGTTGTCTCTATGATGCTAGTCTAGAGTACTTTGTCAAATCAGTCTACTGGTTTCCTTTTTTTGCCGTCATTATCGCGATTGATAACTAGAAGCCTACCTAGAATTGTTAATTTGTCATATCAAGATCGAGCTGTCGGTATTGGGAAAGTTGATTTGGATTAACTACATTTAATTGGAGAAGTACTAGAATGACAACGGGAATGTTACACCGGAAGTCATTACAAGCCTTCGAGCCGTCCATGCACGACTTGGAATGCAGGCATACATAGATCCCGGTGCATAACACACGGGTTGAGGTCACATGGACGATTCTTGTGGGTTGATGTGTCTTTAAGTGCGACATACCTGTTGTCATTCTAGTATTTTCCATTTAATTGTTGTGTGCAACCTGATCACCAATCCTTGCAAGTTCTATGAGGTCTGAACTTATGTTTTGCTTGATGCTTGTTACGATCAATATCAGGCATTATACAGTGAATCTCATAGGAGATAGTGAGCCGCACTGGATTTTGGAGGCCCCTCCCACTTCTTAATTGTTGAACCATCAAGATTGTGGCTTGCAAGGCAAGTCTCATTTGTATTTTTCTTTTCCTTCCTTTGATGTTATTCAGGCATGTCTCTTTGATTGCTGGGAGAGTACAAACTATAGATGAGTGTTTTACATGCACAATTCAGTTGAATTCTATGAAGTACGAACATATAAGATGATAGAGCCACTATGCAAAAAACGCAAGAAACAACCTCTTCTGTATGTATCTAGAAAGAATTCTTAAAATATTATAATTAGAGGATGCTAAATACATGTGTCGAAGCTACCCAAGAAGGATGAAGCTCAAGCATAATTGTTTCACTTGTCGGTCTCAGCTTGGAATTTTCCTTGCATGTTTTGGAAGCTTGAGGTGCAGCTTCAATTGATACATTGCCTCAGAGTCTGATCCCATTAGGTCCGTCTGTCGAGAAAACACAGCCATCCCTCTAGCAAAAGCAAAAGAACCAGTTCCACCTACCACCTCAAGTTTCTGTTCAGCGTCGTGAGTGACATGGTTGGCTTCAACACCCAGGCTGCCAGAATATTCAGGTATGTCGAAGGTCAAATAGATAATGTTGAATGCAGATTGTGCAAACTTCTGAACAGGAATTATGAACCCTTGAGCTTTCCCAACCACCCTAGAAGTATTATGAGGCCCTTCTGTAAGCTTATGGTAAAAAATAAACGCCGAGTTTTCTCCTGGGTTGATTATAGATCTTTTGGTTTGCGGTTGTTGTATGTATAGAGATAGATACAGCTGCGGCCTTTGCTTGTTATTGCGTGATTTCTCGTGAACTACAGGTGAAATCACGGCCAAGAGAATGACGGCAAGGGTTGCAATAGCGACGGCAGTGCAGAATATGATTCTGGACCTCATCAAGCAAGGCAACTGCCTTTTTTTCTGCTATTGGGTTTCTTGGATGAAGATTTAGTTGAATGAAAGTCTTATATGGGGATCTTTGGAGTGCATTTGGTGAAGGTATTGTGTTTGTTATCTCTGTCTGCTCTCCTACCTAGACCACTTGTCCTCCAAAGTACAAACCTAAACCTCAATAGTTTTAAATTGTTTATTCTAATTGTTAAGTTGCTACGGTGGTTTCACTTTACTACCTGAGGCATTTGTAGATGAGAAAATGACTCTGATTGGCAGTTTAAGCATCAGTTAAATCCTATCTATTCTGGATGTCTTAGTAAAGGCTACTTGCTTAGACATTTGTAGATGAGATGCTGAGTAAGCAGCGTTATTGAATATACAATTGTCGTTTTCTTATTGCGACATGTGGCCTTCATTGCTCCTACTCTTTATTGCTGGCCCTTCTTTTTGATCAACGCTTTCTTTCTTTCATGGATTCCATTTTGAGTCCGCTGGTTACTGAATATTTATAGATGCTCTGTTTTTACTGTTATGGTGGAGAAACTCTAGAATAACACCGAGCCTTATTAGTTGCTACTTGATGCTTGTGGCTTTGACTGCATGGATAAGTACTTTTTGAAGTAACAAAAAATCTATTTGGACACTAAGGGTCCGGACTCAAAGGGAGGTTTTTGAGATTTTTGTAAATATTAAAGGAGTGTTACAAGTTATAATTTTGAAGTCATTGATTGCTTGAGGATGACTTTGAAATAAAAAATTTTCAAAAAACCCCCTAAGGGTCCAGACTCATGAGTCCAAGTAGCACTACACTTGAAGTAAAAGGTAGATAAAGAGATGCGTGTATTTCTATGTTGCTACGTTAACCAATTGCAAGAAATAACAAACTATGGACGAACGAGGGTGAATAGGCTATTAGAACATAAGTACGAGTATTTGAGGCCTATTTAGGGTGTGAGATATTGAAAGGCAACCAACGCTTGATCCCTACACTTTCAACATGGCCAAAAAAAGTTCAAAAAGGTGATATGTTGGACCCAGCCAAGCAAACCTCAAATGATGCAGAAGAAGCTGAGACTGAGATCATATTTGTGTGGAGGGCGCGAACCCCCCAAAACAGGCCACAGCTGTGTAACCACAGAATTTGTTCTCTAAATAACAAAACATCATCAAATTGCAATGATTGGTGTCATGTCAAATCAAACCCTCCAAACACCAATTTAGCTTTATAGTCTTGAACTTGTCCAATTTCTCTCCTCCAATTACACTTCCCCTTGGGTTCTCTACCTAATAATTCATTCATTATTTTAAACCGTAGACACTTAATTTGGACGAATTTGGCCTAATGACAAGGGTGTGTGTAAGATTGTATAGATTAGACATGCAGTTTTAAATTCGATTTCAATTTATCAAGTTTATTTAGACGACCATGTCATGCACCTCAATATGTATTTGCTCATATCCCGAGGCGTGCACGTTTGACCTCTTTAAGTTTATAGTTCATATCTCGAGACGCGCACGTTTGGTCTCTTTATGTTTATATCAAGAACTAGTTCCTCCGCTCTTAATTCGTCAATTTGTGGGTGCTATTTATGCTTCATTAGCGTCACAACAACGTCCAAGAATAAAAGGGGGGTTTATAAATTATATAATTCATTCATATGTGCTGATTTCGACAGTCCAACAAACCGAAGTGGTAGTGGAGATGGGGAATTGTAGTGGAAATTGAATGGCCAAGATGAGTTGTGCACGATGGAAGAGCTTCCGGGGTCGCTGGGCACAAGCGCGAGCTTCTCACTGAGATTGGGTCAGACCATCTTCGCTTCTGCTTCTCTCCTCATCATGTCTTTGGGGATCAATTTCTACAGCTACACCTCTTTCTGGTATTCTATCTCTTCTTTCTTTCTTGGGTGCCCATGTCTTGTAATTTTGAATTCTCTCATATTACATGTGATGATGTTTTCTGATGATCATTCAAGCCCCTTTATGAATAAGTTTTTTATTTTTTTAAGTAGAATATGAATGTTTTGGGAGGTTCTGGCAGATCAAATTTAACTTATTAGAATTACTGGGTTTTGGTGATTTGGAGTATAGATGTCTTAGACTTGGGAATTTGTTGTCTTTATCCGTCAAGAAATGTTGATTACTTGGAGAAGGATTGAGGGTGTGGAAATTGATTAAGCTATGATTGAGAAAATGCAGTTACTCATTAGGTACGACACGTTTTTCCCCCTATTATGCTGGTAGGTTTTTTTTTTTTTTTTTTTAGGCCTCATTGTTTAGTTTTTGGCTATTAGTAAATAAAGTCTCGTTCCTATTAAAAGAAAGGATCTGTGTTTTTTATAGATGACATGTGTATTTAGTTGTCGAGGAAGATCGTGCGAGAAGTAATGCATGTGGGATGTTACATATGTGACAGTTCTATATAGCATTGAAATTCCTCAAAACAATTTCCTCCCCACATTTCATCAAGAGAGTAGTTAATTGATATGTAAATGTTCTATCTAATTTATTTTGTTGATGCCCTGAACCTACCTGGAAAACTCAGACATGAGAAGGCATGTTCTAATGAATACTGATTGAGGTCAGCATGAGAATGCATTATAGTGCATCAGCATGCCATATTATACCAGTTGGCAAAATCTATTATAAAATTAACATTAATGGAATTCTTTCATGTTTTCAATTATTTAGTTAAGAACTTAGTCTGATTAAATACGTTAGTGTGCTTACAAAAATGATAAAAGACAGCCCGCAAGTGGCCCGGTAGAAAAACTAGACACAATAGAAATTGAAGAAACTCAAGAGTAAAGGGGTATGCCTAAGATTCATTGGGTTGTATTAATTTTAAGGGTTCAAAGGATTATAAAAGCGCACCATCAAGTGCCTTAAATTGACCAAAGTGGAAAAGTTTGATTCATACAGCTGACTCCAACTAATTTGGGATTGAGGAAGATATCTATTGCGCTTAGAAACAAATTTCGATTGATGACAATTGAAATCCAGGACATGAATTCTATAGATTTTACAATCTCCACGAAAATTAACTAGACAGTCTCAGAGTCTCTAACCTTTGCCCTCTTGAAGAACACAATCAATTGGTAAAGTTCCAAGCTTGTGTATCTGAAAGTAAGGCACTCAACTCTCATTTAGCAGCTCATCGAAACAAGCGTAGATTTTGTTTCGGTTCACAAATTCTTGCAAATGACGACAAACCTTTATATACCTTGTGTGGAAATTTAGAAATGAACGCTAACTGTAACCTAGTGATCTTTGGAAGAGATGGACTAAAATGTACAAGCAATAATTTCTTTGTCAGGGCTTACGGTGAAGAATCTCTATTTCATAATGCTGAAAAGAAGCGAAGAGGGTATTACCATAATGCTTAAGTTAGAGCTTTGAAATTCGGATATGAGAAAAACCTCTTTAGAATGTCCTAGCAATATTTAGCAACTACACAATGTAGCATTAGTTTTCGTAATTAACCTGTCCTATACAGAACCAGAGTGTTTGAAAATATGCCTATTTGGAACATGATTAATCATGATTGATTTTCAACAGCTACTTGGTTACAATAATGGGTTTGGTGATTCCATGGAGTTTCACTCTGGCATTGGTGGATGGATACTCTGTCATTGCCGGGTGCCCTCTTCATCGAGCTGGAATATTACTTGTCATTGCTGCAGGAGATTGGGTATGTGTTTTCGTCCTCTCTAAATTCATTCCCCAGCGAAGACTCTAAATCTTGAAACTAATATTGAGCTGTTATATATCTGTTCATTACCAATGCATATACATGGATTAAAAAAAAACTCAAAATAGCATATACAATTCATTCCTTGTCTCAAAAACTCGCTAATATGAGATTGCCATTTTTGCTGATCAGGTTTTGTCGATTTTATCGTTGGCAGCAGCTTGTTCCGCCGCCAGTGTTGTCGAGATACTAAGTCAATTGGGGGAACCATTCTGCCCTTCTAAAGAATGCAATAGATTTCAACTATCTGTGGCTATGACCTTCTTATCATGGTTTCTAACCACAGCTTCCTTTCTTTTCAATCTTTGGCGACTTCCATCATTGTGACAGGCCTTCTTTTCTGATTTCTGTATGTTCTCTTTGATAAGTAATTTGTGCAGAATATATATATATATATATATATATATATATATATATATATATATATATATACAAATTGAATGAAAAAGCATGTATTAAATTGTTAAAATAAATAAACAGCAAATTAAGCTAATGAGAAATGGTTACAAATTCTCTGCGGCTTTTCTGAATTGATCGTAATTCAAATTTGTTTTGTTTTGTAATAGTTGACACTTTTTTTTTTTTTTTGTTGATTTGTCATGTGTCTCCACATTCCAACATTGTTGGGCTCCACATGAGGTCCAATTTTTTACTTTTTTCCACAAGACTTAGTTCAAGACCTTGCTGAAGGAAAATCTACTCTCTTATCACTTGGACTAACTGGTTACAATGATATTCATCATCTAAAGCACTTATTTTTAATTAATTTGGAATCAAGGCTCTTTTTTTTTTTTTTTGATGAAAAGATATTTCCATTCTTAGAAATTGTTCACTATTACATCTGATTTGACAATGAAATTACATTAATAACCATCTTTTTCCATTACTTGAGATCAAATTGACATTGCAAAAGTTTGTAAATTCATGTGCAACTTATACGCTTGTCTTTTGCTTCTACAAATAGAATCATACCTAGAAATAAACTTCTAATAAAGGAAGACGAACAAAAACTTTCGACGAGGGAAGACAAACTCAGACTTCCAACAAAGGAAGACAACAACTTAATTGAAAAAGAAACCTAACGACAACTGGCGCCGATCCATACACGAGCATATAGAAGTGGAGACGGAATTGAATTATAGGAGATGCATAGTGGAAGAGGCAAGCAGTGCCAACGATGAATCTGACATCTGTTGCAAATCGAATGAAACTGAACATCACTGCTCAAATTTTTATTGAATAGATAAAAAGTAAAGATTGTTATTTGAACCACCACCAATAACAAGAGAAGATCAGCAGTGGTTTAAACTCAAGAACCACAAAAAACATTGGATTACTGTGACGGCCCCAATTTTCCCATACAATTGGGTACGCCCGGCCTAGACCCGTTCAAGCCCCGAGTCATCACTCGACAACCTGACGAGCCTAGTTAGCCTTCAACTTAATCAATTTAGTTATTTATGAAAGAGTTATTTCAAAAATAAACAGCGGAAGACTAAAACAATTATAATAAAGGGGAAAATAACTCATTCAAGGGAAGTAGAGGAATTCTAAAAGTGTGGAAAACCCCGGGTATTCATGTACAATTCGATAGGTAAATATACATGATACCAGTCTCACAAAAGAAATACTAAGTTCAATAATCCCAATAATGTAAATATAAAACGATATACACATCAGCAAAAGTATAAACACCTATTTAAAGAGTCTCTCTGGTGTCGCTGCTAATCCTCATGATAGATCACCTAGGCAGGGTCCCTTGCCCTTGCTTGCTCTCCGCCCTATTCTGCACCCACCGTCACAAACTAGACGGTGAGTAAGCGAATAAAATCGAATGTAATACCGAGAAGAAGATAACAATAATTCATGATAATACAAGTAACGTGAGCCTAAATATCATGCGGTAATAAAAAGACAGGAATTTAAATAAACAAGGTGCATGATAAACAGACTAATACATGTCAATCGAAAGTCAAGTGTGTTCCAAGGAATCAAAAGAGGCTCATAAGTGGTATAAATCATAGCATAACGGCGAAGACCTCGCGAGGTCTTCCGGGCATCGACACAATGCGAAGCAAACACTATGATCTGGAAAGGACTTGAACCCATCCACCCAGTACTCGGTGTCACACGGTCACTAAGGGTGGTCACACACTCGTGCGCACGAGTGCCCACGTTTTATCCCTCTAGTGCAGGTCTTAGTACTTTTGAGACAAAACACTTACGCCGAAAAACACACAACAAGGAATGGAATGGAATACCAATAATAGAGCATAACAAGACTGAATAAATGATAATGAATCAAATGGCATTTTCTTACCGGCTTACAAACGTATAAATGCTTGTGGCAAATGTACTTACCTGAACTATCGCAACCCGCGAAACAAACTCTCGTTTCTAACGCGTATTCCCAAGTTTCTCGCTACCTGACAAGGTCGGAAACTCTAATTAGTGGGTTGAGTCATTAACTAATCCTTAATTTAAACCCTAGTGTATCCCCAATGTTTTAAGTATTTACATGACTCGTCAAATTATTATGAAAACGTATACTCTCTCTAGTTAGTTTGAAAAATCAATTCATCATACCCAAGCTAAAACATTAAAACAAAATTGAAAAACTCAAAACGGTTTGGTCGACAAAGAACAGCAAAAGTTTCATAGCCATACATCAAATATCAACGACGGTCATGGCAACACGATGGTACTATCCGACATCGGGAGGAGTTTCCTCGGCATGGAAATGGCCGAAAACAACTTGTCTAATCCGAACTCGAATACACACACATAAAACGAGAAAACTATCTTCAACATCACATGAAATGACAACGGTTTTACACTAATTAGAACTGTTTTGACCACTCCAAGGGCTGTGGGACTTATGTATGAGCTTTATGGGGTCCCCAACAATGTTCCGGTCATCGTGGTCGGCGGTTGCGCCGCGATGAGGCGTTTTCCGACAAGCCTCAAAACAGTGTCACATCCACAAACCAAAGCATAATCACTGCAGTGCCACTTAAATCGCAAGGGGGAGGCTTCTCCGGGGATGTGGGGACTCCGGTGTACCACCAGAGACCATCCCCGGTCATCGGAACACACTGGAACAGTGGCAAACGTGACGGCAGTGAGGGACGAGACAACAAAGTGAAGAGAAATGGAGAAAGAAAGAAAGGAAGAGATGCACCCTTACTCCGGTGGCCGAGCCGTCTCCGTCGATTGTCCGTCGTCCCAACGCCGTCGAGGAGGGGTGGTGGTTCGTCTGGCAGAGGCGGAGCTCCGGCGAGCAGTGGGAACTCCGGCGAGGCCCGTGTCCGGTCGCTGGCGAGAGCAGGGACGAGAGATGAGAATGGGAGAGGCGGCGGTGAGAAAAGGAAGAGAATGAATAGTGTAGGGTTTTTTTTTGTTTGTTTATATATGTGTAAAATAGATGAAATGACCCATTTACCCTCATTTTATCACTTGTTCAATTTTAACTCCTTTGCCCTTATGAGTCATTTACCCTTTTACCACATCTCAACCTACACACACGTCTCAAGGTCAATATCATGGCTCTCCTTATTTGAGTTGTGTCACCTTAACAATTTCCACTCTATAGCCCGTATGTCGCGTAGTTAACCAACTCTTGTAACATGCGTAGTCTCGCCTTGTCTCGCAAACTAATTAATTAAATTAATTAAAAATTCATTTATTTGTACTTTTACTTGTTTTTCTCCCCCGTTTAACTAGTCGAAACCTCACTCAATTAAATATCACCCGAACGGCTCGAAACCCGTAAAATACTAAAATACTAATACACACAATCAAAGAATCATAAAATCACTTCGGTGTCGACTCCCGAAGTTCGAAATATTGTCCAGTGTTCACGTAGCCGGATCACAATCCTGACAAGTGTGACACAAGTCAGTTAAAAATTTGGGGTTGTTACAATTACGTGGAAAACTCAACAAAAAAAAATGACTTTGTAATTGGGCCCAGCTTCAGTCTCCAAAGTAAAGATTGTTATTTGAACCACCACTAATCACAAGAGAAGATCAGCAGTTGTTCAAACTCAAGAACCACAAAAAAAAAAAAAAAAAAAATGGATTACGTGGAAAACTCAGACAAAAAAAATGACTTTGTAATTGGCCCAGCTTCAATCTCCAAAGCAGATGAATGATTCAAAGTGGGCCGATATTGTGGTCCAATAAAATGACCTTGCATTTAAATTAATGTAGCGTTGTATTGCATTATTATTTATTTTTCATGACTTGTTGTGCACTTGGAAACTTCGGCCCCAGTGCATGGTGGTTGATTAAGTGGATGATTAAACTTAGGGGTGTCAATTTTTTGGGTCCGACCAACCTTAATAAAAACAAACATTTGCGCTGTCTAGACTCGTCCCGATTTTAAATTCGAATAAATGTGTCTTGCTTAGACCTGATTTACTTAAAATTTGGGTTATTCAAAAGTCCGGACTTATCGAGTTTTTTTAAATCATTTTATGTTTAAAAGCTTTTTCAATAAACAAAATCATTATAAATTCATCGTAATATAATTTTCTCTAACATGATTATAAAAAGTAATGTCTAAGTTGTATTTATTATTTTAAATTTAAAAAATTAATAAAGTTTTTCTGTTAAAAGACAAAACGCATAATAATGTCTCAAACAATTTAAGAGTACATTTCTATAAAAGCAATGTAATTTTCTTGTTAATATAGATGTTTTTGTGAATCATATAATGTATATATGAAAGTATATTTTCAAAAAATTGGTATCTATTGAAATTTGGGCTGGGTCGTGTTTTAGAGGGTCTTGTCTAGACCCAACCCAAATTTTAATTTAGACATCAAAGCCTTATCAAGACTCGGACTGCATTTAAAAAATTATTGTCCAAACCCTCTTTTCTCTCGGCAAGACAAAACTGAGAGTCCGCATAAACAAAAAAATGACAACCCTTAATTAAACTATAAACATATTTTGCTCGATAATCTACTCCACGCACACTGATACACACAATTAACAACCTTGCTTCAGGTAAATAAATTGAAAATTCTATTAATTAAGTCAACTGTGCAGCGCTAATATGCCTCAATTGGACCCGACACAATAAGCTTTCCGGCATACTTATACTTTCTTTATTTTTTAATCACATTGGCCTCATAGATCAATAATAAACAAGCTCTAGTAAGCCTTTGTGGTCTCTAAATTAATAATAAATTAATAATCCATTGAACCAAACAGCCTTGCTCGAGTGAGCAATAAGAACCTTCACAAGAAAGATAAATGACAAAAGAAAGGTATATATATGTTGAAATTTTAATTTTAATCTCAATAAATCGTCTAAGATCACATGTCCAATAATTGAGAATAAAGAATAGCTTAAACGGAGACTATTTGCAAATCACTTATTAATTTTTTTTTCTCAACTTTTAAAAATGCCCTTCTTTCTTCTAACGTAGTGCACTCCAAACAAACACCATTTTTGACTCAGATAATCCCCTCTAATCATCGACGACACGAACTTGCGATTTCAGAGCCCACTACCATCGTAGGAGTCGATGTCTTCACATTTCTTGCTGGAAAATAATGTTTTTCAACTGTTTTGAATGCATTTTATATGGTTTGAACAAATTTATTTGTCTTGTTAGGGTATTGTTTTGTTTTCGTTGTTTGGTGTTTATTTATCATAAAAAAAGGAGGATGGACTTGTATAAGATACGGAAATGCAAGATGGAGATGTATTTCTTGAGTTTTCATTCAATTTTTAAAATTATTTCTTGTTCAAACCAAAGATTCCGCCTCTGATTTGACCTTGCAAAACAGAACAAATTGTTTTTGCTCAGTCTATCGAAGCCGATTGAAACATGTCTGTTCGTTCACCTAACTGAACAAACATTTTTTATTTTTTTTTGTTCAAACCAAGTTATGAACACTACAATGTGGTTCGGTCATCAAAGACTGACTAACATGCATTGTTTGGCCACGTTTGACCAAACAATGCACTGTTAATCGGTCCTACATGTGTCACTGATCGAGCGTCGACCATTAACAACGCACAAATCAACCAACATGAAGGTCACCCAAGAAGGGGGTGAATTGGGTTACCGAATGATTATCGCCTTTTTAAAACTTTATGCGTAAATAACAATAATAATGCATATACCAACAGTAAATATCAATGCTAGGCAATCAAGAAGGGGGTAGAAAAGATAAAAATAAGACACGTGATTTATAGGGGTAGAAAAGATAAAAATAAGACACGTGATTTATAGTGGTTCAATCCAACCGATTTACATCCACTACCTAACCTCTCCAGTTAGGATTTTCAAACCCCACTTATATTATCAATAAGTGATACACCCTAAGCCAACTAGCCTAGCGAATACCTAGCCTCAACTAGGTCTTTTACATGATGTTTTATCGCAATAAGGTCTTATACAACCACCTAGCCGCAACTAGGATTTCCTCACCTAGACCTACCTGGGATTTTTTCCATCTAGCCGCAACTAGGATATATGCTTAGCCTCAACTAGGTCTTCCCTTTCGACTTAGATCCCACTAAGTCTTACAATCAAGATTTGAATAAGTACAATTGAAATACACGTTACAAAGTAAAGTGGCACCAAGTTTAAATACAAGCAAGCCTCCTAGAGCCTAACCACTCTTATGCATGCAAGTATGAAAACAATTGAGAAATGCAAATATAAAACTGATTTTATGTAAAACTCAAATATGAAACCGTTTCAAATAGGTTGATGAGAACAAAACCGGTTTCAAATCCAAAGAACAAGAAGTTTGATAAAAATCAAGTTTAAGCGCAAATTCTTGTTCAAATCAGTCATAGGGTTTAATAAATTAAGTTTAAGTGCAAAACCTAAGACAAGTGTGTTCAATAAGACAATAAGTGATTTCCCAAATCAATCACACAAAAATATATAAATTGAGCACAAGAAAAGCTAGGAAATAGACTTTCTTACAACCCCAAGAAGATGACTTGAAAAATCAGTTTTGGAGAGGTTATAGTACTCCTTAGAATGCCTCAAGAATGTTGGTTTTGATGTTGAATCAACAGCTTCAAAGTATGACTTGAAAACTCCAAGCTCCTCTTTTTGAAAAATTTGAGCACTTGTGTTTTTCTTTGATTTCAAAACCTAATTTGTGTGCTTGTGTGCTTGATAGTGTTCTATATATTTATAGACCAGTTTATGATCGTTCTAGAGGATCCAAGGGCTGAGATTTCATCAAAAATTCAAATTAAAGTGAATTTTTCAGCTTTATAAAAAGCTGTCAAGAATACAATTAGCGCACTAATATGATGACATAGTGCGCTAACTCTATACATAGCGCGCTAATAACAGTATTAGCGCGCTAACTGCAGAGACTTCAAAATAATTAATTATGTCCTTTGTGTTAGTGACCTTTTGACGTGTTCGGGACCCAACAAACCCTCATATAACATATCATACATGTTTGTTATGGGTCATATAGCCTATTTGAGTGGTCCGGATATTTTCACAAATCCCAAAAGTGGAAAATCTCGATTTCAAGACTTGCGAGGGACTTTTTTGCAAATATGCAGTTTTCTTTTCAAAGATCTTTCAAAAACAAGTTTTTCTTTTTCGAAAACTTCCACAATGATTTTCAAAGTACGATTTGAACATACACATATAGTTTAACATTGTTTAAACTTATAAGACCAGAATCTTCAAGTAATCACTTGACATTTGAAAATTCATTTGAAAAGCTCGATGTTCATGAACTAATACAATAGGCTTGCGTAATATGAACTTGAATACCTTACATTAATGTTACATCTCGTGGTCTTGCTCTTTCGTCTTCTTTTCCTTATGTTTGCTGAATCTTGAACTTGTATGGCTTGAATGCTTGAATACCCGTGATGTGATGTTTTGCAACCTTTGACTAAACTGAAATACACTTGATAAACTTATTAGTATATTTTCGCCTTGTTTGTTTCCATCAAGAGTGATTAACCACTTAGTCCAACACAACATATTATATTAAAAACTGATACAAACACATATACAACTGCCAAAATTGTTCAAAAAGCAATAATTTTTTTTTGATAAAACATCTATATTAATGGAAACAACCCTAAATAGATCAAGTTTAGTCGCTAATTGTGCGGTGACCGCCTGGAAGCAACACTAAACAAGACCTATGGTGAGAGCGAAGATAAACAGAAGTGACGCAAAAGATCGATCGAGTTGATACGAAGATGAACTACAACCGTAGGTTAACGCGAAGATTAACTTAGGGTTCAAGTGTTTTCTTCTTCTTTTTCTTTGCATTGTTGAGAATAGGGGTGCATAAGGGCAAAGACATTTTGAAAAAGAAATAAAAAATGATTTATCTTTAGTAAAATGTGATTTGCACGTAGTCGGGCCGTAACTTACACACGAAAGATACGTGAGATCTCCTCCTTCACATTTTCTTATTAATTTAATTAATTCATTTAAATCCTAAAACCCTAAATTCTAAATTTAATTCATTCATTCATTTCACTAAGTAAACAGGTAGACATCGAAAAATTAGTTGATTTAAATGGTGAGAGATATGATTTTCTTTAAGCAAAAGACTATTCTTTTTTAAGTAAGGTCTCGACATTCTATATTTTGAACTTGAATGTATTTGAGAGTTTAGTTGACGAACTTTGCAGAGATTGAAAATACAATAATGAAAGAAGTCAAACAATAAGTTAAAATTGAAAGGGACCATTTAAATGGTCAAAGGCGTCACACAACCTCCCAACATCATACTTATCACATACTGGCACCAATTAATGTCTGGTGGGTGGGTGTACCAGATCTGTTCCGTGTTCCCTGTCCCCACAGTCCAGTGATGACGTGGAATATTCATGGAACGCCAGAACGCCACGTCTCCTGCACTACAGACCACGTTGACGACATTGGCAATGGCCCAAAATGGTGGGCCAGGACTGGCACGGCCAGGCAGAGAGGACGACATTGGATAAGACCCATAAGGGAATCAAGAGAACCGGTTTTCTAGATCAGACTAGTCGCGTTTGGTGGATCAATCAATCAATCAAATTTTATGATCACGTGGTGAATATGGCACAGTCACAGCAACTCTTTGATGCTCCTATGCTACATTTTTTTTTTTTTTGGTAGGACCTATGCTACATTTTTACCAAGCTGAGTCCGGCTTAAAAAAAATCGAACGAATGGTAGAATTATATTTTTCATTTAATAAAATTTTTTTATTATTGTTAAATTGCAGTCGAGGAAGCCCATACAATCAATCGTTAGAAGTCCCAAGTGATAAGAGATTTAGTTCTCTTTTCAAATAATTATTCTAAAATATTTAAGAGATTAGTAATTGGCATCGGATGCCAGGAGAGAAACAAATGAAGCATCGCCATTATCGAAAAAAAAAAAGGAAAATTGGAAGTGAAACGCGAGGGATGTCATGTTTAAAGAAAGTACGCCCCACATACAACCTGTAACCAACAAGAGCCAGGTTGGCGACCCAGCGCACGCGACCCAATGCACGCACATTCAGCCACCAAACGACAAAACCACCTAACGTGGCACGTAAGTACCAATCCCTCCCCTTTATTTAAAAGGAAAATAATCCCAATCATATAGTGCTGTATACGCTATTGCTATATATATATATATATATTGCCATTGCTCCCCAACAACAACTTCATTAAGTTATTGCTAGTGCATGCTCCACCGATTCGACTCGATCGGCAGTACCCATAAGAGCATATTCTAGTATATGGGGAACTGCAACACGGCCGAGTCGACGGCGGTGTCCACGGTGAAGTTGGTGCTCCAAGACGGGAAGCTCGAGGAGTTCACGTCCCCGGTGAAAGTGTCACATGTGCTACAAAATATTAACAGTACTAGTAATAATAGTAATAGTAACAACAAGGAGAATGAGTGTTTCATATGTAACGCTGATAATATAGACTTTAACAACATTGTTCGGGCAGTGAACATCGAGGAAGAGCTTCAGCCGGGGCAGTTGTACTTTGCGCTGCCCCTGCGAAGGCTGAGGTGCCCGATTCAAGCCGAGGAGATGGCGGCATTGGCCGTGAAAGCGAGCGAGGCGTTGAGGAAGTGTAGGGTAAGTAATGGTGGTGGTGGTTATGGAGAGATGATAATTAAGAGTACTAGTGGAGGTGTTGTTGCGAGTAATGCGCGGCGGAGAGAGGTGGTTCCGGTGGGGTTTTCTAGTGATGGCGGAGGGGCGCCAGGGAGGAGGAGGAGGAAAAGTGGGGGAGAGGGAATGAGTTTGTATCGGAGCTGGGTGCAATTGAGGAGTAGATGGTGGTAGGATATTACTAGTTTATTAGTTAGCTTTTTTTTTTTTTTTTTTTTTTTTTTCAAGGAAGTTAGCTAGGTTGGGATGTTTATGTAAATAATAACATTTTTTGGGTATACTAGTGGTAATTAATTGGAGTGATTTGAACAAAATTAAAGTGCATGTTTTTTTTTTTTTGAATTAGTTGATTTAATCCAAAATGCTTGAATTATTAGATTACAGGGAAATCAAAACACATTAATATATAATAGTTCATGACCCAATTATATACATAAGTAGATCGATTGAGCATACACGTCTTGATGTTGCATTATTCTGTTAAGACTTATTATTATATCACCGCGTGACAGGGAGGAGTTTGGGTCCCAAATATAAAATCGAATATGCATACGTCCCATGTTTACATTCTCATTCACAACGACACGCTTTAAGAAAAGTGTCCAATAACGACAAAAGTATAGATCATACAGGAACAGGAAAACAAAAAGTGGAAAGCAATTGGCCGGGAATTAATTGTGGATGGTCGATGCATGGATATATAAGGTGGAGTGATCACGAAGAATATATGTATATATATATTAGAAATTTAAATAGGAAAATAAAGATGGTCCGATGATGGGGCACCCATGATGGACATATGGTGATCCACGGTGTTCATTCATTTGTGCAATGATGTATATATGTGCATACAAATCTTAATGTGTAAATAGATGGACACTATCATAGGTTATATAGGTGTCTATACCTGGCGTCTCATCTTAAGTCGGCCTAACGTCTTTCATTCAAATATTGTTTTAATCGGTGTTATTGGAGAGTGTTCGGATCTATGCTTAGTTTAATTGCCAGCCCTAGCAGCAGTAGCAAGTATCACTGCTAGATAGCCAGCGTGAGTGTTTTGTCATGGACGATCCCCTGCTTATACGTGTGATAAAGAACAACCGTGAGCCAGCTAAGAGAGAGCGTCAGCACATCAAAGACAATATTTATGACATCAAAAAGGCTGATCAGTTCTCGTGGACATGGGGTCCTTCAATTTTTGTATTCAACAAACACATTACTACATACATTTTTTTTCTTCATACCATTACTTGTGACGCCCCAAATTTCACAATTCCAGAATTAGATGCTGCCTGAGTCAGTTACACGGGCCCAGTGAGCCTATTCCTACCATTCAATGTTTTATTAAGCATTTAAAAGTGAAGTCAATTAATTAAAGTGGAAGCAGTAAATCTCAACTAATCAATCAACTTTTAAAGCTCTTAGTTAGGACAAAACCTAGGGTAAGGGAACCCCTGTAAATCATATATACCATACGAAACAAAAGAGAGTATCCTCAATGTCATAAATATCCAAACAATCTCTCAACCCATAACCCCATATTAAAAAATAATATAAGTAGTTAATACAACAAAAAAGTCACCTATATCAAGTAGAGGAGGGTTGTTCAAAGTATCTCGCCTAGCTTCACGTCATTTCCCTTACTAGACTGCGGATCTGCATTCGGTTAAACACAAAAATAACGAGTCCAGGTAAGTAACGCCAAGCAAGAACAACAATAACAGTATTTCGAAATAATAAATGAAGCAGTCAATTCATGCAAATAAAAATAAAGGACAGGGAGCGCATGAATATATAAAGACTGTAAATAAATGAATGAACAATCGAAATTGAGTGTCCCGGAATATAAAGGAAAGGCACAAGTGGTCCCAACCAATCAAAGTCGTTTGAACCGAGGACATAATCTCCTCAAAGGCTCGGAGTCGAAGACAAAATTTCCTCTAAGACCCCTACGCGAGTGTAGGGTCCCCAACAATCCGGTAGAGAACTCTCACCTCGTACATGTCATCACAACCAATCACATATCCCCAGTCGTAATCCCCCGATATAAATACACTGAAGGCCCAGAATTCCGCAAGGGTTGCGCTTGACTCACTTGCCTTAGGACAACTCATAAGAATAAAATCTCAAGATAGCATTGAAACAATATCAATAATAAATTTAAGGCTCAAGAAATAACTGTAATGTTCCTCACTGGTTTACTTACCTCAATCCAAGCTAATTGCACTCTCGCGGACTCTGACTCGTCCCTACGTAGTCTCGCATGCTAATAATCCTGATAATACAATTTATTGTGATTTTCCATCAATTTCTATCCAATTTCCTTATTTATGTTTATTGTGTTTTCAGGTCGAATTATGGGTTATTAGGTCGCATTTGGACCCATTTAGGTACCCCAGAAAGTCTCCAACTCATTTCGAAGATCCACAAAAAGGTTGGAAAACTCTGAGTTTTAGGCGCCACTGGGGTGCCGAGAAGGTTTCCCATCGGCGGCGCCTCCACAGCGTGGGCAGAGTGCCCTCTGCCCCAGACGCTACTCTGCCCACGCTGTGGGGCAGCGCCGTGGGTTCATCCTCCACGACGCCTTCACAGTATGGGGCAAAGTGTCTATACCCCATGCGTATGTAAGGTGCATCATAGGGGTTTACTCCTCCACAGCGCCACCACGGCGTGTGGACCGAGAGACCCCTCTCTGTCCCCAGTGTCGTGCCTGGTGCCGTCACCTGAGGGACTGTCGGGGGTGTTTCCCACCCCGGCTCGCGGCTCCTTGAGTCGATTTGGTCCATTTTTCTTCGGGGAGTCGACATCATTTCGGAAGTTTTGAAGTGTGTCGAGGATGTTTTTGGAATGGTGTTGCATCCCCGATGGAAAATGGACCAAATCGGCATAAGGCGGCGCGAGCTGGGGGCGTTAAACACCTCGAAAAGTCTCATAGGTAGGGGCGCCCACGGCGCCAAGCGCGGTGATGGGGACAAAGAATGGTCTCTCTGTCCCTCACGCGCGTGGGGACGCTGTGAAGGATAAACCCTCACGCCGCACCCCACATACGACTGGGCAGAGTCCCTCTCTACCCCACCATGCTGCCCTCGGCGTTTGGGGCAGAGGCACCCTGCCCCACGCCGTGGAGACACCGCTGAGGGTAAGATCCTCTTGGCGTCTTGGCGGTGCCCATAACCCAATTTTTTTCAAAACTTCGTGGAATCTTCGAAATGAATTGGGGACTTCTCGGGCTACCTAAACGGGTCCAAATATGACCCAATAACTCGAAAGTCAACCCAAAAATATATTGAACATAAATATGTAAAATTAAAAAGGGATTTCAATTACATGCGAAATAAAATGTTAATAATACCGAATTGCAACGAAAATGCTTACCGGTACTTAGTGGACCGGTGATGGGCTTGCGGGGATGTTTGGTAGCGTGTGAGAGCCGCGAGTGCGAAGTTTCGCGCAGTATTTTTGAGTAAAACCAACTTGAGTATTTACGTTATTTCATTTGTGCATTTATTTGGGCTATTATATTTGTTGAGTAATATTTCCTTGTGGATTATGAGTTGTGGAATTCTCTTCGGTTATATCTATCCTTGGTGGATTATCGGTGTGGTTTTTGCTTCCATCTTTTAAGTTGTCCCAAGATAAGTGTGTCAAACGTTATCCTTACAAAAATTTGGGCTTGCAGTGTATTATACCAGGGCTTACGGCTGGGGACACGTAATTGGTTGTGATGATATGTATGGGGTGAGAGTTCTCCATTAGATAGCTAAAGACTTTGCACTCGCGTAGGGGCCTTAGAGGAGATTCTGTCATCGACTTCTAGCCTTTGAGGAGATTCTGTCCTCGGCTCAACGACTTTGATTAGTCAGGACCACTTGTACCTTTTCCTTGTATTCCGGGACACTCAATTTCGATTGCTAATTTATTTGTTTATAGTCTTTATATATTCATGCGCTCTCTGTTCTTTCTTTCTATTTGCATGAATTGATTGTTTAATTTATGTGACATTTGAAATGTTGTTAAGACTCTATTAGTTTTTTACTCTCTATATCGTTGTATTCACTATCTAGTTTGTGACGGTGGGCAGACCGGTGAGCAGATAAAGGCAAGGGACTAGCGCTAGGCGATTAACATCGAGGACCACGAGGCAGTATCCTCTCGCGTATTGAGTAGGTTCTTGTATTATGAATTTATTTCATTTTCAAAACATGAGTTATGGGATTATTAAGAGATCTTGGACTTGTATGACTTTATCGATACTCTCTTTTGATTCATATTAAGGATATGATTTACGGGGTTTCTACGCCCTAGGTTGTCCTGACTTTCATGTCTTGAAGTTTATTGATTAGTTTGGAGTTTAATTGCTTCCGATGTCCCTAATAATAACTCACTAATTGATTAACTTCACTTGTAAATATGTAATAGATGGTAAATGGTAAGGAAGGCTGAGTAGGCCTGCCTGATTCAGCGGGACTGACTCGGGGATTCGCGCAAGTCTAAGCCGGGCGGTGTCCAATTCTATAATTGTGGAATTTGGTGCCGTTACAATGACTAATTTTATATATGTGGGTTATAAGTGTGAAAGTGAGGTTCAATCCAAAATATCAAGACAAGATAAATTAAATATCCACTCCACACTTATAAGCTTTATTTTTCTTTTTAAGTAGACTATCCCAACATCTTCACGGGCCCAATAATATTGGCCCTTATATTATAAATTTATTGCTCCTCAACTGTCTATGTTGCCCTATCAAATCTCACTCTCATTCCTCAACTAAGAAATCAATCAAAATCATGGCTTCCTCCACACTCTCAATATTGCTTCTTCTCATTTCCATCTCCACCTCCACCTCCCTTGGCCCAGGGGACCAATCGTCATCATTCCTACTTCCCCACAACCGTGCTAGAGCAGCGGTCGGCGTCGCCCCGCTTGCATGGAACGCCACCATTGCCACATTAGCCGACCGCCTGGCAAGGTACCAGAGGGACAACAAGGGGTGCCAATTTGCGGGGAGGCAGTCAATGCCAAGCATTAAGTATGGAATGAACCAGGTGTGGGGGAGTGGAGGGGCTGTGCCGCCTCACTACGCGGTGGAGTCGTGGGTGGCGGAGGGGAAGTACTACAACTATGGTAACAACTCGTGCGCGTCCGGGCACAACTGTGGTGTGTACAAACAAGTAGTGTGGAGGGAGAGTCATGAAGTGGGGTGTGCTCAGGGTGTGTGCGCCAAACAGGGCGCTGTGCTTACCATTTGCTTGTATTACCCTCCTGGGAACTATGTTGGAGAGAGGCCTTATTGATTAATTCAATTGGTCTTATTTTAATTTTAATAGTGAGGCTAATTAATCAAACACAATGAAAGAGTTTGATCTATATACCTAGTCGAATCAAATTAATTTGGGATCCAGTCATGGTTGTTGCAAACTTTAATGGTATTGTGAATTTGTTGATGACTAGAGAGAATGTTCATTTTTTTCTAGTAATAAAGTATAATTTGGGCGGGCTAATGATTATCTTCTCATATTTTGATCGAAGTGTACTAGCTAAGGGGATGGGAGCAGATTTCCTAATGTTGGGATTGGAGGGTAATGTCTTTTAATGTGAACAAAAAAGTAAAAGTGTGAGGGCAAAAGTGTAAAAGCGCATATATATTGTACATGTGACATGTTTTCATCGGTAAACATTACCAACATTACACCTCCTAACATTAACAAATCCATTTCCACAACATATTTTGATATATAAACTTTGCTGCACATTTGTTGATGTACTTGGAACTCACAAGTCACGATGGTTTGTGCACGTGCACATTAAGAGAGTCTGAGGACAACAACAACAAAAAATTAAAATCTCAATCTCAAATATTTTGAGGTCAATTGCGTGGATCAAACTCTTCCATTTAGATTGATTAATGTACTTATAATGGTATGGTTTTCCAAAATTTTCAAAATTTTCTTTTTTTTTGAGGTTAAAATTCTTTCTTAATTAAGATTTAAGAGTATGTCATTTAATCATTTTGTAATTTTTATTTGAAACATAAGACAATTGAGGAGTTTGATTAAGGACAATTAGGCACATTACTCATTCAATTTGACTACAATTCATAATTAATTGCATTTACAAACCAACTCATGGGCATCAAATGAAAGCACAAGCTGCACAACTATGAACTAAGGCACTTGGCTCATATAAGTGATTGAATCATTGAAGTGAATTTGGTTGTCACAAACTCATAATTAGCATTGTCGGTGGGGAATTGGGATGGGCTTCTAGATGCCACGTGAATGAGAGAGCAAATCACGTGGATTGGAAAAATCAACAGTATCTCCGGTCCTAAGAATGCAGAATTTGTTTTACTACAAAAATAAAATGCAGAATTGGTGACATCTAAGTAATATCATAATGCATGTGTCACCGAAGTTTTTAAAATAATAAAGCCTAATTTGAAGTAGACTACATAGTTGCTTTAGTGCAATTGATAACAAATTTTAAAACAATATAATATATATTTTTTTAGCTTCAAAAAATTGGACGTAATCACATCTCAGCTTTGGTGGGTCGTGCTGTATCCAAGCCCATAAAATGATTTCTGAGGCCAAGAATTAAAAAAAATAATAATAATAATAAGAATGAGCTTCTAACCAAGCATATCTACTTAATTGTACATAAAATACACGCTAACCAAAATTTAACATGTTTATTGAAACACATGTATATTCCTCCCCCCCCAATGACAACAACAAATTAACAACGAAACATGAGAAGTTGAAGCTAGGGGAGATTATTATTACTACCAGTAGTAGAAGAAGTTAATTTAAATATTAAACAGGAGAGGGAGGTTTCATTTCTGACTTAATGGCGGCCACCAACTGGTCATAAGCTTCTGCCCAAGCATTCTTCATCTCTTGAGACCACATCTCCGGAATTGCTTCCTTTATGGTTTCCAAGAGAGCAAACTTTGTGACCTGCAAAATTAATTAAACCAAATTGACTTTATGAACTTATATTGATCTTGCTTGTATTGGGCCTCCATAGTATAGTAACAAGTAACAAAGAATGTTGATTAACCAATTCAATTTATGTATGAACTTTTTGGGTCAATAACACATACAGGAGAGTACTTCAGAATAATCACCTCAAAATGCTCATCAACCACACCATATTTGAAGTGGGTGGCACCTAAGTCCTTGAGAGTCGAATCTTTTACTACTACCTTGCCTGCTTTCCTCAATTGAATAGCTGCTTCGCAAGTCTACAAAATCACCAAAAAAACAATGAGGAATTTTTTCACATATTTCATTACTAGCAAATGCATATAAATCTCATATGCACAAATACATGGATTTAGGAGGGATTGTGCTACAATGATGTGTATTTGGTTGATCTCTACCTTTTATTTTTGTATGCAATAGCAAAGTTCTTATTGGGCCAACCATGGGCTTCAGGCGCCCATAAGTTTAGCCCAAAGTTATCTCTCCAGTTAAAGGAGTAAATTGGGCCTCCATTTTAACATTTGTATAGAACTTAATTAAGTAAAAGCATTTGAAGAATGGAAACACCAACATCGGGACAAATTGGGCTTCAGACCATAAGAGAGACAAGTTTAGCCCAAAGTTATCTCTAGTTATAGAGCTCCTATACTTACACAGGGTGTGTAACTTAAGAGCAGTTAGATAGTCCAAATATCAAATGGTTTGGACAAAAAAGAATAATACAATAAAAATATACCATGACAAAGACGGTTCTGGCGTGGGGTTTGAGCTTTGAGTTCTTCTCAAGTGGAACATCGGATTCTCTAAGGAATGAGAACAGCTTCTTTGCAGATGGAGCAATTTCGAAAATCCTACAATTGTCGGTGAGGTCCATTATTATTGAATCACTCATGCGATATGATATCAATTATAACATAATCCATGAATCCATTGTATGTATAGTATAAAACAAACAATAAAGAAAATGTCAAATTGGTTAAAATATCCTAACCTTTCCCAACATTTGACTTTTCTTATTATATCCTAACCTTTCTAGATTGGTTAATTTGCATCTTATGTCACTTTTGAAATCTATAATTGATGATGTGACCCTCAAATAATGAATGTAAATAAATGTAAATAATAAATTTAATAATTATTTTAGTAATTATGGATGATAAGATGGGTTTTTAAATTTATTATTTAGGTGCCGACTTATCAAATTTTGAGTTAATAAATAGTATAAGATACAAATCAAACAATTAAAAAAGGTTATAATATAATAATAAATATCAAAAGGTAAGGATATAATAACAAAAGTTGTGAAAAGTTAGGATATTTTAATCAATTAAGCCTAAAGAAAAGCAAGCAACTAAAATTACTAATACAATGAAATGAGGTTTTGGAGAAGGAATTGCACGCATTGAACAGTGTGTAAATAAGTGTCTCATTACTGAATTAACTTTATGAGTTATCCTATCACTTACTTTTAGTGAAAATGTCCTAATTCTTAAAGGGAAAATGATAATCTAACACAAGAAAGAGCCATAAATAACTAAAAGACATCGATATGTGCCCAAAATATGAGTTAAAAATGGGCCATTTTATCATTTTCCTTCTTAAAGATATCTTTATACAACACTAGATAAGAGCATTCACAAGGGGTTATGTAGATCATTAAACGGCCAAACATGCATTAATGAGTGTGGTCCCACCAAAGTTAATATTTCTTTTAATTTTTTTAGTTTCGATTTTTGCTTTTTTAAGTTAGAAATTTTTTTAATTTTTTTTATGTGGCTCCCACCAAGTATGGTATGACTAAGTCCCAGAAGTACTAATAAAAAAAAAAAAACCTAAGCCACGTGCACCATCAAATGGCTCCATTCAAATGCGGGCCCTTGTATGTCTGGGCCTCTGTGCCCCACCGGCCCTCCCACAGCCCAAAGCAAATTATTTCAAATAGTCTCATCAGTTAATTTAAACCAAAAAAAAAAATAATTAATTTGACATCTATCCAAAAAAAAAAAATTACTCACTTTAAGAAGAATTTCATTCCCAAATCTCCAGAGTTCTTCTTCATCACACTCCATGATTTCACCACCAAAGCTTCTTGTTCCTCTGTGAAAGCTTTGACTCTCAGCCCTCCGGTCTTCTCACTCACACCTACCCATCCATATATGATTCACCCAGTTGGGTAAAAATATAAGATCAAGAGTACTAAATCAAAACCACCTCAACAACAATAAGGCCACATTTCCAAATTAATAAGAATCCTACCTGGATTAAAATTTTTCACTGCCTTCGATTTTAGTTCATGTTCCAATATTTATGCATATTTGATCTATTCTATAAAAAGAAAATGTCAAGGTGCCCCAAGTAAAAAACACAAATTCCACACGTGCTCGTAGTCTACCCTCAATACAACTCGGTATGCATGCCACCTCGAGAATTAAGGGCAACATACGAGTGCATGTCTCACCCAAGGCGTCCAACATTACCTCCTTTTATAAAAAAAAAAGAAAAAAGGAAAATGATACCTTGAGGGCGCACTTTATTTTATAGCTATTTATAAATCTTTCTTTATCTCCTTGTATGTTGACAAAACATTATAAAAAACTAAAATATAAAGTATGCCCTATGTTAGATTATCATTTTTCATAAAAAAAATAAAATAAAATCCACAAAAATTTGAAGCTGGTTGGTCATCCATCAATCGCAACTCTCCCCAGCTTTCCATATACGAAAAATGGATTCGGGACCTCACTCCATCGTTTTTCGATATGAATAATGGGCTTGGGAGCCCTCCTCTCCTTTAATAGATGGAGTTAGAATCAAAATAAGCCGATCATAAGAGAAAAAAAATAGAAAAAAGTAGAGCTAGTGATGGATCAAAAGCCCTTACTTGTTGAAATTAATTTTGGGGCAGTTTTAGAAACAAGGGAGTTGAGAGATCCATCGTCCCTCTTTACCCAGGAAAGTTTGAGGGCCGACCGCTGATGCCCACATATGGGACTACCGATGGTCCTCGAATGGTGTGCAGAGATGCGAGCCTCTGCAAAACCCAATCATGAGTAACATAGAAAGTGGTTTAATTAACAAAAAAAAAGATGATCAAGAGAGAGGAAGAACTCACTATTGGAAATGGTGGTTGAAACTCCAGTGAAGTGGCACAGATCCATTTGATTGATGGCTTAACTTCAAAAAACAATTAATGTTGGGTTTGTTTGTGTATTGGAGAGAAGGTGATGGGATGTATATATATAGTGAACGATCGAGTTGGTACATGGATAGAGATTGGGCCTTGTCCTTGTGTTTATACCGGACCGACGTGTGTCCTGAAACCATGGGCTACACTGTATAGCTTGTGCTGCGCATATGGTTTCCTTTATTAATTGCCAACATCTATTTTTATGTTGTCCTCACCATTGACGTCTGCCTTAAGCTATGCATTTAATCCGATCTTCTTTGACCACAAAAATAAAATAAATTAAGAATCTAATCTAATTCATGCTAACAATAGGCAGTAGCTTACTAGAAAAGGCATGCTCTTTATTTTGGGCTTAACTACATTTACCCCATCCTACTTTACTGACATTAAGACTTTGACAACGGTTGTTTATAATCAAACTGTTTTAGTTTTACAATCATATTAACAATAAAATTAATGACAATTCTATTTTAACCAATAAGATTAACCAATCAATACATTTTTTGATTTTATGTCTAGTCCTATATCGAGCTTTTAATGATTAATAAATTTCTTATTTTTCTTCGTAAAACAAAAACATTAAGATGTAAATTATATATGATACGATGATTGAAACTTGTTAGTCATGTTTTTTGAGGTCACAAATTTGAATAATTTAATTTTTAGTTATATTGTAACAACCCTCAAAATTAACACGACTTATGTCGTATTGCCAGGACCGTGACCCGGCTACCGTGATATATAGAGTATTTCAAACTTCGGGATGTCGACACCAAGGTAATTTTACTTTTCTGTGGTGGTTGTATTAGTATGTACGTCTAGTACAAGTCTCAAGCCGTTTGGCATGTTGATAGTCCGAGTGAGGCTTCGTCTAGATTAAACAGGGTTATAAAACACATAAAATGACAATAAAAGCTTAATTAAATGATAATTAGATTAATTAATGAGGTTAATTACGCTGGTGAGACTACGAGCACACGACACGCGAGTTGTGGTGCGTTGCGAGTTCGAAAACGTGAAGAACAAGTTAAGGAGTTGGTTAGTTAAACGGCATGCGTTGTTACCCATTTGAGTACATAAGTGGAGTTAGAGTGGTTGGACAGCTTAAAAGTGAGGGGTGTAAGATCTACTTTGAGATGAGTGTGTGTAAATAGATCAAAATGGGGTCCTATATAAAGGCCTATCACACCACTTTATCCCTCATTTTTCTTTTTCTCTTCTCTCTCCTCTCCTCTCCTCTCCTCTTCTTTCTTTGTGAGCAAGAAATTGTTAGGCAACCATTAGATGGTTGACCCTAGTGACCGGAGCCTTACCGGAGTTCTGTTTTCGCCAGAGATAAGGTGAGATTCCTACTATTGTTTTTCACTTTGTTTACATGTTGATGTCTTTGAATTCCATCGTGATGACCACAGATGCAGCACCAGACTCGATTCCAGCGAGTTTTCCAATGCCTTGGCGATCCATGGAGCGATCAACGTACACTCGATTCCATAACCGATGTTGCAAATTTATTGAGTTTTGTTGTTTTCATCGAATTTTGACGTCTTGGGATGATTTGTCATTCTGGACAAGTTCCAAGGGTTCCACGACTATCTGAAGTCAATTTTAGATAGTCACAAACTCCCATACAAGTTGGAGAAAGGCGCGGAGCGAGGCGCCGCAAGCTGGGGTTCGAAAAACTCAAACAAAATAATTCTGGACAGGGTGCCGCGACCGGCGCCGTGGGCAATATGCTCCATGGTGCCATGACCAGGGGCTCAGGAAATGGCGTCGCAGAGACGCCATGAGCCAGTGGACTGGCAACGTCTCCCATGACAACTGAACCAGAAAGACGAGGTTGCGCGCGCGACGACGCCGTAGTATACATGGCGGCGCCGCCGCGGCGTCCCTCTCTGTAAATGAACTATAAAGTTTGCTTAAAACTTGAGAAACTTTGAGGGTTTATTTAGAGTTATAGAATTGACCATAAACCCTATCTATTGTGGTTCAAAGCATTGACAAGTAGTTGAGAATCCAAGGGAACAGACTAGAGTCGCGGAAGTGGTTTTGTGTCGCGACGTGGTCAGGTAAGTACACATGTGTAACGACCCGTATTTTAAACAGGTGATTAATGTTAATCCGAATCCAAATTAATCTGAGTTAGGCTCGTGGTTAAGCCCGATTTGTCATGATTAATATGTGCGTGGGATTGTGTGATGTATTGCGTTTGTTTGGTATGTATTAGTACATATACGTGAATAATTGGACTAACGAGAGAATGCCTAATGCCATGTGTGGGTCATGTAGACACACATGAGACGCGGGATAGCGTTGACGCTCGAGTGTGTTCGGCGGTGGAAACTACGTAATTATAGGCGTAATTATAGACATAAATATATATTTATATATATTGTGGATATATATAAATATATATTAAATGGAAAATAATAAAATAATAGTAATTTGTCAGGCGCAGTGTGATACGCGGGGTTATGAGTGACACACGTCGGACATACGGTGGTGCGCACGCCCGAGATGTTCTCGTTGGCGTGCCAACCGGAATTTTAGGCGCAAGATATCGATAAAAATATATTTATATATAAATCAATATATATATATAAATATATAATATATTGGAAAATTGTGAAATTACCATAAAGGATAAGGGAGTAAAGAAAGAAATGAGATAAGCTCAAGGGTATTTTGGTCATTTTTCACCTTAACCGCCTCATCTCTTCTTCAAAAATCGAAAACGAAGAAGAAAGAGAACAGAGAGAAGAAGAGAAAATGGGGAGAAGAGGAAGGCCGAGAGAGAGATCCAGAGGAGGAGAGCTCAGGACGGCGAGCTCGCGATGCCAAGGTGAGCTTAGTTATCGTTGGTTGTTGTTGTTGTGTAGGGTGTAGTGATGAGCTTGGCCATGGCGGAGCCATGGCCGAGAGTTGAAATCCAACCAGGAAGTCGAGGGTGGAGACGGCAAGGGAGTAGTCTCCCTTGAAAAATCGAGTTGGGGTTGGGGTTAGGGTTGGGAGCCAACCCCAATCAAAGAGAAAAAAAAAAAACACAGAGTTGTTGCTCTGTTGAGGCGAGAGGAAGGGGATGACCCTGAACCGGGCCGGTTCGGCTCGGTTGAGCCGAACCCGGTTCAGGCCCGGTTCAGGGCCAAACCAAAAGAAAAAAAAAAAGAAGAGAAAATGGAAAAGAAAATCCAGAAAATAGGGAAAAATATGGAAAAATAGTATTTTGACCAAACAAATAGAAATTGAGGGATTTCTATGGAAAATGAGAAATTCGAAAGTTAGAGGAGACTTTATACCGGGGTTTTACCTCGAAAAGCGTAAAATGGTCAAAATAGATTAGAAATTAGGTCTCGAGATTCCGAATTCGAATGGGACCAGTTTATGAATATTAGTAAATGATTATTAGACATAAATTGATAATAGTTGGTCTATTTTAGGTAATGGACTGATGTGGAAAGGTTTGAGGACTCTGAGAGTCGTACAAGTCGGTAAAACATAGAAGTTCAGGACAGGTAAGTGGGACTCGTAGCTTTTACCAATTATGCAATGTAAAATAGTATTGTTAGAGCATGTAGTGTACTGGATTGGGAATGGGGCAATGTACCGTGATTTGAGTTTGGTTTTACAAAATGTTTTGAAATGAAAATGGATTCGGAAAGAGGTTTGACGGGACGGATCGGCCTGGGGTTTGGGAACTGTGGTGGAATTGCTAACCATCACTGCGCCCCATGGCTTGGGAATTATCCCGATCAATGCTTTCCAGTTGAGTTTAGCAGCTCATTAGTCATAAACCAATTAGATGAGCAGTGATTGGTTTAGTGATGATGAGTAAGTGCGACTCGGTGTTTTATGAGTTGGCGGCACATTGACAAGAACTGGTTAGATGCCCAGTGATTGGTTCTTGAATATGTGAGGGGCGACTCAAGGCAAATACGAAAATGTGAAATACAAATCACGGGTACATTGCAATGAACCAAAGAACTTGCATCTGTTATATATATTGTTTATAGTGATTCATATGCTCCTGTAGATATGCATTTGATTCATGTTGTTATACATTGCCTTGATATTAATTGATAGTTGATGGTTGGTATGAGAGTCACTTACTGAGCATGTAGGAGCTCACCCACCTTAACATTTCCAGGTATGAATGTACACTAGGACTTGGAACTCAGGAAAGGAGAAGACCAGGAGTTTAATATCTTCTCTACGGTGTAGTGAGTTTCCTGTTATATATATTGTATTGCTTATAATTTGTAATTAAATGGGTGGGAATAAGAGCTCAATATCGATGTTCATGTCGATATTGTATAACTTGTGTTTTATTGAAAAAGTTTTAAATTTTCCGCTGCGTTTGTTTTATGTTATTTATTTAAATTAAGATATACAGGTTGTTGTCAGGAAATGTGGTAAGGATGCTGGCTCTAATTAGGTCCGATCTGGTTTACCGGGGCTTAATTAGGGTTTCAGGCCGGACGTTCCTTAATTGAAATTAGGGGATGTCACAGTTGGTATCAGAGCCAAGGCTTTACAAATTTAAGTTTATTATTGGTCTCGAAGTAAGAGACAGTTTTGATATAGATTGATATAAGAGATTATGTTGTAAAGCTTGGTTTGATTATTCCACTGAGAAGGCAATGGAATAACTCTGATAAAGATTAGTATCAGAGACTAATATTGTCACTTTCGATCCAGTTTCGAAGTGATGTGATAATACTGATACCGTTTGGATTGAAATTTTGAGTTGTACCTGTATATTAAAATTAAAAATTTAAGTTAACTGACTTGGAGATTGATTCTCAAGTCAAGGATAAACCAAGATTAAATGAATGGTTTTATCGATGTTTTGAGGGGTAATAAAAGATAAAAGCTTGAGACATGTATTTGTAAGCTTTATATTATATCTATGCGATAGATATAGCTGTACTGTCTTGCCTTGAAATGAATCTGAAAGTCTTATCTCACATCTATGACTTGGTAAGTCAAATGAAATTGATGGTGAGGGTTCTTGGAAATCTAGACTTCAGGGATATTGTGATAAAGGAAGACAGTGGAACGATGATAAGATGAGTTATATTCGTATATGTCTCATGAAATGAGAATGTATATATATTAAGGGTTAGGGTTTGTGGAACCCTGAATCCAAATGATATAGATATCGAAAGGAGATGAGTTATGAATAAATCTTTCATTGAGTAGTCTCTAAGGGTCTTGATTCTCACTGATATTGTCTGATGAGAAATAGTCAGTGTTGACGGAACAATGGACTCGGGACTCAGAGACATGGGTCAGATGAAATGATCATACAAGGTAAAAGGAAATATGAAATAATTGACAACGAAACTCAAAGGTGATGAGTCACTTTGAGTAGAAAATATACTAGTGTTGAAACTAGTTCAGTGAGATGAAAAGTTATTCAATGGGAAAGATTGGTGGTAAATGGTTATGAGAACCTGGTTGAGGTTAGTTAATCACTATATTATTCATACTTCATGAATGAATATGAAGTATAAAACTTCATATAGGATGCGAATCCATACTGAAATAATGAGAAGAAATTTGTCTGTATGGTTGTGGGGTAGCCTCACCTACTGAAAATAATATAAGAAAGAGGTTTATTAGTGTTGTTGCGATGTAACTGCAAGCACTAATAGTATAATAATAAGGAAGCCAGTCAGTATAGTTGAGATATGGTTGTATATACTGAAGGCAGAATAACAAGGGTTTATTAGTGTTGTTGTGGGTAATCACACTCACTAATAGAGCAATAAGAGAAATGAATGATAATATGGTATAACCGTACATAAAGAAATGGGACGTGAGTTTACTAAATGGATGTGTAGCTCAATGTTGAGATGGTAAGGATACCTGATTGAGGTATAGATCAAAGATGAAATATAAAGAAATGAGAGATGAAATATTTGAGAAAAAAATTGTGTTCTTGATCAACTCTATCTTGTTTGATGAAGTAGAATCATTTATAAGGAAATGGTAAATTGAGAATAAAGTGAAGAGTAAGTTGCAAATAGATATGCTGAAAGACTGGAAAGGTCAAAGTTAGAGGCTTAACATCAAAGTATTTAAGAATTTTTGAGGCATTAATACATAAAGATTCATAGATATGACAATCTTGTCATCAGAGACATCTGATGTAGATAAGAGGGGTACTGTGCAGGTAATTGAGAAAAAACATAGCAGTGAGCCATGAGGTGTTTTAAATTTGATGTTTAGACTAGTACAGTCTAAATTGGAGAGAATAAGTTGTCAATAAGGTTAAGAATTGAGAATATAGAGAATGATGTACAATACTAGAAATGAATTGGTAAGCAGTATATCAAGAGGTTGGTATTGACTGCGATCTATAATGAAAGATGTTGAAATTTATAAATTTTGTGAGTGTGAATTTGTGGAAATTCAGTTAATCAATCAAAATTCAAATGGTTTGGGTTGAGTAAACTGATAATAGGTCAATAAAGGGAAAAGCAAGCTTGATGAATGTAAGATTGTGAGATTAAGGTTTCAAGTAATGTGAATATTAGAAAGGCTTGAAATATTATCACAATGTAGGATAGAAGATTCATCAAATGATTTGGATTGTTGACACCAAACCACTGATTAATTCTGTTGTACTTGAGGTATTATGAAAATTGTATGAGTTTAAGAACTCAAGTGGAGTGATAAATGAATGTGAGGTGAATTCCAAAGGAATAGTGATTTTCAGGATTGACAACTTAAGTTTGTAAATCAAATAAAATCAATAGTTCTCAATAGTGATTGAGATTTGATAATCATAAAGTAAAGATAAGAATTTAAGTGTATATGATCAAGCGATGGCTTGATAAGGTGGAAGAATATGGTGCAAACCATAGAAATTCATTAGAGCTCACGCTATGTTTATAAATGAAGATGTAGAGCTAAACTCTATTGAGATAAGATCATCATTAAGTTGACAGTGATGACGAATATGGAAATAGTTGAAACTGTACCAAATGCACAAAGTACTGTTACAGAGTTATGTGAAACTCTGATAATAAGTTGGAATATACGAAAGTTGTGTGTGCAAAGGTTAGGTTCAATTGAAAATTACTAGAATGTGTTGAATTGAAAGTTATGAGTCAAAGGAATTGACTGAGGTTAAGACAATTTGAGAATTGTCTTATATTCAACACAAAGAATGGAAAGGTGATGGAACATGGAATTATTGAAGCATACAAACAACGTATATAGAGTTGTAATATAGTTGTATTGTATAATCAATTAATCTAAGAATGGAATAACTTTATAATGGAATGAGGATGAGTTGTGCATGATACAAAGGATGTCCTGAGGCTTAAGGAAAGTGAAATGTAGTTTTACTACAATGGTTGTTTCATTTTACTTGGATTAGAGAAAGGTTAGAAGTGTATTGTAATATTTCATCCAAGTAGTTGTCTATTGATACAATGAAGCAAGGGATGGTAGCGAATACATTGAATATCGTTTAGAGGAATCACTAAGTGTTAGATGGGAAAAACTTTGAGAACTAGTGAAACTGGTGAAATGTGAATTGGGGGAAGTTTCAAAAGACGAAAATAGTGATGATGTGGTGAAGCCGCATGCACTAAAATAAATGGGTGAAAATAAACAGTGCGAGAGTGGTGTACTCACATGAACTAAAATGCTGGGGTCAAAAAGGAAATAGTGGAGTGGTGGTGTAACCATACTCACTAAATTGAAAAGAATAATGAAATTGTAACTCAGTTAGATTTGAGTTAATAGGAAAAGAAATTTGGCAGATGTTCTCAGTAACCAGGAATTACTTTAGTTGTCTACTTTTCGATTAAAACTAGTAGCTATTTTGGGTTTCAATCACTCTGAGAAATTACTCACACAAAGTGATTGACGGTGGTTAATACTTGAATGAAAGAAAGAGGCATGAGGGGTAATTATAATAAGAACTTCTCAATATTATCTCATCAGTGGGATAGATAATAGTTGATGAATGAGTGAAGTCCTGCGCAGGCACATCATCAATTGAGAGGTTGGAATTGATAATTACCAGTCATTTCTTTGGAGTTCAGAATGAGACTGAACTCAGTAAATGAATGAATTAATGGGTGATAGAATTGATTAAGAAATCTAATTGGAACTACTCAATGTGTTAGAGATGGATTATGAATGAGTAGTGTCCATATTAGATGTTTTAATGGAGATTGTGCTGGACGTATTAAACTCTGAAATGAAAATTGGATTCAGGAGGAAGGTTAGACAAGAATGATTCTGAATATCTAAAAAAAAAATCTCTCTATATGATTGATATATGTAATGCTATACTATATTTGGGTATAATATTATAAATTTTGAGATGATGATATACAGAGATGATGATGACATACTATAGATTATAAATAGGTTTAGATGAGGATATACAAGGAGATTATGAAGAGATATGAGATATGAGATATGTTGAGTAATGAAATATGAAAAGTTAGATTCTTGTCTATACCTGAGAAGAGAACAAAATACGATTATAGGCTTGTGATGTGAAATAAACGTCAGCACAATGAATTATAGTTGATAAGGGAATCCAGTCTGCAAGATTCTTGTCAGTGAGGGCATATGTGATGCTCAAAAGAATTGAACAAAAGTATTGTATGGGAGATGTGAGATGGTATAAAATTAAAAATGTTCAGGATACAGATCCGAGACTTGCTTCCACTGAGGGAAGAAGTTATTGATATAAATTGAAAACCAGTCTCAATCTCGATACAATATTTTCCTTCGTGTTGACGAAGAGATTGTGTTACTAATTTTAATTCAATGAATATGATTGAGCTTGTGTTTCATTATGATAATCACTGAAAGAATCGATTTATCTGTGTGAGTTCTTTAATGATCTTAGTAATCTGAGGGTTTACAGAATGAACTATACTCTTCTTATCCTACCATGAGGATGAGAGATAAGAATGAGAGATAATTGTACTAGAATGAATGAAGTAATAAAGAACTACACAGAGGAAATATAGCAGACTAGGTACTGTATAACTACAATATAAAGGAAGTAAATAATATGAGGATAAAGTTGTAGTGTATAGATTAACGAAATCTATAAAGTTCAAGCAAGTATCGAAAGAAAAAAAATGAAATGAATGAATGATGATGATGAGAATGTTGTGTGATTGACCTTGCCATTCACCGATGGGTGGAATGGAGGTAGAAAACACACATATGTTGACCTTGCTGTTCATTTGTGGTGGACAGAGGTAGGAAATTTAATGCATACCTATGTTGACCTTGCTGTTCATTTGTAGTGGACAGAGGTGGGAGACATGATGATTGTCGACCTTGCCGTTCAGTTATGAGATGGACGGAGGTAGGAGACACGATACTATTGATTCTTAATAGATTCGTCAATGCTTGAGCTACAACAATTCTTAAGAAAAAAAAAATGTGACAAATATCATAAGTTATGGATGTATCAAAAGATATATGGGATCTTTTGGAAATCTCACCTATGAACGGGCTATAGAGATTCGGATTAAGTAGGAAATATAATGGAATAGTGAACTCCATTACTGTTTGAGATCATTGGTGACTTGTACGTTGCCCTAATTTCGAGGACGAAATTGTTGCTAAATTGGGGAGACTGTAACGACCCGTTATTTTAAGCAGGTGATTAATGTTAATCCGAATCTAAATTAATCCGAGTTAGGCTCGTGGTTAAGCCCGATTTGTCATGATTAATGTGTGCGTGGGATTGTGTGATGTATTACGTTTGTTTGGTATGTATTAGTACATATACGTGAATAATCGGACTAACGAGAGAATGCCTAATGCCATGTGTGGGTCATGTAGACACACATGAGACGCGGGATAGCGTTGACGCTCAAGTGTGTTCGGCGGTGGAAATTACGTAATTATATGCGTAATTATAGGCATAAATATATATTTATATATTGTGGATATATATAAATATATATTAAATGGAAAATAATAAAATAATAGTAATTTGTCAGGCGCAGCGTGATACGCGGGGTTATGAGTGACACTCGTCGGACATACGGTGGTGCGCACGCCCGAGATGTTCTCGTTGGCGTGCCAACCGGAATTTTAGGCGCAAGATATCGATAAAAAAATATTTATATATAAATCAGTATATATATAAATATATATAATATATTGGAAAAATGTGAAATTACCATAAAGGGTAAGGGAGTAAAGAAAGAAATGAGATAAGCTCAAGGGTATTTTGGTCATTTTCCACCTTAACCGCCTCATCTCTTCTTCAAAAATCAAAAACGAAGAAGAAAGAGAACAGAGAGAAGAAGAGAAAAGGGGGGGAGAAGAGGAAGGAGAGAGAGATCGAGAGGAGGAGAGCTCAGGACGGCGAGCTCGCGATGCCAAGGTGAGCTTAGTTATCGTTGGTTGTTGTTGTGTAGGGTGTAGTGATGAGCTTGGCCATGGCGGAGCCATGGCTGAGAGTTGAAATCCAACCACGAAGTCGAGGGTGGAGACGGCAAGGGAGTAGTCTCCCTTGCCAAATCGAGTTGGGGTTGGGGTTGGGAGCCAACCCCAATCAAAGAAAAAAAAAAAAAACAAAAGCTGTTGCTGTTCTGTTGAGGCGAGAAGGAGGGGATGACCCTGACCGGGCCGGTTCGGCTCGGTTGAGCGAACCGGTTCGAGCCCGGTTCGGGGCCAAACCAAAAGAAAAAAAAAAGAGAAAATGGAAAAGAAAATCCAAAAAAATAGGGAAAAATATGGAAAAATAGTATTTTGACCAAACAAATAGAAATTGAGGGATTTCTATGGAAAATGAGAAATTCGAAAGTTAGAGGAGACTTGATATCGGGGTTTTACCTCGAAAAGCGTGAAATGGTCAAAATAGATTAGAAATTAGGCCTCGAGATTCCGAATTCGAATGGGACCAGTTTAGGAATATTAGTAAATGATTATTAGACATGAATTGATAATAGTTGGTCTATTTTAGGTAATGGACTGATGTGGAAAGGTTTGAGGACTCCGAGAGTCGTACAAGTCGGTAAAACATAGAAGCTCAGGACAGGTAAGTGGGACTCGTAGCTTTTACCAATTATGCAATGTAAAATAGTATTATTAGAGCATGTAGTGTACTGGATTGGGAATGGGGCAATGTACCGTGATTTGAGTTTGGTTTTACAAAATGTTTTGAAATGAAAATGGATTCGGAAAGAGGTTTGACGGGACGGATCGGCCTAGGGTTTGGGAACTGTGGTGGAATTGCTAACCATCACTGCGCCCCAGTGGCTTGGGAATTATCCCGATCAATGCTTTCCAGTTGAGTTTAGCGACTCATTAGTCATAAACCAATTAGATGAGCAGTGATTGGTTTAGTGATGATGAGTAAGTGCGACTCGGTGTTTTATGAGTTGGCGGCACATTGACAAGAACTGGTTAGATGCCCAGTGATTGGTTCTTGAATATGTGAGGGGCGACTCAAGGCAAATACGAAAATGTGAAATACAAATCACGGGTACATTGCAATGAACCAAAGAACTTGCATCTGTTATATATATTGTTTATAGTGATTCATATGCTCCTGTAGATATGCATTTGATTCATGTTGTTATGCATTGCCTTGATATTAATTGATAGTTGATGGTTGGTACGAGAGTCACTTACTGAGCATGTAGGAGCTCACCCACCTTAACATTTCCAGGTATGAATGTACGCTAGGACTTGGAACTCAGGAAAGGAGAAGACCAGGAGTTTAGTATCTTCTCTACGGTGCAGTGAGTTTCCTGTTATATATATTGTATTGCTTATAATTTGTAATTAAATGGGTGGGAATAAGAGCTCAATATCGATGTTCATGTCGATATTGTATAACTTGTGTTTTATCGATAAAGTTTTAAATTTTCCGCTGCGTTTGTTTTATGTTATTTATTTAAATTAAGATATACAGGTTGTTGTCAGGAAATGTGGTAAGGCTGCTGGCTCTAATTAGGTCCGATCTGGTTTACCGGGGCTTAATTAGGGTTTCAGGCCGGACGTTCCTTAATTGAAATTAGGGGATGTCACAACATGTGTTATGTATGTGTGTATGTTAGTAGGCCAGTAAGGAAATATCATGTGATTCATATATCTACTGTTGTTCTGAATTTGCTATGATCCTATTATTGGCAATCCATTCTTTTTATTCCTTAGCTATGTGTGTTCTTGGCGTAAGTGTGTCGGGAAGGTATTATGGGGCCCGCACTAGCTAGGACAACGCGAGTACTTCCTGTTGAGGTACTGACCACCCCTAGTATTGTGTGTACCAGTGTAACGATCCTAAATTCTAACTTGTGCCACGTGTTAATATAGGTCGTAAGTGGACCCGTTTGCCGTGATACAAAGTTCAATTCTCGGTCGTTGATGCCGAGGTATGTTATTTTTGTGTTTGATATTTTGTATTATATTATATTAACCGAATATGTAATTCCAATGTCCAAAACCTGTGAGGACATTTAAGTGTGAGCGTTGGTGCGGGAAACAGATTAGCTCAAAGGTTTTGTGAAATAACGGGGTTTCGGGTGAACGTTGGTCGGGTAATTAGTAGTTCGAGGAATTTAAATGAATTAAAAACACTGACAAAATACAAAATAAATAATAATTAAAAGTTGTAAAACGTGTTCGATACGTTGGTACATCCGGGACGACGTAACAAGCGAGTCGTGGTACGAAACGGGTCTGGAAACGCGAGTATTGTGCAAGAAATCACTAAGTTAGGAGATTGTGTCACCTATGGAAGTCATACACTTGAGTCAAGTTTGGTGGATGGATCAAGTGGTGACCATTGGATAAGCCTCGGGTGTGACAGCCCCAAATTCCAAGGCCGCCCCATGGCTTCCCATTTCTTCTGCTAATGCATCAGAAACTTTTGCCACGTCACTCTATCTATTTTACCTGACATTCTCCAGTTTCATGCTAATTAATTCAATAATTTAATATTTTACAGCGGAAGTCTATAACCAAAAGAAATATACATAGAATTACTGATTTATCCTATAGTGGAAATCTCTTAAAGTACTGTACATATGGCGATCAACTATATCAGTTAATATATACAAGTACAAGTGTCAAATATGATCTCCCAGTTCCAAAATATTATACAAAATATCAAAATATAGATATTAACACACATACCAGCAAGTCTCGGCGTAAGTAAGTCAGATGTAATCGCCGAGAATCCTCTTATCCTTGCTAGTACTAGGATCTGCGCTCAGCCATCACAAAAGGTAGATGACGAGCCCAGTAAGTAAAATCCCAAGGAAAACCACCGTGCATCACAATTTGAGAATGTAAAATGAAATCAATAAATAGTGTTAAATAAACATGCGGAATTAAAGAAAAATGCAGATAACTGCCCAAAAGCTCATCGCATGAATATAAACACAAAGAGATACAAATGGGTGTGAACCAGCTAATCCTAGATGTGAACTGAGGACCAGGAGCCTTGTCGTGACCAACACCATCGACCCTACGACTGTGTCCTAAACCACACACTCAGCAAGCGACCACACAACCCGGATACATAGACAGAACCATAACCGTCCCAGTAGGAATGGAGTCAAAGATTATCAATAATAACAGCTCAAAGTAAATAACAATAAGTAAATGCAGTAGTGGTGTTTAGTTGGGTTTTACGTACTCAAAAATACGCACCCCGACTTCCTGGACCCGTCAGTACGCCCCACCTAGCTCCCCGATACTCAAACTATGGTTTCCCAGTCCCTGAAGTCCATTTATAGTGTTTAATACTTTTTGAAAACATATTATATAATTTTATGATATTACATCATATTTCCAAATTTTCAGTTGCGGTACTTTTTCCGCTATGTCGGGGTTCCAAAAATACCCGAAAAGTCATAGAACCACTTCTTTACCTTTTTTTCTAAATTTTTCATATTTTCTAGAATTTTCTCCAATTTTTCTGATATTTTTTAATTATTTTCCCTATTTTCCAGAAAATAATATATACATATAATATATATATATATAATTTTTATTTAATTTAATTTAATTTTTAAAAAAATATATTTTTTTAATTGGGGGCCCACCTGGACTTGCCTGGCTGGCCAGTCTGACCCGATTCTGCGTGCATGCGTCTCCTTCCCAGAGAGAATTTAGGGTTTAGGGTTTAGGGAATCCGGTCTACACCAGAGACGATTTCGCCTCTTCCCTTTTTTTTCCTCACTCTTTGCCTCTTCTTCCCTCCTTTCCATTCCTCTTCACTCTCAATCCATTGAAGACCTCAACAACCTCAAAATTTCACCACAAAACCCCGAGAACAACACCCAATTCTCAGATCACATGCATTTTTTAAAAAATTTGAATTACCCAATTTGTCACCAAATTCATGCAAATCCGAGTAAAACCAATGTAATTCATCGAAACACAACTCATGAACATAAATCTTCACAGAAACAGTTAGAAATTCACTCCAAAAATCCGAATTCACCACAACCCATTTTAATAGAAAATTCAAGAACAATGAGAGTAGATTACCTTATATCTCGTTGTTTGATTGCCTAATCCAACCTCCAAACCCCTAGTTGTATCTCTAAATCCACGATTTCTTTCCTCAGAACTCTGAAATCTTGGTTGAGAAAAATGGTTTTTGGGTTTCCATGTCACACGATCGGTGGTATATATATATATTGGTGTTTTAATCTCACGTGCACTCTCATCTCGAGGCTAATCCAACAGCCACTGATCACCTTGTGTCGCTAAATTCCTGGACACCCTATCATGACACCATGAGTCTCGAATCTTTCCATTGCGCATCTCGAGAAACATCCTAGATGTACTAATTATTCAGTTCAAACTATAGGATTTTATTATAATCCAATTGATTTAACTCATAACACATATTCTAGTCATCAATAAATTCCATAAATTTGTAAATAGGGTCACATTAACTTCCCGACTACTCGGCACCCTGTGCCCCATGTCCAGCACGCTTCCCGAGGCGGTCCCACACTTAGTGTGCCTAATTGATTTACAACTTAGCCTAAAGTTATATTGAAATTTCATTATATTTAAAATCTAAATTAGAGTCATGCTATATTGTTTAAAATCTAACCACACCCCAACGCCCGGCCTCACCGCTACCGTACCCTCGCGTTGGCGTGTACTACGACACAAAACCCCGTTACTCAACCTCGCCCGACAAGTAAATATAAATACACACATGTGATGAATAATACACTATAATAATAATTTAATTAATACATCACAGAATTCAGTAAAACAAACATATACAGTACATCCCTAGGTACGGTCACGCCTAACCTATCCGTGGTGTCCACGTGTCGTCCAAGCTAGCGCCCTAATCTGAAATTAATTAAAATAACGACGTTAATAAATAACGGGTCGTTACATTGGGATTCGTGTGTGCAAGGGATGAGAGGGGGTATATAAACCCCAACCACCACCTTTTCTCTCTCATCTCTCTCATTTCCCTCACATCTTGTTTTCTCATCTCTTTCATCGAAATCTCAACGTGAAGAACGGAGGGTTTCGAGGAGATTCGTCGCAATTTTACGCTAAAGGAACGCTTGAATTTGAAATCTAAGGTGAGACCTTGGTTCTCCACGAGTTTACTTATGTTTTGGCAGTAGTTTTACGTGTTTTTGTTGCGATAATTTCGAACAACAATTTGGGAAAAATTAGTTTTTATGATTTTTTTTTGTTGGATTGGTGATCAAATGGAGGATCAAAACATGATTTGTGAAGTGGTTTTGAAATTTGAAGGTGTTTTAGATTTTTGAGAATTTTGTGTGATTTCAGAAAATCGATAGTTTGGTCAAGTTTTAACGTGAGCCTAAGGTGGATTGGTGTGTTGTTGGATATTTAGTTGAAGTTGGGATAGGCTCAAAGCACGACGACGCGAGCCGGGGTGTCGAAAACTTCAGTTCAGAGGCGTTCTGCAAAAGATGTCGTGGCGACGCCGTGAGTATTCCTGCTCACGACGTCACTCACATATGCTCACGATGTCACTCACGTACGTCTTGGGTAGGAGCTTCTGGGGAACGCACCGTGAGGACGCCGCCACGACCAATGTGGTCATGGCATCACTCACATACGAGTTAGGCAGTGAACATTATCTCTATACCGTGGAGACGCCGTCCAAGCCATTGGACACCATGACGTCCCGGCGACGTGTCACTGTTCACAGGGGTGAATTTTTATAAAATTTTCGAAAATTTCTGGGGATCTCTCAGGTATCCTAATGGGTCAGAATACGACCTAATACCCGAGTAATCGACCCAAATGGATGAACGAATAAATTATAAAAATTTTGATAAAATAAGGATAATTAATGGGAATTTCAACTTAAATGTATATTAGGGATTTTGAACATTAATGGGACACGGGAGGTCATAGGAGACGTGTCGGGGGTTCGTTGAGTGCGTAATAGTTGGATTACAGGTAAGTAAACCAGTGAGAACTTTTACAATTATTTCTTGAACTTTAATTTGTTGTTATTACTCTGTTTATCATCATATCTGTTGGAATCTCTTTTGGCTGAGTGGTCCATTGGCAAGGGGTTCATGGTTATTATACATCTATGATATGAGCTCTATTCTAGACGCTGTTGATATCTCCCGATTGAGTGTACGCTGGTGTGACGGCCCCGAATTCCCAATGCATTTGGGTACGCCTGGCCTAGACCCGTGCAGGTCCCGAGTCAGTTCTCAGCGAACCTGACGAGCCTAGTCAGCCTCAAAACATCAAAATTTCACGTTTTATGAAAGAGTTATTGCAATTATAACACAGCGGAAGCAAAAATCATATTCTAATCAAATATTGGGAAATAACTCAATCAAAAGGAAATTAGGAATCTATATAAATGTGGAAAACCCAACATGTTCAGTTCTAAGTCAACAAAATGGATTGATGGAATCCACCTCAAAACATATTCCCTAATTCCAAAACAATCATATATGTATAAACGTGATACAAAAAGAAATAAACATGAGCCTACATCTCGGTACCTCACGTCCAGCTGCTCACAAAAAGTCTCCTAGGCAAGGTCCCTTGCCCCTACTGCTCTCCGTCCTATCTGCACCCACCGTCACAAACTAGACGGTGAGTAACTGAGAGAAATCGAAAGTAAAGCCAGAAGAATATAACAGTAATTCATGAAATAACAAACAAGACAGTCTAAATATCATGCGGGTACTGAAAGACATGAATTTAAATAATCAAGAATGCATGATAGATAGACTGAAAATGATAGCAATCGAAACATGTGTGTTCCACGAGTCAAGAGAGGCAATAAGTGGTCTAAATTCCACAACAATACCACAAAAATCCACAACAATCCAGTACATGGTATCACACAATCACTAGGGGTGGTCAAACACTCGTGCGCTCGAGTGCCCGCGTTTTATCCCTTCTAGTGCAGGTCGCATGTACCTTCGACACACACACTTATGCCAAGAACACACATACAAGGAATATGGAATGGAATGCCAATAATTTGATAATAACAAACACAAAGAAATAGAAATGAATCACATGATATTTTCTTAGCTGGCTTACTAACGTACAAATGCTTTTTAAGGCAAGTGTACTTACCTGAACTATCGCGACCCGCGTAATAAACTCCGAGACTCTGATGCGTCCTCCACGACTTCCCGACTACCTGATAAGGTTTTAAGTCTCAAATATCAGTTTAAGTCCTTATATTTAGTCTTAGGGTGAGTCTATAAATTTATTTTAGGATTGTTTGTTTAAGCGACTCAAACTGTTGGGAAAAGTCCCCCGATATGGTGAATATATTCCTACTTCTATAGGTTATGGGTCTTAACATAAACTTGTCCCTCTCATGGCCCTTATTGGGCCCTAACTCAAGCCCATTTACATACATAATGATATTTCTAATTCATCCATACTCTCTCTTTTATTTATTTATTTATTTATTTATTTATTTATTTACACACACACATGTTATGACACACGACACTAAGTACACCCCACTGTGAGGTGTACATAACACCCCACTGTTGTGTGCACCCCGCTGTTTTACATTCCATTCACACAACACACACATGCATGCACACCACCCCACTACCAAACTGTCCGCACCCCAACTCCATATTACCTTGGCTGTCCAGTCCACCCACACCCCATCACGCACCCCAACTGTGGGGTGTACATGCATACACATGCACACCCACATGCACACACGTGTATGCATGCACATGCATACACATGCATGCACATGCACACACCACACACCGCAAAACCGCCCACACCCCACCTTGATCGTCCACCCCCCGGTGGGTGTACACACACGATCACACACCACACCCCATCCGTGGGGTGTACATGCACATACAAGCACACCCACATGCACACAAAAAAAAAACAGTTTTAAACAAGCATAACAGTGAGAAAGGAGAGGAAGAGAGGGAGATATCGAGATGCGAGAGAGAGGCCTCGGTAAGGAGTGACCTCGACCACCACCTGGTCCGGCCCGGGGCCGGTGGTTATGAGAGAGAGTCGAGAGTGAGAGAGCAACCCGAGAGTGAGAGAAGGACCGAGAGGGAGAGAGAGAGAGCAAACCGAGAGAGAGAACCGAGAGTTCAAGAAAAGAAGATGAGTGCTTACCTCCGGCGTCTCAGCTCCGGTCACCGGCGAGGAGGAGAGGCTAGTGGTGAGATGAGGGAGATGGAGGCCGTGAGTGTTGATGAGAAGAGAGACCGTGAGAAGAGAGTGAGGAGAGGTTACGTGAGAGAAATGAGTGAGCATGGGAGAGTGACGTGAGTGAGGGGTGTTTAAATGAAGTGGTGAGGTGAGTGACGTGTGTGAGATGGTGAGATAAGTGTGTAAGAGAGTGACGTGAGTGAAGAGATATATGTGAGGTGTGTGTTTTATATATATATATATATATATTATATATAAAAAGGAGATGTGAATAGTAGATGAATAGTGGGTTAGGTAATGTGTTGTCACATGCCTAGCTCTTCATCTTCCTCTACACACACATCTCGAGGCTGATCTATGGGTTCTCCATTATTGGATTGTGTCACCTTTACAATCATATCCCATGGTTCATTTGTTATGAAATTATCCAACACCCGCGTTCAGTCGACGTTCCCCAATCCGTCTGGCCTCCTCGGTTCGTATTTCTCCGTCACGCGCATAGTTTCGCCTTGTCTTGTACAAATAAATAATTTATTCAACAATTCTTTTAATTATGTTCTTTATTGTATTTTTCTCCCCCGTTTACCTAGACGAAAACTCACCTATTTTAAAACTCGCCCGAATGGCTCGTGACACGCATTTAAACTATAATACTATTACACACATCAAAGAATCATAAAATTACCTCGGTGTCGACTCCCAAGGCTCGAAATACAGTCCAGTATCGCGTGGCCGAGTCACGGTCCTGACACATGTCACACAAGTCAGGTTAAAAATCGAGGGATGTTACAGCTTGGGGCTCTTATCGGGGTCTATGTATATCTCATAGTCGCAAGGGTTATGGCTGGTAGGCTGTGTTCTCGTCCTGAACCCGAGTCTTGTAGGTTATTCCTCGACTCAAAGACTATTGTCGGGACTCCTTGCTATTCTATTTCGTTACTCAGACATTCACATTTCGATTGATCTTTTTACAGTCTTATACATTTCATGCGTTTCTTATTCCTTTCTTTATATCAGCGTGAATGTGGACTGATGGTTATTTATTTCAAAATGTTGTATTATTGTTCTGTTTGGCGTTACTTATCTGGACTCGTCATTCTTGTGTTTGACGAAGTGCAGATCCACAGTCCAACAAGGAGAAGGCACCAGAGCTTAGAGATTTGCTTTGAAGACACTAGAGCACGCATTTTCACTTGGCTGAGTAGGTGGTTTTTGTATTATTGTATATATATATGTTGTTTTGAAACATGAATTTTGGGTATATGAGATATTCTGGGCATGTATATCTATTGGGTTGTTCTCCTCTGACTGATCATTTATGATGATATATATATGTGGGATTTCCACACTCTAAGATTTATTATCTCTATATGGTTGTGATTATTTGATTAGTTTGAGCTTTTGTTTCCGCTATATTGATGATAACTCACTAATCAATGTTATGAACTTGTAAATAAATAGTAAATAGTAAGGTAAGGCTGACTAGACTTGCGTGACTCGTCGAGACGAGCTCAGAGTTTCACGTAAGTTTAGGCCAGGTGGGGACTAGTTTAGGTTTGAAAACTAGGGTCGTCATAACCTGGGTACTGGATTTGAAAGGTGTTGCGATGCCACTATTTTTCATGCTTTGCGATGTTGCGACATTGTCCGGTGAGATCTTGCGAGGTCTTTATCGTTTTGCTATAAATTAGATCACTTATGGGTCTCTTTTGATTCTTAGAACACACATGTTTTGTTGTTATCTATCAGTCTGCTTTATCATGCACCTTGATTGTTTATTTATCTCTTTCAATTACCTCATGATATTTGGACTGTATTATTGATAAATCATAAATTATTATTATATTCTTCTAGCATTACTCTCGATTTCTTTCAGTTACTCACTGTCTAGTTTGTGACGGTGGGTGCAGATAGACCGGAGTGCAGCAAGGGCAAGGGCCCCATTCTTGGCAACTTTCTCTGAGGACCTATTGGAGTAGAGCACTCCATTAGTATTAAAGTAGGTTTATTATTTGTTGCTCGTATATTGTTTTTAGAAATACTATGTTTGGCTTAGTTGGGAACTTTGAGAGATTTGATATCATGTATGTTGTCTATTTTGATGACACCTGATTGTACATGAATATCCTTTTATTCGGGGTTTCCACATGAATAGTATTTTCCTGATTTCCCTTTGATTTGAGTTATTTTCTATACTTATAGTCTATTTCCACTGCGTAATATTTGATAATTGCAATAACTCACTTCATAAATTTATAATCGAATGAATTGAGGCTGACTAGACAAGTTTAAACTCGCCGAGCACCAATGCGAGAGCCTATAGGGGTCTAGGCCGGGCGTACCCAATTGCTTGGGAAATTGGAGCCATCACATATATATCTATTGCGGAGCAGCGAGGCATGCTTTATTTTCTTTTTTTTTTTGAGGTCTTCTGTTTTTTATTTTTTAATATGAAAGAAACAACTTGTCTATATTAGAGTCAAATCCATAACCTTTTAGTCTCAAACCACGTACTAAAACATTGAGCCACTCAATTAATTATGTATGCCTTTTTATTGAATATTGGAGGATTGACTATAAAAAAAAAATAGTGTTTTTTTCTTAACTTCAATGAGAGTCAAACCCGCAACCTCTCCAAACTTGTATTTTGTCAAGTGATGCTACAATGACACCCTAAAGTCACACCCTAATGACGTGATATGTAGGCCTCACATAAAAATGAATGTGCGAAAATAGTTATCGATGCATAATATGTGGAGTGTGTATCTCGAGGCGCGTATTAATGACTCCCAAAGATGCGGGCCTGCATGCCACGTCAAGGGATATGATTTTGAGATGTCATTGTAACATTTTCCTTCTTAAAAACTAGTCCTTAGTGATATATTAAAACAATAATAATAAAATAGATCTGGATCCAAAACACTTGGCAACCACGTTCCCTTGCATCAAGCATATGCATCTACATTGATACTACATTCCTCAATATTGCAAAGACGGGTCACTACTCATAGGGGTACACACAAATTGCACTAAACCGCGAATCCGGTCCTATACAGATCAATCATCATTAATTGTATTTGTGACGGCCCTAATTTTAAACAAAATAAGATATACCATGTTTGTGTAAACTAGGAAACTCTAACTCACTTAAAAGCTTGTGGGGCCTACAAATTAAGACTATGAGACACTAGGGTTTGGAGTGGCCAAGACTTTTGATTTTGAACAAACCAATATGGAAAGTAATAATGAAATCTCATTATTTAGAAAGTTAGATTTTTTAAATCTTGAAACCCCTAAAATTCAAGGTACATCGAATGTAGTCAACTTGGTGTGCAAGGAAGGGAGAGAGAATATCATATGTATTATAATATCTCGAAGAGTATCAACTCTAAACTATAGTATTTTAAAGATTATGCTTATTCTTAATTTTTTTATTACGCTTCAAACCTTTTTGTAGGTTGTATGTTGCAAGTATACATTTTTTTTGTGCTTTTGTGAAAGTGTATGGTACAGATTTGTAGACGACATAGATTTGCGAAGAAAAGTATATGCTATATATAGATTTGTGAGATGTATGTTGTAAATTCGTCATTCATGAGATATATGATTTTTGTGATTAATTTGATTAAGTTTAATTTTATGAATCTTTAGATAAGAAAACGTCAATCCATGAAACTTGAACCAGTTCGATCCGCATTTTGCAAATTTGATTAAGTTGAATTGATGAATTATTTAGATTGGATTAGACTATAATTTTTTAATCCATAATAATTGATTCGAATTATGGATTGACTCTATTTGAACTAGATCTAATCCGAATGCACCCTAGGTACTTCTAAGCTTTTAGTTTAGTTTTTATGGCTTTTCAGAGGACAGCTCATGCTAGTCCTTTCTGAATTCTGATACAGAGAGAGTGCCCTTTATACTAACAGAACAGAATCCAATTTGTCCCATTAAAAACAAACTTTCATATCTAGATTGGCTTGGAACTAAATGTACAAGAGTAGAAAATACATTGACAATAGTTGGATACTTGGTTATTCTAATTACAAGAAAAAAATTAATTTGGCCTTTTCATTCACACTATAACAAACTAATAAATATTAAACATCTCAAGAGGGAATTTTTGCGCACGCTATCAGGATTTATATAATGAGTTCAGTCCAATCATTTCACCAGGTCATTTGATAACAAATAGCGGAAGGCGAAGTTATGCGGCGCCCACTCGACAATCTTGCGGGATTTTCCTTGCAAGTATCTCTGCATTGTATCACCTACACTCTTGGGAGCAAAATGTTGGATCATCTCCACCACACCGAAAGAGGATAAGCCTGAGTCTTTTGCAAAGGATTCTATGAGTTTCGGCATAAGTAATTTTTGGTCATTGCGTATGCCTAATGTGGCCTGAATATACTCCTCTTTTGCCAGTTCCAGCTCCTGAAACACTCTCTTGGGCGTGTATACCCGAACCTGTATGAAGAAGATGCAAAAAATCAACACTAGTACTGCATTTTGAGCAAGGATAAAACTGAAGTAGCTCCTCATTCTTAAGACTCAACGAAGACTTTAACACAGCGAGAATTATAAGAATTTCAAATGGAAGAGAAAGTTGAACAGACAATTAAGATCGATAGTTTACCGCAGGATCGGAATGGCTTCCGGAACAAAGTGCAAAATGCAAAAGGGGTTCAGGCTGTGTGATGCAATACGCAAGCCGTTCATCCCCAGCTCTAAACTTCGTCCTTGAAGAAAAGAACATCCAAAGCCACTGCAAGATCGACGTAGTTTTAAATGAATTTTGCATTAGTAGAAACATTGAGTCGGAATCGGATAACTATATCAAATAGGTTGGTGTTTTAAAAGAAGTATCAGAAAGAAAACTATGGACAGTTATGATATGTATTATGGAGTGTTATTGTGGACATAAATACCATAAGAAAATTATACAAATTCGAGAGAGAAAGATCAACCTGTCCTGGACGAGGAGTTCGACACCCTAGTATAGAACTCTGTATCATGTCTGCACTTATGGTGTGACCTCCCACATTATAAGCAGCCTGCATAAGGTTAGTGCCGTCAAAATAAAAGATTTCATCTTGAAAATAAGTCATCTCGCATTTTTACTCACCTTAAGGATTAAGGACATTCTTTTTGCACTGCTTTGTGGTATCCCATAAACTAATAGTGCCTGTAAAACAACAAAACAAAAAGTAAATTACTATTGTTTTATGATGAGATCCAGATTGCATAAATTCAACTTCAAGAGTCACAAAGTTATTGGAATTTAGATTATCACATGCATCACCAACGCGTTATATATGTTGATCCAGAATGCAAGCTTTTCTTCATGCTTCATCTTTTTAGGATCGACGTCTTTCAGTCGACAAACAAGCGACCTGGCACAAGAAAATTTGAAGCGTCAAGTGATATTATCAAAAATATGAAACAGTACATCTAACCACATATAAACAGTACTTCAAGAATTCAGAAACACTTGATCATTTAAAGACAGTTCAAGTTTAAAACTCATTAACTGGGTAGGCAAAAGGCAGGTCAACACTAAGTTTGGATGTGTCATTAACACCTAGTGTCAACGGCGGGTCGACCTAGTAAATAAGGGATTAGTTGTAAGATACTACCACTCACTTATAAATTTTTAGCCTGTCGTCAATGCCATTCATCATGTGCTTCTCTCTGCAAATGGAGGGAATTTCAACCATCATGCTGTACGGTCCGCTGAATTCTTTCAACCCTTCGACATGGAAAGGGTTGTATAATTTTGCATCAGAGGGAGAAACTTTCTGGCACTGAGCACTCCACATATCAAATTGCTCCTCAGGAGAAAATGCACTTGGTGACGAAAAGGATGAAATAGGAGAATACGAAATTTCGTGATGCACAAGAGGGGGGTCTGAAATTTTGCAGTATATGGTGGACATGCATTTCACCATATCTTCAGTTATCCTGTTTGGTGTCTCAGGAACATGATCTGCAATGCGAGTGCCAAGATGTTCGGCCAGACTGGTCACACTTGATGTAGAACTCTGAATTATTGAATAAAACCGTTTAGTTGAAGCTAAAGAATGTAGAATCTTCACTGCCAACCATAACTAATAAACAGAAATGTGTGAAGAAAATAAGGTACCTCCATAAAAGACAATGGCTGGGAAAAGTATAGACGTGCATCATTTGCTTCACTTTTCATGGGAGGTGAACTCCTAGTTGGATAATAAGCCGAACGCTGAGATAGTGAAGAATCAGTGCGATATATACCGGAATCTAATAGCTTCTCAGCCACCCCGCAAGTATCAGATTCTTTCAAAGGGTAGAGAATTGAATGTCGCGGCACTTGTAGCTGATTAAAATCAACACTTGGTCCATTTTTTGTTTTTGTATCATTGGCAACTTCAACTGGTTCCCCTCTTGGCATACATGGGGATGCTTTTATTTTGCCATTCTTCATTGTTGGAGATACCAAAGAAATTTGTTGCTCGAATGCTTTCCTGTACAATGAGAGAAGATGCTGCTCTAGATATACGACTTCCAGCTCCAGTACCGCAATATCTCTGATCAGTTGCTTTGCAGGCTGATTCTGAAGAAAGTCGATTTAAATTGGTCAATTGAACAAGCTTGTAAAGACATAAAAAATGGTCAATGAAAACTTACATCCATGATGAAGGAACAATAGCACGCGTTTGTTCATGATACATTAAAATAATTGTTTTGGCAGTTAGAGCTTGAGGCCTCTCTTCTACAATTTTACTACAACAACAATAACATAGCCTCAGTTCCAAATTAATTGGAATCGGCTGCAGTTATACTAACACTTATTATAAGTTGTTGAGGTGCGACTTCAAGTGGCTAAAAACATTAATTCCAAAGTAGCAGAATGGACTAGATAATTCAGTTGGCAATTGACTCAGATTGCTGTTACGTGATTAATAAATACTTGCATATAAGTACAAAGATTTTTTTTGAAATGGAACCAAGGAAAGATCTACCTTCGGCTCTGGGCTCTCATTATATGCATCATGGGAGGAAAGTCCATACCCGAGCGCCTTCTCTAGGGCCATTCGTACCATAAATTGCTCTTGTAACCGTTTCTCGAGCTGCAGAATCTGCAAAAAGATATAAGAGGACACAAATAAGTTTGATGCATACAAAAAGAGAAACCTTAAATACAGCCAAAGAACGACCAACCACAAAATTTGTCTAAATAGTAAGTAATCAAAGTCCTGCAAATTCAGCTCTATACCTCTTGCTTCAAAGAGCTTTCAAGTTTGTTGTTAGAGAATTGTTTTTTCAGCTCAATAACGCCTTCCATTGCCTCCAAATCCTTGCATCACATAAGACACAAACTAACAGCATTTCTCAGTATTCTTTTTATTTGCAGCAACAACAACAAAGCCTCAATCCCAAATTAGTCAGGGTCGGGCTACATGGATCAAACTCTTCCATTGCGCTCAATTTAGTGCAATTGAATCCTTTCTACCCTTCTAGCTATAATGCCCAATACAATGAATTTCAGTTAAAAGCCCCTTGAACATTAAAACATAAGGGTCATGACACCACTTAGTTATCAATTTCATGGTATTAGCATTTCCAGAACACAAAACCCGAATATCCAGCGCGTAATTCATTTCGACTACAGAGAATTACCGTTAACAAAAGTAGTAGAAGGAATGGGAATCTTACCTTCTTGCCGCGATTAGAGCTCACCGGAGAAACTTGCAAGCCATCTAGTTCCACCCTTTTATGAGGATCACTGTAATTGTAAGCAGAAATGCTCCCAAATCAATATAAGATGGCACAAAAGCAGTGGCAAGGTGTTCTATATATAGACCACAAATTGAGGGGAAATAAAGCTTAATTAGTAGCTATGACTTCACTAACAATGATCATATTCAACATTACACATTGGTTTTGCATCATTAACAGAAACTAACATATATGATAAAGAAATCACCGCATTGAGCAGGGCTGATTAATTGAGTTACCTCATAGAACGACTATGTCTCGAACCCCGCCGCGCCGATTTCAATGGCTCCAAGGATGGCTTCTGGCATTTCATTTCCAGCATTTCCACCCACAAACCTTCCCTCTAAACCCCTTAAAAAATACACCATTTTCAGTCAGATTCCCAACCAAACTAAGTTAAGAGCCCCCAAATTTACAGGCACAACAACACAACCAACCAACAAACATTACAGATCAAAAGAGAAAGCAAAATACCTTAATGGGTAGTTGAAAAGATGAACCAAAACCCAAAATGGGTACCCCAGAAAAAAAGCCCTCTATCAACTCAAATCCTTGAATTTTTCAGTACTTTGAAGAAGACCCAGAATTGCTTTTTCATCACAATGAACAAAAATATTAATCAGAAACAACAAAACTGAACCATTTAATCAGTCTTTGCTCTTCTTCTTTGGCATTGCACGCCCAACTTTCTAGCTTTTGTGTGATGGTCTTTTTGGCATTAAAAGAAGAAACCCAGTTTGAGTGAGTGGACTTTGATGTCAACAACGTCAACATGGACACACAATCATATCTTTAGCGACAAAACCCAGTAAGAAAACGTTGCTAATCACTCTAATTAACTATTGCTTTCACTAGTCCACTGTTGAGTTTGGAAGATAGTGGTGGTGGGAGAGTTGGTGAACACTGAACTACTTGTCTTCTCCACAGTTCCCACTGTAGTGCACAAAATCTGTGATTCCCAATTTTCAACGGCACCCTTGTTGATGTTAACATTGAATTAATTGTTTGGTGCGATTACTGTAACGGCCCGTATTAGGAAAAATGTGCATGGGGACTATCAAAGGTCAAGGAGACTTTTGATGCTCAAAGTGACTTTATCATGAGTTATGAGTTGAATTCTCAGACCCCTTTTTGCTTTTCTTTCTTCTTTGCCAATTGCCACACTTGTTGCGACTTCTTGTCTAAGTAAAAAAAAAACGTACAACTGAATTAATTTCTCTCATGTCATCACATCTGATGTGGTAACCTTGTTATGGAGTTGTTTTGATCCGGTAAGATTTATGCCATAAATAACTGCTGAATAAAGTGTAGCCATTTTTTTTTTGTTAAGGCGTGAGCATTGATTATTCGTGTGTTACATATGATTTATTTTTATTTTTATTTTTGTTTTTATTTTATTTTTTTGTAAAGTGTTACATATGATTTGATCTTTAGAAGATGCTCCAAAGCCACCTAAAGTCACACCCAGGTATTTGACAAAAAAAAGTCACACACAAGTGACGTGTGTGAGCTCACGTGAAAAGGGTAGCGCTAGGGATGCAGGTGGGACAGAGATTCTCCACCAACTATTCTCACGGGGGAGGGGGTCAAAAACTTTAAAAAAGCGACTTAGAGTTGTAAAGAAAGAGATTTTAATGATTAAATTTTATATTTATAATTTATTTAATCTTTTTTTAGATATTATATTAAAAAATAGTGAGGGCGAGAAATTTTAATCGGAGAATCCCCGCCCCGCCAAAAATGGGGATGAGGCGGGGGATTGCATTCCCCAACCCACCTGTGTCCCTAGTGTGCACAATACACATAGTTCTCAGTGCATAAAACACTGAGTGTCTATCCCAAGGCACGCATGGACAACTCTCAAGGATGTGAGTCCATACGTTTCCACACCCACTGTGACTTTGGGGTGCCATTGTAGCATTTTCTTTGATTTTTTTTTTGTCACAAGAAATTGATTCCATTTTGATATGTCATCTTGCCATTTAGAACTTTGAGGTACATCAATGAAACTCAAGTCGATAACATTGTACAACTTTCTAACAAAGTATACTACTCACAACTACAACACGACCCAAATTGAACTCTCTACTTGTTTCAGCACCAATTAGGTAGCAGCTTTGACTCTTACCAGTTATGACTTTGATAGATACCAACAATGACAAAATCAAGTTGTTTAAAGCATCTCAAACTAGACATACAAATACCACTAACGTTTTGAGTTGGTACCGCGAAAACCAAACTGAAGGATATATGTTGAGTTTTACCAAAAAAAAAAAGAAGGATATATGTTGAGATGGAGATTAAATGTGTTGAAACATGTAGGGCTTGATTATAAGATGATGACGAGCAATTAAGGGGGTAAAAGGATGGCCTTAAAAGGGCTGAAAGGGAAAGGGAAAGGGAATGTAAAGGAAACATAGGATTCTTTGCGGAGAAAATATGGTTTATGCGGTGGGGTTTTTAATTTATTAATTTTTTCTGTTTTGGTGTGTTTTGTGTAGATGCACCTCTTTGAGTAGTTGTCCAATGCCCAACAGGCTAACACTTTGTTGCAAAACTAGTGGAACAAAATAAGTGCAGCTTTGAGTCTTTGACCTTTCATAATGCATACAAAGAAAACAGGTGTGTGATGGCCACTTTAATTCTTGCTCTGATGGGGACATTAGAAAAGTGTATCCCCATCACTTATTTGCAAGAGATGCAATATTGCTGACACGAATATGACGAGTGGACATGTTCTTGGACTAGTAACGTACGTACATTATGTACTTAGATATATATATATATATATGGTTGTGATTTATATGTTACTCACATATTAAGCACCAACATTAGCTTGATTTGAATGTATATGTGGTTTTAATCTTTTGATCAGAGAATTGTCAAAATTGGACTCTCATCCTATTTGCTCCTTGTTTGCACCGAAAAGAAAAAAGCTAAACTCGAGATCACTGGTTAAGAAACAAGACTCTTGTTTGGTTCATTTATGGTAACTTACAGTGTTAGTTTAGAGATATCTTCTTGGAGTTAATATTTTCATGTTTGGTTCAACTTTAAACTTCTAGGGAAGTTTTAAATTTTTAAACAATAAAATATATGAATTGACATAAATAGCCGTCAAATAAGAGAGTGATGAGTAATAAAAGGGTCATTAATGAGAGTTAATTGTGTCTACAACTCCTGAGAGATAACTCTCTATAGGGGGTGGGGGAGATATCTCTCATTGTTCCCTGTAAGTTGAGAGATAACTTGCAGAGAAGTTGGACAAGCAAATAAGATCAGTTCTTAACTCCCAGTAAGTTATCTCTCGGGAGATAACTCCACCTCCAACCAAACAAGGTCAATCATCGCGCCAACCAACTGTTGAGAATTATTCATTGTTATCACTTATCACTTATATTTGGTAATGTACTTAACCATCAGCATTAATATTCAATATCTTGAAAGACAATCTTTATATAAATCATTTTCTGTCTTAATTACATATAACATTTTGTCAAAGTATCCGTGATTCACTGACGAATATTGAATTATTAATGACTTTTTTTTTGAGAAAGAATTATTAATGACTTTAAAGCTAGAAAAACATGCAAGTACTTAATTTTTATTCGTTCATGCCCTTTTTTATAATGAACTTCTAATATCAATGGATCCCTAGCTATTAATTAAAGATGACCTATGCCAATAAATTAAGCAACATTCTTTAGAAATTCAATATGAGCAAGCGTAACCTACAATTGAACTGCATTTTCAGTATAGAGTCAAACAAGATCCTATCAAAGTGTTCATCAAACATAAGTTAATTATATGTTGCCACTTGCCAATGTCATGGAAGAAGAGTCTCAAGGACAAAGAACATGTAAAAAAGGACTAGTGAACATTTATAGGAATAAATATGCACACAACTTGTATATAGTACTATATTACTATAGGAAATTAATTAAAAAAATAAAAATAAAAAAAACTCTTGTGGTGAGACAAACAGCCTAGACAAACTATAGGTGGTGAAGGCATGCATGTGAATCCTCGGTTCATTTAGTCAAAGAGAACAGAGTGTTATTGGTTCAGAATGGACATGTTAGGTCGGAGAGTCATGTTCAATCACCAACTCCAAAATATATATGGCAACTTTTTGTACCCAATCATTCATGCCAAAAATTTAATTAGAACTCAGTTGACTAAAGTTTTCCAAATTTATAGTATATATGTTTGTGACCTGGAAAGTCTGAAGATCGTGTCTCATTATCAAACAAACAAATACTCAATTGAGTGATGTTTTCAAGAAAAAGGAAAAAAGGAAAAAAAAAAAAAAAAAACTCAATTGAGTGATGAAGTAGAACTATACACAAATACTAGGTTATTTTCAATTACAGCTTAATCTATATATATGCTTAGTAGCAAAACATAAGAAAAATATAAGCCATTGATAAATGTAGCGTGAACTTTATTTTTTGGTCAATTATATTACGAATTTGAACTTTACATTTTGTTACAATTTTAGTGCACCTGATGAAGATAAATTGTGATGCCGTGACTAGTTGAATTTGGTAAAGTTCTTGCCACATGAAACATCGAATAAAGAGAAATTCAACAAACCACGTCAACACAATTTATAGAAATTCATGGACCCAGAGAGTGTCGGGCTGCACACACACAAAATCAATTGACTTGTGTTATGATTCAATCTACACCACTTATATACTGCACTGCCAACTCTTATTATATTTCTGATGTGAGATTATATATTCCAACACCCCCTCTTAAGTGTAATTAGGTCTGGACTAGTTGTCACTTGCCAAACACGACCTACTCTTATAGGTTCATATATACAAACATGCTTAGACCTACTTTTATAGGCTCTAAGTCCACAAATGGGTCTAGACTTCATCGCTAACCCAACCAAATTTTCAAATACAAGCCCAGGATCGTTTCGCTCTGATACCATATAGAAATCCATGGACCCAAAAAGTGTCGGGCCACACACGCACATGTGGGTAATAAATGGAATTAGAGCCCATTTTCGCACAAAACCAATTAGCTCCTAAGATCCAATCTGCACCACTTATATATCACACCAACTTTTATTATATTTATGATGTAAGATTATATATTCCAACACAATTGATTTAAATTAATTAAGTATTATAGTCTAAAAAAATTAAGTATTTTGTGCTAGAATTGCAACAACATGAAAAAGAGTTGAAAATACGTGTTAGATTTACAACAAAAAGTATAAAAATAAAAATAAAAAAATAAAAAGTTTGCTTTTAATTGTACACCAACTCTACATTTTTTTTTTTGGAGAAAACCAATCCATATATATATGGATCCAAAATTTAGTTATTCATGGCCAAAGCAAAGTGAAATCAAGTCTCACGAATGCCGAGCAAAAGGAGTAAAGGGCCAATGCCTTTACTAAAAGTAACTTAGAGAGTTGCTTGTGCATGCATGAACTGAATGAATTAGAAAACAAAGGTTGCTCCACTACAACCTTTACTACTAGCGAAATCAGTACAAGTACACACATAATGCATGGCATGGCATGGCTAACAATAGGAGAGTAACAAAGCAATGCATTTGGAATCTAAATCAATTACCTTTACTTTCAACGCTTTTTATGTTGATGATATTTTTAGATTTCTTTCTTTTCCGTCTTTGTTTGACAGGTTTTTTTCTTCTCTTTTTAAAAATAGATTCTTCAATGAAGATCCAAAGGGCCCCCATCTTGCACCACGCGTGTCTTCTTTGTGTGGTTTTGATCCAATCTTTTGCAGTCAACAAATAACAATATATACAGCCTAGCTAGCTTTCCCTTCAATGGAGAAATATGACATTCTGTCACCGTTGGTTCAATGGGCCTAATTATCGGAATGTCCTCTCACATGGTCTAAAATTCTCTTGTGGTCTTGCTTTAATGGGATCAAAATTTACGTTGGTGTTGTATTAAGTTTTTCTTTTTCTTTGTGTTTTGGTAGTTTACATATTAAGTATTTTTTCGAGGAATCAATCGTAGAGGTGGGATGATGATTTTTCTACCATAAAGTCTACTAATCAACTATATACTGGGCCGATGCTAGGCATGGGCGGGGCGGGCGACCGCCCTAGGCCCCACCCACACTCAAGGCTCCCTATATTTTCAGCCATTCTGCATTTTTTATTTTTTTGTTTTTTTTTCTATTTTTTGATAAGATTAGGCATTGGTGGACTGTTGCTAAAGTATCATCTTTGTACAAATTTGTTGGGGTTCATTCATGAAAACTCATTTTAATATGTAAGTACTCATCTCAATGTATATTGAGTAGATCTTAACAACTAAATCATTCAATGCATGTTTTATGTCACACAATTTTTTTTTTTGTTGGGAACACGATAATTTATTTTATATGTTATGTTTACTCCTTTAAATGAGTTTTTTCTACAATCTCAAAATAAATAAAGTTTTGGTCTCAATAAATACATAATAATAAATAAAAGAAGTTTACATCTCCACCAACTAAATTTAATAAAACCAAAATCAAAACAAATTTTTTTAAAATTAAGTTTGAGTAAGAGAATAGTTAGCAATATATGTAAACTTTTTTTTTTCACAATATGTAAACTTAACTATAAGTACAAAAAGCACACCATCAATTGCACTAAAAATCAAGCAAAATTAGGAGCAAAAAAAAATTATAGCAAAATGGAGGAGTTTTTTTATCTATGTAGCCAACCCAACTAATTTGGGATTACGGTTTTGTTGTTGTAACTATATATATTCACAAAAAAAATTATTTTAGGAAGTCAAATATATAGGCTCCAAATTTTTATTTCGCCCTAGGCCACCAAAAAAACAAAACCGACCCTGACTATATATAAAGAGATCACTATTTTTTTTTGGTCAATAAAGAGATCTCTATTTACTCAGCATGCAAAGGGACCTTAATCTTGCATTCAACAAGTATTTCCTCTATTCTATATTATCTGTCACATTTTGACTTGTGCACAAGAGTTAAGGTGATGATTAATTACCACTAAAATTTTATAACAAGACTATATTACCCTTCCATAATTAAATGACTTCATTTATTATATGTATTGTATAAAAAAAATGATTGGTGGTGTCATTAACTAAATAGCACTAGAACAATTTTGGTCAGTTTCAAAACCTCTTATTAAAGATGAGTGTTATTAAATGATATGTGGAAAACATGTTTGATGAGTCGTGTTTTAATTCATAAAAAAGTTATGGCATTTAATAACGCTTGATTGATAGGGTTTTAAACAACTTCTACGTAATACTTGTATTAGCAATTAAAACACGACCCATCGAACACATTTCTCACATAACATTTATAACATCTATCTTTAATAGGGGTTTTGAAACCTCTAGTAAATACTAAAATTGTTCTAGTGTAGAATGAGGTTAGAATTGGAAATAAAACACTTAATGTTTTCTTGATTTTCTAACGTGACACATATTATGAAACAAAAAAAGAGTCTCAAATGTGACAAGATAATATGGAACGGAGGGAGCATATTTCAAATGAAGACAATGTTTTACTCAAAAAAATAAAATAAAAATGAAAACAATGTTCTCCAATTGTGCCGTTTGTTGGGCTTAAGATGGGCCTAGCTAATAAATTGCCTTAACTTTGCCCAGTACACAAAGGAGTTGTTTTGAAATCATTTTAGGCTCTTCAAAATATCTTACTCATATATATTCCTTATTTTCATACACTATTAAGAGCCCAGATATAAAATGTTTCCTCGTTAGTTTGTTGCATGATTTGTTCCAAAGTAAAATAAAAAAGATTTTTTTTATTAATCATCAATATCTCTACACAATATCAAATATATCATATATGATCATCAATTATCCTAATAAAAATAAATTAATAAATAAAAATTAAAAAACATATACCCTAGTAAAAATAATTTTATTGATAAAAAAAGTAACATAGATTTGAAATTACTCGTACAATTATACTTTTTTTTGTGAATCTTGGAAAAAAAGAACAATTTTACTTTTGTGAAAAATACTTAAAAAACAATATGTTGGGGAATTAAATTATGATATCCACATATACACCGAGTTATTAAAAAAGTAATGCTGTTTTTTTTAAAAATTTCTCAAATAGGGTTGATTTCTTTAAAATTATAAAAATAATGTATTGTGGCTTTTGAAAATGCGTTATTGGTGTAGGTGTGTGTGATGTGGAAGGTGAGTGTGAGGTGGCAAGTGGATTATATGAATTACTCATTATAAAAAGAAGTCATTTGAACAAAATGATAAGTGTATGGTTAACTCATTTTCAAAATGAGTAATTCATATAACTTCTACCTCAACCACACTCTCGTCCACTAAATTGAAAATACTACACATACATCAACCCAAACTACATTAAAACACATATTGGGTGTGTTCCACACTAAATCGAGGCGCATATAAATAGCTCACACACCAATGTGCGTTTTTATATGTTTGTGTAGCATTCCTCAAACTTAACACCATTTTCATTGAATTCCTCCAACAATTAATTTTTCAAGTACACAACACGACGAAATTAACATTTTACCTTCATCTTTGCACAGTGTTATGAAAACATGCATCATAAGTAAGTCGTAATAAGGAAAATGCGAATGACATAATAGCAAAGCCAAATTAAAAAACCAAAAAAATTCAATTGATTGTTTTGAAAGAGATAGTCAATTTGGAGATCTTACTGTTAATTCAGGTTTTTTCTCATAAATAAGAGAATTTAAAAGTGGTTTCATTGTAACTTTAGCACTTGATTGCCTCTATCTCTATTTCCATCTGCATTATATATGAAAATTTGCGTACATGAGCGGCCCCAAAATGCATTGGCCTCCACGTCATGCGTCGCGAGTCCACAACATTGCCACATCACCACACAGCTGTGCCCCATGCGCATCAACGTCTCAATACAAATCATATATCGTTAACTTTATATCATTTTAATTAATAATTGGTTCAAGTTAACATATTGACTCATTATCATCTGTTAAACCTCAAAATATTAAGCAGAAGACTTATAATTATCAAATCGTATGTGAAAAGCATATTTGAGAACATTTTTCTAATGTGGAAACCATACAAAAATATCATCAATATATATGTCAAGTATGATCTATCAAAATACCAAAATGAACCTCAAAGTCATATACAGGTCAAAACATATCACTCATAACCCATACCCAGCATAAAACGATAAAAGTAAATTAACAAACGTACTAGTAGGGAAGTTCACAGTTAGATTACAAGAAGTCTGCAAATGTTGTAACGACCCGAAAATTTATGTTATTTTTGTGTAATGACGTGTAATATCGAGTTAAACTCGTGTCTGTGTGATAGGGCGGTGACGTTGATAAACGAATAGTGATCGCCTCGAGAAAACATGTCGAATGGGTTTCGACGAGCGAATTACGGGTTACGACGTCCCGGGGGAACATACATTTAAATAAAACACGGACAAAATAATAAATTGATGGTCGCCGAGTGATACACGGGGTTATAGGCGACACACGTGGGTCGTATGGTAGTGTGCACGCCCGAGTATGCTCGTTGGCGCGCACAACGAATTTGTAGGCAAATATATATATATATATTTATATATGTATATGTATGCAAATTATTATATACATACATATATAAATATTAAAAAAATCAAAATTTAAATGCAAATGACCAATAAGGGCAAACTATTTATTAAGTAATGGATAAAAATGGAGGGGTATTTTAGTCATTTGACCAACCCTCCAAAATATCCACACCCACCACCGTCCTCACCATTGGAAAAGAGAAGAAGAAAGTGAGAGAGAGAGTCGCCGAGAAGAAAGAGAGCGGGAGACGAGATCGAGTGCTCTCGGGAAGCGGCATTGGCGGCGTTGGCGATGTGAGGTAAGTGTGAATGTTGTGATTGTTGGTGCCATTGTTGTTGTTGTTGTTGATTCGTTGTTGTTGTTGTTAAGTTGGGGAAGAGGCTCGGACGACTGCGTTGCGGTTCGTCGAGATGATGATGGCGGGGAGACTACTCCCCGCCTAGATCGAAAGTTGGGGATGGGAGATCCCAACCCCAAACAAAAAAATTTACTGACGAACAGAGCTCGCTCTGTTCGCCGTGAAGAAGAAGGGGGGTTTGATCCCCCAAACCGGATGAACCGGTCGGTTCAACCGAACCGGACCGGTCGGTCCAGGGATCAAACCCCCCAAAAAAAAAAAAAAAAAAAAAAAAAAAAAAAAAAAATTTGACCAGGTGTCTAGTAGATTGGAGACAAGCGTGCGGAGTCGTTTGGTGGTGTGTGAGAACCGCAAGTGCGGAGTCACGTGCGGTATTTGTGAGTAAAACCAACCGAGTATTTGCATTATTTCACTTGTCCATTTAATTGAGCTATTATGTTGGTTGAGCAATACTTTCTTGTGGATTATGAATTGTCGAATTCCCTTTGTTATATCTATCCTTGTTAATATACCGACTTGATTTTGATTGGATTCCTCAATGAATAGTCTATTTGTGTCTAAGTGGACATCATGGTACTCACGGTCTATGCGTGAAAGTACACGGACTCTGGACTTGGTTAAACCCACAGTGTGGAATTGCGGTGACCGTATGTTGAATCTGTGTGTGTGTGACTGCGGCACCGTATGCGAACTAAGTGTGACCTGGGGTTAAATGCCTTATTCTAGATCTGTCTTGGGTTTGTGTAGGTCCGAGTTTGTCTTGAAAGTCGGGTTGTAAACTAAGTGTTGAAATCGGTGACATCGGGACACTTAGATTCCTTTTCTTTTGGCTTTGTGTTCTTGACACTCATGTATCGTTGTTATCTTCGTGATTTCACCTATCATGCTGTCTTTTACATTCTTCGTAATATCCATGTATAATACTAGTTTAGCTATTTACTTGACATTTGAAATACTGTTTAGACTCTATTGGTATTTTACTCTCTACATCACTGTACTCACCGTCTAGTTTGTGACGGTGGGCGGGCGAACGTACTAAGGCAAGGGATTAGCGCTAGGCGATTGGAGGCGAGGACCACGAGGCATTCTCCTTGCGCATATTGAGTATGTTTTGTATTAAGTATCTATATTGTTTTGTTGAACGTGGGATTATGGGTTATGAGAGATCTTGGGCATGTAGGACATTATTGATACATACTTTCGAATCATATGATGGATATGATTACGGGGTTTCCACACCCTAGGATTGTCCTAACTGGTGTGTCTTGAAGTTATTGATTAGTTTGGAGTTTAAGTGCTTCCGCTGTATCTGATGATAACTCACTAATTAGTTAACTTCACTTATAAATATGTAATAAATGGTAAATGGTAATGAAGGCTAACTAGGCCTGCGTGACTCAGCGAAATTAGCTCGGGGGTTGGCGTAGGTTTAGGCCGGGCGGTGCCCAATTCAAGGATTGTGGAATTTGGGGCCGTCACAGTTGGTATCAGAGCCTAAAGTTTTAAACTTGGTTACTAAGTTAAATCACAATCCACTAAGACACAAACGGCGTAAGTTAGGACAACGGTTGAACTTAGAGTGGAACCCTATGAAACTAACTTAAGTCTTAGTTGGGAAGTGAGGAGAATTGGGGAAAACAAAATTTGAACTATATGAGCTATTTGATGTATTGTATACTATTACTACCGATAGCTACAGCCTAATCGAGAAACCGCTTTCGTGACAGATAGCGATGGCCGATCAACCGGATTCTAGTGGTGGTGGTACAGAGAATGCTCATCAGAGACTTGATGAAATGTCTCAGTTGGTCTCCTTACATGGCCAACAACTCGAGGAGATTCTTCGATTATTGAGGGCACAGACTGTACCAGTAGGACCTGTAGTGACCGAGGAGGTACGAGTTCAGACAGAGGTGGTACCACCTACACCGACAGATGATATGTCGAGTACTCCTATCGACACAAGTATTAGAGCGACAGCTGAGGCGAGGCAGGCTCGTGAGTTTATGAGACATTATCCGGAGAAGTTCCACGGGGGAACTGACCTTGAGGCCGCAGAGAAGTTTATGAGGAGCCATGAGAAGATACATGATGATGTATTGGCTACGCACACATGCATGCGGCGAGTATATCTTCAGCCTTACTGTTCGGCGAGGCCGATATTTGGTGGCGCACTACGGTGGCATCGAAAGGGAAACCTAAAGACTGGGCTGAGTTCAATGTGACGGCCCCAAATTCCCAATGCATTTGGGTACGCCCGGCCTAGACCCGTGCAAGCCTCGAGTCAGTTCTCGACAACCCTGACGAGCCTAGTCAGCCTCAAAACATCAAAAATTCAAGATTTATGAAAGAGTTATTGCAATTATAACACAGCGGAAGCAAAAGTCAAATTCAAATCAAATATTGGGAAATAACTCTATCAAATGGAAGTAAAGGAATTCTATAAGTGTGGAAACCCCGAGCATTCATGTACAATTCGAAATGCAAAGGTACATGATACCAATCTTATCAAAATTTGCCAAGTTTAATAATCCCAAAGCATGTATATATAAAACGGTGTACATAAAAGCAAAAACAAAAAAAAAACCTATTCATACACTATTCATCTTCTCCTTTGATGAAAACCGCCGCCCCCTCCTTCTCTTCCATCTCGACCTCTTCACCACACCACTCACGGTCTCTCTCTCTCTCCCTCTCCATTTCACTCGCTCATTGTTCTCTCACGTTCTCTCATCCTTCCCTCTCGGCCTCACATCTCTCTCGCTCTCGGTGGTCTCTCTCCCACCACCGCCGCCCTCTCCATCGTCGGGCCGCCACGACCTCGCCGGAACCCTCACCGAAGGTCGGTGGTCTCTCTCTCATCCTCTCGGTCTCTGTTCATACGTTTTCTTCCCCCTCCCCCTCTTGATCGATCCAAAGAAAAAAAAACAGAGGCGCACGCCTCGTTGAAAAAAAAAAAGAGAAATTGAAGAAGATGAAGGCCGGTTCGGCCTTGACCTGGCGGTTCGCCGAACCGCCCTTAAAAAGAAATATAAAAAAAAAATGGAAAAGAAAATCCAGAAAAATAGGGAAAATTATGGAAAAATTCAGAAAAATCCAGAAAAATATGAGAAATTAGAAAAATGGTTCACAACTGAGTTTTGGGATTTTCTCGGAAATGTTGGCGGGATATAGTCGGGGTTTTAGCCTCGAAAAACGTGAAAATTGATATAATGTATTAAATTGAAGCTAATTTAATGACAAATAATCTTAGGTATAATTCGGGTGGTAATTTTGATTTGTGTGGCATTTATTCAAGCTGGACTGGATAATTGGAGTGCGGTATAGGAAATCGGGAAGTCGCGTTAGGATCTCGGAGTTGTCATACGAGTCACGATAGTTCGTAAGTAAGTACACTTGCCTTAAACAAGCATTTGTACGTTTGTAAGCCAGTTAGAGAATGCCATGTGATTCATTTTCATGCCATTGTGTTTGTTATTATTTACTTGTTGGACTTCCATTCCATACTCCTTGTATGTGTGATTCCCGGCGTAAGTGTTTTGTCTCGAAAGTACTAGGACCTGCACTAGAGGGATAAAACGCGGCACTCGCGCCACGAGTGTGTGACCACCCTTAGTGATCGTGTGACACCGAGTACCTTGGGTGGATGGGTTCGAGTCCCTTTCCGGTCATAGTTGTGCCTTCGCTTGTGTCGATGCCGGGAAGACCTCGCGAGGTCTTCGCCGTTATGCTATGGACTAGACCACTTATGAGCCTCTTTTGATTCTTTGGAACACACTTAACTCTCGATTGATATCCATTAGTCTGTTTATCATGCATCTTGTCTATTTAATTTCTGTCTTTTTATTTCCGCATGATATTTAGACTACTTTATTTGAATTATCATGAATTCTTGTTGTTTTCTCATTGGCATTACATTCGATTTTATTCGGTTGCTCACCGTCTAGTTTGTGACGGTGGGTGCGAAGATATAGGAGAGAGAAGCAAGGGCAAGGGACCCTACCTAGGGGATGCATGTTGTGAGGATTAGCGAAATTTGGATTTGAAGACTATTTTATAGGTTTTTATTATGTTTTTGCTTTTATGTACACCGTTTTATATATACATGCTTTGGGATTATTAAACTTGGCAAATTTTGATAAGATTGGTATCATGTACCTTTGCATTTCGAATTGTACATGAATGCTCGGGGTTTCCACACTTATAGAATTCCTTTACTTCCATTTGATAGAGTTATTTCCCAATATTTGATTTGAATTTGACTTTTGCTTACATTCGTGTTATAATTGCAATAACTCTTTCATAAATCTTGAATTTTTGATGTTTTGAGGTCGACTAGGCTCGTCGGGGTTGTCGAGAACCGACTCGAGGCTTGCACGGGTCTAGGCTCGGGCGTACCCAAATGCATTGGGAATTTGGGGCCGTCATTGATTGGTATCGAGCATAGGCTTTATAACCTTAGACACAGAGTTTAGAGTTGTCTAAAAATTGTGATACCAACATCACAGTTGGTATCAGAGCTTAAGGTTATAACGACCTGACTCTCAAGTTAAAACACAAACCATTAAGACAGCGGAAGTTAGGAATGGTTGAACTTAGAGTGGAAACCCTACAAGCCTTTTTAAAAAACTTAAATGGGGGAGTTCGGGATGAGTCGAATTTAAATTTGTACATATTATGATTGTTGAGTGTACTATATGGTATGCGGTAGCTATGTATTGATCCGAAGTATCGCTTTATTGGTTCAAACAGTAATGGCGGATCAAGCCGGTCCGAGCGACGACAACGGGACGACTGATTCTCGATTTGTCACTTTGGAGGAGTTTCGCGCTTGGACACAGAGATTTGAAGATCTAGTGCGGTCGTTGACGATACCCGCACCGACTATCGCGACACCATCAACCCCGACCACTTCTATTCCACCCGTTCGGTTACTCGGGGAATGGAGACTCCTGTAGCTACGAATTCCACCGCCCGATTCCGTTAGCGGCAATTCCCGAGGAATAGTTGATGCGACAGTACGCCGATCGAGGCGGAGACACCTCCATTACGAGACGGAGATAGTACAAACGACGGAGACGCCGACTATGCCGATTGTTCTTTGCAGAGAGACTACTCCAGATTACTACTCCGGTCACTACTCCGAGAGAAGAGCACTAAGGCCACTTCGCCGAGGCGAGGCGGTGGAGAGAATTCAAGCGACACGATCCAGTCAAGTTCTTTGGTGGTACGAGACGTAATAACTGGCGCAGAGCTTTTCCTGAAGAATCACGAGAAAATTCATACTATCATCGCGACCGAGGATCACATGAGAGCGACGATTTCCTCATCTATGCTCCAGGGGGAAGCGGATGATTGGTGGACGACTATCATTACTACCCGAGGCACCCCGAGAGATTGGATCGATTTCAAGACTCAATTCAACCAGAAGTACTTTCCACCGACCGTTCTTCGTGCGAAGAGGAATGAGTTTATGGCGAGGCGAGCACCGATGAGTCGGTGATGGATTACATGGGTAGGTTTATTGCACTATTACCTTATCTTTGGAGGATCGAGATACCGAGGCGATCGAGTCTATTATTTCACCGAGGGTTTGCTACCTACGATTGGAGGTTCTCGTAGTCACTACACGGCCGGAGACTTTGCGATTGTGTACGAACGTAGTTTAGCGAGGAGAGTTACTTACTCACGCATCCGAATGAGGTTGGAGCGAACAGAGCGGAAACCCGATCGATAGTCATTTTCGAGCGGGATAGGAAGAGAAAAAGGAGCAGATGGGATAATCGTGAGCATCGGGCGAGAGTGTAGGATCGTTGCACAACAAACCACACGTTTGGTACAAGCCGTTCCACCCGTGCAAGCTTTGCCGATCATTCACCGCAGCCTAATCGACATGACCAACGATCGAGAGCGATTTACGAGAACGGGGATGCGATCGAGGAGTTAGCGAGAGGAGCACGCAGAGGTCTAGTCGGACTCAAACTCATGGTTCTACACAGGGACGAGGCCAGAGTCAGACTCAGAGGTCGCAGGATAACCGTACGTGTTACGAGATGCGGACGGGTCGGTCACCTTCAGAGGGAGTGCTCTCAGCCAGTAAAAGCATCATCGTCGCAGCATCACCAGTACCAGAGAGAGCGTGTTCAGGCTGTTGTTGAGCCAGACCAGGAGGCATCCAGACACATTAATGAGGGTATGCTTTTCATTTGCGGTATTTGCATGCATATCGTATCCGATTCAAGTTATGTTGATCCCTTGATTGTTGTGCGTTTGGTAGACCTGTTAGGATTGAAAAAACTCAATAGATGTAACAGACCTTAATCCTAGTCACGGTTGTCAAGATGCGATATACTCGAATGGGCATTAGTCTCGACATTTCGATAGTGTTAGGGGACTACGAGTTGCCAGTAATCACGCGAGTACTAGAGTTGTTAGGGTTCGAAGCCTTGGTTGGTGCGAACTAGATATAAACATTATGTGCGTTAATCGGTCGATACGAAAAGCCGAATGACAGATCTTTGTGAGTTTCATACGTGCTGGAGCGAGACAGAGACATTAGCGTGAGTTCTTGAAGGAGTACGACTTTGTATTTGAGCACCATTCCGACAAGACCAATGTTGCTGATGCGTTGCGCTGCAAAGGATTGGATGCGGAGGTAGTCGTATGTTAAAGAACCTATGAGCGTGGTTTACGTGAAGCGATCAAGTTGATGAGTTCGGCGGACGTGCGATGATTACCAGGACCTAGATACGTGGTGAAACGATATTGCGAGACCATCTCATTTGGCATTGTGCGCGAGGGACAAGCAAGACGATGCGTCATACCGGCGGTGCGGTGAGATGGTGGATAGTTCCGATTGCCCAGACAAGAGTCGGTCGACGGACTCATGCTTGAGGTATCGCGGCGACCGGGGTTTCCATTGGTGGGCGATGTGTGTGACCAGTGTACTTCAGAGAATTCACCGTTTTGATCTGTCGTGTGTCGGGTTGACCTAAGATGTGCGCCGGTATGCGACATTCTTTTGGTGGCGGGGATGATTTCCGAGTTGTCGGAGTTATTCAAACGTGAGATATGCCGCGCTTAGAGGTCGGGTATCGACGACCTGGAGGATTACTACGGCCTTACCCATTTCTCGATGGAATTGGGTACATATTGATATGGATTTCGTTAGTGGTTGCCCCGATCTCCTCGTGGTCATGATAGCGTCACGGGTAGTTGTGAGAAATTTTATTTGAGACTTAAGATTGCCGGGAGTGGCATAGGAAATACTTGTTGAGTATCACGATGAGCTTCAGTATGATTCGGGAGATTATGAATACCTAAAGATCTCTCTCGAAGGGTCACGAACGGTTCGGAGTCAAGAAATGACTCACTCGAGTTTTTATCGGTCTCGTTAAGAGTTACAAAGAGTCGTTAATTTAATTTACTTATTAGGTTAATTTCGGGGACGAAATTCTAATAAGTGGGGAGGCTGTAACAACCCCAAAATTTTTAATTGACTTGTGATTTCACTTGTCAAAATTGTGACCGACTACGTGAATCTTGGACGACATTTCGAACTTCGGGAGTCGACACGAAGTGATTTTATGATTCTTTGATTGTATGTATTAGTATTTTAGTATTTTACGAGTCTCGCGCCGGTCGGGCGATATTTAATTGAGTGAGGTTTCGACTAGTCAAACGGGGGAGTAAAACATATAAATAAATGAATTTTAATTAATTAAAATTCATTTATTTATATGTTTTACTCCCCCGTTTGACTAGTCGAAACCTCACTCAATTAAATATCGCCCGACCGGCGCGAGACTCGTAAAATACTAAAATACTAATACATACAATCAAAGAATCATAAAATCACTTCGGTGTCGACTCCCGAAGTTCGAAATGCTGTCCAGTATTCACGTAGCCGGGTCACAATTTTGACAAGTGAAATCACAAGTCAATTAAAAATTTTGGGGTTGTTACATTCAAGGAGAGGTTCGAGCGAAAATACATCCCTCCTACAGTTCGTAACCTGAAGAGGACCGAGTTCCAAAACATTCGACAGAGGTCAGACGAGTCCGTGATGCAGTATATGGACCGATACCTGCGATTGATGGAGTATGCCGGAGGAGCAGTAACTAACTCTGACGCTGACCAGGCGTATTATTTTGTGCATGGGCTACTCGACTCGATTGGTGCGATAGTTGTGACGACGGCTCCGAGTACATTGCAAGAGGCCTACGAGAGAGCCATGGCCAGTGAGGGCTTTGTTAGTATGCGTACCGTGGATGTAACGGCCCAATTAATATTTGCCGTTATTTTATGACGTCATTACAGACGTGGACGCCAGTGTGGACGTTCGTGGGTCCCATAGCGAGACTGGAGCGCGTCCGTATTAGGTAAATAGTTATTTTGTTTGTTGATTTGACTAATTTGCGATGTTTATGTTAAAATAGGTTAACGACATCGCGATGTGTGTAATTGTATTTTAAATTGACGTGGGAGATTGTGTGATGAGTATTCGCATCGATATGCGTGTCGATGCGGGTACCGAGTAGATTAAAGATGAAATTTTAAGTTGAGAAAAATGTTACACATAAAATGAATTAAATGTGATAAAATACGTAAATTGTTGGGCGCCTAGGGACACGCGGGGTCGTGGTCGACACGCGTGGGTGGTACGATAGTGTGCACGCCGAGAGTATGCTCGTTGGCGCGCACGACGAAATTTTAGGCGCGAAAGTATAGGTGAGTATATATATATTTATATATATATGTGTGTGTGTATAAGGAATTTAATATATATATATATATATATAAATATATTAAAAATCAGAAAATGTAAAATTACCATTAAGGGTATGGAAGTTGTAAAGGAAGGGATAAAATGAGAGGGGCAAAATGGTCATTCCACATCAAACCGCTTCTCTCTCTCTCGATAAGTCAAAGAAGGAGAAAAAAAAAAAAAAAAAAAACCAAGTGAAATCGAAAAAGAGAGAAAGAAGAAGAAGAAGAAGAAGAAGAAGAAGAGAGAGAGAACGAAAGCGAGACCAAAGAGGTGAGTTGTTTTTGTTGTTGATTTGGTGTGTGTTGTGGTGGTGGTGACGGTTTGGTGGTTTTGGTGTGGTGTGAGTTCGGTCATGGCGGAGCATGGCCGAGAGTTGCATCAAACCGGGGGAAACGAGGGTGGTGATGCAAGGGAGTGATCTCCTTGCCAAATCGAAGCGGGGTTGGGTGAGAACCAACCCCAAAGAATCGATAAAAAAAAAAAAAAAAAAAAAAAAAAAAAAAAAAAGTTGGGAAAAACAGAGGCGCGTGCGCCTCTGTTCGTGGAGAAGAAGACCCACCGGGTCGGGCCGACCCGACCCGGTCTGGCGGTCAAGTCGAGGCCGACCCGGTTGGCCGGTTCGGTTGGGCCGAACCGGACCGGGTGAACCGGGTCCGGTTCACCTCAAAAAAAAAAAAAAAAAAAAAAAAAAAAAAAAAGTTTTGAAAGAAAAGAAGAAAAAAAAATCTGGAAAATTCATAGAAAATAAGAAAAAAATAGAAAAATTATATTTTGATCAAATAAAGGAAATTTGGGATTTTCTCGAAAATGTTGGCGAGGTATTGTCGGGGTTTTACCTCGAAAAACGTAAATTTGACATAATATGTCAAATTAAAGCTAATTCAATGATAAATAATCTTAGGTACATTTGGGGAGATAATTTGGATTATCGGGTGATTATTGGCGCTAGACGGGGTTTAATTTTCGAGACGAGGAGTGCGATTTGAGGTGTGTAGTATCCCAATTGAACTTCACTTTAAGTATTTACAATTTGATTTATTTGATTTCGATTCCGATTATTCGTTATCTCATTCCATTACTGCTTTACGGTGGTTGAGTTCTCGTAATTGGTGTTTTTACGGTAGTGGAGTTTACTCCTACTTGGAGCCTTTACGAGATCACTCCCCACCTGGTGTTTATTCGTTACGGCCATAGAGTCCACTAAGTCATAGCACTTGTCTATGCATATACCGGTGAATAGGCTACCTGGTTATGGTAGACTCGTGTGGGTGCGTCGTGGGTCTACGCCGGCCACCTAGAGGGTCCAGGGGACAACTTTGTTGGTGTGTTTGAGGGTTGTGCCCAAGGAGAGGCTCGAAGTATGACTTAGTCGATTTTTACCGTGCACGTACTTTGCTTCGTTACTATATTTATACATGCGATGATCCTTTCACGGTTATGTCCGTATTTCTTTTGTTCCGCATGTTTATTTATGGTATTTAAATTCCAAGTACTTTTACTTCCGTAATTACTTAGTGAATTTCCTTGGGATTACTCACTCTGGACTCGTCATCTGTCTTTTTATGATGGCTCGAGTGCAGATCCGGCATGAGTCGAGGAAGGGCAAGCTTGAGGACTACATTGATTGATAGCTCTAGCCCTACTCGTACGTATGTTTATATTTACTTGTTTTATCTTTGGGTTTTGGGATTGGAGAGATAGGTTGTATACTTTTGATATTTTGTGGATCTCAAAGGACATATATATGATGTATATTTGGTATGGTTTCCACTTAGGCGTTTTGATCATGGAATTCAGGATAAATCTTTATGTTGTTCATTTAATTTTCCGCTGCGTAATTTATGGTTGAATGATATTGAGGAAATAAAAGTCAACTCATAACATCAAGGTTAACTGATAATTAATTGATAATGGATAATTGGGCGTGGAACACAGCTGGCGGTGACGTGGTCAGTTGTGGGTCCGCGTGGCCTCCCGTGGCGGACCAATGTGGAAATTGGGGCCGCCACAGTGGAGGTTACCACATATCCAATGTCAGGACTGGATGGTGATTATGAGGACGATGACATGGAGATGGCTGCACCACAGACACATCCAATACCTACAGTGATGGTTTCACATGCTCCAACGAACCGTTTCGCTAGGCGATCACCTCAGGGTGCACGGGCGGGACGACAACAACCGTATAGTAACCAGAGCGGAGGTAGTAGATCGCAAGGAGGCAGACGATGTTACCAGTGCAGGCAGCCAGGACACATAGCCATCCATTGTCCTCAGTTGGCGAGCATGTCGCAGGCTAGCGCTCCGTTACACGTGCAAGAGAGAGCACATGCCATTACAGACCTAGTTCCGGAGACGACGCGAGACCCAACGACGGGTAAGAGTTATTTTGCGTCTTGGCATAAATTTGTTATGTTTGGTCGGTAGTTTATATTCGACTCGAGTGAACTCTAGGTGAATCTGAGTTAAAAAAAAAATAGACTCTAGGTGGGTCAGTGGTAAAAGGTGAGTCAAGGACTAGCAACGACTCTAGGTAAGTCAGACTTGGGGAGACTCTGTGTGAGATTGTTAGTTGAACGTGCTCTGTGTGAGAAATGGTGAGAAATTCTCTGTGAATGCACCCTTCGAGATATGATAGATATTTAGCTGTGTGCGACGACTCTGTGTGAGTCAACTTTTGAAGGGGAGGAGCAAACTGTGTGTGATACTCCTGACTCTGTGTGAGCCCTGACTCTGTGTGAGTCTAACCTTTGAAAGGATATCTAGCTGTGTGCAATGACTCGTGAGTCAATATTTCGAGAAGTGGTGGACGAGGGGTGTGTGCTAGGACTCGTGTGGGTCCTGGAAAAAAAATGGGTGGGTGTTAGGTCTTTGTGAAAGTTTAGACTCTGTGTGAGTGAAAGTAGACTGTGTGTCAGGACTCAGTGTGAGTAAGAATAGACTGTGTGTCAGTACTCTGTGCGAGTTTAGACTATTTGTGAGTGAGAGTAGACTGTGTGTCAGGATTCTTTGTGAGTAAGAATAGACTGTGTGTGAGTACTATGTGAGAGTTTAGACTCTTTGTGAGTGAGACTAGACTGTATGTCAGGACTCTTTGTGAGTAAGAATAGACTGTATGTGAGTACTCTGTGAGAGTTTAGACTCTGTGTGAGTGAGAGTATACCGTGTAATAGAACTCTGTGCGAGTTTAGACTCTAGGTGAGTTAAGAGGGTTGTGTGCATAGATTCTTGGTAAGTCTAAGATTTATGTGAGCCTGAGTGGAGTCACATGTTTTGACTCTAGGCGAGTCTACGTTTTGAGGAAAATGATACCGAGCTAAGTGTGCAGATTCTATGTGAATTCGGCATCTACCTTATAACCTTAAATGAGTCCATAGATTCAAACAAGATATCGAGTTAAGTGCACACATTCTATGTGAATTCGATATTTATTTATTTTTTTTTTCTCTAAGTGAGCCTATAATTTACGGAACGACCATAGACTGGTTAGTTAGCTGGTACCCACCGGTTATAGAGCATGGTCTTACCTACTCACACTTGGACGGGTCCATGTGAGTATGGTCAAGGATTGGTTAGACAGTACTTTCCCTGTTGAGTGCGTTTTATTAAGATTTCGCTTGAGTTAAGTTTAATTTCGAGGACGAAATTCTTATTAGTTGGGAAGACTGTAACGACCCGAAAATTTATGTTATTTTTGTGTAATGACGTGTAATATCGAGTTAAACTCGTGTCGTGTGATAGGGCGGTGACGTTGATAAACGAATAGTGATCGCCTCGAGAAAACATGTCGAATGGGTTTCGACGGCGAATTACGGGTTACGACGTCCGGGGGAACATACATTTAAATAAAACACGGACAAAATAATAAATTGATGGTCGCCGAGTGATACACGGGGTTATAGGCGACACACGTGGGTCGTATGGTAGTGTGCACGCCCGAGTATGCTCGTTGGCGCGCATAACGAATTTGTAGGCAAATATATATATATATTTATATATGTATATGTATGCAAATTATTATATACATACATATATAAATATTAAAAAAATCAAAATTTAAATGCAAATGACCAATAAGGGCAAACTATTTATTAAGTAATGGATAAAAATGGAGGGGTATTTTAGTCATTTGACCAACCCTCCAAAATATCCACACCCACCACCGTCCTCACCATTGGAAAAGAGAAGAAGAAAGTGAGAGAGAGAGTCGCCGAGAAGAAAGAGAGCGGGAGACGAGATCGAGTGCTCGGGGAAGCGGCATTGGCGGCGTTGGCGATGTGAGGTAAGTGTGAATGTTGTGATTGTTGGTGCCATTGTTGTTGTTGTTGTTGATTCGTTGTTGTTGTTGTTAAGTTGGGGAAGAGGCTCGGACGAACTGCGTTGCAGTTCGTCCGAGGATGATGATGGCAGGGGAGACTACTCCCCCGCTAGATCGAAGTTGGGGATGGGAGATCCCAACCCCAAAAAAAAAAAATTACAGCGGAACGAGCTCTCGCTCTGTTCCACTTTGTGAAGAAGAAGGGGGGTTTGATCCCCCAAACCGATCGAACCGGTCCGGTTCAACCGAACCGAACCGGTCCGGTCCAGGGATCAAACCCCACCCAAAAAAAAAAAAAAAAAAAAATTTTGACCAGGTGTCTAGTAGATTGGAGACAAGCGTGCGGAGTCGTTTGGTGGTGTGTGAGAACCGCAAGTGCGGAGTCACGTGCGGTATTTGTGAGTAAAACCAACCAGAGTATTTGCATTATTTCACTTGTCCATTTAATTGAGCTATTATGTTGGTTGAGCAATACTTTCTTGTGGATTATGAATTGTCGAATTCCCTTTGTTATATCTATCCTTATTAATATACCGACTTGATTTTGATTGGATTCCTCAATGAATAGTCTATTTGTGTCTAAGTGGACATCATGGTACTCACTCACATCTATGCCGTGAGTACACGGACTCTGGACTTGGTTAAACCCACGAGTGTGGAATTGCGGTGACCGTATGTTGAATGTGTGTGTGTGTTGCGGTACCGTATGCGAACTAAGTGTGACTGGGGTTAAATGCCTTATTCTAGACTGTCTTGGGTTTGTGTAGGTCCAGAGTTTGTCTTGAAAGTCAGGTTGTAAACTAAGTGTTGAAATCTGGTGACATCGGGACACTTAGATTCCTTTTCTTTTGGCTTTGTGTTCTTGACACTCATGTATCGTTGTTATCTTCGTGATTTCACCTATCATGCTGTCTTTTACATTATTCGTAATATCCATGTATAATACTAGTTTAGCTATTTACTTGACATTTGAAATACTGTTTAGACTCTATTGGTATTTTACTCTCTACATCACTGTACTCACCGTCTAGTTTGTGACGGTGGGCAGACCGGCGAACAGACTAAGGCAAGGGATTAGCGCTAGGCGATTGGAGGCGAGGACCACGAGGCATTCTCCTTGCGCATATTGAGTATGTTTTGTATTAAGTATCTATATTGTTTTGTTGAACGTGGGATTATGGGTTATGAGAGATCTTGGGCATGTAGGACATTATTGATACATACTTTCGAATCATATGATGGATATGATTACGGGGTTTCCACACCCTAGGATTGTCCTAACTGGTGTGTCTTGAAGTTATTGATTAGTTTGGAGTTTAAGTGCTTCCGCTGTATCTGATGATAACTCACTAATTAGTTAACTTCACTTATAAATATGTAATAAATGGTAAATGGTAATGAAGGCTAACTAGGCCTGCGTGACTCAGCGAAATTAGCTCGGGGGTTGGCGTAGGTCTAGGCCGGGCGGTGCCCAATTCAAGGATTGTGAAATTTGGGGCCGTCACAAATGTCCACAGGTCAAAACGTATCACTCATAACCTATACTTAACATCATTACCCAACAAACATTCAACCCCCCAATTGAAAACCCTATCGATCCGTAGGGGAGCTTTAGTAGAGAATATATTCTCTACCGGCGGGAAGCGTGGGTCACGAATTGTGCATTTAGTAAATGCGCAATTCGTGATCCACGCGGCTTTGGCCATCACACACATCACACGAATAACGCATTTTCCGAAAGCACTATTTGTGTGTTGTGTATGCTATCTAAGTAACACGAATAGCGCATTTTGTAAATGCGCTATTCGTGTGACGTGGATCCCAAGTAACACGAATGACGTCTTTACAAAAGGTGTCATTCGTGTTACTTGGATTCACACGAATAGCGCTTATTGTTCGCTTCTCTAATTTCACTTTTTAAAAAGATAGAATACTTTAGTTTGCCAATAAAAAGAAAACTCACAGTACTTTACAGATTTAAAAGTATATTAACTGTACCGAGGCAAAATTTTCCATATACACCAAGTCGTCTCAAATTAATTACGTTGTCCCATCTCGATACCCACAGACAATCACCAACACCAATAAAATTTTTTTTCCGTTTTTTAGAGAAAATCATCCATACTATATTTGTGTTTAGATCGTGCTACTGTAATCTGACGCCATTTTTCAGTTTTCGTATACTACATCGCGATGTGTGCGCATATTCAGATGTGACAATCAACGGATGTCAACACATGTGTGCATCCTTTTGAATAACATTATTTTTCTTATTTTTAATCTCCGCAAGCATCTAAGAATTATTAGTTCAAAAAAAAAAGATGTTACTTTATTTGGTTAATAATATAAATCGTTTTAGTAAAAATTTTTGTTTAAAATTGTAAGTTATTTTTGGAATTCGAGAATATATTTATTGTATTTTTATTTATTTTATCCTTATGCAACCCAAACATTTATAATTATTTAATTTTTCATTTAATTCAATGTCAAATGACATATATATATAAATTACACTTGTAATTAAGACTCTTTTAATTTTTGTGTCTTTATCTTAAACGATTTATATTTTTAACCAGAGGAAGCACTAAAGTTAAACCAACAAAGCTAGGCACGTTAAACTCCACCCATAACTAAATTGGCCTTAAAAAAAATTCATCCACTATTTCTAAAATTTAAGCTGCATTTCTCGAAAAACCCTCCTTAAAACGTCTTTGCTTGGATTCCGATTGATCACAAATTCCTAACCCACAACCACAACCACAACCACAACCCGTACCCCAAAAAACGAGATTATGATAATAATAAGACCCCAATTTAGGAGATCAATCAACACTAGTATTAATTGAAGGGGTCATACATACAAAAACTCTACTTTTAATCTGGATCCCTAATATCTTCCCCCTCTCTCCTTATCTTCCCCTCTCGTGCCCCCTTTGGCCCGACCCCGTAAAATCCCAATTTTTTTTTCCTCTCTAGATCTCTCTATCACATACACATTATTAACAAAAAAAAAAGGTCTCTCTCGTTCCCCCACTAGTATTGTACAGCCTTAGACCACCGTCCCCCCCACAGCGAGGCACACCCAGAAAAAAAAAAAAAAAAAAAAAAAAAAAAAGCACTACCATTACCATATCATCTCCAAAGTCCAACCATTACAAAACCACAATCATCTCTCCCTCTATAAGGTACTATATTACCGTCTCATTCTTCCATTTTACACCTACCATGGTCCATGACATGTTTTATCTATGTGTTTCTCTTAGCGTTTTCACTAATGCAACCTTTGTACAGTCATGCCTCGTGCCCTAATAACATAGTTAGAAGTTTTGAACTTTGATTTTTTGTTGATTTTGATCGTGTGTTTTCGTGGGTTTGGGATTTTGGGCGTGACCCACTTTTTATTTTTGTGATGGGGTGTAACTTTTTTTTTTTTGGGTAATTTAGGTCAGAGCCTCAGAGAGTCAGAGGGCACGCTTATTATTTAGATGTGTATGAACAAACCATATAGTATATGTGTGTTGATCTAATGTTTTGGTTAGGGCTTGTCATTAATTATTATTATAGATCTGAGATGTGGTGGAGGCGTTGGGGGCCGGGGACGATTGTTGCAGTTGTGTACGTTTTTTCTGTTCTTCTTCTTGTTGTTCTACTGTTATATGATGATGCATATTATTGTGACATACTTTATTAGATTGTTCATGTTGGGGACGATGACACGTCTCACATGTTTCTACAAAGTTTGTTTTGTTTTTTTGTTGTGATTAACTTTGGTTTTACTAGGGACATGTCTATTCGACGATTTTGATTATTAATGGAGCTGTTTTGGTCCGAATTTGATAATTATAACGATATAGAACGATTTTAGAGGAAAAAAAAAGTTACATGGAACAGTTGGGTTATTTCTATGGATTTTACATTCTGATGCAGTAATTCACAAATCTTGTTATGGATGTGTAACATAGGGGCATGCAGGAATATGCAAATTAAAGAAAGAAACAATTAAAGTGAAAATAAAAGGTGAAATTCTGGTGCATCCATGGGCAGCATCTGTAGTACAATCTTGATCAGAATTCATGAAACCTCATTTTTTAGCAGTCATCCGTTGCTCTAACTTCATGGTAAATAATTGGGCTACTTGTATCTTGATCAATAAGGATGTATACTTTGAATTTCTAAATTAGCCTCTTTAATCACACTGACGATGATGCTGTCATGAGGTATAGGATAATCGGATGCTTATTTGTTTAAGTAAAAGGTTTTGGATTTTCTAGTTATTTGTGTAAGTTGGGTGTTATTATTTACCTTTGCCCAAAAAAAAAAAGTTACAAGTTTGGGCGATCTTAATAGATACGTGTCTTTGTTCAACTTGAGTATAGGTGTTCGAACTTCTGAATTTATTGAGACTCATGGATAGTGCAAGCACACTTTTGTCACCGTGAGGTTTATTGATAAAATAAAAATTACAAAGTTTTTCTCTCCTCTCGGCATCCCATCATTTGTATCAATGAATAAGAGTTCGATGCCAATCTAAGCATGCTCTTAGTGATACTTTGTTGAGTGTATTCACAACGAAGGATGAATTTTAGCAAGTCGCTCAATGATTTTTTTTAAAAGGATCAGAATTGGTAAAACTTGTGCGTCACTATTGCTTAGATGAAATTATTTATACTCCATAGTCTTGAAATTTTACAAAATTTCAATCATGAAATTAGACTTCTCCGAATCAAAATTTGTTCCCAGCTAGGCGAAAGGTAACTAGCAACTTCTTCAGCCAAGTTCCTTTAGCCTATATTTGAAGTATAACTTGTTGATGATAAACAGGTGTTTAAATAATTACATTAAAATATGCTGAAAAGACTGGCATTGCAATACCAATATCTAATGTTCTTATTAATTTCATCCTGTTGCCTTTTTCTCTTTTCTTTTTATTTCAATTGCTAATGTGTGATCTCAATATCCAGTATGAATTGCATCTCAATTTGTTTGTTGGTTTTTTGTTGGTATTCGCATGTAGGCAACCCTATGCAGTTGGGAATAAAGCTTCGCTTTTTTTCTTATCAAAAAAAAAAAGCTTCACTTAAATTGAGTCAGGTTGATGGAATGAATTAAATTAGGACTATGAGGATCATATTTATTGCTATGAAGTAGTATTTTTATTCCAAGTTATTTTTGTTGCTATGTAAGTTTTTGAGTTCTATGAGAATGATTTTCACAATTTCAACTTTTTCCTGGTGATTAATGAGCAGTGCCTGTGCCATTTAGAGCATTCGCATGAATTCTAAAATATTCTTGTATTTTGGTAGAAATGTTAGTGTTTTCACCACTCTCATTTGCTGCTATATCCATGTTGAACTCATGAACATAGCTTTTGTGTTGCTATTTCTTGCCTGTGTTTTAATATAGTTTCAGGCGGTACTCTTCTTATTTACTTGGAACTGAGCACTAGCATCATTGTTAAGATCTAAGTTGCTGGTTTTATTAATCCGATCACTCTGTTGGATGTGAATTTGTAGGATTAATCTGTGATGGGATTCACTTAGCATGCTATGGCATCAGAAAACTTAGTGCAATGGAATCATCGTGCTTTGTTATCCAGTATGTTGGAGAATAATTGTCCGCAATGCAGTTCTGGCTCAAATTTTGTGCACGGTGCAGAAGCTGAATCCAACGAACTTGGTAAAAAGGCTCACGAGTTCGAATTTTCTGCTGCTGCCGATAATCATGTGAATACATTAGGTCGCCAAGAAGAGAAAGTAAATGAATATCAAATGACAGTCGCTGTGCAACCTACTTCAGTGGGCGTATCTTGTTATTCAGATTTTGAGGATCTAGAAAAGACAGTTGCTTTGTGGGTTAAGGTACACGGTGCTGCTTGCCTGTGTTTGTTTCTGCGTGAATTTTCTTTTTCTTTTTTTTTAAAGCTGGATAAAATTTCCAAGGGCTTAAGTATTTTTGTATGTTCCCATTCTTTTCTTTCTTATTTTTTATCAGGTAGCTATGTTTAGGCATATTAATAAAAGCAGGAGATTGTGCTAAACCAAAGTGTAGCTCCAAGTTATCACAAAAGGCCGTCCATATAGCATGATGGCCCGCCCTTCATAATGAATTAAATGGTATAAATAGTGAAGGTATTCACACCGTGAACCTCCCATTTAACGAACATGGAACTTTAATTGTCTTCATTTGCATAATGTTTCAAGTACACCTATTCGAATAGTTGAATCTTATTAGCGGCATACCAAAGGCCTTTAAACAGTTGTATAATTTTTTTCTCATCTATTAGTTGAATTTTTTTTACTATGTGAATAATACATATCTAAGTAAACTTTCAATTTTCCATATAGGCATATATTATTCCAAACACTTTGAAAAATTAATTCTCACTTACGCTAAATAAAAATCCAGTTGAGATAAGCCTTTACTATGTATTATGGACATGTGGAAATGGACATGATGGCAAGAGAAAAAAAGCTGACTACATGCATTCGCACCATAGCCTCATGTATTTACTTAAAAATTTTATGTTATAGTTTTAAGATGCTATTATATTCAATTTCTATTATTCAAATGTTTGTTGTGGATATAGTATTCCAAGGAGATACGTGCAACTTTATCTCATTTAAAAAGTTCTTGTATTACATTAAAATACATTAAAATGTAGATTTCTCATGACTCCAGTTTACCAGATCCTTTTTCATTGATAATTACGCACTTGTGTTCCATAAGTGTATTTCTCAGAGATGTTTTGAGTAATGGTTTAGCGCTACAGTTGAACATAGGTATTATGCAAAATATTTGCTAAGATTGGGCTTTAAACTATTGCACCAACTATTATAATGATTATCATATGTAATGACCGTAAATTTAACTATTTCCCAAGTGTAGTGGAAAGGAAAATGGCATGCTGGCATCCGTTGCCTAGAGGTTGACTGCCCACGGTCAATTTTGAAAGGAAGGCTTTTTCATGATCCAAAGAAGGATTTTATCGTATTTTTTCCACATACAAGAGATTACTGTTGGGCAGATATGTTGCTAGTATGTCCGATTGATGAGCTTCCAGAAACAATATCAAGCGGAACACATTATCAGGGCTTAGAGAAGGTCAAAGATCTGAGTGTTCCACATTCCTTTATGATGCAAAAGCTTGCTGTTGATATGTTGGACATTATTGGGAAGCTACATAATGAGGTAGGCATTGTTCATTTGTTTGTCTTTCTTTTTTATTTTTTTAGGAGATAAATCTTATATAGCTGAGAGAAGTGTCCCTTGAAGTTCACTTATGCTTATTTTCTTGCGTTTTCTTTGTCATATTTGTTAGGCATTAATTGAAAGTGCTCGGAAGGGGGCAACCTGGAAGGAGTTTGCCATGGAGGCCTACAACTGCAAAGATTATTCAGATCTTGGACGGATGCTGTTGAAGCTTGAAAGTGTATGCTATTGGTCCTTGAGTTAGCTAAGAATAGAATTTTAAAACCTTAAAGTTTATTTACCAGTTCCTTTATGTGAGGCTTCCGATATCAGACTAGTAATGCTAAAACGATTAAGCTACAATTGTTTTTAAAATTCTCAAGTAGCTTCTTTATTTAATGCATTGAATTACTTACATTTTGGCTTTTATTCCTTTCCTTATTTGCTGATATCCACTTGAAGGGTTTGACTTTAACATTTATCAAATGTGATCTTTGTTAATAACTGAACAAAAATATTGCTAGTTTGATGTTAGAAATTGCCTTCTGTAGTGATAATTTTTTTTTCTTTTTCTTTTTGTGGTATACATAGGAGATACTGGGGTTGCAGAATTTTGTTTCGGTGCAAAGTTGCAAAAAACTTTTAGTTGCTTGAGCTCATTTTTGTATTGATATTGGTGTCAAAATTTTCATTTCAGATGATATTGCAACACTATATTGATCCTGGTTGGCTACAATGTTCTATTGATTCTTGGACACAGCGCTGTACGAATGCAAAAAGTGCTGAAGCTGTTGAATTGGCAAAGGAGGTACCTATATTAATTTATGTGACTGTTAGTTTCCAAATGTTTCTTTGGTGAATTGTTTTTTTTTTATAAGATCTTTGGTGGATTGTTAGAACATCAAATGTCTGTATTTTATCTCAAAGTGCTCATGAAATTAGCTCGAGAATGACGTTCTGGCTCTATATTTTCATTACTATGGATTTATGGGCTGTTTGAATGTTTCATTTTTCTTGTCTGTATGATTGAATTGTCTAATGAGATTTTTTATTTTTTATTTTAATTTTTTTGCAACTAGACTTGTAATCTGCAGTCGTGGAATTCAATGAGGATGCATGAGCCGCTTATTTTTTAGATTCTAGGAATACTTTTAATTGATCCTATAAAAAAAGAGTACTTCTAATTGATGAATTCAGTTACAAGGCCAATGTTGATACCAATAAATTTGATTTACAAATGTAATAAGGTGGAAATTATGGGCTTTATTTGTGAGATTAGTAATATGTTTAAAACTGTAGGGATTGTGTTCTTGATATCACATTTTCTATTATATATATAGGGTACTTCTACCATGGAAACCAAATATATACCCATGCCATGGGCACACTATTTAGAACCATTGGATTTAAATCCAACACATTAATCAAGGCGACATAAATGCACAACACATTTTGAGGGGTTCCCATGACATGAGTATATATTTGGTCTCCATTGTAGAATTTCCCATACATACATACATACATACATGCATATGATATTATACATTTCCTTTCTAAAAAAAGAGATTACCCTTTACAATATTAATGATTAATGAAATTTTCTATTCAAAAGCTTTGGTCATTGAATTATCGTGTTGCCAGATTTGGTCTTTGCTAATAAAAAAATAAAAAAATTATCGGATTGCTAATTGGTGAGCACGCTAACACATTTTCGGTGGGTGACATTTTTGATGTGTTTTTGCCTTTTTAGGCATGCTTTTTTCTATTCAAAAGCTTCATGACTTGCATACGAATAATCTTATAATACACCAAAGCCTCAATCCCAAATTAGTTTGGGTTGGCTATATGGATCAAACTTTTCCACTCCGCTCGATTTAATATAGATCATACCTTCTAAGGCATGTCTCAACCAGTCAACCAAGAGGCTAAACAACGAATTTTGATATTTGAAAAAAACACCAACATCTTGGGAATGTACATGCGGTTGACGAATGCAATCTTTGTCAACTTAGGTGAATTTTAGGGATTTAAAATTTTATTTTGCCAATGGAGTTATTAGGCACTAACTTGTGTTTATGCTTCAAATTATTCCTCGATATAGTAGGGTGGTGGTTTTCATTTCTTTGCTGTTGTCACACATATTTTCTTTATGTATTTCATTATGTTTGTCAGGAATTAGTTGACTCTCTACTTTGGAATAAAATTGAGGCACTACGGGATGCACCAACGCAATCCAAGCAGGATTCTGAGTGGAGAAACTGGAAGCAGGAAGCTATGAAGTGGTTCTCACTACTGCACCCTATAACTGATGGAGTAGAGGAAGATCAGCCACTATGTGATGAGTCTTTGAGTGTGGGCCTCCAGATCAGCAAGAAACGCCCTAAACTTGAAATTCGTCGTGCAGAGACGCATGCTTCACATATGGAATCCAATGCTTTGACCAAAGCTCAATCAGAACCTATAGACTCTGGAGATTTTGATAGCCATAGAGTTGAGAATACTGTTACATTTGTGCCAGAAACCCACGTAACTTCTGCGACAATGGATGGAGCCCCTGATTGTTCTGGTAGTTTAGTTGACAGATGGGATGAAATTGTAGTTGAAACAGGAAACAACGAATTCGTCGGCACTACCGAAACGAAAGAGGCAGCCACAGATGGAGCAAGTGGCGGACTTATGGTGCCTGAGAATAAATCTCGACAATGCCAGGCTTTTGTTGAAGCCAAAGGGAGGCAGTGCAATAGGTATGCAAATGATGGTGACAATTATTGTTGTGTGCATTTGGTAGTTTATTCACATGGCAAAACCTCAAAGGCAGAAGTAAGCCCACCTGTTGACACGCCAATGTGTGCTGGAACTACAACTCATGGTATGAAATGCAAACATAGGTCTCAATTTGGATCAACATTTTGCAAGAAACACAGACATCAGAATGGTCAGCATCTAGCAACTGCAGAAATGACTCCAAATATGAGTCAACGTAAAGCTTCAGCTAAAAGGAGTCATACTGAGATGATATCTATGATCGGAACTGGGTCTTGTGGTGAAAGAATGTTGGATGGAGAACCTCAAAATTCCTTGCAAGAGCATGCACTTCCTGCTATTGGGAGAGTTATATCGAGTAAAAGGAACACGCTTTTAAAATCTGAAGAATCCATTACAACCTGTAGTAGTCAAGATCTGCTTCAGTGCATCGAGTCATTGAACAAGCACGGTGCTGGCATATGTTCACAACGTGCAAAATTTCATACGTTGTATTGCGAAAAGCATATTCCAAGCTTTCTTAAACGAGCAAGAAATGGCAAGAGTAGGATTATATCCAGAGAAATTTTTCTTGAGTTTTTAAACAATTGCAGGTCACGAGAGCAGAAAATACATTTGCATCAAGCTTGTGTGCTTCTTCATGCATTCACCAAAAGTGTTCTATCTCGTCGAAATCCAGTTTCTAAGGAAATCCAACTTCAGTTGATTTTATCTGAAGCCTCTAATGATATGTACACTGGGGAATACATTATGAAGTTGGTTTCACGTGAGATAGAAAAACTCAGCAGGCTTTGGAACTTTGATGTTGAAACACACGAGCCACGTTTCTCTGGCGTAGAGCAATCAGGTCCAGAGCAGCCACTCGAACTAGGCAGTGATAAAAAGCTGAATACTGTTAAATGCAAGATTTGTTCTGAGAATTTTATTGACGATCAGGGTCTTGGTGCACACTGGATGGACATTCACAAAAAGGAAGCACAGTGGCATTTCAGAGGGTATGCATGCGCCATCTGTGCTAAATCTTTTACCAACAAAAAGTATCTTGAGACCCATGTGAGGGAAGCACATGAGACGCAATTTCATGATCAATGCATGATGTCCCAGTGCATGCCTTGCGGCAATCAATTCATGAACCTTGAAGAGTTGTGGGTGCATGTTCTCTCAGTTCATTCCATGGATTTGAGGCTGTCAAGTGGAACTCAACAGAATAATTTGGTGGAAGGTCTCTCTTCTCAAAAGCTCGAGCATGGTAATGATGTCACCGAGAATAAAAACGAGAGCAATGGTGGATCTCGGAGATTCATTTGCAAGCTATGTGGTTTGACATTTGATCTGTTACCTGATCTTGGACGCCACCATCAAGCTGCTCACAAGGGTCATCCTTTGACGGGCCATAATCCCCCAAAGAGATTTACTAATCCTTATAAATTGAAGTCAGGCAGGCTAATCCGACCAAAAATTTCGAAGAGTCTTGAAACAGCTTCATATAGGATTAGAAACAGGGCCAATATGAGATTGAAGAAACGGTTTCAGACATCTAGTTTGGCTAGCAGTGTGGCAAGGTTGCAACCTCGGGTGGCTCAGGTGGTAGGACTTGGTAGATTGTCAGACCCACAATGTTTGAATGTTGCAAAGAACTTATTTTCTGATATTCAAGAAGCAAAACAACGGCCTAGTAACCTTGATTTGCTTTCTGTTGCTCGCTCCGCTTGCTGCAAGGTCAACCTTCACAATGCATTGGAGGAGCAGTTTGGAGCAATGCCCGACCGCATATATCTTAAGGCTGCTAGACTCTGCAGTGAGCTCAATATTCCTGTGCAGTGGCACCATGAAAGGTTTACATGTCCTAAAGGTTGTAAACCTACCAAAGTCCCACAGCTTTTACCTCCATTGATGCCTCTCTCTACTAGTTTAGCAGTGGAAACCTCAGTACTGTCAGATGATCTTATGAATTTTGATGAGTTGGACATGGATGAATGCCACTATGTAATTGAATCACAACATATAAAATCAAAATTTACACAAACAACCATAGTATTGTGTGAAGATGTAAGCTTTGGTATGGAACCGATTCCTATACGTTGCGTTGCAGAAGAGAATACTTTGGACTCCCTTCGTACCAACGTAGATGAAAGATCTAATTGCATCGAATATGTTGCTCCCATGCCTTGGGAGAGTTTCACATATGCCACAAAGCGGTTGCTTGATCCGTCCACTGATTGTGCTACGAAGGTATATTGTCAATGTGTTCTATTACTGGTTGTTTGTCACATCTTATCTGTCTTCAAATGAAATGCAACTTAAAATATATCCTTTAAAGAGTATAACAAGTAGGATTTGCTGTAATTGTATAATTATTACCAGATAAGATTGTCAAAATGTTGAGCGCCAATTTGACTTGCTAAATTTTAATTAACCTTCATGTTGTTGATTTTTTTTTATGCGAAATACGACAATATAGCCTCAATCCCAAATTAGTTGGGATCAGCTACATGGATCAAACTCTTCTCTTCCATTGCACTTGATTTCGTGCGTGTGTTTTTCTGAGAAATAACCAAAAAAAAAGTTCCTTAGACAAATACATACGGTTTGGAATAGCTAGGAATTTAGAATACTCGTGCTGTCCACTCGTCAGCATACTTAATGTTGACATGTTGTAGTTGACGATCTAATAGTTAATGCTTTATCAAATACAACATTAACCATCTGATACTTAATGCTGTATATACGAGTCTGTTGAGATTATTGCTTCATCTGTCTTATTTACTTGCAGGGTTCTCAGTTGGGATGTGCTTGTTCTCACTCAACCTGTTCTCCAGGTGCATGTGATCATGTATATCTCTTTGAGAATGACTACGAAGCTGCAAAAGATATTTTTGGTGAACCCATGCATGGCAAATTTGCTTACGATGAGAAGGGCCGCATAATTTTGGAGGTAACATCGTGTTCCTTTCACTGCTATCATATGAACTTCGTTATGTCAACAAAATATTCAAGGCAGATCTTTGACCTGGTTAAGAATACCATGATAGTAGGGTTGCTTGTTTCTAAATAAGTGGAAGTGAACGTTATGATATCGAGTAATTGTGATAACTAGTGAAGTTGGGCAAATACAGACATGTATTTATACACTTTATATTGCTTCATGATGCCTGATTTTTTTATGATTATTGAAAAATCTTGTAAATCTCATACAGGAGGGCTATGTAGTCTATGAGTGTAGCTCAATGTGTAGCTGTGACACAACTTGTGCAAATCGGGTTTTGCAGAACGGGTTGCGAGTTAAGTTAGAAGTGTTCAAAACTGTGGATAAGGTAAGTGCTGCCATATCTATAGAGATAAATCTGTTTGTTGGTTAAATTAAGGACTCAAAACATGTTAACATAAGTTGTAGGAAGCTTAGATGTTATACTGGCTATTGTTCACAGGGTTGGGGTCTTAGAGCTCGGGAAGCAATTGCACGCGGAACCTTTGTATGTGAATACATTGGGGAGGTTTCAAATGATCTGCTGATGAATAAAAGGGGCAAGAGGTGCTTCTGGGTCACATTTTGCTTCATGAGTATTTTTGCATAAACTTTTTTCAATTTCGCTTATATTTTTGGATGGGGCATTATGAAACTTCAGGTATGAGGATGAAAGTTGCTATTTGTACAGTGTCGATGCTCATGTTGACGAAATGAGTGGGCTGGATGAAGTAGGCCAGTATGTCATTGATGCCAGATATTATGGAAATGTTTCAAGGTTTATTAATCACAGGTAAATTTGATTCTCATGCGCTTCGTGATAGTGCTTATTTATATGTTTCTATTTAACGCACTTGGAATGATATTACTTTTGATATATGCTTGAAAATGCTCATTTGCAGATCTCTATAATCTTATATTTCATTTATTTTTGAGCTATACTTGTACCACTAGACCTAAAACTTTGAGCCTTCAGTAATGAGCTGCTAAATAATTCAAAGACGTTGCGCCTTAAGTCGGTCTTTTTTAACTGTCTATTAGTTTTTCAGTCAAGCGCTTTGCTTATTTTCCTTCATAATGCTGGACTTGCAAATGAATTTTATTTTGATCAGTTCTACTACTTTTGTTAATGGCCAGTTGCTTGCCGAACCTGGTCAATTACCAAGTTTTGGTGGATAGCATGGATTTCCAACTCGCTCATATTGGCTTCTATGCGTGCTGTGATGTAAGCTCTCTCATCTATCCTCTTTCTATATTTTTGCTTCTCTTTAGATTTTATTTTGTTAGGAAGTGATGATGCTATAATTGTATTGTATGTTTAAGAAATTATTATACATGGTTTCTTGTTTCCTTTTAGCGTCACGTCTATTATAGTGAATCAAATTGAATTTTTACTGGAAAAAATCAAATTAGTTTTTTGGTTTCTAAAGAAGTAATCACCCAACGTTTTTGAACACAATATATGCGACATGAAAGTTAACGACCATCCTGTGCATGGTCTTGGATCTATGGACTTGTGTAGTTTCATATTCTTTTCTCTCTTCTTTAATTTTAGAATATTGTTCACTTTTGCTTGAGATAATAGGTCCTCAGTCAATGCCGTCCTTCTTGGCAATTTTCTGGTCAGGCAGCAATCATCCTTTAAAATTCGGTCTTCTGATCAATTTATTCATTGACAAATGACAATGATCTTCATATTAAGGAATGATTTATTACTATTTAATTTCCTAATCTCATTTTAATAAATATCAGTATGCTATTTTTTCATTGTGGCTAGCTTTAACTTAGAGTGTGCCATTGACGTATCAAACTTCGCTAATTGTTTTGAGCAGATTGCCGTGGGTGAGGAATTGACGTATGACTACAGTCGCGTGTTACTGTCCGGTGGGGAACAACCCTGCCTTTGTGGTACTCCTAATTGTCGTGGACGTCTACCGTAAATCCGTGAATCTTTGATGAATTTGAGAAGTTGAACTTTCAAAGCTCATCCCCTGAAGAGCATAGAAGTTCTCTTTATTCCTTAGGCATGTTGATCTTGGAAAATCAAGAACTTGGAGTGAATCTCGTATGGAGCTTCTCGGAAAAAGAACTAGGATTTCGAGCATGACAAATACTCGAAGGACGACATAAGCTCTGCAATGCTTTTGCACTGAACCAGGCACGGACGGTGCAGGCGACGCAGAAGATTGCATTGTCTTTATTTTTTCTTATAATCAATTCTTCTCGATTCAAATGTACAATTTGAAAGAATACAACAGTTCTTCTCAGCCAAATTGGTGGAGAGAAATTTAAGCAATTTCATTCTCTTAGTTCTCTACATGAACTCAGTCTGTTAGCTCAACTTTGTTGAAACACACTTTGGAAAACACCTGAGAAGCAATGAAAGAGTTTGGTCCATGTAGCCGACTCTAACTAATTTAGGATTGAAGCTTTGTTTTTGCTGTCGTTGGGCTGACGAGTGCAAGCAATAATTGTCTAACTAAACCTCCAACGGTTGTACTTGTTTACCAACTCAGCATCTAAAATTAAGAGATTCGTATTGAATTCATAGATTGATAGATAATCCATGTTTGTGGGAGAGTGGATATACAAATATATGGACATAAGACCCAATAGCTAAAATTTACAAAATGATGGATTTGGAGATGAAGAATAAAAAAAGAGAACTAGAGAAGCCCTTACAGAACAAAAAAGATGAGGCAGCCATAAAATTCATTCCATAATAACAGTAGCTGCTCTCTTAAGTTAGAGCTGTACACTTGAGCTGTGGTTCAAAATGTTGTAGTCCAGTAGCAGATATGATGCATCCTCTCCCTTTTCTTCAACATTTGTCAATCGCTTCTGCAGGCAAGTTGAGGTCGAAGAGACCATCTCCACGGGAATCTCTCCTTGAACGCTTCCGGGAGGAGGAGCAACCACTCTCCTTACTTGGTCGGCCAAAATCTATAAACGAATGTGTCAGTTCTGGTTAGAATAGGCAAGTCAATTTTGTATATCTTCAAACTTTTCTTCCACCTAAAGAATGTGAAAAGAAACTAATAAGAAGAATTATCAACTTTGGTAATCCCGGATAAGTTCCAGTGTTGGACCTTTTACGTCTTGTGGTGGATGACACCCAGAATTATCAACTGTTGCGCTCCAAAGAGAAGCCTTCTCAACACCTTTTGAGTTGTAAGGTGCTATACTATGAGTAGTCCGTACAAGGCAACCCAGTAGATCATTCTCAATGTATTCGTACCTGCACAACGATCGGTATCAGAAAACTTTAACACAGATAACTAACTATAAGGAGATTTTAAGCATATAGAAGGTTAAACTCACATTTGTTCGCAGCGTGAGTCAACAATTCCTGAGAAATTGATAACTCGCATCCTTATATCCAGGACTTTGTCCTCAGAATACTCATCGAGTGGCTCCTCTAAGTACTTGGACAATTGCTCTACATTGAATTCAAACTGCTGCTGTTGGTCTTCGAATAAATTCTGTTTTATTTCTCGTGTCTTCTTGGTCATCTCACCCTGGAAAAGTTCATCTCCAAACATGTAATATGCAAATGCATATGAATATGAAAGGACTCGTCTTGATCTGAAGAGTCTGTTGAGTCCATTTGTTAACCAACTAAAATCGTTGAGATTGTAAAACCTTCTGTCCAAAGCAGATATTTTGTCCATCATCGTTTCTACAAGTTTGCTCTCAAGCTTAAAGGAGTCTGTATGGGCTTTATAGCGATTGTAGTAATGCATGTAACGATAAAGTTCCCGCTTTGCACGTGCAGCTTTCTTCTGCTCTCCTTCTTCTTTATAGCGGCCACAACTGTGACCACGGATACTTGACCAAGTATGATCCCGCCCAGTAGGTCCTCCACACAACCAGCTGCATGAAAGCAAATAAATTATAGTTAATCTTAAATAATGTAGGATGCTGACATTAGATATCAGTATTAAAGAATCTTGATGCATAACCAAGCGTAAACATTGACATAGACTGAGTAATCAGGAGAACAATCCATCACAAAGACAGGTATGCATCGGAATGAAAGAAAAAGAGGGATAAAAGAACGACTCACCAAAAAGCTTGTCCGCAAATGCAGCTCACTAAGTTGCAGCCACCATTCTTCTCAACAGGTTTGTGACACTTAGGGCAAGGCTTGGTGTTGACAGTAATCCAGTTTACGGTTTCCGATTCATCACGACACTTTTTGGTCCAAAGTTCCCACATGGTGCATGAACAAGGTGAGTGTGCCTCAGATGAACAACCAAAACAGAATTGGAAACCGCATGCACATTCCACTTCACAATATTTTTCATCGTCAACACGGATAGCATTACCACAATGAGGAACACTTGGGCACCACTTGACTATTTTATTGTCCTCAACGTATGATTCCAAAAGGAAACGATCAAAACGTTCTGCCAAATCAGGATCCCTTGCACTAACTAATTTTCTGACAACAGCTTCATCACAAATAGCATTGCACTTATGTTCCATGCATCTTATACGCTTACTTTGCCCCTCTTTAATTCTCACGATAAAATGCTCAGACCAACCTGACCAAAAAAGATGCGTGAGCACAGTGACCATAAAGAGGTTGTGACTCATTCTATGAGAACTAAACATAAATAACTTGAACAGAATTAATTGTGAATGCTTCAATGGATCCAAATATTTATGCCATCACGATATGTAAATAACTCTAGAGCAAAAAGTTAGTATTGCCAATGAAATGCTTGTGAGAGAAGGTTGCCCAGATAGTCAAAATCGTAACAAAATGAGACTAGTATATCTTGTCAAGGAACAAGAATGAACGAGGAATAGGTACAAACATTAATGAATTCATATCTTAAGACCACAGGACTACAACTTGCAAATGCAATAGCAAACTTAAGACCATAACTTGTTATTTTTGTATGGTGAAGCACGGTACATTTTTAATCATATTATAAAAGATTAACAAATCACACCATTAATAATTGCATCAAATTGAGCAGAATGAAAACATTAGACCCATGTAACTTAGCTTTTTTTTTTTTTTTTTTTTTTTTTTTTTTTTTTTTCGAGTGTGTGTGTGTGTGTGTGTGGTGGGGGGGGTGGGGGTGGGTTGGGTTGGGTTGGGTTGGGGGGGGGGGGGGGGGGGGGGTGGGGTGTGGGGGGATCATAAAGAAATAAATTTATGAAATTTTTTTTTTCGTGTACAATAGAAAATTTTCGTCAAGAAGCACAAGGAGGACGTAAATGAGAGTGGGAAAGGCTCCACAAAAGCACTTACAGTTGTTGCAATAGCAGTGACCACAATCCATTGTTGTAACCTCTCTTGGGCAAACATCCTCCATGCATATATAGCAAGTAATTATTGATGACGACTGCAATAAGGGACTAGTTGTATTCCCAGGCAGAGTCACGCCTGCTTGAGCAAATAATTTGTCTTTACCCATCTCTGCAAGGACCTCAACCAACCTATCTACATCCCAACGATAATGAATAAGTAAAGTGCGTGCATGCTGTTCACGGAGCTTCAGCAAGTCCATTACCCTCCGCAGGTCTCCCATCTGCACGAATAATGCCGATCATTAAGCCAACAAAAAATTAGGAACACAACACGAACAAGTACGATGGCTATAAGTTTTTACCTGAGCAAGTAAAAGATGTTCTTTTCTAATTACTATCTGCAAAGAACAAAGAGAAAAACAAATTAGAAAGTCTAGAGATTGACTAAATCTTTCACTTGCATGATCATAGGTGTTTTTCCGATCGAAAATAAGTAGCTTCATATAAATGCATCAACGGGGCACTGCCCGAAAATCAACAACAACAACAGCAACAGAGCCTCAGTCCCAAATTAATTGGGGTCGGCTATTTGTTTGATCCATTTCATGAAGAGTGACAAAAGTTTTACGCTGGTTATCAACCTATCGCAACCCTCCTCCATTTTTCGGGTATGAAAAAATGGGTTTGGGACTTCCCTTACCCATTGGGTGTCGGGGTCCTTCTCCTTTATCCGGACTTGGGACCAGGCTATGCACCGCCCAAAAATCACTCGAAATAAATTTAGTATTGATTTTAAGTTTCTACCGTATCCCAAAACGCTAATCTTCATAGATTAGTGTACACATTACTAAACCAAAATACAAGTTCCTTCAACAAAGAGACAGAAACACAATTCACTTAAATTTGCCCAATTTTATCTTCTTCATCTAATACCACATATCATGATGATCACCAATGTGACACAAACCACACAAATAAACCTAGTTCAAGAAGTTTTAAAGTAGACTACTTGATTGATATTCTTTTTGATATCCGTGGGCCAATCCGGGCTGGCATGACTATTCCCACAAGACCCTGATGCAATCGGCCCGAGCATACCCCCAAGGTTGGGAATTTAACGAAATCGCGGCGACAACACGGCTCAACTAGCAATATCCCCAATTCACCTTCCAAAATGAGCTAATTGAAGAGAGCTACTAATCAAAATCTAGGTTTTTTTTTTTTTTTTTTTTAATGAAATAAATGATTATTCGATGAAGAAGAAATTGAATAGGTAATAAATAAAACCCTAACCTTGTTAGAGGAAGGAGTGGATCGCGGGTCATCGCGATCGTCTTCGACAACGGGGACATCGACGTCGACGTCGACGTCGTCGTGGCTGTGGAAGGGTTCCTGGGAGTCGGGATCGGAGTAGTAATCTTCGTCGGCGGACAAGTACTCCCCCATTAATTCCAGAATCCCAATCGCCCGATCGATGGAGATCTTCTTCAAAGATTGTTTTTCTTGTTGGAGAGTTTCAAGGGGGAGAGAAGGAACGAGTTCTCTTATTTTCACTTCTCTTCTGATGTCTGTGTATAAGGAAATACTGTATTGTGTACTAATAATAACTTCGCCTTGTACTCCAAATCGGCTTTCTAATTAAGTTTATTAAAACATGACATCAAACCCCAAATAAACTTTTTTTTTTTTTTTCCTTTCTAAATAGATAAGTTTTAGAGACCATTGTATTTATCTCATTTAATCTTATCTTCATTTTTCTTTCAAAAAAAGTAGTTAAATGTTTTATCTCCAAGTTAAAAAGAAATTGGCTTCAAAAAACAAATTAACAAAAAAAATGGATTTTTTATTTTATTTTTTAGTGTAAATTTGTAAATTTTTGTTTACATGAATATTATTGTAAATTTGTAATTTACAATAGTAGTTTCTCTAGGTTAATCTTGTCAAAATTACGGTCTTCAAAAATGTAATTGTGTTGTGCAGCGTATTAAATCTTGACTCGTTTAGTTTATAATTTAGAACAATTCCACGTAAGATTGGAGATGTAGAATGAATCATTTCGTGCCTATGATGAGCAATTCAAAATGAAATAAGATTCTTTGATTTTATTTGCATAGAAAATCAATCCAAGATTGAAGTTTGTTAGAAATCATCAGGAGCTAATAGTGGACATCTTGACTCAATGAACCAGGTTGCATGCCTATTTAAAAATCGTGCGATACTTCGAGATGTGAATTTTAAAAAAAAAAACTCATACCAGTTTAGTAGGAGAAAAACATGTCATTCCTAAAATTAATATCTACCAGTGTAGTAAGAAAAAAACACGTCATTCTTATAATGAATATCTACCAATGTAGTAGGAAAAAAATGCATTGTTCCTATAATATACATTCAATTTTGTGAAAAAATTACATCCGTACGGTAGTTTTTTTTTAAAATTCGTAAATTATATTGATTTACTTTTTTATTCGTTAATTGATGTATATCGTGTTTTGAAAATGCGAAATGGTGTAGACGTGGAACCTCGTATACAAATGGCGCCTCTACAAGAGGCGCCATTTGTACACTCTGCCACCTCGTGTACAAATGGCGCCTCTTGTAGAGGCGCCATTTGTACACTCTGGCACCTCAGTACAAATGGCGCCTCTACAAGAGGCGCCATTTTATCCACATCACCACATCACCACATCACCACACCACCACCACACATACAAATGGCGCCTCTACAAGAGGCGCCATTTTATCCACATCACCGCCACCACACATACCTCACCGCCACCTCACGTCTCCCACACATACCTCACCGCCACCTCACCGCCACCTCACCGCCACCTCACGCTCTCCTACGTTAAGCCCACACCACATCACCACGCACACCACATCACCACACATACCTCACCGCCACCTCACATCTCCCACACATACCTCACCGCCACCTCACGCTCTCCCACGTTAAGCCCACACGTATCCACGTTCCACCATATACACACCACGCGCTCCACGTACTATGTATGCACTGACATGCTGACACACACATGAAACACACACACATGAAAGCATGGTCACACATGGAAGCATGGTCATGCATGCATGACCAACCGACATGCATGCATGCGTGGTCATGCATGCGTGACCAACTGACCACGCATGCATGCATGCGTGGTCATGCATGCATGATGCATGCATGCATGCGTGCGTGGTCACGCATGCATGCATGCCGTGACCACGCATGAATGTATGCATGTACTGGGTGGGATGCGAGACCGGCGTACACGAGAGTTCACGGGTGGGAGAGAATCTCTCGCAACCACCGCCCCTACAACCTACAACCCCTATCGACGACCTAGCCTCATCAATGGCGCGTTGAATGTTTGTTGGGAGGGTGGTGATATTTAAAATAGGGAGAGAGAAAGATGGAGTGAGGTTTTCGTGGTGATAAGAGAGGATAAAGCGAGAGGAGAAGGTGAGAAGAGAGAGAAGAAAGTGTAGAGAGAGTGTGAGGGAGATCGAAAGAAAGAGTGTGTGGGAGATCGAGAGAGGCAACCGCGATCCGCGAAGGTGACGGCTACTACGGCGACGCGACGACGAAGGCGGCAGTGTAAGTGGAAGTGTTTGTGTTTGGCTTGAGTTTGTGAGCGAGAGAGAGAGAGGGAATGAGAGAGGGAGAGAGTGAGAGAGAGAGAGAGAGAGGTGCTAGAGGTGTCACGAGAGAGAGAGGTAAGGAGTGATAGGGTGAGAGTTTGCCGAGAAAGAAAGAGAGAAAGGTTGAGAGTGTGCGAGAGAGGGTGAGGTGACGTGTGAGAGTGTGAGAGATGGATGAGAGAGAGAGAGAGAGGAGGGTGAGAGTGCGTGAGAGAGAGAGAGGGGGAGAGTTTGTGAGAGAGAGTGAGAGGTTGAGAGGTGGTTTGTGAGAGAGAGAGGACGAGATAGTTAGAGAGAGTGAGAGAGAGAGGACGTGATAGTGAGAGAGAGAGTGAGAGAGTGAGAGAGTGAGAGGTGGTGTGAAAGAGAGAGAGGTCGAGATAGTGACAGAGGGGGAGAGTGAGAGTGTGTCGAGAGAGAGAGAGAGAGAGAGCGAGAGTGAGAAAGAGGGGGAGAGAGTGGAGAAGAGTGTGAACAAACAGAGAAAGAGTAGTGTGTGGGTTTGGGTTTGGGTTTGGGATTGGGTTGAGTATGTTAGGTTTACAGAGAGAGGGCGTGAGAGAGTGTTTGTTTTGATGTATTTAGCAAACGATTCTATGTGGGGGAGAACCGATATTTTTAATTATTCTTTTTATAAATATTTTGTTGTTGTTTAGTTTTCATTTCAATAAATTAACTAATTTTTTTTTTCACAGGGAATATTAATCTTTTTTTTGTAGGTAAAGGAATATTAAATTGAAGAACAAACCGGAACAAAAATAGTAAGAACAAAAATTTATTTATTTATTTATTTAATATATTTATAGTGTAATAGATTTTTTTAAGAAAATGTGTTTATTGCATGGTGTGTGTAATTTAAATATTTTGTTTTTAAATAGTTAGTAAAGAATGTGAACATCATAGTTAACAAAATATTACAAATATTAAACCCTATAGAAAAATAAATTTTTTTTTGTAGTGGTGGTCGTAGTTTATTGTGTGTAGTGATAAATGCATGATAATTATTTGGCACATTTTACAAGTGAGTGGCAAATCGACCCAAAGATAAATATTATCTCGTGTTATTTATTATCGGTGTTTGATTATTGCGACAAGATATCAATTATAAGTTAGTATTAATGTAGTGTCCGGTGTATACACTATTAGTCGCCTCACCATCTCCAACAACGACAAGAAGGAAAAAATCTTTTACTTACAAATTTAATTTGTAAGTAAAAGTGTTAAAATTGTAAGTAAAAGTTTTTACTTACAAAATGTCGTTGGTAAAAACATCGTAAGAATAGAGTCGTCGGTAAAAGTTTACACTTACAAACGTAATCGTAAGAATAGAGTCGTCGGTAAAAGCGTATAATATGTATTAATAAAATTTCTATTCGTTTTCAATAATATTCATTAATATAACTACATTTTTTATTTGAATATTATTTTGTTTAATTTTTGTGCCTTTCATTATTATTTCACGTTAATTTAATGAGTTTCGTTTTGGTATAAAAAAATTTAATGAGTTAGAGAACTTAAATAAAATACGGTTAAACTTAAATAAAATACGCTTATATATTCTTGATTATTGTTTTGATCAGTTTTTCATCAATTTGACAAACTTTGTCTTATTCGGGAGCCCAAAGCTAGCTAGAGTAGATTTAGTGGGTAACCAAACAATGTTCCAAAGCTCATTCAACCAACAACTAGAAAGAGAAGAAAAAATAAAGTTAGACAGTTTAAAATTTATTTATAATTTTCTTCATTAAAAAAATTAAAGAAATTAAAAAAATAGAATACAACCTTCAAAAAAGCCATTGGATGTTTGAAGCTTGTAGTGAACATCGTAACAAAATATGTAATCTCGCATTCACAAGTGTCCTCACTCGCTCTCTAGTCCGACAGATAGACTATAGGCGCCGCCCGTCCGGATATAGTTATTTCCAATTATTCGGTCAACCATCGTACAATGAAAAAATCATGTCACTACTCATCTTTGAATACGTCGGTCCATTCTTCTCCTTCTTCTCGCCACGACCATGAAAGGAAGTATCTCACTTGCTAATCGTGACCGCAATTGATCATATTCGAACTCACTATCTACCACTTGAAGCTTCGATAACTACTGATTAAGAATAATAACATTATAGACGATATATTTAGTAAAAACTATCGTGCCTCAAATCCTCATTTTGATCATTTATTCGCTTGATATATATGTAATTTTTTTACATTATCAATGCGGTAAATTATGTAGGTCATGGAAGGTAGGAACATCCCGTTTCACTTTTATGCATTTGGAGAAATTGTTAAGGTTTCGCAAGGCATTGAGTACAACAGACCCCCATCAATGACCATGATTATTAAGTTTGGAACGAGTAAACATGAGTTGATGGATCACGTGTATAACGCGTTTGATATTTCGTCCACTGAGACTCTCATTACGATGACGTATCGTCACGTAATAGCTCATCCATCAGGTTCACAATATTTTATCCATGTGTCGTTGCAAGACGAGACCCACTTCGAGTTGATGTGGTCAACAGTGGCGAATCTACCATTATCAGCGAAGGTAGAAATTTATTTAACCTTCGAGCCAATCGATCCTTATCAAAATTCTACTGTACATTCACAAGTGGTAGAAGAAGAAAATGTGGGCATGACATGCCCTGCATCAATGATGGAAAGATTACGTATGCAATCGCCTATAGGTGATGTTGTGCAAGATAGATTTGTTACTTCAATTGATGATGACATTAGCGCCCCCAGTGATGACCGTAACGAGGATCGCGACAACGACATTGACGAGGACGTATGTCCCTCGAGGATCTTTGCGCCATCTCGTTAATTGGGAAAATATAAATGTTGTTACGAGACGACCCAACCTACGAACCTCGGGGGCGGAAAACTTGCAAGATGATGAGCAATTTGCAATTGACGAGGAGGAGTGGATGGAAGAAGCAAGCGATGAAGAAGATTACCAACCATTGCCGGTGTATAATGAAATTGATTGGGAAGTGGCTAATTCTACTGCAACCCAACATTCTCATCATTCGACTGGATGGGACATGCCTAATTTTCAGTTGGAAAGAGGAATGTGCTTTGACAATAAGACAGACTTGCAGCATGCCATAAAATTGTGGCATGTTAACAACTTTTGTCAATACCTTGTTATGGAGTCAACTACAACGTTATGGGTATTAAAGTGCAGAAGTGCGCCGGAAGCTGGGTGCATGTGGCGTCTCCGTGCTTGTTTGCGAAAGAAGAAACAATTGTGGGAGATCACTCAGTTAGACGAGCCGCACAGTTGTATAAATCCCGGCATAGAACGCAGTCATGCCCAACTCGACGCCAACATGCTTGCACGTGAGATACAAAGCGTTGTCGAAATAGATCATGCAATTGCTATCAAGACCTTGAAAGAAATGATTAAGCTAAAATACTCACATGAAGTTCCCTACAAGCGAATGTGGGATGCTAAAAGGAAAGCAATTGCAAATGCATTCGGAGATTGGGACGCGTCATATGCTACGTTACCAAGATGGTTGGCATTTGTACATAATAAGAGCCCAGGGACGAAGATTGAGTGGTCACATAGACAATGGGGCGCAGATGAGATCGGGACGAGCATCCTCAATTTCGTCGTGTGTTCTTCGCATTCGAAGCATCAATCGAAGGGTTCAAACATTGTAGGCCTCTTCTCCAGATTGACGCGACATTCTTGTATGGTAAATACAGTGGTAAGCTAATGATTGCCCTATCTGTTGATGGTAATGGACATCTACTTCCAGTTGCATTTGCGATTACGGAAAACGAATCAACCGACTCGTGGGGGTGGTTTTTGAGAATGTTGCGCAAACACGTGACCGATAGAGATGGTATTTGTATTATTTCGACCGTCGTCACTCGGCATTCTCGAGGCCGTTAACACACCAACAAATGGTTTTTGTCCACCAAGAGGATACCATCGTTATTGCTCTGCGACACTTGACCAAGTAATTTTAACACGCATTTCAAAAATGATTCGTTGAAGAATATCCTATCTCGAGCCGTGGTCAACATCAAGTGAGGAAATTTGATGCATGCATGGAGCGTTTTGCTTATTTGTCATCGGGAACTCCTCGTGTCTTCAATATGTGAATGCCATTCCCAAGGAACTCGGACTCAATCGCACGATGGAGGCTGCGCATGTACGGATGGATGAATTCTAACGGGGTTGGTATGTATTCGATAGTAGTTACGTTTGTTATCCTATATGTGTTTTCACCGTGCTAATATTATCGACACGGCATTATCTTACCATTGTAGAATGTTTTAACGGTGTATTGAAAGGGGCACGATTCTTGCCGATAACAAAGAATGGTGCAAATGATTTACTACGGGTTGGTGACATACACCAACCGACGAAAGGAGGAAATCGACGAAGCCATATCGCACGGCTCAATTACACGAGATATGCCATGGATAAAATTGCATATTATCAACAATCCGCAAGGAGACATTACGTGACATTGATAAATCGCGACACTTTGGTGAGTTTGAGGTGCTCACCGGACGTCATGGCGATCGTATGCATAAAGGCAACAATACACAAATTGTTATCCCGAGGAGCTGGTATTGCAAATTTGCAATAAATGGCAATCGTTTGGTTTCCCTTGCTCACACGTGTTGGCTGCATGTGCTCATATTCGAATTGATTATACACAATTTATTGAGAAATACTACAGGATGGACGTGTACGCACGATGCTACTCCTCTCAATTCAAAGCCATCCCCGATGAGAAGTATTGGCCGACTTTTGCGACGAAGATTTTACCAGATCCTAGGTGTAGACGTGGCCGAGGGAGACCAAAGGGAACACGAAGGCAAAATGAGATGGATCTTCCTAATGTTTCGAGGACCTTGCGATGTGGCATATGTCATCAAGAAGGACATAAACGAAGAACATGTCCGAATAGAGATCGTGCTCGAGTCCCTACTAGGAGGAACCGTTGCAGCGTTTGTCGTGCATAGGGACATAACAAAAAAAATTGTCCATCCATATCTCAACCCCAACCACCCAATCCAAACCAATGAGAGGATTTGTATTTAGTTTGTAAACGGTGTCAGTTGATAATTTCATAACATTTATATTAATATAGTATAACCTTATGTTACGTAAAGTAATAGATACGTATTTGTTAATGTTATAACTCATAGTAATGATTTGTTGTGAGTTTTAAAACTACTCGACCAATTTGTTTAATCACACGATTTAGCGAGTACACATGGAACCAGGACCATCGATCCTTCTCTTCTACGCCTCCAATCTACACACAGTCATCGCAAGTCTCGGAGGGGTCGGTATATGCATTTAACATGTATGTGCATAATATTTATGCAAAAACGTTTAATACACATATATATCGACATATTTTTCAATTGTAAGGTACATGATACAATGCGCGTGCGAAGAAGAGCTGGGTGTTGTTGATCGACGGATTAATTACCATTCTCGAATGATCCCTTACCTACGATCTAGTGGATTTTATGGTGTCTCACGCGTAGGATTTTTAGATTTGATGGGCTTTGATCACCGCTTTCATTGAGAGATGGCGTCCAGAGACACATACGTTCCACATGCGTTGCGGCGAGTGTACAATAACACTCCAAGACGTTGAGATTCAGCTCGGGTTACCAATTAATGGTATGCCCGTGATCTGGAAGCACAGATGTCGACTATCTCGCGTGTGTGAAAGACTACTTGGTGCGAGACCTGGACCACTTCACGTAAAAGGGAATAGAGTTCGTGTTTCATGGCTCGAAGACAATGTGCCACCTATAGAGGATGACAAAGAATGAGGAAATGGTTCGACGTTATGTTCGTTCATACATTCTACAACTTATTGGTGGTTGTGTGTTCGCCGACAAGTCGAATCAATATGTTCATTTGATGTTTCTTCCGTTGCTCGAGGACCTTCAAACAAACTGGACAATATAGTTGGGGAAGTGCATGTTTGGCATATTTATACAGGGAGTTGTGTCGTGGATCTCGCTCTCAGTGCGCACGAGGTCGGGTGCGACAATTCTTATACAACTATGGGCCTGGGATAGATTTCCATTTATAGCACCAAGGCGCAAGCCTGTTCCTAGAGGTCGACCTCGAACGTGTGATGGAGTAGACATGCCCAATGACGTTCCTTTGGGATATCGGTAATAAAAATGTTTCTCATGTTATTTTTAACAATTCATTGGGGTCTTTTTAATTTACGACAAATTTATTGTTTTGTATACGAGATGGATAGTTGCATTTTTCGTAACTAGGATCGCCACACACGTTGTATCATCATTTCGTGATGCACTTGACACGAGAGGGAGAATGCCGTGGAGTGGCAACCATACGCCGATGTCATGGAGTCACTTCCACAATTATGTACTCAAGGTCACGGAGCATGGCGTTCGACGTGTCCTTTAATTTGTTTCCATATAGTTGAGTGGCATAGACCGGAAAGGGTCATGAGACAGTTTGGGCCTGTCACAGTCGTGCCACCGCTTGTGATTTTGACACACGTCTGCACCGCGTCCAATTGAGAGGACACCCTCAAGAAAATTGGGCAGTGTATCACAGAAGATATATAGAGTTGTGGGAAAATCGTAGTAATACGATAGCCACGATACAACAAGAAGAGGAACACGATCACGAAGAGTACATGAGGTGGTACAGATCTATCACCAGGCGATACATTGGACATGACGGGGCACTGCGCGAATTCTCGGTAACGTTGAAACTATAATGTTGTTATCCTCATGAGTCATATTTAAAATTGTTAACCAAACACTGCATTTTTTTGTATATTAGTCTACATTTGCGCGTCAATTGGAGCGAGTGTTCTCTGATGACGGGGTCGAACAAGGCATGGCTGCTCTACATGAAGGCATCGAATCTTAGACGAGGATGAACCAAGCAAAGGACTACTATGTGGAATGATGAAAAGGTAGTTGAGCGGACATAGATGACGAAGCATCTCAAGAAGAAGAGGAAGAACAACAAGAAGAGGATCAAAGCCTAGCAGATAGATAGAGGAGGAGAAGAAAAACAACGACGACTCAGACTCTGGGTGAGAGCAGTAGACGTTCTTCTCCACCACCTCCAACTCGTCCAACTCCAAGAACGTCAGAGACTATTGGTGAGAGCAGCAGACGTTCTCCTTCGCCACCTCTAACCCGCCCTTCTTCTTATGGGTACTCTCCTTTCCCGGCCCCAACGCAATCGAATGCTCATATGTTTTTGCCTATGACACCGAGCATGAGTGTTCATCCATATCATTTTGATCCATATGCTCCTGGGCCATCATCTTCGTACATGGACCATAGAATGCCTACACATTCAATGCATGGTTCATTGCCTCAATACATGCCAAGTCCATTTACTCCGCCATATTATAACTACAATATTCCATATAGTGGAGATGGCTCATTCAGACCCTTATTAGGCATGCCACTTCATGTTCCTTTCACCCAACCACATACAGAAGTCGGTATGTTGGAATGGTTCAACCCCTATCTTTGATAGCACGGTAGTAGAGGTCAATCGAGCCAACACGAGGAAGAAGTTCGGTCGAGTCATCGAGCTCAACAAACTCAGCCGGACGTACAAGCACGGAGAAATCCACGTCGAAATAGAGTACGACCGGTTTGCCACACGGAGGAGCTTGGCGTCGACGTCGATAGAACCGCATTATACCTTTGTATGAGTGGGTTGATAGGAGTGTTTAGGGTCTCTTATATGTCATGGAGATGGGGTTGTACATTTGGATGAATGGCAAGAACTATAAATACAAACTCCTAGCCTTTTTGCTTCACATTAGCATGTTGCTTTCAAATAAAAAAATGAAAAAAAAATTCAGAGCTATTAGGGACTTTTATTTGCTGGAAATTGTAGTCCTTAGGAGGTTATTCATCATCAAGAAAGCGATCTAGTTATATACAATCAAGCATCAACCTTAAGGTATGCTCATATCCACTTATTTGCATAAAAGTGAGTATACCTGATGATACTTTGAATTGCATAATGGTCATTTGTGTAAATGTTTTTAGGTCTTTTTGGTGTCGGATAGTATCAACGTTTAATTTGAGACTAAGTACATCTAATATAACCTAGATTGTCACCAAAGCAAACGTCGAGAGATATATATGAGTCCGTTTGCGATAGTTTGGGTGACGAGAGGCCTATTGGACTAGGAATACTGCGTGAAAAAGTAGTATACCCGATGATACTTTGAATTGCATTTCATTTCCTTTTATTACTTATTGATTGGCAGTCTTTGTGACTATATGGTGCCTTTGTACTCTAATATAATGATATTTGTTGATAATCTTTACTCTTTGAACTTGTTCATCGTGATATTGTTTTGTTGATGCTTTCATTGTATCATTTCGTGTGCTCTATGTCTTCATTTGATGTTTTTAATGGTAAATGAGCTTTAAATAGCATGCTATTAGGATTAGAGAATTTATGAATGAGACTATGAACTTTGTACTCGACTTGATTAGTCTATTAGCTTGTCCATATGCCTTTACCATTCTATACGGAGTCATTTTTGAATAAATAAAGTAGTGGTTGGTGAAAATAGTGACAACGAACCATGACATACTCACTTAAGTAGGTTTAAGAAATCAAACGTAATTACTAAATTTAGTTACACATTTGTTTATTCATTTCGTAATAATTGATTATGACATTTACATTTGTTTGTAACTCTCTTCAACCTTAAAAAAGTCATGTCAAAGCGAAATAGTGCATCGTCATCCTGGGACGGATCTAGTGGACGATCCAACAGACGATCGGTGGTCGCAGAGATCGTCCATCTCGCGACGTGGATCGTTCGCTAGTACGATCTCCATTGATGATGCTTGAGTCTCAACAGCGTCAAGAGTACTCGCTCGTCAACAAAGCTTGCTTGCTCGGCGGCGCTTGCTTACCTTCAACAACTTTTTGTCCAACAACAAAGCGTTCACACCATCAATCACAATTATTTCAAAAGTATCCTCGTCCGCCTTATGCGCAAAGACTCCCCATCGTGGCCCTCTCCTTCAAAGAATCGGGGCCATCTTTATTTGGCCATGATGATCCAACCACTCAACAAAGCTTACTCCTCTTTTTGGCATCGCAACTCCCTCCACCTATCGCTGGTCACGTTACTTCTACGAAGCTACCCACGCATCTCCCTCCCATCGCCAGCACTACCAAGATGTCCCGATTGCTTCATTCGACTCTAGTATGCATGCCTCCCCATCGAGGAGTCATGATCATGTCGAGCTCGCATCACATTCGTCCAATACTTCAAGCCACCCTTCGAGTGAGCCATCTATTAGTGGTGCCTCCCGTAGATCACAACAAGACGATGAGCCGCCTAGGGCCCCGAGACGTAGAACTAATGATGACCGAGGCGCGGGGCGGGTGTTTTTGACCGTAAAAACTACGAATGAATTGTAAGTCAATGAAATATTATTACGTATATATACTTACGTTTAATGAACTTACTATAATATTGGTCTAACTTTTTTTTTGTAAAAATGTAGTGGTACTTTCTTGCATCCGTCATCCGAAGTGTCAAAGCAAATAACGCGGATATATAAATTCGCTTTACATAAGGATGGCTATCTTGTTGGGATACGGTTCCTAACCATATCAAGGAGCAATATTTTAACGATTGGGCGGTAAGAGATTTTTAAATAAGAAAATTAAGTTTCGTTTACTTTTACTTAGCATATGTTGAAGACTTGACTTTCTATTACTACAGACTCATTTCGAGTGGAGACGATCAGATGATGCTATGGTCAGACATTTGTACGACAGGCAGATTGCCACTCGTTATGCTGACTTTGTTAGTAAGATGGTGAGGAAGCCGACAAAACCATCACATGTATCTCTGGAGGTTTTTGAGCATTACAAGAAGATGCGGTCTACTCCAGAATATAAAGCAAAGTCAGAACAAGCAAGCCGAAATCGAAGATCAGAGGTGGGGGGACCTGGTTCGGGTTCGTCTGTGCACGGAGGTGGAGCCATATCCATCTATGAGCATTCGTTGAGACTGGTATGTTTTTGGGCATACATACATAGATACATACATACATATGTATACATTAGATTCATATAAGTTTCAAACTTAAATTTAAGTTAAACATATTTTATAGGAGAAGGAACTCGGTAGAAAGCCGACTGCTTTGGATTTATGTTTATATCTCCATACAAGGAATCATGATAACGTTACTTTCTCGGATCCTAGAGCAGAGGCGATTGCCGTAAGAAACTAATTGACCATAACTCTTTTTTGTTAATTATAGGTATCAATGACTTATATGACTTGTCAATGTTTAAATTCTTAATACAGGCGGCTATACATGAAAGGACCACAGAGCTTCACACAAGTAAAATGCCAGACACTCCAATTGATGAAACAGAATTATATTTGGAGATTGTGCAAATGAAATGATAAAGGCCGGAGATTTAGTCTTGGTGGACACCGTCAGTGGTCTAAGATGCGTCGACATGATGAAGTTTGGATCTTCTCGTCCTATATTGAAAGATGATGAGTCATTTGACCAATACAATAAGGAATTCAAGGAGATGCAAGCAATAATACTAAAGATGCTTAATGACTCGTCTGTTAATCACGATCAATTGCTTGAAATGCAAGGACGGTTACAGCGCATGGAACAGGGTTTCATGGAGAGATCAGCTGCACAAAAAAGGCAAGATGATGATGATGATGATGTTGATGATGATGATGCCGCTCACAATGACTCAACTACCGAGGATGATGAATGATGATTTCTTTTCACAACATCCAAAAAGGTTAAATTTTTTTGGTTCATTTTTTACTTGATACTTATAAGTTTTTTTTATTAGGAACCATTATAGAGACATAAATCATGTAAACAATTTAAGTCTACCCCTTTGTCCTGTAGATTTTATTTGTGATTTATAGAAAATTTTGTAGCTGTTTAAGTTTTGTTTCTATTTGTGTCTAACATGTAGGTTATTGAATGTGTTTCGTTCTCTCAAACTACCTCTATTGATTCTCAATTGAAATTGATTGCATTTGTTTGTGGTTTCTGTTGTTTGGTTGGGATGATTGATGGTTTTAGGTTTTTCCCCATAACTGCAGTTCTTCAATGAGATGATGATGATGGATCAGTTGATTATTTGTATGCTATGACTGGAATGGTTGTGCTTATTTGTGGTCTTGGCATAAAGATGATGATGGATCAGTTGATTAGAGGGCCTGGTTTTATGCCTCCTCCTCAAGCTAGGCCCCCAATGGCGCTGAACTTGACTGACCATTCACCTAATTCGAGCAATAAAGTGCGTAAACAGATTGATTACTACTTTAGGTATGGCTGCATTTTTTTGTTGTTGATGGATTTGTGTACATTCTAAACCAAGTTTTTCTCTTTAAATTCTACCTCTGAAGTTTGAGTTGGCATCTTTGTTATTTTGAATTTGGTTTCAGGATATTGCGGTATTGATAAGTAAAATAAATTGTTCCTCCATTGGCCCTTTATCTCGCTTGCTACTCCTCTTCCTTGTAAGTCATTCCTATCGTTTTCAAGACTATTGAACTTTTATAAATTGAATTCCATGAACATATGAATGTATGCTTTATTTTTTGTTTTGTTTTATATGTGTGTGTGTTTTCCTACTCTGTCTATGTTATCATGTTATGATTAATATAAATTCCTTCTTAGTTCTTCCTTTTGTTGATGGAGCTACATCATGTGCTTAACAGAGATGACAACCTTCATTCTCGCTTGAACTTTTTCATGTCGGTCAAAATGTTTGGGTTAATTGAATCTAGCTCTCTTTATATGAATTGTATTACTGTGTTGCTTTTCTCAAAAGTTGATTTCTTTCTAGACCTTCATTTGTTGATTAACAAGATTTGTAAAGGTTACGTAGACATGACTCAACCATTCAGCTAATAGTTATATAGAATATAGTTGTAGCATAGCAAGTCCGATAAGCTAAGAAGACATTACACAATGTTGAACCACTGTTGTTCGGACAACAGGGAATGGTCTTTTAGTGCCTCTTCCAGCGGACAAATAAGGGTCATTTTAGAGCTTATAAATTCTCTCTTTCATTTGCATCAATCTAACTTAAAGTAGATCCTTGTGAATTTTGTGGCATTTTAGAAGTTGTTGCTATCCCCTCTTAGTTGCTTTGAGCTTCGTGAAGCATCTCGTTGTTATCCTCAGGGCCTCATCTCCTCGAGGACTGCTTGTATTCTTGATTGCATAGCACATCTCTTGTTTGTTGTTGGGTCTTATTGGTGAGACGCACAATATTTGGTGCTAATGTTGGTGCTATCTTTCCGGATGAGAGTGTTGAAAACTTTTGTCGTAATTTGTTCGCAACAAACAAACCGAAAAAAAAAAAATTCTGTCAAAATCATTTTTGGAGAAATCAAGAAATGGATGAATTCTGTGTCCACTTACAGTTGATCTTACTACTAACTTGCTAAGTTACCATCTAGTTGGATTCTTATACATGGCTTCTCTCATGTAATGCAGCCATTGGAGCAGTTTTTGCCCTCGCTACTGTTTCCATTCCAACCATGAATGTAAGTTTTGATTGTTATATTTTTCTTGTTGCGATTTCATTGATTAAATGTTCTTAATTTTTGCCATCCTAGGCTTTTAGAAGACTAGCAACTTCAATGGATAAATTCTCAAAAGTTGCATCGGAAGAGGTACCAGGGACGTTGTCTTCTCTAAAACTTTAAGGGCTGGAGATTAATGATTTGACTCAACAATTGAGTAAAATAAGGTAAACTTGCTCTTCGATGGATGATTCCTATTTCTTTGTGAAGCACATTTTAATTATGTTGAGAGCTTCCTTTTTTTTTTTTTTCTTCAACATTAAAGGCAAAAGATATCGGGCTCTCGGAATGGAATGAATGGCCGAAGAACATGTCTAAAGGAAAGCGACGAAATCCTAATATGAATTGATCCTCTCATTTTGATCACATGATGTAAGAGTAAAAGACATGGTAATTTGTTGACAGTTGATTGTGAATGTTTTCTTTCTAAGATCCATCATGAACTATCTCATAGTAAGGCATGTTCGTTGTGAACCACCAAGATAAATTAGGTGATATGACAATTGAATTAGGAGCGCAATCCACATCTCTGTTAGCATGGGTGCAACTAGCAAGTCAATTAGGCTTTATGAATTGATTAAACAATTATCTTTCTCAAAAACAAGACTTATAGACTTATAGTAGTAATCTGCATGGCATGAGCTAGTTTTTGAAAGCGCCCGTATTTCATTGCCGTAGTTGCGAGATGTACTGTCGGGTTCTTGACACTAGTATCAATCTTTTCAATTATGCTTGTTTTTAATATGAGATAAGGAGAAGCTTTTGATGAAGTAAAATTTCAAGTTGATAACTTGATATCATATGTTTGAGTCTTCTCATAAAGCAAGTTGAGAAGCGTAGAATTAGATTCTTATGAGCAAGTGATCGCATGTTTCATTTCGGAGTTATACCCAATCACATCATAGCTTAAGCACGTTTTGGTATGGCAATCTTATCCATGAAAATCAGTAGACTAGTAGTAGGCTTTGATGAATTAAACCCCTTATTTTTATTTTTATTTTTTTTTTCTCGAAGTGTCAATTTGGGGTTATAAAATTCTAATTGTCTTGGGTACATTGTAATTAGTAAAAAGGATCTCACAACTTGGCATACTTCTTGAGAGTTACACGCATCCTTTGCGTTCTCGGCAGGCATGTTGCATAGAAGAGTAACTCGGATGAAGATAGCAAGGCTCCGTTCCCTGGATTCGAGTGGATCATTTATCATGGCACCCCGCTCGATGGACAAGAAGTGGTCGTGAAGGTTGGGTCCGCAACTTCAACTCGGGGAACTCGTGAATTTGAGAACGAGGTAATCGTTAATGCTTTTATGGTCTAGTTCGTTTGAAGGTTGAACTCTTATTTAGATAGAAAAAAATTAATTTCGCAAACCCGTGGCATTACTAACATAATATGAGTATCATGGTTTTTTTTTTTTTTTTTTTATTTCCTTTACAAACTAAACTTGCTCTCGCCTATTCGACATGAAAACTTGGTTCCCCTTCTCGGATACTATTGTGAGAATGATCAGCAAATTCTTGTCTATCCTTTCATGTCCAACGGTTCTCTACAAGATTGTCTATACGGTAGTCGCTTCATAGTTCAGTATCAATATTATGGTTGATAGTGTTCATTACTTCATTATATAGTTTTCTCTTACCATATTCTTTCCTTTTAGGAGCAGGAGAAGCATCAAAAAAGAAAGTTCTAGATTGGCCAACTAGAATCTCAATTGCACTAGGTGCTGCAAGAGGCAAGTAAATGAAGTGGTGTTTGTTTCTTATTCATTCCAACATAATTATATTTCCAATTCCAGGAAGCAAAACAACTATATGCACAATGAAGGAATATGTGCTCATCTCATATTAGCCTTTGTGATGTAGAAGTTTGATATTAATTTTCTCGATCTTGTTCGAGTTTATTCTACCCGCACACTTTTGCCGAGCGTGGAGTCATTCATAGGGATGTAAAATCAAGCAACATTCTTCGGACCATAGTATGTACGCTAAGGTTGCGGAAAACTCAGAAAGCGGAAAACAGGAAACTGGAAAACCGAGTTTTGTTGATTGGTTTCATGAAATGTGTAGCTATCAATTTGTCTTTTTATTGATTGGTTGTAGAACACTGCGAATTTCTTAATGGAATAATAAGATTGCGAGTGGAATGTAGATTTGTATATTTTCAATTGAAAATGGAAATATAAATTAATTTTGAGCATTTTCAGCTATTATTTTTTTTTCAAATTACATTTGATAGGGGTTTGAAACCCCTATGTAATCCTTTGACGATAATATAGAGGTTTCAAACCCCTATAAAGGTTATAGTAATGCTTTGAAATATTTTGAGAACTCTTTTAAAATATTTCAAAACACGTACTAATAATTAGAAGGTGATATGCGAGATAATAGTGACTTGAAACCGATGTTTTTGCACTTGACATAATGTGATATTCTCCTCATGCGTCTTTGAACAGTAATCTTTCTCATAAGTACTTCTCGTCCTTAGAGAAGAGATGATTTAATTTTGTTTCATCTAATATTTATGCATTTCGCCGTTATATTGGAGGACACATTGGTAGTGAAGTTATCCTTGATTTTTTCCTATTGCGCGTTAAATAGGTAATGATGTGTTCTTTCTAGTCGTGGAACTACTAATTCCATCACAAATAAGATAAAATCATACAAATGATTAAATGGGTCCTAGGAGAAGATAATTCATCATATCAGTTTCAAACATCTAAATAATTCTAAGACTTTGATGATTTTGTTTGGAAGATGAGAAACTTATCTGTTGTTGTTAGATATTTAGTTGTAACGTAGATGATGAGAAGACCAAGTTTTTTGTGTTCATTAGAGTTTTTGACAAAAATTTAGTTCTTTTTGGGTTGCCATAAATATAAATTTTTAATGAATATATATACCTATTCCAAACCCCCGCTTAGCTCCAATAACACCCGACAAATCAAATTATCACCTAAATTATACCTATTACCTGAATTAAACCCTAAACCCTAAATTAGCTTTCGATATATTATGTGAATTTTACATTTTTTAACGTAAAACCCGAGTGCCAACTTTTAAATTTCTCATTTTCCATATAAAAGCCTCCATTTCTATTTATTTCGTCAAAATACTATTTTTTCATATTTTTCTCTATTTTTCTGTTTTGTTTTTCTAATTTTTTCTTTTTTTTCCTTTTTTCTATTTTCTTTTCTGGCGACGGGGTGCCCCGTCGCGAAAAAAAGAAAAAGAAAAAAAAAGAAAAAGAAAAAGAAAGGAAAAAGAAAAAAAGAAGGAAAAATTGGAAAAAAATCCACGTGTAACGAATGGCGCCTTTGGTAAAGGCGCCATTCGTTACACGTCACCGCCACCGATCAATTTCGCATTTAGTAAATGCGGAATCCATTACTTTTGTAATTTTAAAAAAATTTAACTTATTTAAAGAATTTTAAAGAAAAATAACCTTACTTTTTGAAATCGCCCTCAATTTTGTGCCGTATAAACATTGCATTAACTTTGTTGAACATAAAATCAGAAACTTTTAAAAGATTTATGGAGGAAACAGCTTCTACAATCAGCAATCACAAGAAAAAGCCACGTTGAATGAAAACCTTCCTATATGTACTATCCACAGGAACTCTCCAGGAAGGAAATAGGGCAGCGGACTTGTTAGCCGGCTATGCGCGGAATCTAGAGATTGGTCCCCATGATTTCTCTCAGATTTTCATTGGTTTATCAACTATTCTTGCAGATGATGTAAGGAGCATAACTTTCCCCCACCTCATTTTGATGTAATAATAGGCACTTTGCCTCCCTAATGATAAAAAGGAACTCTGCACCTACTCTAAATACAAGATAGAAACATTATATGATCAACCAAATGGGCCTCTTCTTTGGAATCATTGATCACCTCCAGCTGATCCTCCCCATCGGCTCAAGTGGTCTTTAGCTTCTATCGCCTGTGATTCGCATAGCAGATGAGAATGATCAACCAATATGAATTCAACTCCACTTTTAACTTACTCAAATTGGCTTGAATGAAGAGAAATCAATAAGAAAATAAAGAAAATTTTGCAAATTGCAACTAGTTGTGGTTCTTGCTTGGACATTACTAACCTCTTTTTTCCAGTTGGTGCACAAAGTGATTACTAAACTATTGCCTGCAAAGCAATGCCTCCAATCATCCCTCCTCAGATACCCTGCACTCTCATTAATAAGGGCAATGAATCGAAACACATAATGTAAGCGAATTGGGAAGTAAAACAGTCCTAATATTAATGCACGATTAGTATTTCACCTCAGCCCCAAATCCAAATTTGAACCCAAGAAGAAGCCCAGTAGCATGCAAGATTGATGTAAGCAATCAGAGATTGCCATCCAGCTCCAACGGCGACCCCTAAAGAACACAGGAGATTAAACAAGAACTACTAATAGATGAAAAAACGCAAAGAAAGATATTAACATTCAGACCAGAGAGAACAGACTGAAGACTATTCATAATCATAGAGACGGCAAGCAAGATTGCAAGCTTTGAGACTGCTTTGGCAACTTCAAAGTCGTTAGTGAAAAGAACCGAAAATTCATCACGTGAGACTGCATTTCTCATAGTGAGAAATGCAGAAATGGTCTGAAATTGCATCTAGAGTATCCCGATTTAGTTGTTTTTTTTTTTAGCTTAGTTGTTTTTTTCAGATGGTTTGCTAGTCTAATCATCAACCTGATGGCGGCATTGAATCCCACTCCAATCATTGCATCCCATCCATTTATGTTCATGCTGCAAAAAAAAAAAAAAAGAAAAGAAGAGAACTCCATTTTAGATTTCTAGAGACAAAAATTCTCCACCGACGTCTGCCTTGATTGACATCTAAATATACAGCATTAAATTCCTCTTCATTGATATAGTTCGCATTAAAGAAGTACTCGATTAAAGTTGTGACTTGCGAGGATGAAAAACATACCAAATAGACATGGCATCAACAGGCACCAAAGGGTTCTTAAGATGGCCAACTATTATAATCAGCACCATCAGGTACCAGAACTGTAAGCTGCCAACATCAAATTCAACTTACTGTATAGTGGTCTTTAAAAAAGAGAGATTGCAGACAAAATCGAAAAAAAAAAAAAAAAAAGAAGTAAAAACTCAGAGAATAAGGTCTGTTTAGTAAAAACTCAGAGAATAAGGTCTGTTTACTTTTGAATTCAAATTTAAGTTTAGATTTTCAACACACCATGATCACACTACAAAGTGCACTGAAAAGAGAGAGAGAGAGCTGCTATACCCTAACATGACAGCAGAAGCCAAGGATAGCTTGACAAAACCAAATGTCTGAGAAGGCCAACCATGAAAAGCCACTCCAAGCACCATCTGACTTCCATACAAGAATGTAAATCAACTGTCCGAATACGACGAGCCACCACGACAAGTTCAGACTCACTGCTGCTCCAACCAGTCCCCTATTTGAGCTTCAATATCACCAACCAACTCAACACAACATGCAGTGATAAAACTATGGCAGCAACATAAGCCATCACCATGACTTTACTCTGTGCTTGCAAGAACTTCTGTATTGGAAAATTCAAAGCATATGCAAACAATTGCGGCAGCATCCATAAAGCAAATTTGCTGGCAATCATGACGACAAGATTCAAAACAATACGTGATAATGAGTCTCGCTCAACGAACAATTCTACTAGCTAGATATGCAAGGATATTGCAACTTAATCAGGGTTCCAGAATCGATTGAATGAAAAGACATAGGAAGGGTACTAACCGACATAAAAAGCAATCTCAGAGTCAAGGCCGACGAGGGTGAGTATTTGAGGAGAAAAGATGTAAACAGGGATTGGAACAAGAGCGGTAGTGAGCAAAATGATCCAAGACCTCTGCATGTACACTCCCAACGTGTGAGTCTTTCCCCCTCTGAACGCTTGCCCGCACAGTGTCTCCAAGGCACTACCCATGCCCAACTGTTTGACAAAAAAGAAATCTTTTAGAGGCAAATCAAACATGACTGTTAGTATTTTCAGAGTACATGAACTCAAGTAACTGCCATGACTCCATAGCCAAAGCCAGTAACTACGGAATTGGCAACAGCGCAGTGCCAAGGTCAAAAGGATTCAAGTCCCATGAAGGTCTGAGCGATGGCGCCAATCAAGTATTGGCATATCGTAGTAAAAATGGCTGGCCCTGCAATGAACCACAACTTCTTGGACTCCAATGCTATTTTGCTAAATAGATTTCCAGGACTACACTGTTGTTGAAACAATGGAACATCCATTATATCTCAAATGCTTTTGAGTCCAACCTTCACTCCCATTGGAGTGAAATGCCACAGACACGATGCATTTTATAAACTTCCTGCACAGTTTGGAAAGTCAGTTGACAGTGCAAGAGAAGGGTGTCAGTTTTGCGGTGATTGCTTCTACCTCGTCGGTTGATCACATGAACTCAAGTTGGTTCACTGTAGTTGGGAGAGTTGGAGCTGGGAATGGTGGTCGGCATGGTTGGTAGCACAAGCCACTCACCCCTACTCCAATCTTCATCTCCAACACAGGCCTTTTGTACATCTGCTTGGATTCCCAAGTTATCATTTTGTTAATAAATGAACCTTGAAGAGTAAAAACTTCAAGTGGCCAAGTTTGGTGCAATGGGCCAAAGGCAACCACCATAATTCATCTTATAATTCCTTGATAGATAGTACATAGAACCTCATAATTGAGTATGTCTACTGCAGTAATTTAAAATCATTCAATAATAATTTGGTGCATTTGTTTTCCAACACTTCTTTGTAGTTTATTCTATTATTTGCTGCTGCGAGACAAATGCTTCAACTAGACAAAACAAAGAGAACTCATTTCATTTCCACGCAATTAATTTCATTCATGAAGCAACTCCTGGTTTAGTTTAGCTCATAGTTTAGTGACATAAACTTGTCAATCTCCATTTTACATTCAAGAATTGTACTCCCGTTCAGATTGTGATGCTAAAGTAGAGGGTTTTAAGTACCCAACTCTTCAACATTTGTACGAAAAATATAATCTTCGTTCTCTAACTCCTCATGAAGCAAGGAAAATGATGGTGAGGCTAACCTGTCGCTGCTGCTTTTACAGGTTTCTTTCGATCTCTTTCCCTAGGACCAAATAAGAGTAGAGCATGAGACAATTGAATGACAAAAATGAAGTAATGGCATGAAAAACAGATGTACAAGCTTACATATCAGAAATAAACACCAAAAATCATAGTATTTAAAGCACACCTTCTGCAAAACATAAAAGAAATAGTGAAATCCATCTCCAAAGGAACTCCACTCAAATGACCATGTGAACTCTGGATCTTCAAACAATCGACGCCTGAAGTGCGGCTGCCAAAAACGCAAATCACAACCAAGTAAGGAATGAGAGATAAGAAAAGGAAAGAGAAAGAGTAGAATGATGGTTCACGACATTACCTGTCCAAAAGAAATTGAGATGAAAATGCCTCCAGGTTTCAGAACTCTATGAACTTCCTGGAGCATCGCTTTTACTTTGTCTACCGTCTCATGACTTGGATTCCAGGGGTCTCCGCTATCTACAAACAACACATCCTTCAAATGCAAAATGTTTTTGCTTAAATTTAAAGCATAGCAACAAGAATACAAAAAGCTTAATGCAGTTTCTACTTGAATAAGTGCATGGCCTTTTTGTCACGTACCATGGTTCCTTTCTCAATGACCACATCAAAGGACTCATTGCCAAAAGGCAGGTCTAACATGTCAGCCACCAAGACCTTGATATCTGAAACAAGGTCGAAAGTAAAATAGCTGATGTTTAGCTATTAACATAAACCCCACTCCAACGGAATACGAACTTCATATCTATAATGTAACAGAATCTACAATCTACCCAAGATGAAGTCGATTGTCGTCTTCCTGATAGAACCGTAAAGCTAGTAAAAACAATGTGAAAAATAGTGAAAAGTGAAAACTGCCCTGACGAGGGAAAAAATAGAGAAAAAAGGAGGTTAGTGTGTATGAAGTTATGACATTCGTCAAAAGGAGGACCATTGAAGTCATGTTATGCCTTCTAAGCATTTTTTTTTTTTTTTTGACAAGAAAGAAACAATTGCTTCCACCAAGGTTTGTAAGCATGTTTTGGTTTAAGTTGAAACCTTTGTCATTTTTTCTTTAGGTAAATTTGGTTGCTTGTCCTTTGAGACGGTCTACAAATGCCTCCACTAGAAAACTCGACTCAATAGAAGCTGAAGAAATTTAACGATGTATGGGCAGTCCAAAGCTAACTTGGAAGTTGGGACGCATTGATCAGGAGAGATTTAAAAGACTTGAAAACCAAACCACCAATTGCGCTACATCGAGCACAATGGTAGAGTTTGATCCATGTGGCCAACCCCAACCCCAACTAATTTGGTGTATCCTTCTACAAATCTTTGTGATACACAAGGAGATTTGGTTCCCTAAATTCACCTTGTTATCAAAACTCGTTAACAATTAATTACTAAAGGCAAACAAGTCAATACATATGCAATAGGAAGATGTGTAATGCAACTTTACAAGGGAATCAAATCGATTTGAAGAACAGCACAACAAACACAAACCTTTAAACCCATTGCATGCTAACCGCTTCTCCATATTTTCCACCGCAACCACAGACAGATCAATGCAAGTGATGTTAGTAATCCCATCTTTGTGCAACTCTTCACACAATTGAGAGTTTCCACAACCAAGCTCTAACAACTACAACAACATACAACACTTGATCAATCACAAATCCCACACAAGATCTCACAACCCCTCACATTCCAAGTCCATGATTTTTTCGCTATGTTTCTAATAGTGTTTCTATGTATTTTTGTGTTTCAGAGGTTTGTCAAAGAGAATAGTCATTGATTGACATACTATTCCATTGTTACAGCCACAATTCTTCAAAATCAACTTTGTGACAGTTAAATGTTCGTTTGAACAATTAGGATTAGCGAATCAATGTACTTTTATCAGGGTAATTGATTCTATGTCTGGTCATGTTCTATTGAAGGTATTGAGCTATCATAATTAACGAAAATTCTAAACTCTATTACCCCATTTGATTGAATCAATAACAAATCAATGACGATGAACATCGAAAATGTACCGATGAGGCGGGTTCGATGTGGCGTTGAATGAGATACTGAAAGTGGGAGTAGTCCTTGAGCCACTCGTAATGCTCTTCAGACCTGAACCTCTCGTCCCTTAAAAGTTAAACCAAACAACAACACAGAGAGAGAGAGACTCTTAAGTTGTGATTTTGGAAGCAAAAGAGGGATAGAATGAAAGGGAGAGAGTGAACGAACCAGTAAAGAGGGTCCAAGTACGCCGACGCAGAAGAGGGGCCAGAGAAGGTCTTCTTCCGAGGCTCCTCGGTTGGAAGGGGGACTCCATCATCCATGAACAACAGAGAACAGAGACGATCAAGAGTGAAAACCCTAGAAAAACCTCATTTCAAAACTTGGGATAGAAAACCCCCATGGGTTCGCCCAACAACCACAACTAGGGCTGGGCACGGGTCGGGGTTTGGGTCAACCCGACCCGATACGCAACGACCCGACTCATCTCGGGTCGGTATAAAAATGACCCGTCACCCGATCCGCCAAACAAGATACTCAAACTCGACCCGACCTATCACACAAGATATCTGAACCCGACTCGATCTGACTCATCTCGAGTTTGTAGCAACTACCATCCATAGTTTCAAAAACCACAAAACCCTATAAAAGCCATGATGGCACTCGAACCCGATCCGACTCGACACTAATATGATCACACCCGAACCCGACCCGACACCCGATGGGTCGGGTTTTGATGACCCGACTCGTTTTCTCCACTCATCCCACTCGACCCACCGCCACCCGATTTGGGTGACCCGACCCGAGTCGAGTACTCGGGTTTCGTGCCCAGCCCTAACCACAAGGGCGAGTTGGGATGTGTGGGTTAAGTGCGAGTTGGGATGTGTGGGTTAAGTTGACAGTCTCAAGTTTGATTTTTTACAGTCATAATTGTTCAGGCCATTGGGATACATTGGTCGATTGCGGTCTTGTTGAAATGGCCAGACTTGCTTAGATGCCTACAAATAACAAAACAAAAAGATAAAAAAAAAAAAAAAAAAAAAAGGAAAGAAAGAAAGGAGATGAAAACATCAACATATGGAGCTCCACCCACTTATACAGTGAGTGACTTGTGGTAAACTTGAACTAGTTGGGTAGTTTAGATACTGGGTGTTGAGTGGATTAGACAAAAAGAAAAAAGACACAACATCTCGTCCCTAATTTTTTCTTGATCTCCATCATGGTACTTTGATTCATTAACATTTGCTCCATAAATTTATGATTTTGTAGACATTTAGAATAATCAAATAGGATTCTATAGAACCAACTGAACAAGTGGAGCATGTGTCTTTCTATTGAATAAGAGCAGGTGAGGGTGCATGTATCACATTTTCTCTTTCTGTGAAGTAGGATACTAGATTGAACACGAGGGAACATGTGCGAGTACGTAGGAAGTAGGAACATATGTTCGAGCATGTGTCACATTCTGTCTTTCTATCAAATAATTTTGTTCAAAGGAACTTAGATTAAATAAGTGAGGGAACATGTGCAAATACATACAAGATTGAACAAGTGAGAAAAAAAAAAAAAAAAAAAGAGAAACAGAAATATGTTTCCATTGCCGGGATTTGAACCCGGGTCGCCTGGGTGAAAGCCAGGTATCCTAACCGGACTAGACGACAATGGATTCTTTGTCAAAGCATACAAATAAATTACTTTCTCCAAAACTAAGTATGCTTAGTCGCAAATAATGCTCTCACTGCTGGACTGCGCCTTGGGCCTTGAAGCAAGCCCAAGATAAATAAAACTTCTCATTTGGTTTGTTGCATGCACAAGCCCAAGATCCTAATCCACTAATATGCTTAAACACACAAGACATCATATTTGTGCCAAAAGGTAAGGTTTATGAAGTCGTGAGTTGACTTCTACCTTAAGTAAAATTAAAAATTCATATTTACAAAACTCTTGATTTCTTCCTAGTTATATAGGGTTGAGTCGTGGACTAACTTCTATATTAGTACTTAAGAGAGTCAGGTTCAAACATATGTGGTTGTAATAAAAAAATTAGTATAAGAAATAAAAGCATAGCATCAAAGCTTGCTTTATAATGGTTGGATATTTTTTCAGAATCAGCCAATATTTATTTTGAATTCTAACAATCAAGATTTTAAATCCGAGTCCTTACCACTTGGACTAATCGATTGTTGGTAAAATAGTTACGTACAATTTCTAAGGTCTAGTTTTAAATTAGGGAGAACATAGTTGGAGTCTTGTGAATGATATAATAAATGTTAGATGTTTAGTTGCCATTTAATACAAGTTCGCGTTGGTCTAAGACGAATAATCTATGTATTTAGTACAAGTCCGTCACTATCTAAGATGAATTATCTATGTCCATCGTAAATCTTAATAGCTATGCAAGCCTATTGTGGCCCGTCAAGCGCATGTAGCTTCTATGAATTTGTCGAGATTTATGTACGTTCTGTGAGTCTTTTATAAACATTTAAATGTGTTCCCACATTTTTTTTTAATAAGATTTTCCCTGTAATTCATTAATGCACGCGAGCTTGTAATTAAAAACAAAGGAAAGGAAAGAAAAAGTTTGAATTGTTCTCTCAAATTTAAGCATTCAAATCTAACAATTGAATCCATTAGTCAAAAGTGATTATACATGATGATCAACTAATAATCTTGAAGACTACTAAACTGGTTCCAAAAAAAAAAAAAAAACGCTTAAACTGGCGCTGCAGTGCTGGATCATAGATTAATTAGTCTCCCTTCAGCTACATAGAAGACAACTGGGAGCCCATGACTAAAGCCCACCAATAGCAACGTACCTACGCCACAACACATTAAAAAATTTTAGATCAACACAATCATAAATAAGAAAGGAAAATGATAAGCTAACACACTTTGGGTTTTAGTTATTTATGATTTTTTTTTGTTTTCTCAAATGTGGGATTCACATCTAACAAAACACTATAAATAATTAAAAAAATAAAATATGTGTTTCAAGTGTGCGTATAAAGTGTGTTAGATTATCATTAGTTGACAAATTAGAATGCGTGATTCGATAAATTATGAATCCCTTGGGAGCTCTTCTCACCTATAGAGTGTGCGACTCAAGGCAAATTCGAAGCAGTAAGATAGTCCTCGTACCCGGAGGTTTAGACCAAAAGAACAAAATAATCAAAGATGAACCAAAAAGGGTCTTACCATATTCAACCCACTTTACAGTTGCTCCTGATTTCTTCTTTTTCAGTCTCTCCATTGAATCTGTTGAACCTTTCATCAGTTGCAGAAACATTGAGATCACAACAAGCCCACTTCCTATTTTCTCCCTAACAACTCTCTTGCGCAAATCCAAAGACCAAAACCCAGCCAACTCAAACATGAAGTCTTCAATCACAACCTTCACAAACAGAAACACGCCCAACCATAGTGCTGTATTGGCTACTTTGTTAACAATTTTTGATGGGGAAATGCAGTTGAAGAGGTTGACTGTTGAGGCAAAGGCATAAAGTGGAAACCAAAAGTACCAATCTAGTGGGCATAAATGGAAATTGGAAAAGGGAAGCAATGAAACAATGTAAGGAATTTTGCGTGTTGAAGATTTTAGTCAAAATGAGAAAAAAAAATTAAATGTGAAAAGAGTGAATTAGTATTACCTGGATCGTTGAGTTGAACTGAAGCAGAGTAAGCAAACAGAGAAGCCATTGAAAGAGAGCACAAAGAAAATAACTTGGTGGGTTTGGCCATTTTTGGCACAGCCCCTGATGGTCAACTCTTGGTTTCTTTGTATAAAAACCTAGTGAAATCAATGGGGAAACAGTGATCACTGTGATCTAGTGATCTTGATTAGGAGTTAGTTAGTTTATACCTCTTCACTGAGCGGACTTAGGCTGGGCCTCATCGGACTCGGACGTTGAAACCTTTGCCCAACCCCACCAAAGCCCGCTTCTGTTAAGAATTTTTTACTATTTTTAATAAAAAAATATATATATTTAATAAAAATTTAAAAATAAATATTAAGTGTCCTAGAAAAAAAAAGAAAAGAAAAAAGAATATAAAGTAGAACTTGGCTTAGTAGTATAAGTTGTAGCATATTTTTTTGATAAGAATAAATGGTACTATTTTAACTGTAATGTTTAAAGTTCAAACTTTACTAAAAATATATATTTTTTTCTAACATTAATATTAAGAAAATATATTTTTAAATACTTGATGGGTGGTTTGGATTTGCATATACATACTCAAGCTTATGTGAGCTTGGACACCTAGCCCGTGAATTGGTCTAACTTATAGGACAGTTTGTGGATGCTTAGAATCTTATAATGCATTTTGAAAAACTTTGCTATCCGCCCCTATAGCTCAGTGGTAGAGCGCCAGTCTTGTAAACTGGAGGTCTGTAGTTCGATCCTGCATGGGGGCATGATCTTCCCCAGTTTTCTCGCTTTTAAACTTTTTTTTTTTTGCGCTGTTAAGTTGTATCGAGAAGCTCATTTAGGCCTAACAAATTTAGGCTTGAACCAAGTTATGTCCTTAAAAGTGGTAAAGCTCTTCCAACGGAAACAACTCCATGGTTCTTACCCAACACTTCTACTTAAGAGAATGTATATTAGGGCTGACAATTTGGATAATGAAATGTTTAATACGATACCACACGACACGTAATAAATATGTCATAGATTTGACATAAGTGAGTCTGGATCATAAACAAGGTAACTTGTTTATACGCGGTTAATAAATGAGTCATTAACATGTTAACCTGTTTAACTCGCTTATAACTTACTTAACACGATTAAGGAATGATCTATAAATAATAAATAAATTATTACAAAATTCAGCTATTTGAATGTGTATTTACCTATTTGAATACATGTTAATAACATAATTTATTTTTTATTTGTAGACGTCATTTTTCATATTTAACTTTACTTTTAGAGGAAATATTTATTTTACTTTTAATATATTATTAAGGTTTAAAGTTATATTAATAATTATTTATTAAAAAATACGAAAATTTATACGTTTTTTGGAGGATTCTTATTGTCTTGTATATATTATTTGTTACGAGTCATTTTCCCTTCATTATTAATAGTAAAGAGTAAAGACTTAAATGAAAAAGTAAAGTAAAACTTAAGACTACATCTTCATTATATTTTATTATCTATTTAATTATGTTCATTTAAATTTATTCATATAGATATTTTTAAAAATGTACTAAATAAATTATAAAAACTTAAATAAATTAAAAAGTTTAAGTAAAATATTTAATAAGCATGTGACACGAATACCGACATGTTTATAACACAACCCACTTAGACACAAAAACGATTAACATGATTAATAAACATGTCATGTCATGGGTTTGCATTATATGGGTCATAACCTGTTTACGACACGACACGTTTACGATTTGCCGACACGAATTGCCATCCCTAATATATATCCTCCTTTTGTTGCCATCTTAATGGTTATTAGCACAAAGAAAGCATGACATCTTTTTAAACATGTCAAAACCTCTTAAGTGAGATGGTAAATACATCACTTATCAAAAAGACAGGATCTGAGGAGATTATAGTTCGATTCTCACTGAAGTCAAAAAAATTAAAAATTAAAAATTCAAACATAGAATATATTCAATAATGTCATGTTAATATATATATTCAATATAACTTGTCCACTAATTAACGTACTTACAATCATTTCCCTTCTATGATCCAAATTAATTAGTCTTAATTTATTTGATGAAGGCAAGGCCAAGACCCAACAATTTATACTATATTTGCTTAATTTCTTCTAGTTCTATGCACGTAAGTCCTTCACTTAATTAATTGATCAACGCATAACATATACATAAACCAAAACTTTGCTTTCTATACATACATATTGTATACTTTAAAACTAAAACAAAAAAGATAGACAAGTGTGATTAGTACTCTATATAGCTAGCTCTATATATAATTTAAATACTCAATCATGGAGAAGTAAATATATAATTAATATACACATGAGATGAGACCTCTCATCTAACCTATATGTATATATATAAAAAAAGCATAAATATAAGGGCAATAAACAATGCTAAATTGCTAATCAAAGACACAAAAATTAACAATCTAATATATATAATTACAATTCAAATATGATCTAACAAGTTAATTAATTAATTGGTGCAAATATCTTCAGCCACCTAACACAGATAAGTTATACATTCAAAAGTATATTAATTAAAGATGGCATTTGCATATTTTGTTTTCTTAATCAATCTAACTACCCATGAAAATTGAAAAAAATATAGCTAGTGGGATGTATAAATACATACAAATTGTAATTATTAATACTACAAAATAATAATATTGAGGAAGGGATGAAGAGCATCATGCAAGTTGCATTATTAATGAGAAACTAATTATAATCCGCAAGAAAATGAAGGATGGACGGATCAGCAGCTACCAAAGTCGCTGAGGGGGAACCGATTATTCTCTGGCGCATGTCGAAGGCCTAGAGTCAGTGATACATGATCGCCGGTTCTGGCTGCGCCGCCTGATGAGCTTCCAAACATGAGAAGTGTAGATGAGTCCATAATACTGTTGTTTGCACTTTGAGTAGTAGCGCTAGCAGAAGTAGCCCCATATTGATCAACAACATTATTAATAACAACCCCGCGGCGATTACTACTCTCTTGATCCATTGTTGCCATCATCACTTGCTGCTGCTGAAGCTGATGAAGTTGATGGTGGTAAGGGTGAGGATGGTGATGAAATTGCAATGAAGCTGGTGGAGGTCTATTGTTCATGACACTAGTGGTAGTGGTGGGCATAACTGTAACAGTGGCTGCCGCGGCGGCAAAGTTTGGTTGGTTTTCGGGGAAGCAGCGCTGCACATTGATTGCATTGAGGGCCGATGATGAAGGGTCGTTTTCGATGGCATCAATTTCGGATCTTTTGTCCACTGCATTGCTTGCTGTTGTTGTTGGTAATGCAGCAGATGATGGGGTCTGTGCAGAGCTGCTGCTTTGGCCTTGGCTTTGTTTGCTAGTGTAGTGAGACCTGTCGAGGCCTTCATCGCCATCGCAGTCACCATCATCGTCTTCGTCGCCTTGGTCGTGGTGATCGACTGTGTCTTCTTCATCTTTGCTCTCTTGCTGGTACATTTCCTCCACCATGGGTTTCCACAACCTGACCCGGGCATTAATGAACCAATTTGAGACCTGAACCATTGAATGAACATTATAATCAGTGCATACACCAATATGTACATGATATATATGGGTGGGAATTAATGTAATAGCATTCATGTATATATGCTAATTAAATGGAGCTGGAGAAATAAAAGCTTATATTCACTGAATATAAAATATATGGGCATTGATGTACTCATCAGTGATATTGATTTCAAGATGGGGCATGTTTTTGTGTTGGAGTTGAAGTAGCTGACAAGTTAAGAAGAACCTGCCATATGCATGATTTTGTCTGCAAAAATCACAGGAATTGATGTTTGGATGTAATTATTATTATGTATGTCTGACCCCCTATATGGATTTTATAGGGCTGGATCTTGACATTTTCTTGTTTGAAACTAAGTTTGAATTTTTGGCAAAGTTTGAAGCTTCAGTGGGGTTTTGAATGGGATAGGGTAAACCAAGACAACTACAACATGCAGTATCACTGATTGAAGAAAAATAATAAATAGGGATACATCAAGAATTTCAATGATATATAAGGTCACCAAAACAAGAGGTTTCAAAACCCCTATTAAAGATAAATGTTATTAAATGTCATGTGAGAAACGTGTTCGATGGGCCGTGTTACGTAGAGGTTGCTTAAAACCCCTATCAATTAGATGTTATTAAATGCCAAAACTCTTTTAGTGGGTAGACCTAAGATAAATAGAGATGCATTGATTAGGCAGAAATTAATGGATTTAGAAAACATGACATCATCAAGTGCATTAAATCGAGTAGATTGCGAGAATTTGATCCATGCACATAGCTAATCCCAACTATAATTTAAGATTGTGGTTTTGTTGTTGTCATGGAAGAATGTCAAGAATTAATATATCAACAAAGTTTAACATAATCATGTTATATATATTTAAAATGACTAAAGATCAAATTTCAATGAGCTTCAATTCATAAGATGAACCAAAATTGACCTAGAGCATGCGTATGCAAGTATACACTAATTAAATGACAGTAGCAAGTATTGGATCCTTTAATTTAATTATCACAAAAAAGCACAAATGTTTCTTATGTTTTTAATTTCCCCATTTTGATTTGTCCCTTTTCCAGTCAGATGAGGGAGATTAAAAGGAACTAATACCATTTGAATGAAAAATTCCAAACCTATGTATAAATCTAGGCACTAGGATGAAAACATAACCGGATACATCTGACCCTAAACATTAGGGATAGCTTATTTTGACAATCTTTTATTTAAGAACCAGATGTATAACCACAAAAAAACATACATAAACCAACTTTTTTGGGCATATATCAAATCCTGAGATTTTGCAATGGTTTTATAAATTCTTTTGTTAGAATTGAGGCAGACAATGTGTAGACTTATATACAGACAATAAGCAATTAATGGCTCATTTTTTAGTTTCACCCCCTAAATAATAGGCAGCTTAGTTAAATATATAGTTGAACTGAGCTTGTCTGTAACATAGTATTAGACGGTTAAGTTCTTGCTACATTAATTACAAGATGAATTGGTTGCCTCATTGATCCAAAAACTTGATGTTTGAATATGGATTTCATAACAGTTCCTAGCTGAATATTAATTGCACTATATGATCATGATTTCAGACTTTCTATTCTCTTTTTCACCGCAAAAGAGAATAGAATTGAAGTTGCAGTAGAAGATTGTAAAACCATACACATAAACTTAGAAATGAGGAGTTTTAACTTTAACCTCCATAAGACAAAGCCTCGTATATTAATGCACAATATAAATATATGTGCATGAGTTGTCCTGAAGTGAGAGAGTCGTATGTTGATGGAATGTCCTAGGATGCCCGGATAAAGATAGCAATGAGGTTTGACAGGCATGCATAAAGAGAAATGTTATATAGATAGGAAAAGTGATGACAATTTGCTTTTGGGATTTATCAAACAGGTAAAGAGGAATATGTTTCTGTAAAGCATGGATGATCAGGAAAGCTAGCTAATTCAGCGTACAGAATCACTAGAGAAAGCTACCATTCACCATCAAGGTTATATCTTATATATAGGTCAAACAACTTCTGATGGGGTTTGCCCTTTACTTTGAAAGCATGCAAGTGCCCAAAAAAATGCAATGATAAATATATATTTACATTTGAAGCACTAAGACAAGTTTGCATGCATAGGTGACATTTTCAAATTATAGAGATTTTTGTTTTACACTCAAGTAATTTCTGTTGTACTAGTATGGGTTCAGCCTAGCTGATTTAATAGGAGCGTTTTTTCCCCTACTACATTGATAGGGGTATTTTTTTTTACTATATTTAGGGAGACAGATTGTTTCCCACCACATTGTTTTATTCTATGGCTAGCTATAAATAAGTAAAGTCATGTTTCTATCCAGTTAAGATATCATGAATGTGATATATGTAAGTATACATATACGAGGGTTCGATAGAGGTGAAGTCATATAATAAGACAAGAAAAATTTAAGGTATGTTCAATTTACAAGGCAAATTTGCCATCTTTATCTTGGATGAAATGAAAATTACAGCTTGACGAATATTTCAAAGTTTATTATGCAGAAAATTAAACTTGCTTTATCTCATGTCTGCCACTGCTTAATTACTTTAAAGAAACTTAGCAGCAAAGAAACAAAGCTCAAGGTCTAATCAGGAAAAAAGAATGAAGTGAAACAAATAGAGAACTGTACCCATACAGGATGCTTAGGACAAAATATGAGTCTAATAACTTCATTTACAGTTCTATATAGAGCATTATTATGGATGACTAATTAACTTCTTTATCATGTCCTTTCTTTTCTCCAAGAATCATTGGTTTGCTTAATTATAAAACATAGAAATTCTAAAACAAAGAAGTGCCTTAATTATAGAATGGAGTCTTATCATAAAAGAAGTAAAAAAAGAGAGAGAAGAGTAGCTAGGTCGTCTGGACACATTTGCTTGTTAAAGATTAGAGCAGAAACTCCTATGTCAAGCTAGTTCTAGTTCAGTTGGACCTACTTCTAGGCCCCCTTAGCATTTCATCTCTTACAACGTAGACTGTTTAAATTGAAGAATGCATGCACTCTTTTAGTCTTGAATCTTTCACAAATTTGCTTTTACTAAGAAAATGTTCATGGGGGAAATGACTAACCTGATTTCTTGATAAGCCAGTCTGCCGAGCCAACAAATGCTTATCAGCATCACTAGGGTACCTGAAACATCCATTAGAAAACGACCTTAGCATCTTTAAGGATACCACCACCCACTACCCAAGAACATCAATTTATTAATGAACTTTTTTCCTATTAATAACAATATATATATATATATATATAAATATATATATATAAAATTATAAATCAACATTGTTTGACTCTTTCTTATAAAAAAAATCAACGTTGTTTGACTGAAACTATACACAAAAAATAGCTAATAATTAATCTCCAAAACAACACAAATTCACAAACACTGTTCCATTGGATCGTACTACTATCTCTAAATCAATCACTATATTCATTGATAGAGTTATTTTAAGAGACCCACAATTTGTCGACCGACACGAACCATATTGACTAATTCACGCTTGGGTAGTATTGGGCTCCATACGAGACTCAATACCTCGCTTAAGGGGAGCAGAGTCCCTTACTAATCCGACTAACCAATATTGATAGAATTATTTTAAGAGACCCGCAATTTATTGGTTTCTTATCTGACACTGACACCAACCACACTGACTAATCCATGTTGGACTCAGATCTAGCTTAAAGAGACTAGAGTCCCTTATAGACCAACCAATTGTTGGAGACCAGCAATTTCATTTCAATGATTGACAAAAATAGTTTGAGATATCTAGCTAGCTGGAGAGGAGAGCTTACGGGTGCAAGAAGTGCTCAAACAGCCAAGCTCTCAAAATGTTGACAGATCTTTCAGGGAGGCCTCTTTGGGGCCTCCATGCCTCTTGTTCCATCATACCCATTTGATGAAACGACCTTTGTTGCCTAAGACTCTGATCAAGCAACTTAAGCCGCGGCGTCTCTCCTTTTGTTACTCCTGATGCTCCCACCCCATCCTTCTCCCCCAGAAGCTCCCGGGTCTGCTTCAGTTGCGCTGCAATCGCATCTTTAAGACACCTGAAATGGCGTGACATGGCCTTCTGCGCCAACGCCGTGTATGGCCTCGCCGCGCCGTAGCCCATTATCGAGTCGAATGAGTTCACCACTGACTGCATTTGGCCACAATAGTGGTTGTATCTCCTATCCACCTGCAGAAAATGATCCACAATTTACACAAACCCATTAGAACAAAGCCACAAAAAACAACTTTTCTTGGCATCGTTCATCGAAAGAGGAAAACCCAATGTTGTTGGTGAGAACCCAAAAGTTATAAATCATTTTTGACTAGTTGGGTGAGATTTTAGGCTGCCCAAATTGAGATATAGAAACTGTTTGTGCCCCCATTTATAGAATTTGAAGCAGCCTAGCTAGAGCCAACTTAATACTAGCTAGTGGGTACTATACAATGATGATAATGCATTGAAATGGTTTATTAAGGTTTGGTTACATATTGAAAACACAAAAGCAGTAATCACCTAATTTTTTGTACAAAAAATTAGGTGATTAGGAGCACTACATGCACTACAAGAAAAAATACTGGGCAGGCAAAGAATTTTGGGATTAAGAAATGAAAGAAAGAATGTCTTTGAAATTTGGAGATTTCTTGCTCTCTTTCTTTCTTTCTTTCTTTCTTTCTTTCTTTCTGTCACAAACTGTACAATAATACAAAAGGAAAGGGTTCTGTTTGTGTAGACAATCCCGAGGAGAAGGCCTGCCAGGAAATCAATGCCCTATATGTGTTCTAGGGCTTGCAGGTTGTTCGTACCTATTCCACGATAGCCCCCAAATAGTCATTCTCTCAGGTTCATTTTTTCACCCCCCACCCAACACCACCCACTTGCAATGCAATCAACATCTCTGTCTGTGTACATACTTGACCCCAAAAAAAAAAAAAAAAAAAAAAAAAAAAAAATGAGCTATAGATGTAGTGTTGAAATTGTTAATTGTATAGACTAAAGCCGGCTTTTTTTTTTTTTTTTTTTTTTTTATCACTTTTCTGCAATTGTGGATGGATGATTAAAGAAAGCTCTTTTGGGGGATTAAAAAACTCAAAAAAAAAAAATTAATTAATTGGGTGATTTTGTGGATTATTTTTTCATTATTTTTAATGATGGGTGGTTGAGTTTTTGAAGAAATAGCTAGAGGTTAGGTAGAAGAAGAGATGTGGAGAGAGATCGAGATTACATGCCTCATCAAGAATGGATAATAGAGCAGCTTTTCTTCTTTGATACTGAATTCTATCTGAGGCTGACAAAGGAGGGAGGTCCTTTGAAGATGAAGAAGAGGCTCCAGCAGCAGTAATAGTAGTAGTAGTACTACTACTTTGATGATTTGTGGTGTTATTAGGGTTTGCGTCTTTGGGTTTGTTATTCTTCAATTGCCCTCTCCCAACACTGCAAAATTCTTCTAACAGTTCTTGGGCGGCCTTGAGATATTTGGAGTTTCTCAGTACATTCATCATGCCGAGCGACGGCGAGTACCCGACGTGGACTTGGTGGCCTTGATGAAGTGGTGGTGTTGGTGTGGTGTTGGTGACTCACCACTGATCCTTGTAGATGAATTGGTTGTTGTTGTTGTTGATGATGATGAAGCTCTAAATTCTTCATGCTAGTACTAGTTCCACTTCCTTGATTGAAATACAAAACTGCGGCGGTGCCGTCTCCTATCCGCAAGTCCTCCGCTTTGGCCGCCTCCAAGTGTTGCAGCGGCGAGAGGGAGAGGGACAGCCCTTGGGTCTCACCGTCAAATTTTCCGATTCGGGCAGCGGCGGAATCATCTGCTACTACAGTAGCACTATGATCAGGCACCCATGTGAATTGGGGAATTGGGGTTGCATCAAAGGCGGCAGCTGCAGCATCTGTGATGTGATGATGAAAGCCTTGTATTACTGGAGGTGGAGGTGGAGGTGGGGATGGGGATGGTGATCTCGGCTGTGGTTTCATCAAGAATAGATGCATGGCTGAGGCTGAATCACCGTTCACATGATGATGACTTGATGAAATCTGATGGTCGTGATGCTTTGGTGAATTATGATCTGCTGCTGCTGCTGCCGCTGCCGCCACCACGGTGTGCCTTGCCGTATTATACCACTGATGTTGTTGATGATGATGATGATGATGATCGCCTACCGCCGATGCAGCCTAAAGCTGTCTTGGATTATCTGATGGTGGTGATTTTCCAGTAGTTCCGAAGGCTGCTGCTGCTGCACTGCTTCAGCAGCAGCCGCAGCTGATTGGAAATTGAACATCTCCGACAACATCCCGCCTCCGCCTCCGCCTCCGCCGCCTGCCGTCTCGTAGACGGGCAGCTCGGCGGCGGCTCCAGCTTCTTGACCTTGATCATCATCATCATCATCTATTCCGACTAGAGATGTCGGTGCGGCGGACTCAAATCCTCGCAGCGTCAGCAACTTATTCCTCTGCGCCAAAGACGCGTCGAATCCATTAGAGAAACTATAGATCCCTGGATGGAAGCTTTGGGACATAGAATTAAGGGAGTTTGGTGATTGGTGGAGTTGATTTTTTTGAGATAAGAGAGGTATTGTATTGTTGTTGTTGTTGCTGCTGCTGCTGCTGCTGCTGCTATTCCCATATCATCACCACTACTAATCTCTTTGTCATCACTGTCATCATAGCTAATAAATATTCATTAATTTCTTCTCCGTCGCCGACACCGACTTCTGCCATGGAAAATCAAATTAACCAAACAAATCAGCCCATGTTGGGAATTTTGATGAGTAATTGGAGCTAGCTAGAAGATAAAAATAAAGAAAAAAGAAAAGTCTTTGTTGATGGTGCTCCTAGCTACTTCTTTAATTTCTTCTTTATAATAAATTGTATATATCCATTTTTATATATACAAAAATTATAATAATGATAAATCTTTGTATGATGATGGAGTTACCTCCTAGAATTGCAGGGCTTGAAAGGGTGCAAAAGCTCTCAAACATCATTTTCTTTCATCCTGTAAGATAGAAAACTCTTCTTCACTTCTTCATCCATCTCTCTCTCTCTCCCACAGTACACACACAAACACATGTATATATGTACATATATATATATATATATATCTCTCTTTGTTGCTTCTCTGTCTGTCTCTCTCACTCTAACATATATATCGTTTTCTCTACTCTTGATATGATCTGTTTATGGTTACTTTTCCTGCCTTTCTACCCACAATCGCCTTCTCGAAAACAGCGCAAAAAATGGAGATATATTGATGTGTTTGTTGTTTAATTATAAGCACACGCGAAAACACACAAGAGAGTGAGAGATGCTGAGGAGAGAAAGAGAGAGAGAACAGGTCGCTGTTCTTCACCTTCGCCTTAATTTTATATATCTTTCTAAGTTTCTATACACATCATCACAATATATTAGAATTAGAAGAAATAAAAAAAAATACATATCAAGTTTTGTAGACCTTGTCTTCCCATAGATTGACTTCCTATTATTTTTATCAACACAATTTATTAAGGAGGTGTATTTAATTGAAAGATTTGAAAGGATTTTAAAAGAGTTTGAAGGATTTTGAAATCGGGGTGTATTTAATTTGGATTTTAAAAGATTTTAATGAACTTTTGAAAAGTCAAGGAGTATTCGATTATGATTTGGATGGATTTTTATAGATTTCAAAAAAGTTTAGGTGTATTCAGTTTTTAAACACATTAGGATTTTGATAGATTTCTATTTTAAAAATTCACAAAAAATACACCACCCCTAAATTCCCTCCACCATTCCACAGAAAAAGGGTATTTTTGTCTATTTAATTTTTTTCATATATATATATACACACACACGTACTAATACAGAAATCAGATCAATCTTTTCTTATCAATCTTTTCTTTTCTTTTTTTTGAAGAGAATTCAAAATTTCATTAATCATTCATGGCTCAATACAGACTAGACATAAAATCAAGTACATTGATTCGCTAATCCTATTTGTGCAAACAAACTGCCATTAATTTGGCATTCTTTTTCGAAATTGAAACAGTTTGACAATCAAAGACTCTCTCTACAACATTGAAACTCATGACAATACCCAAAAGTACTAAAACCACAGAACGAATAACAAAACTTCTCAACAAGGAGAAGACCTAAAATTTCCCAACAAGGAGAAGACTTAAAATTTTCGAATAAAGAGAAGACAAATTAAAGACTTCCAACTAGGGAAGAAAACTAACTATAAAGTAAAAATTAAAGATAAATCAATCCAACATACCGCACAAATTCACGCAACATCGTTGATGACGATGCACAACAACAAGGATGTACCAATCTCTACAAATCTGATTAGATATGTTGTTTATTGAATGAACAAAGAACAAAAAGGATTCGATTGGAACCACCGCCGATCGTAAAGAGGATCGGCTGTGGTTCAAGAATAAAAATTTCAAAAGTGAATCAAAAAAAGAATTTTAAAGTTTTGGAGAGAAGGAGAAGCGACTATAATCTAAATCAGATCGATCTTTTCATTTAGCTAGATTTATTACAATTGATGACATGCTCCTATAATTATTTTTATTTATTTTTTACTATTTATAAGTTATTTTAGGTCTACATCTTTGCAATCATATCCCTTAAATTTTTTGTTGTCTGAAGTTAGTGTTCACTACTTATACATCCGACATCAAGATAATTAGCTGTATATATATATATATATATATACACACACACACTAATTAGTTTGGAGTAGATCCTACAAACACACATCTATGACATTGTGTTAAAGAAGTAAAATTGGAGAAACAAAACAAGTATTAAATAAGGAAGAAGAAAGCAACCCTCAAGCTAGGCAAGCTATAGGTAGTCCATGCTTGTATTGTAAAAAAATAAAAATAAAGATTGGTTTGCACGTGCCGTAGAGGGCGCGTACCCACAAGTCAGTAGGTCGCGTGACTGCAATTTCGTTTTTAGGCTCACTTTGCTTTAGGGGTTGTATTCAATTTAGGAAAATGATAATCTAACACACTTTGAGTACACACTTAGTCTTTTAAGTTATTTATAGTGTTTTATTAGATGTGGGGCCGTGCTTAGAGAGATAACAAAGAGTCATAAATAGGCTAAAAGACGTGTACGTCCAAAGTGTGTTAGATTATCGTTTTCTATTTATATTACAAATTTATGGGTTCTTTCTAAATGATGGATTTCATAGATTTGGAAGGAGTTGATCCAAAATCTATCCAAATCTTATAGGTAGAGATGAGATTTGACCACGTACATTTTTTTAATAGAAATTCATCACAATTCATTGAAATCCATCAAAATTCTAATGTGTTTAAAAATTGAATACACCTAGACTTTTTTGAAATCCATTAAAATCCATCCAAATCATTATTGAATACCCATTGACTTTTCAAAAGTCCATCAAAATCCCTTGAAATTCAAATTAAATACACCCCGATTTTAAAATCCTTCAAACTCTTTTAAAATCTTTCAATTGAATACACCAGGATTGTTTGGTGACCGTTAATTCGTTCATTCTTTGACTATACTTCACCATATATTATAACATATTTTAACTTCATAGTATAATACATGATCCTTGATTAATTATTAATTAAATCATTTTCAGATAGATATTTTTATCCTAACACTTTGCTTCTATAAAAAATAAAAGCAAATAAAAATGAGCGTGTTATTGAATTATTGACAATATTTTTTGAAGAAAAATAGAAATGTAACAGCCCTAAAATATTTTATTTGTAGATGATGACTTGTATTATTTATTTATACAATGTGCAAAATTTGTGAATTTATTGTTGAATTTATGGGTAAGGTTTCGCCTAAGAAAGCGTGTCAATACGGGTATCGAACAAATTATGGGTATACAAAACCAAAGAAAATCATATTTATAAAAATTTCAAAAAAATTATGAAAAATGTAAAAAATTGCATTAGACCATAATTGAGATGGTTCAAGGCAAAAATTTAAGTTAAAACGCGACCTCCGCTGCAAATTTTGGGTTTTTAACTCAATTGCTTACACACTTAAACAAATTCGAAAACTTGGGATTTGGAGGAGAGGTTTTGGTGAAAACTTGAGGATTCAAAGGTGTCTGTGAGGACCCCTTTCCTAATCTAAGGCACCACCCGGCTTAATCCCGTAATTAAGTCCTAATTTCAATCTCGTAGGACTTAACTACGTATTAGTCAACCTTTCTAACCATTTACCAACTTACACGCGTTCAGGATAAATAATACACTTGTCACATTATTACACGAATTTCAAAGTTAATTAAAACTTTTTCTGAATTACTGTTTGACGGCCCCAGTTCCCCGCAAAATTGGATCCCGTCCGATCTAGACCTACGTGGACCCCCGAGACCATACTCACGAAGTCAGCACATGCCTAGTCAGTGTCATAACTTCCTTTCATCATTAATTTAACAATTTTAAGGTTGAGTTATTGGATTATATCTTTATCTGGTAGTTCGCAGAGGAAATAAACTATAATCAACTACATAACTCAATAAATAGGAAATCATGAACAACTTAAAGTGTGAAAACCCTTACAATGGATAAACATATATATATATATATATATATATATATCTGGTGACCAATAGTACAATAAATGATATTACATGATATCTCTAGTCACTCAATCCCAAAATGTACCCCATTGATATAATAACAATGTAAGATACAATAATCATAAATCAAAAGCAGAACCTACAGTATAACAGGAAAGAAATCGCTCTGAGAGTCCTCAGAGGAAGTCACCAAGCATCGATTTCTTTCCCTTGCTAGTCTCTACCCGATTTGCACCCACCGTCACAAACTAGATGGTGAATACACGATAAATTGAAAGTAAAGCCAGAAGAACAAAAATAATAATTCATGAATAACCAATAAAGCAGTCTAAGAATCATGCGGTATTTAAAAGCAGATAAATAACAAAAATTGCATAATAAACAGATTGACAAGTATTTCAATGATATTTAAGTGTCTAATGAATCAATGAGGCCAATAAGCGATCTATAACCACAACAAGCCACAGTAAATCCACAACCATTCCACAACAAATCCATTAAAATTTAGTACTCGGGGAAAATCTCATGATTAGGTGGGTGTGCAACACTTCTGCAGGAAATGCTCACGTTAGCCCAGCTAACCATGATCTTAGGAGTACCTTCATGACACACTTATGCCAAAGATACTCAACCAATGAATATAATAACGAAATTCCAACAAATGGCTCAATTCAATAGAAACAACAATAATGAAAAATGAATTACCATGCAACTCCTTACTGGCTTACTAACATACCTCAATCAATCGTGAAACCTCGTTCATCGCGCGACTCTAACTTTTCCAATTTAGTTCCCTAAATTCATCATATTCATTTAGGTTTAATTTGATTGAATTAGAGTCATAACATGACCCTAGATAAATTCCAAAGTTTCCCAAAAGTTTTGAAAATATTTTTAAAAATTTTAGACTTTATTGTTCTAGACGGCGTGGGTGATGCCGCCAGGCTTAAGCTCATACGACGTCACTTAAAGCGTGGAAATCTAACCTATCTGGTTGGGACACCATGAGTGACGCCGCCAAGTGCGTCACTTAAAGCTCTAAACCATTTTCCTCTGATTTAGGTGATAAGTGTTCATTTAGACATAATTTAGTATAGGTTATTAGATGTAATTGGACTATAGTTATCTTATTTTATAGTGATAAATGCATATTTTAAGAAATTAGTGATTTATTGGAATAACATGAAAATATGTATCTAATTATATTTAATTTTTGTTTTTAGGAGAAACGAAGTGCACGGTTGGATCCGAGGCGAAAAATACTCAAAATAGAGTATATACTTGCAGAAATCGGACACCAGAGGGTTTATTTTGAGTGTACACAAGAGTAGGTGAATTAGAGTTTTGGATGGCCACGCGTCGCATCCCCATTGGTCCGGTCGCATCACACACAACCGTTCACCAATCACAGTCCGCCATGTCGCCCAGTTCCACCAATCACCGTCCACCACGTCTTTCTCACATTTTCTCATCTCTTCTAGTCGCTCGATCTTCCTCAGGATACGAGTTAGTGCTGTCTCCTAATTTTTCGCACATCTTACGCGAATTCGTTTGTGCATAGTAGCTGACATGTGGCATTCTCCCATTCGTCCAACATGTCAAAGACAGGTTCTCCAGTCAATCAGAAACCGACACGTGTCGACCAGTCACCCACCAACACGTCACACACCAGCTTCTCGGCCTATCAGACGCCGTCACGTCAGCGACTCCAGTCTCTCCTCCAATTAGCTCACGACACGTTAGTAGAACATAGAAAAACCACCAATCATAACCTGCCAAGTGTCCTGAACTGCAGAAAACGCCAAAAACACTCCCGAAACTACGAAAATTGGTTTTTCTCACCTCAAAAGACCAAATTTTAGGAATATATATATATTAAGACTTAGGAATTAAATAGAGGAGGAAGAATCTAATTTATTTTTCTTTTAGTTTAGTTTAATTATGTCTAGTTAGTTCCTCCTCTAGGTTGAAGGTGGATCAGTCAAGCCTACGACTTGGGAATCTTCATGAAGTTTATTTATTTTTAATTATTATTGATTCTTTTATATAATTTATTTTCTTTGGCATTATTTGAACAATTGAGGTTAAACACTAGTTTAAACCTTGATTTACATGCCAGTGAGCCGTAAGCACCCGTCCTTGTGCAATAAGACCAGACTAGTGGCAATTGACCTTACTAATTGATTAGACCCTTTTGGGACCAGTTAAATACCTTAGGGATCTAGGCTAAATCGGGAGCACTAGCGATCCGGTTGTCTAGGTGTAGTATATTCACGAATCGAAGTAATGCAACCAATGCGTTAAATCTGGATCACTAGCGATCAGGTTGCGTGTTTGGTTAGGGAAGTAGTCAACGGTCCTACCTTGGCTATCGAGATTAGGAAATGCGAGGAACCGAGTGCGTCACCGGTTCTATAGCTGCACTAGATCATAAATTAGTTTCATACTTTTCATGAACTGACAATTAATAAAATCAATCCCAAGTTATACGGCGAGACTGTGAAACTGGATACCTAGACTTCTATCTTTTCATTAGATTTCCTTATTTTTGCAATATTTATATTTCCTTCTTTTTTGTATTTTCTTACCTAAGAAAGACATCATTCTCTGTGGGATCGACCTTTTACCGCTATCTACAAAATAGTTAGGAAATATATTTTATTGATGCATTCGGCGCGTGTCAATTTTTGGAGCTGTTGCTGGGGATTGATTTTTCTTTCTTTGATTTTTGTTGTATATTTATTTATTTATTTTTGTATATAGTCTCTTGTTCCTAATACTTTTGCAGGTAACTTCTCAATGGCCTCCTACTACCATAATTATGATCGATTCGAAGACTCATACTATCATGGTATGAATGGGGTAGGTATGTCACATAATGAACATCAATTTTCTAACTCGCAATCTTTTATGCAACAGGTCGAGGCTTGTGATTTTCTTGGGGAATACTTTCATCCCACGTATGCTTGTCCTTACTATCCGATGTATGAAAATCATCACGGTTCTAGCTATGCATCGTCACAACCCGACTTCTATATGTCCAGGCCAAGTCCACAGATTCCTCAACAAGAACGGAGAACCATTGAAGACATTGAGAAAGATATGATATTCGAATGGCTTTCTCCAAGTACTAATGCATGTCCTTTTGACAATTGGAGTAATTCATCATCTCAGCCTGATACATATAGTTCCATGCAAAATCAGCCTTCAAGGGATATAATAAGGTTTCTTTTAGAGACTGAGCAATACATGAACCTCACCGAGCAAGAATTAGACCAATGGATTGAATAAAGGGATCAAGAAGCTGAAGAAGAAATAAAGTCAATTCTATCAGCTGAGACCATGAGTGCAATTCCATTGGAGAGTGTTGAGGTGAATGAGGTTACACCGGTTGAGGACTATTGGAGTGAACCAAAGGAAACAATTGAAGTTTCTTTATATGAGCTGGACATTAGCATTGCATAGAATGAAGCAAATGAAGCCGAGAAAGAAATTGATGTCATTTTAGAAAGGCCGGAGGAACCACAAAAATAGAGCAAGGAAGACCAACATCTGGTGTTGGTGAAGCCACCCACCCTCCTATGCATATTTGTTAGATCTTACAAGGGGTGGTTGTAAAGAAGCGTTCGTAAGATTTCTACAAGGCTGACACCTTTGTGTCAGATGACCATGATGCGACAAAATCATGTGTTAGAGGTCCCGGACGAGCTCTTAAATCTGAAGTAGGGTATTTTTGTTGAATTGCCCAAAGCTAAAGATGCACCATTCGTTGTCGACATCTCGAAAGAAGAGGGCATTACGTGATCATTCACGATAAGTCGAACTAATGACTTTAACCAAAAGCAATATTGGGAGGCAGCCCAAGTTTTTTTTTTCTTTTATGTTTTTTTTTAGTTTGCTTATTTTTATATTTGTTTAATGTACTCACCATTATCCCGTTTTTTACTATTTACAGGTGTTTGATACTCGTTTGTTGAAGCACCGGAGTTGAGAGCCCGATATCACTGTTGAGGTTCTTTGGTATATATGGTTAGTCTGATTGGGATTTGGTAAGTTTTAGGTTTTAGATTATTAGGTTAGTTTTTGAGTCTGCTGAAGGTAATTAGATGTATATTCCCTAGATTTCCCGAGTTGAGCATTTTTATCACTGTGCTTTATATTTTATGAGATATTATAGTCCATTAGGTTTTGCATATTCATTTTGGCATGTCATTTCCCTATTACTTGTTTCTTTCACTTCCATGTTCTTTTCACCTCTTTTCCTTACATTTTGTAGTTGATATTCTTATTCTTGTTTTAAACCTTGAGGACAAGGTTTGGGATAAGTTTGGGGGTGTTTCAGGCATAGTGGAGTGTTGAATGAATGGATTTGCACATGACAGGTATGATCGTTTTATTATTTTTATGCGTATTTCATGGGTTTGGTAAGTTATGGTGATATTTTTCTTTTCTTTTCACATCATTTTCTCGTTATGACATGCTACGCATTGCATCATTTAGGTTAGTAGTGATATGCATTATTCTATGCATTTTTGTAAATATTTAGTTGCATTATTGAGTCTAAGCATGTTTAGAGTCATTTTGTTGCATGTAGAGTTGCCTAAAACCTTGTTGAGTGTTTTTTATTGTGGATATGAGTTCAAATTAAACTACTTTTGAGACTTGAACCCTTTTGAATATTAGGAGTTGTACTTAATTTAGAGTGTTGTCCAACATATTTGAGGTTGCTTATTAGAGAGCTAGTATGAAGTTTAGACATTGTGCTAGAGACCAAAGAAACAGACAATCCTATTTTGCAAGTTTTCAGATTTCTGGGGTGCTAAAACGAGAATGTAGCTCATTTGAGACATCAATTCATATGACTTAACCACTTTTTGGGGAATGATTGTACTTGAACATGCATTGGATGACTCGTTTGATTATTGTGAAAGTGACAACATGAGTTTTTCAAAAAAAAATTTTTTAGAGAGTCCCACAGATTCCACATGAAATGGAGCAGGGAATCTTGTGGTGGGAAAAAGTGAGAAAAGCGTATTCCACAAGAAATGGAGTAGGGATCGTACTACTTTTAAAATTTTGGAGAAAATAGAGTGTATATAGGCATAAAGGCGGTAGTTTATGAAAACTCTTTAAATTAAAAGATTTGACTGAGTGCGTATAGCTAGATCAATTGAGTTATTCTAATGTGTTTGTCCACATTTTCATATTTAAGTCTGATTATCTCTCTGATGTGTTTAGTCTACATTTTATGGATAATGAGTTGTATTTTTCGTTCATATTCCCTTTTTCGGTGTAGATGCACTATTTATAAGAAATTCTGAACTTATGTGCCTTAATGTAGTGACTCTGTAAAATCTTGAATAGTTGAAGGCCTTTGTCTGGAATGATTCTGATTTTTAAAAGGGTGATTTTCATTGATGTTTGGAATCCATTTTCACACTATTTGACTCTGAACTTCTTTTGGGTGATGGTCTTTTGAGCGGCATATTTAAATCGAAAAGGAACTCAAACTTCACTCGGTGAAGGGCATAGGTTTGTTAAGATTAGTCATTGTAGTATAGGAGTAGAGTATATGTTTTCATTTACTCATTTGCTCGGGACGAGCAAAGTCTAAGTTTGGGGGTGTTTGATAAGTGTTCATTTAGACATAATTTAGTATAGGTTATTAGATGTAATTGGACAATAGTTATCTTATTTTATAGTGATAAATGCATATTTTAGAAAATTAGTGAATTATTGAAATAATATGAAAATATGTATCTAATTATATTTAATTTTCATTTTTAGGAGAAAGAGAGTACATGGTTGGATTCGGGGTGAAAAAATACTCAAAATAGAGTATACACTTGTAGAAATCGGACACCGAAGGGTTTGTTTTGGAGTGTACACAAAAGTAGGTGAATTGGAGTTTCGGATGGCTACGTGTCGCATCCTCATTGGTCCGATCGCGTCACACACAACCGTTCACCCAATCATAGACCGCCATGTTGCCCAATTCCACCAATCACTGTCCGCCACGTCTTTCTCACATTTCCTCATCTTTTCTAGTCGCTCGATCTTCCTCGGGATACGAGTTAGTGCTGCCTCCCAGTTTTTCGCATGACTCACGCGAATTTGTTTGTGCACAGTAGCTTACACGTGGTAGTCTCCCATTCGTCCAGCATGTCAACGGTAGTTGCTTCAGCCAATAAGAAACCGATACGTGTTGACCAGTCACCCACCAGCATGTCACGTACCAGCTTCTCGGTCTATCAGACACCGCCACGTCAGCGACTCCAGTCTTTCCTCCAATCAGCTCTCGACACGTCAGCAGAACACAGAAAAACCACCAATCACAACATGCCTAGTGTCCTGAACTGCAGAAAATGCCAAAAACACTCCCGAAACTACGAAAATTGGTTTTTCTCACATCAAGAGACCAAATTTTAGGAATATATATTAGGACTTAGGAATTAAATAGAGGAGGGAGAATCTAATTTATTTTTATTTTAATTTAGTTTAATTATGTCTAGTTAGTTCCTCCTCTAGGTTGTAGGTGGATCAGCCAAGCCAAAGACTTGGGAATTTTCATGAGGTTTATTTATTTTTAATTATTATTGATTATTTTATATGATTTATTTTCTTTGGTATTATTTGAACAGTTGAGGTTAAACACTAGTTTAAACCTTGATTTACATGCCAGTGAGTTGTAAGCACCCGTCCTTGTGCAATAAGACCACACTAGTGGCAATTGACCTTACTAATTGATTAGACCGTTTTGGGACCGGTTAAATACCTTAGGGATCTAGACTAAATCAGGAGCACTAGCGATCCAATTGTCTAGGTGTAGTGCATTCACGAATCGAAGTAATGTGACCAATGCGTTAAATTTGGAGCACTAGCGATCAGGTTGCGTGTTTGGTTAGGGAAGTAGTTAACGGTCCTACCTTGGCTATCGAGATTAGGAAATACGAGGAACCGAGTGCGTCACCGGTTCTATAACTGTAGTAGATCATAAATTAGTTTCATACTTTTCATGAACTGACAATTAATAAAATTAATCCCAAGTTGTATGGCGAGACTGTGAAACTGGATACTAGACTTCTATCTTTTCCTTATATTTCCTTATTTTTGCAATATTTATATATCCTTCTTTTTTGTATTTTTCTTACCTGAGAAAGGCACCAATCTCTGTAGGATCGACTCTTTACCACTATCTACAAAATAGTTAGTTTAGGAAATATATTTTATTGACGCGTTCGGCGTGCGTCATTGGGCGTCGTAATCGATGTTGTTGGAGGTTTACACTCCACGGTGCCACCCGCGGCGCCCTTGATAGGACATAAATTTTGGGGTTTTCGAAAAACCTGGTTTGCGTCGCCGTGTTTTGAGCTTACGCCATCGTCGTAGGGACCTCAGACACTAACCAAACACCCATTCAAATTCCACTAAAACGTCCAAATCGATAAGTTCTCCAATATCACCAAAGATTAACCAAAATACTCCAAAAATCCATAAGAACTTCAAACACCATTAATACCCACAACAAACCTCATAAATACTCACTCAACACTCTCAATCAAAGTTACAAACTCATTTAAACAACTTTCCAAATTTGAATTTCCACAAAATCCCCAAAACCCACACTCAAAATGCTCAAAATTGATCAAAGATGGGATCTCACCTTTGCCTAAGTGTTGGGTCGATCCCACACCGTTAATCCTTGCCAACTTCAACAAGAATTCCTTCCCAAATCACCAATTTCTTGATCGATCGATGGGTGTGTGGTGTTGTGCTTTCGTTGAGTGAGGTGAGAGAAGTGAGTCAACCCACAAATCCATCTCTTATATACTCTTGACTTCATCAAGTGTGCAATAAGTATCCCGAGGCACATCCATGGTTCACCAGAGCTGGCCAACCTCTCTTGTAACTCACTTTGAGACACATCCTTATCCCTTCTTATTTTAACCATAGCTTTCCGGATATAACGTCCAACAGTTCGCGATACGGTTGGCATTAATCGTCAATTCCTCGACTCGCATTACTCTTGAATGAAATTCTAACTCATTTTTCACATTTTCTAATTTTTCAATAATTTATTTAAATCATTTTTGTGTTTAAAGTACCCAAATTTCACCCAGTTGTCTAAAATTTCTCATTTTTTCCTAGGTGAAACCTCACACACAAATCCGGTGCGATAAACAAAACAAAATCACATACCAGGACATACAACATTCACAATTGGGTATAAATAATAGTACAATCATCATAACAAAATAAAATATACCTCAGTGTCGACTCTCGAGGCTTAGATAGTATGATAAGTCATGACAATCATGTCACAGTTCTGAAATGTAACACATGACACAAATTAAATTTGAGGGTCGTTACATAATGAGATTAGCGGAAGTCTTAACAGTTTATATGGAAGCAATTAGAGAAATCCTAATGTGTGGAAATTAAGAAATAATGATCACATGATATATATATATATAACGAGTGGCGAATATAGACAGTGTGAAAGTCAAAAGGTCAGGGAACTATCGCTCAACTCAATATATAACCCAACAGTATCAAAAGACGTAATAACAGGAATAATACAAAATATCAAAAAGACCTACAAGTCAGGACAGTAGCGCACTCTAGGCTCAGAAGTAGTCGCCAATATTCTCTTTGCCTGGCCTACTGCTCGATGGATCTGAACCCATCGTCATAAAAAGAAGGTGAGTACAAAAATATAACAGTAATTCCCAATGATATATATATATATATATCCAAAAGTAAATAATGGTATTTAAAAGCATAATAGATAGCCAAGAATTGCTTTAAATAAAACATGTTAGAAAATACTGGGTATGCACAAATGAGACTTATGGCACAGGCTAAGTAGTAATGATCTAGGTTCGGTCGACCGTGAGTTACATCACATCACCCTTGTTCCACTATCGTAAGGCGTGAGCTCTTTCAAATGCCTCAATTTTATTCATAGTATGTCAATTCACCCGATCACCCCGGTTCATTACGTTATGAGTCGCGTGATTGTAGTGGAGAGCGGGCCGACATCCTCGAAGTCCAGTGACCCCATGTGTTGCTTATCTCTATTCGGTGCAATGGACCCTAGATTCTAAAAAAAATACTTCATAATTTCAAGGAGTGACTCGGTAATAGATTTCAAGGATTGGTTATGCCACAAAGCACAATATTTCAAGAGTACAAGTCCATTGTTCCATTCATAATATCTCTAATCCTAAAAGCATGATATTTGTATCACTCTCTCCATTGTAATAATGAAAATAAGCATGAGGCACATGAAAAGAATCAATGAGTATATCCATAAGGCAATATCATGATAGCAAGGCTCAACGAGAGATGATCCGACAATAAATCATGATATTCAGAATACAAAGACATATATAGTTAAATAGACTATCAAACAATAGTAAAATAGAATTGAAATGTAAATAAATACCTCAAATGGGATTACTCACTTAGCATGCAAATTCCCTAGCCAAATCTGACCTCCCGACACTCTGACGCTCCCACCCAGATTCCCGAAATACTTTCTTAGGTTCCTGAGGTGGGTAGAAATGTATTAGGGTGATTTTAGGTTGGTTAAGGTGGGTTTAGAGTGTGTTCATGAGTTGTAGGAAAATGGAGAAACTTGCAGGAAAATGGTTGCCCAGAACACCCATCACACTAAGTGCAGTAACCCAGAAACCTGCAATGGTTTTCTGGGTTTCCTGAACTCGGGCACTCATCTCCAACAACCCCTAGACCATTGTTCTCCTCCACTAAGAGCCTGGAATCATTCCCCAACAACAACATACACCAAACACTTCGTATTTAGACATTCATTCGTCAAAAACATCAACAAAATGAAGATCAATGCAAGCATTTCATTAAAATTTGGGGAAGAACACCAAAACCCATATATATGTTTCAAAACCAATTTTATTAAGAGGTTGTACACTTTCTCAAGTGTTTTTCATTGATGAATTCAAATATGAAATCAAAATTTGAAAACAAACATGTTTTGAAGCCTAAAAATCAAAATTTCGGAATCATGCAAAAACCTCATTTTTTAGCAAACTTTGTAAAACTGAAAATTGAAGTTTGAAACATTAATCAAGGCTTCCATTTTGATTCAAAACAACATTGAAACACCTTGAAACTGATTTTATATAAAAACTCCATGATTCATGTTCAAAACACATTGAATTGAGAATATGCAAGTTGTAGAGTTGTATGTAGGGTTCTTGTTCTGATGACTTAACACCATGCCCTCTTTTGGTTGTTGAATCCTTTCCCTAAGCTCTTAATTTCCAGCAAAAATCCTCTACTACAACTCTGAATTTTCAGTTAGACAAGCATGCAAATGAGGGAGGAGAGGCTAAGTGATGTATTTATAGGTGATATTTTCATCAAGTTGTGTTTTTCCTATCTCCATGAGATTTAAGGGCTCACATTAACTCCTACTGTAACAACCCTAAAAATCTAAATCGTGTCAAGTGTCAATTTAGGTCTTACGTGGATTTCTTAATGTGATGCATGTGAACAATTCTCGGTTGTCGACACCAAGGTATTCTATTTTTTGTTGGTGTTTGTATTATAATTTATTTACCCGAATTGTGATTCTAATGTTCCAAATGTGTGAGGTTGTTTGAGTGAGAGAATTGACGTGGAGAAATGGGTTCAACTCGAGGAAATGCGATTTTCTGGAGTCAGGGTGAACTGTGGTGGGGCATTTATGTAATAGCCCCAATTTCAAAATCCTAAGCTGGGCCCCACCCGGCTTAAACTTACATGAACCCCCAAGCCAATCTGGCTGAGTCACATAAGCCTAGTCAACCTTCCTTTACTAACAATTTTTAAACAATTTACAAGTTGAGAACATTGATTAGTGAGTTATCATTAATATAGCGGAAGCAATCAATCTTCAAATTAATTAAAGTAATCACAACCATTCAAAATAAGACATCCTAAAATGTGGAAACCCCACATATGTATATCATTAATAATAAACAGTTAGAGGGGAATTACGTATTGATATACATGTCCAAGATCTTTAAAAAACCCCAAGTCCCAATATTTCAAAAACAATATATACAATAATAAAAGAAAAGTCACCTATATCAGGCAAGCGGAAAGACCTGCTATAGTATCCTCAAATCAAATATCCAAGTTGTAAAGACTTTCCCTTACTGGACTGTGGACCTACACTTCGTCAATCACAAGAATGAAAAGCCCAGGTAAGTAACGCTAAACAAGACATAAATACAACATTTTGAAATAAATAAATAACCAGTCCATATTCATGTCAATAGAAAGAAAAGATAGAGGATGCATGAATAAATTAGACTGTAAATAAATCAACTGAGCAATAAAAAATGAGTGTCTCGGAAACAATAGAGAGGTGCAAGTAGTTTCAACCAAACGGTCGTTGAGTTGAGGTAAACACCTACAACACTTGGAGTTTAGGGCGTGGTAAACTCATGCCGTCCTAACGTCCACGCGGATGAGATCCCCTGGTAATTAAAGTAAGAACATTCACCCCATATAAAACCAAAAACAGTATCGTGCATCTCGGGTTCGTGGCTCTGGCATTTTTGCTTAGATAACCTATCCTACCAAAGGATTACGTTGACTCACTTGCCCTCGGACAACTCGAAGGAATTGAATTTCCAAAATGGAATAAAACAACAACAACAATAATTTAAGGCTCAAGAAATAACTGTAAAATTTCTCACTAGTTTACTTACTTATATCCAAGCTAATTCGTACTCACGCGACCTCTTACTCGCCTCTTACGAATCCCGTGTGACCCGTCAAAAACTAAAACTCCTGATAATTCAATTAAATTACAAATCCTATTAATTACATTTTAATTTACCCAATTTTTCATAATTATTGTATTAGTGTAATTGAGTTGATTTACGGGGTATTGGGTCGTATTCGAACCCATTTGAATCCCTGAGAGATCCCCAATATTTTTTGAAATTTTTATAAAAACCCTCCTATGAACAGTGTCACACCGCGGTGGCGCCATGGCGACGCTCTCATGACGTGGATTCATAGCTTACTGCCCCAGCTGCCGTGGGCATAAATGCCCCAGCCGCCGTGGGCATAAATGCCCACGTCATCCTTCACGGCGTGGGTCTTGCATGCCTTTCTGGGGTTTTTCGAAACCCCGGTTCACATTGACACGTTTTGAGCCTATCCCAAACTCTTAGGGACGTTCGTTACCACTGCAAACCACATTCGGTTTGCGTCAAAACCTCGATAAAACCCTCGATTCTGAAAATCGTTCAAAAAACTCCAAAAATTCTACGACTTCTCCAACCACTAAACAAATTCACAATTCACCAACAAATCATCCATTTGATCATAAAACCATCACATAAATCCATTTCCAACTTTTCCCAAAAATCTCATCTGAAATCGTCATGACGAAAACACCTTAAACTACAACCAAAATGTAGATAAACGTGGAGAACCGGGATCTCACCTTAGAATTTAAGATTGGTTGATCCCTTGGCGTCAAACCGCATCGAAAAATCCCTGAACCCACTCCAACGTTTCTTTGTTTCGTTGAGAGCAAGTGAGAAACGAAATATGAGAGAGAAAAGTTGATGGGGTTGCTTTTATACTCCCCCATCATCTACACCCACAAACGAGTCTCGAGGCATATCACATAGTCATCACTTAATCCATCCAACCACTTTGACACTCTTTTGTGACTTCAATGGGTGACTCTCACTCCCAACTTAGCCATTTTTGCACAATACTCGCGTTCCCAGACCCGTTCCATACCACGACTCGCTCGTCGCGTAATCCCAAACGTACCAATTTATCGAACGCGATATACAACTTTTAATTATTATTTATTTTGTATTTATTCAGTGTATTTAATTCATTAAATCTCCCGAACTGCTAATTACCCGACAACTGTTTGCCCGAAACCCGTTGTTTACGTTCCCATTGAGCCGAATCCATTTCCCAACACTAATGCTCATACTCAAATGTCCTCACACGTTTGGGACATTGGAATTTACATTCGGATAATAAACTATAATACAAAACACCAAACAAAAATATCATACCTTAGCATCGACAATCGAGAATTGGATAATTGTATCATTGCAAATGGACCAACGTACGACCTAAATTGACACGTGTCACGAGTTAGATTTTACGGTCGTTACAATTTAGTTGTCCGGGGGACAAGTGAATAAAACACTGACAAAATATATTAAAATATAATAATTATACGTTAGGTAATGTATTGATGTCTTAGTAGGTTCGTAGGCACACGACGATGCAAGTCGTGGTGCGAACGGGGATTCGAAACCGCTTGTTGAAGTGTGTGCATGGGGTGAAGTACAAAAGTTTGTCACGGTTGTGTGTCAGTTTAGTGGAGCTGGGAGGTGGCGGTGTAAGTAGCTGGTGAAAATGAGGAGCTTCTGATTTTCTTTGAGAGACGCGCGTACGCGAAGATGGAGAGGATATATAAAGTTTTGTTTTATTATTTTCTCTTCATCATTTCTCATTTCATTTCATACGAATGAACAGAACGAGGTTCGAAGAATCGATCTCATAATGACACCAAGATGTGACCAAACTCAAAAATTAAGGTAACAACTCTATTCCTTGAGAGGTGTACGCTGTTTTGACGGGTCTTTTGAGAGTTTTGTCATGGTATTTTTGGGTGGCAAATTTGGAAATTATTTTTTCATGTGTTTTGAATGTTCCTATGGATTAAGTGATCGGCGTGGATCACAACTATGTGGTTGTTTTGGGTGTTTTGATGAATTTTGTATTTTTTGGGAATTATCGTGATTTTTGAGTTAATTTACACACCGGGGTTATAGACCATTATTTTGGTCAAACCAATTGTTGGTAAAGCTGTATTGAAGCATCCATATGAGTTTGAGAATTTACCCACGACCCCGCAAGGGTCGTCGTGAAAGAATTTAGGAACTGGCGCTGCGAGGGTCGTCGTGAAAGAATTTCCCCACGACGTCGATCACGGTGTCTGAAACAGAGAAGAATTTGTATTTCACATTTTAAATGAAGTAGCCAGACATTCTGCCCACAACGTCGACGACAGCGTGGCACTGTTCATCAGATCAATTTTTTATTTTTATTTTTTGAAAACTTCAGGGATCACTCGGGGTATCTAAATAGGTTCCAATAAGGATCAATACTCGAGTAATTGCCCAATTAAGTAAATGAATAAAATTATAGAAAATGGGGTAACTGAGGGATAAATGCTGAATTTTGGTTAACATGTGTTGTAGGACAGTACTAGGCTTATTTAGGGATTCGTAGGACGAATTACGGGCGTGTGAGTGTGTGTTAGCATTGGACATGGGTTAGTAAACTAGTTGGGAAATTTACAGTTATTTCTTTAAGTTTTAATTTCTTATTGTTATTGCTCTATCCTGTTTCGGAACTCTATTCTGATTGAGTGCTCCAAGGGCAATTGAGTCAATTTGATCTTTAGGAGCGTGGCTTACTGATGTAATATGCTAGAGCCAATAGCTCGGGATGCACGATATTGTTTGTAGTTCTATACGGGATGAGAGTTTCCACACTAGATTAATGGGGAGCTCTGCATCCGTGTGGATTTTAGGATGGTGTGAGTGTACCACGTCCTAAACTCTAAGTCTGGTAGTTGATCGCTAATCCTTGACTCAAACGACTTTTTCACTGGTCGGGACTACTTGCGCCTTTTCCATTGTTTTCTTGGACACTCATTTTTGATTGATTCAGATTTATTTCTAGACTTTATTTATTCATACATTCCCTATACTTTTCTTTCTATCAGCATGAATATAGATTGTTATTTACTTTCGAAATACTGTAAACATTATGTTTGGCGTTACTTACCTAGGACTCGTTATTCTTGTGTTTGAGTGTGTGCAGATCCATAGTCGAGCAACGGAAAAGCTCCTCAGCTTGGAGATTTTCTTTGAGGATAGTGGAGCTATTTTGTCTTTGGACTCGACATAGGCTTGATTTTGTATTACGACATTTATATGTTTTGAAACTGGGTTTTGGGAATGAAAGATCTTGGGGCTTGTATATGATAATATTCCCTCATGTGATATAACATTTGGGGATGATGTATATATTGATGGGGTTCTACATTTCTAGGTTATCCTAACTTATGTCTTGAGGCTGTTAAATTAGTTGGAGATTTTAAGTGCTTCCGCTTATCTTTGAATAACTCACTAATATTAATAATCTCATTTTAAATTGTTGCATAAATGGTAGAAGGTAAGGTAAGGCTGACTAGATTTGTTTTGATTGCGCGAGGGTTGACTCGGGGTCTACGTAAGTGGCAAGGTCTACTTTTAGGTTTGTGGGACTGGGGCCGTCACACCTACACTCCACTATTTTTCAGCCAACTAACACATATTTGACACAAGTCTTAATGAGAGTGTGTGCTAACACGTATCCCGAGGCATATCCATGTTTCTCAATTTTTATTAAAACTATAGGACTTCTAATTTGATTTGTTTTGTATAAACACCATAGGCTATGCAGTAAATTATTTGAACCACATTTAAATAAATTTAGACTTACCACAAGTCTAGCTACCCAGTCCCCTAGCTTGCATGCAACTCGAGCCACGTCCCCACTCACTTCTCGATGCCTATTACTGCATGAACTAACTTAATTAGTTTACACAATTACATAACACTAGACATACCATCACAACAAATATACAATATATTTGGCCACGTGCCTCGGTCGATGTGCGTATCTTACGCGGGTCCCACGTCAAGGGTCGATGATTCTGATTAAGGAATTAAACAAGATTTAGAAATTCAGGCCGTGACAGTGTTAGATCGCGCACAAACCATCAACAGGTGAGATCTTGGTTATTCTCTTAACTCTTAACATTTTGAACTTGATTTTAGGGGTTTTGATGGAACCATGTGTTCGCCAGAGGTTCGTATCACCTCGAGAGTAAGTGATTCGATCACCGAGTTCATACCAATAACTAGAATGCATTGAATGGAACAACGACTTTTACTATGAATTATCTATTGTTTCTTTTGTGGGCACTTTCAAAATTACTGTTTAGATCCTTCTGGTTATTACTTTCTACTTTACTGTACTCAACATCTAGTTTGTGACGGTAGGTGCAGATCGGGCAGAGATGAGCAAGGGAAAGGAGCCGGTGATTGGTGATTTTCTCTGAGGACTCTCGGAGCGGTTTCTTCTCTTGCATTATGTAGGTTTTACATTTTTGTTTGTGGTTATTGTATATACATTATTTTTATATCACATAGGACATTTTGGGATAAAGTGCATAAGATATCATGTATTATCGCTTTTTTTACTGTTTATCACTAGATACGCATGTTTATCCATTTATTTCAGGGTTCCGCACTACATGTTGTCCTGACTTTGTATTATGAGTTATTTGAATTTGCTTAAATTCATTTCCGCTATGTGATTAATAAAACGTGCATAACTTAATAACTCAACCTTTAAAACGGTAACCTAATGAGAACGTAGTAATTGAAGGCTAGCTGTAACGGCCTAAATCTAATTTGTCATTATTAAATACGTATTTACAGGCATGGACGCCAGCTCAGAGGCTCGTGGACCCCACGGATGGTTCATGTCTCACCAGTCTAGGTAAATAGACCGTTTAGTGTGTTGTTTATTTGTTTTGCAATGTTTATATTCAATTATGTCAAATTACATTGCAATGTGTGTATTTAAATTGTTTATGCCATGTGAGATAGTGTGACGGGTTTTAGCCTCAAAAAGTGTGTTGACACAGGAACCGGATAGGCTAATAATGGGTACACTAGGCCAGGGGGATAGTACACTCATAATAAATTAATAAAATATATTAAATAATTAATAATAAATGTTGTATGGATTAGTGACTCGAAGTTGTGCAATTTTGCGAGTTGTGGCACCGGTGTCGGGCGTAGGAGCCAATTATTTGTTAAACAAGGATAAGGTCAAGAGACCTAAGTCACCAAGTAAGTCATTATTTGTTGAACTTTTGGACCAAATCGACACCACAAGTCATGCATTGAGATTAACAAATACACATGATGCATTTTTAGGTATAAAAGTCAAGTATTTTAACAATCACCACCTTTTCTCTCTCCTCACCAACACAAATCCAAAAATTGGAGTGTTGGAGCTAGGGTTTTGGAGATCTTGACTTGAAGATTTAGGAGTGGATTGCTTGCAATCATCAAAACAAAGGTTGGTTACACCATCTCCTTCTCTTTCTCTATGTATTAGTCTCAATTTTAAGGATTTTAGTGTTGATCCGGGTTGGGAAGTTGGTCACTGAATTATGGTGGCTATGAGTGCCATGAAGTTGTTTTTTTATGATTGTTATTGTTGGTTTGTAGTTGGATTTCAAGTTTGTCAAGTTTTGAGAATTTCAAAGTTTGAGTTTAAATCTTAAATTGATGCATGTATGATGATATAATTGTTGCCTTTGGCTTTGCTTGGAATGTTGTTATCTCCCACGAGGTGAGGTTGGGGCACATTTTCCTTCTTTCCGCATGTTTATTTAACACTACTTGTTGGCTCCGATAATTATTTCATTAATTATTTATGCACGGTGGTTTTCCTTGGGATTTTACGGCTATGGAGGTAGGCAAATATTATCATGTTTTGATATTTTGTATTATCCCTCATTGTGCATGGAAAAATAGATTTCCCGGTAGAGCTAGGATTGTTATGTGATATATGTATTGTTGTATATATATACTTTACGAATACGTATATACGAGGCGATACGACACGCATCACGATGCAGACACGATGGATGGACGAGCCTAGTGATACCGCGAGGGCTTCCTGATCGTCGGTTCCTTAGAGGATCGAGTTACGGCGCATGAGACTCGGATAGCCGAGATCTTACGACTATCGAGAGAAAGCGGGCCGCTATGATGGCTGGATTAGCTATGTCAGGGAGCAAGTGGCGACTACGGGACCCACAGAGACCCCGGCCATACTCTTACTCGGTGGTGGTACCCGAGGTTCAGCGATCGATACTACCCCGTAGTAGCGGCAAGTGGAGACACCGATTCCTACACCTACCGCAACGAGAAGAGAGGTTACCCGACGGTAGTGTCGAGTATGTGATGGATCCGCGAAAGCCGGGAGGTTACGGGATTTCCTCAAGTTTCGGCCTCGCTTACTTTTATGGAGGAGGAGACCCCGAGGCGCAGGAGATTGGATTTTGTCGCACCGGCGCCGCCTACACAAGGAGTTGAATACGGAAGAGAGGTTCGAGCGAGACTATACGGGACGTGTTTTAGATCGATGCCGCGAGTGTGGTGGACTAACTACCGGGAGACGCATGCGATCCCGCAACTGGGCGAGTTCCGAGAGAGTTTATGACCTGGGTTCATACCATGGAGGTACGATTGAGATTGAGGGAGGAGTTTTTATCCCCGAGGCAGGGAAACCGGAGCATGATGCAAGTATATGGATAGGTACCGATATTTCTTGCGATTCTCGATGGATATCGCCGGCGCGAGCGATTACTGAGATCTACTACTTCATTCGGGGAGTGAGGGATGACATTGCCGCCGCGATCGTATCGTCCGGGCACCGCAAACGATTCGAGCGATGTTTGAGCGAGCACTTACCTACGAGACGTTCTTGATGCGAAGAATGGTCTTCCTATGACAAAGATCGGCGTAGAGGTGGAGGTTGGGCGAGCTCGACGGGATAGGAGGCCGAAGAGACGGCGGGACCAGTTTAGAGAGGTCGCCGGGATGGCGAGAGACAGACGTCGGGATGGCAGGATCGATATAGGGACGGGCAGTACTGTACACACCATAGCTCCAACACCACGGCGGCGGCGGCTCAGCGAGCCTCGCACCGGGTTAGAGATCGGGGTGGCCGTAGAGAGACAGGGTCGAGGGACCGGCTCGGGAGCCGAGATCGGATGATGCACGGACGGGAAACGGAGACACGCAGATGTTTCCGATGCGGTCGGAGGGACATTTGAAATTGGATTGCGGGTGCCATCTCCACGACGGGAGCAGGGTCGAGAGAGACAGGGTACATGCAAGTAGCACGCGGATCCGGGAGCCACCAGACGACTAGTTGAGGGTACGTTACTTATTCATAGTAGACTTATTCATGCCATGTTTGACTCGGGTAGTACATTGTCATTTATTGCGGGACGGTTAGTGGGGGAGTTAGGGTTGGACACACACACACTAGAGACCCATCTTGTTCTCAAGACGGCGGGCTGGGGATAAGATTTACCCTAATCGGATAGTTCGGGACGTCATGGTTGAGGTTGCCGGACATCGCTAGACCGATCTCGAGTACCGGGAGTACAGAGTTTGATGCACTCTTTGGTATGGATTGGTGGCGGCTTACCATGCACAGATAGATTGTTATGGGAAGAGGGTAGAGTTCCGTATTCGGGTTTACCGAGAGTTTACATTGATCGGGAACGCTCCGAATTGCCTATTACGAGGGTAGATTAGCGCGCTCGGGAGATGGAGGACTTTGCAAACGATCGTTGAGTCCGAGACCAGGAGTATCTTTTAGGATCGAGGACATACCTATAGTCCGAGAGTTCGCGGACATTTTCCCGATGATCTACCCGGATTACCACCACCACGTGCGATAGAGTTTATCATAGAGTTGTTACTGGGGACCCATTTATATCTAGCGGACCTTATCGTATGTCGCCTATGGAGCGGGAGGAGGTCGGGAAACAACTAGAGGAATTGTTGGCGAAGGGATTTATTCAACCGAGTATGTCACCGTGGGGAGCACCGGTGTTATTTGTGAGGAAGAAGGATGGATCGATGAGGATGTGTATGGACTATCGGAAGTTGAACCAGGTAACGATTAAAAATCGTTACCCGCTTCCGAGGATTGACGATCTGTTTGACCGGTGACGGTGCACAGCTTCTTCTCGAAGATCGATTTACGCTCGGGATATCACCAATTGCGGATTCGAGAAGAGGATATCAAGAAGACGCTTTCGTACATGGATACGGGTTGTTCGAGTTTACGGTGTTACCGTTTGGTTTGACGAACGCTCCTCAGCGGTTTTCATGGATCGATGCATAGAGTGCGAGACCCTACTTGGACCGATACGTGATAGTTTTCATTGACGATATCTTGATATACAGCCTGACGACGAGGATCACGAGTCATCTTCGATCGGTGTTGACGACGTTGAGGAGCATCGCACAGTATGCGAAATTCGATGAAGTGTGAATTACGGATGAAGGAAGTGAAGTTTTTGGGACATGTGATCAGCGGTCAGGGCATTTCGTTGAGGGAGACAAGATTAGAGCGGTGATTGATCTGGAAGAGACCGAGATCTGTTTTTGAGATACGGAGTTTCTTGGGTTTAGGAGTTACTACCGCCGATTTGTACAGATTTCTCCACGATTGCAAGCACCAATGACGAGGTTGACGAAGAAGGATGTTCCATTTGAGTGGTCTCGAGGAATGTGAGCGAGCATTTCTAGAGTTGAAGAAACGGTTGAGCGCGCGCCGTGTTTTCATCCGGCGATTTGGAGAACCAAGATGTACCATGACTTGCGGAGGTTGTTTTGGTGGCGGGGATGAAGGCGATGTTGGTGAATATGTTCGAGGATGTCACATATGTCATGGGACCGTTGGAGATGGCGTGAAGGCGGAGCATATTTGGCGACTGGAGGATTGCTTGCAACCGTTACCCATTCCTCGGTGGATTGGAAGTGGGAACACCTCGCTATGGATTTTGTCGAGTGGATTACCCATCGGTCGCGACACTTCATCGGGCGAACCAAGATGTACCATGACTTGCGGAGGTTGTTTTGGTGGCGGGGATGAAGGGCGACATGATGAAATTGGGACATGATGCAATTTGGGTGGTGATAGATAGGTTGACGAAATCGCGCACACTTTATACCGATTTCGATGAGGTATACTTTTCACCGATTGAGCAGATTGTTCGAGCGGGAGATCATCGGGATGCATGGGGTACCAATCTCCATAGTATCGGCCGGGATCCCGGAGTTCACTTCGAGATTTTGGGAGGCGATGCGGAGCGAGTTTGGTACTAGGTTGCGGTTCAAGACGGCTTATCACCGCGTGACGAGATGGACCCCGAGAGATTGATACTGATTTTAGAGGATATGTTGAGAGCGTGCATTTTACGGTTTGGAGGCTCATGGGAGGATTACCTACCACCTTGTGTGAATTTGCCTACAACAACGGCTATCGAGCTAGTATCGGGATGCCTCCTTATGAGGCGCCGTATGGGAGGCCCCGCAGTCACGGCGTGTTGGGCGAGCCGGAAGATACGATTACGATTGGGCGGGAGATAGTTGTTGATCACACGAGAGAAGATTCGACAGATTCGTCGAGAGGCTTCGAGCAAAGCACAGATAGGCGAGAAGAAATACGCGGACGAGATACCACGACGTCGAGCTATGAGGTTGGCGATATGGTTTACCCGAAGGTTTCTCCTTGGAAGGGCCGGCAGAGGTTTGGGATTAAGGGAAGCGGCGCGAGATTTATCGGACCATATCGAGTTGTAGCGAAGGTTGGCGGTGTGGCGTACGATTAGATTTACCGGCGGAGTTAGCGAGGATTCATCCTACTTTCCACATTTCGATGTTGCGATTGGCTAGGACCAGGGCCACGACCCATGGTTGACGTGCGACGGTGGATGTTCACTGACGCAACTTACGAGAGCGGCCATTGGCGATATTAGATCGTAAGATCCAGACTCTCGAGAACGAGAGAGATAGCTAAGGTACTCGTACGGTGGCAAAGATCATCACGTACGGAGGGACTTACACTGGGAGTTGGAGTCGACCATGCGAGAGCGTTATCCCCGATTATTCCACGGTATGTTCTAAACTAACTCAAATTTCGGGACGAAATTTCTTTTAGTTGGGAAGAATTGTAACGGCCGTTATTTATTAACGCCGTTATTTACCTTATTTCGATTAGGACGCCGGCTCGGACGACACGTGGACGCCGCGGATAGATTAGGCATGTTCCGGACCTAGGTATTGACTGTGTAATATTGTTTTTTCTAATTGTGGTGATTTATTGATATTTTCATTTTCTTGATAATGATATAATATCTGTCACCGGTGTACATTTAAAATAAACTTGTCGGGCGAGTTGTGAGTCGGGGTTTTAGTTCGGTGAACGCGCCAACGCGGAGTTTGGTAGTAGTTGAGGCTAGGCGTTGGGGTTTAATTAGATTTAAATTATTAAACATGCTATGGTTGAGGATTCTATTTAATTAAATGCAAATATATAGTCTTAAGCTAAGGTAGGGAAATTAAATTGGGTACACTAAGTGTGGGACCGCCTCGGGAAGCGTGCCGGACACGGGGCACGGGGTGCCGAGTGGTCGGGGAATTAGTGTGACCATATTCACAAATTTATAGAATTTATTGATGACTAGAATAGGTGTTATAAATTAAAATAAATAAATCTAAATAATATATTATATATATACTAATTGCTGGAAAATAGGAAAAATATGTGAAAAATATCGGGAAAATTGGGAAAAAATTCTAGAAAAATATAGAAAATTAGAAAAAGGTAGAAAAGTGGTTTCGGGACTTTTCGGGTATTTTTAGAACCCCGACATAGCCCGGGAGAGGTACCACAACTAAAAAAATTGTAAATTTTTATAAAATAACATAAAATTATAGAATATGTTCTCAAAAAGTATAAAACACTATAAATGGACTTCAGGGACCGGGAAACCATAGCTTGGACATTGGGGAGCTAGGTGGGGCGTACTGACGGGTCCGAAAAGTCGGAGTGCGTATTTTCGGGTACGTAAAACCCAACTGAACACCACTACTGCATTTACTTATTTATTTCCATTGAGCTTTATATTTTGAAAATCTATGATTTATATTCCTACCGGGACGGTTATGGTACCGTCTATGTATCCACGGGTGGTTGAGGTCGCCGTGGTTTGGGGGTGTAGCGCGTGATCTAGGAATTCGGTAGATGATATCCCGAGTTGGACTCCATTTCACGCGTTCGATTAGCCCACTAAGGTTAATGTCGCTGGGATACGTCGTAGGGTCGGAGGCATGAGCCACGACCAGGGCTCCTGGTCCTAGTACGCACTTAGTAGCTGTGTTCACCCCCTTTTGTCTATCGTTGTGTTTATATACATGCGATTAGCTTTGAGCAGTTGTCTGCACATTTTCCTTCTTTCCGCATGTTTATTTAACACTACTTGTTGGCTCCGATAATTATTTCATTAATTATTTATGCACGGTGGTTTTCCTTGGGATTTTACTTACCGGGCTCGCCATCCGGCTTTTTGGTGGTGGCCGAGCGCAGATCCTAGTACTAGCGAGGGCAAGGGGATCATCGGCGATTTCATCGACTTGCCTACGCCGAGGCTCGCCTTTGGTATGTGTGCAAATATTATCATGTTTTGATATTTTGTATTATCTTTTGGGTTGGGAAACTGGATATACACTTGTACTGGTATACATACTATTACAGTTGATCGCCTGTATGCACAGTACAGCCGGGTTTTCCACTATAGGTTTGATCAGTAAGACTTTTACATATATATAATGTGAATGCATGTTAACCTTAGAAATTCTTCCATGTTAATTTCTTCTAAATGATCAATTAAGTGACTATAACAACTTATACGATAACTACCCTAAGTACGAAGGTAGACGAGTGACGTGGCGGCGTTTCCGATGTTCCAGAGCAGGGAAATGGGAAGCCACGGGGCGGCCTCGGAGTTTGGGGCCGCCACACTTGACTCCCCATCTTATAGAGTGCGATCCACCCCTGCTGTCAAGACCAAATGAGGTTGTTTTTGGTATATTGGACCTAATACCTATCTAAATGACTTGAATACAACCTAATACAATAATAATTTACATTAGGATATTTGAGGCAATAGTACGGTAGCCGGGAGGTTAGAAGAGACAGACCGGGGATTATTTTCGAGACACAAAGTGCAGTTTGAGGTGTGTAGTAACCCAACTGAAAAATCACCTTAAGTATTTACCTGTTTGGCATTTGAACTTCAGTCTTTTTATTCAATGCTCTACTTTCTGTATTTATTTACGGTTGGTTAAGTTTACTCCTGCCGGGTTATACTTAGTTGTGGTGCTTGTGGAACACTAGACAATAACATATGATCTAGAAGTATGTAGGTAAATAGTCGACCCGAATACTGTTTCTTAAGCATATGTCGGTGCGTCGTGGTTTACGCTGGCCATCGAGCGTATTCAGGGAGTTCAATCAGTTTGAATTTACTCACTAGCGGTGCTTGGGGTAGTTCGAAGTATGGTTCTAGTCTGGACCAAGATTTTGCACGCACATTTGTTTCTTTACTATTTGATATACATGCGATGTACTGCCACAATTGTATGTACTCTTTTCTTCTGCATATTTATTTAATAGTATTTTAAATTTTAGCATTTATTTATTTATGTATTTACTCGGTGAAGTTTGTAATGACCCATTTTCCAATATATCATCATGGGACTAATGTAGGCCCATCACCTGGCTTACCAGCACCAGTTGTGCCTCACATTGAATAATATATACCATTTAATCTTTATTAACCTCATTAAGCCACCAGTTATTATTAAAGTTGTTATTGAATTCAATTTATCATTTAGAAATCATTTCCAAACCTCAAAATATCAGCGGAAGTCTTACAAATATATTATCTCAGATAATAATAATCGAATTATGTTATGTAAACCATAAACCTAATGTGAAAAACCCATGAAAACCATTATATATCAATAAATATATCTCAAAGGTCTCCAAATATCAAAATATACAGGGTATCTCACAAACCAAACCCCAAAAGGGAAACAAATACATATAATACAAACGTACAAGTCAGGTTTACACTCTCTAAATCAACGGTACTCCAGTAGCTTGCCCTTGCCTCGACTCGTACTAGGATCTGCACTCAAGCCATCACAAAAGGCAGATGACAAGTTCAAAGTGAGTATTCCCAAGGAAATTAAGTAAGCAATACTGAAAGTAAATAGTGAAATTGAAATAAAGTTATTAAATAAACATGCCGAAATAAATACACGTAACTGTAATCATCGCATGTATAGAAAATAGTGAAATCTCAAAGTGTATTCCTAGAGCCTAGGACCAGACTAGCACCATAATTTGAACTCTTCCTCAAAATGCTGTCAGTGAGTCCCACTCAAGCAGTGCTAGTATCTGGATCCGCTCAGTGGCCGACGTTTGACACATGCCACGACGTTATCCTCGGGTTGTCCTATTCATCAAGATCGATCTGGCAACATGTATTATGGCCTAGTGGGCATACACACTGAAATGGTACGGAGGGAGCCCCGCTCAACGTCCGTCCATTAAAACCACAACCAGGAATAGAATATAGAAATAACATAAATTGAATTCAAAAACCCAAAAAAGTAAATACTCATGTAATTTCAGATGGAATACTACACACCTCAAACCATACTCTAACTAATCCCAATTATCATCCAATTCAAGCCCACAATGCGTGCTAAATCCCCAGTCAATCAACCCAAAGCCTGATTATCAAAATTATCCATAAATTCTCCAAATTCTAAATCCTAACTAAGTCCATTTTTTTATCAATTTGAATCTCCATTAAATTGACTATAATCCTCAATAAAACCCAATTAAAAACTCATTTCAGAAAATTTATTTTTAAATTTTTATTTAATTTTCTGTTCCAGACGCCGCATGTGGTGTCGCCGTGTTTAACATTCCCACGGCGTGCCTCAAGGCGTGCTGGATGCTGTGACCCATGCCGCCAAGACCAAAACCCCACGGCGTGAACTAAAGTGTGGGTGTGTAATTCGTCTCTGGTTTGGACGTCGCTGGTGATGCCGTAAGAGTTTTCTCCCCACGACGCTCCTGGAGGTGTCTAAACCAGTGACGCCTATTAGGGGTTTTTGAGCCCCCTCGGCTCGTCGTCGCGGTTTGAACCCGTCCCAACATCGCATACAAACACATAAAATCCATTTACCGCCATAACCCCTCGGTGGAAATCGTCCGGAACCAAAACCTTGACAAATCCGATTAAAAGCCTATTTTTCTTTTCCAAAAGCTACAATTTCAACAACTCAACAAGACTTCTACAAATGCTCCACAATCAACACAAAATCCATAGCAACACCTCCAAAATCAGTGTTCTCGAAATTCATAATCGAAACCCACGTAAAAACCCAAACTTTCATACCTGAAGCGTAGGAAATGAGATGGAGAACAAGATTCTAACCTTGGATCGTCGATTCCTTGTTGTTTGGATCTCCAAATCACCTCTTGAGATTTAGAAAAAAAACCCTTTTCACCACTTGATTTTTGGATTTTTCTAATGTAGGAGAGAGAAAAAGTGGTAAATGTTGACAATAGTAGATATTTATACTTCAATAGTCATCTAATGTGTCCCCCTCATCCCTAGTTTCATCCAATGGTTCCTTAGAGGTCAATTGGTCCACCTAAGATTACTTAGTGGGTGACATTCTCCCTTGACTTATCTTTGCTCAAACAAAACAACCAACATTCAAGTATTTCGATTCCTGACTCCCACACGTACCCTCACGTCCTTCATGTACTTTCATGCCACGAACGCATATACGACATTATTTATTGATTATTAATTGTATTTTATTAGTTCTCATGTGTATATGACTACCCAATCTAATGTACTGTCATTCGCCTACTGATACCCGCATCTGCACGCTAATCAGGGCGAATACCCGTCACACTATCTCGCAAGTCAATAACACAATAAATTACACACATCGCGATGCCAATAACCTTAATTACATATAAACATCACAAATTAAAGCACAAAACCACAAAAATTACTATTTACCTAGCTTCAGGTGCGCCCTGGCCTATCTGCGGGTCCCACGAGCATCCGAGCCGTCGACCGCGTTAGCGGGCCCGGCCCGACCCAGATCCGCATGAGTGGATCCGGCACACACACCAGCACTGGCACTGGCTCCACGGGGGCGTACCCCACTGGCACCGCTAGTCACAGGCAGGGTGGTACCAAGCCCTACCCCATCCGTGTCCCCCCGCGCGGTCTTTCGCCTCCTCGACTCAAACACGGGTCCCGAGGGATAAGATTCCAGATTTCACGAGTCGAGTACCACCGAGCCGGGAGGACTTCCCGGGAGGTCACCCATCCCGGTACTACTCTCGCTCGTGCACGCTTAAGCTGCGGAGTTCGATGGGATCCGTGCCTTCGTCTTGAACCGGCTACCGGTGGTACTCGACTCGTGAAATCGGAATCTTATCCCTCGGGACCCAGTTTGAGTCGAGGAGGCGAAAGACCGTGCGTGTGGGGACACGGATGGGGTAGGCTGGTACCACCGCTCGTGACTAGCGGTGCGTGGGTACGCCCCCGTGGAGTGGTGCGTGTGTGTGTGTGCCCGATGGATCCACCCGCGGTGGGCTGGGTCGGGCTGGGCCGTTACATAAGTCCTGAGGGATAAGATTCCAGATTTCACGAGTCGAGTACCATTGAGCGGGAACGGCCCGGCCCGGCCCGCGCCCAGCTACCAGCTGGACCACGGCTACCCATTTGGGCGCACCACCGGCACCGGCTCCACGGGGGCGTACCCCCCGCACCGCCGCTAGTTACGAGCGAGGTGGTACAAGCCCCTACCCCATCCGTGTCCCCCGCACGGTCTTTCGCCTCCTCGACTCAAACTGGGTCCGAGGGATAAGATTCAGATTTCACGAGTCGAGTACCACCGAGCTGGTTCAAGACGAAGGCACCGGATCCCATCGAACTCCGCAGATTAAGCGTGCACAGCGAGAGTAGTACCGGGATGGGTGACCTCCGGGAAGTCCTCCCCTCGGTGGTACTCGACTCGTGAAATCTGAATCTTATCCCTCGACCCAGTTTGAGTCGAGGAGGCGAAAGATGGGGACACGGATGGGGTAGGCTGGTACCACCCCGCTCGTAACTAGCGGTGCGTGGGGCGTCGAGTACCACCGAGTCGGTTCAAGACGGGCACCGGATCCCATCGAACTCCGTAAGCGATTAAGCGTGCTAAGCGAGAGTAGTACCAGGATGGGTGACCTCCTGGGAAGTCCTCCCAGCTCAGTGGTACTCGACTCGTGAAATCTGGAATCTTATCCCTCAGGACCCAGGTTTGAGTCGAGGGAGGCGAAAGACCGTGTGGGGGACACGGATGGGGTAGGGCTTGGTACCACCACCTCGCTCGTAACTAGCGGTGCTAGTGGGCGTCGAGTACCACCGAGGCCGGTTCAAGACGAAGGCACCGGATCCCATCAGAACTCCGCAGTTAAGCGTGCCTAAGCGAGAGTAGTACCAGGATGGGTGACCTCCTGGGAAGTCCTCCCAGCTCAGTGGTACTCGACTCGTGAAATCTGGAATCTTATCCCTCAGGACCCAGGTTTGAGTCGAGGGAGGCGAAAGACCGTGTGGGGGGACACGGATGGGGTAGGGCTTGGTACCACCCTGCCTGTAACTAGCGGTGCCAGTGGGGTACGCCCCCGTGGAGCCAGTGCCAGTGGGGTGCGCCCCCGTGGAGCCAGTGGTCCAGTGGTAGCCTAGGCGCTGGGCTGGGCTGGGCTGGGCCGTTACACACGTCTGCAAACACGTCATTAATAATGACGAATTAACTTCAGGTCGTTACAAGTTTCTTGGGTTTACTCACTCTAGACTCGTCATCTGTTTTCTTGTGATGGCTGAATGCAAGCTCTAATACAAGTAGGAAGAAGAACAAACTTGAGAACTTCCTCTAATCTACCACATATTCCACACTCGTACGTTTGTTTTTGTTTTATTAGTTTTATATTGGGATGGAATATTTTGAGAGATACTAGACTTGTATTTGACATATTTTGAGGTATATTTTGATATTTTGATACATGGATAACTGTACTTGTATATTTGGCATTTTGGATGGATTTTCCATAGTAGGGTATACTCTATGACATGACTTTATGATCTTTACAGTTTTAATTGATGAATTATGTTTTTAAGCCTTCCGCTGATTAATTTTTAATGATCACAACGATATAATAGATGAATTCGAATCTAATAGCTAACTTGAATAATATTAATGAATTTAACTTAACAGTTAGCGGTAAAATAGTTGAGATATTGGATATGATGCACGTGGGACACAGCTGGACTCTGATGTGGCAGGGTTGTGGGCCCGTGATGCATGACGTGGCGGCCTCAGGTTTTGGGGCTGTCACACTGGCTAGGCCTGCGTTCACTTCGCGAGGATTGACTCGGGGGTCCACGTAGGTCTAGGCCTGGCGGGACCCAGTTTGTGGGAATTGAGGCCGTCACAAGAAGTTTCATTAAATATTAATGGCTCAGTACATGACCAGACATAGAATCAAAAAAGTTATACATTGATTCGCTAATCTTATTTGTTCAAAAGAACTGTCATTACTTTGATTGTAAATGCGATTGTGAAATTGAAACAGTTTGACATTCAAGGACTGCTCTCTACAACGTTAAAAATACATTACAATGCATAAACACCTGCTAAAATCATATAACGAATAACAAAACTTTCCGACGAGGAGAAGAAAACCTTAAACTTCCCGACAAGGAGAAAACAAAATCAAGACTTTCCACAAAGGGAAGACAAACTATCTAAAAATAAATCTAAAAATAAGAACTTACCCAACAATCGCACAGATCCAAAAACGAATGTTAGAAGATGTACTACAACAAGTAGGTCCAACCTTCACAAATATGCACTTTATTGAATACATAAAATACGGAGAAATGAAGATTGAAACTACTACTGATCAAAAGAGAAGCTCGACGGTGGTTCAAGGTATTGAATCAAGAAAAAAAACTCGATAAAGAGTATTTAGGACGCAAATTTTGGTTGTACTAATTAATTGGTGGGACAAATGGCAAATGAAACTGGCAGTGGTACGGTTGGGAAATCAATCTTATTAATAAATATCAGCCGTATGTGATGTAGAACAAACAATTTTGCTATAAAACTGGGGAAAGTGATGCTTCCAACATCAAATAACAAATCATATCATACGACTTTAAATATGTTGAGATATGATAAATGGAAAGAAAAGCTAAATACATAATCACTAAATATACCTATAAACTAGCTCCTTTTGTGCAGGGCCGGTTTTGCATGGGGGCCTGGTGGGCAACCTCCCCAGGCCCTCATTTGGCATTAAAGTAGGGGTATTTTTGTAATTTCATATTTTTATTTATTTAATTATAGATTATTAAAGGTACAATACGTTGAAACTTCCAAAAAAAAAAATCTGCGACTTCGGCAACTCTACGACTTCTCAACTTCCCTTCCATTCGACACGTAACCTATTCAGCTATTCTCTCTTCCCCGTCAAATCAAGAAAAAAGTCTTTTCTTCTTCTTCTTCGCTAGATTTCTCAAGTCTCACATTTATGCTTGATCTCTCTTTACAGCAAACTTGAAAAAAAAACATCTCTCACACAAGATCTCTCCTCAATCCTCATCATCCTTAAACTGAGGACAAAGTTTAAAGAGTTCTATAGAATATCTTTCAGTAACATCTCTCACAGTCTCACATCATTGGTTGTTCAATGATCTTCAATTGAGCACTCCTCTGCAGCATCATCTCTCACTCTTTGGTATATTTTTTCTTTTTGGGTTACAAACTCTTTTAGTATACTTTTAAGTTACTACTATTACTTTTTTTAGTATAATTACAGTTCTTATTGCTACTTGTTTATACCTAAAAATAATTGAGTTTTGGTGGCGGTGAAGTACTCATCAATAGACCTTCAAGTCTTTTAGATCAATTTTTTTTAAGGTTTAGATTTCTTAGCGCTTAGAAATTTTTTATTAGTTTAAGATACGTGATGCATAGAAAATATGCTTCCGGTTTTGATAAACTTAAGAAAAAAAAAGGAAACAAGATGAGTTAGCCAAATCTTTACAATAAAGAGTAATTAGTCTTGAACTTGTTCGATTTTATTTTTGATGCTAGTGCTTGTTTTTTTTTTTTGCACATCTTTTTTTATCTCAGTATAAGCATCATTTTTATTTATACATTATTTTTTCATTTTTGTCACTTTATGCGACTAGACTAAATTGGTTAAAAGTATCATTATCTTTCACAACGTTTAAGTGACATACATCATCAAATTTATAGTTAAAGAGTGACAAGGATACAAATCAATTAATATAGAAAAGTTATGATACAATAACGAATTCCAAAAAGTTAGAATACAATAAAAAAAAGTTGTGAAAGGTTATGATACTTTTCACTAATTTTGACTTGTTACAAAACCCTTTTTTAACTCTACCAGTGATAAGTGTTTTACTTTTCATTGTCGGTTCCAAGTCTGAAGAGAGGAGGAGGGAAAAGGCTAATTTCAAAATTGTTGATTTTAAGTTCATTGCATGCTATTTATATATAACTCACTTAATCTTTAATTTATTTTTTTTAAATATATTTATTTTTATATAGAAGGTCCTATTTTTAAGGTTCGCCCCAGGCCTCCAAAATGACAGGGCCGGCCCTGCTTTTCTGTGAAAGAATATATTGAGCTACTTGTAGACGTCTAGAGGGGTTACTACTACCTTGGCAATAAAGAATTATTCAGTACTAACTAGCTGGTCTAACCTTTTTTTTTTTTTTTTAATTAAAACTCTAATATAGGCTATATAGCTTTTATTTTGATAGTGAGAAATGTTATATAAGGTAATTGTTCTTATTTAATTAGACTTCAACAACAATTTTCTATTTTCGAAAACACAATGGGCTTGTATTTTATTTGTGTTATTTAATTGAGGTGTTGAAATTCAGTGCCCTTTAACCAGATCAACTCAAATTCGAGCCTTGATTAGAAATAGAAAAGTTCATATATATTGAGAGACTTCACCTCTACATGAATTATGTATATTTGTCAACCTTAAGTAGGTAATATAAAGATTAACCGACTTTCAACTGTATATACTATATACCATAACATTGCTCAATTACAAAAAATTGGTTCCATTATTATATGACTAAAGAGGAGATATTTATTATTGAGCTAGCTAGGAGTTCTTCTAATTAATTGTAATATTATAATGCAGTCCTATATTCTAATGCTGTCCCTCATCATATACCAAACATATCGTTTTTGTTCTTCAATTATTTTACATATAGATATGGTCTGTGCTCGGCGTGAATTTCCATGATCAAACTACTCAGATATAACATAAGTTTCACTATTTCTCATATATATGTGTGTGTATATAAAGTATACACCATAAATAGTAATAACTTGTCGTTGAACGAAGGTGAAAGTGACTTACAACTCAAACAAGTAACAATTCCAAAAAAAAGGTAAAATAAACTCGTGTGAAGGAAGAGAGTGATTGGACTAAGTGGAGACACGTGTGGAGATGTTTGGCCTCTTATTTGAGTTTGTTAAGAATTCATTAAGAGAGATGAGGTGACGCTGAGAGGAACTTTTTAAACAACAAAGGGCATCGATGGTTGACATGTCGACCTTTCACTCATTTGTCGCCATTTGTGATGTCACGTGATGACTCACACCTCTCTCCCTTTCTCTCCGAGGACCACTTTAATATTCACTCTTATTATTATTGTCTATCGATCATAATCGTATAGTATATAGAGTTTTATAAATATTTCTTATCGTCTAAATCACGTGCCATGGGTGCCCATCGCACGTGTCCTCTTTCTTTTTCCCTTTCAATTTGTGTTTAATTTCCATGTTTCATATGTGACAAACTATATATTTATGTTCATACGTGGAAGATCCAAGGTATTTGGACTATGTGATCAAAATGGTGTTAATTAATAACTGTTTGTTGTGTAGCTCAACTGACTTAAATAGTATTATTATTGCCTAGTCTTTTCAAAACAATAAAAATAAAAACAACAATGCTATATAGAGTCATGACTCCGGACTCATGGAGTTTAATCACTAAATTTAAAAGTTGAAGGGATCATCAACTAATTAAAAAATTTATAAATATAATTATTGTGGTGGTACATAGTCACATCAGTTAGATCTAAGTGAGAGTTTAGGGAACAATCAATAATTTTGAAAGTTGTTACTTCATAGAATCACGACTCCATGTAGTACCACCCAAATAAAAAAACCCTACATATACATTTACAAGCAAAGCAACTCATGGAGAAATTAAGGGCAGTTATTGGACTATGCATACAATATATGAGGAGTTGATGACGATAATGCTATATAAATATTTCTAATTTTGACATCTAGCTAGTACATATATATGTACCAACCCTCGAAGGTTTACCATTAATATAGGAGACATGCTTAGTCAATTAAAAGCTAATTTGTAGTCTAATAATTGGACATAATTAACGTCCAATCAAACACCAATGCATATTGAAGATAAGAGATACCACCAATTCTAGCTAGCTAGCTAGCTTAATTGTTTTCTTTTTTTTCAATAGTGCTATATATATACATGGTCCCCTCAAACTTTGTTTGTTATCATGAGAAACGTAATGGGCGATTATGAGACGCCACTTAAAGAGTTAAATGGTGGGACACGTCTATAATTATTTGGATTCGAAAGGCACTATTCGCTTGGGCATTTAAAATTATAAAAATCTTAATTTAATTTGCTCGCGCGATCCAATCAAATTGGGCGCAGTATTTAGTAAGATTACTGAAATGTGACGTACGTCTAACTTTAAATATAATTGATTTTTTCTCCAATCATGGGGTTGGAATGCTAAGTTGCCTTTTGATAATAAGATTTTTTTTTTTTTGATAAATGATAATAATAATTTATATAATCGAACTTAAGCAGTGAGAGTATACGCCTACTCTCCAAACTTCATTTGGTTGATTAATTATTTGGTTATATATAGGGTACTACTAATATGATAATTAAATATATACCCATATCATGAGTACACTATTTACAATTAATAGATTCTAATCTAATACATTAATTGTGATATCATAAATGTATAAAGTATTTAATGCTTAACACATTTTGAGGGTTCCCATGAGGCATGTGTATATATAGAATTTCCTATTTAAAATATATATAATATTGATTGGTAAACCATGCATGCACGAAGATATATGTAGCATGGTAATTAGTTTTTTTTTTGAAACGAAGCATGGTAATTAGTTAGTTAGTTAAATAATTAAGTAAAAAGTGGGGTTGGGTTGGGTTGGGTGGGCAATTAATGGTATATATATTGGCTGGATTGGGGTCACAATCAGTACGCATGAGATGTGGTGGTGACTGCAGAGCCAAAACCAAACCGGGAAAAGAGAAAAGACGCTCAAGTTTTGACAGCTCCTCAACCATTGCAAAAACCCACCAACATTTTTATGTGACCAGATCAAAAGATTTTTATTATTTTAGGGTTTAGTGTTGGTAGAAAGTGACCTGTACTTTTGTAACTACACATTTATACACACACCGGATGTCGCGCAAATATATATGCACACACACACATGAAGATCGTTAGCTAGGCCTGATATATACTTGTTAATTAGGCTATCTGGTGATAGTGAGCGAGTGGTCACTGTTTTTGAGGTCAAAATCAGTTTTTCAGGCAAGAAATGAATGGACAAGCCATTGCGTTAGTTTTCATTGATTGATATTAATCTATCTATATGCATATATATGCATATATACATACAAAATTAGTTGTTCATATATATATATATATATATGATCAGGTAGATATGGGTGCAATCAAGGGTCAACGGTCAAACATACAATTGGTTAATTCGAAGGTATATATATATATATATATACTACTATCATAGAATCAAATATATATTTATGTCATTGGTACACTTTTTACAATTATTGAATTCTAATTCAATACATTAATCGAGGCGTCATAAATGCACAAAGCATTTAATGCGTAACACATTTTAAGGAGTTCTCATGGCATGAATATATATTTGGACTTATTGTAGAAGAACCTATATATATATATATATAACTAGTAAAATTGCTATGATGTGATTATCTAAAGTGAATATCAATATCGATCGATCATGGTTTGCGTCATGATCAAGATAGAGACCATCTGATATATATGGTTCAGGTTGACATGACCAGAACCATAGAAAAATAATAGTAATCGGAGATCGAAAAGGGGATAAAGGCATGCAATATGCATATCAGTGATGTCCATTTCAGCTGTGACGACTGAAGTAGCATATATGTAGAAGGTTAGTGTTAGAATTCGATATCCAATTTGTTCCTTTTCCATTTTCAACTCCAATTGCCACTAGCTATATGCCTTTTCTGATACCTTCATATATAGTACATCTAGCTTTTCCCTTGTTTTCACATGTGGCCAAAACCATATTTAAGAAGCAGTACTAGCGCAACTACTTATATATATACATATTTGAGAATAAGGAGTCAAGCTCCTGAAAGTTGCATTTCAGATCACTAAGTATGTATAGACATATATATTTATATACCGCGTCGTCATCAATACTGAAAGTTTCTAAAGAACGAGAAATTTATTTGTTTTAAAGAATAGAGTACTAGGTTACATGTATTTATATACATCTAAGTGATAAGTATCAAGAAAAGATAAAGACCAAATAAGAAACCATATCTAAGATAACCACAAATTCTACTAACACCCTCCCTCAAACTTAAGATGGGTTTGTGGATGCCAATTTGAGTTTGCTAATTAAGTCATGAAACCCGAAAGATGAGCTTTGGTGAAGATGTTTGTTGTCTGATTAATAGAAGAAACTTCGATAAGCTGAAGTGTGCCTCAGAGGAGGTGTTGGCGGATAAAGTGACAATCATTCTCAATGTGTTTCATGCACTCATGAAAGATGTCATTATGAGCGATCTGAATTGCACTACGATTGTCACAATGTAAGTGAGTAGCTGAGAAATGATTCACTCCCATATCCTCAAGTAACCAACGGCTAGAGTAATTCAGATATGGCATCAACAAGTGTTCGATACTCAGATTCGAATGCTGGAGTGTGAAGTCACTGTTTGCTTCTTACCACGCCAAGATATAAGAGAAGTGCCCAAGAAGAAACAATAACTAGTAGTAGAGCGACGATCAGTCGGATCACTAAACCAATCGACATTTGAATAACCAGATAAAACTAAAGAAGAGGTGGTACATAAGTGCAGACCATGAAACAAAGTGCCTTTAACATATAGGAGAATACGAATAACAGCTGTGAAGTGAGCAGTACGAGGTGCAGACATGAACTAGCTAACAATATGAACAACATATGCAATATCTGGTCGACTGACTGTAAGATAAACTAGACTACCAACAAGTTGACAATATAAAGTAGGATATGGAAGTAATTGTGGCATCAGTAATCACAGAGCGAGAAATCAAGTTAGATGCATATTTGGCCTGTGATAAATAATAGCCGTTTGAAGTAGATGTTAAGTCCCAAAAAAACTTAGAAGACCCAAATCCTTCATTTCAAAATGCCTCCGGAGATAGTGTTGAAGTTCAGAAATGCCAGCAGAGTCATCCCCTTTGATAATCATATCATTAACATAGAGAAAAAAAAACTATCCCTTTATCTGAGTGGCGAGTAAAAAAGAACTATCTGAATTTTGTGATGGTCCTTTAACCGAGCATGAGGAGGCTTAAGTAAACAAGGTCGAGTCATGAGGACTTTATGTAAAACCAAATTTTTGTGATGGTCGAGTTATCTAAGTAATAAGCGGAAGCAAAACCAACTAATAAATCAACTTCGAAAGAGAGCTTGGGCGTATATCAACAAAAAAGTCACCTATATCAACAGAGGATGGCCGCTCAAAGTATATCGCCTAAGCTGCGTGGCCTTTCCTTTTTTGGATCGTGGATCTGCACTCGGTCAAACACAAGAATGACGAGCCCATGTAAGTAACGCCAAACAGAACAACAATAAATACAAGATTTCGAAATAAATAAATAAACGATCAATTCATGCCGATAAAAAGAAAAGGACAGGGGAGCGCATGAATATATAAAAACGTAAATAAATAAATAAGCAATCGAAATTGAGTGTCCCGGAATACAAGGAAAGGCACAAGTGGTCCCGACCAATTAAAGTCGTTAAGTTCGAGGACAAAATCTCCTTAAAGGCTAGGAGTCGAAGACAGAATCTCCTCTAAGACCCTACGCGGCTGCAGAGTCCCCAAAGAACGGTGGAGAACTCTCACCCCGTACACGTCATTACAACTAATCACGTATCCCCAGCCGTAAACTCCGGTATAATACACCGCGAGCCCGGAATTCTGCAAGGATCACGCTTGACACACTTGCCTTAGGACAACTCAAAAGGAATGGAATGACAAGATAGTATTGAAACAATATCAATAAATAATTAAAAGCTCAAGAAATATTGTGGTGTTCCTCACTGGTTTACTTACCTCGATCCAAGCTAATTCGAGCTAACACGGACTCCGACACGCCCCTTACGGTCTCCGTGTGTACAATAATCCTGATAATGCAATTTATATCAATTTCCTTAATTTCCTATGATTTTTCCAAATTTTTAGCTATTTTTGCCAAAATTTCATGTTTTCCAAGGCAAAAACCCCGACAAAACGTCTCGCAAAAATTATGAATATTTCACTTTTTGTAGAAATTCCCAAATTTCTCTTTATTTGATGAAAATATAATTTTCTGGAATTTTCTAAAATTTTTCCTAAATTTTTCCTATTTTTCTGGAATTTATTTCAATTAAAATCAATTTTAATATATTTAATCAAAATAAGTAATTTTTATTAATATAATATATAGGTGGGTCGCGGGTCGGGTCAGGACCGGCTTGACAGGTCAAACCCGGTCCACCCGGGTCGAACCCGGTCAACTCGGGTCAAACACAGTCGACTAAACCGGGTCAGTCACCTTGACCCGCCCGATTTCTCTTCTTCTTCGTTCTTGTGTTTCTTTGGAAAACACAAAGAAGCGTCACCTTTTTTTTTTTTACAAAACAACAACACACAACAACAATCACATACACCTAACCACCATCATCAACCCCATTTTCACCATTTGAATCCACCATCCCCTCAACAACAACCTCGACAACAAATTCGAAAACAACCACAATGACAACACCCACAACGAAATCAACAACTTCTTACCTGGATTTCGCCTCGACGTCGAGCCCACGCTCTCCGCGAATCGTCGCTCTCCTCTCCTCGATCTCTCCTTCTTTATCGATTCCTCTTCTTCTCCCAATTTTTTTTGATCGGCCATGGAGAATGGGTGGCGGTGGTGTGATGAAATTGGGTATTTTGGTCAAATGACCAAAATACTCCTAATCCTTATCCATACCCTTTACAACTTTGTTGCCCTTTTGGTCCTTTCACAATTTCACCTACCAACTTTGATAACTCACTTGGGTGACTTAGTTGACTTTTGGTCTTTTGATCTCATCCATTTCACACAACACTCAAAGTTTCCCTCGGGTATTCTCGCACCCGACTTATAATACTAACTTTGTTCGTCGCGTCACCACAGACGTACTGACGTAACAAACGGACTTTAAAACCTTTTAATTATTATTTATTTAATATTTTTGTCAGTGTTTCTAATTAAATTTGTTCCCCGGACTACCAACGCTCATACACGCCTTTACCCGTTTAAAAACTTAAAATTGTACAAATGAAATATAATATAATACAACCATCATACAAAACTAACATACCTCGGAGTCGACGTTCGAGAATTGATGACTGTACCACGGCGTGGGCCCACATATCACCTGTATTGACACGTGACACAGGTTAAATTTTTAGGGTTTTTACATTAAGCCCATACAATGCTTGTCATAGGAGACAAACTTGATTTGGAGAATGTGCATATCTGTAACGGCCCAATTAATATTTGTCGTTAATTATGATGTCATGGCAGATGTGGACGCCAGCGAGGATGGTCGAGGGTCCCACAGCGAGACTGGAACGCACTCGAACTAGGTATACAGTCCGTTTTGTATGCTTGTTGTGGTAAATTGTGATGAAAATATTTTAAGTAGTTAAATTTCATTACAATATGTGTGATAATGTAGATTATTGACGAGTGAGGAATGACCTCGGGGTGAGTGCGGACACGGGACACGAGGAACGAGGTGCCGGGTAGTCGAGGAAACTAAGGTGAGCTTACCCATGAATTTTGGTAATTTATTGAATGGAATAGATACTTGATATAGGCTAAATCAATTGGAAATCAATAAGTCCTATAGTAGGCTGAATAAAACAACAACAGTTGATGTTTCTCGAGATGCACAACAGGGCCATTAGTGTCAAGATAAGGTGTATGGAGTTGGAGTGACACAGGGTGATCAGGAACCCTTGGATACTCCTCGAGATTCGTGCACACACTTGATGGGAACCAAGTATATATAGGTTGTGTGTGTTGACCGATGAAGAGAGAAAGAGAGTGAGATTTGAGAGAGAGCTTGAAGAAGAGAGAAATCGTTGGAGAAGAGAAGAGGAAGAACAACCATCAAGGTGTGAAAAGAGTGGTTTTGGGCATCCTACAACAAGATCAAAGGTATGGACACATCAAACTTGATGATTCTTGATGATTCTTGGATTTCGATGTTTAAGCTTGATAAATTTGTGTCTGAATGGTGTTTTTGAGGAGAATGATGAGTTTTGGAGGTGTTGGAACCGATTGTATGGGTTTATGGGGTGTTTGAAGTTCGAAATTTGAACCGAAAAACGACAGAGAGCGCGATTAGCGCGCTAATGGGTGGACCTAGCGCGCTAATTACCCTCTGAAAACGATGAACGATGACTTAGATGAATTAGCGCGCTAATTCATCTCATTAGCGCGCTAATAGTTCACTGGAACTCAAAAATTGGAAAATGAGGAAATGAGTCTAAACAACATTATAAACCTATTAATTGATAATTAACCCTCATAAATGAATTCCAGGAGTCTCGGAATAGTAATTGGAGTCCTGGGTTTAGTCGGGAATCGGACCAGGGAGTATTATCGGGATTGAAGAAATCGAGCGGGAATTTAACTTGTGGGACGAGGAGTGCGATTGAGGTGTGTAGTATCCCAATTGAACTTCACTTTAAGTATTTACCGTTTGATTTATTTGAATTCAGTTCCATTTATTCTTTACTCGATTTCATTATTGCTTTACGGTGGTTGAGTACTCCCACCTGGTGACTTTACGGTAGTGGAGTGTACTCCTACCTGGTGTTTTTACGGTGTTGAGATCACTCCCCACCTGGTGCTTATTCGTTACAGCCATAGAGTCCACTAAGTCATAGCACTTGTCTAGGCATACACCGGTGAATAGGCTACTCGGGTATGGTAGGCTTGTGTGGGTGCGCCGTGGTCTACGCCGCCACCTAGAGGTTAGGGCCAACCCGTTGGTGTGTTTACGGTTGGTGCACGGGGAGAAAACCCGAAGTATGACTTGGTCCGATTTTTATGTGCACGTACTTTGTTTCATCACTATATTTATGCATGCGATGTTCCTTTTTACAGTTGTCTGTATTTCTCTTGTTCCGCATGTTTAAATTATAGCATTTTTAATTCCAGTACTTTTATTTCCGTAATTACTTGGTGAATTTCCTTGGGATTACTCACTCTGGACTCGTCATCTGTCTTTTTGTGATGGCTGAGTGCAGACCCTAGTACGAGCCGGGGGAAAGGCAAGCTTAAAGAGTACATCGATTGACAGTTTTAGCCCCACTCGTACGTATGTTTATATTTATTCGTTTTATGTCGGGTTTTGGGCTTGAGAGAGATAGGTTGTACATTTGATATTTTGAGGATCAGATGAGATGTATATGATGTATATTTGGGTATGGTTTCCACTTAGGCGTTTTGCTAATAAAACACAAGATGAATTTTTATATTGTTTATTTAAGCTTCCGCTGTTAATTTTGAGGTTATATGATATTAACTGAATCAATTTAATGATAAATTGATCAATGATGGATAATTGGGTGTGGGACACAACTGGTGGTGACGTGGACAGTTGTGGGCCCGCGTGGCCTCCCGTGGCGGACCAATGTGGAAATTGGGGCCGCCACATTTTTGGTATCAGAGCTTAGGTTTGAGGAACCTAAAGGATAAAACAATGATGATAGTTAACTCTTATACAACCACACTTTGAGAATTGGAGATTGAATAATAGTATAAACTCAATGAATAAATCTTAGATGTGGAAACCACAAGTGAATGATTAAAGGCTTAGTTGGGAAGTGATGTGAGGCGGGTAGATTCAGGAAATTTATATACGTGTATGTTTTGATTGTGTACTACATACTATACGCGTATATACTGAGTCTGATCCACTGCACGTTGGTTGTGCAGTTTAGGATGGACGGACAGGCTCCTACTACTCCGCCCACTACTCAGCCAGAGGTTGGAGAGACTAGTGACCATACTACTAGTGACGTGGCTGATTTGCGAGCTATGATTCGAGGCCGACGATCGAGCAAGATTGATTGATTCGCAGAAGAAGCAGCCTATTGCAAGCAGAGCTCGATGGCCGAGCGATGGAGTACATTCGGAGCTCGAGGACACCAGCAGTAGCACCGACTGCTGAGCGTGCTGCACTGTTACCACTCATACCGCATTAGCACCGGTTGTTGCTACACAGGCGGCTGGGTCAGAGACAGTTATAGAGAGGGTTGAGCCTGTGGTGGTACCAGTAGAGACTACGGTGGTGACACCCACCACTACAGAGCAGCAGGTAGGGACTTCGACTGCTAGGAGTAGGATGTCAGAAGCAGCGAAGATGGTGAAGGATTTTATGAGATTTAATCCTACGTACTTCACGGGAGTCAGTGATCCTGAGGTTGCAGGACGTTGGCTAATGACTCACAGACGACTACATCAGTTGTTGGAGGTACCTGAGGTAGATCAGGCGCGCATTTCGGGCTATTGTTTGAGAGGTCAGGCTGCAGTTTGGTGGACCACCTATACTGATATACATGGTACGCCAGCGACTTGGGGAGAGTTTAGACAGTTATTTTTGGATGAGTATATTCCCACAGAGGTGCAGCTACGATTGAGGGAGCAGTTTTCGGGATTACGACAGGGTAACATGTCAGTGTCACATTACATGGATCGATTCAGATATCTCATGATGTATGCCATGGATGTGGCTAACACGGAGAGGTTACAGATCTATTACTTAATCAGAGGCCTAGATAAGAGGATTGGTGGGGTGATAGTTGCGACTGGTGCGGAGACGTTACAGAGTGTTTTTGACAGAGCATTGGCTCGCGAGACATATCTACGACACCGGGGTGAGCTTGGAGACGGGTCTGGACAGAGTTCTCGGTCTGATCAAAGACCGAAGAGACAGAGAGAGCAGTCTGATCGACAGAGACATGGTTATCAGGGACGACGAGATAGCATTCCGAGCACCAGAGAGGAGACGAGAGGCAGGTAGTGTACGTTACTGTACCTGCACCAGCTGAGCAGCCTCGACAGCGTGTGCGAGATGGAGGAGGTCGTGGTAGGGGACAGAGAGGTCGAGGTCATGATATGGCTCAGGTTCATATAGTGTCACAGTCTGATTGGCGGGATACACGACGATGTTTCAGGTGTCATCAGGTCGGGCATATACATAGAGATTGTCCGATGTCAGCTTCATCCTCACGACCACAGATTGAGCCAGTCAGGGAGAGGGCTCATGCAGCTGCTACACCTACTGTCATTCAGCCAGAGCGTGATGCGACTCGTCAGCTCGTCGAGGGTATGTTATCTATGTGCGATATCTTCATGCATGTATTATTTGATTCGCGCAAGCACCTTGTCATTTATATCGGGACGTAGGGTCGGACAGTTAGGATTACAGGTTGAGACCTTAGACCCACATCTTGTCCTCAGTACGGCTGCTGGGGATAAGATTTACCCTAACCGGATATGCCGGAATTGTGTAGTAGAGATTGAGGGACACCGGATTACTGTTGACTTTCGTGTCTAGAGTATTTAGAATTTGATGCTTTATTGGGTATGGATCGGTTATCGGCGCATCGCGCACACATTGATTGTTTCGGTAAGACGGTAGTATTTGATATTGAGGGCATTCCAAAGTATTTACTTTTGTTGGTACGGCGTCGACTTACCGATTACCGAAGGTCGATTAGCTACGACACGGGAGATGGAGGCGTTTAGGACGGTAGTTGAGCGGACACGAGACCGAGAGATTAGAGTGGAGGATGTCCCAAGAGTGTGTGAGTTTCCGAGGTGTTTCCAGACGATTTGCAGGTTTACCACCTCCTAGGTCGATTGAGTTTATGATTGAGTTGATTCAGGGGACGCACTTGTAGATATATAGCCGACCGTATAGGATGTCAGCGTCGCAGCAGGGAGAGTTGAGGTCCCAATTAGAGGAATTGTTGCAGAAGGGTTTCATTCATTCCAGTATGTCTCCTTGGGGCGCACCAGTTCTATTTGTAAAGAAAAAGGATGGTTATTTGAGGATGTGCGTAGACTACAGGAAGCTGAATCAAGTGACGATTCGAAATCGTTATCCACTTCCTAGGATTGATGATCTATTCGATCAGTTGGCGGGTGCTAAGTTTTTCTCGAAGATTGATTTACGATCTGGTTATCATCAGTTGAGGATTCGGGAGAGTGATATAGAGAAGACGGCGTTTTTAGCACGCGTTATGGATTGTTTGAGTTCACAAATCATGCCATTTGGGGTGACTAATGCGCCGGCTATCTTTATGGATTTGATGCACCGAGTATTACGGCCATTTTTGGATCGTTATGAGATTGTATTCATCGATGATATCTTAATATACAGTAAGACTCGTGAGGAGCACGAGAGACACCTCAGAGATGTTTTGATGACGTTGAGGGAGCATAGATTATATGCTAAGTTCAGCAAGTGCGCTTTTTGGTTGAGAGAGGTGAAATTTCTCGGACATGTCATTGGTAGTCAAGGAATATCTATTGATGGAGACAAGATTCGAGCGATCATTGATTGGAGGACACCCGAGATAGTTGCAGACATTCGTAGTTTCTTGGGGCTTGCGGGCTATTACCGGCGGTTTGTGCAGGATTTTTCGTTGATTGCAGCGCCGATGACGAGGTTGACCAAGAAGAATGTTAAGTTCGAATGGTCTGAAGACGGTGAGGAAGCATTTTTTGAGTTGAAGAGGAGGTTGACTTCTGCGCCAGTGTTGGCTCTACCTGAGACAGGGAAAGGCTTCTCGGTCTATACAGATGCTTCTAGACTGGGTTGGGATGCGTGTTGATGCAGGAAGGACACCCAGTTGCATATTTATCGAGGCGATTGAGACCTCACGAGGAGAATTATCCGGTGCATGATTTAGAGCTAGCCGCAGTTGTGTTTGCGCTCAAGGCTTGGCGACATTACCTTTACGGGGAGCGATTTATGTTATTCACAGATCACCAGAGTTTAAGGTATCTGTTCACTCAGAAGGATCTGAATATGCGGCAAAGACGGTGGCTCGAATTACTGAAAGACTACGATTTCGCGATTGAGTACCATCCTGGGAAGGCGAATGTAGTTGCGATGCATTGAGCGGAGTGGTGTAGAGAGTCGACCGTCTTTGCGGCGAGATGACACATGAGCATGGATTGTTGGAGGCTGCGACGGTGTTGTGTTTGTCGATGCTTTTCTTGATGTTCATATCTCGTGGCCGATGCGTGTTCTGTGGTGTCGTTAGAGAGGGTCGTGAGTGGCAAAGGGTCGACGGACATTTTACTCGCTTTAGTTGTCTGGCTCGGGATCCGGGTTGCACGATTGGTCTAGTGGTTCGGACGGTGCTTGAGACACGAGAGGTAGGTTGTGGATACCGAGGTACGCAGGAACTACGTGATAGCATTCTTGAGGATGCACACCGTTCGCGGTATACGATTCATTACGCGGGACCAAGATGTATCATGATTTGCGACGTTTATTTTGGTGGCCTGGGATGAAGGCCGATGTGGGTGCATATGTGAGAGCTTGTCATATTTGTCAGCAGGTTAAGGCCGAGCACAGGAGACCAGCTGGATTGTTACAACCACTACCGATTCCACAGTGGAAATGGGAGCATGTTACGATGGATTTTGTGAGCGGGTTGCCACAGACTGTGAGACGTCATGATGCTGTGTGGGTTGTGATTGATAGATTGACGAAGTCTGCGCACTTCATCCCTATATCGATGAAGTATTCGTTTCCTCAGTTGAGCATTATTTTTGAGAGAGAGATTGTTAGGTTACATGGGGTACCGCTATCTATTGTATCTGACAGAGACCCCAGGTTGACGTCGAAACTGTGGGAGAGCATGCAGGAGCAGTTTGGGACGAGATTGCAGTTTAGTACGGCTTATCATCCTCAGACAGATGGTCGGTCAGAGAGATTGATACGGATATTGGAGGACATGCTCAGAGCATCCATTTTGCAGTTTGGAGGTGCTTGGGAAGAGTATTTACCGTTGTGCGAGTTCGCGTACAACAACAGCTATCAGGCGAGTATTGGTATGCCACCATTTGAGGCTTTATACGGCAGACCTTGCAGATCACCAGCTTGTTGGGCAGCACGAGGACGTGGCAATGATTGGACCTGAAGTGGTTGTTGATCATACCGAGAAGATTCGACAAATTAGGATGAGATTGCAAGCAGCTCAAGATAGACAGAAGAAGTACGCTGATAGGTATCTTGAGGGCTTAAGTTATAATGTGGATGACTTGGTATATTTGAAAGTTTCGCCCTGGAAAGGTCATCAGAGGTTTGAGATCAAGGGGAAACTAGCACCAAGGTACATTGGGCCTTTCAGAGTTATAGCACGTGTTGGGACAGTGGCATATAGATTGGAGTTGCCAGCAGAGTTAGCAGGCGTTCATCCGGTATTTCACGTGTCTATGTTGAGGTTAGCTAAGTCAGGACCGAGACCTATGGTAGATATTAGACAGATTGAGGTGCGTCCTGACGTTTCATATGAAGAGCAACCTGTGGAGATCATGGATCGTAGAGTTCAAATTCTGAGGAACCGGGAGATTCCGAAAGTGTTGGTACGATGGCAGCATCACGGAATTGAGGGACTCACCTGGGAGCTCGAGTCGACTATGAGGCGGAGATATCCTCAATTATTTACGGGTGAGTGTTGATAAAGACTTAAATTTCGGGACGAAATTTCAATTTAGTTGGGAAGAATTGTAACGACCCAATTAATATTTGCCGTTAATTATGATGTCATGGCAGATGTGGACGCCAGTGAGGACGGTCGAGGGTCCCACAGCGAGACTAGAACGCACTCGAACTAGGTATACAGTCCGTTTTGTATGCTTGTTGTGGTAAATTGTGATGAAAATATTTTAAGTAGTTAAATTTCATTACAATATGTGTGATAATGTAGATTATTGACGAGTGAGGAATGACCTCGGGGTGAGTGCGGACACGGGACACGAGGCACGAGGTGCCGGGTAGTCGAGGAAACTAAGGTGAGCTTACCCATGAATTTTGGTAATTTATTGAATGGAATAGATACTTGATATAGGCTAAATCAATTGGAAATCAATAAGTCCTATAGTAGGCTGAATAAAACAACAACAGTTGATGTTTCTCGAGATGCACAACAGGGCCATTAGTGTCAAGATAAGGTGTATGGAGTTGGAGTGACACAGGGTGATCAGGAACCCTTGGATACTCCTCGAGATTCGTGCACACACTTGATGGGAACCAAGTATATATAGGTTGTGTGTGTTGACCGATCAAGAGAGAAAGAGAGTGAGATTTGAGAGAGAGCTTGAAGAAGAGAGAAATCGTTGGAGAAGAGAAGAGGAAGAACAACCATCAAGGTGTGAAAAGAGTGGTTTTGGGCATCCTACAACAAGATCAAAGGTATGGACACATCAAACTTGCATTTTTATGAGATTTTTGATGTGGGTTGGAAAGTGTGGAATTCGAATTTGTTGAGGAGATTGACACTCGGTGTTGTTGGGAGTGAGTATGTATAGGAATGGCATGAAATGGTTGTGTTTTTAAGTTAATTTGAGAGGAATTTGATGAATTTCTGAAAATGGGTTTGAAAATGTGATTCTTGATGATTCTTGGATTTCGATGTTTAAGCTTGATAAATTTGTGTCTGAATGGTGTTTTTGAGGAGAATGATGAGTTTTGGAGGTGTTGGAACCGATTGTATGGGTTTATGGGGTGTTTGAAGTTCGAAATTTGAACTGTAAAAACAGACAGAGCGCGATTAGCGCGCTAATGGGGTGGACCTAGCGCGCTAATTACCCTCGGAAAACGATGAACAAGTGACTTAGATGAATTAGCGCGCTAATTCATCTCATTAGCGCGCTAATAGTTCACTGGAACTCAAAAATTGGAAAATGAGGAAATGAGTCTAAACAACATTATAAACCTATTAATTGATAATTAACCCTCATAAATGAATTTCAGGAGTCTCAGAATAGTAATTGGAGTCTGGGTTTAGTCGGGAATCGGACCGGGAGTATTATCAGGGATTGAAGAAATCGAGCCGGGGAATTTAACTTGTGGGACGAGGAGTGCGATTGAGGTGTGTAGTATCCCAATTGAACTTCACTTTAAGTATTTACCGTTTGATTTATTTGAATTCAGTTCCATTTATTCTTTACTCGATTTCATTATTGCTTTACGGTGGTTGAGTACTCCCACCTGGTGACTTTACGGTAGTGGAGTGTACTCCTACCTGGTGTTTTTACGGTGTTGAGATCACTCCCCACCTGGTGCTTATTCGTTACAGCCATAGAGTCCACTAAGTCATAGCACTTGTCTAGGCATACACCGGTGAATAGGCTACTCGGGTATGGTAGGCTTGTGTGGGTGCGCCGTGGGTCTACGCCGGCCACCTAGAGGGTTAGGGCCAACCCGTTGGTGTGTTTACGGTTGGTGCCTGGGGAGAAAACCCGAAGTATGACTTGGTCTGATTTTTATGTGCACGTACTTTGTTTCATCACTATATTTATGCATGCGATGTTCCTTTTTACAGTTGTCTGTATTTCTCTTGTTCCGCATGTTTAAATTATAGCATTTTTAATTCCAGTACTTTTATTTCCGTAATTACTTGGTGAATTTCCTTGGGATTACTCACTCTGGACTCGTCATCTGTCTTTTTGTGATGGTGAGTGCAGTGGACCTAATCTGAGCCGGGGGAAAGGCAAGCTTAAAGAGTACATCGATTGACAGTTTTAGCCCCACTCGTACGTATGTTTGTATTTATTCGTTTTATGTCGGGTTTTGGGCTTGAGAGAGATAGGTTGTACATTTGATATTTTGAGGATCGAGATGAGATGTATATGATGTATATTTGGGTATGGTTTCCACTAGCTTCCATTTGTTAATTTTGAGGTTATATGACGAATCAATTTAATGATAAATTGATCAATGATGGATTTGGGCGTGGGACACAACCGGTGGTGAGATTGCCATTAAGAAATGCATTCTTAACATTCATCTGAAAAAGAGACCATTTGAGAGAAACAACAGCTAACAAGCTCCGGACATAAGTTAACCGAGCCACATGAGCAAACGTCACTTCATAGTCGATGTAACAACCCTAAATTTTAACTTGTGCCATATGTCAATTTAGGTCATACTTGGGCCCATTTGTCATGATACATAGTCCAATTCTCGATTATCGATGTCGAAGTATGTTGTTTGCGTTCGGTGTTTTGTATTATATTATATTACTCGAATGTTAAATTCCAATGTCTCAAACGTGCGAGGACATTTAAGTGTGAGCGTTGGTATGGGGAGTGTTTCAGCTCAAGCATTACGTGAAATAACAGGGTTTCGAGTGAACGCTGGTCGGGTAATTAGTAGTTTAGGGGACTTAAATGAATTAAAATACTGACAAAATACAAAATAAATAATAATTAAAAATGAAAAGCGCGTTCGATACGTTGATACATCCGGGGCGACGCGACGAACAAATCTGGTGTTCGAAACGAGTGAAAACGTGTGTATTGTGCGAGAAAAGGCTTGAACAAGGAATTGTGTCACACATTGAAGTAACCATTTGGTGTTATAGTTGTTGGCTAGAATAAATAGAGGCCTAAGAATGTGCCTCGAGATTTGTGTGTGAAAAAGGATTAGAGGAGGTATAAAAACCCCACCTTATCACCTTTTCTCTCTCATATCGTTCTCATCTCTCTCTCTTCATCGACACACAACGTGAAGACGTGGGTTTCGTGGGGAATTCGTTGCGATTCGATGCTGAAGGAACGATTAAACTCAATTTCTAAGGTGAGAATCCAACTCTCCACGTGATTATCTACGTTTTGGCAGTACTTTTATGGGTTTTTGTCACGATAAATTCGGACAACAGCTTTGGGAAATAGGTTTTTATTAGATGTTTTGATTGATTGGGAGTCAATGGGGTGATCAAAGGATGATTGGTGAAATGGTTTTGATGTTTGGAATTTTACTGAATTTTGGAAAAATTTTGGTGAATTTTATATGATTTTGGCAAATCGATGGTTTAGTCAGGTTTTGATGCGAGCCGAGGTTGGTTTGGTGGGTATTTGGATGTTTAGTTGTAGTTGGGATAAGCTCGAAGCACGGTGACGCGAGTCGTGGTGTGAAAAACCCCATTTTCAGAGATGTTCTGCAAAAGACGTTGTAGAGACGCCGTAAACGTTCCAACTCACGGCGTCACCCACGTACGTCTTGGGCAGTGCCTCAGGGGGAAACACACCGTTAGGACACCGTCATGACCAATGAGGTCACGGCGTCACTCACGTACGTGTTGGGCAGACGGCCTAATATACATGCCGTGAAGATGTCGTCCAGATCATTGGACACCGACGTCCTGGCGGTGTGTTACTGTTCACATGAATGAATTTTTATAAAATTTTTGAAACTTTCGGGGATCTCTCGGGTATCCAAATGGGTCCGAATACGACCAACTACCCAAGTAATCGACCCAAATGGCTGAACGAATAAAATTATAGGAAATTGGTTAAAATGAGGGTTATTAACGGGAATTTCGATTTAAATGTATTTTAGGAGTTTTTGAACATCGACGGGATACAGGAGGTCATAGGAGACGTGTCAGGGGTTTGTTGAGTGCGTAATAGTTGGATTATAGGTAAGTAAAACAATGAAAACTTTTACAGTTATTTCTTGAGCTTTAATTTGTTGTTATTGCTCAGTTTACCATCATATTTGTTGGAATTTCTTTTGGTTGGGTGGTCCAATGCAAGGGAGTTATGGTTACTTTATCTGTGATATGAGCTCTTATCTAGTCGCTGTTGATATCTCCCGGTTGAGTGTATGTTGGGGGCTTTATCCGGGTCTATGGATATCTCATAGTCGTAAGGGTTAAGGCTAGTAGTTGTGTTCTCGTCCTGAACCCGAGACTTGTAGGTTTTACCTCGACTCAACGACTGTTGTCGAGACTCCTTGCAAATTCCATTTCGTAACTAGGACACTCACATTTCAATTGATCTATTTACAGTCTTATACATTTCATACGTTCTTTATTCCTTTCTTTCTATTAGCATGAATGTGGACTGATGTTTATTTATTTTGAAATAATGTATTACTGTTATGTTTGGCGTTACTTACCTGAGCTCGTCATTCTTGTATTTGACGAAGTGCAGATCCACAAGTCAACAAAGGGGAAAACAGAGCTTAGAGATTTGCTTTGAGGACATTAGAGCAAGCTTTCCACTTGACTGAGTAGATGATTTTTGTACTATTGTATATATATATGTTGTTTTGAAACTTGGGTTTGGGTATGTACAAGATTCTGGGCATGTATATCTATTGGGTTGTTCTCCTCTGATTGATTATTTATAATGATATACATATGCGGGGTTTCCACACGCTAGGATGTCTTGGTTATTATGGTTGTGATTAATTGATTAGTTTGAGCTTTGCTTCCGCTATATTGATGATAATTTTCTAATTAATGTTATAAATTGCAAATGAATGGCAAATGGTAAGGGTTAAGGCTGACTAGGCTTGTGTGACTCATCGAGTCTGGCTAAGGGTTTCGCGTAAGTCTAGGTCGGGTGGGGCCCAGTTTAGATTTGAAAACTGGGGCCATCACAGTTGGTATCTGAGCCGAAGTTTTAAATATTCGACTCTTGATTTAAATCACAAGCCATTAAGACATAACTCAGTGGAAGTTAGGAATGGTTGAATTTAGTGTGGAACCCTATGAACCTAACTTAAGTTTAGTTGGATCACCTAGTACGTCAGCGGAAGTTATAGGAGATTCTCAGACTGCTGAAAGCTCAGGCGACAGGATCACCTAGTACGTCAGCAGCTCTACTTGCTTAAGTTGGGAGTGTTTCGACTATTCAGGATACGCCAGCAGCACCAACAGTTGTTTTAGGACCTGTAAGCGATTGAGGAGGCACCTACACAGACAAAATAATAATTCCTACACTAGACACACCGGCAAAGGATACACTGAGCATACTAACTGATACTGGTATTAGAGCGACGCTTAGGGCGAGGTAGGATCGAGAGTTTATAAGACACCAGCCGGTGAAGTTGCACGGAGGAACTAATCTGGAGGCAACGAGAGAAATTTATGAGGAGCCACGAGAAGATCCACGAGGTCTTAGCTACACCGACGCATATGCAACCGAATATTTCTTCATCATGTCTGTTTGGTAAGGCTGATATATGGTGGCGCACATCAGTAGCGTTGAAGGGAAGGCCAAGGTTTGGGCTGAGGTAAGAGAGAGTTTAACAAGAAGTACATTTCTCCTACGGTCCATAATCAAAAGATTACCGAGTTTCAAATGATCAGACAACAGATAGGAGAGTCTGTTATACAGTATATGGATCGGTACTTGAGTTTGATGAAGTATGTCGATGGCGCAGCCGATACTGACGCCGATCAGGCTTACTATTTCATACACAGTCTACTGGATGCGATCGGTTTTGTGGTAGTGACGACAGCTTCAAGTACGTTACAGGATGCTTATGAGAGGGCTATGGCTAAGTGAGAGCTTTGGGAGTACAAACACTACGAGGCACCGACAACGTCGTCAGTGCCCTCACAGTCAGTTAGAGGGTCTAGAGGTGATAGGAGGAGGAATAGAGCGAGATAGTAGAGGCATGGTAATCGAGCTCAGAGCGTAGCATCAGTTGCCTCTTCACCATCTACTGCGATTATACCAACTGCTCCAGTATGGAGTTATGCAAGTTTACCTCAGCAGCCAACATAGTCAGGTCTTCAGCAACAGTTTTATTAGAGGATTGATGGTAGAGTTAGTGGCTAGAGACGCGGTCAGAGTTCCAGTTAGGTGCAGAAGGTCTTGTCAGGCACAAGGGCAAGGACAACGAACACAGTTTGGGTCAGGATCTCAGATAGGCTGTTGGGAGTGTGGTAAGTTGGGACATTTTATCAGTGCGTGTCCACGATTAGGTCGAGGACAACAGTAGGAGAAGAAGAATCGAGAGCAAGTTTACGCGATTGCTACATCAGATCCGAGTACCAGACGTAGTCTTATTGAGGGTACCATTTTCATTTTCAGTCATTTCATGCATGTTATGTTTGATTCAAGCTCTACCGTATCTTTTATTTTGGGTAGAATGGTTGATGATTTGGGTTTAAGACCTATTAGACTAGAGATACCCTTGATCCTTAGCACAACTGCTAGGGACAAGATTTGACTAAACTTGTTGTGTGTTGACTGTTCGATAGAAATAGAAGGTCATGTCATGCCAGTGAACCTGAGAGTGTTGGAGTTCCTCGAGTTTGATGCATTACTGGGCATAGATTGGTTAGGTGCGTATCATGCACAGATCTACTACTTCAGTAAGAGGGTCATATTTCAGATTCCAGTGCATCAAGAGTTTAGTTTTCAGGGGACTTCGACTAGGTTGCCTATTATTAGAGGTAGAGTCGCCACTAACGTAGATATCGAGACGTTTGCTAGTGTATTAAGTATGACGGAGCAAGTTGTGACTAGGTCGGAGGAGGTACAAGTGGTATGTGAGTTTCTTAACGTCTTTCCAACAGAGTTACCAAGGTTTCCACCGCCCAAAGAGATCATTTGGTCCCGGGGACCAAATCTATTTCGATTTCGCCGTACTTTGGAAGGCTCGGAGAGAGCTAGAAGAGTTAAGGAGTCAGCTAGATGAGTTACTAGAGTTGGGTTTCATCTACTCGAGCATGTCACCCTGGGGAGCACCGGTTATGTTTGTCATGAAAAAGGACAGTAGCCTGCAATTTTGTATTAATTACCGAAAGTTGAACAGGGTGACAGTAAAGAACAAGTATCCACTTTCGTGCATTGACGACTTGTTTGACCAGTTGATAGGAGCTCAATGGTTCTCAAAATAGACTTGAGATCTGGGTACCATCAGTTAAGAATTAGAGCAGAGGATAGGTAAAAGACTGTTTTTCGCACTCGATACGGACATTATTAGTTTACAGTCATATCTTTTGGGTTGACTAATATACCTACGATGTTTATAGATCTGATGCATCGAGTGTTGAGACAATTTCTAGATCGCTTTGTCATCGTATTCATCGATGATATATTAATCTACTCAGGACTCGTGAGGATCATGAAGAGCATCTCAGATTGGTGTTGCAGATTCTGATAGAGCATAGGTTATATGCTAAGTTCAATAAGTGCAAGTTTGGCTTGTGAAGATCGAATTTCTAGGACACATCGTCGGAGCAGGCGGAGTGTCAGTGAACCCCGCTAAGGTCAGAGCAGTGATAGATTGGCCTACACCGAGATCAATGTCAGATATTCGCAGTTTCTTCGGCTTAGCAAGACATTACAGGCGATTTGCATGTGACTTCTCGAAGATTGCGGCACCTATGACGCAATTGACGAAGAAGGACATGAGATTTCAGTGGAGTGACAGTTGTGAGCAGGTGTTCCAAACCTTGAAGGAACGTTACGCGCCAATGTTAGTATTGCCTGAGAAAGGGAAGGGTTTTAAGGTGAACACCGATGCTTCGAAGGTCAATTAAGGTTGTGTTTTGATGCAGGACGGTAGAGTGATTGCCTAATATAAACTATTTTTTTCAATTCACTTGAACCTACCCATCAACAAGAATCTTAATTCCACATCAAATCTAATCGATTAAAAAAATGAATTTGGACATATTTTTCTCTCAAGGGAAAAAGAAATAAAAAAAATCTTATTACTAAAGCTCTTCAAAAAAAATCTTATTAGTAGAGAGGATGAATCATAATTTTATACTCAGATTTTTACAAAAAAATTTAGATTCACATCTTTTCTCTCCAACAGGCGTGTGAAAGTTTTTTTAATGAAAAAAGAACTTGAACTTTTAAAAAAAATTGATGAAATATAGGATTTGGATTTTTATTGAGTCCGTTCAAGTGAACCGGAAGAAACAATCAGTTCTTGTTTCCTCGTCAACACCCAAAACCCCTAATTAATCAATTGATGGCTCAATAGTTTGGTATAAAATTTGAAAGTAAGAGGTCATGAGTTCTAACCTTGGTGAGTGCAAAAGTTATTTCTTTCTTATAAAGAAAAAAACACTCAAAACTCCCTAAATGCTTTATGTGCTAAAATCAAAAAAATGTTGAAAGTTTGTGTTATTTCTGACGAAATTGAACGTTTGTATTATTTTTCAAAAGTGACTAAAATATGTGTTATTTTTTTTATGGTTAACCCTTAATTTTAACAATGTGGAAGGCACACTTTACAAACGAGAGACATTAAACGTACTAAAATAGGAATATACTATCGAAAATTAATAAAATAGCTTGAAATACGTTGTCATTATAACTATTTAATTAGGATGATTATGTATCTATGTGTTAAACTCAATCCTCTAATTTTTCTAATCAAACTTCTAATCATATATATCCCAAATGCTAATTAAATATTTGATTGTACACGTGTATTTAATTTTATTACATCTATGTGATTCATGAGTGGTAAGAAAAAAATACCGATTTGCCCTTTTAAATTAAGTATGCGTTTCTCTCATAAATAGCATATTTTACCCCATAGTCGATAAATATTAATAGCCGATCTTACCCACTTTAATATGCGATGTATTTAAACAACAATCCATTTCTATTAGTGTATGTTATTTTAATTAAAACAGTTATATTATTTAAAAAACATAAACTTCATTACGTTGTTTTTTTTTTTTTTTTTTGAAACTTCATTACATTTTATAAAACTTAAGTATATCCAATTTTGTAGTAAAAATGTATTCTATTTAAATTAAAACTGACCACCCTCCTACCAAAAAAAAAAAAAAAACTAACCACCCCATTTCACTTATTTCAATTAAAATTAATTATTCTTTCAAAAGTTTTATGTAAATATATTTGCCATGAATCCTTTTATATATATATATATATATTAGATTTTTGAGTTACATATATCTTACAAGCTTTTATTTGGATGTCCCTTTAATTATATAGATTAGATGATGTAATACGATTGCACTTTTCGAATAATAAGTTGTTATAGTTAAATTCCCGCGAGTGTAGCAAGTGGGTTCATTGGTGCGTAGCACCTAAGAGAACTAGTATGTATATATATAATGAACTCAATTAATGATAATCAACCTTGATGCAATATAACCATCTTAATTTGCCCCTATACCTATATAATAATTGGCTATATATATAAACTATATAAAAGCACGAATCTATCAATTTTTTTTTGTGGTAAACAAAAAATCTTTTTTGCCCTTATTTTTATTTTATTTTACATAAATCCTCAAATCGTGTTTTTGTGAATTGAATCACCCTAATCTTTCTCTCTCTCTCTCTCATTTTGCTCGCAATCGCCTCTCTCTTGGTCTCATTTTGCTCGCAATCGTCATATTTCTCCGTTTGCTCGCACTCACCCTGTTTTCTCCATTTTTCATGTTTTGATTTTTTGCCTAGGTTCAATTCCTTTGTATCTTCAACTTGTTTTCTCCGTTTGCTCGCACTTACCCTATTTTCTCTGTTTTTCATGTTTTAATTTTTTTTGCTTAGGTTCAATTCCTTTGTATCTTCAATTCATAAATTGTTTTGTTATGTCTTATTTCTTTGATTTGTGCAATATGTGATTCACATTATAAATTGCATACTTGTAACCTTACATTGTTCTAAAACCTTGTAATGGCCCAGTTAATAATTGTCGTTATTTATGGTGTCATTGCAGACGTAAATTCCAGTGTGGACGTTCATGGGTCCCATAGCGAGAACGGAGCACAACTGGTTTAGGTATACAGTCCGTTTTGTGTTCTTTTTGTTGTATAATTGCGATGTATATGTCCAATTTGGTTAAATTGCATCGCAATCTATGTTTATATTGTTCATTAACAAGTAAGCTGGTGTGACGGGTATTCGTTACGACTAACGCATTGGAGCAAATACCGGGTGGCGAACAATTAGTACACTAGGCTAGGGGTCTAAACATACATAATAAATGATAAAATTCATTAAATAATTCATAATAAATGATGTTGAGATGAGTGGTACCGTTGTTGTGCGAGAGTGGCATGGGTTACAACTCGGAGTCAGGTATCAGAATGCCCGAGAATGAATGGTTGTAGCTAGAAGTGTGAGATTAATAACCAAAGAGAGAAATCAATTTTGGCACCATTAAGAGACTATTTGACTTGATCTCAACCCTCCAATCTTGCCTTGAGATGGGTGGTTGAGTTAAGATGACATAGATGTATATATAGGTGGTGATGAGTTTTTTCATCAACTTTTCTCTCTCCTCTCAAGAGTGGACGAAAATCCAATGTGGTGTGAGGCTTTTGTGAGATTTGAGTGATAATTGGGAGCTCAAGAACGTGTGGGAAACGAATTTTAAGATAAGAGCCTTGATCATCTTGTCATTCTCTACATTTTGGCATGATTTTCGATGGTTTTGGTGGTGTTTTTGGTGTGGATATTGAACACATCAGTGCAACAAGGTGTTGCTATGTGTTTATGGTGTTTGTGAGGTTACAAATGGAGAATTTGGTATTGATATTATGGGTGTTTTAATTTTTAAGGGATTTTTAGTGTTTTTGGTCGGAAAAACTCGGGGTTTACATTTCGGACGTGTGTTGTTGAGAGGTTTTGGTTTCATGGGCTTTATGGAGTGTTTAATGAGTTGTTGAAGCGAGCGCGGATCATGGTGACGAGTCAAGGGGGTTCGAAAACTTGAGAAAACTCTATCTGCCAAAGACGCCGTCAGCGCGCCATAGGGTTCAGAAGCCCACGGTGCCACTCACAACGTCTTGGGCAGAGGCGAAATATGGAAAATGGGAAAATGACGCTTTGGAGACGCCGTGGAAAAAGATAACGTGACGGCGTGTCCACGATGTCAAGATGTCGTAAAGGCTTGAACTTGGCGACGGCGTCTGGGGTTGTTTTAAAATTAAAACTTTAAATAAAAACTCACAAATTGATGTTGTCTTAGGTATTCATATAGTCTATTTTTAGTATAAATATGATGGTTTTATCGATGATTTGGGTGATATATCAAGGTTTCAAGGTTTGGGAATATGTGTGGTTGACTGGGGAATTATGATTTTAGGTCGGATTGACGGGTAATTGTACACATATTGGAGGAGTGTGATTGGATTAGGGACGATATTGGAGTGCAGTTTGAGGTATGTAGTATCTCAACTGAAATTCACTTTAGTACTTATTGCTTGATTTATTTGAATTCAATTCTGTTCATTTATTACTCTATTTCCTTATTGCTTTACGGTGGTTGAGTACTATTACCTGGTGTCATTACGGTAGTTGAGTTTATTCCTACCTAGTGTCTTTGCGGTGTAGATCACTCCCACCTGGTGTTTAATCGTTGCGAGGGCATAGAGTCCACTAAGCAATAGCATATGTCTAGGCATGCGGATGAATATGCTACCCGGGTATGGTAGGCATGTGTGGGTGCGCCGTGGATTTACGCCAACCACCTAGAGAGTCCAGGGTCACCCGTTCGAGGTATCCTCATGGGTTGTGCCTGGAGGATAGCTCAAAGTATGGCTTGGTCTGAATCTGATTGTGCATACACTTTATTTCACTACTATATTTATGCATGTGATGACCTTCCATAGTTGCATATATTATTTTGTTCGCATATTTATTTATAGTATTTTGATTCTAGCAGCTTTACTTTTGTATTTACTTGGCGGATTTCCTTGGGAATACTCACTCTGGACTCGTCATCTGCCTGTTGTAATGGCTTGAGTGCAGATCCTGGTACGAGCAGAAGGAAGGGCAAACTTGAGGACTACATTGATTGACTATGATTGACCGTACTCGTATGTTTGTTTATATTTTATTGTCTTATGTTGGGTTCTGGGTATGTGAGAGACAGACCTGACTTATATGTGACTTGGAAGTTCACATTTTAATATTTTAAGGATCACCTTTGATATATATATGGATTATCTTTTGGTATGGTTTCCACATTAGGTTTTAAAGTTTTTAAACTTGCTTTCGATGTACTTTATGATGTTTTAAGACTTTTGTTTTTACATTATTACCTTATATGACGGTTAGTTGAGTTTTGAGTGGGCGTGGACACAGTCAGATGATGAGCTAGCAATGATGTGGGCCTACGGTGCACGCCGTAGCGACTAATGGACTTGGGGCCACTACAAACCTTATAGTATAAACTTAATAAGGTCCGATCATGAATTTCTGCGAGCATAGCGAACGGGTTCATTCGTGTGAAGCACGCAACGAAACTAGTATATATATAGTTCTAATGTTTCTACTTTTTGAATCCTTGTTGATTTTTACTTTTTAATAGGCGGTGGTTCTAGTTAACCTTTTTTATTTCTTATAATTATCAAATAAACTTCCGATTTATTCATATATGATGAGATAATTAGTTTCATCCCTCCATATATGTTGTTGTTAGATTCACCATTGTCAACAATAATATTTACTTCTATTTCTTTTCAAAAAAATAATATTTACTTCTGACACGCGCCGAACGCGTCAAATATAATTCCCGATTCTACACCGAAAACTACAAAGGTGCTGCAGTAGTGGTAAGCTCGGGGTTGAACCACAAGGACTAGGCTACTGACTTAAATTTCTAGGGGAGAAAAGAAGAATAAGAAATTAAAAGTCTAAGTATTCCAGCTTCACGATCTATGCCAAATAACTTGGGAACGATTCCATTATTCTCGGTTTATAAAAGATATGAGACTAACATATGATCTAGTGCAGCTATAGATCTTGTGACGCACTCGATTCCTCGCACTTCCTGTTATCGGTAACCAAGGTACGACCGTTGACTACTTCCCTAACCAAACACATAACCTGATTGCTAGTGCTCCATATTTAACGCGTTGGCCGCATTACTTCGATTTGTGAAGGCATTACACCTAGACAACCGGATCGCTAGTGCTCCCGATTTAGCTTAAATTCCTAAGACACTTAACCAGTTAGCCAACTGTTATAAGTATAAGTCTACCACGTAAGGACGGACGTTTCGACTTCAATGACAAAAAGGGTATCAATTTAATATGCATACATAGCGTTATACAAACAATTAAATCTAACCCTAATATAACAAACAGAACCAAAAGAAATAAACCATAAAGTAGAATCAATAAAATCATACATAGATAAACCTCCTAATGGAGTCTCAAGTCACAAGGCTTGACCGATCCACCTTCAACCTAGTTGAAGTGGATTAACTAAACTAAACCCTAGTTTAAAAATAAAACAACAGACTAAACAAAGGTAAAACTGGGTTCCCTTTATTTTCAGAGCCTACCGGTATTTATAGGAATAGTCTAGGTCGGTTGAAGCCCTAAAAATCCTGAAAATATGTCAATGATTCTAAATTTCTCGAGTTTCTGGTCGCGGCGCCGCGTGGACTCTGTGAAGTTTTGTGAAGACGACGTGCGTTGGACGGCGCATTCGGAATTGTTGTGCATGGAGTTGGGAGAGTGTCTCGCCACGTGGCAGTGCCTCGTTGGAGAGAAATGGTGGCATGCTAACGTGACGAGAGTTGATTGGTTTGGTGGAGAAGTGATGACGCGGTAGGCGAATGAGGTGTCGCCACATAGAGAACGTTGGGCACGCGAGGTAGCAATGCGGAAGTGAAGTCGCTGAAGTTGTGGGATACAGCACAAGCATGTATCCCGGGGCAGATCGATGCGTGGAAAAAGGAACGGCTGGGCCGGCGACGTGGCAGCTCCTGATTGGCCGAGGCGCTTGTGTGTGACGCGGTCTGGCTAGTGGCGAAATGACACGTGGACCTCTGACGCTACTGGACCAATGAGGCAGCGACACGTAGACCTGCTGGAATCTACTTATTCAAGTGTGCAATGTGAGTTTCTAGATAAATCCTCCGGTATTCGATTACTGCAATTAAATACTCTATTTTGAGTATTTTTCTGCCCCGGATCTAACCGTGCACTCCGTTTCACCTAAAAATAAAAATTAAATATAATTAGATATATATTTTAGAATTATTCTATAAATCACTAATTTTCTAAAATATACATTTATCACCATAAGATAAGATAAATATAGCCCAATTATTTTAATAACCTATACTAAAGTAGCCTAAATGGACACTCATCAACTTCTTTATATATGCATACTCTCAAAGACTCTGTGTAAATTTGTGTTTTTGACCGTTAATACTTGTCAATGTTGTCATTAGGCTTTAGGTCATTCCCAAAATGTGATAGATATTTGGGAATAGAGGGAGTATGGTTTTAGCCTAGTCAAGAATAGAGTCGTTAAAGAAAGGAATTAAAGTATACCCATCAACACCTCCATCATCTTTTATTACTCCATAGATATATCCCTACTCTTCCAAATAATGCATTCTCAACCACACATTTCCATCTCAATCAGTACTTCATCGATCGGGACCATTAGTCCTCCTCTCTATCTCTCTCCATCTCTCTCTATCTCTACATATAGTTGCGTCCTTTTCTTTCCTTGAGCCCACCTTGCACAAACTCCAGAGAATCCAACATTCTCATGGTTTGCTTTTCTTTTCTTTCTTCTTTTTAATTCAATTGAAAGCCTATATATATATATATATCAAAAAATGTTATATTTTGGAGTCAAAGTTTTTAGAGATTTTTTATTTTAAAGTCATCATCAAATAATAAATAACTTTAAAATAACAATTTATAACTCTACTTTAACATTTGTTAAAAATTAAAAAATCCTACTATGAGTATGGACTATATATATTAGTGGAAATGGTCATTTTCAGGTTTGTAGTAAGAGCACATTAACTATAAGTAAGTGTGAAAATTGAACGGAGAATTCAATAGTGGGATCCACATCTCCTGTAGATAACAACTTTGTAAAATTAATAATGTGGTAAGTTACCTAAAAAAAAAAAAAAAAGCTTAATTAGTTAAAATATCTAACTTTTTATAACTTTTATTATTATATCATAACTTTTTTAAATTTGTTATTATATCCCCATCTTTCTACATTGAAAAAGTTGTATCATAAGTCACTTTTTTTACTCCAAATTTGATGACGTGACACCTAAATAATAACTTTAAGAAGTCTATCTAAGTCCTACAAAAAAAAAATCCTACCAAAAAAAAGTCATATGATCACCTATAATTACTAAAATTATTATTTAATTTATTTTTAAAGTTAAAAAGTGAAGTAAGATACAAATTTATCAATGTAGAAATATTAGGATATGATAACAAATTCAAAAAGATTAAGATATAATAACAAAAGTTGTAAAAAAATTAGGATATTTTAACCAATTTGCCCTTAAAAAATTCAAATGCTACTATATAAAGTCTCAACCTCTCATGCTTAATTACCTACTACTAGCAAATTAGCAATAAATTTTTTTTTTGAAAAAACAAATTAGCAATATGTTGTTTTGAGTATAAAGAATAAAAAAAAAAAAAGCCATGTACATTATACATGAGCGTGAATTGATTGGTCAGGTTGACATCGGATACTACAAAAATTGAAAGGGTGTACGTATTTATGTGTGTATCTTGTTTAGCGTAGAGAATACAGTGTGAATGTGGTCCTGAGCAGGCAAGGATGGCCGTGGCCACGTGGGACTTGTGGTCCAATCAGACTAACCTCCACTCTTTCTCTTGCCACGTGTTCATGGCCTACACATACCAGCCTGTTCACAGGGAACACAGTAAAAAGGGTTTATTTTATTTTATTTATTTTATTTTATTTTTTTAATCAGGACGTCATGTGGAACTTGGGATAATGTATTAATGGTGGCCGATTAAAGTTTTTTTTTTTTTTTTTTTCACTTTTTATATTTTCTTTTGAAAAGGAAAAAAAAAAAAGGTGGTGGTGGTGGTGGTGATATTATTGAGGCATTTTTTGGGTTGGGTTGTGGTGTGTTGCACAAAATGCATGTGAGTTTGACGCTATTTAACGTCCACCTCAATTAGTGGTCTATTGTTCTAAGTATCATCGTGTTCCATGCCTCGGCTGCATAGTATCAATTGATTAATAAGAAATATCTCCATAAGCTCGTAAATGTCTAGTACATTTTTTAACCGACTTTTATGAAATCTATGGATGGAGCCCCGAGTAGTAGTCTAAGTAATTGATATCGGGTAGTACATAAAAAAAAAAAAAAAAAAAATGTCAAGTACGTAATCATTAAACTTGATTAGTATTTTCTCAAAAAAAAAAAAAAACTTGATTAGTATTAACTATTATTTGACCCCTTTTTTTTTTTTCTTTTGTGATTAATCCTTGATCTTGAATTACTGTCAATCTTCCCTTTAGATAAGTGGTAGTTCTAAATACAACTTTTCATTTCTATTTATTTAATAAATTATATATTTGTTCATGATATGAGAGGATTGGTTCCATAAACAGATCGTTTGTCGATTTGTGCAGCTATAGGGTAGATCTTTTCTTTAGTTTTTTCATTTGATAGTTAGATTGTCTTCTCTTGTTGGAAGTAACCTGTTGCATTTTCTTCTCTTGTTGGAAGTCTTATATTTTATTCTCTTATTAAGTTTTATTTTTGTTATGTGGTTGTAATGGTGCTTATGTATTATCATGTGTTTCAGATGTTTGTAGAGAGTAATCACTTGATTGTTACATTGTTTTAATATTACAATCGCATTCACAACAAAATGAATGGTATAGTTCTTTTGAACAAATAAATTAATGAATCAATGTATTTTTATTAGGGCAATTAATTCAATGTATGATTCTTTATCAAGCCATTAATTGAGGAGATGCTTTGGCTTGCCTAATTAGTTAACTCGTCATATTGGGCTCCATATTCTCACAACTGCATAAGTCTGAAGGAAAATGTAGCACCAACAAAGACACCACATGAATTACTTTAATAATCGTTGTGGTCCTGGTGCACTATATATATGAATGCAATTGATATGGAATTAATTGTATTTAGCCATTAATCAAAATGCTGTTCACCAGTACAAATAATTCATGAAAAAATAGGTTCCTCTAGCTAGTACTGTTGATTAACAATTACAGTATATGTCAATGTCTCTCAGATGAGATGGTAAATACATCACTTACCAATTAAAAGGCAAGACATTGGAAGATCAATGTTCGATTTCCACTGAAGTTAAAAAAAAAAAAAAAATACAATTACAGTTTATATTAATCATCTCCCTTTTTCTCCCAAATTCTGCAAAGCGAAAGTTTTCAAAATTTTCATTTATTTCTTTCCCTTTTGTGACTTTGTATCACTAGCTAGGAGTTAATTTCTTCCATGTATAATGACCTCTAATTTAGGCATTCAATTAATATATATAGGAATCAAAATCATTCAATGATGATAATTAGATCAGTACTCTCTTACTCTGTTACAGATGTGCCCAGGTCCAAATCTACTATAAAGTTGAATCAACCACCTTGTACAATAATTCACCATGTCTGAAAGTTTAGTGCAAGTTCACAAATTAATGATCCCACCATTTTATATATATTGGACCATTTAAAACCCTCTGTTACGCTTTAAATTGAGCAAAATAAAAATTTTTGATTCATGTAGCCTACTCTAACAAATTCTGGATTGAGGCTTTGTTATTATTATGTAAACTTTTTTTTTTCGACTTCAATGGATCGAAGTTAAAGTGAAGTAAATAAAATAAAAAAACTCAGGACTTCTCAAAACCTTATTTTTTAGTAAATGATGTTTTATCCATCTAATCTTTGGATGTAAAAGCAACTTAATAATCTAGCGTTAATTTAAAAAAAAAGAAAGAAAAAGAAACAAACCATCCTTGATTAGATATACTTTATTAATCCCAGATATTGTATATAGCTTCTCAATATGTATTACGAGGAAAGGAAATAATGGATATAGAAAATAAGGAAACAAACCATTTCTAATCTTTTAACAGTTTGGCCACCAAATATATATAACAATATCATATAATACATGAAAATCAAGAACTGAGGCATGTGAATATATTAATTACTATGCCAATTTAATTAGAGGTGGTGACAAGGATTTCATCATTATAACGATTAATTAAGTGATTAGAACTCATGAACATCCACCTTAGCCATGCATGACAAGAAAAACCTGAAAATAAAACCAAGACCAGAAGTGCAAGTGTAACAAACACCATCACCACACCTATCTTTATTGATTCCTCTCTTCCTAACATTTTTCCTCTCTTTGAACCATTTCTTACCTCTCTCTGCCACTGTCTCCTTCCTAGTAGTGAATGTGTAGCTTCTTAGGTACCTCTGCCTACACACATAGCTCTCATGGCAACTTATGTAGCTCCAATTTCTCGACGAAGAAGAGAATGACGACGATCTAGTCTGAGAAGAATTCGAAGGGCCCTCGGCTTCGTTCTTGCTCATCAACTTCACAAACTCCGCATCTGCTTCCGGCCATTGGTAGAGCTTGGTGAAGCTTATTTTTATTGGCACTTGTGCATCTATACAACCAGCACCACTGCAGCTTGTTTTCATTATCTTTGCTTTCAACTAAACTAAAACATGTGTGACTATATAGGGTGCACTAATGAAGGAAAGACTTACTTATATATATGTACCTCTAATTACTTAAGGATTTCATGTGATGCCCAGATTGGCAAAGCCATTAACAAAGATGATTTTGAATTTTGAAATGAAATATGGGAGTTTATGGAAGAAAGACAATAGAGAATCTAACTGTATTTGTGTTTTGTCTTGTTTGGCTAATGAAAAATGGACACAGAGCAGGTCACGCTATCTGAAATATCGAGGCACTAAAATAAAAAAGTTTCTAAGGCGCATGGTAAATTTCAAGTCAAATGTTAGCATCTACTTAAATATATGGTTGGCCAAGTTAGAAATGAAAAATGATAATTTTGAATGCTATGATCGTCCTCGAGTAGTGTTTCATTGCATGATTTGAGGAAGATCAATGAAGTATGTCTTTGTTAGGGAAGCTTTAATTAAATCAATATGTCGGAATAACTTGACTTGGTCAACCACCTTTGAATATGTAGATAGTGACAAACATTCTCGATTGCAGTTTCTTTAGTTTTTGCTCTCATGATCAGTAGTCTGACTCACTGAGCTGCTCCAAAATCTGCGCCACGTTAATAATTAAAAAAAATAATTTAACACATTTTAGCTCTTACTTAGATTTCATATTTTATCGTTTTAACTTATTTATAACTCTTTTTTATGCTTCATATTTAATAAAATATTATAAATAGATTAAAAAATAAAGTGTGTCATCTAAAGTGTGTTAGATTATCATTTTCTAATAATTAAACTATTTTTTCAACGCCTATCGCTTTGCCTAGTAATTGAAATCTAGTCAGTTTTAAAATTACTCTAAATTTTAAGCTAACTTCTTAGGTCCAATTAGTTATTCAACCTTAATCAGTCTTTAACTTTCCTAACTTTCCGATAATTTCAAGCCTAGAAAAAAAAAAAAAAATCTGATTGTTTCAAGATTCAAGTGCATTATCTTAAATACATCAAAGCAGGGTTGACCTGAGATTCAGGATTACTGGCTTTATTTGGTGAGGAAGATTTGTTAAATTAGTTGAATGGACTGTCACTGGAGAGATTCGCAAGTGCTAGGCTCAATGTGCACCTACTTTACAAGTGATTGGGATTTTTTATTTTTTTTTTTTTTCTTGTCAAATTCTATACTTATATTATAGAAAATGTTGGAGTAATCCAATTTTGGCACGAACTTTAGGCGACCAATCGGATGCCGTTCGTTTCTGCCTTGAGATGTACATGCATGCATCTTGGCATGTTTTGAATGGCATCCGATTAGGTCGATGCACAAAGTTAATGTCAAAATTAGATTACTTTAGTAAGCCTCTATATTGAGGAATGAGTTCCAACCATATACAATTTGTGTGGAGAGCCAAATGCTCACTTCGCAAGGTTGTGAGCTAGTACATTTTGATTCCTAAGAACAAATTTAAAGTATATTGCCCCCTTATCTCTAAGCACGATTCGAACAACATACAGATTGGCTGTAACTCATAAGAGAAATGTTGGGTATCATTAAGGACCTTAATTACCACTCTGGCGTCTGATCTGACTTTCAAGTGTTGGGTTGAATGACCACAGTTTGTAATTTCATTAAGGATAGCCCAACCCGCGGCAAATTGCAACTGACGAAGGGTAAGTGATTAGGAATTGAAGCCACAAGGACACACCTAAATCACAAGAGATATGCCTCTGAAAATTTTGAAGATAAATGCACCAAGACTCAACAAGAGATACCTCAAAAACTTGGAAGACAGGTGCATAAATTAAGACATTTTTTTTAATAGGAGAAATCTCATTAATCATTAATGACTTAATACAGGACCAAACAGAATATAAGTTGCTTTAATAAAACTACATTGATTTACTAATTTTATTATTCAAAAAAACTATCATTCATTTAGTCGTAAATGCGACTGTAATATTGAAACAGTATTACAATAAGAGATTGTTTTCTACAAAAACTTAGAACACATGACAATACACAAATACCATTAAAATCACATAATGAAAAACAAAACTTTCAACAAGAGAAGACAAACGTCCACTCGTGTTGAAGCACTTGTCAAAAAAAATTAAAATAAAAAATAAAAAATGGTACCACTGGACTGGACCTAGAGTCACAGGGAGCCCATGTTAAAGTCCAAGAATCTAAAATGCTCACAAGTTACAATACAGGCATCACACACGCCAAAGAACCACTTTAGAGAGCATCTGAGCATTGTAGACTATACTTGATATATAGAATTAATTCTTTACTGTTCTTTTTAAATGGATCATGATGTGGTCTGACATATGTGAAGGACATAGAAAACAAAATCGTTCATTCCAAAGCAAAGAAATTGAAACAGCCAAAATTGGATCTTCTAATACAAACAACTTCATGTATTCTTTTAATCAGATTGATTGCTCCAATCATTCTAACAGAAAAACTAAGTTTAAAAGAAAAAAAAAAAAACACCACACCACACCACATTATTCCTTCACCAGACTACCAGGCAAGCCAATGTCAATGGCCATCTCTGCCTGCTTACAACCTCTCTTTTTCTTCCTATTTTTCTTCCATGTTTCAGAGACTATAGCTAAAGCACCCTCCATCAACACAACAGACTCTTCATGCTCAGCGAATGCGCCGGACTTCTGTAATGCGTATGTTGTGTACAGGGCTCGGGTGCCTGATTACATGAATCTAAGGAAAATATCCGACCTGTTTGGAGTTAGTCGTTTATCGATAAAAGAAGCTAGTAACTTGGATTCTGAAGATGATCAGAAGCTTGCCTCGGATCAGCTCTTGATCATACCTTTACCATGTCGTTGCAGTGGAACCAATTATTCTTCGAATGTAAGTTACGAGATTAAGGAAGGTGACAGCTTCTACTTCGTTTCCACCTTCGTGTTTGAAAACCTTACCAATTATCAAGAGGCGGAACGGCTGAATCCATCGCTGCATCCCACCAATTTGAGCAATAGGGATCATGTCATCTTCCCTATTTTCTGCCAGTGCCCAACATATAATCAGTCAGAAAAAGGTGTTCAATTTATTATAACTTACGTATGGCAGCCAAGCGATAGCATTTCACAAATGAGTGCAATGTTTAATGTTTCGGTTGATGATTTTACCTCCGAAAATGGCTTTGAAAATTTCAGCACTGCCGTAGCTCTTCCGGTGTTCATACCAGCGACTGAATTGCCTCTTCTGCCTAAACCTTCTAATTCTCATTCCCCGGGAGAGCGTTCCAGACTTCGTCGACTTCTCACTATTGTTCTGTGGTCAGGAATTGCTGTCTTGGTTTCTAGTCTAGCATGCTTCCTGGGATTCCTTCACCAAAGATATTTCAGAAGAGAAGCTTTAGATCCTGAGATGATTGATGCAGCTAAGGTGAAGAAAGCTTTCGACAGTGAAGAATCAGGTCCCGGTATCAAACAAGGCAAACTACTACCTGGACTTTCTGGCTATCTCGGTAAGCCAATCATGTACGAGGCCAAAGCTATAATGGACGCCACCATGAGTCTTGCAGCACAATACAAAATCGGCGGGACAACTTATCGGGCAACCATTAATGGTGAAGTTTTTGCAGTTAAGAAGACCAAAGATGCCAAAGAAGAACTAAGAATACTTCAGAAGCTCAACCATACAAATCTCATCAAACTAACTGGCATTTCAACTGACTTAGATGGAAGTACCTTCTTAGTTTATGAATATGCCAAAAATGGTTCGCTGGATAAGTGGTTATACTTATACCCGAAGGCCTCGCCTTCTTCAAGCTCTGTAACTCCTCTCACATGGAGTCAAAGAGTGAGCATAGCGCTCGACATAGCAAATGCCCTCCATTATTTGCATGAGCATGCTCAACCAAGCATAGTCCACATGGACATCAGAACAAGTAACATACTTCTGGACTCCAGATTCAGGGCCAGGGTCGCGAATTTTTCTATGGCTAAAGCCACTACAAGCTTAGTTCAAACCAAAGCCGATGTCTTCGCATTTGGGGTCGTTTTGCTAGAGCTGTTATCTGGTAAAAGGGCCATGGAGACGAAAGAGGGTGGCAAAATTGCAATGTTGTGGAAAGAAATAAGGGTGATACTGGAAGTGGAAGAACAGAAAAAAGAGAGGCTAAGAGGATGGATGGATCAAAACTTGGAGAACTTTTATCCCATCGACGGTGCACTGAGCTTGGCGACTTTGGCAAAGGCTTGTATATTGGAGAAATCTTCGGCTAGGCCAAGCATGGAAGAGATAGCATTCAGTCTTTCTGTTCTCACACATTCATCTCCTGAAACATTAGACAGATCTTGGATCCAGAGTTTACAAGAGGAGGATAGTAATCATGGTCTACAAATGATACCTTTATTAGTATCAGCACGTTAATTTTTTAATTTGAAGCAGTAAAATTAAGGTCGTTTCCATGCAATCATACTATGGATATTCCACTAAAATTTCTAAATCTTTGCAAGTATACTATGGAATATTTTTAGGTATTTGAATGTAACTAAGTAGGCATGTACAAAAGATTTTACTAGAACTTTTGTTGAAAATATAAGACTAAAATTAAAAATAAAGAAGCATAAATGGGATGCGCTGCAATTATATTGTAATCAATTTCTTATAAGATTGGTGATGGGGTGAATCTACACCAACAAATAATCTACCCCTCTTGTGTCGCCAAATAAAGACCACAACCACAATATGAGTAATCCAACAAATAAAGAACAAAGGAAATGCAAGAATCAAACCACAACACACAAGACTTTTTAACGTGGAAACCTTCTCAAAGTGAGAAGTAAAACCACGAGATGACTAACACCTATGAAAAACTCTCCACTATGGCAAATGGAAATACATCTCTAACACTAGTTAGACGCATGAGCATCACAAATCATTTAGACAACAAGCATAGAAGCATATCTTAGCTAAAGAACTTAATACAAGAGAAAATGGAGGATGTCACCTAGAAGAGGGCAAAGTGAAACCTCTACCAATGGTGATGTAGAGCTCGACACCGCGAATCTCCCCTTCGAATCTTGCCTCAAACGAAGTCCGTTTGGACCTTCAATCAAAAGATTGAAGGATGCTTGAATGCTAGGGCTCCAAGCTTCACAAAAATATTTTCTCCCGAATCTCTCTCAAGTGTGGCTCTCTCTCTCTCACAAGAAAGCAAAAGTTTACTTTTTAAGTGAGGTTGTTCACTAATGGGTTGAAAAACCCAACAATTGGAGAGTAGTTACAAGAGAAAGGAAATACATATTTGTAGACAATACTTACACATAAGTAAACTTAGTCAACATGACCCACTATCCCTCTACATAACTTAATAAATCTACTACTTGACACATGTCCAACCCAGAATATATAACTGACTTTTACCACTAAACATGATTTCACGTACCCATATTCTCGTTAGGTTGTATACACAACTTTGACCGTACTCACCAATTCAAAAACATAAACTAAACATTAAAATATATATCTAAAACATACTTATAATATGAAATTTGAATCAATATTCTAACATGGTATACTCGCTAAGAAGACTGATCATAGAAGTTAATTGTCATGTCTGCATCTAAAAGTTCTTCTACATCAAACAATACTCCCTTCAGTTTTCAGTGCATATCGCACTAATAACAGTCAGTCAGCGGCGTTGTTGCCCATTCAGTGAGCAAGCTAGACATTTTTCCATTTGCAGTTTTCACTTCTCATGAAGCAATTGACATGAATGAAAATCTTTTATTCCAAAACAAAAGTTAAGTAGCATTGAAATGTTCCACGTTACTAATCAACAATCTATCCTAATGAGCTCTAGGTAGCCGCCATGCCAACGCGCAAGTTCTTTGGTATTGATTCCACTGAAATTTTGAGTCCATTAATTTTGGGGAGGTAGGCTATGCCAACCTTATTCTAAGGTTCCACTGTCAATTGTCACAATCCGAAAGCGCCTACACATATAAGTCATGACCTTGAACAAGCTTATAAAAACTAATTATAGCCACTTGGTTAATAATTCCAAAAACTATTCAACAAAGCTTAACGAAAGAATTTACATTAGTTCATCTGTTACTCTAACAGATTCCAAACCTTGACGTCGACGAAATGGGAGTCGACGAAATGGGAGTTTCTCAATGAGTTCCCCCCCCCCCCCCCCCCAATTTATTATTTGTCGCTCTAAGGGCACCCCGCAATCGTCTCAGGGCACCTCGCCATTATTAAAACTGGTTTTATAACCAATTAACAAAAATGTCCTCATACAATCCAACAATTCATATGCTCATTCAAATGCCCTCTCAGGGTACCCCTCTTTTGAAAACTCGATTTTTTACGAAGTCAAGTCGATCCGTTGCGGACCGGACATCGCATTTGTCGATCAAAGAATGTGCACTAGCCCTTGTCGATCGTGTTTGTCGATCCGTCGCCGCCAGGAGATTCGACGAGTTTTAAGTGTTTTTAGAGTCTAATGGTTGAAGAAAATAAGTGAGAGGCGGACGTCGCACAAGACAAGTTAGTTTTTATGATTTTTATGGATTTTTTTTTTATTTTCGAAGGTGAACCACAGACGCGAATTTTACGATCACACAGGACCGAGACATGTTGAAGTGTCTCAGTACCCTATAACCGATAACTGGTTATTAACAACCGAGCTTAATCACAAACGTAGCTTTTTATTACACTTCGGTTGGAAGTAACCGAGACATAGCTTAATGTCTCGGTAATAGGTCGCAGAGACTAAAACCAGTAGTCTCGGTGATATACAACCACGTGGTCTAAATGTCCTCACTTATGTGTCAGTTGATATTAACCGACACTTACACAATAGTATTGGCAATAGACGTTCGAGACCAAAAGACAGATCATGGACCTGTGTGACCGAACACTACAGGATTGAAGTTAAAACACATCATTCGACCATAAAAACAGCAAATCTACCTTAAACAAGTAAGAAAGTGTGGGAATTTAATATATTGAGGCTTTAATTTCATGATGGAAGGAAGAAAATAAGGGTTTTATTCGAATTGGAGGTGGGGTGCTCACATTTCAAACGAAATGGCATTTTGATAAAAGTACCAGAGGTGCCCTGATAAATTGTTAGAGTGTCCTGAGAGGATTGCGGGTGCCCTTAGCGCGACTCTTTATTATTCACCCCAACAAACAATCCGTACATTCATTAAAGGTAACAAAAACCAAAAGCCAAGCAATAAATCAGAGTTGGAACTATGTACCTTTACAGTAAAAAATGTAAATTTCACGTAAGCCATTGAAGAACAGGTAAGATCACAACATACATTCGATTGAATGTTAGGCAAAACTGCTCCATCATAGTACACAAACTGGGGAAAGTCGGCCTACCGCGCAATTGCCATGAACCTTCCTCCCCTCGTTATGCACTCCATCTCACACGCCACCTGCACTTTTGCATTTATTCTCTTCTTCATCAGTCTATAAATTTATTCCATCGTCGTAATGAACAACAATAAAAAATAATAACAAAAAAAGGAACAATGTCCACAAGTAGCACTCCCAAAACCCCCAAATTCAAATGGGCATTCAACAAATCCTTCAAAACCCTCAAAAACCAAAAACCCGATTCACAAAACTCAAAACCCACCTCCATAACCCCCCACAAAGACCTCCTCCACCAAGTATTCAGCTACTTCGACTGCGACAAAGACGGCAAGATCTCCATCTCAGAACTCCAATCCTGCATCCAATCCATCGGAGACACGATCACCCACGATGAGGCGAAATGGGTAGTGGCGGATTTCGACGGGGACGGAGATGGGATGCTCGACATTGAAGATTTCATGAGGCTGATGAGTGAAAGGGCGAGTGGAGATGGTGAGATTGATGATGATCTGAAGAGGGCTTTTGAGATGTTTGAGGCGGAGAAGGGGTCTGGGTGTATAACGCCCAAGAGCTTGCAGCGCGCGCTGAATAGGCTTGGGGAGTCCAAGTCATGCGAGGAGTGTGCCGCCATGATTGGTGCTTTTGATCTTGATCACAATGGAGTGCTTGATTTTCAGGAGTTTCATCAAATGATGGCTTAAGAGCTGAAAAAACAGAGCATATATACTACACTTATCAAGTCAAGTGAACTAGTATATACGGAGTTTGTGTGTGTGTGTGTGTGATGAATGATGATCATGCTCATGCAGTGTCATATAGATTTTCAACTGAAGTGTTATTTTCTAAAGAGAATAAGTTTATACTATATTATTGTATGTTATAATCTATTACATTTGTATATATATGTATGTAATTACATCTAAATATGGTAATAAATAATTACACGAGTGATCTGTGCACAACATAATTACAGGAGTGATTTGTATACATTTTCTAATTACACAATTTTCCTTAACACCTCCGCTCAAACTCAAAGTGGTTCTAGAAAACCAACTTGTAGATGCAAATCAAATCAGTAAACACGACATATCAAGGATTCGTTGCAGAGCAGGTTAATGACCACTTAAGTTGGCAGAAACAAATTCAGATGCGGCAGAGTCATAACAACATACAATGGAATAGCAGAGTCGACAAAACGACCAGTGGAGCAGAGTCAACAGAATGACTACCAAAATAAAGTCGACAGAATGAGTAATGGAGTAGGCGATGGAACGACTAACTGGGCAGAGTTGACGGAACGACTAATGGAGCAGAGTTGACGAACAGACGACGAAGTCGACAGAATCGACGACAAGACAACAGAGCAAACAGACGACAGAGTCGACATAGTCGACAAAAGACAAACACCAGAGTCGACGACGGGAAGAACAAGAAGTGCAGATCTCGAGACCAGCATATGGTTATGTGAATTGGAAGGCATCGAATTTGTGCAAACATGGTAGGCGAACCATCTTTTGATAATAGGCACCAAGTCACGAAGTAAATACGAATGCAAAGCGAAACGACAAGCATTGAACACCATGAAGATGATCATCCAAGCGAACAATGATGAAGAACAAACGAAGATGAAGAACCGACGAGAAACACACACACAAGAAGCTGCTGCAAGAAGTTCATCCGATAAACAATGGCGATGGTTCGGCAACGACAAGCAGGTGACCACGATATACCGATAAGAAGCACGTACATAGAGCTGCTGCGAGAAGTTCGTTCGGCAAACAATGGCGACGACAAGAAGCTCGCACATAGGGAATTGTTACGAAAAGGTTCGTCCGACAAATAATGGTCTCGCACATGGAAGAGGCAGCAGGCATATTAGTGTCCACAAGTGCGCACAACGCACACAAGCAGGGAGATGAAACACCAAATCTTTAAAAGCTCTATAATCATTTCACTTTCAACTGGACCGCTTATTCAAACTTTCGTTTTAAACGAAAGAAAGAAAGATGATTCAACATAGTAAGGTGTTGGATATATAACTAAACAACAACCTTCTTCTCCAACACAACAATTTGAGTTTTTGCCATATAGATACATTAACTCCACGATTGAAGCACATGCATGCATAGGAAAAGAGTGAAAGGAAGAAAAGCCTAGATCATAAGATTGATGAAGGCATCTGATAAGAAAGACTGCATAGATCAAAAGTGCAGAGAGAGAAAAAGTGCCTAAGAAACAAGAACGATACAAAGAAGAAGACCTAATCTTAGCGGTCAAACGACGATGAACAAGAAAACGCAAAAATAAGAATAAAGGGATAGATGGTCACACAAGATTGGAAGGGTTTACCAACAAAATACAAAAAGATGGTTGATGCACTACACAAAACACAATAGAGATCGGATCAATCTTTAACATAATACAAAACACAAATGTCAACCGACCTAAAATTAGATTCCAAGCTTTGATACCATGTGAGATCTTAACAGAGAATATAATAAGTTTATTAATTGTATGTTATGATCAAATGCATAAGTCTCTATATATAGATATGCAATTACATACAAAATCAAACATCTAAATAAGGTAACATATAATTAGAGTAGTGATTTGTGCTCAGCATAATTACGAGAGTGATTTGTATACAACATAATTACGACAGTGATTTGTACATATTTCCTAATTACACAATATTCCTTAACATGAAGTATATGGGGTTATTTTTTATTTTTTATGTTTTGGTCTACAGAATTATATGGGGTTATTGAATTATGTTAGAGATGTCTTATAAATTAGTTAGATTTTGTCAGAGTATTGTTGAATTGACTACTTAGACTGAGTCACTGAATCGCCACTTGCTAAAAAACAAGTCTTTGGTAGGATGGAAGAGGCATCGAAAGGTGAGGTCTAAGAGAACATGGACTTGTGTCGAAGTGAAGTTATCTTAATAAGGAAAAAAAATGATTGGTGGGGCTAAGGGCATCTCCAACCCAATAAAATAACATTAGCACTATTCACGTCTCCTACCCATTTATACTACTCCCTCCTGTAAAAAATATAAGACTTTTTGCTCAAAACACACATATTAAAAAAGTATTAATTGGGATATCAAAAAAACAAAAGCATTTCCTACCAAAAAAAACATTAATTGCGAGTTTTAAATGACATTCTTACCCATATTTAATCATATATTTTTGACTGGAGGGAGTATCTTTTACACTATCCTACTTTTTAATATTATTTTATTCAAAAAGTGAGATAGTAACAACTATAAAGATACGATATGCACCCCTTACGGATGAATGTCATCAACAATCTAAATTCAAATATGTTTGAAGTTGGTGTAATCCTAGATGAATGTAAGAGGTTATTGGCTAGACACCCCTTATGGAAGATCCGTTACATTAGAAAACTTGGCTCATGATATGGCAAAGAATTCGCGAAATCATGTTGATACTAATTGTTGGAGCGTGGCACCGGTTGATGTATAAATAATGTCATAATTTGTAACATGTGTTGAACTTCAATAAAATTATGATTGATATAAAAAAAAAACTATAAAGTTAACTTTCAAAAAATAAAAAATGGTGGAGTAGCCCAGTTTTGGTACTGACTTTGGGTTGTGCATTTTTGCCTCGAGATATGTGCTCACGCATGTCGTCATATTTTGTACGGCATCCAATTGGGTCAGTGCCCAAAGTCAGTGTCAAAACTGAGTTACTCTAGTAGGCCTCTTATTGGAAGATGCCAACACACACGTCTTGAGGTTGCATAATATAATTAGTTTTGTAGACTAATTAAATAGTGTCTTTTGACAAAAAAAAAAATGTGTTTGAGGTGTATCAAATGGCGCACCTAGGTTGGTACGCCTAATTAAGTGTCCAAAGTGGTTCTCCCAATCATTTTTCAAGAAGCATTGTGTGATGATTGTGGTTTAGGAAAGAAATACTATATAATTAGTCAAATAAATCTTTGCTATATAATCTATTTTTAGTAATTATATCCCAAAAAAAATACAAAGATACATCAAAAATCATCAAACAAGGAAATTTTTTGTGTCAAAATTGGCAAATAACCATAAAATATACATTTGTTTATTGGTAGTCATAAAATGTACATTTTCATAGAATAAAAGACATATGCCTAAAGAATCTAGATTTAATGAATTGGTAAACTAGCGACTAGACAGATTTGATTTTTTTTTTTTTGGATATAAACCTGCATTATAAACATTGAAAATCTTTGAGAAACAACACCATCGACAGGTATATATTATTGGGTATGTTAGAAGTGTACTTGTTTTGATATTAGAAGTTGTTAAATTTTGTGTTTTTTGTTTTTTTGAATGAGCAGAGTTTTTGAATTGGAAGCAATGGTGTCGATCTCCTCGATGACTATTGAAATTGAAACTACTTGTCCTTGTTACGGCTGCTATAGAAAAATTAGAAGTACAATCGAAAAATTTGAAGGTAAACAATTTAAGGTTAATTTAGAGGTTGGGACATTAGCTTTTCTTCTCTTGTTTTACTTTGATTAATTTGTTGGCATTGGTGTTGTGTATAGGTCATGGTGTTGAACTTAAAGAGTCAAGTCATGAAACGTTTCAGTACACTATCGAGGTTAACGAGATGAGCGAGCTAGAAAAGATTTTTTATGGAGAAACTAAGTAATAAAAAAGATAGAGACTGATCCTAGACATATATAAGGTGAAAGGAGTCGAAACCCTCCCCCCAAAGTGGAGGAAGTTGAGGAGTGCGAGAGCTGGAGACATGGACGTGAAAGGTTTGAAAACGATGAGAGCTGGAGCTATGGACGTCAAAGGTTTCAAAACGGCGGATGGCTATTTGGATACAACCTTCCCTTCAATTATTGAAGCAACATTAGAGCTTCATTGCCACTTAAACAATTTTGCATTTCAGTTATTAATAACAACTGTTAAGACAGTAGAGCATGTTTATTTGAATTCCTTGTTATTCATTGAGTGCATGTATAACAACTTCTTCGTTTGATTATGTGATGCATGGCCAAGCACTCATCTTTTCATTTGGTAACAATTTGCAAGTCACAAAAGTTGGATGAGCATTAATCATAATATAAACCATGCATGGTATCATACCATAGAATGTGTGATTAGGATTGAAAATACCTTTCAATGGTTACTATCTCTAGCCACATCCGCATCTTAGTTGGCATTCTCGCCAAAGCGAATCCAAAAAAAAAAAAAAAAAAAGCCTCCGCGGCGACAATTGTTACAGATTAAAAAGGTGAGTGACCATCACAGAAATTAACGCAACTTCCTTGGCAAAATAATTTACAACTAAAGATATTGATAGACAGATTGCTTAAATGATTTTACGAAGGCCTGAACTTCACTGACAAAAGAAATAATAGGTGGTGTTTTCTCTCAATTAAAAAAAAAAAAAAAAAAAAAAAGGTGGTGTCACTCATTTGACAAGCGAGAGTGAATCCTTACAAGAACTGATACTACTTTCTCCATGTTCAGTCTTAAAGTCGGGTCTCGAGTTAAGCAGGCATCGCATAATTTGGCCATAGCAAATGTAATGTCCATGCGCCGTAACACTTTGAGAGTTGGATCGATGAATTCCGAAAGTTCCACGAGCGGATTCACTTTTTCCATTATATGAATCAAAGCAGTTGATAGCAACACTTCTCTTCCATCTTGTACCATGACAGCTTCCTTCCCTGTGATCAGCTCTAACATAACAACACCAAAGGCATAAACATCCATCTTTGGAGTCACCAGTCCCACTTCCAAGTACTCAGGTGCCATGTAGCCTCTTGTCCCCAAGAATTTCGTCGATATTTTCTTCTCTGCGAGGCTCACAAGATCGAAGTTTGCAATTTTCGCCCTCAATTCCCTGTCAAGTAATATGTTACTGCTCTTTATGTCCTTGTGAATGTATGCCGGGTCTGCAAACTTGTGAAGGTAATGAAGACCATTCGCCACATCCACAGCAATCTGAATCCTTTGAGCCCAACTCTGAAAACCTGAACTGTTCTTGTTTCTGAGCCAATTTTTCAGACTGCCATTTTCCATGTACTCGTAGACGAGGTAGGCATAGCTCTCATCTTTACAAACACCATAAAGCTTGATCAGATTGAAGTGGTTAATCTTGTTTAGCATGTTTACCTCTTTCGACGCATCCGTGCTCATTTTCTTGATGGCTACTCTTTTCTGGTTTATTACTCCACAGTATACTGAACCCTTTATCTTAAAATCATTGCTGAAATTGTTCGTTGCGACTTTCAACTCCTTAGCTTCGAACACTTCCAGTACTCGATCTATGCTAGCAATCGTAACCAGTAGATCTTCGGGCAATACTATGTTCTTCCCTGATTTAGATGAATCAAGACTTCTCCTGCAGTTCATGAATCTACAGGCTAGAGCGACGGAGGAGACCAAAAGAAAACTAGCTGCAACTCCCACTGCTGCACCAACATAAATTTTCGTCTTCGCCTTTCCATTACTACTTCGATTGACAGTGAAGACGGGGACAGTAACTGGAGGTGAAAAATTGGGTGGAGGGTGAACAATAGTTTGGGAACTTGAAGGCTCGGTCGCTAAAGGAATCAAAATTGTTGTGAAAGGAAAAATTGTCGGCTCTGCTTCTGAGAATTTGTTTGCCAAAAGAGTAGTCTCATCGCTTGCGTTAAATCTTTCACTAACAACCGTTACGTTGTCATTCCAACAGATTGAATAAGTTAACAGGTACTTTGTGCCGGCTGCAGTTTGATTACTTGTAGGACACGCACATCTAAGAGGAACTCGCAATTTAAACCCCGGTAACAACTCTGTGGCTCTATAAGGATTCTCACCCATAAGGGAATCACAAGTAGATAACCCTTGATAGATGTCATTTGCAATAGAGAAATAAGTATCGCTACGAGTACGGGTAACGAAAGAGGAATTTGCTTGATAGTACTGACCTGAACAAGAGCAAGTCACAGGAACAATCACCTCCTTGTAAGTGGGGAAAGTTGCGTTTCTTGACACATTGTTGATGCGTGCAAACTCTAACGGATCTGCAGATGTCAGTTCCGATATAGTGGTGACCGAGTTGTATGGCGGTAGAGACTTGAAGATCAGGAAGGTTTTGCAGGTTGGTTTTTCACCATTACAGGCATAAAGATAAGCTGAAGAAGACCCTCCTTTTATGTTGCCACAATCTAGTACAGAATTGCCAGAATACTCCTGTTGAGCACTAACATCAGAAGTAGAAAGACATAAAATGACTAACAAAGTGAGAATCTTGTATGGCTTTCCCATTCTTGCAGAATCCATTTGAGATTTGCCCGTTGAGGGGAAGATGATCAACTGCTAAACAACAAAAACAAGGGAAATTAGAAAACCAGTAAACAACAATGGCATTCTTGACCAAGCAGAAATTTCACATCTTTGGAGGCCAAAGCCCACATCAGATGGGACCCAATGATTAGCATATACCCAATATGAACATATAAAGAATTCACAGTATTTCATAAAAGAAGACCTTGAAATGAAAGACTTGATCAAAGGCAACCAAATGAGTTAATAAAAAAAATGCAAGCAATTAAATATATAAGAATTCTTTAAACTCGCCAGATACTTCCAATTATTTTACAAGCTTGTGAGGTAAGCAAACGACGAACTTACCTGCAACATTTGAAGGGAGAATGCAATACAAAAAAAGAAAATTAAGTCACTTGAACCTCAGATATTTCAGAATATTCCCGGATCAAACACTAAGTAAATAGGAGGTCAATTTAATTGACAAATATAAGGTAATTGTAAGTAGTAACATCATGGAAAGCCGTTGATACCATAACTACAGGTTAGATTTTAGGCTGCACATAGCCAGCTATAAAATAACACAATCAGATGAAGAAGAGCTGTCAGTTATTTTTAACTGTCAGCCGCTTAAGAAACTCATTTGGCAGAGCAAGTATTGAGACTTAATGTCCATTTCCCAGGGAGGCATTTACCAAGACACCCTCCAAGTAGTTCCAACATCATCCGCTCTTGTATATTATAGTTGCAGCCAAATAAGAGTAAATGAGTGTTATGTACAATTATTGGGCACAAATGAACTAATTGCTACTTAAAATAATATAAAAAAGAATATATTGAATTATTTCTGCTCCCATTAAAACATCGATTTCCTTATGTCAAACTGGGAATTTCTTTCTTAAGATATGAAAATGAATCAAAAGTAAAAGTCAATTTCCTCATGAAGCACTTACATGGGCTAACACATCTAATTGACAAACATCCAAGTATTGTACCAGTATTTAATCTCTCCTAAATCATAATAGTACTTGCAGCCAAACAAGTCTAACAGCATAGTTTGTAGAAATCCATGGGCTGGGTACACAAATGGGGTTGGAGCCCATCTTGCACAAAATCAATTGACTTGTGCTGAGATCCAATCTACCCACTTATTTACCACACCAACTCTTATCATATTTTCCATGTGGATTATATATTTCAACACTCCCCCTAAAGTGCAACTAAGCCTGGATTAGTTGTCACTTGCCAAAAACAGACCCACTCTTAAAGGTTCGTTTTATAGGCTCTAAGTTCACAATCGGGTCTAGACTCCATCGCAAGTCCAACTAGGTCATCAAATACGAGCTCAGGATCGTTCCAATCTGATACCGTATAGAAATCTATGGGCCTGGAGAGCGTTGGGCCACACACGCATATGTAGGTATACAAATAGGGTTGAAGCCCATCTTGCACAAAACCAATTGGCTTGTGTTGGGATCCAATCTACACCACTTATATACCACACCAACTCTTATTATATTTTCAATGTGAGATTATATATTCCAACACTCCCCCTCAAGTGCAACTCGGTCTTGACTAGTTATCACTTACCAAACACAAATCTACTCTTTATAGGTTCGTAAATATGTTTATGCCTCTTTTGAGATAAAACTCCACACCTAAAGTTGAAGGGTTGTTAAGTTGGGGGCAGTATCGGTGTTAGCGGAGGAAATCCACGAGCTCGCGCATACGTGTGCGGCGCGATCGTGAGAAAATTTAACATGGTATCAGAGCCCATGGTTCGAATGAGACCTGAGAGAAAAAAATAGCCCCCTGGATCATGTGACTTTCAGTCCACGGGGGAGTGTTGAAGATGTGTACGCCGAAAGTTAGTTCCACATTAGAAAAATGAAACTTCGAAATGAAGTATATAATCAATTAACTCCTCCCAACTAGTATAGAGGCCTTTTGAGATAAAACCCCACACCTAAAGTTGAAAGGTGGTTAAATTGTAGGAGATTCACGGGCGTGTGTGCGCGACCAAGAGAATTTAACATAGTTCCAGATTCAAGTTCAACTATCATAGATGGAATGAATATATAAAGTTCCAACTAGTAAAAACTAGGCTATATTTGTTTTCACCGGTTTCAGTTACACAACTTCTAAGCAGGTCAGAATCCAAAGAGAATTTTTTTATGATCATAGACATCATTGTTAGTCTTATAACTTTCCCACATAGTAATAACCAATAACAGTAGTTTATTTGTTCAACATAGATGCAAAATATAGAATTTGCACCAGAAAGTATTAAACATGAAACAAATTGGGTAAACTTTGATGACCAAAAAAAGCTAGAAGAAAAGGATCGAGTGGAAGCATAGTAAAGAAACTTTTTCAATCATTTCATTCCTCACCAAGGTCCCTTCCCAAGGTACAATATGGTACAATAAAATATAAAAATAATAACAGGCCAGTAGAAAAAACAACATAGATCAAATCTGCTGCGATCAACAAATCTTCCACTGCCCTTGATGTTGTCTATAAAGAGTATCACTCCAATAAGTATACAAAGGATAACACCCACAATACTGTCATGCAGCTCATGAATCACCCAGCTAGGCGAGATGACAAACAGGATAAAGCGAGACACTGCAAGTAGATTATTAACAAGGGTAAACATTCAGAACTAAATATATACATTGTCACACACAACGAATTCAGAAATAGCAGTACTAATAATATCATAACAGAAATAAACTGAAGAATATTACTATGTAATTTATATAAGAAAACCTGAAAACTCCTCGGGAAAGAAGAGGTGTGCTCCAACGGCAAAAAACGCAATCCAATGCCCAAGCTCTCCTCTACATTTATTCCAAAAAAGATTATTAGCCATTTAAATCAGTGGGACGACTGAACATTGAGATCAAGCAGTGGAACACGAAAAGGAACACCTGAGAATGTTGAGAAGCACAGTTGGAAGACTTGATAGGAGATAAATTACTAAAAGGGTAGTCTGTGTGCGCGATTTTCTCGTTAGTCTGTTAATTACCAGCAGAAGTCTGACAAAAAAACAAGAAAAGATCATGAGCAGTCACAGATACACTTCAAAAACAGTGAAAACAACACTACTTCAATCTACAATGCCGAAAGCATAATTAGCCCCACAACAACAACAACAAGAAGCTGTACAAATAAAGCTCTATATACTCTTAGGCTCCAATCTTATTTCTTGGTCTTCTTCCAAACAGAAGGTTTTTTCTTGCTCAAGTGTGGAACCAGAATATTGGGGATTAGCCAACGCCGTTGCTGAACTAAGTTGGCTTACTTCATTGCTCAATGAACTTCATCATTCAGTTTCCCATCCTCCGCTCTTACTTTGTGACAACATTAGTGCTCTTCACCTAGCTACAAATCCAGTTATGCTAAAACAATAAGGTATTTTATTATTGATGAGCATGATTATTGGACGTGTGAGGAACGTGCCCACTACTTTGCTTATCACAACAAAGCCTCAATCCCAAATTAGCTTCGGTCTACCCCTATTGAATTTCTTCAGTTTCTATTGAGTCGAGTTTTCTAGTGGGGTCATTTGTAGGCCATCTTCGGAGGTGTCCAAACCACCACAAAGATCAATGCATAACTAAAAAACACGGGCAGTGTCGATAAATTGCAAATCTTGAAACCAATGCGTCATATTTAGCTGAAAAAAATGATTTTTTGACGAACAGAAACCAAATTTACTACCTTTCAGCTTCATAGAGATGACTAAACCAGCATTAAGCTCCATTATCAACAAAACCTTAATTGGGCATAAAACCCTAAATGGCTAAATCACTAGAGTGTATATGCAATAATGCTAGGGCAGATTATCAAAATTAGACCCATTAGAGACCAAAACCCTAAACCCTAACACACAACAAGACATGGGAGATTAGGTTTTCAAAAAATCAGATTGGATTGAAGAGAGAGAAGGGTTTGAGTACTGACATGGCTGAGACAGTTCCTCCCCATTGGAACAAGTTCCGAGCTTTGTGATCTGGAGGGGATGATGGGGACGATGCGATGCTTGAAGAAGCTTTGTTCAGTGATTTCATCGCTGAAACTATGTGGGTTTCCATAGCGAATTGTGCGCGATCGATCGAAGAACACAAGTGCAGTGAAAGCGAAAATGAGGCGACGAAACGAAGAAGAGCTAGTACTTGTTTTGTGTTGGGGGCTTGTTTGGTACGTTAACTTAACTAACTTTAGAAAAATGAGTTTTATTTTTTTTCTTTTTTTCTTTTTTTGGTCTAAGGACTCTAAACCACCATTATATAGACTATTGGACTACTTCGGATTCGCTCCGAGTCGTACACTATGTATGTGGGGAGAGCTTCTAATGTTGGTGTTTCCATTTTTAGAACTCCAACTCTAGTCACTAGTTAAAGGGACAACAAGTAACTTCTATTAGTTAAAAAATCAACAATCACAATCAAGTGTGTGTGAAAAATGGGTCAAAAAATATTTTTCTTCTTTTAACTTTGGCATACAATAAAAATTAGCGCCACTTAATCAAATTCCACAAACTCAAAAACCACTACACTAGCCCTCTTTAAGTGCGCGATTATTCAAGACAAAAGATTTGGATACCTTGACAATAATAAAAAAAAAATCACTACATGAGGACTCGTAGTTTTTTTTTTTTTTTTAATAAAAAGTTAACAACTTAGACTCTAATACAAATTGAACTCATAATCATCTGCAACCAACTTGATGCCTCATTCATCTACCTAGGGATGTTTTAGCATCTCTTAATAGTTGTGGTTCTCTTTGAACTAGCGTATCATATCTAATAATAACATAGGCCTTGTTTGGACAATTGAGATGAGCGAATCAATTTGCTACGGTGATTAATTATATGTCTCATCCTGTTCCATTAAATGTATTGAGAGCCATTGATGATTAATGAAATTTCTATTTCTTCAAAAAAATAAAAAAAATATAGGCCTTGTTTGGTTCGAGGGGAAGTTGGAGGAAGTAAGATAACTTCCAGGAAAGTTTCAACTCACCTTGTTTGGTTGAATATTTTCAAAAAGCTTTCCTATAATTTTAACCCCCAACTTCTTCTACTTAGAGTAGGTGAGTGAGTTATCTTCTTGAGGGAGAATGAACACTTTTACCCTCATTTAGTGCTCTCTCTACCTTTATTCCGTACAATCTCTCTCTCAAAAACAGTGTAAAGGACATTTATGTCAATTACATTATTTTATTATTTTTAAAATGTGAAACTTCTCGGGAAGTTCAAAATTAAACTAAACATGAAAAATACAGCTTCCTTAGTGGTTAACGTCCTAAGAAATTAAACTTTCCTAGAAGAAAATAGAAGAAAACTTCCCTAAAAGTTAGTAAAATGAATCAAATGAGGCCATAATCTTGCCCTTACTCAGTTGTACCTACATAATACAAAAGGCTATAACCAATTCTTCTCCTGAGCATATAAGATCATAGGTTGGTGATGAATATGTGATACTAAAGTGTACTTTCTATATATTGTACAATATGGTTATGTTAGAGTGTCACATACATTGTGTTGGTTAGATATTCTGCACACAGTATGTGACGGCCCCAGCAACCACAAACTGGGCCCTGCCCAGCCTAAATCTTCGTGGACCCCCGAGCCCGTCTCCGATAAGTCAACGCAGGTCTAGTCAGTCTTAACTTACCAATTACTCAGTACATTATTCACTTACTCACCCTGGATCACTCTTTTTGATTCACCTTAACTCTATCTCATCAGTTATTCTCCAAATTAGTTAGATGTGTAGCGGAAACTTAATATACTAACTTAACCACAAATTTAAAAATATACAACTTGATTACCCTAGATGTGAAAAATCTTGTCCAAACAACATCACATGTATATAACAGATAACCTGAAAAGCCCAAAATGAACATATACATGTATCAACAATCAAGTTCAACTCTTCAAAGCCCCAAAATATCAAAACAAATGGATACATAGCCAAAATATACAACAAAAGGACAAAATATCTATAAAGTGAGAGCAAAGCTAAAGGCTGTGAGTGTGCCTCAAAGGATATCGCCAAGTATCGGCACCTTGCCCCTACTCGTCCACCATTATAAAAAGGACGGTGAGTACAAAATATAACAATAAACAAAACAATAGATATCTCAACATAAACTACTGAATTTTCAATAATCACAAGTATATAAATGTAACGACCCGAAAATTTTATATTAATTTCTACGTAATGACGTGTATTATCGATATATACTCCTGTCTGTGTGACAGGACGGACGTCAAGTTTTAAGTAGTGTTCGCCTAGGAAACGTATCGATTAAGCGACAACATGCGAATTACGAATACACGAGTCAAAGAAATGAGTTTGATAGACGACCAAGAAATAAATAAAATAATATAAATTTATAATTGCTTAGTGACACGCAGGGTCGTGGTCGACACGCGTGGGTCGTACGACAATGTGCATGCCCGAGTATGCTCGTTGGCGCGCACGACGAAATTGTAGGCAAATATATATTTATATATGTGTATGTATGTAATTATATATATATATATATTAAAAATCAAAAATTTAAAATACAAAAAACCAAGAAGGGCTTTGGTTTATTAAGAAAAAGGATAAGATTGAGGGGCATTTTGGTAATTTGGCTACCCTTTTATCTAACCGCAAAATCACCCCTACCACACACAACCGATCCAAAGAGGGAGGGAGAGAGAGTCCGAGACTGAGAGAGAGAGAGTCCGAGAGAGAGATAAGTCATCGGAGGAGAGAGATCGAAAGCTTCGAGGCGCGGCGTCTGCGATTCGGAGGTAAGACATTGTTGTTTTGGTGTTATGTTGTTGTATGCTTGGTGTGTGTGTGCAGCAGTGGTGGTGATGGTTGAGCAGAGCTCGGCCATGGCTTCTGCCATGGCCGAGATTATAAGGTTTACGGTTTAGTTGGGATTGGGGTGAGAGCCAATCCTAACAGAATAAAAAAAAAAATTGTTGGTTCGCTGGAACGAACAGTTCTATTCGTTCTAGCGAACAACGAAGAAGATGATGGGCATGGGCCGAGTCAGGTGGACCGGGCCTGACCCAGGTGGACCGGGTCTGACCCCGTCAGGGTGGTCCAGACCCAACCCGGGACCTACCTACCTATTATTATATTAATAAATAATTATTTATTTCAATTAAATATATTTAAAAGGATTTTAATTGAAATAAGATTTCAGAAAATAGGAAAAATTAAGGAAAAATTTTGAAAAATTATAGAAAATTATATTTTCATCAAATAAAGAGAAATTTAAGAATTTCCATGAAAAGTGAAGTATTCGGGGTTCTTATGACGCGTTATGTCGGGGTTTTGCCTTGAAAAATGTGAAATTGACAAAAATAGCCATGAAATTTAGAAAAAATCAAGGAAAATATGAGAAATGAATTTAGAAATCAATATTTTTCAAATAGACCCTAACATGATGTAAATAGATAAAAAAAATGATTATCAGGTGCTTAATGGATTGGTGACAAACGTGTAGAGTCGTTTTGGTGGCGTGTGAGAGCCGCAAGCGCGGAGTTATGCGTGGTATTGTGAGTAAAACCAACTAGAATATTTATATTATTTCAATTGTGCATTTATTTGAACTATTATGTTTGTTGAGTAGTATTATCTTGTGGATTATATGAATTGTTGAATTCCCTTTGTTATATCCATCCTTGTTAATTTATCAGCTTGGTTTTGATTGGATTCCTTAATGAGTGGTTTATTTGTGTCTAAGTGGATATTATGATGCTCACGGTCTATGTCGTGAGTACACGGACTCTGGACGTGGTTAAACCCGCAGTTTGAGATTGCGGTGGTCGCATGTTGAACTGTGTGTGACGCTGCGGTGCCCGTATGCGAACTAAGTGTGACCTGGGGCTAAATGTCCTATTCTAGACTGTCTTGGATTTGTGTAGGTCCAGTGTCTGTTTTGGAAGTTAGGTTGTAAACTAAGTGTGGCAACCTGGTGGACTTGTATAATGACCCGAATTCTACTTGACCCGACTCGAGGGTAATTTAGTGATTTTCAATACTGAATGTGGGCAAGTGTGCTTTGTGAATTATTTAAGTGTGAAAAGTATAACTTAGGATAAATAAATATTGGGCCTAACAAGAGTTGAATGGATGTAAATGATATGGAGTCCCATAATGGTATTTTGGTAAAATAACAAGGTTGTACACAACCCTACTCTAAAACACTACCTATATAAACCTTTTATAAAGTTTGTAGCCTCTTTTGTGTTGAAACTCCAAACTTGTGATGGGAGAGAAGTGGAGGAAGGTTGATGATGAAGAAAATGATGATGAAGTCCATTTAAACATTCAAGAAGGTAACACACCCTCCCCTCATCCCATCTAAGCTTTTATTTGTTTATTTTATTGAAAAAAATGGAGTTTAGACAATTTGTAAATAATCATAACCCTAATATCTAACCCTAATGCTATTTAAACAAATCAAAGAAAACCATAGCCTCAATCTTGTTAAACACCCCCGTAGAGAGGAGGAGAGCAAGAGGAGGGTTCAAGTTCAAGAGAGGTACAACCTCACTTCCCTCCTTGATTTCTTTATTATTTATTGAAGATTTGGAGACCAAAGGGTCGATGGCGTCGACATCGGCAAGAACGCGAGGAAAACAGAAAAGAAAATAAGAAAGGAAAGATTTGATCTATGTTAGAATGAGATTTTGGAAAGGATTTTGAGTCAAAGATTCCATTGAAGGCATGGTGAGAATCTAATACTCTCTAAATTTATTGTCTTGGTGTTGGTATTGGTAATGAGAGTTGATGATTTGCAAAGTTTGTTCAATATTTCTTAGATCTAGTCTTGAAATGGGTTTTTTCCATGATTTTAGCAAATTGAATGCGGTTGGAGTTTATTGATAAAGATATGGCATTTAAGGTTGAGTTGAGATTTTAAAAAGGGACTTTGAATCTTTCTTTGGGAAATAAACTTATTCGATAAATTTGTGGACTTTGACTGAATATTGTCATTTGAGAATTTAAAGTCTAAATTGAGTCTTGTATGGTGATTTGGATCTTTTTAATTAAAATTAATCGAATGTCTTCAATTTATGTTGGAAAAACAAAGTCTTAGAGGATTTTCCTTGTTTTACATCACCGCATTCCTATTTTACTCGAATCATTGATTCTAATTTTAAGTGTCGATTTTAAAGTCGTGAATGACCTTTAGCGAAGTCAGCTATAAAATAGGGTGAATCTCTAAGGTCTAGACAATTAATGTTAATCTTGTATGGTTGTAGATACATAAAGTAATTATTCTTTCAAATTGTCTAGATTCGCGAGACGGTTCACATCGAGCCCAAACGCGAGAGGATCGAGATTAGGATTTACGGCGAGTGCAGGTAAGTGGGGAGCTTGCTCAATTATCAAATATGGCATGATTATTAGTTATGTTTAGGATTCGTAATTTGAATTAAAGACTTGGGATTTATGGGTTGCGTCGTGGTATTGGCTCGAATCTTCGAATCTATGGAATGTGAATGCACTGTTATTCATGGTCCCAGAATGTGTAGAGTTTACCACCGAGGGTCGTTAACACCCCAGGGTATGGAGTTTACCACCGAGGGTCGTTAACACCCCAAGATGTGTGGAGTTTACCACCGAGGGCTTTACTTGACTAATTGAATTCATAAGTATGTCACGTAGGGACATGAGTTGGAGTTACCTTCTCTTGTACTCTTGAGACATAGAGATGTGCATCGGTGATGGATTGGACGAACCTACTGTTGATTTGATGGGACAAACGAGAGGGCACATAAGGCCTGTGTGCTAGCTGGTTGTTTCCATCACTTTGAGAGTAGGAGAATCGGTCACCGGATTCTTGCCAATATCTAGTATGCATTGAATGGAACATCGACTTATCGTATTATTATATTTTATAGTACATAATCTCGCGAAACCCCTCATTTATATGAAAGTTTGAAATTATGAAATGATTTGTCAATCTCTTTAATGCTATGCATGATTATTGTTGTTATAATTTGATGGCTTAAGAATACGTCATATTTGTTATGAAAGAATGAAATCCTATTTATTTGTGGCTTACAAACCTTATGTCCATGATAGTATTTGATGATTCATTTATAAGTCTATCTCTTATGAAATCTTGCTACATGTTATTATTCCATGAATCCTTGTTTGGTTGTTTTCCAAATACATGCTAGACTTTGTATGCTTATTAGGTATTACTTGCATAGTTGATGGTTGAGCGGGTTTTTCACATTACTGAGCTCCGTTGGTTCTTTTAGCTCACCCCACTTACAATACAGGTTAATCGACGAGTGCGCTAGAATTGAGACAAGGGAGAAACGAGCTTGAAGTCTTCATTTGATGTGAGCTTTGAGTTGATATATATCATGTATAGTTTTATTAATATTCTATGAACTTAAATCTTTTGGCTTTAGGATATTTCTTTATATTTATTCCGCAGGTTTATTTGTTTAGACGTGCCAGACTGTTATTTGGGCCTGGTTCATGTATTGGGTCCAAGTGGTGGTCTGGGCCGGGCGACCCGACCCTAGGTCGGGGGCGGGTCGTCACAACTTGGGACACTTAGATGCCTTTTCTTTTAGCTTTGTGCTCTTGACACTCATTTATCGTTGTTATCTTCGTAATTCACTTATCATGTTGTCTGTTATAATCTTCGTGATATCCATGCATGATACTAGTTTAGTCATTTATGTGACATTTGAAATACTGTTTAGACTCTATTAGTATTTTACTCTCTATATCACTGTACTCGCCGTCTAGTTTGTGACTGTGGGCAGACCGGCGAACAGACAAAGGCAAGGGATTAGAGTTAGGCGATTGAAGGCAAGGACCACGAGGCGGTCTCCTTTCGCGTATTGAATATGTTTTGTATTAAGTATTTATATTGTTTTGTTGAACATGTGATTATGGGTTATGAGAGATTTTGGGCATGTAGGACATTATTAATACTCTCATTTGATTCATATGGTGGATATGATTACGGGGTTTCCAAACACTAGGATTGTCTTAACTGGCATGTCTTGAAGTTATTGATTAGTTTGGAGTTTAATTGCTTCCGATGTATCTGATAATAACTCACTAATTGATTAACTTCACTGGTAAATACGTAATAAATTGCAAATGGTAAGGAAGGCTGACTAGGTTTGCGTGACTCAACGAGACTGGCTCAGGGGTTCGCGCAGGTCTAGGTCGGGCGGTAACCAATTCTAGGATTGTGGAATTTAGAGCCGTCACAATGAATCATGCAACGTTTAACAAGAAACTAAAATAGATAGCAAATCGCATGATAAATAGATTCAATAAGCTCAAACAACGATAATCAAGTGACCAGAGAACAACCGGATAGGCGAATAGATAGTCCCAATCAAACTGCGAATCACGAGACCTCATCAGCTTGCAATTGATACAGTAGGCCCAAAACTGCCTCCCCTGCTCAATCCACATCATACGAACCAGTAGGCCCGAAGCTCACCTCCACTGAATGCACACTCTGTTAGGAAAAGCCACAGATAAAGTCGGCTACTAAATTCCTAATACACTACCGAAAGAAAGCCACAGTCACAAGTCAGATGCTAAATCATTTTGATAGGTTCCAATAAGAAGCCACAGTCTATGCCGGCTGCTAAACTCATTGAGACTTCTTGTGACGGCCCCAAATTCCCAATGCATTTGGGTACGCCCGGCCTAGACCCGTGCAAGCCTCGAGTCAGTTCTCGACAACCCTGACGAGCCTAGTCAGCCTCAAAACATCAAAAATTCAAGATTTATGAAAGAGTTATTGCAATTATAACACAGCGGAAGCAAAAGTCAAATTCAAATCAAATATTGGGAAATAACTCTATCAAATGGAAGTAAAGGAATTCTATAAGTGTGGAAACCCCGGGCATTCATGTACAATTCGAAATGCAAAGGTACATGATACCAATCTTATCAAAATTTGCCAAGTTTAATAATCCCAAAGCATGTATATATATAAAACGGTGTACATAAAAGCAAAAACATAATAAAAACCTATAAAATAGTCTTCAACTCCACCGCTAATCCTCACAATGATTTCCTAGGTAGGGTCCCTTGCCCTCGCTGCTCTCGCTCTCTCTATCCGCACCCACCGTCACAAACTAGACGGTGAGCAAATCGAATAAAATCGAATGTAATGCCGCAATAGAAAAACAAATAATTCATGATAATTCAAATAAAGTAGTCTAAATATCATGCGGAAATAAAAAGACAGGAAATTAAATAGACAAGATGCATGATAAACAGACTAATGGATATCAATCGAGAGTTAAGTGTGTTCCAAAGAATCAAAAGAGGCTCATAAGTGGTCTAGTCCATAGCATAACGGCGAAGACCTCGCGAGGTCTTCCCGGCATCGACACAAGCGAAGGCACAAAGCTATGATCGGAAAGGGACTCGAACCCATCCACCCAAGCACTCGGTGTCACACGATCACTAAGGGTGGTCACACACTCGTGGTCGCGAGTGCCGCGTTTTATCCCTCTAAGTGCAGGTCCTAGTACTTTCGAGACAAAACACTTACGCCGGAATCACACATACAAGAAGTATGGAATGGAAGGCCAACAAGTAAATAATAACAAACACAATGGCATGAAAATGAATCACATGGCATTTTCTAACTGGCTTACAAACGTACAAATGCTTGTTTAAGGCAAGTGTACTTACCTGAACTATCGTGACCCGTATGACAACTCCGAGATCCTAACGCGACTTCCCGATTTCCTATACCGCACTCCAATTATCTAGTCCAGCTTGAATAAATGTCAAACAAATCAAAATTACCACCCGAATTATACCTAAGATCATTTGTCATTAAATTAGCTTCAATTTGATACATTATATCAATTTTTATGTTTTTTCTAGGCTAAAACCCCGACTATATCTTGCCAACATTTCCGAGAAAATCCCAAAACTCAGTTGTGAACCATTTTTTCTAATTTCTCATATTTTTCTGGATTTTTTCTGAATTTTTCCATAATTTTCCCTATTTTTTTCTGGATTTTCTTTTCCATTTTTTTTTTATATTTCTTTTTAAGGCGGTTCGGCGAACAAGCCCGGTTCAGGCCGAACCGGCCCTTCATCTCCTTCCATCAATTTTTTCAACAGAGGCGCACGCGCAGCGCCGCCTCGTTTTCTCATTTCATTCATTTTTTTTTTTTCTCCATATGAATCGATCAAGAGAGGGAGATACACACACTTACCTCGGTGACGCGTAGAAGGCGGTGGTGGTGGTCGTTCCACCCGGGAGAGGAGACCACCGAGAGCGTGAGAGGGCGTGAGGCCGAGAGGGAGGAATGAGAGAACGTGAGAGAACGGCGAGAGAGGTAGAGAAAGATCGTGAGAGAGAGAACCCGAGACCGATAGAGAGAGATCGCGTGACCAATAGGGAGGCCGAGAGGGGGAAAGGAAGGAGAGGAGAGGTGGAGGCGGTTCAACAAAAGAGAAGATGAATAGTGTATGAATAGTAGGGTTTGGTTATGAAACGGTTTGTATATATATAACATCAAATGACCTTTTTGCCCTTCTCCCTTCACTTCATACATTTAAACACATCTACCCTTATGGGTCTTTTACCACATCATCTCATCTTAGCACACACACACATCTCTAGGCCAATCTCATGGCTCCTCACCATTAGGTTGTGTCACTTTAACAATACTAATCACATAGTCCGCATGTTACATATTTAACTAACTCCCACGTTCAAACGACGTTCCTCGGTCCGTATTTCTCCGTCAATTGGCTCGTCGTGTCCATTTTCTCGCCACATCCCGTTAACTAATTTATTAAATTAATTAAAATTCATTTATTTATATGTTTTACTCCCCGTTTGACTAGTCGAAACCTCACTCAATTAAATATCGCCCGACCGCGCGAGACTCGTAAAATACTAACATACTATTACACACAATCAAAGAATCATAAAATCACTTGGCGTCGACTCCGAAGTTCGAAATATTGACCGTATTCACGTAGCCGGGTCACAATTCTGACAATTGCCGTACAAGTCGGATTAAAAATTTGGGGTTGTTACACTTCTCATCACTGTCGGAATACCTAAACCCTAAGTCACCTGAACTAGAATGAAATACAAAAGGCTCGCATTTCAAGAATAATCAATCAATAAATAGAAAAGTAATCATGTTGATTATATTGTTGCCTTTACTCACCTCGAATCCCGCTAAAAACGCCCTCGCGTAGCTCCACACGTTCCCCAATTAATTGCCAACACTCCGCTCATCACCTGATAATTATTTTGACTAATTTTCATTAATTTTCCCTAATTTTTCCAAATATTTCACAATTTTCTCAAGTTTGACCCATTTTCTAAAATTTTCTAAATTATTGCTCATTTGCGCAATTGAGTCGCTTACCCAGTATTGGGTTGCATTCAGACCCATTAGGATACCTGAATGAAACCCCAGAATTTTCATCCAATTTAAAAATATTTTTTAATATTTTCTGGCTATTTTTGTCAATTTCACACTTTACGAGGTAAAAACCCCGACAAAAAGTCTCTCCACAATTTCAAGATTTTCACTTTTCTTAGAAATTCCCAAATTTCCATTTATTTGGTCAAAATATAATTTTTCAGGATTTTTTCCATTTTTTTGAAATTTTTCCTGATTTTTCTCATATTTATTTATAAACCTTTAGGCTCTGTATCAGGTTAGAGAATAACCTACACGTCATCCCTAGGCTCTGATACCAACTGTAACGGCTCCAACAACCACAAACTGGGCTCCGCCCGACCTAAACCTTCATGGACCCCAGAGCTCATCTCCGACGAGTCAACGCAGGTTTAGTCAGCCTTAACTTACCAATTACTCAGTACATTATTCACTCACTCACCCTCGATCACTTTTTTTTTATATCTTTCTTTTCAACAATCCATCAACAACAATACCAATAATAACAATCACTAATTCACCATCAACAACTCAACAAGAATAGCAACACCAATCACACCTACAACCACAACACCAACATCAACAACACAAATCAACAACAACAAACTCACCTTCGCCAACTGTAACGACCCTAAAAATGTAACTCGTGCCACGTGTCAATACAGGTGATACGTGGACCCACTCCGTGGTACAGTCATCAATTCTCGGACGTCGACGCCGAGGTATGTTAGTTTTGTATGATGTTTGTATTATATTATATTTCATTTGTGCAATTTTAAGTTTTTAACGGGTAAAGGCGTTGTGTACGAGCGTTGGTAGTCCGAGGAACAAGTTTAATTAGAAACACTGACAAAAAAAAATTAAATAAATAATAATTAAAAGGTTTTAAAGTCCGTTTGTTACGTCGGTACGTCTGTGGTGACGCGACGAACAAAGTTAGTATTATGAGTCCGGTGCGAGAATACCCGAGGGAAACTTTGAGTGTTGTGTGAAATAGATGATATCAAAAGACCAAAAGTCAACTAAGTCACCCAATAGAGTCATTAAAGTTGGTAAAGAAAATTGCGAAAAGACCAAAAGGGTAATAAAGTTGTAAAGGATGTGGATAAGGGTTAGGGGTATTTTGGTCATTTGACCAAAATACCCAATTTCATCACACCACCGCCACCCATTCTCCATGGCCGGTCAAAGAAAAAAAAATTGGGAGAAGAAGAGGAATCGATAGAGAAGGAGAGATCGAGGAGAGGAGAGCGACGATTTGCGGAGAGCGTGGGCTCGACGTTGAGGCGAAATCCAGGTAAGAAGTTATTGATTTCGTTGTGGGTGTTGTCATTGTGGTTGTTTTTCGAATTGGTTATCGAGGTGGTTGTTGAGGGGATGGTGGATTTCAAATGGTGAAAATGGTGGTGATGATGGTGGTTAGGTGTATGTGATTGTTGTTGAGTGTTGTTGTTTTGAAAAAAAAAAAAAAAAAAAAAAAAAAAAAAAAAAAAAAAAAGAGGTTGCTTCTAGCAAGCAACGAAGAAGATGAGGATGGTCCAACTCGGTTGGACTGGGTCTGACCCGGGTTGACCGGGTGAACCCGGGTTTGACCAGGTGGACCGGGTTTGACCCGACCCGCGACCCACCCACATATTATTTTATTAATAAAAATTATTTATTCCAATTAAATTATTTAAAATTGATTTTTATTGAAATAAATTCCAAAAAATAGGAAAAATTCAGGAAAAATTTTAGAAAATTCTAGAAAATTATATTTTCATCAAATAAAGAGAAATTTGGGAATTTCTACGAAAAGTGAAATATTCGAAATTTTTACGAGACGTTTTGTCGGGGTTTTCGCCTTGGAAAACGTGAGATTTGGCAAAAATAGCTAGAAATTTGGAAAAATCATAAGAAATTGAGGAAATTGATATAAATTGCGTCATCAGGATTATTGTACACACGGGGACCGAAAGGGACGTGTCGGAGTTCGTGTTAGCGCGAATTAGCTTGGATCGAGGTAAGTAAACCAGTGAGGAACACTACAGTTATTTCTTGAGCTTTGAATTATTTATTGATGTTGTTTCAATTCCTTTTTGATATTCCATTCCTTTGAGTTGTCCTAAGGCAAGTGTGTCAAGCGTGATCCTTGCAGAATTTCGGGCTCGCGGTGTATTATATTGGAGTTTACGGCTGGGGATACGTGATTAGTTGTAATGACATGTACGGGGTGAGAGTTCTCCACCAGATTGCTGAGGACTCTGCACTCGCGTAGGGGTCTTAGAGGAGATTCTGTCCTCGACTCCTAGCCTTTGAGGAGATTTTGTCCTCGGCTTAACGACTTTAATTGGTCGGGACCACTTGTGTCTTTCCCTTGTATTCCGGGACACTCAATTTCGATTGTTTATTTATTTATTTACAGTTTTTATATATCCATGCGCTCCCTGTCCTTTTCTTTCTATCGGCATGAATTGATTGTTCATTTATTTAATTCGAAATACTGTATTTATTGTTGTTCCTGCTTGGCGTTACTTACCTGGACTCGTCATTCTTGTGTTTGACCGAGTGCAGATCCGCAGTCCAGCAAATGAAAGGCCATGCAATTAGGTGATATACTTTGAACGGCTCTCCTCTGCTGATATAGGTGACATTTTTTGGTGTATTAGCTACTTATATTTTTTTGTACATGGGGTTATGGGTTGAGAGATCTTTTTGGACATTATGACTTAGATGATTCTCTCCTTGCTTAACATGATATATATGATATACGGGGTTCCCACACCCTAGGTTTTTGTTCTAACTTAGAGCTTTCGAAGTTGGTTAATTAGTTGAGATTAATTGCTTCCGCTTATTACTTTGATAACTCGCTAATTAATTGACTTCACTTTCAAATGATTAACAAATGATTAAATAGTAAGGATAGGCTCACTGGCCCCGCGCGACTCGTTGGGATTGGCTCGGGGGTTCGCACGAGTCCAGGCCCGGCGGCGCCCGATTCTAGGGTTGTGGAATTCGGGGCCGCCACACCAACGTCGCCAACTTGTTTCCCTGAACTCTCAACCTCAATCTCTCGGTCTCTCTTTCTTCTCCCCTCTTTTTTTCTCTCCTCCCTCTTGGTCCGATTTTTTGTGAGAATGATGGTGGCGGTGGGGTGTTGTTGACATTTTAAGGTGAGGTTAAATGACCATTTTGCCCCTCCAATCTTATCTCTTCCTTAATAAGCCAATGCCCCTCTTGGTCATTTCATTTTTTTTCTTTTTACATATATATATAACTATATTTTTGCGCCTACGATTTCGTTGTGCGTGCCAACAAACACATTCGGGCGTGCACACCACTATTCAACCCACGCATGTCACCCACGACTCCGCGTATCACTTAACGCCCACTAATTTATTATTTTATCCCATTAATTATTTTCATTTGTAAATGTTAATGTTTTTATTTCATTTTCGTCCCCCGGACTCTCAAATACCTGTGCAATTCACTCAATTCCCGTTTTACGTGTTCTTTCGTATCGAACCCGTTCTATGATACCAACGCACACGCACCACGTCCTCACATATTTGGGATAGTGAATTTAATGTTCGGTAATAAATAAATAATACAAATCACCAATCAAACATAAAATACCTCAGTGTCGATTCCTGAGGTCCGAAACAAATACACCAAAACTAGCTGGGCTCACAATACAATCCTGAAATATCACGTGACACGAGTTAGAATTTTAGGGTTGTTACACACTATATATACTCTATACACTGATACATTGTTCTTTAAGAGTGAATAAATCGATTGCACACATTGTGCTTTTCTTTCATATCGTTCATGGTATCAAAGAAAGAACTGTAGTAATTCAAGATTCTTGAATTCGAGTTCAATCTGGGTTATGTGAGATTCTTTGGTGTTCATTCTTCAAGAATTGAAGGATTTTCTTTTGAGTGGTCTAGGTTGATAGATTTTCAATCTAGGTTTTGAGTTCTTGATTTCAAGATTAGGGTTTTGACTTGAAGTGTTCATGGTCGTTCAGTTGGATAGCAAGAGTTTTCTATTATTGTAGATCTTGTTTCTTTTTTTTTTGAAGAAAAATCGTAGTTTCATTAATCATTAATGGCTCGGTACAAGACTAAACATAAAATCAAAAAATTACATTGATTCACTAATCTTATTTGTTCAAAAGAAATGCTATTACTTTGGCTGTGAATGCAATCGTAAAATTGAAACAGTTTGACAATTAAAGACTGCTCACTACAACGTTGAAACATATTACAATACATAAACACTCGCTAGAATCATATAACGAATAACAAAACTTTCTAACAAGAATAAGAAAAGCTAAAACTTCCCGACAAGGAGAAGACAAAATGAAAACTTCCCACAAAGAAAAGGCAAACTACCTAAAAATACAACTAAAATAAAGACCAACCCGATAGTCGCACAAATCAAAAAAGAGCATTAAGGAAGATGTACCGCAATAAATAGATCCAATCTTCTCAGATTTGAAAAGATCTGCACTTTATTGAACACATAAAATACAGAGAGATAAATTGTGACGGCCCCAAATTTCCAATGCATTTGGGTACGCCCGGCCTAGTCCCGTGCAAGTCCCGAGTCAGTACTCGACGAGCCTGACGAGCCTAGTCAGCCTCCAATTAATCAATTTAATAGTTTATGAAAGAGTTATTGCAATTATACACAGCGGAAACACTAAACAGTTATTGGGAAATAACTCAATCAAACGAAAATCAGGAAATCTATATAAATGTGGAAACCCCGAATATTCATGTACGTCAAACGAAAACCAACTAAAGTTGTACATGATATTTTATACCTATGATCCCAAAATCAATCAAACGAATTGTATATATATAAATCAACTTACGGTCAGTAATCCACCATAACCTAGGCTAAGGTGCTCTAATCCAGCCGCAGGTCTTCACAAAACCTTCCAACAGAGTTTCTTTACCCTTCAAATACTCTAGCGAATCTGCACCCACCGTCACAAACTAAACGGTGAGCAACTGAGAGAAAAATGAAAGTGATACCAGAAGAGAATAACAGTAATTCATGAACATCGAATGAAGCAATCTAAATATCTTGCGAACATTTAAAGATAGGCAATATAACAAGATAAAGGTGCATGATAAACATACTATCAGATATCAATCAAAAACATATGTGTTCTAAGAAAACAAGCGAGGCAGTGAGTGGTCACATCACAGCATACGGAAAGAACACGCTGGCTCTTTCCGGGCAATGTCGTAACACTCGCGCAGCATCAGAGGGACACAGGCCTCCGAGCGTACGGAAAGAGGACGCCGGCTCTTCCCGGCAATGTTACTAAGCACTAGCACAAGCTTGATACAAGAGGGACACAGCCTCAAGTATCACATCGACCCACTCACGCCGAGAACACACATACCAAGGAAACAACAAGATAGGAACATCAAGAACGCAATCAACAAATATCAATGATCGAAAATGAATTACATGCAATGTTCTTACTGGATTACTTTCGTACACTAGCTTTGGGGCAAGTGTACTTACCTGAACTATCGCGACCCGTGTGACAACTCCGAGATCCTAACGCGTCTCCCGTGATTTCCCTATTACCTGATAATGGTTTAAATCTTGAATATTAGTGTAAGGTTTAGCATTAAATCTCAAGTTGATTTGTACGGGTTTGTATCATTTGTTAGACTCTAGTTGGACTCAAATATGTAAGCCTATTTTATATTGGTTATGTTGGGCCCTTATTGGACCTTAACCCAAGCCCATTTACATCACTTTATTTTGTTCATAAAGTGTCCATACTTCTCCTTTATTTTTATTTCATTTTATTTACACACCTATACATAATGTGACAACCACACAATTAAGTGCACCCATATCCATTCACCTACTCACACATGGTACACCCCACACCCAGTAGTGGGGTGCACAACACCATCACGCACCCCAACCGTGGGGTGCACACACCCCAAATCGTGGGGTGTACATGTATATACATGTACACACCCATGCATACACATGCACACACATGCATGGACATACACACCTTGTTCAATACACCATGCACACCCCATCTGTGGGGTGTACACACACACACTGTCCAATGCCACACACCATACCAACAGTCCAATCCCACACCCCAGCATACACCCCACCAGTGGGTATACACACACACTCACACCAAAATCGTCACACACAACCAACACATCTAAACTTCCCGCACATCACGGTTTGGTGTTCACCTTACATATCATAATGCACCCCAACTGTGGGGTGCACACACACCACAACCCAACCAAACCACAAACAAGAGAAAAACAGTGAGCAAAAACGAGAGAGTAGGAGAGAATAAGAGAGAACCCGAGAGAGAGAGAGGACGTGATGGAGCTCTGACGAGGATCAACGGCTAGCCACCAAGTAGATCCGAGCAGGGAAAGGGAGATAATGGCCGAGAGAGAGAGATCAAGGTGACACCGAGAGAGAAACGAGAGAGATCGAGAGAAACCCGAGAGGAGTAACCGAGAGAGTGAGAGAGAGTTACCTCGACTCCAGTGAGGACTCCGGTGACCACCACTGGTCATCTCCGACGTTGACAGTCCCCTCCTAGTCCAGCAGCGTCACGGACAACAACACAGCAGTGGGGTGAGGCGTGACCGAGAGATGAAGGAAGAAACTCAAAAGAGAAACCGAGAGAAAGAGAGAATAAAAGAGAGGAACAGTACAAGAGCTCGAGAGAGAGAGTACCTCCGGCGAGAGGTCCGGCGAGGTCCAAAGACGGTGGTCGGTGAACCAGGGAGGAGGAGGGTGACGGTGGTGAGAGGTTGCGAGGACGGTAGTGAAGGTGAGAATGGGAGAGATGAGTGTGTGTTTGTATACATATATATATATATATATATATATATAAATGATGATGAATAGTACATGAACAGTAAAGTAGGTTTGTGTTGTCACATTTGTGGTCTTTCATCTCAATACACACACTCATCTCGAGGTCCATCCCATGGTTCCTCAACTTACAGCTGTGTCACTTTAACAATCTATCCCATGTACTGTACATCGCGTAGTTATCCAACTCCCCGCATTCAAACAACTTTCCTCGGTCCGATTCAACTCACCGTGCGCGTAGTCCCGCCTTGTTCCCTTAAATAATTATATAAATTATCTAAAAATCCATTTATTTGTATTTTAACAGTGTTTTATTCCCCCGTTTATCTAGGCGAAGACTCACTCAGTCTAAAAATTATCCGAACAGCGCAAAACCCGAAAAAAACTACAATACTAATACATATATCACAAAAATATAACATTACTTTGTTGTCGACTATCGAGGCTCGAAATACTATCCAGTATCACTTAGTCAGGTCACAATTCTATATAAGTCGGTTAAAATTTACGGGTTGTTACATAAATATTGGAACCACTGCCAATCAAAAGAAAAAATTGACGATAGTTCAAGATCTTGAATTAAGAAAGAAAACTCAAACAAGTGATTTTAGGGTTAAGGCTATGTTGTTGCTCTAGTTAGTGGATCTTGTTTCTATTTGTTCAATGATTGTGGACTTTTTAATAATACGAGTGTGACCTCAAACCCCCCTAATCAATTCCATTTTCGTGAAACACGTTCAACATGAAAAATCAAACACACGAGGTACATGAAAAAAAAAATGAAACAAATCAATTCAACAGCCATCACATTAAATAGCGACACATGTCAATTAGAAGCACGTTCTTCTCCTCTAGCTAAAGTTTTTATTTTTTTTTTTATTTTTTATTATTAACATTAGCTAAAGACTTGACTCAACATTGGTTGATACAATTAAAAGCAGTTTGTACTTCCTCAACTAATAACTCGAGTTTGAGTTATGAGAATAAAAATATCAATCTATGGAGTTTCTTTCAATTATACGGTGTGCGACTATCAGAAAACTTGAAATAGTCTGATAGCGTAAAAATTTAGTGATTTAGACAAAAAAAAAAAAAAAGGACTTGACTCGCTGACGTGTCGCAATCAGCACATTTAACTCCATTCCACTGATAACTCGTGGCTTCAAGTTTCGTAACTCCAAATCCCCACTCACCCACATGTAATGTACCCAAACAAACTCCCGCCTCCATCAACAGCCACGTGCCACTATCACTCCATCTGGTCCGTCCACCTGTGTGTCCGACCGTTGATGGAAGTCGCGGGAACGCACTCCCCCCAATAAAAAATCAGTTCCCGGGTCACGCCAAACGCGCCTCAACCCGATTCGTGGTCGATAAGATTCCTCACTCGCTCACTCGCTCCAACTCCATTAACGAAAAGCTCCGATTTTGATTCCGATTTCGACTTCAATTTCGTGTTCTTGGCGACTGTCTCTGGCATGGCTGTGTCGCTGCAGCTGTACAGATTCTCAGCTCGGACGGATTGGTTGGAGAGTAGTTCTGGATTTGGGGTTTCTAGGGCACGGAAGGTTTCCAGTGTTCGGTGCCACGGAGGGTCCGAGAGTAGTGGATTGGTCGCGGCGGCGACGGGTTCCGATGCGGAGTTCGACGCGAAGGTGTTCAGGAAGAATCTGACGAGGAGCAAGAACTACAATCGGAAGGGGTTCGGGCACAAGGAGGAGATGCTGGAGCAGATGAGCCAGGAGTACACAAGTGAGTGGTGGATTCAAAGTTTCGATCTTTTTAGGGTTTTGGGGGGTTTTAGGGTTTGAATTTTGGGGGGTTTGGTTGTGCAGGTGATTTGATAAAGACGTTGAAGGAGAACGGGAACGAGTATCGGTGGGGGGACGTGACGGTGAAGCTGGCGGAGGCGTATGGGTTCTGCTGGGGAGTGGAGAGGGCGGTGCAGATTGCGTATGAGGCTCGGAAGCAGTTTCCGGGGGAGAAGATCTGGATTACTAATGAGATCATTCACAATCCCACTGTGAATCAGGTATTGCAACTTTGCAATTGCAAGCCCCCGTCCCTTTTTGAAGAATTGTGATTGATTGAATGATTACTGTTTTGGGATTATAGGATTGTTCATGGAGTAAATTGTGTGCTTTCTTTTGATATCGTATAATTCGTTTTCTCTAATGGCTGTTCATCAATTGAATTGATGTATTGCTAAACAAGTAACAACAACAATAAAGAACAAGCAACAAAACTTCAATCCTAAATTAGTTGGGGTCTCGGATATATGGATCAAACTCGTCTACTTTGCTCGATTTAATGCACTTGAACCTTTGAGCCGCGATGGACTAGTAGACTTTTGTTTATAGAATTAGTTTAATTTCTTCAAGTCACTGTGATGATCGGAGAAGTTATATCCGTGGTAGTACTTTTGTTTTCCTTTAGTCATGAACTCATGCAATAGTCACATCGCACAATCCTAAATTGAGGAGGACATGGATGAATATATTGATTCTCATAATGGAAAGGCTACTGTTTGTTGTCAGTTTGTATTTGGGCAAAGTCTTATGTCCTCTTTATAATGAACTAGTCGATTTCCTGCGCTTTGCGCAGACTTATTAAATATTTTTAAAAAAGTTAATAAATTAATTTACATGAACATACTATAATATTTTTACAAGTAAAATTGCAATTCACAATAATCAACTCATATTTCTTACAAATAAAATATATAATAAAAGGTAAACAAAACACATCATCTAAATAAGTAATTAATAAACAAAAAAATCAGAGACAGAGTTGCGACTAAAAAAGTTTTCACGATTCCATTGGAAAGAGATGCAAGCTTGTTCGATGATTTGTCTTACTAGTTGCGCCTAGAAAGCCAAGTTCGTATGGATTGCAAGAAGAATGGATGGGAGGTGATATAAATATGGAAAAAAAAAACTTGTACAACACTCCATTCCATGTATATAGACATGTAGACATGATCACGGGCTTGGGTACCCGCTCGACCCGCCCAAACCCGTGAACAAATTATCGGGCTTTGGTAGTCAGTTTTAATAAAAGTCCGGCTCGGACCCGAGGCCAGTTAGGCCTGCTTTCAAGGGGGCTGGGCTTGGGCCACCTTAAAAAGTCTAGGTCCGGCCTGAATACAAGTTAGTGACTAAAATATTTAAAAATAATTAGTGTTATAGGTGGGATTTAATCTTGAGACACAATGGTCACATTAGGTGATCCTTATCATTTGAGCCACTTTTTTTTTTGTACAAAACAAGAATGTATAATATATACATAGAAACACAAAAGTTATTGAAAAAGTCTATAAAAATTTATTAATTGAATATAAATAATTTATTTTTATATTTTTAATATTTATATATTTATTTATGGGCTTGTGGGTTGAGCTTGGGCTTTGTATTTTTGACATGGGCCAGCTTGGGCTAAGGTTCTTAAGCTCGGGCCCAGCCCAAGCTCGGCCCATGAACAGGTCTATAGACATGGTTTGGAGTTTCACACACTATTAAGTAGTTATAGATGCATGCATTATACTTCATTGCCGGAAATCTTTCCAAACAAAAGGTTTGAACATTCCAAAGCAAAAACTTTTCGAAGACCGGATATAATAATAATATAATTTAATAATAGAAATAAATAACAAACAGAAAATAAGAAAATTGAGATAATTAGAAAATTAGAAAGATGAGATTAGGTAGGTTTTGAAATTTCTCTTTCCTCCGACTTTTATATGTATAGATATATAGATATATAGATTGAATTCATGAAAATTCTGTAATGAATATTGATTGTTTTCTATTGCAGAGATTGCAAGAGATGGAAGTGGAGAATATCCCTGTTGGAGATGGAAAGAAACACTTTGAAGTTGTTGAAAATGGGGATGTTGTGATTTTGCCGGCTTTTGGAGCTGCGGTTGATGAAATGTTGACTTTGAGTGAAAAAAGTGTGCAGATAGTGGACACAACCTGCCCATGGGTGTCTAAGGTATTGTTTCCTGTTATTACTAATAATTAGTCTCCCCATAGTTGAGCTCAAAAGCTTATTCAAGATAGTCAGTTCAGCTATGAATCTTTTTCTTACTATCGAAAACTCTAAAATACCGCGTTTTCTATTTCCATCTGAGTTCTCATGTCTTCTTCTTAGTGGAGTCTTAGCGTTGGAGATCCCATACATTGCTTTGGCCTTTTTCATGTGTTTCTTAATGTGATGAAACCATCACACAATACTCAAATTTTTATTTTATTTTTTTGAAAAATGCTCAAATTATTTATTTTGCTGTATTTGATGTGATTTTCTCTGATGATGTATATCCTATTTTTTTTTCTCAAGGTTTGGAACACTGTAGAGAAGCACAAGAAAGGAGAGTACACTTCAATTATTCACGGTAAATATTCCCATGAGGAGACAGTAGCAACTGCATCATTTGCGGGGAAGTATATTATTGTGAAGAACATTGCAGAGGTATAACTTGGTATTCTTTGTTGTTAATTTGTTTTAGTCTGTTCATACACTCAAAGTGGAGTTGGAATTAAATTGTCTGAATCATTTGACTGAGAACAGGCAACATATGTATGTGATTACATTCTTGGAGGTAAACTTGATGGGTCTAGCTCAACAAAAGAGGCCTTCGTGGAGGTACCTTCTATAGCTCCTTTTATTGTCAAGTTTTTCTTTTTCCTTTTATTTTTTAGTTGATCTAAGACATAAATGATTCTTGTAAATCTGCAGAAGTTCAAATATGCAGTTTCAAAGGGCTTTGATCCAGATGTTGACCTCTCAAAAGTAGGCATTGCCAATCAGACGACAATGCTGAAAGGAGAAACAGAAGAAATTGGTAACTCAATTTAGTGCGGTTGAATGTTTGCATAGATACGCTATGAATGCCTTTCGCTGATGGTAAATTTGCATTTCCAGGAAAATTGGTTGAGAAAACTATGATGCGCAGATTTGGAGTTGAGAACGTCAATGACCATTTCATAAGCTTTAACACAATTTGTGATGCTACTCAAGTATGTCTCTCTTTTACGTCTGTTCCCTTGCTGTATTCATAAAACTCATTTTATTTCGTCTCTTATGGTCATAATGTATGTGCATTTTTCCTAGGGCTATCTACTTATATTGATTAGTTTTCGTTGTTGGTGTCCTTTACTGTATCGCGACTGATATTGTATATGATGTGTCTGGTTTAATGCTCCTACATTAAATTGAATGATTGACCAAGAACCAGTCTCTTTATTGGTTGGCAAAAATCATTGTATTATTAGTTGCCCAAGATACATTCCACTGACTTGTGATAATTACTTCAGACATACTTCAGGGCTTCAAGCTCCATATTATCTCTCGGAGAGTCTCAGTTCCTAATTATTGTTGTAGGATGTCATTTAATTCCTTCTCTTGTCTCTTCCTCCTGATAGTTTGTGAACTTTGAATAGTTGTTTTACTAGCCTTATAACGGGCATTTGTTGTTCATCATAGGAACGACAAGACGCAATGTTCAAGCTGGTGGAGGAAAAACTAGATCTGATGCTAGTGGTGGGTGGCTGGAATTCAAGCAACACCTCTCACTTACAGGAGATCTCAGAAGTTCGCGGAATTCCTTCCTATTGGGTTGACAGTGAGAAGAGAGTTGGACCGGGAAATAAAATCAGTTACAAATTACATGTGAGTTCAAACTCAAGCAAACAGACTTAAAACTTATTCTTAACAAAGTTCTGCAATGTCATCCACCTGTATTCTCCTCGTATTCATATTCCTTCTATATCATCGCAGTATGGTGAATTGATAGAGAAGGAGAACTGGCTGCCAGAAGGCCCCATCACCATCGGTATAACCTCGGGCGCATCCACTCCTGATAAGGTACACCAAGCTAAACATTTTTTTTTCATCATCCAGGCTCTATTGAACTTGTAGTTCCGACACTTATCTTCGGCTCGATCGGCTTTGAACAGGTTGTCGAGGATGTCCTCATCAAAGTCCTAGAGATCAAACGTCAGGAATTACTTCAACCAGTATAGACTGTCACAGTACCTTCTGTTGGTATCTAGGAGGATATGAAGTATCCTAGATACCTCAAAAACACATGTATTTAGAATCTTATTAGATGTACTCCATAATAGTAATACAAATGAATGTGACACCTTTTTGTGTGTACCAACTACATTTTGGTACATAAATTGAATGTGTCATTGGTGTGCTTTTCATCCACCACAGCTCCACAGTGCCACAATATTATTATTATTTTTTGTTTTATCACTTGGTATCCACTATTTGGAACCTAACTAGTCCTACGTAGCCTTGGTGCTTAATCCGGTGGAGAATTGAACTTGGGACCGTGATTTTAACCATAATGGTGAAGTCCCTTGTGCAAAGTTACAGTTACAGAGTGAAATCAAAACAAGAAGCAAAGCAACTACATGCACAGATCATGAGAACAGGAGCTCCGACATCTCTCGCGCTCTCTGTTTATTCTAATCTAGGCCTACTTCATGAATCACTTCTCATGTTCAATTCCCTCACTTCACCATCTTATCTAGCATGGAAATCAATCATCAGATGCTACACTTCTCTGGGTCTCTTCCACCAATCACTGCTCTCTTTCGCCCGAATGAGAGCGTCCGCGGCGCGCCCTGATCGCGATATCTTTCCTTCAATCGTTAAATCGTGTACCCATTTGAGGGATTGGAAGCTCGGCCAATCTTTGCATGGAAGCATCATTAGAGTTGGTCTGGAAATTGATGTTTATACTGGAAATGCTCTTATGAACATGTATGGCAAAGTGTGTATTGAGAGTGTGAGGAAAGTGTTTGATGAAATGCCCGAAAGAGACTTGGTTTCGTGGAATACAGTTATTGCTGGGAATGCGGTGAATGGTATGTGTAGGGAAGCTTTGGTGATGGTGAGAGAAATGGGTGGCGCGGGTTTGAAACCGGATTCTTTCACTTTGTCGAGTGTGCTTCCAATTTTTGCTGAATATGTGGATGTTTTGAGGGGGATGGAGATTCATGGTTATGCGATTAGACACGGGTTTGATTCGGAGCTCTTTATTGGGAGTAGCTTGATTGATATGTATGCGAAATGCACAATGGTGGAGAAGTCGCGGCAAATATTTAATTTTTTACCCCAACGTGATGCCATCTCTTGGAATTCTATGATTGCTGGTTGTGTGCAGAATGGTTTGTTTGACGAAGGCCTTAGATTGTTTCGGCGAATGTTGGAGAACAACATTAAGCCTAGACATGTCACATTCTCTAGTATTATGCCTGCTTGTGCTCACTTGACAACAATGCATTTGGGAAAGCAACTTCATGGATACATACTGAGGTGCGGTTTCGATGATAATGAGTTCATATCTAGTTCGCTTGTGGACATGTATGCGAAATGTGGGCGCATACATATTGCTCGCCGTATCTTTGAGAAGATGGAATCACCAGATATAGTGTCATGGACTGCCATGATCATGGGATGTGCTCTTCATGGACATGCCAATGATGCACTCTTTCTGTTCCAGGAAATGAAGGTAAACAATGTGAAGCCTAATTATGTTGCCTTTGTAGCAGTCTTAACTGCATGCAGTCATGCTGGATTGGTTGATCATGCTCGAAGGTTTTTTGATAGTATGGTTGGAGATTATGAAATTAGTCCTGGCCTGGAGCACTACGCCGCAGTTGCAGATCTTCTTGGACGGGCAGGAAGGTTGGTAGAAGCTTACGAGTTTATCTCTAGCATGCCTAGGGAGCAGGAGCGGACAGGGAGTGTATGGTCTACTTTGCTTGCTGCTTGTAGAGTACACAAGAATGTTGAATTGGCTGAGAAGGTTGTTGAGAACATATTTAAGATCGATCCCGAGAACATGGGGGCTTATGTACTAATGTCGAATGTATATTCTGCTGCAGGAAGGTGGAAAGATGCAGCGAAGTTAAGAATAGCCATGAAAGGTAGGGGAATAAGAAAGAAACCAGCTTGCAGCTGGATTGAGATAAAAAACAAGGTTCATGCTTTCATGGCAGGCGATGAATCCCACCCGAAATACTACGAAATTAAGGAGGCTCTAGATGTTTTGTTGGAGCGAATGGAGCGCGAAGGGTACTTGCCCAATACTGATGATGTATTACATGATGTTGAAGAGGAACAAAAGAGGTATCTCTTGTGCAGTCATAGTGAGAGGCTTGCCATTGCCTTTGGCATCATAAGCACTCCTCCAGGTACAACCATCAGAGTGACAAAGAATCTTCGAGTGTGCGTGGACTGCCATATAGCGACGAAATTCATATCGAAGATCGTTGGGAGAAAAATCATAGTAAGAGATGTTAGTAGATTTCACCATTTCAAGGATGGGATATGTTCTTGTGGGGACTACTGGTAAACGCTTATTTGGGCAAATCACATTGAGTCATACAAAGGTTTGGGGAGGAAGATCAAGATCGCTTTGGTTTGTTATGCGAGTTGAATTGAACCTGCCATCGATCTCCAAGTCTTTATGTTTGCATAAAAAAGATGCATTGCCTGGCAAATCTTGATTCTGAACAATGGCACTAGCCTTTGCATTTGAAGAGGCAAAATGGAGGTGTCAACTAGGTTGAACAACAAAAGAAGTGAGTGCAGTCGACGACATGGGTATATTGCAATTTGAAATATAATCCATTTGAGATTTCATATGATCAATTGAATGGACAAACAATTGTTGTTTTGTTGAATTCATTCCATTGAAGTATAAGGTAGACTATTAGAACTGACTATGAATTAATGCTCTTTTAGTTTGACAAAGCAACTAGCTACATCTTTTTTATTATTAAGGTTTGATTAAATGTATCAACTATGTTTGGGTTTGGCTTGCCTTCAATATTCAAGTTGGGTTTTCTTGGCAATCAATTGATGATGGGTGTATTTTCAATCAAGTCTAAGGTACTCAAATCTATATCTTGGCTAGTAAAATGAAACAAAGATATCTTATCCTTGACTGTATTTGTAGTAGTGCAGTTGTATGCAAACTACTTGACAGCAACAACAACAACAACGTAGCTTCAATCTCGAATTAATTGGGAATTAATTGGGGTCGGCTGTATAAATCAAACTCTTCTATTGTGCTCGGTTTAATGCAAACGTCTTGACATGCCCAAATTATCCATTCATCCATATTCATTCATAATAATTTGACATTGCTCTCCTGTGTTTCAAATTCTAATTTGACATTGCTCTCCTGTGTTTCAAATTCTAATCGCCCTTTTTTCCAATCGAATGTCTAGCTCAACAAAAGAGGTTTTGTCCTCTTTTGTTGGGGGTTTTCCCGTTTTCCATGCAAGGTGTGTATTTTATTTATTTATTTTGTTGTATCCGCAGTATGTTGAAGAAATATTTACACTTAAAAGTGCTACTTTATAAAGTCGTGACTATTGTTTTGATCCACACATCGTCACAACATATAATACATGGGTTGGCTAGTCGAAGATGGTGGTGTAAGTTCAGTTGATCATGCATTGTTTGAGTCACATTAGATCTTAAATGCCACGTAGAGTAGATGATCAATTAGAAAAATAATAATTTAACATTGTCAATGCATACTTTGGGTGTATACTAATATCTTTTAGTTATTTATGATATTTTGACAAATATAAGACCTAGACAAAAAAAAATTATAAATAACTAAAAATAAATGTACACTCAAAATGTTGGTTAAGAATGTAAAATTATCATTTTTCGATCATTTATAACCGTAGAAAAGATTAAAAAGTTTCGTCTCAAGTCTCAACCGTTCAAACCACTTGAGGCGTCTGGATAAGTTGGAGACAGCATCAACAACAAGACGTGAACGTGGTGATGATGATTTGATCTGATCACTAAAGTGTAAGGCGACAAAAGAGGTGAATTGACATCATGGATTGCAAGCACAAGTTGCCGCGTCCCACTCTATATATTGTTTAATCAAAAATAAAAACCAACGAGCCTCTCCTTCTCCTGCCACGTTATATCATAAAACCTGGGTGATTGCGTCCTCCACGTGATGCCACGTTTTAACCCGAACCATGACAAACCCGCCTCCTGAGTGCCACCTACCCTGAATCATGCCAAACCTGAAACAAATCAGACGTGAGATAAAAAAATATTTTTACATTTATAAATTGGATTATATTTTAACTTTTAAAAATTATCAATTCTATATTCACACTTTTATTTTAATATTAATTTTATTCTCAACTAATTTTAGACACTTTTTCTTTGAAATCAACATAATCTTATAACTTTTCTTTTCATGATCATTTATATTAATCAATTTACACATTAAAATTTTGTAAATCTAGTGTTTGAATTAATGTACGAGAACTCACAAAAAAATAATTTATAAATCAATAATATGTTAATACTTTTTTTTTTTTTTGGTTATTCATAAACCATATATATTAAGTTGAATCATGTGTATATACATATGAAAATAACATATAAAACTTATGAGAAGGTACTCAAAGTTGTTTAATTTAACAAAAGAATTATGTACTTGAATAGAATTATGTACTTAAATTATATATATGATTGAGTAGCATATGTACACACACTACTATATGCGTATTATATACATGAATACATAAAATAAAATAAAAGAATATTAAGCTTTAATGCATATGTATAAATAAATTTTTAAATGGTATAATAAGAAAATTAAAAAAAAATGATTTGTGGGGAAAAAATGGGTCTAAATTAGTTGAGTATGGCTAGAATTGATACTAAATTTTAAAGGTTATGATATAATTGATACAATTTGTAAATGTTAAGATATTTTTTTATCATTAGGCCATCAAGTTATTACACCCTCCCTCATCTTTTCTACACTTAAAAAATAGTCCAGGAGCATCCTCCTCTGTTTTACGAGTATGGAAAATAATAGACTTGGATCTCTCTCATTTTTTATACCGAAAAGTAAGTTTATAGATTCTCATTCTTTATTCAAATTTGAGATCGACAATATAGGGCATATAATGTTCTATGCAGATAGAGTTATCTAATACAAGAGAATTAAAAAAAAACTTCTCAAATGAACTTGGACGGATTCTGGCCCCTTCCAACAAATGGCTAAGCATGCTAGTTTCGTTCCACTGTTTCTAGGGAGTTTTAGTGATTTGATCTCATTTTGACTGTTTGTTCTTGAAGTGTATCGTATTATATTGAGCTTGTACGATTTTATTCCTCTTTGTAATATCAACAATGCCTAAACATCTTTAATGAGATGATAGAGGTATCAATTGTCAAAAAATAAAGTTTTGAGAAGTTGCGAGGTTGACTCCCACTTTCAAAAAAATAAATATTAGTCATATTGAAGTGGTTAGTTACTAATCACTAATTAGACACTCATGAAGTTTGCAACTTTAGTATTTTTTTTTTTTTTTTCTTTTGATAAGCCACACACTCTAAGGGAGGTGTATTGTGGTATTATTTATCAAGAGAACTTTCAGCTCCAAACCTATAATGCTAAATAAAGAATTCTCCAACTTTTGCTTTTCACAAATAAATGGTAGAGGTTCATTTTTCTTTCACGGAAAAGACCAAAATGAATACTTCCATTTTACATGGGACTTATTATTTTTTGACGAACCAGAATTCACTGGTGGTGTCAGGGGCACTACCATTACTTACCATTGTTATCAGGACAGCTGGCTGCACTGCATCGCGACACAGTAATTCCATCCAACGACCCTCCTCTGCAAAAAGATTAAAATGCTTCTCACCCCTTTGTGGTGCCAAATAAATCCCATCTCATTTTCTAATTACAAACTTTATAATCATGTATAACTCTCTTTTGATATAGTAATGACATCTCTTTCCAATCTCAAAAAAGAAATCATGTATAATTTTTAAGATTAGTTTTTTTTTTAGGAAATAATTTTTAAAAAAAAATCATGTATTAACATGATAAAAGATTTCTTATTTATTTTTTGAGAAAATATGATAAAAATTTTTTTTGATAAGAAAAAAATATTTGTTTCCCCTGAGATCTGAACTTATAACTTTTTACTCTCAAACACCATACCATACTATGGGCCACCTAATTCAAGTTAAAATTTTTTTGAATAGTAATTTATTTAAAATGATTTCATTGTCAAAAAAGGGATATGTTCAAGGTAGGATTCAATACCTATTCTTCCAATAGTGCTTTACCATCCAGAGTATCAAGTCCTTGTTCAAATATTAAGATTTCAGATTTTTAAATGTTTAAATTCATTAAAGTAACTTAATCTGGATCTAGCGTGATAGCTCAGGTGTCATGATTTTATATAAGTTCAAACTGTAAGTATAAAGTTTTCTTAAAATGTTTAGAGGAGAGCTTTGTTTGCATCTAGAGTAGATACCGAACTTGAGTCGAAATTAATTGAGGCCCAATAAACTTTGAATACTGGGTGACATATAGTATATTAGACACTAAAGTGTAGTGGCTCAACACGTCATTATTATGTGATCTCGAATTCTCCAAAGTATCACAGCTTTACAAGAACTACCAATTAATACATGTATAGGATAAGTCTGACCCCTCCATTACATGAATACTATACATATTTTCACCATGGCTCCACCTCGACACATAATGTCCTCATTTTTCCTGTAATATTCACTTGTTGTACAGGGGTATCATCTATGTCCATTGAAAATAAATGACCAACAACCAAAAAAAAAAAGAATAATCAAGCGGTAGAAAAAAAAAAGAAAAAAGAACTAAACTTATTTTTTTTAACTGATTGAGGAAAATTCGAATATGCTTAGATTCATTTTGTACCTCAAACAGGTAATGTGCACTCGCCGCATATTCTCACTCACTTTAAACACCATGTCTCCTTTTCTTTCTTGGTTTAATACATAACTAGCTCTTAGCCTCTTATTATATATACGGTATATACAAATCACTTCTCCCTCACAAAACCATATCTTCCACTATTGCATATTTTGTAGCAAATAAAATGGCGGTGATGAATCAAAGTTACAAGTATTGTTCAGCTGAGAATAAGCCATGTATTGGATGGGTGGAGACATACTTCCATGACTGCCTTTGCAATTTCAAAGACCAAGTCTCTTTCACTTGTGGCTTCATCAGTCTCATTTGCTGGGCAGTCGCTGAAATCCCTCAAATCTTCACCAATTTCATCAACAAGTCCGGCCACGGCGTCTCCCTCCCTTTTCTCCTCGCTTGGGTTCTCGGGTTTGTTCATTTGTTAATTACCCCTCCATTAATATGTGTCACAAATTTTCTATGCTTGGTCTCCCACCTTATATTATACATGTACATGCATGTATACATATAAAGTATTTATCAAAAAAAAAAAATGTATACATATAAAGTTTGTCAATCTAATTATTTTTTTTGTGCAGTGACATATTCAACCTAGTGGGTTGCCTTCTTGAACCAGCTACTGTAAGTGTAGTTCTAGCTAGATTTTTTTTTTTTTTTGATGATGACTAGATCTGTATTACCTAATTATTTTGCTAAAAAAGTGACGTCTTTTATGGATGCAGTTGCCGACCCAGTACTACACAGCTCTGGTAATGAAGTTGGGGTGTTAATTAATTTATAATTTGTGGCATATAATGTATAGTTTCTACTTAATGTTTATATATGTTTTATTTTTTATTTTTTATTTTTTATTTTTTATTTGTGTGTGCAGCTCTACACTGTGAGCACTATTTTGTTAGTGTTGCAGTGTGTGTACTACGATTACATAGGCAGATGGTGGAAACAAAGAAAGAATAAGCAAAGCCACTATGATGATGAAGACGCTAAAAAACCTCTTAATGACACAAACAGTACTGGTAGTGTCACTAATACTACTATTTCTTCATCAAGCATATTCATCCCCAGTAGAGCTTCTTCAAGAGATTTGTATTACACGTCAGTGCTCATCATTTTTTATGTTTATTTTTTTACTTTGTTATAAAGTTTTATTTTATTTTTTCATAAAAAAAACCCTGTTAGGGTAACCCCGATGCAATCCTACATGTCTCTTCGATACGCCTTCGAATGTGTGTGCACAATTATATCAACAAAAATTAAGGGGACATATCTTGTCGGGGTAACTCTAACATTTTTTCCAAAAAAAAAAAAGAAAAAAAAAAAAAACTTTTTTGAGGTCTTTTGAAAAAAAAAATGTTCATTTTTGTTGGTGGTCTGTATTTTTCAGGTCTGCGAGGTCTTTGGCTAGTAGTGGAACGCCACCAATAGGGTCTTATCTAAGACCAGCTAGAAGTGGCCCTTCAGCTCTCCAAGACATCAACGGTTCATCTGACGATGACGATCTCCACAACACGACAATCTCGGTTCCTTCACAGAACCCGAAGAGAATCTCACGATCGGTAGGCCCCTTTATTAGTTTCTTCGTTATTTATGCGGTCAACCTCGGTACTAGGAACATTTTTTTTTTTACTAGTATCATGGTCTTAAAGGGTGTTTTTTAAATTTTTGTAAATATTAAAGAAGTGTTACAGGTTGTTATTTCGAAGTCATTGATTGTTTGAGGATGACTTTGGAATAAAAAAATTTTAAAAAATCCCCTAGGAGTCGGGACTCATATGTCCAAATAACACTACTCGTTGATCTTAATTAACCATATAAATTTGTATTATTAATGTGTCCAAAACATTTCTGGTGAGATAGATGATGATCGATGCTGGGTCCCGTTTGACTCGTATTATGAGTCATTTATCAAAACAAAAAACTAAAGCTTGCAATTTCAAAATTTATTACATGATTATGATTTAGCTCTTGATTAATTGAAGTTTGATCAGATAAAAAAAAGAATAGTGTTATTTGGACTCTTAGAGTCCGGATTCCTAGGAGTTTTTGAAAAAATTTTATTTCAAAGTCACCCTCAAGCAATAAATAACTTTGAAATAACAACTTATAACTTCTTGATATTTGTAAAAATTTTAAAAACTCCTTATGAATCCAGACTCTAAAAGTCTAAACAGATTTTTTGTTAATTGAAGTTTGTAATGTGTTTTACAGGTGGGCTATGGAACATTTTTTGCTACTTGTGCAGCTTTGCCCGTTCAAAATAAAGCTGCAATAATGGAAGGGCACATGGGGCTCTCTGGAAGGAGGCTATTAATGCTTGTAAGATTTTTTTGTTGATTTTTGATGATTCAAATTAATTGAATTACTAAGTATTAATTAAGCTTGGTTTCTTTGTTAATTTTAGAACAATGGGGGGAGCGGTGGTCATCATGGTGTGTTAGGAATTTGGCTCGGTTGGATGATGGCAGCCATTTATATGGGTGGTCGCATTCCTCAAATATGGTTGAATGTGAGTCTCTAATTAATGTCATTATCAGTGATGATGTTTTAACTAATTAAAGTAGCTTGGTTAGATTTTGTAAAAATGTGCGTGCTCCCTTGCTAATTAAGTATACCTTTTATGAACTCTCCCTTTCAGATCAAAAGAGGAAGTGTAGAGGTAAACTTTCTTTCCTCATCTGTCTCAAACATAGAATTTAGAATTTTTTTTTAATTAAAAGAATTGCTCTTTAATTAAGTGTTTAATTAGTACATTAGCTATACATATTTGGATTAAATCACTATATATGTTGTGTTTCAGGGCTTGAATCCTCTAATGTTCATATTTGCTCTCATTGCCAATGTTACCTACGTGGCAAGGTACGTACTCTTCTCTCCCTCTCTCGATCCTAGCTAGATCAATAATCCTATAAGAGTCAATCGAGCTCATGAATTGCACTAATTGTTTCCTATTTGTGACAGCATTCTCGTGAGAAGCACTGATTGGAAAAAAATAAGGCCCAACATGCCATGGCTCTTGGATGCTATAGTCTGTGTGGTACTAGACCTATTTGTATCCTTTATGGAAATAATAATTTAATTGTCACTGTTATATTATATACTTTAACTATACATAAGTTATTTCTTGGTCATTAATTGGTTGCCTTAACATACATAATTCAGATTATTTTGCAGTATGTCTATTACAGATTAAAGGAAAGGAGGACAAGAAACCGCGCTCAAGGCTGCAAGAATACCTCAGACTACTACTATGAGAAAGTAGAGAAATAATTAGAGGTTCTTTATAACTGATTTAATTTTGCATGCAAGTGTGCTTCTTTGTTAGTAGAGTGAGTTTAAATGTATAGTGAGTATGAATATTAGTGGTTGATTAAGAACTACCCAGATTAGGATGTGTTATGATTAAGTAATGTATCAAATATGGTTTTGCTAGGATTTTAGGCATGTATTATGAATGTGTATTTTGTTTTCTTTGCTTTAGTAATTTAACAATTTTTGGTGCAATAGCAGTACTAAACATTTCATTAATTTTAGTTATAGTACCAGCTTGTTTCTCATTTAAGTTCGGCTTTCTTTGAACCTAGACGCAGTTTCTTTCAATACAAGAGAAATAGTCTAGATTCAGTGTACAAGGAACTACTTCGTTTCATTTCAAAAAGACTTGGTACCATTTGAAAAAAAAAAAATTTAATGCACATTCAATATATATTCTTCATTTTTTTTACCGTACGAAACATTTAAATCGGTAGCAGACTCAAAGGGGGACAAGGGCTTGGCCCTCCAACCCACTTTCAACCTAATGGTTGCTGGCTTCCGCTATTTTTAAAACTTTTTTCTTGATTTGATCTTCTAGCTCTTCCAATGATTCTAATAAGACCGTTCAATATAACTCATGTTAGTAAATCAAAGAGAAATAGATTTCTATATGCATAAGAAAAACTTCTCAATGATCTATAAATGATATTGAAACCTTTACCATAATTTATTCATTCATAATTATTTGTTCTTGTTTGCTATGGATTTAATACACATACAACATATCTCTGTAGAACAAAAGTACAAGAGAGAATACAATATTTTGAGCGGCCTTGTGACTCAAGAAAGTTGAGTTTGAGCTGGACCTCCCCATCTCTTAATGCGCTCCTCTGCTTGCAATGCCTGCAAAAATCATCAAATGATCATACTTAACCATTAATTTCATGAATGCATACTTCATAGCAAGGCTTAGTCCTTTAAATAACTTGATCACCTCTTTGTGCCAGTTGGTTCTATACAAGATGATGAAGACTAGTATCACAGTTAGCAAAAAAGCTCCTGCAACCATCCCTGACCAAATTCCCTATATGTATCAATATGAACCAAACAAATTAGCCCTTCTCGGAAAGAAGTTGGAGTTAAATCTGATATTGAACATATTTTAATTACCTGCACTCCAAGATTGAATCTAAAAGCGAGTAAGGCACCAAAAGGAATCCCGAAAATGTAATAGCAAGCAATGCTTATCAGGGCAACTTGGAATTGCCATCCTGCACCAACTGCCACCCCTACAAATTCAACATAATGAAGGGTTTAAAACTTGTTTTAGCTAGAACTCCATTTTGTATTTTTTTTGTAATATATGTGATGATTTCATGAGATATAGAGGTACCATTTAGAACTGGTAGGATGCCGTTGAGGAGAATCGTCGATGCCAAAAGATAGTGAAGCTTTGAAGTCTCCTTCACAACCAGGGGCTTGTCTGTGAACAACTTAGGGATATGATTGCCGGCCCTTAAAATTGTGGTACAGAAGATTATTGCAAAAAACATTGATGTTGCCGCTGCAACCACCACCGAGAACTTTGCAGCACTGGGGTTCCCGGCTCCAAGTTCATTTGAGACCCTCACACTGTGATTCAATTATGAATGCATAATCAGAAAATAACCTTCCTTATGTTGAAAACAAAAGAAGAGTGTAAACCTACTGACCTGACTGCTATATTGAATCCTAAAGCAATCATCATTGTCCACAAATGCAAATTAACACTGTAAGATTTTGAAAACATAGGAAAATTAAAACTATGTTACATGAAAAGAACTAGGCAAAGAAACAATGAAACAAAAACCAATCACATGACCAGCTACGTTTCATGTCAAAATCTCCCAACAAATATATGTCCAAGTACATGGGCCTAACTGATCCTAGAAATTTAAATCCCTGACATATGCATCTGCTCAAAAAAATTCATAAGCCCAACTCGTCGAGAGAAAAGGGCCATACAGTATACATAGTGTTAAGAGAGCTTGGTACCAAAGAAAAGGAATTTGAGAATTGCAAGCAAATTTTGAATACTGATACTTAATTGGTTAAAGCACTTTAAGTATTACAGGAAAGGAGTTTACCAGATTGAGATGGCACCCACTGCGATTTCCGGATTTTTCAAGCGACCTACAAGCAGGATCATTGCGGTGTAATACCAAAATTCCAAGCTGCCACGAAACGAAGTTTCTAACCATGAATTAATAAGAGGCAAGTGTTCGGCGGCATTGAGAGTTCAAAGTGCAACTAACCAATTAACTAATAGGACAATATATAACATTCTTCAGATTGGAAGACCTTACCACACCATTATGGCCGAGGCAAGTGAAAGCTTTACAAAACCTGACAAGGACTTAAACGCCGATAACGAAAAGCCAGTCCATGCATCCCGGAAGCGCCCAGAGACCGCATAAACTAACAGAGTGAAGGCCAAGAGACACCACGAAACATTACCAACTATTGCAGCCCCAACTAAACCATGCCCAAGCTTGAAAACAAGCAGCCAACCAAGTAGAATATGAATGGCAAAAACAACCATTGAAATTATGGCCATGACCCAAACTTTGCTCTGAGATTGGAAGAACTTTTCGAGGGGGAAGTTGACGGCGTAAGCAAACAATTGCGGAATCACCCAAATGCAGTACTTCCCGGCAAGATTCGACATTGGATGGCTCTGATGAAGAAGTTTTAGCAGTGGCGACGCGAAAATGTAAATTGGCAACAAAAACAATCCTGTCACACAAGTTATGATCCATGACCTTTGCATGTAGATTCCTAGCATGTTTAACTTCCCTGCTCCAACGGCTTGTCCACATAGTGTCTCAAGAGCACTCCCCATTCCTAGCTGGTTCACATGAACAATTAATTTGGCTCTACAAAGACAGACATGACTATGGAGATGTAAATTGTGGAAACATTCAACCATTTCATTCACCATTTCCAAAATGATAAATGTATTGAAAACATCTTTTCTCTTTTTTTTCCTTTCGTGCTATTTATGAGCGTTACATAAAGTCAGTCTGATTGGCTCCAGATACAAAGAGCGCCCCAAAGAATACCACAATAATAATCTATATAAAATGAAAACTAAAATTATGGATTAAAGGGATGGGAGAAAATAGAAGGCCAAAATAATAAATAACAAAAACGAGCATGTAGCATGTGATTTAGGTTGGCCCTTTGACTGTTAGGTGAAGAAATCATCATAGATTAGTGTATAAATCATGAACTAATCCAACACTAAATTACCATGACAGCAAAGGCAAACCCTTCAATGACACTTTGAACAATTGAAACCGCTGCAAGCTCCAAGTCTCCCAAGTGACCAACAAAAGCAATGGTAGCAAAATTCACAGAAAACTGAGCCAATGAAGTTAGAATTGTAGGCCCTGCTATGTGCCACACCTTCTTAGACTCTTCCCAGCTTTTCTCCCACATTTTTCCCAACTCATCATTCCTTCTTTCACCCATTTTTTGAAGACCCTTTTGGTTGTTCTTGAGATTAATTATTTTTGAAGACCCTTTTGGGATAACTCACTGGCCACTCAAAATGGAGATTAGTGACTGGCTTTAGAGATTTAGAGGTCTAATTAAAGTGTGATTTGATGTTAACAGTTTTTTCACCCATATTTTGAAGACCATTTTGGTTGTTCTTGAGATTAATTATTTTTGAAGACCCTTTTGGGATAAGTCACTCGCCACTCAAAATGGAGATTAGTGACTGGCTTTAGAGATTTAGAGGTCTAATTAAAGTGTGATTTGATGTTAACAGTTCTTTATATAAATCAAAACATAAGTGCACATATGTTTAATTTATTTATTCTACATGTGGGTGATGAGGTGTGTGAGGGAGACTTTTGTGGCTCCAACGTTACAATCACTACAAGGATACTTTAAAACTCATGTACATTCGATGGAGACATTACTACTAATAAAATGAAGTACTAGAATAGTTTCTATATTTTTTTATTTTTTTTGAAGAGAAATCGAAATTTCATTAATCATTAATGATGCAATACATGACCAGACATAAAATTAAACATATTGATTCGCTAATCCTATTTATTCAAACAAACTGTTATTAATTTTACTGTGAATGCGACTGTGAAATTGAAACAGCTTGACAATCAAGGACTACTGTCCACAACGTTGAAACTCATTACAATACACAAACACCACTAGAACCACATAATGAATAATAAAATTTTTCAACAAGGAGAAGAAAACATAAAACTTTCCAATGAGGAGAAGACAAATCAAAGACTTCCAACTGAGGAATAAAAACTAACTATAAAATGAAAAACTAAAGACAAGATCAATTCAACGTGTCGCACAAATCCACGCAACACTATTGATGAAGATGCACTGCAACAAGAGTCGACCAATCTCCACAAATCTTAATGACTAATTCACCAACAATTAAATATTAATGACTTCTTCACCAACAATTGTCGGGCGAAGATATATCAGAGTCCCTTAAACAAGGTCTCGAGTTATTTCATTACACATCAAAAGACATGAATCATGTGAGAGTAGACTTGCTTTATTCCATATAGACACCAAAAATGGTATAACAATGCATGTATTTCAGATGATTTATTGTTCTTATACAAAGAAGTATTTACAGCTTGTTCTTATCTTGCACTTGAACACTAGATGTATAGTCAAAAAAAAGAGAGAAGATTCCAATAGAAGTGGAAAACTAAACACAATGTGTTGATTGTCTTCTTGTTGACATGAACTTGTGATCATTTATGTTAACTCTGTTTCAGGCCTTTCAGTATGGCCTCCCCATTTCCTAATACGTTCCTCTGCTTGAACGGCCTGTAAATAACATGAAAAAAAGTCGCAAATCCATCGAATTGGAATCATATCAAAAAATTATGCATAAAAAATTCATATCGAAAGATGACTTTGAACATATGTTATTCACATTGAAGGTTCTCACCTAATTTTAAATAAATCCAGAGAACACATGTTCAAAATCATTGTTTAGATTTGGCCCGTATTTTAATTCGGATGAGAAGTACTAATCTAGACCAGGCTGGAATTAAAAAAAAAATACTGGAATCTGTTTTATTTTAGGCCAGACATACCTCTTTCAAGTTTTCATTAGATTATAAGAAGGAAAAGTTCATTCTTAAACAACATACCTCTTTTTGCCAGTTAGTTCTGTACAAAATGTACACCAATATCAATGTCTGCACAAAAGCACCAGCAAACATCCCAGCCCAAATTCCCTGTGACATATATATAGAGAACAAGTGAGTCCATTAACATGAAAAAAAAAAAAACTTGCATATTATGTTGTTGATTTTAAACAAGGCTTACCCGCACTCCAATCTTGAACTTAAAGCCGAGTAAGGCGCCAATGGGAAGCCCAAAGACGTAATAACAAATGATGCTTATCAGGGCGATAAGGGATTGCCACCCTGCACCAATTGCTACGCCTGCAAATTATAAAAAATAAAAAAACAAAAACAAAAAAAAAAAAACAAACATGTTCAGCTTGTTCGACGTAGAATTATAAGCAATGGCTGAGTGAGAGAGTGAGAGAGAGGGAGGTACCATGAAGAACTGGTTGGATGCTGTTAAGAAAAATTGTGGCAGCCAAAAGATACTGCAGCTTTGATGTCTCCTTTACAACCGCGGGTTTGTTTGTGAACAATTTGGGGAATTGTTTGCCAGAAGCTAGGATTGCTGAAGTGAAAATAAGTCCGAAAAACAACGATGTCGTAACTGCAACTACTACTGAGAACTTTGCAGCCTTTGGTTGCGAGGCTCCAAGTTCATTTGAGACTCTTACACTGTTAGACAGTTAGAATTGCATAAACAGGAGAAGTATAACTTGTTATATAAAAAAGATATCATGCATGCACAACGTGTAATCCTGAAATTTAGTACAAGAGAAAGATTAATAACCTGACTGCTGCATTGAAACCTAGAGCAACCATTAGCGTCCACATATGCAAATTAGTACTGCAAAATCAGGAAAGCTTGATTAGCTATTGCGGCCGAAATTGTTATAGTTACATCATTTGTCAAACAGCATGAAAATGAGTCTTAATGGTGCTACTTGGTTGTTAGATTTAGTTATAAAGTATATATAGGGGAGGAAATTATTACCAGATTGAGACTGCATCCAATGCGATTTCGGGATTCTTTAGAACGCCGACCAGCAGAATCAATATGGTGTAGTACCAAAGCTCCAAGCTGTAGACGTAAGAATTTTATGTTATAAAGCAATTCAACAGAACCAATCAATTTTCCAATGCTATGCTTTCCATTTCTCCAATATAGATATAAAGGTGAAGGAACTGACCACAACATTACGGCTGATGCAAGTGAAAGCTTTAGAAAGCCAAACAAAGCCTTGAACGCCGCCATAGAGAAGCCAGTCCATGCGTTGGGAAAGTACCCAGAGACCACATAGAGTAACTGAGCCAACACCAGGATTGCCCATGAAATGTTACCCGCTATGGCAGCCCCGACCAAGCCATGTCCAAGCTTGACCACAAGCAACCAAGTAAGCAGTGTGTGAATTCCAAAGACAACTATAGACATTATAGTCATGACCCAAACTTTGCTTTGAGATTGGAAGAACTTTTGGAGGGGAAAATTTAAGGCATATGCAAACAATTGTGGGATCACCCAGACGCAGTACTTCCCCGCAACCTCGGATATATGATCGCCCTGGTGGAGGAGCTTCAGTATTTGTGTTGCAAAGATGTAAATGGGCAACAAAACGAACGCAGTTCCAAATGCTATCACCCATGACCTTTGCATATAGATTCCTAACATTCTGTCCTGTCCTGCTCCCACTGCTTGCCCACATAGTGTCTCCAATGCACTCCCCAGGCCTAGCTGGTTCATATCAACATGTGAGTTGGTGCTCAGCTCCCAATCTCAATCTAGTCTTACAATGCAAATTTTCATGTCATACAATCAAAATCAATGCCAAATAGAAGAATAACTTCTGTTGAACTAAGTGAACAAAAAAGGGACCAACCACTACAACAACATCAACAACAACAACAAAGCCTCAATCCCAAATTAGTTGGCGTCGGCGGCTATATGGATAAAACTCTTCCATTACGCTCGATTTAGCTAACTTAATGGCATGCTTTCCAAATTATTTAGATGTTTCTTAATCAATGCATTCCATGTTGGCCTAGGTCTACTATTTCATTGTCTCATTTCTCAACTTTTCTACTAAGTCGAGTTTTCTAACCGGAGCATTTATAAGCCGTCTTTAGTGTTACTCCTACTTTTCTTTGACTGCCTTTATTTCTTATATTATCTTTACAAGTTTAACCACTCATCCATCTGTCAACACTCTCACCTCCACTACCTAAACTTATGAATTTGTTGTTTCTTTACCGCAATCAAAATCAAGACCAAATAGAACAATCAATTCCATTTTCAAATCTGAAAAAAGTGAAACAAAATGAGTATCATCACAGAAGATTTTAAATCTGAAAATTGAGTTTTGGACTCTAACCAAAATCAAAAACCATGACCATATGATCAAAATGTGAATCAGATTAAAAGCACCCATAACCCCAATATAGATTATTAACAACAGTTATGAATCAAACATCACATTGAGTAATTGATCAATAAATTAGGTATGAACAAATCCAGACTTACCATAACACCAAACGCAAACCCTTCAATGACATTCTGAACAACAGACACTGCAGCGAGTTCTACATCTCCCAAGTGACCCACAAATGCCACTGTAACAAACTCCATTGAAAACTGAGCCACAGCACATAAAATCGCTGGCCCTGCTATGTGCCACATCTTCTTTGCCTCCACCCAGGACTTCTCCCCAATTTTCTTCAACTCATCACTCATTTTTCCACTCCTACTTCTACAAACCCACCAAATCTCTCTACCCATTACAGATTCAATCCAAACAAACAAAACCCAGTTCGCAAAATTTCTTCTTTACATAGCATTAGTGGAAGATCTGATGAACACTGATTGGGAGACCCTGAAAAGTTCAGATTTGGACGAGCAAGTTGAACGCACGTCTGGTACATGTTATAGATGAATTGAATGGACACATTGAGGAATTTCATATGGGTTAGGTAGTTGTTGCGCTGGTTTTTTGCAAGTCTGCTCTATATTTTATTGGGGATTCGTTTGTTTGGTTGGTAGTTTCAACTTTGAATAGCAGAGTGAATTGATAAATGTGAGTTTGTTTGATCTGAGAATCAAACATGCATAGATGTGTTCATACATTTTGTATTAGAGAACATATAGTAAGTAAACTCACGTTGTATGCAGTAGGTTAGTACTGTAAAAAGGAAATCATAAACCAACAACTGGTTGGTCTTAGTGGGGAGAGACTAAGTTTCCCGTAAAAGATATACCTAAGTATGGATTAGTCGATCTGATTAATTCAAAATAAGAAATCAAAAATAAAGGAAATCATATACTATATTATAGAAGATTTGTTACAATTGTTCAGTTTCTATCTTAGTAGAAAACAAAGTCATCTTTGCACAATAATATAAAAATAGCAACCTAATTTATTTGGTTTGAGAAATTTGAGCCAACTTAGACGTCGAATTTGCATAAGAAAGTCTACGAGTGGGAATTACGTCTCTATCATATCAATCTACTTAAACAGAAAAACAATTGTCAACTCACCAATGTCCACCTAATCCTTTGTCACAATTGCTTCTTTGTTTGCTTTTTATGATTCATTGCTTGTTACTGTTTGTTTTTTGTTGAATTTTTCTTTTTTGTCAATCGTTTGTTTTTTGTTGATTTATTTCTAAGCATCAAAAACATAATCTATCAATAGGCAGAATTTTGTGAATGAAGACAAAATCAAATTGACATCAGTTCTGAATAAGTATGATGTATATTAAAGAAGCAATGTTTTTTTTTTGCAAGCCAAGGGCCAAGGTTCATAACTTTTTTTTGATAGGAACAAGGTTCATATCTTATACAATCGGACGAATGTAGCTTGACACTGTACAAGTAATTAATTACAGTTTTTCATGTGGTGCTAGCAGAATCAGACCAGTTTTTCTCTTGGTACAATTTGTGGGACAAAATGAAAATTCATGCAGGAGGGTGCCACAGTAACAGGCACTAGTCGCGACGGAAAGAATCGGGATTGGATAGAAAAGCTTTATTTCATACTCATCTGGCATTCATGGAGTGTGATGTCGCATTGCCATTGCCTCCGATCTTTAGATAAAGAATGGCTCTCTCTCTCTCTCTCTCCTTTCTTTTTATCTTTCTTGCTATTTTAACTGCACCAAACTAGTTCTCCGCAACATTAAGAGAAGATTTATTCAACTTCCGGGACCCGATCAAGCAAGCGGTTCATCTCCTCAGGAAATTCTATCTTTGCTCGATTAGACTTTCCACCAACAACCACAGTTGTTCCATCTTGCAATGCCCATACCTTAAACCAACCAAAATTGAAGTAAGAAAATAAGGGAAGATAGAACAAAAATGTGTTGAAGATGTGTGGACCGAAAGTTAGTCCCACATCGATTAAATATAACTTCAAAACGAAGTGTGTAAGTGATCATCCAAACAACTTCATACCAAATCAAAGAGAAAAATGGCTCCCCATTCTCCAAAACCCTATTAAAAAAAATTGACGAAGATAGTTCTAATCAAATCTCGTTTGTTTTTTGTTCATTCAATAAACAACAGATATAATCAGATTTGTAAAGATTGATCCATCCTTGTTGTGGTGCATTTTCATCAACGGTGTTGCGTGAATTTGTGCGGCTCGCTGGATTGATTTATCTTTAGTTTTTACTCTATAGTTAATTTTATTCCCTAGTTGAAAGTTTTTAATTTGTCTTCTCTTTATTAAAAAGTTTTTAGTTCTTCTCATTGTTGAAAAGTTTTAGGTCTTCTACTTGTTGAAAAATTTGTTATTCGTTTTGTTGTTCTAGTACTTTTGTGTATTGTCATTTGTTTCAACATTGTAGAGAGCAATCTCTGATTGTTAAACTGTTTCAATTTCGAAAAAAAAAACTAAATTAATGGTTGTTTGTTTGCACAAATAGGATTAGCAAATCAATGTACTTGATTCTACGTCTGGCCCTGTATTGAGCCTTGAATGATTAATGAAATTTCGATTTTTCTTGAAAAAATGAAGTATATAAGTGATTAACTCATCTCAACTAGTATCGAAGCCTTTTGAGATAAAACTCACACGTACAAGTTAAAGGTGATTAAGTTGAGGATAGTATCGGTGCTAGCTTAGGAGATTCACGGGCTCGCGCACGCGTGTGAAGTTTACAAGTGATTAACTCATTCCAACTAGTAACGACGCCTTTTGAGATAAAACCCCACACCTAAAGTTGAAAGGTGGTTAAGTTGGGGACAATATCGGTAATAGCGAAGGAGATCCACAAGCCCACGCACACGTGTGCGGCACAGCTGTGAGAATTTGACAAAAGGTAGGAACTAACAAACAGTGGCAAGCCTTTTATATTGAAAGAGCAAGTTCAACATTGATAAAAGAAGTTTTTTACCTGTGAGTGAGATAAAAAACTGATGCATGTTGTGAGCATTAGGGATCCAAATCCAGCATATACAATCGGCACTCCTGGATCAGTCTGATACAAGGGAAGTATAAGCTCGACGTGTCTCATAAGAAGTACCATCCATAATAGAAGTGAATGAATAGAGATTGATAACTGACTATACAAAAGACTCGAAGAACAAATATCTCCAAAAAAATTAAAGAAGAATAAAATCATCACCTTAAGATCAAGACCAGTGCTGCCGATTGCATCCAAAATTATAATTTTCATGCCATTGATATCGATTGGTAATTTTGAATTGGGTCGGCGAATTCCAACAAATTTTCCCTCTTGATCATACAGAACAATTGACTGTAGGTCACGGGCAAGCATCGATCTATTCACCCAAAGATATTGAGAAAAAGTAAGAACTCCATCTCCACTGACAATCACGTAAATGATAAGAGATATCATCAAAGGAAAAACATACATTCCTTTAACGGTAGGTGAATCTGTATTTCCGACTGGCAGGAAGGTTCCAAAAAGTTTCTTGTCTCCACTAAGCTTCAAAGGTGCCATAGGCAGATTGAAAGGTCCTTCATCATCTCTAAGTATTTGGAGAGCTGAAATGCTCCAATCAGTTTGATAAATTGTGATTCCTCCGTACCTTAGTGGATCATTCACACTTATAGTTTTCCGAGTCACTTCTTTTCCATTGAGGTCGAACAATGAAAGATCAGTGTGAAACTGTGACACCTGAGAAACAACCAGAAAAATGGAAAATAGATAGCTACTTATTATAAGAATGAATTCGATTCAAATTGGATGTGGATACCCACAGTTATGAAAAAAAGAAAAAAAAAGAATGATTTCAATTCAAATTGATCTTAAATTATACAAAGCAATCTAGTGCTAACCTCCCCACTATCATAATAGTCCATGTAGAACCTGTTAACATGAACTTCAGTATTGAAATCCTGCGTGGGAGTAGAAAGAAACCCGATTGGATTCAATACATCACCCATAACAAAGTTTAGTCCCTGAGGAACAGTAACCGAGCCTCGGAAACTTCCAGTTGCACTGAGAGTCCCTCCTGCCATTATCAATAGCATTGCTAGATGTACTCCAATCGGTGCGAATCGACCAGCCAGTCCCTTAAATGCATATAGGGATGGTCCTTTTAGAAATACCTATCACGGCATGTGTCAAAACACATCAGTAGCAACTAGCAAAGAAAAAAGATATGCACAAGCGAGGTGCCATGCTACCCAAGTACAAATTGTTAGGAACCGATTTGGTTAGGTGTGACTGTCAGGACAGCCTCTGGGAAGCGCTTTCCGTTTGAACTTTGGATCGACATAGCAACCACAACCACACCCCTCTCTCCAGTTTTTTTTAGGAAAAACAAGCTTTAAGCCTTTAAAATATAACAGCTGCCATTATAGCACACCTTAAAGACTAGTTAGGTGCACCCTAGGAGGCCCAAGTGTTCAACTTGAAAACATGGTTACTGAATGAAGACATCTACAATTGAACTTCTAACTATAAATGACAAATAACATAATCATAAGAGGTCAAGCATGCTTTTTAGCCATCATATGCATTCTACGAATGTTTTTCTTTTCGATCTACTACTATCTACTTAAGTATAACATTTACTAAAAGGTACCTCATATCCAGCACCCATTAGAATGACGCCCAAATCACGAACTGAAGCTCGAGGTAGAGAGTCATTGAATTCCTGTTTTCTGATAGACTCAGATGTATTCAAGTAATTCCATCTGCAGATATCCATTGATTCCCATTAAGTAAAACTTCTCCAACTCATTCCTGTTGAAGTCGACAAGATGAGGTTTTAGAGGAAATCAGACCTTCGTGCAACCTTAACAAGAGGAATCTGAGTCATATAAGTACAAGCCATAAGTGAAGCGGCAAGGAGAACTAACAGTCCTAAGAATATAGGAGATGAGAACATGTGATCAAATCCAAGCCCAAGAACCCATCTCCAAGTGAAGAATCCAAAGACGGGATTCTCTTCGGGGTACTTCTCGAAATAAAAATCAGGCGTCTCCCCTTGTTCAATTACAGTCCCTGCCAAACAAAAGCATACAGATTACAGACTAAACAAACCCTTCAACAACATTGCAGGTAGAACATATAAAAAACACCACAACACCCAATAAAAAGTAAATGATTCAAAGAGAGGACCTTCCTTACTGTTTTCATAGCCACTAGGGGGCAAGAAGAGAGGAAGGACGAAATTCAAATGTCAACCGGCAAACACACCAAAAAAAATAAAAACGAATGACCTGTTGATGAAGAAGATATAACAGTTGCTCAATTCCCAACTATAGATATCATTATCAAATCAACAGCCACAACTATCATCGCAAATTAGTAAAGAGATGTAAGCACATTATATCAAAATTCATACTCTCCAATACCCAATATCTTCCATATCACATCACTAGAAATCGATTTCCCAACAAACTATTTAGTTTGAGTTCCATTCCTGATTAATCATCAAAAAAAATAAAAAATCTTCAAATAGGCTCAATTCCAAATTAGATGGTGTAAGCTACATAGATCAAACTCTTCTGCCGCTTGATTTGGTGCACTTAATGACTTGCTTTTCAAATTCTGTAAAAATGCTTCTTAATCAATGAATCTCAAGTTAGCTAAGGTCACTCTTTACCACATCAAGGGCATTTATTTGCGTCTTTCGAGGTGTTCAAAGCACTGCAACTGCCCTTCTTTAATCTTTTAAGTCAATTAGTGTTAGTACTACTTTTCTTATAATATGTTTAACCACATATCTTCATAAGTATTAATTGTTTCAAAATCAAAAGCCTAATTACCAAATTAAACAAAATCCTTCAAACCTAAGAAAACAATCAAACATACCAAGAGCCATGAGAGCCGCAACAGAGCCCATTTCCCCAATCGCCAAAGATAGATTCGACAAAACCCCCAAAACCCTCTTCGGAACCTTCTTCAGCAACTTCAACAGCTGAACCGAATCCGACTTCTCGACCAAAGTTTCTACCTTTCCATTGTCTTCGGAGAGTACGATCTTGTTCTGCACGAGCTTCTTCTTGTTCTTCTTCTCGTGACTCTGTGTGGTCTTGAGCTCGCAAACGATTCTGCCATTGAAGCACATCTTCATGTTGAAGATGGGTTGGAGAGGAGGAGTTGAAGGAATGAAGAGTGAATGGAATCGGCGATGAGAGGTCGATGTAGGGTTTAAGGACTCCATTAACGAAGCTCTGTTCATGAGCTTTTCCACTGTCCAGTGTCTACTCTGCAGTTTCAGATAAGGCGAAGAAGAAGATATTTTTGTGGATATAATTTGGTAAAGCCCAGGCCCATGGACAATAAGGTCCATGAGACCATGACATTATTATTGATTCATGCAATTTCTTCAAGGCACCCAAAATCAATCATAAAAAAAACAATGTGTTTTATATATTTCCTGTAGCTTCACTAAATTACTCAACTGCAATATCAAAAACCATATTACGTATAAATACCAAATGAAAAAAAAATAGTCTCGGAGAAAGCTTTTGAATGGTTGATGAATGAGCCTAACTTTGTTAGAGCATCCAGTATAATTTGTTTACTCATGGGCATGGGTGATTTTGTGTCACACAAGGTACTCAGTGAAATCTCCCAAAAAAAGAAATCTACATATTTTATTTATAAAGATGTGATTTTGTAGATTGAGTTGGGTTTTGGGGGTTTTAGGTGCATTGCATGACAATCCAAAGTAAGTTATATATATATACTAGTTTTGCCAACGTGTTTCGCACGTATGAACCCGCGAGTGTATAATTAATTTAAAAAAAAAATTAAAGTAATGTTTCTTGTTCGAAAAAAAGAAATTGAACAAATTATATGAATAACTTTAGTATAAACTCTATACTATTCTAAATCCACAATGATATGATTAAAAGATAGCTTCATATGCTTTGAATGAAATAAATCAAACAAATAACTTCAATTCGAGTACAAATATTACAACACTACAAACACGTATTTATGCATGTAGCTTTAATTTTCACACATGGTTATAAAAGCTCACCAAAAGAAAGCAAGAAAAACAAGTTGAGCATTCCTTTTATTTTGGAGTTAAAATAAGACGTGAGAACAATCTTGCCAGTTGTAGAAGAGTTGTGAGGTGCAACTACACTTCCATTACTGTCACTTCCTACAGGTTAAGCCTAACAAAATTACAAAATGTTAAACCAAAGAAAACGCCACGATTTATAAATCTATTAAACCAAAGGAATATAATCAACTAATTAAGAAGGTAGTATCATTATCTCCATACTGATCCAACACCAAATAAGTCAAATGATGCAAGTATATATAGCAATAGATGGGGACTAATAATTAACATCATCTGCTTTCCATCCTGAAAGATACATTCCACTAACAATAAATCTTCATAAGAAATATACTTTTAAATGGAATTTATGCAAAAAAAAATCACCAAAACAACCTACTCATAGAAAGTAAAATGCTTATATTTAATTAAAGGGTATATAAATCGTTTGAATATTTAAACTACGTGAAACTCTTGATTTAAAACAAAAGTAGATAGCCCGATCACCATGATATATACTTTCCCGAATTAATCATTCACTATTTTAATCCTCAAAGACTGTTTGATAAATTCCAACATGTTAGAGATAAAAAAATTTCTAATCTAAATTCAGCTGACCCTCAACTAATAATAAGGTTTACAAGTCATTCAGTTTAAAGAGAAGAGGTAAGGTATATCTAGTCCACTATCCCTTACAATTTCTTCAAAGCATGCACCCGCCTACTCAAATTGAGTAAGGAAAGCTTGAAAAAATATAATTAACCAGGATGTTCAATTAATTATTCCCTAATTTCATAAGAGGAAAAAAATAAAGACACGAGTAGGATAAGACACGTGTAGGGTGGCGATGAAAACCCACAATCTATAAAAGGCAAAGCTCAGTTGAGCAAATCAAGAATTGGTACTCTTTCCCGCCCATGTCAAATAGAAGAGATTAGGATTCTTGAAGACAGAGGAACCCGAAATTTAGACAAAGGTACGTGATTATGTTTTCTAACCAAGGTATCCTATTGTTTTTGAATGATCTGTTAATATTGAGAGCAAGTTAATTTAGCATATTCTATGTATGCGTTGAAGTGATTTTTAGCAAGTATCATATGTGTATTTCATAATTGGAAAGTGTATATTTGCTATTAGGAAAGAACATGTAGAAAAGGGTGTGCTTGGGTTTCTAATTTGGGTATGGTAACTTTGTATATATGTTCAACATTGGCTTGTAGCCGTGATTTTTCATTTGCAGGTGATTCCGGTTCTAGAAGACGGGAATTTTCGACAAGGTATGTTTTTCTAGGGTTTGGTTTGTTCTAAATCCGAAATGTTCTTTATTGAGAACCCATCCATGTCCAGCATGAATTATATGACTTGTTGCATTGTAAGTAATCTCATCAGGGTCAACTCCCTTGTTCACCATGTCCAAAACCATCATCAAAGGTTTCATCCTTTCTCCACTGTTCCACAAGCCACTGATCATTGCGTTATATGATCTGACATTGGGTGGACATGCACCCAGTACTACCAAGTTTCTCAAACACCTCCAACGCCTGGTTGGCGTTTCCATTCTTGCATAGAGTAGCTAGATAAAATCGAGTTGTAATTTGATGTTATCGGGAGCGCATCCATTAGAGAGCATGTAGGTCAAGAAATGCTACTGCTTTATACAACCTCCCCTCTTTGCATAAAGCAGAGATGAACTGGTCACAAGTCGTAACTATAAGAATCTGGCTTTAATCCTTTCTCCATCATATATAACCTTCAAGACATGCTACATATAATATATCAACCTTCAAGAAATGCTACTGTTTTATCCAACCTCCCATCTTTAGAGAAGAGTGGCTGCAGTTTAGTTGGGATCTAAAGAGTTCAAGGCGTGGAGTTGGCCAGACTTGGTTGGTAACTGGAGCAGGCTAAGATAGTATATATCATGTGATGGGAATTTCAAATTTGGACACTTGGTAGGTGTCAAGCTCTCCTTTTTGTGCTCAGGTGCAATCTTTCACTCTTGACATTCTTTATGATATAATTGGGTTCACGTTAAGGAATGTGATGGGGCTGCAAGTCTTGGCACCGACAACAACCTTGCCTTTCTCTTTTACATCGGTTACTGCCCACGTTCGGTAACTGAGTACGGAGAGAGAAGGGACCCCGATGAGGGATCAAGTTGTTGTTGGTGGCAGCTTGTGCTTTGAAGAGATGACTTTGAGGCTTGGGTGGATTCACTTGTATATAAATACTTATTATAACTATATTTTTTGTATCAGAATGTGGAACAAAATTCCCATTCTATTTTGTGAAGTAATACAAATATCTCTTTCTAATAAAAAAAAAAAGCATTGAGCACAATGATATCTTGTGAATGCTTTGATGATGGTTTTGTGCTCCTTAAATGAGATACCTTGCATTAATTTCTTCCACATGGAGAGTTAGAGTGGATCCAAACCAAACTGCTTCGCAAAGGGATTCAAACAAAGCTTCACGCTTCACGCTTCAATAAGCTTTCCTTAACTGGGGGGACATTTTTATATGGCTTTCCATATAAATATGGCTACCTTTCGAGGTATCTTTAATTTTCACAAACATCTAAACCGTTGTACCTCAATCCTCTTTTTTCTACAAGATCCTCTAGCCTGACGACGACATAGTTCCCCTTCCCTTTTGAGAAGTCTTGCGCCCTTAATATATCCTGACTTAGTAGAATATTTGCCATTCGAGTATATGGGAAAAGACGCTACTACTGAGCCATAGCAAACTCTGAACCAGTTTCTATATATTCATGTTAAGAACAATACCTGATATATATATATATATATATATATATATATATATATATATATATATATATATATATATATATATCTATATGTGTGTGTGTGTGTGTGTGTGCGTGTGTGTGTGTGTATGTATGTATGTATGTATGTATGTATGTTGTTGAGCCATAGCAACCTCTGAGAGTGACGATGGAGGTTGGGAGCGACGGAGTTGCGGTGATCAAGATGCTCAATCCTCCTGTCAATGCTCAATTCTTCGTTTTATTTAATCTTGGTTTTTGAGGATTTGGCGATGAATTAGGGTTTTGGGTCTTCTTTACCAAGTATGTGGACTTGAAGTTGTCTCATTCATTGATTGGTTGCTGGGTTGCAGTTTTGGCGCGGTTGAAGGAAAAGTATGTTGAAGTGATGAGGAGTGATGATGTTAAAGCTATTGTTCTGACCGGTGAGTTTCAGTTAGACCTGGGCTGTAGCTAATTATAATTAGCTTGGTGAGATCTGTTAACTGATCGGGTTTAGATCAACATGTAAGGGTAATGGATCACATGATACCTTGAGTGACACAAAACACTTCTAGCAAGAGATGCTAAATGGGTTGACATGATTTTATTTATTTATTATTGTAAAGAATGGGTTGCCATTATTAAAATTTAAACATGATAACCCATTTGCAACTTGTTTAACAATTTTAAGTTAATATTATTACTAATTTTAAAAATCTAAATAATATTAGGTCTGGGTATGAATAATGATTCATAGAAATACCATTATTACTTGAAATTCAAATGGTTTAGGTAAAGAATAGTAGGTCTGCAATAGAAAGACAAGTTTGATGAATGTAAGATTGTGAATCTAAGGGTTCAAGTAATATGATTATTAAAATTGCTTGAAATCTTATCACAATTTAGGTTAGAGGATTCATCAATGACTTAATTTTCAATACCCGACCAACGATTAATTCTATTTTTACTCTGAAATATTATAGAAATTTCATAAGTTTAAGTACTCAATTCGAGTGATGAGTTAGTTTAAACTAGATCAGGAAAGAATATTCATTTCCCAGAATTGACAACTCATGTGGTTAACTAAATGAAACCAATAGTTCTCAATAGTTAATTGAGATTTGGTTATCATTGAATAAGATCAGAAGTAATGAGTAATGTCAAGCAGTGGCTTGATAATGTGAAAGATATTATGAAAACCATAAATACTCACTGGAGCTCGTGCTATGTTTATCAATGGAGAAAATAGAATTGTTGAATTCTATTGTAATGAAATTGTCATTGTGTTGACAATGATGAAAGTATAAAAGGAGTTGAAGACTTAACAAAGGCACAAGCATTATCGTAGAGTTATACAAACTCTGACGATAAATTGGTGAATACCAAAGATTATAAATGCAAATGCTAAGTATCAACTAGTGTTAGCCATGACCCGAACTCGCCCCACTTGTATCCATACTCATCACTGATCAATAGACTTTTTTTTTTTTGTCAACAATCAATTGCCTTTTTTGTATGTGGAAGAACGGGCTCCTCATTAATCCTGCTGGACTAAGATTATGAAAGATTTTTAAATTTAGATAAAGAAAGACATGATTGTAGATAAATATACATTTGAAATCTACAACTGTTCTAGAAACTGACATATATCACGATTACTAGATTAATCAAATCCAAATGGGTATTAGAAAAGAATTAAAGATCCTTATATGCGCTTGTTCAGTATTTATAAACACTAGTGCTCTCCTTGAGACACGATTGATCAATCTTTCACAGATTTTCCTCTTATATTAGTTTCCACGATTTCACATTAATGCTTGCGTTTCTTCCTCACCATTATATTCACTACAAAAATATGGTGGAATAGCAACAAACTTTAGTGACAAACACAAATCTGTTGCTATACTACAACAAATTACCAACAAATCATCGACAAATAACAAGTTTGACCCATTTGACTAAAAACTAACAAATTAAGGACAGATCTGTGACAAACACTTAGCAACAGACCACTAGTAGTCACAAATCTGTAGCTAACCTTTGGCGCCAATTCTTCCCGCTTATATATTCTGTCAGTAAAATTAGCGACAGATTAGAGACACACCTCGAGATACCCATTCATACGCGTGGACATCAATTTGGCCTTAGATGCATATAGTGACATATAACCATTTGTCGTTAATGTAACGACCTAAATATTCTTCGACCCATTTTCAAAGTATTTTATTAATTTTATATTAAAATATGCGAACAAATGAGATTGTTACACAAAATTGATCTTAACAAGACTTGGATTAAGTGAAAATAGTTTTGATTGGGCTTAACGAGGAAATTGGGCCCATATGGGTATTTACGTAATTTTGGGTTAAATTGGTGAAAAACCCTAACTATATAAGGATAAGTTGTAAACCCTAGTCACCCTAGTTGTTGTTTCAACAAACTTGGAGAGGGAGGAGAAGAGGAGGAGGTTTGAGCATCCAAGGGAGGTAATTTTTGGTGGTTTTTCTTTGGTCTTCTTTCTTTTTTTTCTTTCTTTTCTTCTTTCTTTTTCCTTTCTTTTCTTCTTTCTTTTTCCTTTCTTTTCTTCCTTTCTTCTTCGTTGGGTTGGTCGAATTGAGGAAGAGGAAAGGGGGGCGGCGCCACCAGCGTCGCCGGAGGAGACAGCGGCGGCGCATTGCGCTCACTCGCTGCGCGCCGCAATGGCGAAAGGAGGGGGCGGGCTTGGCCACCCCCTGAAGCCGAGAGAGGAAGAGGGAGTGGCTTTGCCCCCCTTCTTCCATCACCACCACCACCACCACCGCCACGGCCTGGTCGGGCGGCATGGGGTGGGGTCCCCAAAGGTCGGCGAGCACTGGGGACCACCCTCGGATCTCGATCCGAGGGTTGGGGTGGGTGGGGGGAAACCCCCACCCCGTGGTGACGAAACGCAGGGGCGCCCCTGCGTCCCTGCGTTTCGGTCCCAGGGGCAGACAGGCCCCTGGACCAGTTCCTGGGACCCGCCTCGGCCCCCTGGGGGTTTGACTGTTGACCGGGGGCCGAAACGTCCCCGGTCAACCAAACAAAAATGGAACGCACCTGCCCAAAAAAAATAAATAAAATAAAATAAAATAAAATAAAATAAAATAAAATAGGATAAACTTACGGTGGGCGTCGACAACCTCGACAAAGCCCTTAATGGCACATCACGTGGGACCCACACCATTTGGGTTCCCAAAAGTGAATTTAAAAATTAGATTATACAACTTCAAATTTAGTAAAAATTCTTATATAAAATTGAATAAATTGCGTAGATTCGCGAGGCGGTTCACGTGGGACCCCAAACGTGCGAGGAGTCGGCATTGGCGTCGCGACGGGTCCAGGTAAGTGGGGAGCTTCGCTCATGCATTAAATATGGCTTGATTATTAGATAATTAGGAATGCATGTTTTGAATTAACGACTTGGGAATGGGTTGCGTCGTGATATTGGTTTGGATCTCTATTATCTATGGAATTGTGAATACATTGTCTTGCCTCGTTATGTTATTCGGTGCCCCAGAGTGTGTGGTAGTTAACCACCGAGGGCCAAAGACACCCCAGAGTGTGTGGTAGTTAACCACCGAGGGTTTGCTTGACTAATTGAATGCATAAGGTGAATTATTTGAGTGTAAGGGTTTGGAGTTCCATCCTTTGCTACTTGATGATTCTTTGAGACGTGTAGCGGTGACGGCTTGGATGAATTTATCTTTGTTTTGGTGCGATTATCTAGAGGGCGTAACGGCCATTACGTTTCCACTGATTATTGTACCAATTCGAAAATAGATGATTCGGTCACCGGATCCTTACCAATATCTAGTTCGCATTGAATGGAACAACGGCTTATATTAATATTTATATCTATCGCATTTTATTTAAATCTTTCGTGTGATTTTATTTATATGTCATGTTTTAATTTATAAATGAAATGTGATGAATATTATTATGCTTGACATATATGAATGTTTATCAAAAGTGTTGTGAAACTGTTAGGCTTATATGTCTAGTATGGTGATTGAAATACAAATTGAAATATTGATATATAAAATTATTGAATATCTAAATTAGATGTGGAAATAATATTTAGATATTTCTTCTTAGAATATAATTCCATTTTCCTAACTACGATGAGCATAAACCATATATATTTAATTGGTTCGAAATATGTGTTAAATGATTATGCTTATAAGTTGGTTTTGATTTACATGTGTTCAGTTATTACATGTTGTGTTATGCGTATGGATTGGATGTCATGTAGTATTTGCATGAGTACTAGGTAGTACTTGCGTATTTAATGTTTGAGCGAATTTTTCCTCTTATTGAGCATCGTTGGTTCTTTAGCTCACCCCACTCTACCACAGGTCCCTCCACCAGCACGATAGACAAGAAAGGCAAGGGAAAGGATTTATCTTGAAGTGCCTTCATATGTGAGACTCATATAATACTAGATATTTTTTTATTAATCATTTTGTAAATCTCGTACGTGGGTTATAGCTTGAGAATTAGTTAATGGGTAGTTTTGAACCTTTATAATTTTAATTTGAGGTTGTATGAGATATTTAATATTAAAGATGATTTATATTAGTATGATATTCAGGTTATATGGTTTTGTTGTGATTATTTATCACACATTGTTTAATATATATATATATATATATTGTTTAGAATGATTATTCCGCAGGTTATTTAGGCGTGCCAAGTCGTTATTTGGGCCTGGTTCAGGTATCGGGTCTAAGTAACAGTTTGGGCCGGGCGACCCGACCCTAGGTCGGGGGAGGGTCGTCACAGTTAATTTGACTCAAAAAAAAAACGACTCTCTTGTTTGAAACCATCTTCAAAGAAGCTAAAAAAATCCCTAAAAACTCCTCTGCACTCCTCGCACTCCTCTGCTCACCTCCATGGCGACCTTAAGCTCCTCCATCTTCTCTCCTCCATGAAAACCATCTCCTCCTTCTCTCCTCCGTCTCTCCTCCGTCGCCTACCCTATATTCCATCGCCTACCCTCTGCTCCATCACAATTGCTTCTTATGCCGCTGTCGAGCAACACATGACCGAATCGATCCTTTCAACCTCTCTTTCATTTTTTCGATTTTCGAAGATTCTGATCTATACAGGTTCGATTTCATTGATCGGTTCCCTCTTTGTTCTCACATTTTCCCTCATCCGAGATTTCTAGGGTGGTGATCATTTCTTCAGATCAGTTTTTGTTTTGGTCGATTCGTGTGGAAATATTTGTTCTTTCTTCAGATTGTTGATTTCTTTATAGGTTTGGTGATTTTGAGTGGAGTTTTGATTTGATTTTTGTTTGTTGAACAGGTTGTTGGCGGTGTGAGGGCTTCGTTGTCGACTGATTTAGGGTTCTATATTACTTGGTATGAATTTTTTCTTAGTATTTGCATCGATTGTTAAGGGTTTAATGCAGTTTTATGTGTTGTTTCTTCTTTGTTGGATTTGTTGTGGATCTGATGGATTGGAGAGAAATTAATGTGTTTGTTGTCGTTGTTGTTTTTGTGGGTTTTTTTTTTGGTTAAATGATTGGCACTACATTTTTTTTTTGGAAGGAAGATCCCTCCATTTTGTTGTGAGACTTCTTTATGTGCCATGAGGATTCTATTGGCACTAAACCCACACATTGCTCTCCTTTATGATGAAACGTCTATGGTGGCCTAGAAAGTGTTCAGCGAGTCCCTTGCACTGCGATGGCGCGATGGCACGATGAGGACCTTTTTCTTATAAGATAAAAAAAATCTTTGCAATTAGCTATTATCCTCGAGTATAAATTTTTTTTTGAGAAAAATTATTAGTAATATTAAACCAAGTTTCAAATTTCACTCTCTTGCTTTTATTTGCTTTGGGTACTTTGGCATGATAGAAATAAACATTAGAAGTGTTGAGAACCAGAAAAATTCAGTTTGACCTTTAGAAATTGCCAATGCTAATGGATTAATTTATTGTGTGCGATTTGCTTCGTGATTTAGGATTATCTAGATTAAGGTACATTTTGTTCTTGACGGTATACTCATAGAGAGGACTCCTGGTTCTATACAATTACACAAACATTTTTATGTACTAGCTGTTATCAACAGATTTTGACATTATCCTCGTAGGGCATTGGAAACTCAAATAAGGAACAATCAACAAATACAACTGATCAAACTAGAGGCAAAAACGAAGGGAATAAACAAAACCTTATGAACCTCAATTATAGGTCAATGAACTTTTCTTTCTTTAAATATACACTTAGTAGCTTATGAACCTTATGTGCATTTCCCTAAAACTAGACAATAAAATAAAAGCTCCCGATGAAGGCCGAAACAAAGGAATTTGGATCTGCGAAACTCAATCCCGGAGAGCGTAGCTCCGGGGACAACTGTAGAGCACGAAACGCCATTTCCGAAAAGGTATTATAATAATCAATCGGATTCCTAGATCAAAAGTTACGGTCCCACAAAGTATCTATAACTGCCTGACATCAGAAAAAGAGAGTGGTTACTATAAAGAACTAAAGTCGGACATTTTATATTCCTTGCTCATTATAAAATGATGTCATATTCAGCAAGACAAGTGCATCGGGACCCATTTTTGCCCCTTTCATAGGAACCTTTTAGTTTTGAGGATGAATGTTTCACTTGTTCTTTATGCACTATTATATTAAAAATTAATAAATGTACGCATTGTTGTTTAACTTATTGATTCACAAGCATATATAGAACTTATTGGACTCATTTGTGGTTAATACAATAATTTAATAAATGTATGCATGGTTTAACTTATTGCTAGTAAATGAAAAACTTGCAATTGTGAAGGAAAAAATAAGAGTTGCATGCCTTTTTAATCTTATTAATTATATTTGCATTGATATGTACAATGACATGTTCAAATTGTTTGTTTGTTTGTTTGTGCATTTCAATTAAATTGATTTGTAATTGAGTTATTGCTCATTCTTATATTTTTTATGAATTTCGATTATCATTTACTAGCTAGCTATATGTAAATTTTCAAGACTGTTATATTAGAAATGGATGAATATTTGGATAATTTTAAAGTATTGGAAACTAAAGGAATTTATATAGTTAATTATTTGGAATTGATAGAATTTATCTATTGATAGGCGGTAAAATTTAGGATTGAGATGTCAACTAATCGAGAATGGATGTATAGCCGTATCGAAAACGGGTACACTCGATCCGAGTTCATTAACGGCATAAATGAGTTGATAGCATACGCTAAGGTGCACTGTAGGACATTTGAAACTGAGGGAACGACTTTTGGTTGATGATGACGAGTTTATGTCGCAACTAATGCCGCCTCCGCGACCACCGCCATCTCATGAATGATTTGTTGTTGTACTTTTTTTGTGGAACGTGGTTCATTTTGTAGGAACTTAAAGTGGTTCCCTTTTTTTGGTTCAGTTTTTTGGTTTTGCCATTGTCATGGTTGTTTCTACTAATGGTGTCAATGGCAGCTCTCTTACGACCTTTATGAAGGGAGAGTAGCACAGGGTCCACTCAAAGGAGCACGAGTTATGTTTAAGGTAAATTCTATTGTGCTTCATTTTTATTTTTCTTAAGAGAATTCAATTGTAAGAGTTTATATTCATGATAGGCATCGGTTGCGGTATTTTTCTTTTAATAATACGTTGTATATTTTTTTCATTTTGTGTTGTTTGTTAGGGATTCTCTCCATCGCTCTCCTGCTCGCCCTCCCCCACGATTTGGCTTTGCTCCCTCTAGTTGGATCTCCCTTTTGAAAAGGTGCAAATCTCATACTTCTCTTCTTTTACTTTTTTGTTTGATTTCTTGGGGTTAGGGTTTTGGTGTATGATCTGATTTTTTAGAAATATGATAGTGTGTGTGGGTATGTTAGGTTTTGTATTGGTTCGTAGTGGTAGTGCATTGCCTTGTGATATCTATTTTAGCAATGCCAGGCCTAGGTGTTTCAGCTTGTGCCATTGTGTTGTCTTGTACGTTTGTTCTTCTCTTGTTCTTTGTGTTATTCTCTTATCCAATTATTTGAGGATTTGATGTAAGGAGTAAGAGTGCGCTGACATGTCCTATAGACTATAGGTTTCATCTTTGTTCTTGCTTTTCTAATTAGGGACTAGTATTACCAATTTATTCCCGAAAGAGGTCAAAACTATTGCATAATAGATCATTTGAGTTTTGGAGTAGTATTCAAGTCTCCCAAGGCTATTACAAGCTCGTATTCGTAATGTGAACAAACATAACCAAAAATATTATTTAGTTTGGTAGTTAAGTATGATGGATCATGGATCGCCTACATAGTCTGGTTTCGCTTGAATCCGTGTGTTGATTTAGATTTCGAATCGATTGAGTTGTTCAGTGATTTTGAGTTCCTATCATCGTAGATCGATTGAAAAAAATGATGGAAATGTTGATTCGGATCATTCTTAGGGATTTTGATTACAATTTGTGTCCTTTTGTTTTATGTGGCATTGTGTTTTGGTTATTTAGTATTTTAGTGTTTTGATTTCGGAGGTTTTGTGGATTTTTTATGTTAGCTTTATTGATTAGGGTTTCTAATCTTGGAATTTTTTTAGGGTTTTAGTTGGTGGTGTTGTATAGATTATATTGTTATACTATCTGCTGAAATGGTTTGATAGATTATGGTTGAAGTTTGGAATTTTTTTAGGATTTAGATGATCACTAGCATGAAGAAGTAATCTTGATCTCCTACTGAATCTATTTTTAAAAATTTTTGCAATATGTGTAGGTGTGGCATTGTTGTATGGATTTCATTTCTGATAATAATGTATAAAATTTGTGCTTTTTGAGTAGAACAATTGAGCCATATGTGCAAGGTGAACTCTTCTTATTTTTAGGACTTGGATAGACATTATTGAAGTAATTGAACTCTTCGAGAGTGAAACTGTTCATCGATTGATAAAGCAGAACTGATACTAGTGAGAAAGTGCTTCTTCGAAACTCAACTTGTTCATTATGTTTTTAATTTATTAAACTCTTTTCAAATCTCAAATATATATATATATATTGGCGAGGATTATATTGTCTCTGTTTTGGTGGTTCTCACATTTAGATAACCTAGATTTGATCATTTGTAAAGTAACTAAAGTTCAAGAGGGAGAGGAACCAAACAAGGTGGAAGAATCTATTTTATTGGACGTTTTCACGCATCTAGATGGAAGCGCTTGTTGGGTTTGCGGCGAGATGGAAGAATCTATTTTATTGGGTGCCTACTATAAATAGCTTTTCCTATTTAGTGAGCAGTGTGCGGTTGTATTTGAATCTATGTCAAACATTTTACTTCTAATTTACATGCTGCTTTTTTGGGGTGGCTGGACTAGTTGCTCCACTAAGAAGTATTGTTTTGGTTTTCTTCTTTTGATGTCTATTCATTCTTACTTCTTGTTAGAGAATCATATATAGATTCATTCTACCTAGCTCCTTAAACTTTGTTACTTTGGGCGTGCATGCCTACATGCTTATAAAAAGAAAGGAAACAAAAAAAGTAGAATTTGTTAGTTTGTCATGTTGTAGGTGTGCACTTTATTTAATTATTATTTTTTAGATTATACTTGCAAAGAGTAATCTTGTTGTAACACATGAAAATATGCTAACCCCTCTGGTCAGTCCATTATCTTGAATTGAGGAATAAGCTTTGTAGAAAAACAAAAGACAACTTGCCTTTGATCAAGTGAAGTCTACAATCGGTAGAGTACATGGGTGGAATGATGATATTACAATTGGAATATCTGAAGTTGTTTAAGTGATTGGGTTGGGGGCGCAGGTAAGGTTAGTAGCCATATGGCCCATATATGTACTATCTTAAGAATTTATTTGCTATTGCGCTCTAGAGTTCTCAATGGTTGGAATGAACTTCCAGAGTTTGGATGAAAATTTTTTCTTCTAAGATCTTTTCTTTTCTTTCATTTTCTTCTAAGTTCATTGACTGTGATGATGAAAATTTTTTTAATTTAGTGTTTGGATGAATATTGGACAAAAATATGAGGTATGGGGGACCATTTTGTGTGAAAGCTTGGATCTGCTCTTTGTTTGGTGTCGAGTCCAAATTCACCATTGGTGTTGAATTCTTCAAGAGAGACACATTGATGATTCAGTCATCAAGTCTCATATTTGAAGAAATGTGACTAAGAGGTTTGATCTGTTCTTTTTTCTTTTACTATTTATATGATTTGTCTTGTCATCTTCTTTCTCAATTTCTTCGATCGTTTTCAGATTCATTGTTATGTGAATAAAATTAAGTATGGGTTTATATTTTCAACTTGGATATTGTAGGGAATGATAGAAATTATACCTCATGCAGATTAAGTATGTGAATAAAATTACCTAGATCATTTGCCTATGCAAGGGTGAGTGTTTTAGTTTCATGCAAATTTAACATTCGCCATCGATTTTTAAACATTCGTCTTCATCTTTAAGTATTATTTACTTGGTAGAGTGTTTTATTTATGCATATGTAAGCAAATTATAATACATTTTCGAGGTTCAATGTCGTCGTTGCATAGCTATCTTGAGTCATATTAATTTGTTTGCTATTGCTTTTTGGCAGTGATGTCTGCTGCCAGGGTCTAATTTTTGGACCAACTTGGGTAACAATTCCGGACAATCAAACGAGTGTTTTTCGACGAAGACTTTGATGGGTTCAATGTTGGTATGTCAATCTAGCTCCATTAGAGTCAAATTTTGTTTCGGAGGAGTTTTGGTGGGATTTTTAGCGCCAAGAACATGGGATAAAACCTTGTTTTAGACTTGCTGAAATTTGACAGAGTATAAAAATTGTTTCTAATAGGCAAGTTGGGGTGTCAATTTGAGACATCAAATGAGGTTCAAAATACTTGTGAATAGGTTCATTTGAATCTTTGTATAACCTACTTTGATGATCAATAAAGATTGTGGCCATTGGAATTTGTTTGATCAATGAAAAACAAGGTAGTACATAGCCTGTTGATATAGTCCAAAACTGTCCTATTATAACAGTTGCAACGTAGCAACTTGAGATGATAATTTGAATAGGCATTTGTTATCCAAATTAGTTAAGGTTGAACCTGTTGGAATCCTTGTATATCCATGAATTAGGTTGTTGTCTATTTGGTTGAGTTTATGTATACTTTGGCATTTGTTGTTTCATTTTTTCTAAAGTTTCATTCATTAGCATTATATCATCAATTAATTGAACAATTTAAATGCAATGCGGGTTTTTTTTTATCCAAGCGATAATTGGAGAAAGGCATTAGAATTTAGATGGTTTGAGATTAGTTGGAGTGGAAGTGTATGTGGTGAATGTTGTTTTTAATGGAAGTGTTAATGCAAGGAGAGAGATCACATAGGGGCAAAGACTGAGATTTGAGAGGCATCATTGAGTAGGCATTGTATGTATTTTATTTTCATTCACCTATTTAATTATCGGTAGGCATAGAAAAAATGAATTAAACATAATATGGGTCTTAAGACCAAAGAAAATTGGGTTAAGTTAAGTAAAGTGCTTCTAGAATAACATATAATCAAAGACATTTCTTTAAAGTTGAATAACTAAATATAAGAAGACCTCTATTAAATTGCCTATCTTTTGTTGTTCTTCTAAATTCTAAAATAACCTTCTTTGCTTTTGCAGGCTACAATACTTGACATTGGTTATAACTGCAACAGTGTGTTGTTGGATGCAACTGTGTGTTGTTGGATGATGTAAGTCCTTACTTTCTAATATGTTGTAGCTACAATTTAAAAAAAAAAAAAAAAAAAAGCGCCACGATTACACTTCTTTGTGTTGATTCCAGACATTACATGCCTTAAGTGAAAGTGAGCTTGATTTTTGCCTTTGATACCATGCTTGTTACACCCTTATATTTGTGGAGTAGAAATCCAACTATGTATGTCATGGTAATAGAAAAAGAATCGATACAATAGTTTGGTGCCTATTGCTTCAAATTATACATTGGTTCAGATTATGAACATTTTGATCGATCAATCCGTGTTGGTTGTTGCAGGTAAAGAGGGCGAGGGCCGAGCGGGAGGCTCTAAGAGCATTGTCTCGCTACCAATGAACAATTCCATGATGACGATGATCTATTTTGGCATCCCTTGAAGGAATTATATATGGTTTAATTCATGCTTTCTCTTCCTTCAGTTGCGAACTACTTGATGTAATATTTGTCTAATAATATAGTGTCAAAATTGTTCATTGAACTTCAAATTGTACGTTTTCCTTGCCAATTACCTTTTTGTTGGGCATATATATATATATATATATATATATATATATATATATATATATATCTTTTGTGGTTGACCCTCATTTATATTGAACTTTGTTCACATCAGAAATTTGTTCAAAAACTATAACACATTATGAATTGGTTTTAGGATGTGTGCTCTACAGTTTGTAGATATCTCCATAGTTTGGATAAAATTAGTTTTGTTACTGTTTAATGTGTATTTTCACTATTTTACAGTTTTAAAGTTTTACAGTTTTACTATTTTAAGATTTTATTTTTAAAATAATATTTTTTAAATATTAGCGACAGCAAGTGTTGTCGCTAAATGCTCTAATCTTGTCAGATTCTACTCAGCGACAGATTGTAATTCTGTCTCTATTTAGTGACAGAATTGTAAGAGATAGCTTGTCGCTAATCAGTGACAGACTCACTGTTTGTCGCTATTTTTGATCGGCGACAAAGAGTTCAAACGACAAACTGTTTCGTCATTGCACTGTTGCAATACCATATTGTGACAAATTCGTACCAATTCAGTGACTGATTGGGTTGTTGCTGAATTGGTTTTTTTTGTAGTGATTTAATCAAATCGACCAAGCTTTTTAATAAATTTGTCCAACTAATTAATTATCCCACAATTTTAGTAGAGTAATGCTACGATGACTCACTACAGACTTCCTATAAGCATGTACTATATTTTTTATTTTTTTAACGATTTTTAGTCATAGTGAATGTCCGTAGTGGGTAATCTTAGCATTATCCTCAAATACAAAATTGTAAAAAATAAATAAATAAATAAATCATGGTGCGTTCTCTTAGTAAGTGTCAATAGTATATCACTTTAGCATTTCTCATTTTAGTATACACAAACACAAGTGTAAAACTCATTCACCAATTCTATTTTTTATTTTTTACTTTAGTAGAGTAAGAACTACAACCTCCCTAAATCTTACATTTTATCAAGTGATGTCTAATCCATCTCATCAGAGATACTTTAACAACTCATCAACAATTTGTTGATTAGCTACATCAGATAATTTCAAAATAAAATTGTTTGAGCATTCTTTTAATCTTCACTAATCAAGCATGATTTTTTTTTTTTTTTTTTTGGTAGGAAGCATGATTTTTTAATTGAAGCAAATAAATAAAAAAACAAAATAGAAGCTACTATTTTCCCTTTTGTTTTCGGGGAGAAAAGATATGCGAGTGTTGCGTGTGTGACCTCACCTTTTGTCACAAGCCTCATTCACATTGCGCGTTTTTGCCACCCAAGTACTTCATTTAATTTCTTTATAATTAGCTCATAATATATATATATAAATAAATGTGAGATACTTGTGATCTATTTTAAATAAAAGGAATAGCTTAAATAAAATCATAAGGTAAATATCCCATTCCTTTTTTCTTTTTTCTTTTTTTGGTTTACCACGTGATATCCGATAGTAACCGCTTCGACCAATTCATTTTTAAACAGTATCGGACCCATAAAAGGAGCGACCCGCCCAACTCAATTTTTTCATCCATACACGTGGTATATATATATATATATATATATAGTAAATGCAAATGCAATCATAATAAGAAAAAATTAAATTCAATAAATACATGATGTAACGCAAGCAATTATTACTATAATTGAAGTTGGTTTAACTATTAGTGTGAGATCTTAGACCCTTGATTTGTATAGTTGACCGGTGAAGATTTCACCACGTGTCACGATTTCCGGGGATGCAATGATAGGAAGCATCTCACATGCCCATTAGCTCGTGGCTTTCTTAATCACCGACACCTTGTTTTTCCATCACATGCTACGTACAGAACTTGCATTTTTATTTTTATTTTTTTGGTAAATCTTGCATTTTTAATTTGATTGCATAATTAAACTTTAAAAAATAAATTAAGCAAATAAAAAAATAATATTAATTGATCGAGTCTTTTTTTTTTTGGTAGGAAATCATTTCTTTTTATTTGATTATAAGGGTAGTGCCTCAAAAATTTCTATTAACTGTAAACAAAATAATACAATGAGAAAGGATGTTTACTTGTAGACTCCGACCTCTAATGAGCTACTTACATCAATTTACATCATACATATAACTGTAAAGAAAAAGTAAATAATATACAAGTAGACAAAAAAAATAAAGCTCTCATTAATCAATTTTTTATATTAGAGAAGACTTTTTTTTATTTCAATTCATTGCATCAATTGCCTAGCTAATCAATGAAGCTCTTCAAATCAAATTCGTATTGTTAATGGGGCTTGGCATTAATATGACAAAGATAGAGCCACAACTGCTCCGGACGTAGTGAAATGAAATATATGTACAAGTAGTGATTAAAATGAGCAGAATCTGTATCCAATGGTGAAATAAATGTGCGAATGGGATAGTCTAGAATTATTCATTTAATTCACGCCTCTTCAATGAGCGAGCCCCACTGTGATAAAGCCACTTCATAAACCTCCTAATAGAAAAGATGACAGAAAAGCCTAACACAAGTATTACGCATGAAGTCCCTCTTGGCCTCTTCTCTAATTCCCATATTCCTCACTACTATTTTGAAACTACGTATGTGGCAATTCCATTACGTACCTTAGTGGGGATTTGATCCCACTTCAAAACCATGCAATTATAGTTCCTACTTCCTACTAATGCATGATAAAGATTTTGGATACACAACCCCTCTAGTAGTGTACATAGATTCTTTGTAAAGGATACACAACCCTCTGGTGGTGTACACGTAATTACTTGCTTAACATAGAAGTAATTAAAATGGAAAATACTACGTACAATCACAACCTATGTACATGCATGATGCTTGACACAAAACCAATTAACACTCATTCCTCAATAATAATAATAATAATAATAATAATAATAATAATAATAAATAAATAAATAAATAAATAAATAAATAAATAAATACGCACAACAAATAGTCTAAATCCAGATAGATGAAGCTGGGATTGCGACACACGATCATGCGTTTGATTTTTCACGATAGGCAGACATCAGGCCACTAACCGTCTTAATTAAGAAGCATTGTGAGTTTTGTTGTGCATTTGTCATGTCATTTTTATATTAGTAGTAAGGTATAGGTGTTCGAAGCTATTAATATAGAGTAGTTAGATTTTGGAGGTATGTTGAAATAAATGAAGTATCCAATTAAAGGAAAGAAATTAACCTAAACAAAAGCCTACTCATGATATATGCTTCGTTTGATTCATTTTACTAACTTTCAAAAAGTTTAATTTCCTGAAAAGTTAACCACTAAGGAAATTACATTTTTCACGTTTGATACAACTTTACACTTTTTGGGAAGTTACACATTTTAAAAAAGTAAAATAATGTAATTGACATAAATGTTCTTTACACTTTTTTCAAATGAGAGAGAAGGGGCCGGGGGAGAATGAACATTAAATGAGGGTAAAAGTGTTCATTCCTCTTAAGGAAGGTAACTCACCTACCCCCTTAAGTGAGTTATCTTCTCCTATATAAAGAAAATATGTGGGAGAAGTTGGGGGCTTAAACTTCTAGAGAAGTTTATGAAAATGTCCAACTAAATACGATGAGTTGAAACTTCTTTAGAAGTTATTTTCCTTCCTTCAATTTTTCCCTGAACCAAACGAGACTAGATATGTAAAGTTGGTAGCACATTAAAAAAAAAAGAGCCTGTTATAGTAATCCACATTTGGCATCGACTTTCTTAGATGTCCTCCAAATCACTTCAAAATGCGTACATGTGTATCGCGAGGTAGAAATGGACAATATCTAAAGTGGTCGTTGTTAAATAAGGGTTGCTCTAGCATTTTTCAAAAAAAAAAAAAAAAGTTGCGAAATGATTGAAAAACCATCAAGTTGAAGTCAGTAAAAGTCTTGCAAAACAATAAAGCCTAGCTACTTGCATGTAAGCTTATTGGAAAACTGTCACACATGCAGGCGCACCATTGACCACCGGGACTGGGACCCATGGGTCCCATGATACCCTATCCTCACTTGATTTTACATGTTTCCATTCCCTTCTTAATTATCTTCACCGACCTATTTTGAGCACACTAATTTCAGGTGGAAAAATGATAAAATGATCCATTTTTAATTATAAACTTTGAGCGTACGTCTTTGTCTTTTAGTCATTATAACTCTTTTTTGCCTCTCAGACGTGACTTCACATCTAAAAAAATATCATAAATAATTAAAAGATAAGAATGTGTGCCTAAAGTATGTTAAAAATGTGTTAAATTATCATTCTTTACCTATTAAAAGTTCCTTAGATGCATATGGATGCATATACATTCATACAATAATCAAGAGCGCTAAATAAGCGTGCTCAAAATGGACTGAAAAGCCTTATTTATAAAATAATATATTTTCTATCTTTTTTTTGTAATGACCGTGCAACTTACTTTTATTTAAAAAATAAAAAATAAAATTTTAATGATCCAATATTAGAGTTTGGATAAGAAAGCTATTACGCTCCCTCAGTTGTATTTTTCACTTGTTTTGGGAATCAATATAGAAAAAGATAATGCATAGGCTGTGATTAAATTCATAAATTTTTGCCTCAATGAGAGCTATTTTAAAAACTTTTTCTTGCTTTTCTTGTCTCTTATTCAATTTTTTTTTCTTACTTCATAAAATTACACAAATAAATACATAACGAAGTTTTTAATAGTCATAATTTGTAATTGAGGTTCCTTAGTTGGCAAAGCTGAAGTACAGAGACTTGTGAGGGTCGGCATATACTTCATTGATTTTTCTCTATTATTATATTGGTGTACAGCATAAAAAATAAATAAAAAAAGAAGAATAAGAAGTGATTGGAAAAAAGTAGTCCGATAACAAGGACGCCCTCCGTAGTCCCCTCGATTTGTAGTTGCAACGCTTGACCTTTAAGCAGATGGTTTTGACTCATTGAAATACTTTTCAATTCCAAATCGAATGTATGTGTTGAAAAACGTGGAGACATGTTCGAAAAAACACAATAATACATTTAGAGATTTACGGTAGAATGCCTCGAATTTTATAACAAATTGACTCCAACACTAAGAGTCGCATTTGAGACTTCCTCCGATCATGCATTTCTCACTCATTTAATTAAAAGGTCACTGATTTTAAATCTCAACACAATCCTGATTATATGATCTTTTGTAATCATTTTTTGATTGTACAAAGTCCCTCCATTGTATGATTGTATCATACTATACTTTTGAGTTGTTAAGTAACTCTTTTTGCAAGCTTAGACACTGAAAAAAAAAATAGAAATTCAAAAAAAAAATATTATTATTGTCACCATAAAGTAGCCCATAAACAAAAATGTGATGAGATGACGATACAATAAAGGGAAAGGGCGCGCAGAAAGAACTTTACAGCTGAGAGCATTATTAATCAAAACATGGAACAAAATAGAATCATCATCACTACTGCTACTACTACTGCGCTACTGCTATCACTACATAGGATCTGTAATTAATTTACACTTGTCACAAAATAGAGTATACTCTCTTAACTCTATACATTAACAACAACAATATAGCAGTATACCACTACTAATTAATCTACAATTAAGATAAAGATTAATTAATCACCCGGCCCTTACGCGGCAGAGAGATCATTAGTGTGTGTAGTGTGCATGTATAGAAATAGAAGAGAGAGATTGATGGATCACTACTGATCGAGAGCCGTTGATTGAGTCTCCAACAAATCGTACGGAGCCCAAAGCGCATCCAACGGACACGGCCTATTGGCATCCAATCTCGCCCACGGCTTCCCCTTCCCACTCCAATGCAACAAACTCACCGGCCCGGGATGCAGATCCCTGCATAGCCCCCGAAAATTGTCTCCCCCGAGTCCGTGCTGGTTCCACCGGTGATCCACAGGAGCAATGTTACCTGCAAAAATGAAAATAGCATATCTCTAGTAAGATGAATGATACAAAAGCAAAGCAGAGGGGTGGGGTGGGGTGGGGTGGGGTGTCAGGATTTTAAGCTCCCTTAGGCTAGGGTAGTGGCTACGTACCTGCAAAAACCAATAGGAAGGGAGGTAAGGATCCCAATTCGTAAATCCTCATTCTCTTCTGGAGCTCCATCCACTCCTCAATTCTCTTGGTATAGTCCCGGCGGCGCCAGCGGTGGAGATGGATGAGCATGACGCCGGTGTTGAAGTAGCAGGGAGGACGGGCGCGGGCATTAGTGAATGTTAAAGAGAGGGTGGGGTTGGACCAGAAGGTGGGGGTGAAGTAGGAGGTGAAGTTGGCATTGCAGTGCTCGGGGGCGGCGAGGACGGTGTCGGGATGGGGGCCGAGGGGGTGGAGGAGAGGGAGGCGATGTCGTCGACGAGGAGGAGGTCGGAGTCGAGGTAGACGACGCGGTGGAGGCAGGTGGGGAGGAGGTGGGGGAGGTAGTTGCGGGCGTAGTTGAGTGGGGAGTCCAGCGCCGTGCGGATGGAGGTGGAGATCAGCCCGGACACGGAGGGGGCGTAGTGGAAGGGGTAGCTCTGGTGGCGGAGGGAGGGGAAGGAGTGGGAGACTGCGCCGCGCAGCGCAGCGGTGGCGGTGGCGTCGGCGGGGGTGATGAAGTGGAAGTGGATGTTTTCGGGGCACGACGAGTGTTGGACGACGGAGAGGATGGCGGCCATCGACCCACGGAGGTATGCCCAGTCCAACGTCATTGCCACGTGGACTACGTCCGGGGAGCATTCGAATGTCGACTCATTCACCGTCGGGCACCCCGGGGAGTTGTAGAATTGGGGCGCTTCTTTGAATTTCAGGCGTCGTCTTGTCCTTGTCATTGTCCTTGTCCTTGTCTCCGCGGCCGCAATGGCCGTGGAGAAGAGGAGGAGGAAGAAGAGGAGGAGGAGGAGAAGAAGAAGGAATGGAGTGGACATGGGTGGAGGGAGTAGATGGAGAGGGCCGTGGTTGCCGTTTAATACACATGTACATTCTCTTTAGAGGAAATTGGGTTGGGGCTTCCTTTCCTAATTGGTTAGGGGAGCTAAGTCAAGGCTGTTGTGGGGGGCTTCACACTAGTTCTACATTTTTTTTTGGGAGGGTGTGTTCGATTGATTCATCTCTATTAGAAGGTGAATCTCGATGCATTTATGCTGATGCTGGTCTCTTAAGAAATGTGGTTGCTGCATTTTCATTGCATAGACTGATAAGACGTATTTATAATATATGAACCTAATTATATAATGAGCCCTTCGATTTTTAATTAATATTAGTCCTATTGGTTAAGAAAAGTGAGGATTAGGGGTTCCACCAACACCCTCAACTGAATTTCATTGGAAATTGCGATTGGTTTTTGTAGATTTGGCAAATACTGCCTAACATGTATTGATTTTTAATTAATCAGTAATTAGAATGCATATATAATTAACGTTATGTCTGCACCAAAAACAAAAATAGCCTTATGTCTACTCCGCTGGAGCTTTTTCTTATACTATTATGCCCTCTGAAAAATTAGAATATTTCAACTTGTAACTTTACTATACGAAGATAATAACGATACTCAAACAGTAATGTATAGCAATTTAATGAGGCCTAATTATGAACTTCCCTTTAATGTGAAATGGCAAATATATATATTTTTTATAAGAAACAAATAATTGTTTCCAACATGATTTGAATCCATAACATTTTACTCTCAAATATCATACCATACCATCGAGTCACCCAATTGATTGGTGTAAAATAGCAAAAATATAGTCACAATAATCCCAAACTTTCATTTTTATTCTTATAAAAATTTTTTTACTTTTGTATCTAAACAATCCAAACTAATTATCTTATCAGAAGAAAAAAAATTCAAATTAATTGTACCTAAATAATATCAACCCTTCTGTTTTATATCAATTTTGACATAATTAATTATTTTTTTAGACAAATTGAGGAGTGACATAAAATTTAGAATTATTTAAACGCAACTATATTAGTTTGAGATTATTTAGATACTAAATTGAAAATGAATTATTGTACTATTTGCCCTTTGTGAAAATACAACTATCAAGATTTTTTTTTGAAGCTCAATTATCAAGATTTGAATATGTTAAAATTGATGTTTAAACATTGATGCATTAATGATCAAATTAACTCTTCCATAAAGGTGAGTCCCGATCACTATTTCTAGTCAAATCTACATTAATAAAGTATGTGCACCATCATTCATGCAATTAATTACTTCTCACAATATTTCTCACAAAAAAAAAAAAAAAAAAACAAAACAAAAAAAAAACGTTTTTCACAAGATCGTTAGAAAAAATATATAAATACACACAAGTAGGTGTGCATATGGATTGGATTTAGTTTAATTAGGGTCAATCAACAATTTCAATCCAATTATTGCGGATTGAAAAATTACAATCTGATCCAGTCTAAATAATTCATCAATCCAACTCAATTTAATTTACATAATGTGGACCGGATTGGATCAAGTTTCACGAATTGATTTTTTTCTCTCCAAAATTTATGAAATTAAACTTATTCAAATGAATCACAAGAATTATATATCTCATGAATGACAAATTTACAACATACATTCCACAAATCTATATATAACATATTTTCTACAAAATTATTATCACAATAACCTTCAAAATGTAAGTTTCTACATAAATAAATGTATCATCCACAAATTTTCACCATACACCCTCACAAAAGAACAAAAAAAATGTACGTTGAACATACAAAACCTACCATAAAAAGGTCGAAAGCATAATAAAAGAGTTAAGAACAAGTATAGTCTTTTAGACATTATAGTTTTGGGTTGATAGTTTAAGTTGATGCTAATTAAGCTACTATAGTACATATGATGAAATATGTATGTGTTGATATGCTAAACGGACTGAATCGGATTGGATTCGCAATTTTTTAATGTAGGATCCGTAATTCGATTCAGTTCAGCCGGATTAGCGATTTTTCAATTTAATCCAGTCAAATAGATTAAAAATTGATTCAATTAGTGATAATTAATTCGAATTGGATCAGATCCGTAAATTAGTGTAATTTGTGTGCACCCCTACAAACAAGAGGTCTAGATTGCACGGGAAGTCACATTCGATTGGTCATTTCGTGTACCCGTACATTAGGGCATGCTGAAGGCTTACATGCCACGCTGCATGACACGTGGGACCTCATGCTGCCACGTGGGTTGAGATAATTTCCTCCCATGTGATCTAACTACCGCTTTAATGAAGGATGGTTAATGTGGATTATTGATGAGTTTATGATCGCGTAATTTCAGCAGATTTTTTGCAGTGACATGCACATCAAATACACCCTTTATGGCGTCGCTTTTGCTCTCACTCTACGTACGTGACTCCTCAACTTTCCATTTCGTTTTCCTCTCCTGCCTTTTTAATACCTTTTATTAGCTTTTAGTGTTAAAAATACTTGCATGTTAACATCTCATCCATCTCTTAATTAATTAAATCAAAAGCTAATAAAAAACACGTCCTGATATTAACAAAAAAAAAATCCCATTAATACACCAATTTGTATGTCATTGGCTCTACAGAAATATTTAGTTAATTAATTACTCTCGTAAATAGTTAAATTTTGTCACCGTCATTGCCTACTTTTTTTTATATCTTTTAGTTTTTAAACAATTTTTATTTATAAAAAAAATTAAATATAGATTAATTGTATTCTGAAACAATATATGGGTCTTAAACAAACGACATCCTCTACATTAATCTTATATATAGTTGCCATTAATTATCTTTCTTTATTTTAAAATTAAATATTTTATTCTATTTTATTCTCTGACTCCACCACTGTATATATACATGTTGTTGTTTGAATGACACGTGGCTAATTTATTGAGCTTGGCAAGTATATATACTATTATGCAATGAAATCACTATGCATGTGCACTTAACATGGTTTTTCCTTATTTCTTATGTGTTACGGTCAGGAATAAACAAATGTGTACAAAAAAAACCAGTTCCATTTTTACAATGTTCTCTGTAAAACGAAAAATATGTGACAATTATAAACATATGAGACGCGGAATGAGACTGCTCAAACATGGGAAATGGTTTGGCAGATTTGGGCAGAAGGGAATTGTCGTCTTTCTTCCCGTTCAATAAAAGCACTCAAATTAGTAGTCTTTGTGCATACGCGTCTTCTATGTGCTCTGTGAAAATAAATAATGTGAGCTGCAGTTCAAAATCAATGCAAGTATCAATAATATATATATATATATATATATATATATATATATATATATATATATAATCCGCAACTACAACTTGTGCTAAAAAAATGATAAAAATTAAACAAACTAAGATTTCTAGTTTTTCTAATTAACACATCGATATTCCATTGTCAGTTTTGGATAAAGCCTCTTATTTAATCAAATCAGTATGAGCAGAGCTCGCTTGGTATATATATATATATCCACACACATACGGGTGTTTCTACCGTAGGCACTACATATATATACTGTGCATGAGTACTTCAATAATGACTGTTGGATTAATATAGCACTACCCTATCCTATATATGTGCCGTATAACATAACACGAGATGATTTTTAGTAGTTGACGATGAAACCTTTCAATTTGTATAAATCGATTCTTTTATTCTAACTGCAAATATTTTTTTTCTTTGGAGGAAGTATAAGTATTTGCTGAAAGTTTAACCATAACACTAAATTGAGATCAAGACTTTATTGTCGTTGTTGATTCATTAGTAATTTTAAGGATGTGCCACTTTTTGCTTGCATATATCTCTCAAACAAATTCAAATATCAAACTCTTGATACTCTTATTTCGCAAAAAAAAAAAAAAGATAAAAAAACTCTTTACACCGTTAATTAACAAAAGAAAATTAAATATGAAACTCTCGTGCATTTTCTTTTTCATATACTATAGTACTATAATGTAATGTATAGGATTACATTACTTATTATGTTATAGGAGAGGAGATACTACTTCGCATGATATTATAAGAGAAATTGTCTTTGAAATTTAGTCTGGAGGTTCCATTGTCATGTAAAAATATATTGTTTTGCTTTTTTGAGCCATTAATATTAATACAATCTCTTTAATAAAAACTAGTGTTAGACACGGACATCATCCTGGAATACTATAAATTTATATTTATTTATTTTATTGTAAATCTATTTTTATTCTTTTATAAATAAAATTTGTTTAAAAATTATAAGATGTAAAATATATGAAGAATGTTGTAATTATAAAAATCGTAATCTTCGATTAAAAATATGAAAGATGAAAAGTAACTACACTAAATTATATATAACTATTACATTTTTATTTTTTAAAAAACTAAAAAAGTTGTATTTTGTAAAAAGAAAATAAAACAATAAAATAAAAAATAATATATTTAGGCTATTAATTATGATATTAATATTAATCGGGTACACTAACTAATACATCCAAAAATTAATTTCACAAACAATGTACGGTTGACATGTGTCCACATGTATAAATACACAAAAACATTAATTTTAAAAATTATGTATAATTGACATGTGTCAACATATATCTTTCTTATATATATAGAAAAGTATGAACGATGTAAAAAATTAGACAAAATATCAAAGTCTTTATATTTTTTTTTTAATAGAAAAGAAACAACTTCCTTCACCAAAATTTGAACAATTAATGACCTTTTACTTTAAAATCTCACGTCAAACTACATTAGACCACCCAATTGATTGGCAAGTGATGGTATGGGCCTCTTTTAGAAAAGTAAAATAACACTATTAAGAGTATAAAAGTAGCCGACTGTGGTGCCCATATATATATACGTAGATCAAAACCTTAGAGCACACGCATTTGGTAGGTACAAACGCGTACGGAGTCAAACTTGGACCATGCAACATATTTTAATCCAATGAATCAATGTCTGTTTTAAATTCCCATCACAGTTGCCCGTCCGATTTTATAATCAAAGATTAAAATCACAAATCTTTAAGAACCACCTATATATATATATATATATATATATATATATATATATATATATATATATATATATATATATATATATATATATATATATATATATATATATATACTATTTTATAAACAGTAGTACACCATTTTGCAAGAATTGAGAAGCTGATGGCTTCTTTTCATTATGTCTTTGATGCACAGTCCACTTTAATTACCTAAGTATTGGATCATAATTTCATATGATTAGTGATTACTCTTACTAATTAACAACTAATTATCTGTCAAGTAAATTTTTTAATTAGTTGTATGGTAATGTGATTTCATGGGAGAGAGTAATTAATTACCGTTTATTCTAAAACATTATTGAAAAGTAGTAATGATATTGATTATAATTATATAATACTTTTAGGCAACAACTAATTAAAAAGATTTCAATTTTGTGAAATTATCCAACTGCTTCTCTATATAAAAGAGTTTTTACTCACCCATACCCTACTTACCTCTCTCTCAAAATTGTACTCGTCAATAACTCAAATTTGATGAAATTCGAGTAAAACCACATGGATTCGACGCCGTTGGTGCATTCATCTCTTTTAGTGCCAAATTCAAAGTTTTTTTAGATTTTTTTTTCCTTTTGAGTCATTTTGTTTGTGAATTTGTTTTTTTGGTTCAAAGCTTCGATTTGAAGCTTGAATCTTGCATTTTTGGTATAAAGTTTTGATGGAATCGAAAATATTAAGCGATTATGAGCAAAACTCACTATTTTTTTCACCATTTTCACATATTATTCGAGAGTTTTGAAGTTTATTTGTTCACTCTGGTCGCCTGCTCGTTTCGAACTTACTGGGCCAATGAATGTTAAGAGATGTCGAACGAACAGAGCCAACACTTCTGAAAAGGTGTTGGACACACAAGACCGACATCTTTAAAGAGATTTCGCTTGGATCTATCCATTGCCCACTGAGACCGAGTTATCTTCTAATTATCAGTTGGAGTTACCGAGACCTTAATTTAAAGAGGTATTGACCCTGTGCGTTCGAAACCTTTTTAGAGGAGTCAACCATGTGTGTCTAACACCTCTTCAGAGGTGTCAGCTCAGTTCGTCCGAAACCCGCGGGCAACACTTTTTTAAAAGTGGGGTGTGGGTAATGGGGTGAGCAAGGGTATTTTTCAAATTTAAAAATAAAAGTGGGGTAAACTAAGTAAAAAGTGGGCTACACAAATAAAAAATATAAAATGGAGTCCGTTTGGCTGTTGTCTACTTTTATTATGTGATTTCTTTCATGCCCCTAATACAATTGATACAACAGCAAGGTTATCAAAATGTACTAATATATTAATTAAGTGATAGTTTAATGATGTGGTATGTCATATGTATATATATTTATATATATATGGTCACTAATTTGATGTTATTAAAGGTTTGAGAGGCAATTAGTAAAATTCTTTTTTTTTAAATAATTTTTGAGATATGCTTAATAATATATGGTCATAAGGTTGTTAGATCAAGTTCTGTCAACCACTAGAAAAAAAAAAGAAAATTCTGTCAACCAACTTTATATTTGTTAATTTTTCATGGATCATGAAGTTGAGGGCTTCGAATGATTACAATGAAAATGGTCGAGCTATAGCTTGTTTTCATATAAAGGATGTATATATTTCTCATGAATAAAAAAAAAGGGGTCACAATTGACTCAATTTTCGAAAATAAAAAAAATGTAGTATTGATTAATATTGTGGCCCCCGACAATTAATAGAGTATTGAAAGGTTGATGTTGAGAATTAAATTAGGAACAGTGCTATTTGGACTCTTAAAGAGTTTTTTAAAATTTTTTATTTCAAAGCTATCCTCAAACAATAAATAAGTTTGAAATAACAACTTATTACTCTCCTTTGATATTTGTAAAAATTTTACAAACTTCTTATGAGTCTGAACTCTAAAAGTTCAAACAGATTTTTTGTCAAATTAGCATGCCAGATATGTGTAAAACATTTTCCTTGAACTTGTTACAAGGGCAAGGTTTTTCGAGAGGTCGTGGTTTGACTCCCACTAAAGTAAAAAAAAGACATTTTACTTGAACTTTTAGAGAGAGAAGGAACTAAATGGTACACGTGCATAATCAATTATTACAAATATTTGGAACATAATTAATTTACTTTCTATGCCCTTATTTTTACATCAAGAAAATGTGACCTTTTTATTGTATTTATTTATTTAGTGTTTTTTTAAACTTTTTTTTTTTTTTGTTAGATGGGGGTAAGTGAATGTTTCTCTGTTAGAGTTGCAATCTAATTTAGCATTAGGGCTTTTTACTTTAGTACTTTCTAACTTGATTACGATTTGTGTCTTTTTTTCTTAAGAATACAGATTGTGTCTTTAAACATGGGTTTCCCCCACAGTTATAAATAAAGAGTTTTTTTTTTTGAGGTCAATAACTAGTTTATTGAGATTAATATAAGTGTGTCTAAATTGTGGTGTCTTTAAACCTATCATTCTTAATAATTAAAAAAACTAATAATAAAAGCAAAAATAAAAATCCTTGACTTCTTTTGCCAATTACCCAATTACTAAGAGTTATATAAATGATAATTTAACACACTTTAGACACATACTTTATCTTTTAATCTATTTATGACTCTTTTTTGCCTCCTTAAGCGTGAGTCCTACATCTAATAGAACTCTATAAATAAGCTAAAAAATAAAATTTACGTATAAAGTGGGTTAGATTATAATTTTTTATATATATTTAGTCCAGTCCATCAACTTTCATGCATGAGTATAATTTGCATGCCTTGAAGGGTGAAACAATATTTCAATCAAATTGGTATGGGTGGATGAGAAGAAGCAGGCTTTACAGATCTTTTCTAGCAATACAAACAAGGAGCCCATGATTTATTTCCTGAAAACCAGTACAACTAGCGAAAAAAAGAATTCCATTCAACGTGGGCCAATCAGAGTGTTCATATTCTTTTTTCTTTTTAATTTTGTCATGTACGTACTGATGTCATGCCACCAAGTCCAATTGTCCATTGCAGGTTTCACATTGTTCACCGAGATTTCAATCCATTTTAATTTATTGACGACGTACTGTTTAGTTTTTTTGGATGCGAGTAACGTTATAATCAAAGCCTAAGCTTCAACCTCTCAAAAAAAAACCTAAGCACCTACACATGTACGCACATAAATTAGTTTAACTTTGTTTTGTTGCAGTTTAAATTGCTCCCATGTCTTAGTGTTATATATTGAGCAAAAATAGCTACCATCACTTGATCGATATTACACAATAATTCCAAAATTTTCACTAGTAGAGCACGGATTTGCAAAAAAGTGACTCAATTTGCTTCAAGTAAAGTTTCGAGTTTGAGACTTTTTTTTAGATAAAGAAAAGAATTTAGATGGGAAGGCTACCCTCTATATAGAGCCTGACAATGTATGTTTAACCGTAAATTATTTGGTGTAGTTGACACTAGATAAAATTATCAAAAGAGTGGTTTTTAAATTTCACCGGTCATATTATATAAAGATGGTTGAGCAGAGAGAGTAATGTGATTACTCCAACATTTTTCATACTGCAGAACGAGAAGGAAGTTTGTTCTATTCAAGTAAATGATACGTACATGACTTAAATAGATATTTGGGTGTTGTCTGAATTGGCAGGACCAGTTGTACTGACACTACTGTAAAGATAAGAAGAAGAAGCTAGTAGTGATGGGCACATATCGATCTGATGAAACGCGTTTTCTTTCTGTTCAGTTTATAATTGCTTTATCTGATCACATCGCGATGACTTCAATTTGTACGCATGCATGATCCTGTAACTCATTACATGTACTATTTCCTTCACAGAACTCCAACAATTTTTAAGGGTCTCTTTGGAAGCTGAATAAATTCAAAACTAGCTAGTCATAATATCAAATAAAGTTGTGAATCTCCCCAGGGTTGTGGTAGAGCGATTAAGGGGCTTTAGTACTCTGACTGAGACAGAAATGATGAGTATAATTTGTGATAATTACACTATTTTCATTTTAATTGAGTTAATGACAGGGGAGCCTCCCAACCACTACTCCATAGGATTAGTCAAACCTTAATCAGGAGCCTGATTAAGGTTCAGTCAAACATCTTTTTGTTAATTTAAAAAAAAAAGAATTTAGTTTTCATAAAAAAAAAAGAATTTGACACCCACTATCATAAAACAAAGAATTTGGTTTTCATGAAAAAAAAAGAATTTGATTTTCATGAAAAAAGAATTTGGTTTGTACACCCACGATCATAAAAAAAAAAAAGAATTTGGTTTTCATGAAAAATCTGTGTTAGTTTGTTCATTTAATAATATTTCTGAGTTTGTTCATGAAAAAAGAATTTAGTTTGTACACCCACGATCATGAAAAAAAAAAAGAATTTGGTTTTCATGAAAAAAGAATTTGGTTTGTACACAGACAATTATAAAAAAAAAAAAAATTTGGTTTCTTTTTGTTAGTTTGTTCATTTAATAATATTTCTGGGTTTGTACACCAACGATCGTAAAAAAAGAATAATTTGGTTTTCATGAAAAATCTTTTTCATGAAAACCCATGATCTAAAAAAAAAAAAAAGAATTTGGTTTGTATACCAACGATCATAAAAAAAAAGAAAAAAGAATTTAATTTTCATGAAAAATCTTTTTGTTAGTTTGTTCATTTAATAATATTTCTGGGTTTGTTGCTATGTGCTCTTTAAGTTTCTACTGTTTCTTACAATCATTTGACATCAATTGATCTCCAAGACCAGCTCTAGCAAAGTAGAGTGAGTTGTTCCTCACTAGTTCACAAAACCCAACCAGAACTCTTCAAGTTTTTGACGTACATCACATTTGTCTTGTAAAGAAATTCGAACCAAACAGTGAAGCCAAGCCACAAAAGTCAAGAGAAGATACGTTCTCTCAACTACATGTAACATTAATTTAAGTAGGTGGTGGTTTGTGGCTTACTAGATAGTACCGTGCAGTGTAAACTCATGGAACCCTGCCGACAACAAAAACACATACACGTTGTCACCATTAAACATTAGTCATTCATCTGAATGTCTTGGGAGAAGGTGTAATTTTGACAGGACAGTCAAACCGTGCAATTCGTATACTTATGTTTCAGATTCAGTAGTAGATCACCTGAAAACCAACTTAGCCAAGTGCCCGTGACCCTAATATATGATCAATATCAATAGTTGAGTTTGCAAACCTTTCTTTTGGTCTGTAACAAGTTGTATTCGAAAGCGCATTCCAAGCAAACTAATTGAAGCAAAAATTGGATAAGCTCACATAGGGTAAAACTCTATTAACAAAAGCGACCACATTGATAAATTTATGTAAAAGACTCGCATCAAACCACTCGATCCACGTGAAAGCTACGTACATCTAGAAATGGCCCAACTATGGAATCTCACTTTAGTCCAATCCTGCCGTCTTGGCGGATATGACAGAGAATGAGTTGTACTGGTTTTTCTTTTCCCAATAAGTATTTGTTAATCAAATGACGGTGAGATGCAATGTTAAGAATAGTAAAGAAAACCGCTGTTCCCTAAAACATGAATGTAAAGGAAATGGCATCATTATCTCTTCAGCTTTGAATAGGAACTTAAGCAACAACAATATAGCCTCAGTCCCAAATTAATTAGAGTCGAATATATGGATCAAACTCTTCTATTGTGCTCGGTTTAATGCAATTGATGATGAGCTTTCCAAAGCATTCAAATCCCTCATAATTAATGCATCCCAAGTTAACTTCAGTTACTCTCACCTCGTTAAGAATAGGAACTCAAGCAACTCAACATATTCATTGTAATAATCACAAGGTTCAAAATGTGGAGTAGAAGCATAATGTATAATGAGGTCAGTCCAAAACCAATCTAATTCAGAAGTAAACCTTTATGAAAAAATAAATAAATTAAAAAAAAAAATCAGAAGTGAACCTTTGTTTTGTTGAGTCCAGAGTCCAAGAAGATCTAGTTTGGGACCAAGACTAATAGACTATGTTATTGTTGTGTCTAAAACCAATATAAAGATAAATAATTTACATTGCAAGTTTTCTCCTCCATTTTCAGAACAAAAAGGTGAAGAAGAGTAGCTTCAATGTCAGCAAGACAAGTCACTAAAATGGATTAGATAAGCCATTTCTCAACATGTTCAGAGGTTAATAATGATATGATATGAGATAAAAGTGCTGAAGATAGACTAAACCTTTAAACTTTCTACCATTAGAAATTATAGAACATATTCTGCCAAGAATTTCTAACATATTGAGGTGCAACCAGTTGCCAGCCCTGCTAGACTGCCAGACATTTAAGGATTGCTAAGGATTGGCTTTTTTTTTTTTTTTTTGATAAGAAAGAAATCACAACTTGCCCACTATGAGACTCGAATTCCCAACCTCTCACCCAAGTAACTCCATACCAAATCAGTGAGCTATCCACTTACGAAAACACTCTGGAAAGATACCAGGTCAACTTGCTAATGTTGATGCAAGCAATAGCAAAGAATTCATACAAGCAGATTTCACACAACAGAAACTAAACACAACTGCACGGAGACGTAAAACAACATCCTAGTTGTCGAATGACATTACAAAGTATAAGACGTGCGCCTACACCCAAAAAAGTGCCAGGATCACGAAGACACCAACCACGAAAAACAGCATTTTTAAGTAGGAATCCGCATGTTGAACCTGATTTGGCCGTGGGAAACCATGATGATCACGGCCGCCATGAAATGAGTTAGAAAATCCATATGGAAAACCAGCAGCTGCGCCGTACATAGTAGCATCAGGGAAACCATGCACTTGAAGATTAAAGAGCGATGGAATCAGACCGCCAAATGCTGCCGATAGAGTGAAATTCCCAAATCTAGCGGTGGCCATTGGCGCAAAACCCCCCATAAAACCAAACCCCCGCTGAGGGAAATTGTTTGGTTCTGGCGGAGGGGCAGTTTCAGGTCTTTGGCCTGCCGGCCGATTAGGGATATTAACGCCAGGAACTGATTTTGATCTTGGATCATTGGGTGCTTTGCCCCGGCCATAAAGGGGCACCAATTTTTCCTCCTGTACAAGAGCCTTACAAACTGGGCATTCTTGTGAATGCGAGTGGATGTGAAGCCACTTGTAAAGACAAGGCCAGCAGAAGAGATGCCCACATAGAGTCACAATTGGGTCTTGAGCCAATTCAAAACAGATATTGCATTCGAAACTACCGGCATCATTGCTACCACTGCCTGAACAAGACGGACTTTGGGGTGGTTTGCTCGTGGACTCCCCAAATCCACTAGCCATCTCAAAAACCCTACAATTTAGAGCACCTGAAAATCACATCGGAACCATAAAATCATTGATATCATAATTTTTTGACGCCATCAACACCACAGCCAAACAAACCCTCAATCCCAAATTAGTTGGGTTCGGCCACATGGATCAAACTCTTCCATCACACTTAATTTAGTGAAATTATGACGTGCTTTCCAACACCACTACCAAAGACAGAATAAAAACCCTAAAGGCTTCAACTTTCAATGCCCACATTCACTTTTTTTTTTTTGATAAAATGGAGGCGATACAACTTTATTATGTAGACATTTATGTACAAGTATGTATGTACAAAAATGACCACATTCACACAGAGATCACAAAACATTAAAATCAACAACAATTACGAAGAAACGACGTCAAATCTCAATAACATGTTCTTCGTAGATATCAGAACCATAAACCCCAATTTCAAACCCTAGACAATAATATAGAACTCCAATTAGAAAAAAAATAAAAAATAAAATAAAAAATAAAAAACCCTAGCTTTGCATTCACACCACAATGGCACCCAATAATTACCCATCAAAAACGAATTCCATCATCAAATTCAAATCTTGAAATTCCCAAAATGCAAGAATCTTGAACATCAACAACAAACAATGACCTACAATCCCCAAATAGAAATTTTTTTAAATTCCAATCGAAATTGGACATCATTCGATTCGGCAACAATCAATGAATTGAAATCAGCAATTGAAATCAAGGGCTGAAGAAGATTGAGAACAGAATTACTGACCTTTATTAACGAATCGATCGGATCGATCGAAACCCTAGAAAAGAAAAGGACCTTCCCTAGGAAAGTCCGCGAAGAATACGGGAAGTTTCGAAATGCGAATTTTTATTTGACGCGGAAATCCAGTTAGGACTCGTTTTAAACGACTCTCGGACATCGTGACCGTTCGATCTGCCATATTTATGGGCGATATATTTCGTGGGCTCTACGTATTGGGCTTATCTTGGACGGAGTCCAGTATGTTGGGCCAAATCTAGGCCATATTTAGACAAAAAAAAAAAAAGAGAAAAAAAAAGTACAATTTAGTAAGAAATTGCATGCATATTTAAGATAAATTAAGTTGGGAAATAGTTTGATCAATGCAGCTGACTTTAATTAATTTGAGATTGTTGTTGTTGTTGTTGCACGCACAAATAATTTGTATGATAAACTTGTTTAATTGTAGTAAATGTATGTATCATAAATATGCCACACATGCCCTTTAAGGGTGTAGCGACCAACCAAAAAATGAACAAAATTACTTTGACTGAGGCAGAGATTATATACAGATTTGATTTTTAATAGCTAAATTGTTTTTTTTTTTTTTCCAAGTTGTGGGGTTGAGGTGCCCAACTATATATATATATATATATATATATATATATATATTTTTTATAAGAAATGGGACTTTATTAATTAGTGTAATAGTTTTACACATGTTACATAATATGCAAATGGTTCTTCAGTAGAATTTATATATAAGCGTGATATCCCTTATTCTACCCACCCATTGATGCGTCAACCTAGCTAGGCTGGCCTCACTTCTTGGCGGCATCTCACTCTCGTCGACCCAGCTAAGCTGACCTCACAAGAGTGAAATGGAGAGAGATTCCTACCCACATATCGATATGCAGATAAATGGGTAAAATACCCTAAACCCGTGAAGCTTCCTCAATAGAACTTGAGGTAAGTTTGACAGTTTCTAGAGTAAACACTCCCAGTCACACGTCAGGTACCCCCACAATCGAGCCCCAGTGATTCTTTCATACACTTCCGCATTAGTACATCTTCTTCTTAGTTGTAACTCCCAGTTAATCTTTGTCCCTGCCATTATATGTCCTGCAGTCATCTCTGCAACCGATTCTGATTGTGCCATATAGAATCTTGTTCTAGGTGAAACACATGTTCCAGTGGAAGTCCCAAGTACTTCATAGGCCATTCGCTCGTCTCGCATCCCATCATTAATTTGTGTTGTTGAAAGAATTTCTTGGCAATCCATATTTATACCTGCCAGGGTGCATTTATGTAGGTTCAGCTTCAGCCCAGCCATTCTGCAAAATGAGTGGACAATGAACATCATCTTTGCAACCAACCCGGAATTACCATCTGCAAATAAGAGACTGTCATCAGCAAATTGTAAATGTGAGACGTGGATCGATGTTTTCCCTCCCAACCTGGATGCCTTTTTATAAATTTATTGGATCGATGTTCTCAATTCCAAGTACGTCGGCCACCATGATGAATAGTGAAGGGGAAAGGGGATCCCCTTGCCTTAGCCCTCTCATGAGATTAATTAGTCGAATCAAAGTAAGGAGGAGATGAAAAAGGTTTCAGATACTTAATTAAAAAAGCACGTCAGGCCCGATGGGGGTCCATGATAAAAAGTTGAAAAGGAAACCTAAAACCATATATCATCCCTGCTGCTTCAAAGCCTTACTAGAAGAAAATAATCGATCATCATGCATATCAATCACAACATGAATATTAAATGTATGTGCATGTTCTTTCGATTGCGAACGCTTGATTGACACACATGGGGATCAACTTGCTGTCTTTATTGAACGTAAGAAATGGTCCATGCATGGACCACCAAATCAGTCACATAAACATGCAAGTGATTTGAAATATATATATATATATAAATAAAAATAAAAATCAGATGAGCATGTGTATGGTGCACATCAAACTTGTTTTTTACTATAGAAACGTTGATAAGGTGTTGTCTAAATCATCAACAAATGAGGTGTTGTTCCTACCAAAAAAATAAAATAAAATAAGGTGTTGTCTTGAGAAAATTTTATTGGACTAAAGAAGTAATATTATCGGTGAACCTCCATATAAACATACTCAGAGACACGGAGCACGGTCACAGACTTGCAAACAAATCGTTCTTCAAAATTTGAGCTTTTCTTTTTTATTTTTTTTATTTCTCAAAAAACACTTGAGTGTTGTAAACTAATTAAAGGAAAAGCCAAAAAGGTAAAGATAAGAACTAGAAAGATAACAAGAGAAAAGATAGGGGAGAAATAGAGAGAACTTTCATTCCAATATATTGTATCATTACATAGGTGGAACCTCTTTATATAGGCCCTTAAAAGATCATACGTTACAATTACATAATGGTGAAATGTGTAACCACTCACACATAATGGTGGAATGTGTAACCACTCATACATAATGGTGGAATGTGTAACCACTCATACATAATAGTGGAATGCGTAACCACTCATACATAATGGTGGAATGCGTAAAGTTGTCAATCCACATTATTTACAACACTCCCCCTTGGATGACAACTTGCTAAGAGAATATGCCTCGTTAAAACCCTTACTAGAAAAACCACCGTGGGAAAAAATCCAAAGAAAGGAAAAAGAGTACATTGTTCTCATCAATCTTGATATGGAGTATGATATTGATAGGATTGTCTCATTAAAAACCTTGCTAGAAAAACCCATTGGGATAAAACCATAGCGAAAGGAAAAAGAGTACAATACACTTATCAATTTTGATAATGGGGTATTAATATTATTAGGATTGCCTCATTAAAAACCTTGCTAGGAAAACCCAAAGTGGGAAAAACCTTAGACAAGGGAAAAAGAGTGCAATGCACTAATCAACAACTCCTTTTGATTCTCCCCCTCATGTCCACATGGGTGAGACATCTTATATTGCAACAAATCTTTGCAACCAAAATTTACTCTTTTGAGTAAAGTAAATTAATAGATGGAGAACTATTTTACTTGAAAATACTTGATTTCCAAATCAAGGGTAAGTTTTATTTTTCAAGTATCTTCCATCTTGAATTCCTTTTTCAAGTATTCAGATGTTCTGATGATGTTGTCGTGGTTTCCCACTATATTTAAATCATCAACATATACAGCAATAATCACAAATCCTGTTGATGGTCTTTTAATGAAGACACATGGGCAAAATAAATTATTTACATATCCAACAGGCTTTACGCCATTTGACGTTTGGACAATTGGTACAAAAATATCTCGTTTCCTTAACGAGTTTAGCTCTGCTTGGATAGCATCTTTCCATTTTTGCCAATCAGGTCTCTTTTTTTTACATTCGTCCACTGATCGTGGTTCTGAATCATCATCATTTTCACATATTTCAAAGGACACATTGAAAGCAAATATATCATCAGGAACAATTTTCTTTCGATCCCAAATCTTACCAGAGTTTAAATAATTTATTGAGATCTCATTATTTTCATCTTTTTCCTCTTTTTCTAGAGAAAGTTGTTCCTCATCAGAATCAACTTGTTCTGACAAAACCTTATCAAAGGATTCTTGTGCTTTCTTAGGAGTATTTTGATTTGTATTTATTTTTACTCCCGTTTTCCTCTTTCGAGGAATTGTATCCTTTGAACCAACCGGTCTTCCACGCTTTAAGCGTTTCGTTGGTTCTTGTGCATTTTGTTGCACAGAGACATCATTTGATATATGAACCTTTTAATGCAATTTGGAACATACAATTTTGTCACTCTTTAATATTAGTAATTGCATCAAGTAATTATTTCATAATTTTGCTAATGAATGATCTTTTGAACTTCAAGTTCATTTATACATTGATCATAATACAACAAATTTGATGCGTTACAAGTAATTTCACGCCATTCTTTTTGAATTGGCTTATATCTCCCCTAATGGTGGGAAAATTACATCATCAAAGTGACAATTAGCAAAACTTGCTATAAACAAATTCCCTATTCGGGGCCCAAGGCATTTTATAATATGATTAATGGAGAGTTTAATCAATATAAATCTCCGATTAATTTGCCTTGAGATAATCACCAGCTGATAAAAAAAATGTGGTTCCAAAAAGGATGCTCATCCGAATTTGCAACATTTTCACATTATTGATAATTCTGGACAATAAAAAAATCACTCCACATTATGAATGTCATTAGATCATTCGTTTTAATGTGTCTTACATATTCCGAAGCTAAAGTGGGAATTCGTTTTCGAGATTAAATCATAATATATAGAGAAACTCTCTATTATTCTCGAGTAAATTTTTCTTCGGTGTAAAACACTAACAACATTATAACCGTTGTACAGATATTGGTGAACATTAGTCTCAACTAAGTTCAAATTTGAGAAATATTCTCTTTTATAGTGTGCATGTAGCAAAATAAGCAAGACATGCATTCTTCGCCTTTATTTAGCTCATGATTTGAACACATCTCAATGTGTCAATTTTAATGAGCCATAAATTTCATAATTTTGCCTTTGATTGGCACGGTAAATGTCACCAAAATATTTGGGCATATATGACAATATATAATCAGTGTGACCTAATATAATGGTCTTTCATACGTGACAGCTTGTCACGATTTTGAGCGCTCATTGTCAATAATTATTTGCCCTTTGTAGTGGTGCACCACTTTTATTCCAAAATTTGGTGGAATTGTCAATACGACCTTTACCTGATATTTTCACCTTTTCCACGTCCATAATTATATAGTTGCAACCATGGTCATTTTATAAATGCAACATATGCTTCATGAAGCTTGACCAATTGGACGGGAATGATATTATATAAATAATATCTCATTATTTTACTCAGCTACTATGAGATAGACAAGAAATCAATTCATAATATTTATTGAATTGACGTGCGCGCTCGATATTTTGTTGCAATAATAAATCGAGGCGAGCCACGTGGCCTTTATTTGTCTCATCAGTCATATTTCTGCATAGCCTCAACATAGAGGTAATTGAAATTGCGAGAATAATAAATGATATTTGATCGATATAAATTTTGTAGCGTGAGACCCATTAGCTCGTTTTGAGCCTTTTGGAGCATCACCAATTTTGGTGTTTATATTCATAACTCCATAAGGTGAAAGGATAATATAAAGTGAAATATTCACTTTTCAAATCTCTATAGAGATATTAAATGAATAAATATTAATGTTATGCACACAACATACATGTTTGATTGGTGTGTTTTCATGTTGGTTTTCAACTTTCAAGAAATTGAGGACCAAACCAACCATAGATATTCATGGTTACCTTAAGAAATTGACAAACACAAATACATAAGAAACCATGAAATCAAAAATGATATTTTGTTACCTTCAAATCTTTGTTACCAAGACAATGACCTCTTTCCAAGCTTTGTCTCCTTAACAAGCCTTCTTGAACTTCAAGATCTCCTTAATACTAGAGCAAGCTCGTGCTGATAACGTGTTGTAAACTAATTAAAGGAAAAGCCAAAAAGGTAAAGATAAGAACTAGAAAGATAACAAGAGAAAAGATAGGGGAGAAATAGAGAGAACTTTCATTCCAATATATTGTATCATTACATAGGTGGAACCTCTTTATATAGGCCCTTAAAAGATCATACGTTACAATTACATAATGGTGAAATGTGTAACCACTCACACATAATAGTGGAATGCGTAACCACTCATACATAATGGTGGAATGTGTAAAGTTGTCAATCCACATTATTTACAACATTGAGCATTTTTTTTTTTTTCACATGCAAATCTTGACCACTTTGTTCTGATCACCATTTGACATTTTCCAAAATTTTTTTTTTCTCTGATCTTCTTTTGATTATATCACAAGTAGTGATTTCAACTAAATCAAAATGTTATCCACTTTGACCTTCACATTCTAGAAAAAACTGTATTGTACAAGTTCTCTTTGTTACATTAATATGAACAGAATTATTTATATGTTTTTCAATGCTTAGATAAGGGATGAAGCATAGACTCAATAGAAAAATAACGGGTGGTGCATCTAGAAAGAATGCATTAATTTCAACCTATTAAACACACAACTATTGAAGCATAGATAGATAAAGCTAGCCACGCTTGTACCATAGTAAAAAAAGCATGCTCTCACCTTTGTAAAAAGAAAAACATAGACAAAAAATTATATTTTAAATTAAGGCTAGAGAATAAAGTTATCAACGAAATAAGTACCTAACTTATCACTCGTTGGTATATAATTCGTGTAATTCTCGGCTCAACCACATCGACGGCAACCTCTAAACCAAAAGTTGTAAAGCTTCTCTTTTAGAGATAATCAACTGTCATTCAAATCTTTGACCATAAAAATGGTTGAATTTGACCCATCTCTCTGGTATTTATATCTGTGTTGTCTGAGATTTTACCGAGTTGATTGGTTTTGTTGTGATTAATGATGATGATGAGCATAAGCTACTGGGTATCAGAGCATCCATCAATCCTGACATTTCGTTGGAGCCCCACCCAGTCGTACTTCGCGACGTGGTGGTTCCTCACGAGCTCAATCTCCACGTACCTCACTCTCTCCATCCTCCTCCACGTCCTCCGGAGGCGCCGAGAGGTCCCCCTCGGCCGCCTCCCGGCCGCCCACAGCCTCCTCATGTCCCTCATCTCCGCCGCCATCTTCTCGGGCCTCCTCATCTCCTGCGTCGCTGAGCTACACGACTCACGGTGGCTCCACCGCCGGACCCGCGCCAGAACCACCCCCCTCCGCTGGCTCCTCTGCTTCCCACCCGGCACCCGCTCCACCGGCCGCGTGTTCTTCTGGTCCTACCTCTTCTACCTCTCCCGCTACCTCCGCCTTTTCCGCCCCATTTCCACCCTGCTCCGCCGCCAGGGCCTGCCGCTCTTCCGCCTCTTCGCCCACGCCGTCTCGGTTCTCACCGCCTTTCTCTGGCTGGAGTTCTCCCAGTCGTTTCAGGTCGTCGGGATTCTGTTGGAGTGTTTGGTGGAGTGTGTGCTTTATCTGTGTACGTTTTGGAGTGAGATTGCTGGGGCTGGGGCTGGGGCTGGGGCTGGGGCTGGGGCTGGGAGTCGCAAGGTGGTGGGGTGGGGTCATGGGGTTGTGGCGGTGGGGACTGTGGGGGGGAATGTTGGGGTCTTGCTTTTGCATTTGAGGAGAGGAGGGTGCAATGGGATTGGGGCTTGGGGGTTCAATTCTGTGCTCAATGGATTCCTTTTAGTGGGGTTTGTCAACTTCTATGTGAAGAAGTTACGTTCTGATGCTGCTCGTTTTCACAAAGAAATCTCTTCTTCTACTACTACTCATAAGCTCGAAAGATATAGAGAACGAGAGTACCTGACAGGTGTGGCGGAGCGGCAATGGCGCAAGTACTAAGGCGCTAACTAAGGCAGAGGTCGAGTGTTCAAGTCAAAGTAGCTTCATCATTTCCTTGAGTTGTCTCTCCAACTATGGAGTTGATGCACTCGACTAGCCCACCGTATCATTAGTCTTGTTGTTCTTTAAAAAAAAAACGGATGTAATGTTAGAAGTTTGATGGGGTCAAAAGACCCCCCCCCCTTTTCACTGTACAGATGTAATATAGAAGATTTGGACCGTTGTGTATCGAATGTATATAAGCACAGTATGCCAAAATATCATTTTCCTATAGCATGTACATATGCATTTTCACGGCAACAGTTGCTCACTTTAGTTGAAAAAATTGTGGAGAATATAATATATAACTAATTTTATGGACTACAATTGTGGGTTTAAATGAACAAACAAAATTGAAAGCAGAGAAGGGGCTTTGAGATCTATTCATGAATGATGTATAACAGGTCACTCTCACAAATGCTCATGAAATGAAAGTTCAACTTTTGAGGAAAGCTACCAAATTGAAGTCCATTTGCAGCAGTCCCACTTTGAAGAACAAACAGTATAAAGAGTTGGGAATGAGAGTTGTAAGGTCCAGACTAAATGGAGGCTTTAACCTTCACTTCCCAGGAGAGTTTTCACGGATTCATCACAGAATGGAATGTCACAGAACCCAATAACAAATACCTGTTTCTCTCCTTGGCGAGAACAGTCATTGGCGTGACAAAGCTTTTGATTTCCACCTCATCACTAGCTAACTGAACTGTGTTTGGGGAGTTGAAAAGGGACAACTGCTAATAAGAGATTTCAGAGATAGCTTCGACAGAATGGAGACCAATAATATTCTATTAAGGCAGCTCAATGGATATGAAAGTGTGCTTGTGTTTGTTCACCAAGAAATATCAAAGCTAACTCTGCTTCGTTAAGAGCTCGATGTCCTCCCCAACTTCAGCAATCCTGGCTTCCTTTGACGTCTTTGCAGCTTTGGCAATGGTTTGAACATCAAAGTCCATTGCCGTTCTCTTAACAAGACCCTGGTGCATCTGTTTCCAATAATTGAAGGAACAGCAAGGAAGAAACTGAATGTCTAACTTTTAAACACGTAGACGAGAAACAGCATAAAACAAAAGAAATATCCTGCCGGTTAAACAAAAAGAAACTTGACCATCAAAACTTACCAGAGAGCCAATGGCAACAAGACTCCGAAATCTTGAATCAACATCCCAAGTTTCCTCTTCTGCAATCTGAACATCAACGGAGAAGGTACATTGCAGCAATTTCATTTCTCACCCATAAAATTTAACTAATATGCAGGAGTATTGAAGTGATCCGTGAAAGAAACAAAAATCATATTATAAAGCAGATTTTCAGGTAGCGAAGCACTTAATGTGAGATGACATACTTCCAGGGTTGCTGAAAGAATTTGTGATTGGCCTTCTAGATCTTGTTTCTCGATTAGCAATACAGAATAACTGGAAAATAATAGCAAACAATTAGATGGTAATCGAGAGATGTCACCTATTTTAGAAAAATCAAATAACTCAGAATAAAGAGATCAAGGACTTTCAGAAAATTTTAGTAAGATGGCAAATATCACGTTCTCTCATAAGTCATAAATCAGATGGTATAATTTGCACTTTTCTTCTATCCATGAAAAAAAAAAAATTTGATAGTTCCTAAAAACAATTTTTGAGCAACTTGCAAACATATAGTGAAGACAAAAGAAAGTTTCCAATATAATATATAGGAAGGAAACAGAAAACATTCTAATCTATGCAAAAAGATTTCATGATAAGAAAATACAGCAGGAAACCTCCAAAAGTATAAAAAACGATAGACAAGCTGTCTCCTGCCTGCCTCATAAAACACATCCAAGCGTTAAAAACACTTGTAATGAGCAATGAAGGTTTCTCATCATGTCACTATTAAGCATTAGCAGTGCAATAAACCTAGCTATGAGTGTGACAATTCCGTCAGGTCTCAATCTATTCCTAATTTTTATTACCTATACAACCACAGAAATGAAAGTAAGAAGGCGCAATAAAAGTAGACTTACTTGAGCAACAATGTGGAATAAGACAATTGTAAATTCTTGTTGGAAAATGAACAGCCTGAAAAAACATCTAAAATCTGCATATCCAAGTTAAGAAAATGTCAGTACTGTGTGATCAGTAAAAGTCATAAACCTCATACTGCAAAATGCAATCTTTGTGATAGCTCAGCGAACTTTACTGCTAAGACAATTCATGAAGTTCAAAATCATTTAATAAAATCTAAGTCAGTTTTCAATTATTCAGACATCCCTTCTGAACTTCTAGTGTAACAATGCAAAAAAATCATAAAGCTTCCCTAAAAGTTTCAAACTTGAGAAGAAAGCAACTACCTGACTGCGGCTTCTTTGAAGCCACTGACAGAAACATGGATGCTTAAAGAGATTTGTCACAGCACGAATGCTGGTTAAAAGGTTTGGATTCAAGACAGGAGCTGTTGTAACTCTCAGAATCATCTCCATCAGCGAGTCTTGAGTACATGTAATGAGCCACAATAATTAACACATAAATGAAAGTTCATATAACAAGACAAAGTCAGAAACCGAAAGGTAAGAAAACGTACTGTAAAGTAGAATTACCATTTCCATCCTCGTTATGCTTGAGAAGTAAATTTGCTCCATCAGGATGCAGGACCATCATTCTCAAGACATCGATAACTGCAGAATGCCACCAAACATTAAAGCAAAACAAAAGAGAAGTCTAGAAGATAAAAGTTTCAAATGCTCCTAGTTAGCCCCCCCAAAAAAAGAAAAGAAAAGAAAAAAAAAAAGCAGAAACAAGATCAAAGACAGGAATTTGTATAAACTTGGAAGTACAAGCAAAATCATCCTGAAAATGTAGATAATTTGCTAGAAAATTCCATAATGCACTGTACAGAAAAAAAGTATAACCCATTCAAACATTTGTATTGCAGAGAGAAATCAACTTATCTAAGACCTAGATCATGTCATATAGTTCCTAAAGTTTGTTAGAAAGTATTTTGAGTTTCTAACTCTACAACTAAATGGTTTGTTTCACACTCTTGTTTTTCCACACAGTTTAAGAGCCACATGTTGGGCCATAAAATATATTTTGTTACATTAAGTCTCTAGATATGTTCCTTAAAGACTTTCTAAGCCACTAAAGATGATAAAAACTTTCAAGCGAAAACAAACTTTTAAAACTATCAGAAAAACCTCCCTCTTAAACCCTTTTGAGTGTTGTGGATCACTTCCAACTTTTGACAGTAGCATACTAAAATAGTAGATAGCGGATTCAATGCCCACCAAAGTTTTTTTTATTTTTTTAAATACATATTTATGAATTAAGTGGATCTGATCTTATCTAGATAATCAACTGTAATAGAAATCTGAAAAGAATTAACATTAGTTAGAATTACCTGGAAAAATCATTTCAATGGGCCAAGATTTTAATGGTTTCAGTAACAAAACCATGTCAGCATCAGAAAATTTACTGCTGTGATAATGAGATGTGTCTTTTAATATCTTAACAACAGCTTTCATCCTTTCAAGCTCTATCTCTGTCAATGCCAAATGCGCCTGCTTCTGCAAAATTATTATGAAGAAACCATAATTTCAAGAAGGCTCTGTGTTCTCAACAAATAAATCTCAAATAGAATCGACCAACTGATTTATAAACTATCATTAGTCAGTAATAGACTAAGAGAGAGATTTCCCATAGCCTAAAACAAGCAAACCAAAAGTCACTAACCAGCAACCACTTAGTTTATTTTATAGACATGTTGAATAGCTTGAAGTATGTACACAGCTGACACTTCCAATAACAGAATAAGGCAAAAACGCCAAACTAATAAGAGGACGAGAAATGAGATACAATTGAAAAAAAGATCAGTGCATGCAAAAAGGGCCACGGCAGAATTATGCAACTAATAAAAAAAAAAAAGAATTGATCACTGTTGGCAATCTCCTGGAACAAACATGCTTTCCAAATCCATATCCAAGTTAAATGTACCTAATCCAAAATCTTAAAGGTGGGCATTGCACTCAAAAATGGCAAACCAATTAAGCAAATGATACAAAATTTTCTATTGCAGAGAATACCTGCACAAAATACAGATAGTACGTGGTGTAAATTGAATGACCGTGCATGACAAAACACTCAAATCAATCATGTTTAAAGATCAGAAGCAATCAATTATAAGGAGGAAAGCAGATTTGCAAAGATGAACAGGATATTGAAACACAAATAAAAAACAACGAACAATTGCATGAACGAAACTAAAATCTGAAAAAGAGATTACGTAAAATATTCTGAACCAATAGAAATTTACCAAATTTGACAGTAAAGAATTATTAAACTCGGCGACCTTTCTGAGTATTCCATCAAACTGAGCCACGTCAAATAAAAGCATTCCTTTCTGCCATCATAATCATAGAAAAAAAATGTATGTTTGAGATATATAAACAAAAAGAGAATTTCTACACAAAGAAAAACAACCATAAAGCAGTCATCTAACTCAAATTGCAATTTAAATAGAGAGAATAACATGAAAGATGCACTTGCAAATTTATCTTCTTTTTTTGATAAGAAAGAAACCACGTTAATTTATGTTCTTAGATGAATATAACATTCGATGACATGCAAAATATCTTTTCTTGACACAAAATAACATGGAGAGTACATGAAAGAGGGGTAACATATCATACAGCAAGATTATGCAAAATAAGTTCCTTCCTATGCAATCAAAGATAACAATAAAAACTACAGAGCAGAGTCAAAATAATGAAATACAATATTGTCTTCTTGTCTACTAGGAATCGATAAAAATAGGAGTTAAAAAATAGAAGGGTAAGAATTGGTCAAGTAAAAGTCCCAAAAAGGACATACAGCAAGGCTTTATTATGAAAGAAATAATATGGGGGGAAAGAATGATCAACAGATACACAAAACGGCAAAAGAAGAAAACTCAAACAGTGATGACTGATGAGCAGCAACAAATCATAAAATAGGCCCAATCAGTGATGACTGATGAGTAACAACAAATAATAAAAAAGTTCGGGGCTCTTTTCACAGCTTATTTGGGAATACTTGAAAAGAAAATCCACAGTCAAGATTGTCAAGGACCTCAAGGTATCTGCATTTATGTATTTGTAATTAAAATTTCAAATTGATTGCCTTCAAGCATTTACTAATAAATAAACTAGATACATTTGGTATGTTCATATAAATTTCCCTAATGTGTAAAAGAAAACATGTATGTATGGAAAAATTGATTTTTGTATGTAAAAATGTTGCATTTCAGGTGCTTATACATTTACCGTTATGAGCTTTTTTTGGAGATTCATTATTTTTCATTATGTTTTTTCTAACAATTATTTTTTGACAAAATTGAGGTCTATCACATGTACTACCTCAAAGTTTATATGCCTCGTCTTGAACTAGCAAAACTACACATTGTGCCCCATGAATGCAAATAGACTTGCAAGGAAAAAAAAATTGAGTCAAGTAGGGATGGGATAAGTAACAAACATATTTCACATCTAGGATATGCCACACCCATGAAATTGAACTAAACAAAAGACAAAAACTCCTCTTATTTCTATAAGTCTATAACTATCTAGCAACATTATCAACAGACAGGAAGAAACACAGGGAAGTACCTTTGGAACATGCTTGAAAAGAGGCTTTGCTGGCACACCTGATATGGGCGCAGAATTGTGATAATTGAAATTATATCAAACATAATCATGATATAAAAACAATTAACAAGTAGATTATTTCGGAGCAAAACATAAAATTAATAAATAATTAAGTATCAAGAAAGTTCCTTCTAAGGATTTGAGAAGGATGATGTGGTACCAGATGCTTGAGAGGCTTGTCCAGGCACATATGCATTAGCTGAAAAGAAAGAAAAAATGTCATTCAAAGACCAGAAATCTCTTAACTGAAGACCATCACTATTGTAAATCGTACCAATGGTACTTACCGCCGGTAAATGGGTCTCGGAATGATGTATCCAGAGTGAAGTTCTGTTGGCCAGAATTTTGCATTATAAATTCTACAATCTGCTGGCGATAAGAGAGTGGAAGATTCTCCTTCAGAAGCCACTTGTCAGCAACAGCATATGGATTATCTGGAAAATGCCAAGTGCTCATGTTTAGGGGTGCACAAATTTGTGCTTGATATAAATGCTTCGCAGTTCCGAAGATACAATTGAATAAGATTTTTTTGTACAAGAAGCACTAGTAGGTCGCATGTAAAATCCATACTTCAGGAAGTCTGCACAATGTTTGACGTAACATACATGTTTCCTTTGGCAAATTTAGGTAACAAGAATTTACATCAATTATCTTTATATAGAGGCAAACAGATGAATAGACCAATTCAATTCTCATCATTTGTACAAAATTGCAAGCCTAACCCAATGAAAAGCCATATAATGTGACAAACATATAATGAATCCACTTAATAGTAATGCAAAGAAAAGCCAGCATAAGAACAAGTTCTCGTGACAAGAAAAATATTTAGGTCTTGCACAAAAGACAGCATTGAAGACATTTTACAAGAATGTAGAATATTGCTAATAGCCTAATAGGCTAATACTAATGTTATACATATGCACAACATTTTTTTTAAGTTGAAAGATAGGTCACCAGCAGTACCATATATTTAAAGTACAGAAAAAACTGATAGAGCCTTTCAAGAAAACTTACCTGAGCGATTATAAGGTAACTTACGAATGGGCTCCCCATCTCCGATATCAACATCGAACACTAAGAAGCGAAATAAGGATCGACCATCACCAATAAAGTCGAAAAAGAAGTTACTTGATTAAAACAACTGTAAACAAATCTTAATCATACCATAATCATATTGAACGCCATTGAGGATAGGACGGTTCATGGTATCCTCAGGTCCATCAACAACTTCACCAATCTAAAAAAAAAAAAAAAAAAAAAAAAAAAGTACAAGGTCATCTTCAAGACAAATGCGAACCAGATTTGAAAGAAGAGATGTGAAGGACATTAGAATAGGGCAAAAATGGATTGAAATATCTCTTATGCCTAGATAGCATTAAGTAATTGTTTTTACTTTCATTCCTACCTATAAGACAAAAAAATAAAAAAATAAAAAATGCAACTCAGCATCTCGTACAGTTGCATTGTATACACGAAGTAAATATGCAACCACTGACAAGTTACATTCCCACCTTCATGACACAATTCATATCAAGAAGCGTTAAATGATAACTTAACAGAGAAACGTAAGATGTCCAAAAATCCAAGAAAAATTTTGCATATTAACTTTTTATGAAACAAAACTGACTCGTAAATGACCATGTACAAAATTATTCACAATTCTTCAGTATTGCATATAAAAACCGAACTTTAGAACCAAATAAAACAACAGAAAGAGATTAGGAAATCAGGCAATACTTTATCCCACTTTTGCTCCCTTAAGTTCCATGCATAGGCAAAACCATTATCCCCTTCTCTCACAACTTTCGTTTGCCCATCTGTGTCACCTACCAAAAACAAGAAAACAGAGAGAGATTAGGAAAGCAAGCAATCTATAATCTCAAGCAAGAAATCAAGCTTGCTGCTCTTTTTATGCCACAGCTAAAATTTACTGCTACATTCACCACCGAATTGAATGACACGCTAGCAAATTCAAAATCAAAATTAGAAATTTAGAATCTGTCAACTATATGTAGACAAGCATCAAACCTGGAATTCGTAAGGCTTCTATTCCGGGTAATTCCTCCAGCTTCAGTCCACCTACTTTCTTCCTAAAATAGAAAGGTAAATTTAAATATTGTAAAACATCATCAAGTTTTCTTACCAAGTTGCATCATGCATTAATGCTAAAACCACAGCAGAGAAAGAGAACTCAAATATTTCAAAACAATTAAACCTTTGACCTTCTGGGTAGCTATCAATTTCTACTTTAGAACTGTTTCAGACATTCTTTCTCACTCCAACTTTCTTTTGTTCCAGAATAGTAATTATTGGTGAAAATTAATAACATTTAGTAAAGCAAAGATAGATGCTGAGTTTAAAAGTAGCCACACCTGCTTAACTTGTACTGAGAAACTTGTGAAGCATATGATTCAATTTCAACAGGAGAAGACGCCCTATCCTCAGACATTGTCCAAATCCGTACAACTCCATCAGAACACGCAGTAATAATGTCTCCATTCCCCAAGAATTTGGCATCCCAAACACAACCAGGGTGCTCAATGCTCTGAACACAAACTCCATCTGCAGTGAATAGAGTAAAATAAGATATTTCAAGACTTCATAATTTTTTTTAAAAAAAAATCAAAGTTATGTGGAAGCATTGCATGAATAACAACATCCAATTATGATGTGTGGTGCTCAAAAATAAAAAATATGATCATTTGTTCACTAGAACAAAATAGAAAACCAAGTCTAACATTCAATTTGTGCGAGCATCTATAAAAACAAACAAAGATCCTCTAACTATGAAAGATTTAAAACTATGAGAAAGACCTTTCCATATCTTTGCGAAGCAATCTTCGCTGCCACTGACCACCAGTCCAGATGCATGGGCATTTACAGAATAAACAATTGAAGTATGACCAACCAGCTCAAGCAAGACTTCACCACTTAATGCCCACAACCTAATAGAGCTGCCATCAAAACAATGCAAAAATAATTAGGATAAAAAACTATTATCCTAATTCTCAAGTTAAAAACTAAGAACACAACAGCAATCGGATGGCCTAAACAGAAAAATTAGAAAAGAGATCAAGGCATAAACTATCACGATTATGTGTATGGTGACCATAATTTTTTCAGTTTAAGAGCAGTCTAGTTTACAACATGTGGGATGTCCGAAGAAAAGAACAAAAAAATGACCAGTAAAATCTACTTGGTGTCTCATATAAAATGCGAGTATTCCTAATGTGACAGATGCCCACACCAAGCAGAGGCTGTTAGCATTACCTTAAAAATTTATTCACAAAGATCCCAATTCATTGCAACCAATATGGAACATGAAAAATTCACCAACCAGAGTTAGCCATGACCCAGTTGTGAAAGGTGCTGAATCATTAATTCTTAAGTTATTGAATTCAAAACGAAGTCGAGAAATCATGAAGATGAAGGTTACTAGATACTACCCCATATCAACAACAGTATACGTAATAAAACATCAAAGGGAACTTAAATAATACAGTACCAATCACCTGACCTAAAGGGAGAAAAAAAAAAAAAGAAAGGAAAATACTAGGATGACCCCGTAATGGGACACCCGGTGATGATGTCCATCCATTGTGCATCGATGTGTGTGCACACATATCCCGATGCGCAAATGGATGGACACCATCACCAGGTATCCATCCAGAGTGTCCCATTCTGAGTCGCCCTAGCATCACCCAAATAAAATAAAATAAAATAAACCAAACTCACCCATCATGAGATGCTGAAAGAATTCCCACACCAGACATATCTGCTAAACCACGGATAGTATCTGCAAGTCTCTCACATGGCAAAAGAAGATATAAATATAACGATACAACACATAAACTTCTTTCTATAGAAATGAAATAAGGGATTACTATATAATCAAATAAAATCACATGCATGATGAACAATCATCTAAAAGATATTTCCAAATCACTCTTTCTCCTAAACAATAAAAGATATGGTTGAAGAATGATCCCTGCAAAATATGTTCCCATTGGTATAAAACTAGGATGTGATGACAAAAGAAGAAACTATCAATCTTAATCTTAACTTCAAAAAGCAGAAGGCATGAAGTACCCCATGTCGAGTAAAATTTGTGCTATATATATATATATATATATATATTTTGATAACAAAGTTAATCATCCATAAGTTGAAACTTGCCCCCCCTAAAGAAAATCATGTTTCCCTTCGAAAAGCATACATTTATAGTTTGATTTAAACCTCTTTATGACTTAAGCTGTGGAGTGGTTTATGGGCATTCCCACATGATATCATAGATCGAGTCGAGTGTCGAGTACATGAAGGTCCCGCGATCCTGGCTCTTAATCCAGATGCTACATTCAGGGGTCATGATAGAAGAGAAGAGTTTTCCACATATGCTCTTATTTAGTTATTTAAAAAAATGAAAGCAAAAGATCAACCAATATTGGAGCAACAATATTTTTCACTGTTGAGAAAATAAAATGTAACCGAATTATTTCACTTCTGCATGTGGACAATAAAAGGCAAAAAATACAACACAGCCAATCCCAAATTAATTGGGGTTGGCTACATAGATCAAACTCTTCCATTGTGCTCGATTTAGTGCAATTGATGGTGAGCTTTCCAAACCATTCAAATCACTCCTAATTAATGCGTCCCCATAAAAGGCAAAAAAATAAAAGAATAAAATTTAAAAATAGAATATAACAACAACAAAGCCTCAATCCCAAATTACTTGGGGTCGGCTGCATGGATCAAACCCTTCCATTGCGCTCGATTTAGTGCAATAAAATTATAAAACAGAGCAGGAACCAAAAAACAGACCTGTATGGCCAACGAACGTGTGTAAGCAAGTTTTGCCCATCCATAGTTTTAACGTTGTGTCACTTGAACCTGGAATTTCAGATAAAGTGGACAAAAGAAGGTTAGTAAAATAAATCAACTTCCATTAGCACGTAATCAGACAGAAACAGTGAATAACAGCCAACTTTTTGGTGAAGGACCATGTGGTAAGTTGGTTATCAGTCTTCCCAAGCTAAGAAAAGGCTCTTGTTAAGTTGATCTTGTGTGTTCACATGCGTGCTTCTTTTCCAGATATAATTAGGCAAATCCAGCTTATTCTATTTTTTCAATTTTTACATCTAATCCACATTAACATCCTCGGTCTACCAGCATTCAGCTCCACAAAGCTATCTATATTCTTACTGAGATTTTCCTCTATTTTGACGAGTATGAATCAATTGCAGATTAATTATACTTCGTCATGTCAGTACCATTTTCTGCACCTCCTTTCGACATATACTGAAGTGGTTTGTTCACTTATTCTCTCTAACAATCAATCTCATTCATCAATGTATCCCAGATGAAATTGCGTTACAAGCCTCGTATTAATTTTTTTCAAAGAAAACAATGGCAAGAGAATAGAATGGCAAAAATATTGAAAGAAGTCAACCTTAAGAATCCAAGACGTCCATTTGGTAAGTGAGTTTGCAGTAAGCAAATTACAAATGCCTAAACAAATAATTCAATGAACAAATATGATAATTCACAAGAAAGTACACCTGTTACGATCTCGCCTGATGCAAGCCTTACAACATCTTGTACTGCAGCCTTGTGAGCTTCCCAAACCTCAACAGCCTGCCCATTTCTCCACCTCCTCACGGTACTACGTTCATCATAACAATCTTATCAGTTAAATCAAGCAATGCACCTCCAAAGTCCTAAACACTATGACACTTATTTCTTAAAAGTAATCAACACTTACAACAACATACGCACTATTGAAATAGGAAATCAAATACACAAAACAAATTAAGACAATCGAGAGGGATAACGATATAATCACGAATTGCGCAAATTTTGTGTCAATTGAAAAGGGATTACTGTAAATTGAGCAGTTACAACAACAGAAACAATAAGTACTTGTATGTATGCACCATTGAAATAGCAAATCAAGTGCACAAAACAAAATTAATTGCGCACATTTTGTGTCAATCGAAAGGGGCACACTGTATAATTGCATATTGAACAGTTCTGTAAAAAATCCACTCACTCACCAATCAATTGACGACGACACGAAGTCCCCGTTATCGTCCACCGCAATACCAGTCACCTGCGACTGATGCCCCTTCAATGTTCCAACCTTTTCGCCATTTCTCAAATCCCAAACCAAAATCATTGTGTCCATCCCACCAGACACCAGTCCCCCTTCCGGCAACCCCTCACTGGGCGAAATCCAGGCAATTGGACCAACAAAACTAGTATGCCCAATCATCAATTTCGAACAACCATACCTTCTCTTCTCCTCCGAATCCAAACTCCAAAACCTAACCGTCTTGTCCCTCGACGACGTCGCGATGGCATCGTCGCCGCAGACGCAGATTCCGCGAACCTGAGAAAGCACACACATTTCAATTGTAGACCTAATTAGTGGTTTTGAATGTATGTGCGATCGGTGAAGGTGAGAGAGGTGTGGACGTGAGAGAGGGAAATTGAAGTGATGGGTAGGGTTAGGGTTAGGGTTTGTGAGAGGACTTACGTCGTCTTCGTGGCCGCGGAGCTCGCAGCGGAGGCGGTATTCGGTGATCGCCATGGTTTCTGCTTTCGCGAGAGCACAGTTGGGTTGGAGAAGTTGGAGAGAGAGAGGTTGAGTCCCGAAGAGTCGATTGTTAGTGCTTATTATGTGCGTTATTTATAGGGGCTTTTTGTTTGGATACATTTTACAGGGGCTTTCACATACTTGATACACACTTCTATACCACACTTGTCTTGTGAATTCGAGATACACGCTTGGGAACGTGCCTACACATCTCGATGTGCATAACACATTTGTCAGTATATTTAATGAGTCTAAAGTTTTATAAGTCACGTAGGCAAGTGTGGTAAGTGAGGGTATTTATCAAGTAAGTGTACCAATTCAACTTTGACATATTATTATGCTATAATAAAAATAAGTTTCGCTCCTATCCAAAAATAAAAGTAAAGTGTTGCAATTCTTTTTTTAACTTCAACGGGAGTCATCGAACCCACTAGTCATTACTTCTCTAAATGTTTATAAAATTATGACTATTTTTACTCGAGAATTGCTTATATAGTTCCATTTAAGCAATAAGCACTAGTAATTGTTATACCAAAAAGGAGAATAAGACAAAAGGAGATGTCTTGAGGTTATAGTAGCAAAACTACAAAATATTATTAAAAAGAGTTATGGTATAAAAATGAAAAATTATAATTTAACACACTTTTGACGCACACTTTATTTTTTAGTTATTTATGACTCTTTCTTATCTCTCAATATGTGGCCCTACATCTAACAAAATGTCATAAATGATTAAAAAAATGTGCATCTAAAGGGTATTAGATTATCACTTTCTATTAAAATCTATTCTATAATAAAAATTTTAAAACAACAAAGTTATTTTGCCGCCATTCTTTTCAAAAGTGCTCTAAAATTTTTATTTTCATTGGTTGAAATAAAATGGGCAAAGGGCAATTCAACTAATTTAAGTCTTTATTTTCCAAAAAAATAGGCGATTGAACATCAATTTAAAAAGTGCAACTTAGATGCGGTGCTAATCTTTCAAGTTTTTCCAGTCCACTATCCTACACACTCCACGTGTCAGCCTTTTCAAAGACAAAGAGGGTGTGCAAATTGTGTTATTTATTTCCGACTTTACCCATCCACACACTCCAAGCACCAAATTATCCAAACCATACACATACAGTATACACGATTTTTTTATAGAAATATGATTAGCATATTATATGAAATAAATTTATATTATTTAAAATTGCCCCATGCTTTCTTGTTTTTTTTTCAAATTGTTATATAAATCCTATCTAAAAAAATATATATATATATATAAAGCAGATGGAGAAAATTACAGATTTTACAATAATTTACAATTTTTAATGCAAGATATCACAATAATACCTTAAAATAGTATCGAAGCGACGACATATGGACCCATGTGAAAATGAGGGTGCACACACATATAGTTCTTGGTGCGTCATATGTGTGGTGCATATCTCGATGTGCGAACAAACAACTTTGAAAGACGTGAGCCTGCATGCAACATCATCTGATATAGCTTTGAGGTGTTATTGTATTATTTTTCTAATGTGAAAATAGGTGTGACTTTGAAATGTAGGCACATAGTTTTCGATGCATAACACGCGAGGTGTGTATCTCGAGGCGTGCACATATGACATTAAAGACGTGGACCTGCATTTCACGTCACTCGATGTGACTTTGAAGTATCATTGTAGCATAACACGTGAAAAATAAGTGACTTTGAAGAGTACGCATATAATTCTCGGTGCATAATATGTAGAGGTGTATCTAGAGACATGTTCAACGTGTGACTTTTGGATATTATTATAGCATTTTCCTTTTAAATATATATATATGATAGGCATTTAAGAATATATGAAGATTTCTAAGAAAAAAAAAGAATATATAATATGAAGATAAATAACCGAGGGAGAATTTGGTTCTTGGAGTGTGGGGACGGAGGGACAAAATTGGAAGTATATAACACAATTTGCATTGCCTTTTTTATTTCGAAAAGGTGGAAACATAGAGGATATAGGAGATGGTACTGGAAAGATTGAAAATATTAACACTGTATATAAGCAAAGTCCCAATTTAAATGGGTGAATCGACTAACTACAATAGTTAGTTTCCCAAAAAAAAGTGGGAAGTTGTGGATTTTAGTTACCTAAACTGTACGCCAACATTTAAAAAAAATCAGTTACCAAATTACGGAATGATTTTTGGGCTTTGGGAGAAACTTCCATTGAAGTGATTTTTCCTTCGCACGGTTCTCTTAGATGCGGGTCTGCTCGCTTGGTTCATGTGTTCTACATTGATGGAGGGCAGCACAGAGGAGAGGAAGAATTTGAAGCCAAAATATAAATGAATTCGTGCAACAAACATGTCTACCAACTGGCAGAATCTAAGACATTATATTAAAGACGAAGACGAAGTTCATTTGCATTGAAAAACAAAGGAAGCTAAGAACAAAGTGATACTTCTCTCAAAAGAGTGTAAACAAGAAAGTATTACAAGACTGTGATTGCTGTGTGTCATAATTGCTTCAAACAATTAGTGACCTCTCGGAGGAAAGGGAAATTGGCTCTTGATGTCTTGGCTAGCTGCTGCACTTTAAATTGCTGAAAGAACTTTTACTTATGTGTGAAATTTTCAGTACTTTATTTAAATCCCTTCAATATCTTTTTGTAATTCTTTTTTTCATGATAATATCTTTATGTAATTAGACTATTTTTTTTCTATTTTTTGTCCATTAAACAAAATGTGTTTACTGTTGGCCATCTAAATGTACACCATTTTTTATTTTTAATAAAAAACAATTATTAATTATTAATAATTTAAAATAATGTTTGCTGAGGGATTTGTTTCCCAACTGCAGTGGACGTAGTATCCTTTTTCAAAGCCTTTGTATATGATATATGTATGTATACAAAATGATATTCTTTCTACAAAAAATTACCCACATAACTCCCACCCGCTAGACTTCATGATTCTACCTCAATGACCAGCGAGATCCTTCCAACCCCAATGTCCTCCCAATGTCTTTCACGCTATCTCCCGGAAGATCTTGCTTTTTTTAAGGAAAAAGGATCTTACTTTCGATCTTAGAATAGATCCTTATTAATATATTTTTTTTTAATTGAGGTTCTCAATAACTTTGTTTAGTTAATATTCCCTGTGCAGTTCACGTGCTTATCGACTAGGGTGTGTATATATGAAAAAATTACATCCGTACGATTTTTTTTTTTTAAATTCGTAAATTACTGTAATTTTTTTTTTATTCTTTAATTACAGTATATCGCTTTTTGAAAAAGCGTAATTAACTTGGGTGGCGCCACGTCATCTGTATTACGTTATATGTATATCGCTTTAATTACAGTATTCTTTAATTACTGTATATCGCTTTAATTACAGTATTCTTTAATTACAGTATATCGCTTTAATTACAGTATATGGCGCCACATAATTTTTTTTTTTATTCTTTAATTACAGTATTCTTTCGCTTTAATTACAAATGGCTAAAGGCGCCATTTGTATTACGTTAGGTGGCCAAAATGGATTGGCGACGGGCCCCGTCGCCAAAATCGATTGGCGGCGGGGGAGCCCGTCGCCAATCAATATATATATATATATTATATATTATATATTATATATAATAATATATATTATATATATTATATATAATATGGCGACGGGGCCCGTCGTCAATCAATATATATATATATATATATATATATTTATATATAATATATATATATATTATATATTATATATATAATATATATATATTTTATATATATATATTGGCGACTGTCCCGTCACCAATCAATTTTGGCGACGGGCTTCCCGTAGCCAATCGATTTTTGGCGACGACCTCCCCGTCGCCAATTCCGTTGCGTTCACAATCACGCCACGTCATCGTCAATAACGCCTTTACTAAAAGAGATATACATAATTTTTGAAATTTTAAAGAAATTTACCCTATTTAATGAATTTAAAAGAAAACCAACCCTATTTTTTTAATAACCCCAAGTTTATATTCAAATTTGATTGAGTTTGTATTCAAATTTCATTAAATTCGATTGGAATGTATGAATTCATTGTTGCCCTCGAATGTATGAACGTATGAATTCATTGTATTGTTGTAAGAATGTATGAATTCATTGTATTGTTGTAGGAATGTACAAAAGAATGTTTCTTGCCCTCGAATGTATGATCCCTAAACCGCGGAATATATATTATATATATATATATATTCCTATCTATATATATATATATATATATTATAAAACTCTAAATATAAAATATATATTATATATAAAATAGATTGGCGACGGGGAGCCCGTCGCCAATCTATTATATATATATATAATATGGATTGGCGACGGGCTCCCCCGTCGCCAATCCGATGTGTACACGAATGGCGCCTTTTGTAAAGGCGCCATTCGTGTATGTCCCCGCCACGTCGCACTTAATAACGCCTTTACTAAAGTCTAAATACATTATTTTTGAAATTTTAAAAAAATTTACCTTATTTAACTAATTTTAAAGTAAAACAACCTTACTTTTTTAATAAGCCCGTATATATATATATATATATATATATATATATATATCTTTTTTTTGTCAAATATTACTTCTATTCAAATTTTTTTTTTTGAAACCCACATAAAATACTCTCCAACGCCACACACGCTAAGGAGTGAACCACATAATTACATTCTCTATGTGTGAGCACAACTAGATCTCTTAAAGGGTTTGCCTCAAGATCGTAAATCTCATAAATCAAAGGACCAAGAGGACCCATCTGATGGCGTTCGTTGATTGCCTCGACGACCATTGAGCAGTCCGTTTCAAGAACATTAGGAGACACCTATAGTTTGATGGCTATTAGCAAGCCCTCCCTCACTGTTATGCACTCCGCCGATTCAGCTGAGAAAGAACCTTTAAATCTCTCTTGCAGAAAGCACCCCAAGCACACCCCAACTGATCACAAATAAGACTATACAATTGCAAACGAGAATGACTTGGTTTTTAACGACATATATGTAAAAAATTGTATACTCAAAATGTCAATAATGAAAAAATAATGAAAATTTTAATTACAGCAAAACTTAGTTACTAAATTTGTATTAATAGTCAACAAAGACCGAATTCACTTCAAAGCCTCCATAATGAGAGTGATACAGCTTATGTTGTATTTATATTACATATATAGTAAAATCTTCTGACAATCTTCGTGTTTTATTAAAAAAAAGTATTATCTACAAATTTCTGTGGTAGAAAGTGACTCACTAAATGTCGTAATTAGGGTGAAGAAGCTTGAATTTTTTAGAGCGGATGAAAACCTCATCTTGGAGATTTGTGAAATGTTGCAGGTAACCAACTGTGTTTGTGTGCATTCCCTAAGGGAAACAAATGACTCGGTACACATATTGGTCATGCAGGGATCTAGGGATAATTCACCACATGTATGGACAGATGTTTGTCCTATTTTTCTAACACCATATATTCTCAAAGACATTCCTCATTAAATAAAATCTTCAACTTTGTCCTAAAAAAAGTATTATCTACCAAAAAAAGAGTATTTTTTATTTATAATGCATACCAAAATAAAGAGAATATAAATAAAGAGTGTGAAGAGGAAAGTTGAAGGTTTAATTAAAGGTTCAAAAATGTAAGTAAATAAAGTATAGCTAGTTCACTAGCTAAACACTCAATCTTATGATTCTTATCAAAATTAAAAAGGCTATCCAACAGTGGATACGAGGAAACAGACTACAGTACTCCTATAATAAAGATTATGTTATGATAATTAAGTCAAAAAAGAAAGATTATGTTATGATAACGATAAAGATTATGATGCATAGTTTTTAGTATTGATGCACATGGTATATATGTAGTACGGTGCGACTCTCTATTCTTTCCTATGCGGACAACAAAAGTCCGTCCACCGCAGAGCGGACACCGTAACATCTTGTCCGCACTACGCTCTACGCTCTGCTCTCTCGTGATCTTCGTCGCCACACACACACACACTCCCCCAACTTCTTCAAACCCTAAAAACTCATCTCCACTTCGGTCCTTCTCTCAATCTCTCTTTGTTTCTGGCGCTGCAAGTTTCAAAGATTACGTAAGTTTATTATCTCTTCCAGACTTCTTGATTTGATTTCATTCGATTCTATTTCTTCAATCTCCAACTTGTAAACTTGTTCTGTACAAACCCTAAGCTGTGAATACGATCGTTGTTTCTCATCGTTTAGAATCTTTGGTTTTCTGTACGCGTGATTAATGTGTTTAGTGTGTTGTTTGGATGAATCAAGAATCAAGATTCGGGAAACCATGGCTATCATTGATACTAATCAGAGCAATCATGAAAACAAGTGGTTCTTTAAAGATTAGATACCTAATTTGATGTAAATTGCTTTTCGATTTTTTTTTCACATTGTGAAAAACAAAGCTAATTATCCGCTGCGTCAAGATTGTCGGGCCATTGGGGTGCGCTCTGGCCGATTGCACTAGGGCCTTGTGGGAATAGTTTTTTTTTTTTTTTTTTTTTTTTTATCAGAAAGAGATATTTGTATTACTTCACAAAATAGAATGGGAATTTTGTTCCACATTCTGTATACAAAAAATATAGCTATAATAAGTATTTATATACAAGTGAATCCCCCCAAGCCTCAAAGTCGTCCCTCCAAAACACAAACCGCCACCAACAACTTGTTCCCTCTTCGGGGTCCCTTCTCTCTCCGTACTCAGTTACCGAACTTGGGCAGCAACCGACATAAGAGAGAAAGGCGAAGTTGTTGATCGGTGCCTTGTGGGAATAGTCAAGCTCCCCTGGATACCCATGGATATAAAAAAAGTAGCTAATTATGATTGTTTTCTGAACTCTTGGAAATATTGCATTCATAGTAATTGCGATTTTGGTTAAAGAAGGAAGAATAGTAAAGTTTTGGTTAAAGAAGTAAGAATTGCTCAAAATTCCTGAAGATTTATAAGTAAAGTTATGAGAAAGGATTTTACCTTTTTAATGGGTGCATTGCATATGTGCCGATTGATGTATCCTTAACCTTCACAAATTAAGAGAATGCAAATTATATTTAGATAATTTCGTCAAGTTTCGAGTTTCTATTTATTCTCTTAAATGCTAATTACCAACACACGTTGTTTTTCTAGACTTGCATCAATTTTTAGTTGGTACTAGTCTCATGAGTGCCTATTCGTAACTATCAAAATGTTGGTCTTATGTTGTTTCCGAAACGAGGTATTTATAGGATGCTAATCTACAATATTGTTTCTGTATGCAGAGAATGTAAATTTGCAGGTTGTTGTTCATTATGTTGTAAGTGTCACAAGTCCTTATTGTCTCTCGGCAAGGAGCTATAGACCGATCACTTTACACCATCCTTGTCATCATTCATTCGGGTTTGGTTCGGAGCAGTTGTTGATCTCTCCAACAGTTGCTCTGCCCTTCTTGTTAAAACCATTTTGATCGACTCTAAGTTGTATATTATCGCAGCAGTTGCTTCTGCTTTTACACGGAAAAGGTTTAAGAAATTTTGTGGAGCTGATGGACATGTCCAAGCAGTTCAATTCCAATACTGTTCTGAAACATAGACCTTTAACTCCTGCTAGGGTCATAAGAGGCATTTTGTGTTTGTTTGTTATCCTTCTCACTGCATTTATGATGCTCATTTACTGTGCTCCTATGACTGCTGTAGTGTTGCGATTTTTCAGCATTCACTACAGCAGGAAAGCTACTTCTTTCTTCTTTGGTATTTGGCTCACTTTGTGGCCTTTTCTTTTTGAGAAAATTAATAAGACTAAAGTGGTGTTTGCTGGGGATAGCCTTCCTGCGAAGGAGAGGGTTTTGCTTATTGCTAACCATAGAACCGAGGTTGATTGGATGTACTTGTGGGATCTTGCATTGCGGAAAGGGATCATAGGTTATATTAAATATATCCTTAAGAGCAGTTTGATGAAATTGCCCATATTTGGCTGGGTATTTCATGTTGTGGAATTCATTCCTGTGCAGAGGAAATGGGAACTTGATGAGTATATTATGCGCAATATGCTCTCAACCTTTACAGATCGCCAGGATCCCTTGTGGTTGGCTGTTTTTCCAGAAGGCACCGATTTTACGTAATTCCTTATCATTTTTCCTTCACTTCTCTTATTAATGGTTGCTTTAATTTTGTTGGCCTTAGTTGACAATTTGATTGTTCACACATTTTTTTACTTATCTATTAGGATAACAAGTTTTATTTATTTATTTATTTTTTTTGACGAAAAATGATGATTTTCATTAACTTGCTCTACAATCAGTTTAACAATGCTTGAATCTCCATAGGAACAAAATCCCAAACTTTGGGAGTAACATGACATCGCGAGAGTCTTGCTAGGCAATGAGCAACCTCATTTGCTTGTCGACGGACATGTCGATACGTCCAATTCTCATTCGCTTCTAGAATAGTGTTGCAGTCCTTCAGAATCTGGCCAAACTCTGAATCATCCGACTTCAACTTCTTGAAACCTTGTACAACTGCCTGGGCGTTGAGTTCAAATGTTACTCTAAGATGTCCTAGCTGATTCACCCGTTTCAAAGACTCCCTGAAAGCTGTATCTATTAGGATAACTAGTTCTGCATTCAAATCAGTAACCTGAAACAGCCCTTGACAGTTTTTCTTTTAGATTTTCATGTTACATGTACATTATATGAATGTTCAATCTCTTGAATGTGTCTGATCCTGTATATCACAAGCTCTTGTTTATTATCTTAAGTTCTATATTGTCGATGTGTAGAACTTGGTTTTCTTTTTTATTTTTACATCTGCTGGTATTCATTGGGTTTATGTTGGTTGTATCTAGTCAAGAGAAGTGCAGAAGGAGTCAGAAGTTTGCTGCTGAGAATGGCTTGCCAGTCTTAGAAAATGTGCTTCTGCCGAAGACAAAGGGTTTCCGTGTTTGTTTAGAAGTTCTGCAGGACTCCATGGATGCAGGTCTTATTTTCCTCTGTGCGCTTAATCAGTGTTCTTGCTTCATTTTTTGCTATTTGTTGTTTTTGCCTTTTTGGTATTAGTTATCATGCAATTGCGGTTCTAGATACAGCTAGCTAGGCCAACGTTTGGTTAACTTTAATGTGCAAGGTCCAGCAGGATTATGTTCTGCAGCCTCTTCTAGCTTATATCCTGCGCTAGTTCTACATGTTTATGCTGACTATGACTCACCCAAGAAGTTATATAGAACCCAAGAATTGTGTGTTATGTAGCAACTTGATGTTAGTTGATGAAAATATTGTTGCGTATGTCCTGACAACTATTTCTTGAGCCCCTACTTATTGTTTCGCATTTTTCTTTTTTTTAATAACCACGAAACTTTAAATGGGATTGTTTTGTGGAAACGAGACATGTCACTAATGTTTTCATATACTCTTTCCAGAAAAATCAAACATTTAGAAGGTAGGTTATGTCCCATATTTTAATCTTTAAAGTAGGTAAACATTTATCAATATCATCAATCTGATTTAGTCAGCGCTTAAAAGCATTTAGAACGATTAATGTATGGGGAATGTGTTTTCCTTGGTAATCATTTTATAGTGTGATGGTTTAATTAAATGTTTTATCATATAGATATATGATTGTGAAATTCCTTTGCTAGTTACCTCATCTTTTGGTTCTTTTTTATTTGGTTTAAATCTATATTTAATCATTTTTGTGGTCCGAACTCTCAACTCCCAAGAATATGTTTCTTCTTTTTAAATGTCTTCTGCAGTTTATGATGTAACCATCGGATACAAGCATCGATGTCCATGTTTCATGGATAACGTCTTCGGTGTGGATCCTTCTGAAGTTCACATGCATGTTCAACGTATCCCCTTTAGTAGTATCCCATCATCTGAAAATGAGGCTACGGCTTGGTTGATGAACAGATTTCAGCTTAAGGATCAGTTGCTAGCAGATTTCCATGCTCAAGGCCACTTCCCTCATCATGGAACAGAAGGTGATCTGTCTATGTTCATGTGCCTAGTGAATCTTGTTTTAGTAATTACTCTAACCGGCGTATGTGCATTTCTCACATTCTTTTCGTCCATGTGGTTTAAAATCTATGTAGCTTTAAGTTGTTGTTCTCTTGCCTTTTTGACATATTTTCATTTTCGACCATCACCAGTTACAGAGATTTTTAAATCTGTATTTTCTGGTGAGAAACAGTCATAGAGGACTATCATGAAGATTCAAGATAGTCCTCGTTCGGCTTTAGCATAACAAGGTTTTCCATTATGGTTGGAGGCATAAGATACATTTCTTGGCATGCTTAATTAATTCCTTTCGGTTATTTGTGTTAAAGTTGAGATGATCTCTGATATGATTAGTACATTACATTGACAGATTTGCTTTTTATACAAATTGTTATTTTCCATGGCCATGGGCCAATGTAAAGAGCGACTCATTTGCAAAGTTATTAATTACTCCTTACTCTATAAGCTACATCAATGGTACTTCGAAGATCTTTTCATGGTTAACATCTAGAATCTCATTGTTATCATTGTCATAAGCTTTTCCACCCCCAAACATACCAAATAACAAGACTCTTGTAGAGACAAGATTAATTGGGCAACAAAAATGATTTTCTTTGGGCAACTTTCTTTGGAGATGAATGATCGTTCAAACAGTAGTTTGTTTAAAGTTAGAACTCTAGGCATGGGAGAGATTGAGAAGTCTAAAGGGGATTGATGAACTTGAGCAGAAATCGACTGAGATTTGAAGGGTTGAGCGATCCGTCAGTGAAAAGGGCTTTGTTGGAGGCGTGAGAAAGTAGTTGTGGTTAGTCGCAGATGTAGTAGTTGAAATCAAAGCTTAGACAAATCCCAAGGAGCTTTACATTGAGATCTGCAAAGAGGGATTGGGTTTGAATCCTCGACAAGGGTTGGCGTTTGTGAAGATATTGGACGAATCGTGTTGGGCAACATTGTGGCCCTCCACCTTGTGTCCCTCCACCCTGAAGGGCCTGAACAGACAGGTAAGATCACAATTCAAAAATGAAATCAGAATTCTCATATTGTTCATTTCACATTCTATTGCATAAAATGCAAAATTTTACAAAGCAAGTACTAATTAAAAATGCAATCTTTGAACAACCTAAATTGCAAAAGCTATAGAGGCAGATCAAATGCCAAGATCACATCAAAACGATGATCCAAGAAGGGGCATAGCTAGAAAAGATGGAGAAAGAAAAAAAAAGCAATAAGTGTAAAAGGAAAGTATATGGCAAGGAGAGAGATGTGGTGTGGACTTGGTCTCTTGGTAGTCAAACTAGGAGGTTTATGAGGCTCACATTTTGGGCCCTCTAGTGGGATGTTAGGAGCCAATTTACTTTTTTTTTTAGGTCTAGACCATCCAATATTTGAACTAACCAATTACTCCGAGCTTGTTTAGGGTCGGCCTACAATTGGGGTAAAGAGCTCCCAATGGTTGATGTCTCCATTTGTAGGACTCGAACTTGAATCACAACTTAAAAGGACTCGATTGCCGAACCACTCTAGCCAAACTAGCCGTTGGTGCCAATTTGCTTCTTTGCTACCCCCAGCAATTCACTGTCTCATATATTCAGGTCCAATGTTATTGCTCTTCCTGAAAGCTTTATTGGACCCATAGAAATCTAAGCATTCCTTTAAAGTTAGCTTTGTCTAATATAATATTCTACTCATTAAGTGCTGCTGATCCAACCTTGGCCCTTTCTTCCTGGAAGTTGAACACATGATTCAAACATAGCGGCAATGGTCTGACCTTTCTCCATTGCCGAGTAGGAATAGCATGACAACTCCATTTCACAGGTGTTAATGCTTCCAAATAATCGACTTGATGGACTAAAAGTCAGATTTTGCCACCATCCTATGAATTTTCCTTAAACAACTCTCACAAATGTTTCAATAGAACCTGTCTAGTAAAACCCATGTCACAGAAACTGCTACACCTTTAAAATATCTTAATTAGAAGTTGAGGTTTGCCACTACAGTTGCTATATATGTTAATGTTTCCTTTTTTCTCTTTACATATTCGTGGGTGTCCTAATCTTTTTCAGTTCCTTATTTTGGTAGAAGGTGATCCTTTAGAAGTTAGAAGTTAGTCGGGCGCCCTTACATTATAAACCCAATTAGAATCCACAACGTCTGCCTGAGTTAGAGTTACGTTATTCATCGACTTGTTAATAACATGTTAAACTTTGTCGTAAATGTTATGTTTTTCACTTAATGTCAAGTAACCGAGTATATACATACACCTTTCTCCATTTTGGAGTTCTTGTACAAAGAACAAAAAACTTGTTCAAATTCATGAATCAACTATCAACTCCTGAAAATCATGAATGACTTTTAGAATTACTGAAAGATGAAGATTGAGCAGAGAAAGGGTGAAGTACTACTCTCTGAAGCTCCTGAAACCTCTCCATATCAAACTTATGCTCCTTCATAAGCCTCCTTTGTTTAGCACTGAATCGACTCTGAAACAGCCCTTCAAAAGAAGGGTCTCTAGATGTCCTGAGAAAGAACAAGTAGCCTAAAATCACGTATGTCGAGGTCGCAAAGAAGCAAATTGGCTCCATCACATCCCATGAAAGGTCCCAAAATGTGAGTCTCATGAACCCCACAGTTTGGACTACCAATAGACCAAGTCCACACCACATTTCTCTCCTCACCATTGAATCTGCTTTCATGTCTATTGCTTTTTTTTCTTTCTCCATCGTTGCTAGCTCTGCCTTTCTTGATTCACCATTTTGTTGCGGCATTTGAATTGCTCCCTCAATGGCTTTCACTATCTGGGTAGTTCAAATATCGCATTTTTATCAGTTATTGCAATGTGAAATGAACAAAAACATGTAAAATATGATTTTTTTTTTGAATGATCTTACCTGGTCAGGATGAAGGAACACGACATTGCCCAATACTATTACGGTTCCCGATTCGTCCAACATCTTCGCAAACTCTAACCCTTGTTGAGGATTCAAACTCGACCCCTCTTTACAGATTTCAATAAACTCAGAATACGAGATACAACTCTTCGGGATTTGCCTAAGCTTTGATTTCAACATTTCCATCTGCGAGAACCTCAACAACTTTCTTGCGTCTTCAACAGAGACTTTTTTCATTGACGGGTTGACCAACCCATCAAATCTCAGGCGATCTCTTCCCAAGTTCATCCCTTTAAGCTTCTCCATCAACTTATCTCCAATGGGCATGTCTCTAATTTCTGAATGAAAGGCTGATTGAACGAGTTCTCTCCTTTGAAGAAATCTCTCAAGGAAACCATTTTTGTTATTGATTGAATCTTGATCTTTGTCAAGTCTTGGAACCATTGGGTATGTTGCGAGTGGTGGAGGTGGTGGTAATGACAATGAGGAGGTTGAGATTCTAGAGAAGAGGCGTCGAGCCTGAAATAATCTTCGAAGCGCCATTAATGGATATATATATATAGAGAGAGAGAGCAGAGCAAAACAGAGTAATTAATCGTTTTTCAGATGATAGCTTTGCAACGTTTTGATGTGTGTGTGTTTATATAGGCCCGGAAGAGATGGAAAGAAAAAAGAGTCATTGAGCTGACCAGAGTGACACGTCAGACAATGGCTCCTGAGCAGTCTAAGTTGCGTTTCTCTAGGTCAACTCGGTTGAAAATTTTGAAACATATTTTGTCCCATATTTAAGGAGAGACTGTCAGATATAGAAACCAGAACGAAAATGATTTAGTGACAGTTTTGAGACATCTGAAATGGACATAAGTTGTTGGTGTTCGTTGATTTGTGTATTGATGGACACTAACAGTTTGGTGTTCATTTGGGTTACCCAATCATTGTCCAAATTAATGAGAAATAGAGAAAGATTAATTAGAGAGGACTAAGATGAAGAAGAAAGAAATTGTAAGCCTACATGGTCATACACATTACCATATTATGCTCTCACTTTTATTTTTTTTTTTTTTTTTTTTATTGTAAGCTCATGAAGAACTTTGCCTTTTAAGAGTCAATTTTATTTCAATTACAAGTTCATGAGGATCAATAACTTACTTACATTCAATTGACACACCTAAAGGCTAAACATTTATAATAGATCTATATAATTTAATTAGGGGAGTCACAACAAACTTATAAAGCTTAGAAGAGCAGTTTGGTTTACATAACTATCAGGATACATATTGGACTTGAATTATTCTACAAAAATTTATGATAGACTTGCATTAAATATTAACTAAAGGTTTGGCATTTGTTTTGCATTTCTACAAGAGTACTCAAACCTCATCCATCATGCTGTAAATGCTAGATCGTGGCTATCGCAATTACCAACTCTAACATATACAATGTTTTTGATTTTGTAATCGCATACTTTAAGGCTTTATATCCTTATTAGATACCCAAAGATTAGTTAATTTAATTAGATTTTTAATCTCCAAATCTAACAATGTGTAGAAATATATTTGTTAGATAATGATGGGCGGGTTAAGCTGAAAAATAAAATTAAAAAACGAGGGCGTGTCGCCGCATAGCATACGTGTCGTTGATATCAATTTTTTTTATATGGCTTGACTCGCCAGCCAATTCAACGTTTTTAATCATTTATTGTGATCTAGGAATGTTAAATTACTCCTCCTACATGTTAAACTTTGCTTTAGTTGAGATTTTCAACCAAATAAATCACTCTCTATTATCTCATCAAAAGAAGAAAATACTTCTCAAAAAAGGAGTAAATACATTCTGAAAGGGAGATGGCAGTTCATTCATGTATTTTTCCAAGTTTTTTGCTTTTTGTCAAGAACTCCAAAGCTAAGGTTTCTCTCGAGTTATAAGATTGGGACGACATGAAAAAAAAAATCGAACCACCTTATTTTTGTTTAAAATATCAGTGTAATCGTTGACATGAACTTCATTAGAATGTTTTGTTGAAATTATTTGAATCTCTGAAATCATTTGTTAGACGATTCGTTATCCACATGTATCTTCTTAAGCTTTTTGGATCTCGGCTAGTATCAATATTGTCTTCAACTTAATAAAGAAAGGCCTAAAGTTGAATCAATAGCACTTAAAGAGGATAATATACCATATTAGACAACTTTTTTTTTCCAACAAAGAAGCGGTGCCTTATATTAGACAAAGCTAATTAATGAATACGGAATGCTTGGATCTCTAAGGTCAAATGAAGCCTTCGGTAAGTGGGAGTGGATTTGCTAAAGTTAGGAGATGCAGTATTGGTAATGTTTACCATTAGAAAATGTGCCATGTGTACAATATAGATGTGCTGTTACACTTTTGTCCTTTCCACTTTTACTCTTTTGACCACGTGGCGTGTTGCTATTGAAGACATTACCAACGTCACCCTCCCCCAACATTAACAAATCCTCTCCCTCGATAAAAGGCAATAAAATTGGACCTAGATATGTGAGACAATGAATAACTGGGGAAGGCAGAAGCAAGGCAATTTGAATTTAATTTGAAAGGTTTAGTGATCTATAATAAAAACTAGCTTTCTAAAAAATTAAATTCTAATATTTTAAGTAGTGGTGGAGGTTTGAATTTTTTTCATTCATGTGTCCCAATCTTATAACTCAGGAGAAAACACGTGTTTTTTATTTTTGGACTTCAATGGGAATCGAACCATGATCACCCGAGGTCTTACCTTTTTGGCAAGTGATGTCTTTACCATCTCACATGAGAAACCACAACGTGTTAAAACAACAAGGAATATGATATACAATAACCTACCGTCACACCAAAAGTGAAACTGGGGCGACGTGGTGCAATCTCCACGTGAAAATAATGGTGTGTATATAGTTTTTGATGCATAACACGAGGGATGTGTGTCTTGATGTACAAATTACGTTTAAGGACGTGGGCCTGCACGTCACGTCACCCAGTGTGATTTTGGAGTGTTGTAAATGCACTATTTTTACTTGAATGTCAAGTAACCTCATTTTCAATAAATACCTTTCTCCATTATTTAGAAATTCTTATACAAAGATCAAAAAAGTTGTTCATTCAAATTCATGAATGAACTATCAACACTCTTTCAGATTTGCTGGATGATGAAGACGTTGGCAATAAAACTCTCTTTGAAGCTCATTAAACCTCTCCACATCAAACTTGTTCACTTTCATGAGCCTCATTTGTTTAGCACTAAAACGGATTTGAAATAGCCCTTCAAAAGAAGGGTCTTTCGAGGTCCTAAGAAAGAACAAGTACCCCAAAATCACGTATGCCGAGGTTGCGAAGAAGCAAATTGGCTCCATCACATCCCACGAGAGGTCCCAAAAAGTGAGCCTCATGAATCCCAAAGTTTGGACAACAAAGAGACCAAGACCGCACCACATCTCTCTCCTCACCATAGAATCTGCTTTTACATCAATTTCTTCTTTTTCTTTCTCCATCTTTTCTAGTTCTGCTCTTCTTGGATCATCATTTTGACGCAATCTCGGAATTTGAATTGCTCCCTGAAAGGCTTTCAATATCTGAGTAGTTCAAAGATTGCATTTTTATTAGTTATAGCAATATGAATGAATAGGGGGTAGGGGGGCATCCCTAGCCCCACCCCCAACCTCACCTAGTATGTATATAATTATTGATGATGCATGCATGCATCTATACTACTGCCCCCCCTCCCTCAGTTTTCTCCAAAAATAAAATAAAATAAAATAAAATAAAATGATTAGTTTCTTAATGGCTTAAAGTGTTGAATAAACTCCTACCCAAAAAAAAAGTGTTGAATAAACATAAATATTATTTAAAATCTTATTTCCTACTTCAAGTCAATCGTTAATTTAATGCTACAAATAAGATATTGAGCTTAGTAGTACTTTAATTATAACATACACTTCATTTTATTTTTATATGTACAAACAATAATTACAACTAATCCAAGATATGAACACCAATTAACTCATGTTCATCATTTACATCGGTATATTTAGACAAAAAATAAAATAAGAAGGATATGATGCATATTTGCCAAAGGAGAATTGTAACATAACTTTGATTGAATATGCAAATTGGCACGCACTTGTATACATCTCTTCGATATGCCTTAGGATGCGTGTGCGCACACACATCTCGAGAAAAATGAAGGGTTTGGCACAAGTGTGTGCTTGACGCCAAGTCGAAGTGTGTGTTACACTTGTATTTTTCTTTGGCAAAGAAAAGAATTGGGTCGAGTTCAACTCATGTAGTCAAAGATTTTGTATATATCATAAAAAATGAACAAGAACATATGAAATATGAAGTCTTTTTTAATGATCTTACTTGTTGAGGGTGGAGGAACACGACGTTGCCCAACACAATTACAGTTCCCGATTCATCCAACATTTTCGCGACCTGCAACCCTTGTTGAGGATTCAAACTCAATTCCTCTTTGCAAATATCGACAAACTCAGAATAGGAAATAAAGCTCTCCGGGATTTGCCTGAGCTTTGATTTCAACGTCTCCATTTGAGAGAACCTCAACAACTTTCTCGCGTCTTCAACAGAGACCATTTTCATTGACGGGTCGACCAACCCATCAAGTCTCAGGCGATCTCTTCCCAAGTTCATCCCTTTAAACTTCTCCATCAACTTATCTCCAATGGGTATGTCTCTGATTTCTGAATGAAAGGCTGATTGAACTAGTTCTCTCCTCTGAAGAAATCTCTCAAAGAAGCCATTTTTGCTGCTAGAGTCTTGGTCTAGTCTTGTAATTGGGTATGCCGGAGGAGCTGACGATGATGACAGTGGCGACGATGTGATTCTAGCGAATAGGCGGTGAGACCGAAATGATCTTAGAAGCGCCATTAGTGGATATACAAAGCAGAGCAAAACAGAGTAATCGATTGTGTGAGGATGGCTTGGCAACGTTTTGACATGTCTCATTTTATAGTCCCCGAAAAGAATGGAAAAATAAAAAAGAGAGATTGCTGACGACGGTGACACGTCAAGTAAGAAAATGTTTTTTTGGGGCAGTTAAGTAATTACGCTTAAATGAATAACATATTAAAGGATTTTTTGTAGTGATTTGGTGCGTAGGATTTACGGGCCTGGGCAAGGATAATAAAGAAGGTAAATCTCATGATTATACTCTAGAAAGCTTGGTATAAATGATAACGGTTAACACAATCTTACAAATTGCTAGTAAGATTTGATCAAAATAATTTCATTAAGCATATTCTAATTTGATGCACTAGCATTTAGAATAAGTTTAGCCTATGAAAAAAAAAAATTAAGTTCAACTTTTTAACTCTTAAATCTTACAAGGTTTCAAAAGAATAACTCTTAAATCTTACAAAAAAGCCTAATTAAACTAAAGTTTCTATGTTTAAAAAAAAAAAAAATAAAGTTTCTTTGGCAACTCAAGGTTTGTTTGGTACCGCACCTGGTTATGCCATTGCTAAAAAGCATTATATGCATAATTCTTTTGTCATGTGAACCTCATTTGATTTTTTTTATTATTTTTTTGTGATTATTCAAGTAAAATATTTTTTTAATAGGAAAGAAACTAATTTTGTACCCCACTAAGTTTTGAACCTAAGACCTCTCACTTCTAAATCTTACACCAAATTATTGAGCCACCCAATTAATTTATTTCATACAAATAAAATATAAATAATAAGCTGTCATAATTTCAAACTAGCTCTCAAAACCTTTAAGCAGGGGTTCTCTTTATAGTTAAAGTTTGGCTCACTTGACTTTATTTTACCACATCCCTACTAGCTATAAAAATGAAATATAATTATTCCATTTGAGTTGTTCCTTATCAAATTTTACATGGAAGATTGAATAAGCGTCATATGTGACGGTTAAGTTTAGAAATCTAAGTTTAAGAGATAACGATGGGCAGATTGTGTTGGAAAAGAAAAGATTAACAAAACGAGTCGTGTTGCCGCATATAAAAAAGAATTGAAAATCGAGAACGTGGCGCCGCATACGTGTCATTGATATCCAATTTTTTCATGGCATTGACTTGCCAACCAACTCAATATTTAGAGTCACCAACATAAGCGGCATTTGGTTCAGCTTATGAGCCTATTTATTGATGAGTGGCATCACAACATAATTAAAAAAATGTATTTAGATAATATGTGATCAAGTCTCAAATGGCAGAAAAATCATTTTTTTGGATAAGCATCCCTCATGCTTATCAATATGGTGAATGTGATTTGATAAGCTAGCAATAAGAAATAAACAAAAGCTGAATCAAACGGAGCCTTGTAGCTTTTTTTTTGTCTAAATATCTAGATTTGTTCCAAGTCGCGGACCGTATAAGTGGGGGAGCTCCTAATATTTTTCTTTTTTCATTCTCAAGACTCAAATTCGAGTCAATAGTTAAAGGACAATAACTAACATTCAATTGTGCCAATCAACCATTGGTTACCGTCCTCTTATCTTAGTATATGGTAATGTTAGGTTTAGATGGTGATTCGTGACGACACTCTAGAAAATAGAATTGATGGATACCGTATGCCTTAAAAGGTTTGATTTATTCAGATTTTCAACCAAAAAAGTTACAATTGTTTCATCAAAAGAAGAAAATAAATTCCTACCAAAACAAAAAAGAAAGAAGAAAATAAATTTGGTCCGCAAATGGGCTAGGAGCCGTCCAAATTCATGATATTGGACAATTATAACCAACCTCCTAAATCTTGAACCACATCTTTTTTTAATTATATTAACTATAATAAATTTCTCAAAAAAATATTAATTATAGTAAAGGTTGGTGATTGAGATAAAAAAAATAAGGGGTGGGTGATTATTAATTAATAGCTCATTATAGTTTGAAGGAAGAAATTAACATCTTGTCACCACTGCCAAAATTTCTTTTTTTTTTTTTTTCACTTTTTTTATTTTTGTTTTTGAACCACCATCGATTATCTCAACGATCTAATAAACAACAGATCTAATAAAATTTGTAGAGATTGGTCAATCCTTGTTGTGGTGTATCCTCATCAACGGTGTTGCATTGATTTGTGTGGCGCGCTGGATTGATCTTGTCTTTAATTTTTATTTTTTTTATAAACCTTTAGTTTTTATTTTATAGTTAATTTTCTTTCTTAGTTGGAAGTCTTTGATTTGTCTTCTCCTTGTTGGGAAGTTTTATTATTTATTTTATGATTTTGACACTTTTGTGTATTGTACAAATAGAATTAGCAAACGTTGTAAAGAGTTATCCCTGATTGTCAAACTATTTCAATTTCGAAAAAAAAGTCAAATTAATGACAATTTATTTGCACAAAAAGGATTAGCAAATCAATGTACTTGATTCTATGTCTGATCCTGTATTAAGTCATGAATGATTAATGAAATTTTTATTTTTCTTCAAAAAAAAATAGTTCAATATAGTTTGGTACGTAGTCACTTATATAGTTATATTAGCTGTGGAGAATTTAGAACTTCCTATATACAATACAAGATTGAGAAGTAATAAACTGATTAATTTTTATTAAAAATACGAGTAGTCCCTTTATTTTTTTAAAAATATATTTAATAATTATAATTTGGTTCGTTTAGAATATTTTTCTTTTTTCTTTTTTTCTTTTTATTTTTGGTAGGATTTTTATTTACTTTTTTCACATTCAACCTTACTTCAATTTGATTAATTCTATTTGAAAGAAAATATAATGTAATTATCACGATTTGAACTTATAACATCTCTATCCCTATCAAAGCTACGATAGTCATTCCTGGCATTACTGCACTTGAGGGTCTGTTAATATACTTTTCTCAATCACTCTACCGCTTACAAAAGCATTAACTTTTTTTGACAAGAAGGAAACAAATGTTTTCCTCAAGATGTGAACTCATGACCTTTTACTTTTAAACACCATATTAAATCATTAGGCCACCCAATTGGTTGCGACAATTATTATTTTAACTTGGCCAAATTGGTTAAAATAACATAACCTTTTACAACTTTTATTATTATATCTCAAACCTTTTTGAATTTGTCATTATATCATAACATTTCTACATTGATAAATTTGTATACTAAGTTACTTTTTAACTCTGAATTTAATGAGGTGACATCTAATTAATAAGCTCAAAAATAAATTAAGCAATAATTTTAGTAATTATAGATGATGAGATGACTTTTTAAAGTCATTATTTAGGTGCCACATCAACAAATTTAGAATTAAAAAGTGACTTAAGATACAAATTTATCAATGTAGAAATGTTAGGATATAATAACAAATTCAAAAAAGTTGTCAAAGCCTCTCAGGTGAAATGGTAAATACATCACTTACCAAAAAGGTAAGACCTCGGGAAATCGTGGTTCGATTCTCATTAAAGTAAAAAACATTTTTTTTTTAAAGTTAGGATATAATAACAAAAGTTGTAAAAGGTTAGAATATTTTAACCAATTAAGGCTTTTAACTATTACTAATGACGTTTCGTAAAAAAAAACTTTTACTAATGACGTTTCTGAAAAAAAAAAAAAACTCTTACTAATGACGTTTTATTCAACAATGATATTCTTCTTGACAACAAAAATGTTGAATGACTTTGAATAAAAAGATAAAACTCAAGGGTGTGATGTGTAATATAAAGGCCAAATTGATTAAAATGTCATAACTTTTTCAACTTTTGCTATTATATTTTAACCTTTTTAGATTTGTTATTATATCTTAAGCTTTCTAGATTGTTAAATTTATATCCTAAATCACTTTTAAACTTCATTATGATCTGCATGAATTTAAAACTTAAAAAATTAACAGTTATTTTGATAATTATAAGGCCATCTCCAATCACAACATTAAAATGGTGCAACTTTTGCACCATTTTAGTGTAACTTTTACACTTAATTTTAAAACAATCTCCAATCCACAACACTATCTTTTACGCTATCTTACTTTATTATTATTTTATTTATTATTTTATTCGTTTCTTAAAAATAATTAAGATAACTATAATTATATGTAAAGATAAAAACAAAAAATAAAAATAAAAATAAAAAATGGCACGTGAATAGTGCCGCACCAAATTGAAAAATATGTATTAATACTCCATCTGTTCCATAGTATCTTTCACATTTTAACTTCGTGCACAAGAATTAAGGTGATGATTAATTACGTCAAAACTTCTCAGATGAGATGGTAAAAACATCACTTGTCAAAAAGACAAGACCTTGAGAGATCATGGTTCGATTCCCATTGAAGTCATAAAAAAAAAGTGATGCTTAATTACCATTAATATTTTATAACAAGACTATATTACCCTCTCATAAATAACTTCATTTATTATATAAATTGTATAAAAAAAGTGATCGGTGGTTTTATTAACTAAATAGAATGAGGGTTGAATTGGAAATGAAACATTTAATGCTTTCATGATTTCCTAATATGATATATATTGTGGGACAAAAAAAGAGCCCAAAATATGACAGATTATATGGAGTGGAGTGAGTACTAAACTTTTGTTGTCACTTCAGTACTCACTAGTACTAGATTTGATACATAATTATTCACTTTTATATAGGTAACTTATTCTAATTAAATTAGACTATGAAAATTTTTTTTATTAAGTTTTATAACAAGCTTGGGTATAGTACTCTAGTATTAAGTAACCCGAGATCATAAGAGCGGGTAAGATCTAACTTGATTCTTAGTAAATTAACCTTATATTTATTAACATCGTGGGTGGCTAAGTCTTTTTTTTTTCCTACTTAGGCTTGACTATTTCCACAAGAGTCAATCTGGAGTTCCAGCCCCATGACTCGAGAGAAACCCACCTACTCGGAGTTAGGATGATAGGATTCGATCCCATAGATGAATCTATTTTTAGTCTCATTTTCAATGAGTTTTTGCTATTGGAGATCTAAATAAAAGTGACTAGCAACTTAAATGATTCGAAAATTGGATCACTTGAGATTCCAACAAGGCGTGTAGGGAAGGTTTGACATGAGAGGCAACCATATACCAAGCCTTATTTCTACATAATTAACCAAAAAATGAATTAGTAATTGATAGGATAAGTACTCAAGAGGATTTATTTAAGAGAATCCAACCCAATTGGTCATAGAATATTCTTGTTTTTGTGGAGAGACTTGAATTAATTCAATAAAAAGTTGCATGGTTGAAACGTATAATTGATTTGTCACGCATAAATGTAGTGGTGGAATGTCTACTACTAGTAGTAGTAATGTTCCCATCACCCACGCAATCTCAATAAAGAAATTCCTCACCAATTTCATTTCATTTCACATCCAACATGTTTGCAATGCTTCTTTATTGCGTCCTTTGTCACCTTTGTGCCTAACAAATCGGAATCCACAAAGTTCCTTGTATGAATCCCCTATGTACGGGGGATTCTGGAATCAGATTTGGAGCATGCACTGCAACTCATGCTCATTTTTGTTTGTTTGTTTGTTTGTTTGTTTGTTTTTGTTTTTTTTTTTTTTTTTTTTCAAGGGTTAACTATGGTTGTCTGAACTTTTTTCAGCTCCTTACTTCGGTTCGACCTAAACTTATGAGAGTTAGTCAGGGCCTCAACCTCGTAACCTTGGAGAAATTAAGGTAATGCATATAATGTAACTATTGAGAATTGAACTTACAACATCTGCTTTAGTTAGAGTTGCGATGTTCATTTCTTTGCCACTTTATCGAATCAGTTGGGAGAATCTTTGTTGAGATGCTTTGTTGCGTGTTCATTGAGTAGTGAATCTCTAAATTAGATTATGTTCTTGAATCTCTGGTGTGAGTCACTTTTATCCAAATTAGCCTTAATGTCAAGCTATATATGTTGGCGTAATGGTATCATGAGATCACCATATATAGTGAATGGAAGAATAAATGAAATTGTAACTGTGCAGTACCCAAGTGGTATCACAATGTGATGTGTAGGAACCTTAATTGATCCTGTATATATAGCTTTCATGACATCACCTCTATAAGAGGTTCCATCTTAATTTACACCTACCTACTTGTACATAGTGGTGTGTGAGTGTGACATATATTTGTTAAACCAATATCCGTAAATCTGTGATGCAATTAATTAAAGTGTGAGACCATTTATATTTCTGAGTGTCCAGTTAAATGCTTACTAAATCTTTATAAAGCAAAGTGGATGAATGGGACGTATAACACATTCACACTTTAAAAAAAAAGTTTGGTTCGCGAATGAACCGGTGGTTCAATAAAAAATCACCACCCATTAGTCACCTTAGCACATTTAACGGTTTCAATCAAGGGAATGATCAAATGTACATTTTTTTGAAAGTTGAGGGATTAAATATATAATTTTAAAAATTCATGGATCAAAATCATAAAAAGTTGAAAGTTTAAAACCAAAAGATGAGTTTTGCAAGAAGAAGAAAAAATAAAAAATAAAAAATGTAAAACTATCTTTTGATTCACACATCCCTTGTTACGCATGCCCTAACACCCTACACATTGGAATTCACTCGTGACTTCAGTAGGCTCGACTTGCTGCATTGTGCTATGTATGTATTGTATATATTCTCATTCTTTATGTTGGATTTAGTATCTGCTCCAGAACAACGTACTAACAGGGGGGAACAAATGTAAAGCTAAACCCTAAATATATATATATATATATATATATATATATATATATATATATATAAAATAAAGTCACTGTCAAGATAAAGTCACTGTCAACTAATTAACTGTGTGAATCTAGAGATCAAGGGGAATGATCTGAAGGCGCTAATATATTTTTGATGTCTACATTGTCACTTTGATCGAGCATGTAGATGATCACATTATATTGTAACATCAAGCATGACTCACATTAAATATAATTTGTCACTACATAGAACTTGTACACCCACTTGATTATCATTTAGCTTGTACACTTTGGTTTACTTGTATTTTTATGTGACTCAAGCTTTTGGTGTAAGTTGTACACATTGTATTGCTTGTAATCTTTGTTCAAAGTACATGAGCTAATCACGACAAAGACCCAATATAAAAGAGTTCTTTCTCTTTTAATAAATAGACCTGTTGTAAATTGAATTGAGACTTGCTAGAATTAGAGAAGGAAAATAGAAGAACTAAGAACTTCTACTACTACAAAGAGCTACAAAGAACTACACTATAAAGTAGAAGAGGAGAAATGAGAGAGTTGAAATGAGAAGTTGTATACAACTTGGTGTGTTTTTACAATGAGGTTGGCACCCTTTATATAGGCCCTTTGGTGATGATGATAAATGTACTTAGACAATGTTTACAAGTAACACATACATCACAAGTCATACAACTCTTCACAAGCAACATTGACAATACATGGAATAATGAGTACATTTGATATGGATACAAGTAAGGGCCATGCTTGATACTACCACTCAATGTAAGAACCATGCTTGACAATGATTAGTCATATAAAGTCTTGATCAATTGTTCATCCATATCATAACACTCCCCCTTGGATGACAATTGTTGAGAGAATGTGCCTCGTTAAAACTTCTACTAGAAAAAACCCTGTGGGAAAAAAATCTAGCAAAAGAAAAAGAGTACACATTTCTTATTAATCTTAAAATGAGTATAATATTGTTAGGATTGCCTCATTAAAAAAACCTTGCTAGGAAAACCCAATGGGATAAAACCATAGCTAAGGGAAAAAGAGTGCAATACACTAATCAATAACTCCCCCTCATGTGAACATGGGTAAAACTTGTTCGCTTTCTTTACTTGCAATGTCTTTAAGTTTACGCAAGCCAATACCATATGTAAGCCTTTTAAATGTCGTAGTTGGTAAGGCTTTTGTGAATAAATCAGCAAGATTATCGCTCGATCGGATTTGCTTGACATCAATTTCATCATTCTTCTGAAGCTCATGTGCATAAAAGAATTTTGGTGAAATATGTTTTGTTCTGTCCCCCTTTATGAATCTTTCACTTAATTGTGCAATACATGCTGCATTATCTTCATATAATATGGTTGGAGAATCTTTTATTGAAGGCAATCCACATGATTCTTGTATATGTTCAATCATGTTTCTCAACCAAACACATTCACGACTTGCTTCATGAATTGCAAGTACTTCAGAATGATTGGAAGAAGTGGCAACCATAGTTTGTTTCTTCGACTTCCATGATACAACAAGATATTACACGGGTGAATACATATCCCGTTTGAGAACGGGCCTTATGGGGATCTGATAAAAATCCAGCATCAGCATAACCTTGGAGATTCAATTTTACCCCTCTCGAGTAAAATAAACCCATGTCACTTGTTCCTCGAAGATATTGAAAAATGTGTTTAACACCATTCCAATGTCTTTGAGTTGGTGAAGAGCTATATCTTGCAAGTAGGTTGACAGCAAAAGCAATATCGGGTCTTGTACAATTTGCAAGATACATAAGTGCACCAATTGCACTTAAATATGGTACCTCCGGGACCAATTAGCTCTTCATCACTTTTTTGAGGTCGAAATGGATCCTTATCCACTTCAAGTGATCGACAACCATTGGAGAGCTCAATGGATGTGCCTTGTCCATATAAAATCTTTTTAATAATTTTTCAGTATAATTTGATTGATGGACAAGTACTCCACTTGAAAAATGTTCAATTTGCAAACCAAGACAAAGTCTTGTTTTTCCAAGTTCTTTCATCTCGAATTCTTTTTCAAGTATTTCGGATGTTCTAACGATGTCGTCGTGGTTTCCCATTATATTTAAATCATCAACATATACACAGAATAATCACAAATCCTGTTGATGATCTTTTAATGAAGACACATGGGCAAAGTGGATTATTTACATATCCTTCTTTCAGTAAATAATCACTAAGACGTTTGTACCACATTCGTTCGGATTGTTTCAACCCGTACAAAGACCTTTGTAATTTTATAAAATGCATGTTATGAGGTTTTGATTTTATTTCATCGGATATTACAAATCCATCGGGATTTTCATATATATCTCTCCGTTGTCAGAGATCCGTACGTAGATATCCGTAACGACATCCATTAAATGCATATCAAGCCCTTCGAGAGCGCAAGGCTTATCAAGAACCGAAATGTGATTGCATCTATAACGAGGAGAATATGTTTCCTCATAATCGATGCCAGGTCTTTATGAGAAACCTTGAGCTACAAGTCTTGCTTTGTACCTTGTAACTTCATTTTTTTCGTTTCTCTTTCGTACAAATACCCATTTATATCCAACAGGCTTTACGCCATCATCGGCGTTTGGACAATTGGTCCAAAAACCTCTCGTTTCCTTAACGAGTTTAGCTCTCGCTTGGATAGCATCTTGCCATTTTTGCCAATCGGGTCTTTTTTGACATTCGTCCACCGATCGTGGTTCGGATCATCATCATTTTCACATATTTCAAAGGACACATTGAAAGCAAATATATCATCGGGAACAATTTCATTTCGATCCCAAATCTTACCGAGTTTAAATAATTTATTGAGATCTCATTATTTTCATCTTTTTCCTCTTTTTCTAGAGGAAGTTGTTCCTTATCAGAATCAACTTGTTCTGACAAACCCTTATCAAAAGATTCTTGTGCTTTCTCAGGAGTATTTTGATTTGTATTTATTTTTACTCCCGTTTTCCTCTTTCGAGGAATTGTATCCTTTGAACCAACCGGTCTTCCACGCTTTAAGCGTTTCGTTGGTTCTTGTGCATTTTTGTTGCACAGAGACATCAATTCTTGCAGGAGCATTTACAGCTGGAATATGTGATTTTGTCACTTGTTTTGCATCATTAAATACATCTGGTAATTGATTTGCAATTTGTTGCAAATGAATGATCCTTTGAACTTTAAGTTCACACTGATTTGTTCGTGGATCATAATGTGATAAAGTTGATGCATTCCAAGCAATTTCGCGCCATTCCTTTTGAATTGACTTCTTATCTCCCCTAATGGTGGGAAAATTGCTTCATCAAAGTGACAATCAGCAAAACGTGCAGTAAATAAATCCCCTGTTAAGGGCTCAAGGTATTTTATAATGGACGATGAGTTAAATCCAACATAAATCCCAAGTTTTCGTTGTGGACCCATCTTAGTTCTATTGGGAGGTGGTATAGGAACATACACTGCACAACCAAAAATTCTTAAGTGTGAAATATTTGGTTGTTGACCTAAAATGAGTTGCATGGGGGAATGTTCATGGTATGCAGTAGGCCTATAACGAATGATAGATGCTGCACGAAGGACTGCATGTCCCCAAACTGAAGTTGATAACTTAGTTCTCATGATTAAAAGTCTGGCAATTAATTGAATGCGTTTGATTAGAGATTCTGCCAAGCCATTTTGGGTATGCACATGTGGAACAGAATGTTCAATGGTAATTCCTATAGACATGCAATAATTTTTAAATGCTTGAGATTGAAATTCCCGGCATTATCAAGACGGATGGTCTTGATTGGGTTGTCAGGGAATTGTGCTCTTAACTTAATGATTTGCGCTAAAAGTCTAACAAATGCAACATTGCGGGTCGAAAGCAAACAAACATGTGACCACCTAGTTGATGCATCTATCAAAACCATGAAATATCTAAATGGTCCACTGTGAGGATGAATAGGTCCACATATGTCTCCCTGAATGCGTTCTAAGAAAACTGGGGATTCCACAACAATTTTACTTGGGGATGATTTAACTATCAATTTACCTTGAGAACAACTAGCACAATTATAATCACCAGCTGAAAATATTTTGTGACTCCTTAAAGGATGTCCATGCGAATTATTAATTATTCTTCGCATCGTTGATGATCCTGGATGACCAAGCCGGTCATGGCATAAAATGAATGTCTTTGGATCATTAATTTTCTTATTTAAGACGACATTCGTTTCGACATGCCTTATATGAGTAAAATATAATCCAGAGGATAAAGTCGGGAATTTTTCTAACACTTCTTTTTTCCCATTTGAAACCAATGTGACATAGAGAAATTCTCTATTATTTTCGTTCATGGTTTCAATGTGATATCCATTTTGTCGAATATCTTTAAAATTTGAGTAAATTTTCTTGGATTTTTCAGAGTATAAGGCATTGTCAACGTGAATTATTGTTCCCGTAGGCAACATAATATTTGCTCTTCCAGAGCCATTAATCAAATTGGAGATGCCAGATATTGTTTGAACATTAGCCTCAACTAAGTTCAAATTGGAGAAATATTTTCTTCTTTTGAGGATAGTGTGCGTTGTAGCACAATCAACAAGACATATATCGCCATAATCTGAACAAATAACTTGATGATCCATTTCTACATTGAAAAACAATATGGTATTAAAGAAATACCCTTTTCGTAATAAAATACGAATATCTCAAACTTTTTGGATCATTAGTCAACAAAAACATGGTAAAATATCACAAAAATATTTGGGTATTGTATATATGACAATATTTAGGCAGCATAGCCTTTCATACGTGACAAAAAAATGTCACAATTATGAGCGCTCTTTGTCAATACTAATTTACCCTTTCTAGTGGTGCACCACTTTTTATTTTGACTATCAATGGAATTGTCAATATGACTTTTACCATATCTTTTCACCTTTTCCACGTCCATAAATTTGTAATTGCGACCATGGTCATTATATGCAACATATGCTTCTTAATTTGAAGCTAAACCAATTGGACATGAGTGATATTATATTTATAATATCTTATTATTTTACTCAGCTACTACGAGACAAGGATTCAATCCATAATTAATATTTAATGGATTGACGTGCGCGCTCGATAATTTGTTGCAGTAATACATCTAGGCGAGCCATGTGACTTTTATTTGTCTCATCAGTCATATTTCTGCATAGCCTCAATATAGAGGTAATTGAAATTGCAGAATAATAAATGATATTTGACTGATATAAATTTTGTAGCGTGAGACCCAGCCGCTCATTTTGAGCCTTTTGGAGTATCACCAATTTTGGCCTTGATATAGATAGCTCCATGAGGTGAAATGATAATATAAAGTGAAATATTCACTTTTCAAATCTCTAAAGAGTCTAAAGAGATATTTGACGAATAAATATTTATACGCATAGCCTTGCATAGATACTTTATATATAATTTGAGCATCCCGTTGCCTTGACAAGTAATTAGTATTGTCAATATTGTTAAGGTAATTAATTCAATTATAATTAAATAAAATCTTTATGAAAATAGGGATAAACTAAATAGTTTTCTTTTTTATACAAAATAGATAATATACCATTAAATATATGATCACAACTTGATTATAAAAATGCAAAATGTAATACTTGTATGAGTTGGTGGGACAACCTCCAGGTTGGGTGGCGAGACGAAGTCTACTTAAAACCATGCCTCCTCGAACGAGATAACCCGTCTCCCTTTCAATGTTTAGCTTTACCGGGGACAAGGCTTACCCACTATCAACCCAAACTCATAACACTATTTGCAATATAAAAAATCAAGAATGGAGCATAATTAATCGTTTGTAGTATAGCAAGAAAACTAGTTATGTCACATATTGACTTTTGATTTCTGATGTAGAAGATCGTACAAGACGCAACTACAGAGCATACTTTCGCAATCGGTGACGTTATAATACATAATATATGAATAAAGAATGCATATAAAAGTGAAGCAACCAAGATAATATAGAAATAAACCGAACTCATAAAAGTTATACCTTCCTAGCTTTGTCTTCTTAACAAGCCTTCTTGAACTTCAAGATCTCCTTAATGCTAGAGCAAGCTCGTGCTGATAACGTGTTGTAAAATAAATTGGAACTTGCTAAGAGCTAGATAAGGAAATAGAAGACTAAGAACTTCTACTACTACAAACTACTACTACAAAGGAGAAGAGAAGAAATGAGATAGTTGGAATGAGAAGTTTTCATTCAACTTGGTGTGCTCTTACAATGAAGTTAGTATCCTTTATATAGGCCATTTGGTATGATGACAAATGTGCCTTAGCAATGTGGGACTAAAACATACACCCCATGTACATTGAAATGGTTACAAAGAACATGACAATACATGGACTATGGGAAGTACATAACTACACAATATGTTGGTGTGCATGCATGGTCATCCACACTTCACAAGCAACATTGACAATACATGGAATAATGAGTACATTTGATATGGATACAAGTAAGGGCCATGCTTGATACTACCACTCAATGTAAGAGCCATGCTTGACAATGATTAGTCATATAAAGTCTTGATCAATTGTTCATCCATATCATAACAAGACCAAGTTTTATACAATTTTTCATTTCTTCTCTTCTCCTTGGTAGTAGTAGAAGTTTTTGCTTCTATGCTTTCCTTGCTTCAATTCTACAAGTTCTACATAAGTCCCAGCTTAGTTTACAACATGTTATTAGCACGAATGTTGCTCTACACAAGGGTCTTGAAGATCAACAAGGCTTAGACAAAAGCTTTGAAGGTGTATAATTTTTATGAATTTATGATACTTGTAAGGGCATTGTTTGATTTGATATTTAAGCTTTGGGTTCATGCATTTATTCATGGGTACTAGTTGCTATTGCTAGGACAAGTAAATCTCCATGTATAAATTTCTTTATTTATTTCAGTGGCAAGCCTTTAGCTTACGATTTTCCCAACTAGTGCCTTTGGCCCACTGCCATGTGAATTTTTACTAACCACCCAAAACTTACTCTTCAAGCATTCCATATATATATATATATTTTTTTTTATGTGCATCATACATAACAGTCACACTTTAATTAAGTGTATCACGCATATCATGGTCCATTTTTTTGGACCGTGTTCCTATCAAAAAAAGAAAAAAAAAGTGTATCACGCATTGCTAATATTTCTATCAATTAGTCTTCAATAAATTGCACACACTGCTTAAACTTTTTTTTTTTTAATTTTACCATGAGTTACATTTGGAGGCATATGAAGAATTATATATCATCATAAAATCTCTAGAGTTTGTAAGAGCATTTCTTGAACAAGCTAATCAAGCCTCTGCTACTACACTAAGAGGGTATCCACTTTTAATAACAAGTTATTAAGCTTATGATACATAAATAAATAAACTAGAAAGTTAATTTTTATGCATGCATGAACTATCCATATAGACTAACTAGATATATATAATGGGTGGCAATGGTTCACTTCCTATGATCGAAGTTTTTCTTTTAAATGTGTACTAATTGATTACTTCACATTTTGCAAATTACTCAATTTACAATTACAAAGTTTAGATTATAAGATTTGGCACATGAAATGAAACATCACTTATATATACAGTGAGCATATTTAATATGCATCGATCCGGACAAGCCTCAACAAGTGTTTGGAGGCACAAATATTTACATGATTTATTTATTACTACAATAATTTCATGTAATCAACAAACCATGCATTTTCCTTTCATTTCCCTTCATTTCTATTGTTAGGAAACTAATATTCTATAACGTCTACATTGATTCTGTAACGTTTACACCAATTATGTATAACGTCTACATTAATTGTGTAATGTCTCCACTGATTCTGTAACGTCTACACTGATTGTGTAAATTAGTTGTATAAATAGGACACCATACTGTACATTCTGATATACAATAAAACTTATTCTATTCTGAAACTATCATGGTATCAGAGCTTGGTTTCTAATCCAAGGTCAGTCGAGGTCGACGACCGTCCTTGATACATTTTAGTGCTTGTTCTTGTGTTTGATTATGCTCTTGTTTTGATTTCCACTTGTTTCTCTTAGGCATCTTCACACATGTCTGTCTGTTGTACCAGTTCGTTTGCCTCTTCCACGTCGCTCAGTTAGCCAATTCGCCTACCATGTTTGCACAAATTTGATGCCTTCTAACTCACATAACCATATGCTTGTCTCAAGATCCCAACTTATTGTTCCGTCTGTCATCAACTCTGGTGTCGATCTATTGTCAATTCTGACGTTTGTCTGCTCCATTACCTGTCGTCAACTCTGTCGACTTCGTTGTCCGTTAGTCGTTCCACCAACTCTGCTCCGTTAGTCGCTTTGTCGACTTTGTTGTTCCGTCTGTTCACTGTCTGCTGATTCGAGTACAGTCCACAATGCCTGTCACGCCCGTTTTCCGTGTACTGTACTTTGTCGAGCGTAGTTCGCGATGTCCGTCATGCCTGTTAGTTGCAGCATTGTTGCTGTGACAGCCACAATTTTCGGGACCGCCCCGTGGTCAGCTACTTCCCTGCCTCAACACTTGAAGCCTCTGCCATGTCACTCATACTCCTCGCTTGTCTGACACTTTGGCGTGTCTTGTCAATTGATTCGTTAGTTTACATATAGTTCTAGATTTAGCAATAAGCCAATTAACATTTATAATAAATAACAGCGGAAGTCTTGACATTACCAAAATGAGTATATAAAGTTTATTGATTCATCCTATAGTGGAAAAAATCCCCGGCAATACTGTACATATAGGCGATCAACTATAACAGTTATATATAGGTACAGGTGTGAAATATAGTCTCCTAATCCCCAAAATATTAATACAAAATATCAAAAGTATAATATCAATACACGTACCAGTTGGCCTCGGCGTAGGTAAGTCAGATGTAATCGCCGAGAATCCCTTTACCTCGGCTAGTACTATGATCTGCGCTCAGCCATCATAAAAGGCAGATGACGAGCCCAGTAAGTAAAATCCCAAGGAAAACCACAGTGCATCATAAATAAGAAATGTAAATGAAAACCAATAAATAGTGTTAAACAAACATGCAGAAAGAATGAAAAATGCAAATAACTGCTCAAGGCTCATCGCATGAATATAAATACAAAGATACACAAATGGGTGTGAACCAGCTATCCAAGATGTCTACTGAGGACCAGGAGCCCTGTCGTGGCCTACGCCATCGACCCTACGACTGTGTCCTAGACCACACACCTAACAAGTGACCGCATAACCCCCCGGATTCATAGAAGGGAAAACTCAACCGTCCCAGTAAGAATGGACTCATAGATTAACAATAATTTACAGCTCAAATGAATAACAAATAGTAAATGCAGTAGTGGTGTTCAGTTGGATTTTACGTACCTCAAACAGTGCTCAAAAATCCTGAAAATACCCCCGGTCCGACCCTTGACTAGTCCTCGACTCCAACTACTGTCCCGTGACCCCTGAGATCTAATTCTGAGGTTTATTGATCAATTAACTAGATTTATAATCAGTTAGGCTCAATTTCATATTTTAATTTAAAGTTCAGGGTAGTATTAGCGCGCTAGGAAGATCAATTAACTAGATTCATAATTAGCGCGCTAATTGATCTTCGGCACTGTTCATCATCTTCCTCAGCGTAATTAGCGCGCTAGTGTTCATCACCCAGCGCGTTAATTGCACGCTGCCTAGAATTTCCAGAAACAAATTTGTAACGGCCCAAATTTTATTAAGGCCGTTATTTGCGTATTTTCAGACGTGGACGCCAGCTCAGGTCCACGGAGACGCTACGGACCGGCGAAGATACGCCTGGTTGGGCGGGAAGTATTATTTTTGATTGATTGTTTGACTAACTGTGATGATAATGACTAGACTATGACTCATTACATCGCAGGTGTGGTTTAATATTGTTTAGATCGGGTGAGATTTAGTATCGGGTATTCGCCTAAAGATGCGTGCGGACGCGGGAACCGGAAGGGCGAGCGACGGGAACACTAGGCCGGGAATGCGTTTAGTTCGATAAAAATAAAATAAATTTGACAAAAATAGTAAATTGGTGGGCGCCTAGTGACACGCGGGGTCGTGGTCAACACGCGTGGGTGGTAGTGTAGTGTGCACTCCCGAGTACGCTCGTCGGCACGCACGACGAAATTGTAGGCGCGAAAATATAGGCGAATATATATTTATATATATATATATATATATTTAATTTATATATATATATATATAAATATATATTAAAATCAGAAAATAAATAATTAAATGTGAAATGACCAAAAAGGGTGTGTGATTGTGAATGGTGTGGATAAGAATGCAGGGGCATTTTGGTCATTTCACCCCCAAAATGTTGATAAACCCACCACCGACATCACATTTCTCCATTTTCGATCGATCGAGGGGAAGGCCGAGGAAGAAGAAGGAGAAGAGAAATCGAGGGAAAGAGGAGAGATTGAACTCACGACGTCGAGGTATGGTTGTTCGCTTGTTGTTGTTGTTGTGTTGATGTTGTTGTATGTGTTGGTGTGATGTACGGTGGAGGGGGCTCGGACGAACTGCCATGGCAGTTCGTCCGAGGATGTATATGGCATGGGAGATGTCTCTCATGCCAATAGAAGATGAGGGGTTGGGGTTGAGAGCCAACCCCAACCAACCGAGAAAAAAAAAAAAAAAAAAAAATTTCCTCCATCGAACCAGAGAGCTCGGTTCGATGGGAGAAGAGAGGGGGCACACGTGTGGGTCGCACGTGTGCACCCCCTCTCCATGGGCCCAGGTCGGGCCGACCCGGTCTGACCCAAACGGGTCGGGGCGGGCCGCCTGAACCCAGAGACGGCCGGTTGGGCGAACCGGGTCCGGTTCGGACCCGGTTCAGCCCAACCAGTAAAAAAAAAAAAAAAGTTTAAAATTAAATAAATTCTGGAAAATATGGAAAAAATAGCTAAAAATTATGGAAAAATCCAGAAAAATATGAGAAATTAGAAAAAGAGTTGAAAAGTGAGTTTCGAGACTTTTCGAGCGGTTGGCACCCGATGTAACTCGAAAAACGTGCTACAACTAAAAATTGGAATAAAATTCTAATTTTTATTGTCACGATATAAAATCAATTAGTTTGATACTAAATCATATAAAATGACTTATTCGGACACCAGGGACTTAGGAGACCATAGTCAGGTGTCGGGTGCGCATCTCGAGGCGAAAGTGGGATCAGATCGGGACGAATATCGAGTAATTGGAGTGCGATTGAGGTAAGTAAAACCCTAAAGAAACACACTCGAGTGTTTATTTATTTGATTTCATTTGATTCCAGCTATTATTGTTTATCGTTGTTTACTCTATTTCCATGTTCATACATATGTTGCACGGTTGGTTTTGTCATTTACCACCGGATCTTCTGGTTTACTCTGTGATGTGTGGGCGGACTTGGGTAGGCTGGACGATAGGGACAGAAAGGGTTCGGACCGGTGAGGGGGTTGGAGAAGCCACCGGGGGAATACCGATGTCTGGATTAGGGTTCAGTCCTACTACACGGCACACATCCATTATTGGTGTTTATCGATGTTATGTATGCATGCGTCTTAATTACGTTGCACTTTTTTGCGCATGTTTATTTAACGATTTATTGGCTTCCATTATTACAAATGTTGGTTTGTGTACTTACTGGTTTTACTCTTTGGACTCGTCATCTACTTCTTGTGATGATTGAGTGCGGGATCTACTACGACTAGGGGCAAGGAGACTCTCGCAGACTACTTATGACCCTTGTCGCGACGGAGTTTGACTTGTATGTTTTTATTTTCTTTGTATTGACTTATTTTTGGATTTATGGGGATTTGTTTGAGATACCGGTACATGTATGTATCACATTTGTTATGTTATATACAGTGTACTTTACTGGGTTTTCCACATAGGATTAATGCTCTCTAATTTGAGGAAATTACATATTTTAAAGCTTCCATTGTTTACAAATATTAAAATGTTAATTACCGACTAACTTAAATTTGAATTAATTGATAATGATGCTTAATTGGGCGTGGGACACAGCTAGCAGTTACGTGGCTAGTTGTGGGCCCGCGTGGCCTCCCGTGGCGGACCAATGTGGAATTTGGGGCCGTCACATTTTGGTATCAGAGCCTAGGTTTGAGGAACCTAAAGGATAAAATGATGATGATAGTTAACTCTGATACCGTCACATTTTGGTATCAGAGCCTAGGTTTGAGGAACCTAAAGGATAAAATGATGTAAGGCGGGTAAACCTCAGAAATTGGAGTTAAACCTCGAAAATTGGAGTTAAACAAGAGTATAAAATTTAATAAATTTAGATGTGGAAACCCGAAGTGATACCTAGAACTCTGTTTGGGAAGTAATGTAAGGTGGGTAGACTCAGGAAATTTATATACGTGTATGTTTTGATTGTGTACTACATATTATACGCGTATATACCGAGTCTGATCCATTGCACGATGGTTGTGCAGTTTATGATGGACAGACAGGCTCCTACTACTCCGCCCACTACTCAGCCGGAGGTTGGAGAGACTAGTGATCATATCACTAGTGACGTGGCTGATTTGCGAGCTATGATGCAGAGACTACGGTGGTGACACCCACCATTACGGAGCAGCAGGTAGGGACTTCGACTGCTAGGAGTAGGATGTCAGAAGCAGCGAAGATGGTGAAGGATTTTATGAGGTTTAACCCTACGTACTTCACGGGAGTCAGTGATCCTGAGGTTGCAGGACGTTGGTTGATGACTCATGACGACTACACCGATTCTTTGGAGGTACCCGAGATAGATCAGGCACGTATTTCAGGCTATTGTTTGAGGGGTCAGGCTGCAGTTTGGTGGACCACCTACACTGACATACATGGTACGCCAGCGACTTGGGGAGAGTTTAGGCAGTTATTTTTGGACGAGTATATGCCTACCGAGGTGCAGTTACGATTGAGGGAGCAGTTCTTGAGTTTGCGACAGGGGACCATGTCAGTATCACATTACATGGACCGATTCAGGTATCTCATGATGTATGCTATGGATGTGGCTAACACGGAGAGATTACAGATCTATTACTTCATCAGATGCCTGGATGAGAGGATTGGTGGGGTGATAGTCGCGACTGGTGCGAGAGACACTACTGATTGTTTATGACAGAGCATTGGCTCGCGAGACGTATTTACGACACGGGTTGAGCTTGGAGATGGGTTTTGGACCGAGTTCTTGGTCGATCATAGACCAGAAGAGACAGAGAAATCAATCTAGCGATCGGAGCGAGGATTTTCGAGCACGCAGAGTTCGGCGGCAACAGGATCATGATTTCATTAATGATCGTGATTTGAGAAACGATCGATACGACTATGATGATGGGCGAGATAGATTGGAGTCGCGAGGACGACCGGGACCGGCCCGATGATCAATTCAATAATCATGATTGCCGGGTGGTACATGAGATTGTACCTATCTGCGTAACAACTGGCGTCGAGACAGACGTACGAGACGGGACCGGGATCGAGGGACCGAGTTGGGGTCAAAGATCCGGGGATAGACGAGTTAGGAGACCGAGAGACACGTCGTTGTCATCGTTGCGGTCGATTGGACACCTCCGAGCGGATTGTGGGAGGGCATCACTACCACCGCCGGAGCGGTGCGAGCCGAGAGATAGAGTCCATGTTGTTGCACCGTCGATCCGGGAGGAGACTAGACACTGATTGTTGTGGGTACGTATAAGTTTATTTACTTATTTTGTTGTTTTATTTCGTAGGTGTACCTATTGTTTGATTACCTACGCGATTGAGGACGGTTGATGTGTTCATCGGAGGATGTTGATGAAGATTTGATTAATCACGCGATACACTAGGCCATAGCGAGGGCTATCGGGTGATTGACTAGGATTGGGCGTTATCACTGGTGGGATCCTAGAGGGATGGGTTCTAGGTGATTGGCCAAGTGATGCGTACACTAGTGGGATCCCGACGTACCAGAGTATGGTCTAGGATTGAGTCGCGGATGAGATGGCGATGTCAGCTTATTTTTGCCAGTGTTGCGATTTCGTGTTCGATGTGGAGGTCTACACAAATTTCGGGACGAAATTTTCCCTTAGTTGGGAAGAACTGTAACGGCCCAAATTTTATTAAGGCCGTTATTTGCGTATTTTCGAGACGTGGACCTTGGCTCGGGTCCATGGAGACGCCACGGACCGGCGAAGATACGCCTGGTTGGGCGGGAGGTATTATTTTTGATTGATTGTTTGACTAACTGTGATGATAATGACTAGACTATGACTCATTACATCGCAGATGTGGTTTAATATTGTTTAGATCGGGTGAGATTTAGTATCGGGTATTCGCCTAAAGATGCGTGCGGACGCGGGAACCGGAAGGGCGAGCGACGGGAACACTAGGCCGGGAATGCGTTTAGTTCGATAAAAATAAAATAAATTTGACAAAAATAGTAAATTGGTGGGCGCCTAGTGACACGCGGGGTCGTGGTCGACACGCGTGGGTGGTAGTGTAGTGTGCACGCCCGAGTACGCTCGTCGGCGCGCACGACAAAATTGTAGGCGCGAAAATATAGGCGAATATATATTTATATATATATATATATGTATATATGTAATTTAATATATATATATATATAAATATATATTAAAATCAGAAAATAAATAATTAAATGTGAAATGACCAAAAAGGGTGTGTGATTGTGAATGGTGTGGATAAGAATGCAGGGGCATTTTGGTCATTTCACCCCCAAAATGTTGATAAACCCACCACCGACATCACATTTCTCCATTTTCGATCGATCGAGGGGAAGGCCGAGGAAGAAGAAGGAGAAGAGAAATCGAGGGAAAGAGGAGAGATTGAACTCACGACGTCGAGGTATGGTTGTTCGCTTGTTGTTGTTGTTGTTGTGTTGATGTTGTTGTATGTGTTGGTGTGATGTACGGTGGAGGGGCTCGGACGAATGCCATGGCGATTCGTCGAGGATATATGGCATGGGAGATGTCTCCCATGCCAATAGAAGATGAGGGGTTGGGGTTGAGAGCCAACCCCAACCAACCGAAAAAAAAAAAAAAAAAAAAAAAAAAAATTTTCCTCCATCGAACCAGAGAGCTCTGGTCCTGACCCAAACGGGTCGGGCCGGGCCGGCCCAGACCCAGACGGCCGGTTGGGCTGGAAAATATGAAAAAAATAGCTAAAAATTATGGAAAAATCAGAAAAATCCAGAAAAATACGAGAAATTAGAAAAAGAGTTGAAAAGTGAGTTTCGAGACTTTTCGGGCGGTTGGCACCCCGATGTAACTCGAAAAACGTGCTACAACTAAAAATTGGAATAAAATTCTAATTTTTATTGTCACGATATAAAATCAATTAGTTTGATACTAAATCATATAAAATGACTTATTCGGACACCAGGGACTTAGGAGACCATAGTCAGGTGTCGGGTGCGCATCTCGAGGCGAGAGTGGGATCAGATCGGGACGAATATCGAGTAATTGGAGTGCGATTGAGGTAAGTAAAACCCTTAAGAAACACACTCGAGTGTTTATTTATTTGATTTCATTTGATTCCAGCTATTATTGTTTATCGTTGTTTACTCTATTTCCATGTTCATACATATGTTGCACGGTTGGTTTTGTCATTCACCACCGGATCTTCGGTTTACTCGTGATGTGTGGGCGGACTTGGGTAGAATTTGGATGATAGGGACGAGAATAAGGGTTCGGACCGGTGAGGGGGTTGGAGAAGCCACCGGGGAATACCGATGTCCGGATTAGGGTTCGGATCCTACTACACGGCACACATCCATTATTGGTGTTTATCGATGTTATGTATGCATGCGTCTTAATTACGAGTTACTGTTTTCTTGCGCATGTTTATTTAACGATTTATTGGCTTCCATTATTATAAATGCTTTGGTTTGTGTACTTGGGTTTTACTCTTTGGACTCGTCATCTACTTCTTGTGATGATTGAGTGCGGGATCTACTACGACTAGGGGCAAGGAGACTCTCGCAGACTACTTATGACCTTGTCGCGACGGAGTTTGACTTGTATGTTTTTATTTTGCTGTATTGACTTATTTTTGGGTTTATGGGGACTGTTTGAGATACCAGTACATGTATGTATCACATTTGTTATGTTATATACAGTGTACTTTACTGGGTTTTTCACATAGGATTAATGCTCTCTAATTTGAGGAATTTACATATTTTAAAGCTTCCATTTGTTTACAAATATTAAAATGTTAATTACTGACTAACTTAGGCTGAATTAATTGATAATGATGTTTAATTGGGCGTGGGACACAGCTAGCAGTTACGTGGCTAGTTGTGGGCCCGCGTGGCATCCCGTGGCGGACCAATGTGGAATTTGGGGCCGTCACAGAATTTTTAGTTTTTCTGGTTTCTAAACCTCACAAACAATAACCAAACAACTCACACACTTTAATAACATCAAATTGCTCTCCAAAACACTGATTAAACATGAATTTTTACCCAAAATAGAGAATTAAATTGTGCATGTTTTTAAATTTCGAATTCACCAAACCACTTATTTTTCCACAAATTTGATTTGAATTAATCTAATCCATCAAAACTAACCCCAATAACCACAAATCAACCAAAACCAGTGATAAATTCTCTAAAAAAATCAAAATTTCCTCTTCTACTCACCCTAAACTCATATTTTTCATGAAATTTAGTGATTTGAGTGAATAAATTACCTGAATTTCGTTGTGGAATGCCTTCTTAAGCTCTCCATCACACGAATTCTTCCTAGAATCTCCAATTCTATCCTCCGATTTCCAGATTTTGTTTTTGCATGTTTAATGAATCGATTGTTGTTTATAGTTGTTACTTAATCTCACGCGCACACGCATCTCAAGGCTAATCAAACGGTCCTGATCAAGCCCATGTCACTCAATTTCCTGAACACCCTATCATGACGTTAGTTGGCTTGTTTTGATCTGTTGTCAATCTCGAGGACCATCCTAGGTGTGCTGATTTTTCCAGTTCAAACTATAGGACTTAATTAATTCCAAATTGATTTAACTTATATATACCATCTAAACCACCAATTAAATTCTATAAAATGGTAAATAGAGTCACACCCGCGTTCGACATGCTTCCCGAGGTGGTCCCACACTTAGTGTACCTAATTAATTTTTTAGCCTAAAGTTATATTTAAATCTCATTAATTCAAATCCTCAATCATACTCATACTATTATGATCTAATCTAGTCTAATCAAACCCCAACGCCTGGCCTCACAGCTACCGAACCCTCCCGTTGGTGTGTTCTATGAAAACGAAACCCCAACGCTCAAACTCGCCCAACAAGTAATTATATATCCACACCGGTGATGGATAATACATCAATATAATAATAGAAATACATCACAAAACCCAATAAAACACTAATACACAATCAATACCTAAGTGCGGGTCATGCCTAGTCTATCCACAGCGTCCACGTATCGTCCGAACTGACGTCCTAATCTGAAATAATTAAAATAACAGCGTTAATAAATAACGGGCCATTACAGTTGCAGATTATCTGTCCCGCCTACCAATCTGAATATTCTGTCCGTAATCACTTGCATCCGTTCGTCGCGATCTGGTGTCCCTACGCAGAATTGTCGCCGACTTTGTGTATCCTCATCTTATTCATTTGCAAACTCAAGTGATTCTATTGCCACCACATTAAGTTTGAGGGGGGATGTTAGGAAACTAATATTCTTGTAACGTCTACACTGATTGTATAACGTCTATACTGATTGTGTAATGTCTACATTAGTCGTGTAATGCCTCCACTGATTGTGTAAATTAGTTCTATAAATAGGGCACTGTAACGGTCTCTATCTTAATTTAGGGCACCGCCCAACCTAATCCCATAATTAAGCCCTAATTACAACACATAAGACCTAATTACATATTAGTTAGCTTGTACTACCTATATTCTCATGGATCGAGCTCAAGAATAAGTAATTCCCCGTTATTACTATTTATCATTTTATAAGAATTATCAAATTAGCGGAAGTCTTTAACATATTAGTGGAAGCATTATATATAAATCATAAATGTGGAAACCAGCAAATAACGATCACAATATAAATATGCAATAAACGGCAAACATATAGACAAAGTGAAAGTCAAAACTTGGGTAAACTAACTCTTGTCCCAATGTACAACCCAAGCAAAAGAAGTATATAAACATAATACAAAAGTATGACCTACATGTACGACAGCTAAATACTACGAGTTCAGAGGTAGTCGCCGATCTTCTCCTTGCTCGGTCTAGTGCTGCTCGATGGACCTACACCCACCGTCACAAACTAAACAGTGAGTATAGTGACATTTAAGTGATAACCGAAGAATTCTATACTACATTTCCAAAGTAAAGACAGATATTTAAATGCATAATATAGCAAAAAAAAGTGCTGAGAAAGTAATGATGTAAATACCATAGTTAACAGAATTAGACAGACTGACACAAGTTAAGTCAAGATGATCTACGTCCGGTCGGCGGTGAGAATTATCAGCCATCCCTTTTCCACTATCGTATGGAGATACTCTCAACATACTTTATATAAAACTTTCCGACAACCCCGTAGTTCAAGCTATGTGATGCCACCCAAGTAATAGTGGTGAGTGCCGGAAACCCGAGGTCCAGTGACCCTGTGAATCTACCCATCTCTCGTGCAATGGACACTAGATAATCTCCAACTTTCGTTTCAAGGATTTTTCATTTTTAAGGTTCTACGATATCAACAATAAGTTAGGCTACGAAGCCCCAAAGGAAATGGAATACAAATCCAATTACCACATATAACTTTAGAGTATGCATTTCTAACATCAATTATAACATAGTCCATAACAAAATATGGTATATCAGGAAAAGGAGTCAATGAAACTATCACAAGGCATCATGTTATTTCAACATTCAATTCGAACAGAACAAGGAAAACATGATGGTAGATTACTAACAACAAGTCATCAAATTGACTGAAAAGATAAATAACATGAATGAAATAAAGTAGAGAGTTTCCACAGTTTCACTTACAAGTCAAAGGATAGCTATGACTATCCGGCCTCGCGACACTCCGACTAGCGTTTCCAAACTCCCAAAACATCTTTAGGTTCCTGAAAGGTCATTTCATATCATTTATTTATTTATTTAATATTTTATTATATATATTTATGTATATGTATGTGTATACACACACGCGCGCACATATATATATATATCTGTATATATATATTTATTTTGTAACATTTTATTTTATTTTTATATTTTTTATTTTAAGGGGGGTTGGACCCCTGAACTGAGTTTGACCCGATTTTTTTTCTCCTTTTCTTTTCTATTCTTCAATACAACAATCAACAACTCCAACACCAACATCAACATCAACACCATAGCATCACCAATCCACCATTAACACATTGATTTCTTAAAAATCAACTTCATCAACATCACCATCAACGTCTGCAACAACAATGCCAACATCAACAACAAAATACTCACCTCGCCAACGCCGCCGTCGCACTTCCAAGCTCTCCACTTCGATCTCCCCTCAGCCAACCTCTCTTACTCTCTTTCCTCTCACTCTCGACTCTCTCTTATCTCTTTTTTTATTGGTTGTGTGGTGGTGGTGGTTTTTGGTGTTAAATAAAAGGGTAGCCAAATTACCAAAATGCCCCTCAAGCTTATCCTCTTTCTTAATAAGTCAAAGCCCATCTTGGTCATTTCACAATTTTTCTGATTATATATATATGTCCAATTCAATTCAATTAATTTATAACCATAGGCTATGATCTAATGTGCATTAATTTAATTACGTTGCATTTAACTAAGTTTAGACTTACTACAAGTCTCGCTACTCGGTACATCGGCTCACACGCAACTCGAGGCGCGTCCTCGATCGCATCTCGACTCGATAGCTGCAAATACTGACTTAGTTAGTCTACACACATACAAACACTAGGAATACACTATCACAAATATAAAATTTCCTCGGCCACTTGCCTCGATCGGTGTACGCATCTCATGCGGGTCCCATGTCACGGGTCGGTGATCCTGATTAAGTAGTTAATCAAGATTAGCAAAATTGGGCCGTGACCGGCATCATACTGTACATTTTGATATACAATAAAACTTATTCTATTCTAAAACTATCATCTATTTTATTATGATTCATATCTTTTATTATATGCATCATTACATGGCATACAATATTTTTAATAAAAAAATAAGGATGTTTAAGCTGGAAGTTAAAAGATGCATGATTTTCCTACCAAAAAAAAAAGATGCCTGATTATTGGCTGTAAGATATTTATAATAACAAGTCATCCACCATAATAATGTCATGTAGATTGTTAATATAAATATATATATATGCATATGCATTATATCTAACGTCACACCAACTGAGAAAGTATGCTCTGTAGTTGCGTCAAGTACGATCTTCTACATCAGAAATTAAAAGTCAATAAGTGACAGTTTTTTTTCAAAAAATTATTAATGATTAACAATGTTCTATTCTTGATTTTTATAATACAAATTGTGATGTAAGTTTGAGTTGATAGTGGATAAGTCGTGTCCCCGGTAAAACTAAACATTGAAAGAGAGACGGGTTATCTCATTCGATGAGGCATAGTTGTTAAGTAGACTTTGTCTCGCCATCCAACCTAGAGGTTGTCCCACCAACTCATTCAAGTAATGTATTTTGTCTATTAATAAATCAAGTTGTGAACATATATTTAATTATATAACTGACATGAATTACTTGTAATGGCAATTAGATGCTACATTTAATTAATAAAGCATCTATACAACGTTGTGCGTCAAACACAATCATTCGCCAATATCTGTTAAGAGATTTGAAAAGTAAATGTTTCACTTTATATTATCTTTTCACCTCATAGAGTTAGGTATGTCAAAACCACAATTAGTGACGCTCCAAAAAGCTCAAAATGAAGGCTGGGTCTCAAGCTACAAAATATATATCAGTCAAATATTGATTATTATTCTGCAATTTTAATTATCTCTAAATTGAGGCTATGCTGAAATATGACTGACGAGACAATAAAGAAAGGCCACGTGGCTCGCCTTGATTTATTATTGCTACAAATATCGAGTGCGAACATCAATTCAATAAATATTATGGATTGATTTCTTGTCTCATAGTAGCTGAGTAAAATAATGAGATATTATAAATATAATATCATGCATGTCCAATTGGCTTAGCTTCAAATGAAGAAGCATATGTTGCATATTATGACCATGGTCGCAATAACAAATTTACAGATGTGTAAAAGGTGAAAAGATATGGCAAATGTCATATTGACAATTCCATTAATAGTTAGAATAAAAAGTGGTGTATGACTAAAAAGGATAATTTAGTATTGACAATGAGCGCTCATAATTGTGACATTTTTTTCGTCACATACGAAAGGCTATGTTGCCTAAATATTATCATATTCATACCCAATTATTTTTTATCTTTTACCATGCCTTGAAAATCAAGGCAAAATTATGAATTTTACTATTGAAAATAGCTCAATAAAATATACACATTAAGATGTTTTCAAATCATGAGCTAAATAAAGACGAATAATGCATGTCTTACTTATTGTACTACGTACATAATAAAATATAAAATAGAGAGTATTTCTCAAATCTGAACTTAGCAGAGACTAGTGTTCATGCAATATCTGGTACAACTATAATGTTGTTAATGCCTTATCCAGAAGTTACTCAGATTTTGTTTCATCTAAGAATTTAAATTCTCAGCTTTATCTTTTGGATTTTCCTTGAATATGGCATATTGAGATAAATGTCGTCATATGATCTAATGACATTCATGAGATGAAATGATCGATTTCATCATCCGTGATCATCAATTACGCGATTAATTTTGAAAATTTGCGTAGGCATCTATTGTGGAACCAAAAAAATTTATCAACTGGTAATTTTAGTTGTGTTGCTAGTCTCAAGAAAAATTGTTGGTTAACAAGTTCTAAGTAAAATTATTGTAGAACTCGATCATTTTCTGCTTATAATTTATTTATGAAAACATATGGGCTTATTTATTCTTGTAGTAAATATTTTTTAACTTATAAACCAACTATGTAGTAGCATACGTGGCCCTAACACAAGCCCGTAACATACAAGTTCACACATTTTTTATAATAAACATAAACTATCCATACACATCACATTTTATTATTTAACACACACATTCATACAATAATACACATTATGGTCACACACACACACAACAGTTGCGTACACCCACTATGGTGTATGCACACACACACTGCTGTTTACACCCCACTGTAGTGTACACACAGTGAGATGTATACCCCATGCACACACACACACACCACGATTTTACATCAACAGCTCACACAACTCACAACATTGCTGTCCATATCATTATACCCATGAAACAGTCCCACATAGTACCTCCCCCCCACACCCCAACTGGGGTGTGCACACACATAGCCATACACCCCGCACCATCACACACGCCACACAACACACACTTCACGGTTTCCATCAACCCCCACAATACAACTGTCCACATATTCATCAAAACGTCACACACACACCTCAAACTATCACACATACACACTCCAAAATAGCCACACATGGGGTCATCTCTGGCCAGCAGAGTCGCCGGAGGATGACCTCCGGTCAGCCTCGACCGGATCCAGCACTGGTCACCCAAACAGTGGTGTACATCATTACCAAAACAGTCCCAAAAAACAACTCAAAAACGGAACAACAGTGTGCAATGTGGAGGAACTAAAACAATGGAGAGAGAGAGAGAGAACCGTAGGAGAGACACTCACCTAGCTATCTCCGGTGGTCGTCCGTGGTTTCAGCACCGTAGTAGGTGGTGGTGGTGACTGGCTAGACGAGAGAGAAGACAACCGAGAGTGAGAGAGAGGACGTGAACTGTCAAGAGAGGAAGAGAAGAAAGAGAGAGGAGAGAGGAGCACACCTAGCGTCTCCGGTGGTGGTGGGGAGATCAACTGTCGTGGTGGGTGGCAGTCCAGCAACGAGGGTGGCGACACAGCCGAGGGTGAGGGAGAGAACATGAGGCCGAGAGGAGTGTGGACTGGCCAAGAAGGAGAAAGAGACGTAAGGCTGAGAGTGCAAACGAGAGAGGAAGGGAGAGAGAGCCTCACCTCGTCGGAGTTGGCGTCTCCGGTGGACCGACGTGGTGGCAGTGGCGAGAGGGGGAAAAGGATGAATAGTGACGGCAGTTGTGGAGAAGATGATGAATAGTGTACATTAGGGTTAAGGGTAGAAAACGTTTTTATATAAGTGCAATAATGTGAAATGACCCTTTTGCCCTTAGACTAACACTTGTACATTTCTTGGACAGTTGCCCTTATGGGTCATTTACCCTTTTATCACATCTTCGCTTACATACACATCTCGAGAAAAATCCAATAACTTTCCTTATCGAGTTGTGTTACTTTAACAATTTTTTCCTCATAGTCCGTATGCTACGAGACTATCCAACTCCCGCACCGGTCTTGCGTTCCTCGGTCCGTATTTCTCCCAAACTCGGTTCGTCGTGCCCATTTTCTTGCCATATCTCATCAAATATTTTAATTAAATTAATACAAATTCATTTATTTGTATTCTTTATTTTATTTTTTTTCTCTCCCATTTAACCGGTCAAAACCTTACTCAACTAAAAGAAATCGCCCGAACGGCTCGAGACCCGTAAAATACTAATATACTAATACATGCATTATCATCCATAAATAACCAAATTTCTGGGTCGTTACAGGTAGTTTCATGTTTTTCTCTCTGTTGATCTGTGGTGGATGTAGAAGAGGCTATAATTAGGCTCTCTCTTGCTTTTGAGACAATGTATAACTCACAGTTATGAGCTGCAGGGACCCCTTACGGTCTCGATTGTGTCCATTTTTAGAATTTTTTTGCTGGCACTTGGCAGTTTGGCCGGCTTTCAAGAGCCAGACATCTCATTTTTATTGTTCTTTGCCTTTCATTGCCCCCCCTGTTGTAACGAACCATTTTTCAAATAGACCGCCGCAGGGAGCCAATGCAGATCCACAGTCCGTCTTACCAGCGACAGCTATGCTCTATATTAGATTATATCCTCCATTTTAGTTTTTATAAATAGTGAAATATTTGAAATTTTAATGAGACATTATATCGGGGTTTTTACCTCATAAAATGTGAAATTGACAAAAATATGAAAAATAGCTAGAAGATTATAGAAAAATTCAGAAAAATTCAAAAAAATATGAAAAATGGCTACGTTGGTCACCGTAAAATGTGTGGCTGAGTACGGGGGGTACGGGTAGTGTTTTGGGAGGATGGTTTTCATGATGTTGTCGGCTCTATTAGTTCATTTCAGTCTAGCGCCTCCGCTATTTTGCTCTAAGCCCGGGCTTGTCAATGCTCATCACGTTTGTGTAGAGTGGAGGGATGGAAAGTAGTGGTGGGAATCAAGGTGAAGAAGGGAGTTTTTATGTTATGATCAATTTGCTGGAGAGAGGGCGAAAGTGTACATGGGCTTCACATTGATTAATCTTCTCATATATGGAGGTAGAGTGGGGTTATTGCTCAGTTACCAAGCTGTCAGTTTTTTGTGGGTATATGATGGGCTTTTCCTTTCTTGCTGGCTAGAAAAACGGTTCATACACATCCAGTATTTCGTGTTGTAATGCCATTTTTTGTATACACGTAATAAATAAATGAGTATCACCTCTATTTATCTAAAAAGAAAACTTTGGTTGACCGTATGTTAGCTGATAAAGGACAGCAAGTTGCTCGTAAGAGAAATAGTCTTTTTTTTTTTTTTTTAATTTTGAATTTTGTTTGGCTTAATATCGGTTAACTAGATTAGAAGCTGGCTACTTAAATAAATTATTTAGATGAAACTGATTTTTAGACATTGGTTATGTACTTACGTCCAACTCTTCAAATTGCGATTCTATTTTTTCCATCCCCATTTTTTTTGGAGTTTTCAATTATCATTGCCTATTTTGCACAATTTCTCTCTCATCTACTAAATCTTATTATAAATTAAGGAACCAATAAACTCTGGTTCCTTCTAGTTTATTTTTTGAATCGTTCTTTTTTTTGTTAGGTCCACTTTCGTATATCTTGTGATCACTTTTTTAATTTGTCGCACACGTTGTTAACAATACCAATTCATCCTCAGAAAGATAAAAGGAAACATTTTTACAAAATTAATTAGATTTCATCAATTTGACAAAATTAAGAAAAAAAAAATGAATGATTGTGGTGGCTCCAAACTCCGATGTAACCTCGGGCACCGCCAGGTCGCCAGACACGTCACCAACTTGTGTCACGTGCTCTCCTTGATTTACTAAAATTTATAAAAATACACATACTCTCCTCAATTTACTGCATAGCAATATAAATGGAGAATGTCTTCTTCGAGCTTCAGTTCGTTACAATTTTTCTAAGTTCTCGAACAATTAATCTTGTTACTTGAATTGTTGTTTCTAACCTTTTGAAAGTCAAATTCATTTTTCTTTTCTTTTTTCGCCTATTAATTTAGCTTATCCATTAACGTTTCTCAATTTTTTTGAGATTTTAATTATAATTACATGTTTTGAACGAGCTTTCTCTAAGGAAACAAAGATTTTTTTCGTTGCTTTGAATTAACCTTTCATAAGTCAAATTCGATTTTTTTTTTCACTTATTTATCTGGTGAAATTTGTTAATATTAATATATACACATGCCACGGACTTCATTATATAATTACCCTATTTACTTAATGAAGTCCAAATATATAACATTTATTATGCATTTAATGCGAAACACATTATCGATCCCATATATATGAGTATTATGGATCTCAAATATATACTCATGTTATGGAAATTTGTTTCATTATTGAATCACCATGGAGTTTTTTTTCTCAATGCTCATTTTATTCATATTTAAAAAATTGTACTGAAATCAAACATGTCATCAAATTCATTAAATCAAAGAGTAAATAATAAGTTTGATCTATATGACATCAAAAAAATAAATTTGATCTATATCCGACCCCAATTAATTTTAGATTTGACTACAAGTTTATTTGTTTAAAGCTGCAGGTTGAAGGAAGGTGTATATATATATATATATATATATATATATATTACTTTGGTAGAAATTAAATTATAATTTTTTAAATTTTTTTTTATAAGTGATGTCTTTACTACCTCTTCAGACAAGCTTTGACAAGGTAAAGACAAAAATATTGATCATAAACAAAAGTAAGTAGTATCCCACGTCATCCATTAATGGGCACTCATATATGAGTCTTTGACTGCGCCTTGGACTCTTTCATGAGTTCTCAACAATACAAGAAGCCCAAAGTTACCTCAAGAATGAAGTCCTTTTGGGAACCAGTGGTCACTAAAGTTGAGAAGAAGCTTAATGGGTGGAAACAAGCTCATCTCTCCAAGGTAGGTCGTCCAACTCTAATAAATTCCCTCTTGGAGGCAATTCCTACTCACTTTCTTTCTCTTTGCAGGATGCCGGTCGGGGTAGCGTAGAGAGTTGAGCAATACATAAGATCCTTCCTATGGGAACGCTTTGATGGGCAAGGAAGTTATTCCCTGGTGGGCTGGAATTAAGTGGCAAAGTCAAAAGAATGTGGCAGGCTCGAAATTGGAAGCCTCTCTAATAGAAATCAGGCCTTACTAATGAAATGGTTATGGCGTTTAACCAATTGGCGGCCTAATAGTTTGATGTAGAATTTAAAAGTAAGAGTTCATGAGTTTAAGTTTTGGTGGTGCAATATTGTTTCTTTCTTATCTTAAAAAAAAAAAAAAAAAAAAAAGGTTATAATGTTTCTCCCACTGACAAGAAGCACTCTAGACAGATGTTATTCGCAGCAAGTATGGGTTGTTAAAAAAAGGATGGGACGTTGACGATGCGAGCGGAGAGATATAAATTTCCATGGAAAGCAATAAGTGCTCACTATGACATTTTTCTTGTTAATTTGTCACTCAACTTTTTAGTTTGTAACACTTTAGTCACTAGTGTGAAAAGAAGGGGTTGGAGGCTGAATTAAGCACAACGGAACAACCTGAAAAAAAATAATTCAGTGGAAGTTGTTCATTCTCCACCGCCGCACAACCGTCCGCTAGAGCTCTTCGAAAAAGGCAGCAGAAAGGGTGAAGCCCTTAAAATTTTCCCAGCCAGGCTCAGGTACAAATTTAAAAATGGTACTAACATTATTTTATCCATTGGCTAGTGGTTTGGAGGCTGAATGTTGGAGAGCGGGTGACTCATGCATGAAACCGAAACTCAAACTAATATTCTACTGGATAGGTTGAGTGCGGTGAGACCACAAATAGCAAATAGCATCCTCAGATTCTCAGATTTGGTGTGCGGATTCGTCAGGATATTTCTCGGTTCAGTCCGCTTTCAAGTCTTTATGTGGGTGGATTCCCTCTACTACATCCTCTTTTTATCAAAGTTTTTGGATGTGTAGTGGGGTTATGAAGGTTGATGGCTTCGGACAACTGCCCTCTCTGGTCACTGGTCAGTGACTTCTGCTTCGCGGATTGGGAGGCCAACTGGGAGTTAGTAGAGTAAGAAGTCAAATTTTTGGTTTTTTGGTTTTCTTTAATCCTTGTTGAGTGTGGGTAGTTGTATATATTTTGACAGGATGACGAGGTGGTTCTTGCGTTCTTTTGTAGTTGGATGAGTCGCAATTTTTTTTTTAATATTTGGATACACGGTATCCCCCTATTCTTTGTAAATCTTAGTTTTTTAATTGCAAATACAAGTTACTTTTCATCAAAAAAATATATATATATACGGGAAGCCCAAAGAAAATGTTGGATTACGATGCAAGTGAATGATATAAACATTTTGTGAGTCTTTTTACTCACACGAGACTTAATTTGATATCATGTTTAAAAGAGAGTGAGTCTCTTATCACTCGATAATTTTTTTTTTTGAACTTCAACATGAGTCAAACCCATGACCTCCTTTAACTTTGTCTTTTAACAAGTAAAGTGATGTCTCATTTATCTTTCCATCACTAGAGATGCTTTGGCGCAGATCAACTGGTTGTTAATATTAAAATAGATTTTTTAATTATATGAAAACTAGCTTGTAGAGATACTAGCTAAGCCAACAGTAGCTTACTCTACTTAAACTTTAGTGAGCCTTTAGACCCCTTGGATAGGCCCGCCGAAAACTTGGCAATGGTTCTGAATGGACTGAAGTTAAGCTTGAGGTCCAATAGAGAAGCCCATTAACTTTAACCTTAAGCAAAACTCATATGGTCCCCAAAAAAAGCCCACATGGGCTTTAAGCCTTCTTCGCCCAATACCAAAAGTCTTTTTGGGTTGGGAGAATGCTACTGTTGTAAAATAAATTGGAACTTGCTAAGAGCTAGATAAGGAAATAAAAGACTAAGAACTTCTACTATTACAAACTACTACTACAAAGGAGAAGAGAAGAAATGAGATAGTTGGAATGAGAAGTTTTCATTCAACTTTAGTGTGTTTTTACAATGAGGTTGGCACCCTTTATATAGGCCCTTTGGTGATGATGATAAATGTACTTAGACAATGTTTACAAGTAATACATACATCACATGTCATACAACTCTTCACAAGCAACATTGACAATACATGGAATAATGAGTACATTTGATATGGATACAAGTAAGGGCCATGCTTGATACTACCACTCAATGTAAGAGCCATGCTTGACAATGATTAGTCATACAAAATCTTGATCAATTGTTCATCCATATCATAACACTCCCCTTGGATGACAATTATTGAGAGAATGTGCCTCGTTAAAACTTCTACTAAGAAAAACCCTGTGGGAAAAAATATAGTAAAAGAAAAGAGTACACTATTCTCATAAATATTAAGATGGGTATAATATTGTTAAGATTGCCTCATTAAAAACCTTGCATGGAAAACCCAATGGGATAAAACCATAGCTAAAGGAAAAAGAGTGCAATACATTAATCAATAACTCCCCTCATGTGAACATGGGTGAAACTTGTTGGGCTTTCTTTACTTGCAATGTCTTTAAGTTTACGCAAGCCAATACCATATGTAAGCCTTTTAAATGTCGTAGTTGGTAAGGCTTTTGTGAATAAATCAGCAAGATTATCACTCGATCGGATTTGCTTGACATCAATTTCACCATTCTTCGAAGCTCATGCGCATAAAAGAATTTTGGTGAAATATGTTTTGTTCTGTCCCCCTTTATGAATCCTTCACTTAATTGTGCAATACATGCTGCATTATCTTCATATAATATGGTTGGAGAATCTTTTATTGAAGGCAATCCACATGAATCTTGTATATGTTCAATCACGTTTCTCAACCAAACACATTCACGACTTGTTTCATGAATTGCAAGTACTTCAGAATGATTGGAAGAAGTGGCAACCATAGTTTGTTTTACTGACTTCCACGATACAGCAGTATTACCACAGGTGAATACATATCCTGTTTGAGAACGGGCCTTATTGGGATCTGATAAAAATCCAGCATCAGCATAACCTTGGAGATTCAATTTTACCCCTCTCGAGTAAAATAAACCCATGTCACTTGTTCCTCGAAGATATCGAAAAATGTGTTTAACACCATTCCAATGTCTTCGAGTTGGTGAAGAGCTATATCTTGCAAGTAGGTTGACAGCAAAAGCAATATTGGGTCTTGTACAATTTGCAAGATACATAAGTGCACCAATTGCACTTAAATATGGTACCTCAGGACCAATTAGCTCTTCATCACTTTCTTGAGGTCGAAATGGATCCTTATCCACTTCAAGTGATCGACAACCATTGGAGAGCTCAATGGATGTGCCTTGTCCATATAAAATCTTTTTAATAATTTTTCAATATAATTTGATTGATGGACAAGTACTCCACTTGAAAAATGTTCAATTTGCAAACCAAGACAAAGTCTTGTTTTTCCAAGTTCTTTCATCTCGAATTCCTTTTTCAAGTATTCGATGTTCTAACGATGTCGTCGTGGTTTCCCACTATATTTAAATCATCAACATATACAACAATAATCACAAATCCTGTTGATGATCTTTTAATGAAGACACATGGGCAAAGCGAATTATTTACATATCCTTCTTTCAAGTAAATAATCACTAAGACGTTTGTACCACATTCGTCGGATTGTTTCAACCCGTACAAAGACCTTTGTAATTTTATAGAATGCATGTTATGAGGTTTTGATTTTATTTCATCGGATATTACAAATCCATCGGGATTTTCATATATATCTCTTTGTCTAGAGATCCGTACTGAGATATCTTCGTAACGACATCCATTAAATGCATATCAAGCCCTTCGAGCCGCAAGGCTTATCAAGAACCGAAATGTGATTGCATCTATAACAGGAGAATATGTTTCCTCATAATCGATGCCAGGTCTTTGTGAGAAACCTTGAGCTACAAGTCTTGCTTTGTACCTTGTAACTTCATTTTTTCGTTTCTCTTTCGTACAAATACCCATTTATATCCAACGGGCTTTACGCCATCTCGGCGTTTGGACAATTGGTCCAAAAACCTCTCGTTTCCTTAACGAGTTTAGCTCGCTTGGATAGCATCTTGCCATTTTTGCCAATCGGGTCTTTTTTGACATTCGTCCATTTGATCGTGGTTACGGATCATCATCATTTTCACATATTTCAAAGGACACATTGAAAGCAAATATATCATCGGGAACAATTTCATTTCGATCCCAAATCTTACCGAGTTTAAATAATTTATTGAGATCTCATTATTTTCATCTTTTTCCTCTTTTTCTAGAGGAAGTTGTTCCTCATCGAATCAACTTGTTCGACAAACCCTTATCAAAGGATTCTTGTGCTTTCTCAGGAGTATTTTGATTTGTATTTATTTTTACTCCCGTTTTCCTCTTTCGAGGAATTGTATCCTTTGAACCAACCGGTCTTCCACGCTTTAAGCGTTTCGTTGGTTCTTGTGCATTTTGTTGCACGGAGACATCAATTCTTGCAGAAGCATTTACAACTGGAATATGTGATTTTGTCACTTGTTTTGCATCATTAAATGCATCTGGTAATTGATTTGCAATTTGTTGCAAATGAATGATCTTTCGAACTTCAAGTTCACACTGATTTGTTCGTGGATCATAATGTGATAAAGTTGATGCATTCCAACCAATTTCGCGCCATTCCTTTTGAATTGACTTCTTATCTCCCCTAATGTGGGAAAATTGCTTCATCAAAATGACAATCAGCAAAGCGTGCGATAAATAAATCCCCTGTTAAGGGTTCAAGGTATCTTATAATGGACGATGAGTTAAATCCAACATAAATCCCAAGTTTTCGTTGTGGACCCATCTTAGTTCTATTGGGAGATGGTATAGGAACATACACTCGCACAACCAAAAATTCTTAAGTGTGAAATATTTGGTTGTTGACCTAAAATGAGTTGCATGGGGGAATGTTCATGGTATGCGGTGGGCCTATAACGAATGATAGATCTTTGCATGAAGATCGCATGTCCCCAAACCGAAGTTGATAACTTAGTTCTCATGATTAAAGGTGCGGCAATTAATTGAATGCGTTTGATCAGAGATTCTGCCAAACCATTTTGGGTATGCACATGTGGAACAGAATGTTCAATGGTAATTCCTATAGACATGCAATAATTTTTAAATGCTTGAGATTGAAATTCCTCAGCATTATCAAGACGGATGGTCTTGATTGGGTTGTCAGGGAATTGTGCTCTTAACTTAATGATTTGCGCTAAAAGTCTAGCAAATGCAACATTGCGGGTCGAAAGCAAACAAACATGTGACCACCTAGTTGATGCATCTATCAAAACCATGAAATATCTAAATGGTCCACAGTGAGGATGAATAGGTCCACATATGTCTCCCTGAATGCGTTCTAAGAAAATTGGGGATTCCACAACAATTTTACTTGGGGATGGTTTAACTATCAATTTACCTTGAGAACAACTAGCACAATTATAATCACCAAAGTGAAAATATTTTGTGACTCCTTAAAGGATGTCCATGCGAATTATTAATTATTCTTCGCATCATTGATGATCCTGGATGCCAAGCCGGTCATGCCATAAAATGAATGTCGTTGGATCATTAATTTTCTTATTTAAGACGACATTCGTTTTGACATGCCTTATATGAGTAAAATATAATCCAGAGGATAAAGCTGGAAATTTTTCTAACACTTCTTTTTTCCCATTTGAAACCAATGTGACATAGAGAAATTCTCTATTATTTTCGTTCATGGTTTCAATGTGATATCCATTTTGTCGAATATCTTTAAAGTTTGAGTAAATTCCTTCGGATTTTTCAGAGTATAAGGCATTGTCAACATGAATTGTTGTTCCCCAGGCAACATAATATTTGCTCTTCCAGAGCCATTAATCAAATTGGAGATGCCAGATATTGTTTGAACATTAGCATCGCCTAAGTTCAAATTGGAGAAATATTATCTGTTTTTAAGAATTGTGTGCGTTGTAGCACAATCAAGAAAGGCACATATCGCTCTTATTTGGTTCATGACTGAACACATGATTTGTTGATCCATCGGACAAATAATATTTGACAAATCGAGAAAAAGAGTCATGATAATATTCATAATATTTTGCCTTTGATTTTAAAGGCATGGTAAAGGTCACAAAAATACTCGGGCATATATATGACAATATTTAGGCAAAATAGCCTTTCATATATGACTAAAAAATGTCACAATTATGAGCGCTCATTGTCAATAATTATTTGCCCTTTGTAGTGATGCACCACTTTTATTCCAAAATTTGGTGGAATTGTCAATACGACCTTTACCTGATATTTTCACCTTTTCCACGTCCATAAATTTATTGCGATCATGATCATTATATCCAACATATGCTTCTTAATTTGAAGTGAACTAATTGGACGGGAGTGATATTATATTTATAATATCTCATCATTTTACTCACTACCATGAGACAAGAAATCAATCCTTAATATTTATTGGATTGACGTGCGCACTCGATAATTTGTTGCGTGATAATACATCGAGGCGAGCCACGTGGCTTTTATTTGTCTCATCGGTCATATTTCGCATAGCCTCAATATAGAGGTAATTGAAATTGCAGAATAATAAATGATATTTGACTGATATAAATTTTTGTAGCATGAGACCCAGCCGCTCATTTTGAGCTTTTTGGAGCATTACCCTTTTGGTATGTATAACTCTATAAGGTGAAAATATATATAAAGTGAAGTATTCACTTTTCAAATCTCCAAAGAGAAATTGACGAATGATTATGTATAACACACAGCCTTGCATAGAATTATCATGACAAGAATTATAATAAGGTAACAAATGCAAACTATGGTTAAAAAGAATTTTGAAAATAAATTTAATATAAAAGAGTTTTTCCTTTATGTAAAAACATAACATATGATTAAATATATGTTCACAACTTGATTATTAGTATGCAAAATGTATTACTTGTATGAGTTGGTGGGACAACCTCCAGGTTGGGTGGTGAGACGAAGTCTACTTAAAAACCATGCCACCTCGAACGGGATAACTCGTCTCCCTTTCAATGTTTAGCTTTACCGGGGACAAGGCTTACCCACTATCAACCCAAACTCATAACACTATTTGCAATATAAAAAATCAAGAATAGAGCATAATTAATCGTTTGTAGTATAGCGAGAAAACTAGTTATGTCACATATTGATTTTTGATTTCTGATGTAGAAGATCGTACAAGACGCAACTACAGAGCATACTTTCGCAATCGGTGACGTTATAATGGTATATGAATAAAGTATGCATATAGAAGTTATGCATGTAATAAAAGGAAACAACCATGGTAATTTAGAAATAAATTGAACTTATTTAAATAACAAAAGTTATACCTTCTTAGCTTTTTCTCCTTAACAAGCCTTCTTGAACTTCAAGATCTCCTTAATGCTAGAGCAAGCTCGTGCTGATAACGTGTTGTAAAATAAATTGGAACTTGCTAAGAGCTAGATAAGGAAATAGAAGACTAAGAACTTCTACTACTACAAACTACTACTACAAAGGAGAAGAGAAGAAATGAGATAGTTGGAATGAGAAGTTTTCATTCAACTTTGGTGTGTTTTTACAATGAGGTTGGCACCCTTTATATAGGCCCTTTGGTGATGATGATAAATGTACTTAGACAATGTTTACAAGTAATACATACATTACATGTCATACAACTCTTTACAAGCAACATTGACAATACATGGAATAATGAGTACATTTGATATGGATACAAGTAAGGGCCATGCTTGATACTACCACTCAATGTAAGAGCCATGCTTGACAATGATTAGTCATACAAAATCTTGATCAATTGTTCATCCATATCATAACAGCTACAATTATATAGATAAGGTACACACTTAAAGGCCACATCTATTTGAGTCTTGTGGTATACATCGAAATATCAAAATATGTGTGCACACATCTCGAACATATTGTGTAACTTAATGTACAGCCTTTATTGTAAACAGGAGTGTAACTTAATGTACAGCCTTTATTTTGTAACGATATTGCGCCGCTCATTCAGGGTTTTGTTTTGGACTTCGGAGTTGCGTTATGTTAGAGACTTGAAGCCAAGGAACAGAGGAGCAAATCAATGCCAAATCTCAGTAGACAGTGATTGATGAAAAGGCCCTCCGTACATTGTTTATTAATGGATGATTTCTTTTGTATGCTCAAGTAGATGGATCATTTTTTTTTTCTTTTTTGTCAAGGTTATATTGTTTCACTCTATTACTATGATAGTTCTAAACCATTGTAACACTTAAAACCTTATGGCCTATTTGGTTGGGGTATTAGGTTATCTAAGTCTGGGCTTAGAGGTAAGACCATTGTTTGCTTGAAGTGTTAAGTAAGCAACAGGCTTACATAAACACTCATACACAGCTTATCTAATGACAGGGGGACCCTGTCATTAGATAAGCCCACCCAATTTTTGAGGTGAAATATCAAAAATGTCCTCATGATTTGAACAAAACCCTAGATTACATTCTTCTTCACATCGATCAATACTCGCCTACATTAAATAAGGGCATTTTAGACATTTCACCCACTTTTCCTTATGGGTTTATACTTGAACCAAACGACTGCACATAAAACGCTCATCTCTTACAAAGACTAGGCTTATCTAAGCCAATCCCTACACCTTACACATAACTCCAACCAAACGGGTACTTAGTTCACAAACGATCCCTACAACAGAACAACAATGTAAAAAAATTCATTAGTTCAGAAAGTACCTTAAACTAAACATATCAAAATCTCCCTATTAAGGGAAGGAGGCTCGCCCTTTTAGCATATGAGCTCACTCGTAAATTCTAATGTTTTCAAATGTATAAAAAAATAGGTGCTAAAGGATTTACCTATACAACATTAAACCACTAACCAACAAAATTTAATGACACCCCTTCTTGAATTTTAAGAGACCTTTCCATCAATTCACATAAATAAGAAAAAAAAAAAAAAGTAACCCGAAGTAATCGATTAAGTCCAGAGTAGTCTAAACAAAAAAATAATAATAAATAAATAAATAACCACACATGCATAGTTCCAATTGAACAAAGCTGCAAAGGAGGGTGTAGTGTGAAAATCGGCTAAGGAGGCAAAAGCTGAGTTCATAAACACAACCTTTTGACTATGTGAGAATTGCTTCATCTTTTACGCATCTTTTTAGGGCCCCTAAATGATGAAAGCGTGGCTGAAGAGTGAAGAGCAGTTGGAGAAAAGCATGCTTTTGCTTTTCTTATAAGGAAGAAACAATTCAAAAGGAAGTTCACTTAGTTGCTTTGGCCAAATATGATGAGAAAACCCGATTTCCTGATTCACATCACATTGGATTCCATTCAGTACTATCGCAAATTGACAAACCAATCAAGGCCCATATTGCCCTTTCAGCTGATCATTAAAACCTTCTTGATTGTGTGAAAAGTAAAAGGACCCATATAGTTCATAGTCACCACCAGTAAATTACTTTCCTATCAATACAAGCCCTTTTTTTTGCATATATAGGCGAGCTTAACTATTTCCAAAAGACCCTGATGCAATTGACCTAAACGTACCCCAATAGTTTAGACAATCTTGACGCAGCGGAGAATCAATACAAGCCTTCTTTTTTTTTTTCGGATAAAGGAAGTTGCTATCAATACAAGCGTATTTTCTATATAGGGTCACAAGTAAAGAACAACAATGCCAAAACCATCAACCATTGCCTTGTGTGGTGATTAGGACCACTAGGCCTCTATGAGGTTTTATTTCCGAATCGCCTAATTTTTTTTTATAGGGTCGAATCTTCTAATTTTTTGAAGTGTATCTCTTGTAGAACAGTCTGGTAGAAAGGGAGGCGAAGGAGAGAGAGGTTGACCATTACAGATGAGTACCATAAGGAATGTCAAGCTCAAGGGATTTTGTACATCAAAGTATTGAAAAAAAAAATCCCAAAACCAAAGGGAGCTATCCCTTCGACATTCCCTATCGTACTCATCTATAATTGTTAAACCAGAGTTCCTTCAACCCCCTTTCTAACCCTTTGGCGGCCAGGATCCCCTATAGCACTCACCAAAGGTACTCTTATACCAAGAGAAACAAGGTATGGATGAAGAGTGGGGTTGGAAGAGAGGTGAAGTTGAGGGGTGATCCAGCTCCTAAAGTTGATTTTAATGGCACCAACAGACAGGCCACAGATCATCCATCCTTTTCTCTAGTCTGTGCTATCTAATTCAATGGATGAGGATTTCTTCATAGAAATTGTGAGCACATCAGGCATCCCTCATTGGGGTAGTAGCGCACGGACATTGTTATGGCAAGCATATCCCATTAATTGAGTTTTGGTCCCGACACAACATGTGCAGCGCCTCATCTGCCCCCACCCAACCACACAAGATTTGTGTTCATTGCATGAAAATGATAGTGTCCTCTTGCATACTAAATCAAACCATCCTCACTTGTTAAAAACAAGGACCACACCCATGTTAGTGCCCCAAAATCACGGACCCATAACACAAACATACTATCTGGAGCTCCACAATGCTCAACAATGCCCGAACATGAACTAGTAAATGTTAATCAGTGCGATTGGCACCAAATACTAAGAGGAAAACTGAAGATATTATTCATTAAAAGGGCATGCCATAACAATCCAAAATGTTCCAAATAGTGGGTAAACTGCATGTGCTATGGAGTTTAAGATTCCTGAATTTGGGTGGTGGTTGGATAGATTAGGTCATGAAATGGGTCCCCTATAGCTCTGATTTGTTGCAAAGAGGGTGTCCTTGAAACATCACCAATGGTAGAAGTAATGTTAGTACTAATAGAAGAATAGTGGCTGTAAACAATTAGAGGTCACTTTCAGATCTGCATTCTACAAAAACAAAAGGCACGTCTTTATATCAGACTTAAAAGACTTCTCATGCAGTCTTCAATGCAATAACCAATATTCTCACTCACTCTTTTAACCTTTTTTATCCTAACTTTCTCACATTCAAACACAAGACGTTTAGGAAGTTTTAACATTGGAAACTATAGGAAACAAAGTAATAGGGAGACGACGGACGCCGATATAAACTAAGCATCATTATCATATACACTAGAGAAACCTTGCATCAACCTAACAGTCAGTTTAGATATAGCCGCCAGAAGGCTTCATTAAGAAGTTGTTCACAAGCTCACTTATCTACAGACATGACACTATGGGCTCGAAAGAAAGCTACTAGATAACTAAGGTCAAGCGCAAAGGAAAGCGACGGAGGAAGAAAATATGTCAGGATACATATGTTACATAATATAGATACAAGCAGTAAGAAGAAAATGTGGTAGCCAATGTTTGTTAGCGCTGAAGGAACAAATGCAAACCTCTCTTCTTATCTTTCTTAGGTCAGTCAGTTGCAAACAGTCTTCAGTCTTTTTGCTGCCTGCACGAACCCCGCAATGACCTGCAACTCATCCAATTGCTTCAAGAACAGTAAAAGCAATTGGGTGAAAGACAAATAGATCTATCAATAGATGCCACAAAAAACTGTTCAATTTATCTATGTCACAAAGTAGTTTCTGCTGTCACAATACTGGATGAGAACATAGAAATTGAGTTACGTTATTGCAACATATCTCAACACACGATACTATTATTCAATGACGGATGTCGAACAAGATGAAAACTTGGTCATGGAAAAGCAAATTTTCTATGTGTAGTTACCTGTGACATGAAATGTCTCTGGACAACGTCAATTAGCTGCTCTTTAGAGGGATTGGGGATAACATCCACCTAAACAAGATGAAAAAGTAGTTGAACGATTTAACTCTATCAATAAAGGGAAAAAAAAAAAATGATCACCAGCACTCAACAAAGTTGAAGAATAAAAATCAAATATTTCACGAGTTCCAACTTTAGTAGAGTTTATCTACTGTCAATCAAGACATAATTAGACTCAATTACCAGGTCAAAATGCCGCAAATATCTCCATAAAGCTGTTGTTTCTAATTTGCTCAGATCAACCTTCTGTAAGGGACATAATAAGCAAAGCAAATAGATGTTAAAGTGTATTCATTATAATTGTAGACATGTTCAAAAAGATTTCATGTAAAATTATAAATACATCCGCCAAGAGATCAATCATTAGAGAGGTGTACCATGGTAGTCCGACCAAGTGAAATGGAATCCTTAGAATGTGAATCAGAGGACAGGGACCGGCTACTACTCTTGTTTGATGACCCCACCGACTTATGAGGTCGGTGTCTTGATCTGTGCGACTTTTGGGTGTCATCCGATGCTGAAATTAAGGCATCAAATAGATTAATAAAAGGTTGAAGAACTAATACCCCACCAACCAAAAAAAAAAGCATCTGGAAACAGTAACAATTACTTTAAAAGGAATAGGGGCATTCAGCATCCTATGCAACAAGAAGAATCCCCCTCATCCAAAGAAAAAGTCTTGGCGACATTAATCTAGATAAACACTTTACCACACTTTCAAATGAACTAAGCTTAATTACCCACATATGGCATGATAACAATTACTTCATTCCAACCATACGCTACTGCCTACTGCACAATTAATTGAACCAAGAAAATGTCATCACCAGTTGTTGAGGAGCCCATTAGTCTTGCATCTTGTTGGGAAACAGGGCCCTCTCAATAAACTAGAGTTGGAGCAAATCAAGAAAATCAAATAAAGCATGAAGGCATCCTTTTGAAAGTGGGTTCACAGCCGCGAGCTTTTGTTGGTCAGCTATATACACATCTACTGTATTTGCAATTAAAATAATAAAATATCCAACCTCTAGATCAGATCAAGTCCAAGTCTTCTTCATCAATATTACTTCTAAATAAGTCAAATTCATGCATTTCCTTTGTTTCAACCTTCAAAGCGAAATAAGAAAAATATAAAGAACGCCAATCACATGAAATAGATCAAACTAACCAAAGTCGAAGCCATTCCATTGGAGATTCCCGCATTCAAGGTCATCATCGTCCTCAAGACCTGTAGGAGCTTCAAGGACACTAAGGGCATTTCGCTGTAGTTTCACTTCTATGCCATTCGTAAGAACCTGTAAAAATTCACGAAGTAGCATCAGGCAAGACGCAAAGACACAATTAATCATCAATCGAAAACAATAGACAAATTGGATACCGTAAACAACAGCTGGAATCTAACAGAGAAAATGAATTTATACAAATCGGATAAGATTCATAACAAAAGGGCATAACACAATAATAAAAAAGGTAAAGGAGAGACGTTTAAGGAGCGAATTCGTCAATGCGGGAATCAAACTGATCTCAAGTTTAGCAAACTTAGATATGTCTATTGTCTTGCAGAAGATGAAAATGAAGAATTTGATAGTTTCATAGCTCACTAAAAATAGGATTAAAACTTGAGGAGCAAATTCTGGGAGAGGAAATTATGCAGTACTAAGCTTAGATCACAATAAGCCGCAGCAGATCATACATGAAACAAATCCATCTCCACATTTTTGAAGGGGAAATCAAAGAAAGAAAACTGAATAGCAACTCAATTGAAAACCCCCCCCAATTAACCAATACTTCTAATATCAATTAAATCCAATGCAACAACCAAACAAACAAGAAGTTCTAAATCAGATCTACTCACAAAAAACTTGAGAACTAAAATGGAACCCAAGTTGAAATGGACACTTAGATCTAAAATTCATCAACAATAATACTGTGTAAGCTCATGCAACAACAAGAACGCCACCAATTCCATCACTTATCACAATTAACAAATTACCATAAAAGCTCATGCAACAAAAACAACAGACATCCCCAATTCATCAAGTAAGTTTTCACAACAAATCCAATCAAAAAACAAAAAATGTCATTGCAATGATTAAACAGATTAGAAACTAAACATGCACTTCAATCCAACAAAAACAACATCAATAACCATAAAACCACAAAAATCAATCCCAAATCCAACCAATCTCAACATTGCACTACTCAAAACCCCTCAAATCAAAAACCAAGAAATCCCCACAAAATCTAAATCCAACCCAAAAATCAAAATCCACCCACTACCCAATTCACAAAATCTAATCTCCCAAACACCGAAATCAGGAAATTACCAGCCAATGCCACCCTCCAAGCCCAACAGCTTTCTTCACTACCCCCTGAAGACCCACCAACACAGACTTCGTCCGATTGTTCCCTGTCACCACCACTTTGGTGTGACGAGGGAGCACAGAGAGCTCCTCCTCACTACTCTCCCCACAACTCTGCATACTCGAAAACCCACCAGTAACAGAGCTCTCTGTTCCTTCATGCATTTTGGCTCTCAAAATCCCAATTTCCCACCAAATTGAACCGCTAAAAGTTCACTGATCAGATCTCCGAATCCCGCGCAATTCCCACATCACGCATTGAACTGAAAAACACCCAGAATTCAGAGCGCCCTCTCTGATTGATTTGGTTCACACACACACACTCTCTCTCTCTCTCTCTCCTCGCTTTCTCTCTGTTTCTTTTGATGTGTTTTTTTTTTTTTTAAATTTCTTTTGTTGATATGAATCCCGACGACGCAGATGTGACCAATGATAGACTGCCACGTATGAAGAGATGGTTCGTTATTTCAGTCTCGTCGTGTTGTGATGAACTGATGGGTTCGAAGAGTTACTGCTCGGTTTGACACTTTGACCAGTAGTGCTGTACAGAGTGGCTTGGCGAAATTACTTTAATGCCCACTGCACGCTCCACATGCCCCATAATGCCCCCACCCCCACCAAACTCTTTTTTTGGCCTGTCTCTTAATTCTCGAACTATTACTCATTTATAATGATGTACTCTATTTCATCGAAAACCCATTTAATGATTTACTTATATTATTTTATCAAATTTATGCAATAGTTGTATGGATAGCAGTGGTGGATTTAAAATAATCTTATTAGGAGGACGAAACTTAATTATAGGGGGCATGTGTCAATTATAGGAGAGCAGAAAGAGAATGAAAGAGGTGAGGGTCGACGAAAACGAAAAAATATTATAAAAAGTCTCGGATGCAGAGGGTGATCTCAAGGGTTAGGGGGGCAACCGCCCCTGCCCTCTCCTAAATCCGTCCTTGATGGATAGTATCATAAGAGAATTAGTCAGATCGATAATATTTTTAATATAAACTTTGATCAATAGTGCAGAATATAAATTTTCTTATAATTTAATATGTCTATTACATCATCTCTAAAAACATCCACAATGGTTGAATTCATTTTGAAGTTAATAAAGTGTTTCATCATCATTCTATCACACTTTCTTCTACTACATTTTACAACAACTATCATTAAACCCTTCACTGCACTCTATAATAGGACTCATAATCACATCATGCTATTTTTTTTTTTAAATATCAATACATTTTATAAAAAAAGAATTGCAAATAAAAAAAGTCAACATAAAAAAAAATACAAACAATTTTTTTTTCGCTTTCCACACGTATTGGGACCCTCAAACTTGATAAAATATTATATAACCATACTAGATATTATAGGTACTCTAAAGAGTTATACTATCTTCATTAAAAATTATGACAAAATATAAGATACATTCACAACTCGCAATTTAATCAATTGCATGGTTCTTTCGCAATGTTGTATATAAGTAATTTAAATTGTCTAATCTTGTCAAAGGAGTTTCTTAATTAAAGAAATTAAATGGTATCATTTTTTTAAAATATAATTTTGAAAAGGTAGCCCATGAAGAGGGCCAGAGAAGAAGGTTTTTATTTTTAGAGGACACTGGATTATTGTATTAAATGAAAAAAAAAAATGTATGTGGGGACACGGGAGTAATTCCGATATAGCTTTGCTGGGTTAGCATGGAAGGGTAGTATAGGAAACTAAAACCCGAAAAAGGTAACGAAAGCCGGGAATTCGTGGGAGTGGGCCCACGTGGCATGAGTTTTTTTACCGTCTTAGGCGCGTCTTATCCTCGCGGTGCATTGGTTTCCCGCCATAGCACACCAGCGCCAACCGTCGATATCACTTCTACTGACCCATCGACGGTCATATCCACTTGACGAATCTTAACCGTCCGATCCCACCTTAACTTTCTCAAGTTTCCCATGGAGCGGGTGCGTTTAACTATAATGTTCCCGACATTGCATCCACCCTTGACCATACCTAAGATATGCAACGTTACTTTCTCAATAAAATATGTTTTTTGATGATGCTCGTGTGGAAACCGCCTCGACCCCGTTCGGTTTTGTTTTTTTCTTTTTTTTTTTTTAGTCAAAGCTTCAATGAAATTCATTGATAATGAAAAATCATACTGAGATAATACAATATAAAAAGTCAGTTTTTACTAGAGCAATGAAAGTATAAAACCTCATTGCAACCCACCATTGGACGACTCAAAGGTACAAGTGATGGAAAAGAAAAGTTAGTTGAAAAACTAGAAGGAAGTCTCAACAAAAAGGATAACTAACAAACTACAAATCTAAACACAAAAAAACTCACAATAGGAAAAGAAACCTTAACAGTAGGGCAACATCTGCACGCAAGCGGGATCTATACTTAATCTAAAACTTAAAAACAATTGTATTAAAACATAAACATAACTGACAACAAACTCATACCACAATAGGAAAAGAAACCTTAATAGTGTTGTCCGTTAAAACATAAACATAACGGACAACAAACTCATACCATTGTCGGAATTGACGATGATGCAACAGGTCAAATCCTACAATAGTCACCAACACCGAAGCCCAATGTAGATTATATTATTCAAGTTTAGACTTTATATTATAGGAGGGTCTATAATATAAATTGGAGTGTTAAGGAATATTGTGCAATTAGGAAATATGCACAAATCACTCCTATAATTATGTTGTGAAATCACTCTTGTAATTATGTTATGCACAAATCACTCCCTTGATTATGTGCTATCTTATTTAGATATTTCCTTTTGTATGTAATTGCATCTCTATATATAGAGACATGTAGTAGATCAACAATATAATACAATAAACTTATTCTATTATGAAACTAACATAGTATCAGAGTGATTTTTGATCCAAACCCTCATTTCCCATATTTTTGATTCTTGAACGAAGAGATCAGATCTTGGATCCTGAAAGCTTAATGGATCAGATCTTTGGTTTCATTGTTTCGTTTTCTTGATTTCTTGAAGCATTATTAGTTCGTGTTCATCAATGGCATTTGTGCAAGCGATGGCGAGTTCATCGAATGAAGGCGATGCGATGGTGTTCGGTGTTGAAAGCCCTTACTATTTGTCTAATTCAGATCATCTTGGCATGATATTGGTGACGAATCCTCTGACTGGCACCAACTATCTTTCGTGGAGTAAAGCGATGACGATTGCTCTTGGAGCAAAGACGAAACTTGGCTTCATCAATGGCAGCTATACAAGGCCTGAAATAATTGATTCTTTCTTCGGTCGATGGTGCAAGATTGATTACATGGTAACCTCTTGGCTTCTCAATTCCATTTCGAAGGATATAGTAGATGCATTCCTTTACAGTACATCTTCTTATGCTTTATGGACTGAATTGAAAGAGAGGTATGGAGAATGCAATGAACCTCTGTTATATCAATTGAAAAGAGAGATTTGTTCAATTAGACAAACTGAACTTTCAATTTCACAATATTACACCAAACTTAAGAAGTTATGGGATGAGTTAGGGTGCTTGGCACCTCTTCCTTGTTGTGATTGTGGTGCATCATCAAAAATTGCAGTGTTGGAGTCTAATATTCTTGATGGGACTAAATGATTTGTATGATCATGTTAGGAATCAGATTTTGGTGATGGATCCTTTACCTAACATTAGAAAAGCTTATTCCATGATTTTAAATGTGGAGAAACAAAAGGAAGTCAATATTAGTTTTTCTCCTGGCTTAGAAACTGTAATGATGATGAAATCCTATTTGAATAAAGGATCTGGTAAAGGAAATTTCAAGAAACCAATAAACAAGGATGATTTATACTGCGATTTCTGTAAGATGAAGAGGCATACTAAGGAATCTTGTTTCAAGCTGAATGGGTACCCAGATTGGTACAAGAAAAGCAATGATAAGAAACCTAATGGTGACCAGTTCAAGTCCTTTATTAATATAATGGAGTCACCTATGGATATTGTGGATGATAACACATTGAAGTATACAGATTTGCAGGCTAGTATTGCTCATATGGTACAGATGAGTATTGAGAAATACATGAAAGGGAAAGCAGTGGATTCTGATGATGCTGCAGCTCATGGGCATTCTGCTCATCTTGACTTCATAGGTAGTCTACTCAATCACAACTATGTTTCTAATGTTCTTATTGGTAGTACTGATTGGATAATAGACACTGGGACTTCTAATCACATGTGTGTGGATTTCTCTATGCTTAAAAATCCTACTTCTCTGATTACACCAATAACAACTTCTCTTCCTGATGGTACAACGAAAACAGTTCAATATATTGGGAATGTTGCGTTAAGTGATTCTATTACTCTTCATTCTTTTCTACACATATCTACTTTCAAGTACAACTTACTATCAGTTAGTAAGCTTACATCAGATGGTGTCTTGCGATGTGTATTTCATCCAAATTTTTGTGCTATACAGGACATTAATGTAACGACCCAAATGTTCTCCGACCCATTTTAAAGGTATTTTATTAATTTTATATTTTTTTATTTAAGGCTCTGATACCAACTGTGACGACCCGTCCCTGACCTAGGGTCAAGTCGCCCGGCCCAATACCGTTACCTAGACCCGATACCTGAACCAGGCCCAAATAACGACTTGGTACGCCTAAATAAACTGCGGAATAATCATTCTAACAAGATATATGATAATATGAGTGTAAAAGTTAATCATAATAAAATCATATAATCCTGTATATAATAATAAGATCTATAATCTTAAATATTTAAAAGTCTCATACAACTTTATAATAATAATAATAAAAAGGTTCAGAACTACCCATTACTAATTCTCAATCTATAATCCCACGTAGGAGGTTTACAAAACGATTAATAATAATGATAAACTAATAATATATGAGTCTCACATATGAAGGCACTTCAAGATAAATCCTTTCCCTTGCCTTTCTTGTCTCTCTGCATTTGGTAGAGGGACTGTGGGGTAGAGTGGGGTGAGCTAAAGAACCAACGATGCTCAATAAGAGGAAAGACTTGCTCAAACATTAAATATGCAAGTACTACCTAGTACTCATGCAAATTCTACATGACATTCAATCCATACGCATAACACAACATGTAATAACCGAATACATTATTCGATACAATTAAAGATATGATTCATGCTCATAGCAATTATAAAAATGGAATCATATTCCAAGAAGAATAAATAACTAATATTTCTATTTCCAAATTTGTTATCCAATAATCTTTAGGTCAATAATTTATGTCATATCCCATTCACATTACTATACATAAACATAACAATTTTACAACACATTCGATAGACATTCATTTAAGTCATGCATAATAATTTTCATCATTATTCATTTATAAATTTACACACATGACATACACATAAAGTCACACGAAAGATTTAAATAAAATGCGATAGATATAAATATTGATATAAGTCGTTGTTCCATTCAATGCGAACTAGATATTGGTATGGATCCGGTGACCGAATCATCTATTTTCGAATTGGTACAATAATCAGTGGAAACGTAATTGTGACGGCCCCAGCAACCACAAACTGGGCCCTGCCCGGCCTAAACCTACGTGGACCCCCTAGCTCGTCTCCAACGAGTCAACGCAGGTCTAGTCAGCCTTAACTTATCAATTACTCGTTACATTATTCACTCACTTACCCTGGATCACTCTTTTTGATTCACCTTAACTCTATCTAATCTTTTATCCTCAATTATAGTTAGGTGTGCAGCAGAATTGTTTTTAATACCAACTTACAACAGTTTACAACTCAGTCAACTTAGATGTGGAAAATCATGTCCAAACAACATCACATGTATATAAGCGATCAACCGAAAGCCCAAAATAAGCATATACATGTATCAACAAATGATCAGGTTCAACTTCCCAAAGTCCCAAAATATCAAAACAAATGGGTACATAGCCAAAATATACAACAAAAGACAAAATACCTACAAAGTGAGAGCAAAGCTAACGGCTCTGAGCGTGCCTCAGAGGATATCGCCAAGCATCGGCGCCTTGCCCTTACTGCGTCGTGGATCTGCACCCACCGTCATAAAAAGGACGGTGAGTACAAAATATATAAGATAAACAACAACAATAGATATCTCAACATAATTTCTTGAATTTTCAACAATCATAAGTCTATAAATCATGCAAGTGTATAACAAGAAAGCGAAATAGATAGCAAGTCGCATGATAAATAGATTCAACAAGTACAAACAACGAAAAATCAAGTGACCGAGAAACAAATGGATAGGAGAATAGATAGTCCCAATCAAACCGCGGGTCTCAAGACCTCATCGAACTGCGATCGACACGATAGGCCCAAAGCGCGCTCCCTGCTCAATCCACCCCGTACGAACCGGTGGGCCCGAAGGTCGCCTCCATCGAACGCACACACTCTGTTAGGAAAAGCCACGACAAAGCTGGCATTTGCTAAATTCCTAACACACTACCGAAAGAAAGCCACGATCATGCAAGCCGGATGCTAAATCATTTCGATAGGCTCCAACGAGAAGCCACGGTCTATGCCTTGCATTTGCTAAACTCGTTGAGACTTCTCATCACGATCGGACTACCTAAATCCTAGGTCACACGAACTAGAATGGAATACAAAGGGTTTGCATTTCAAGAATAATTAATCAATAAATAGAAAAGCAATTATGTTGATTCTATTGTTGCCTTTACTCACCTCAACTTCCGCTAAAAAGGCCCTCGCGTAGCTCCACACGTTCCCCAATTAGTTTCCAACACTTCGCTCGTCACTTGACAATTATTTCGACCAATTTTCGTTAATTTTTCCCTAATTATTCCAAGTATTCTTCAATTTTTTCTCAAGTTTAACTCATTTTCTACAATTTTCTAAATTATTGTTCCTTTGCTCAATTTGGGTCGCTTACCCGGTATTGGGTTCCATTTAAACCCATTAGGATACCCGAGCAAAACCTCAAAATTTTAATACAATTTAGAAAAATATTTTTCAATATTTTTCTGGCTATTTTTAACAATTTCACGCTTTACGAGACAAAACCCCGACAAAAGTCTCGTCGCGAATCTCAAATTCTTCATTTTTCATAAAAATTCCCAAATTTCTATTTATTTGGGTGAAATATAATTTTTCAGAATTTTTTCCTATTTCTCTGGATTGTCTTTTCCATTTTCTCTCTTTTTCTCTCTTTTTTTTTATATTTAAGGGCGGTTCGGCAAGGTGAATCAAAAAGAGTGATCCAGGGTAAGTGAGTGAATAATGTAACGAGTAATTGATAAGTTAAGGCTGACTAGACCTGCGTTGACTCGTTGGAGACGAGCTAGGGGGTCCACGTAGGTTTAGGCCGGGCGGGGCCCAGTTTGTGGTTGCTGGGGCCGTCACAGTAATGGCCGTTACGCCCTCTAGATAATCGCACTAAAACAAAGATAGATTCATCCAAGCCGTCACCGCTATACGTCTCAAAGAATCATCAAGTAGCAAAGGATGGAACTCCAAACCCTTACACTCGAATAATTCACCTTATGCATTCAATTAGTCAAGCAAACCCTCGGTGGTTAACTACCACACACTCTAGGGCGTCCTAGCTATAGACCACTTGCTAATTTGGCCCACGGTGGAACTCCACACACTCTGGGGCACCGAATAACATAAAAGGCAAAACAATGTATTCACAATTTCATAGATAATAGAGATCCAAACCAATATCACGACGCAACCCATTCCCAAGTCTTTACATTCAAAACATGCATTCCTAGTTATCTAATAATCAAGCCATATTTAATGCATGAGCGAAGCTCCCCACTTACCTGGACCCGTCGCGATGCCTATACCGACTCCTCGCGCGATTGGGGTCCCACGTGAACCGCCTTGCGAATCTAAACAATTCATACAATTCTATATAAGAATTTCACTAAATTTAAAGTTGTATAGTCTATATTTTTTTAATTCATATTTGGGGACCCAAATGGTGTGGATCCCACGCGATGTGCCGTTTAAGGGCTTTGTCGAGGGTATCGACGCCCCTCGTAGGTTTTATCCTATTTTTTTATTTTATTTTATTAATTTTTTTTTTAATTGGCTATTGTCATCCCCTTCTTCCTCACCATAATGGGGTGGCTAAAGCCACCCCCCCATATTAGGCGGCGGCGTTGTCTTCTCCGGCGGCACCACCAGGCGCCGCCCCCCAAACCAGCGGCTCCCCTTGGAGTCGCCACCCCTATTTCCTTCTTCTTCAAAAACAAAACAAACCAAAGAAGAAGAAAAAGAAGAAAGAAAAGAAAAGAAAAAGAAGAATCACCACCACCACCAAATCAAAGAGGAAGAAAAGAAGAAAAGAAAAATAAAGAAAAGAAAAATAAAGAAAAACCACCAGAAAATACCTCCCCCTTGGTTGTTCAAGCCTCTTCTTCTCCTCCCTCTCCAAGTTTAGGGTTTCAATACAAAAGAGGCCACAAACTTATAAGAGGTTTATATAGGTAGGGTTTTTAAAGTAGGGTTGTTCACAATTTAACCTCAAATTACATAAATACCCCTTTTGGGCCCAATTCTCTCATTAAGCCCATTTCACCTATTCTCACTTAGTCCAAATCCAAATCTTGTTAATATTAATTTTTTTTTGTAATAATTTGATTTGTTCCCATATTTTAATATAAAATTAATAAAATACCTTTAAAATGGGTCGGAGAACATTTGGGTCGTTACAATATCCCCAATTTAGGAACTTTCGTCCTCGAAAGTAAAGTAAGGTACACCTATAGTCTGGTGTGTCCGCTCATAACGATTTCTACTATGAACCATCGTTTAACTGAGGCAATCTGCACTTACACCTTCTGCTCATACTCCACGTGAAATAAAGTCTTATCCTTGACTCTACTATCTCAATATTTTCATTTCCGTCCCACTGACTGAAATTCATAAGGCCTCTCTTATAGGTTTCAATAGAATCATTATACACAGCCACTTGCCCAGTTCTTCTGTCGTCACGTGTTATTAAAATATTCCTTTATAATCTTCACCGAAATCGCAATATACGCTCAAGTCGCTCAACTTACAGAGAGTTAGAACCATACTGAGATGTGATCTGGTGCCTATCTGTGACAAAAATTGTCTCTGCCTATTTGGCATTAACACCATACCACCTACTGGTAGTAGGAAAAACAAGGATAGTATCGCTATAATATGAGCACTAGCACACCATCTTTATCCACATCTCGGTTACGTATATCATTGAACGGCTCATCATATCTTTGCGACTTATCTGTGAAGGCTACAAATAGACAGACATAGTATTCCTTTCTAGAATAATACTTTAATATTATTGGCATCACATGTTTATCGACATTCATCCTTGTAGGTTCATAATTCAAGTCAACTTTTGACTAATGATCCCCTTTGTAACTCCTCTCTGTCACACACTAACTCGTTAATTGACGTAAACAAGCTCCCACCTTTAAAATCTTGTGGAATATTTTTAACATCGTCATTATTTCTAAGTAGGTTTCAGCATTCATCTGAATGCGCTCCATTGCATCACCATTTTTTTTATTTCATACCAAGATCTCTTATCACTATATCTCGATTTTTTTAGGAGATCTATCGTATTGCGTCCTTGCACTGATCAATTCTCACGATCCTGGGTGACTATTTTAAACATTGTTGACTTAGTCATAACCCCTTTTTGGTATACCATGATCCCTTCTCATTTAAGCTAACTCTTAGCTCTTATAATGTGTTTAGTACCTCACTCTCTAAGAAACGAAGGTGATTTAGTTTTCATGTTGCGAACCTGACATTCACGTCGTTTCTTGGGAGTTACATAATTTATGCTCCAGATGTGGTTATTAAGAACTCGTGTCACACTACGATCTAGTTATTTCAAGTTCATAACTCAAATGTTCTCGACCCAAATGTTCTCTCGACCCATTTTAAAGGTATTTTATTAATTTTATATTAAAATATGGGAACAAATCAAATTAATAAAATAAAATAAAAAAAATAGGATAAAACCTACGAGGGGTGTCAATACCCTCGACAAAGCCCTTAAACGGCACATCGCGTGGGATCCACACCATTTGGGTCCCCAAATATGAATTAAAAAAATATAGATTATACAACTTTAAATTTAGTGAAATTCTTATATAGAATTGTATGAATTGTTTAGATTCGCAAGGCGGTTCACGTGGGACCCCAATCGCGCGAGGAGTCGGTATAGGCATCGCGACTGGTCCAGGTAAGTAGGGAGCTTCGCTCATGCATTAAATATGGCTTGATTATTAGATAACTAGGAATGCATGTTTTGAATGTAAAGACTTGGGAATGGGTTGCGTCGTGATATTGGTTTGGATCTCTATTATCTATGGAATTGTGAATACATTGTTTTGCCTTCTATGTTATTCGGTGCCCCGAGTGTGTGGAGTTCCACCGTGGGCCAAATTAGCAAGTGGTCTATAGCTAGGACGCCCCGAGTGTGTGGTAGTTAACCACCGAGGGTTTGCTTGACTAATTGAATGCATAAGGTGAATTATTCGAGTGTAAGGGTTTGGAGTTCCATCCTTTGCTACTTGATGATTCTTTGAGACGTGTAGCGGTGGTGACGGCTTGGATGAATCTATCTTTGTTTTAGTGCGATTATCTAGAGGCGTAACGGCCATTACGTTTCCACGATTATTGTACCAATTCGAAAATAGATGATTCGGTCACCTGGGATCCATACCAATATCTAGTTCGCATTGAATGGAACAACGACTTATATCAATATTTATATCTATCGCATTTTATTTAAATCTTTCATGTGACTTTATGTGTATGTCATGTGTAAATTTATAAATGAATAATGATGAAAATTATTATGCATGACTTAAATGAATGTCTATCGAATGTGTTGTAAAATTATTATGTTTATGTATAGTAATGTGAATGGGATATGACATAAATTATTGACCTAAAGATTATTGGATAACAAATTTGGAAATAGAAATATTAGTTATTTATTCTTCTTGGAATATGATTCCATTTTTATAATTGCTATGAGCATGAATCATATCTTTAATTGTATCGAATAATGTATTCGGTTATTACATGTTGTGTTATGCGTATGGATTGAATGTCATGTAGAATTTGCATGAGTACTATGTAGTACTTGCATATTTAATGTTTGAGCAAGTCTTTCCTCTTATTGAGCATCGTTGGTTCTTTAGCTCACCCCACTCTACCCCATGGGTCCCTCTACCAATAAGAGTGATAGACAAGAAAGGCAAGGAAAGGATTTATCTTGAAGTGCCTTCATATGTGAGACTCATATATTATTAGTTTATCATTATTATTAATCGTTTTGTAAACCTCCTACGTGGGATTATAGATTGAGAATTAGTAATGGGTAGTTCTGAACCTTTTTATTATTATTATTATAAAGTTGTATGAGACTTTTAAATATTTAAGATTATAGATCTTATTATTATATACAGGATTATATGATTTTATTATGATTAACTTTTACACTCATATTATCATATATCTTGTTAGAATGATTATTCCGCAGTTTATTTAGGCGTACCAAGTCGTTATTTGGGCCTGGTTCAGGTATCGGGTCTAGGTAACGGTATTGGGCCGGGCGACTTGACCCTAGGTCAGGGACGGGTCGTCACAATTAAGACTTCCAAGATTTTAGCTGTGGGAAAGATGGTGGCTAGGCTCTATATCTTGGGTTCAAGTCCTTTCACAACCAAGGTTATACTTTCCTACATTTCTTCATCTCCTACTGTTCAGAATATGCTAGCATATTGCAATCAGGCTAGCAATTGTTTTTCATGGCACCAAAGACTGGGTCACCCATCTGATTCTGTACTCAAACATATTGATTTGTTACCATCTGATTTTGATGTTAGATCACATAATGCACCCTGTGAAGTTTGTCATTTGTCTAAACAGACTAGATTGGTTTTTCCATCGAGTAGCATTAAATCAACGTCTCCTTTTCAGTTGATTCATATGGATGTATGGGGTCCTTTTAGACAAAGTTCTATTCAAGGGTCTCATTACTTTCTTACTGTGGTTGATGATTTTCGTAGATTTACTTGGACATATTTGATGAAGTGTAAATCTTCCACTGTGATGTGATTTAGCATTTTCTTGCATTTGTTAAAACTCAATTTCAAATTTCAGTTTAAATTATAAGATCAGATAATGGGTCTGAGTTTGTTAATCAAAGATGTAATGCTCTATTTTCTAAGTTAGGTATTACTCATCAAAGATTTACACCATATACCCCTCAACAAAATGGAGTAGTTGAAAGGAAACATCGTCACTTACTTCAGGTTGCTAGAGCTCTCATATTTCAATCTGGTTTATCTAAAGCATTTTGGGGAGATGCAGTTCTTACCTCTACATACCTCATAAATAGGTTACCTTCCTTTCTTCTTCAGTGGAAGTCCCCTTATCAAATTTTATTTGATAAATGTCCAGATTATAATGTTTTAAAAACATTTGGATGTTTATGTTTTGCATCAAATACTTCTCCTTCTTGAGATAAGCTGGACACAAGAGCAGTTAAATCTGTCTTTCTTGGATACTCTCCTGGGCAAAAAGTTTACAAATTATACAATTTGCAGTCCCATTCTACTTTTGTTTCACGGGATGTGATATTCTATGAACACATATTCCTTTGAAGGGTGATTCTCTTGATGTCCCTTCTTCTCCACCTTTGCCAGTTCCTTTCGATGAGCCTTTTGATGATATTGTTGTTCTTGGTTCTGGTATTGAACCTGTTTGAGATCAAGAAGTTGCCCCTATTTCTGATCCTGTTGTTGAAGTTGTTCCTCCTTCTCCTCCTATTGCTATTAGGAAAGTGTAACGGCCCAAATTTATTTAATTAAATATTAGTGTTAATCACAATGATTAGTGGTTAATTCGGACGTTACGTGGACAGCTGGGTTGACCCAGATAGGAGTACCCAGGGTATATTGTGTTAATTGTGCATGTTGTATGTCTATTATTGTGATGTGAGAAGTTAAATATGTATATAAACATCACATGTGTGTAAGTTGACAACGGGCAAGGCGACGAGTCGGGTATATGTCCCGAAGTGCGTGTCGGGGACCGGGTACCGGTTATTGGGTAGCCGGGTACGGGGCATAGGTTGTCGGGTAGTGAGTGCTAGTGTAACGTATTTATGAATTTTATATGATTTATTAAGGTGAATTAACCTAAGGTTGAATTAATGTATTAATAGATTAATTAAAGTCCTATAGTTTGATAGGAAGAATTAGCATGCATAGGATAATCCTCGAGATGCTCAACAAGGTAATTCAAGGCAAATGTTGTCATGATAGGGTGTCAAGAACTTTGGTGACACAAGGTGATCAGTGGCGGTTGGATTTACCTCGAGATGCGTGTGCACGTGAGATTAAAATACCACCTATATATACAACCCGATGGATCAAATGCATGCAAATCTAATATTTGCTCAAATCGTTAGGAGATTTTGTGAGAGAAATCAAAGTGTTGGAGGGACGAAATCGAGCTTGGAGAGGGAAATCGAGCCACACAACATTGATCCAAGGTAATCCTTACCATTTTAATGGAAATTTCGATAATAATGTGATTTAAATGGGTTGTTGATAAATTCGAATTTTTGAGTGAATTTACACTTGTTTTAGTTTAAATTTGATGTGTTTGAGGTTGGTTTGATGAACCATTTCAATTGGAATCAAATTTGTGGAAAATTGAGGTGTATTTGTGAATTTTGGGATTTTGGGGTTACATGCATAAAATTCGAAAATTGGGTATGGTTTGTGTTGATTTGAGGAGAGATTTTGAGATTTTTGGGGTCTCCAATGGATTGAGAGAGGAGAGAAATGGATAGAAGGGAAGAAGAAGCAAGGAGAAAGCATGAAAAAAAAAAAAAAAAAAAAAAAAAAAAAAAAAAAAAAAAAAAAAAAAAAAAAAAGAAGAAGAGGCGGCGGGTGCGCACCGGCGCCTCGGTGGGGAGGAAGAAGAAGGGGGCACGCACGCGTGCGCGTGCGTGCACCCCTGGGCCGGCGGGCCGGCCCAGCCCATCCCGGTGGGCCGGCCAAACCGCCCGGCCCAACCCGGGTGGGCTGGGCCGGCCCGACCGGACCGCCTGAGAGGGGCCGAACCGGGCCGACCCGGTTCGGGGGACCCACATATATTATTTAAATAATATATTTAAATAATATTTTTATTTATTTATTTATTAAAAAAAAACAGTTTTAAATTCTGGAAAATAGGAAAAATAGAGAAAAAATATCAGAAAAATTGGAAAAAATTCTAGAAAAATATAGAAAATTAGAAAAAGGTAGAAAAGTGGTTTCGGAACTTTTCGGGTATTTTTGGAACCCCGACATAGCCCGGGAGAAGTACCACAACTAAAAATTTGTAAATTTTTATAAAATAACATAAAATTATAGAATATGTTCTCAAAAAGTATAAAACACTATAAATGGACTTCAGGGACCGAGAAACCATAGCTCGGACATTGGGGAGCTAGGTGGGCGTACCGATGGGTCCGGGAAGTCGGAGTGCGATTTGAGGTGTGTAGTATCCCAATTGAACTTCACTTTAAGTATTTACCGTTTGATTTATTTGAATTCAGTTCCATTTATTCTCTACTCCATTTCATTATTGCTTTACGGTGGTGAGTACTCTCACTGGTGACTTTACGGTAGTGGAGTGTACTCCTACCTGGTGTCTTTACGGTGTTGAGATCACTCCCCACCTGGTGCTTATTCGTTACGGCCATAGAGTCCACCGAGTCATAGCACTTGTCTATGCATATGCCGGTGAATAGGTGCCCGGCTTATGGTAGGCTTGTGTGGGTGCGTCGTGGGTCTACGCGACCACCTAGAGGTCCAGGGCCAACCCGAGGAGGTGTTTTCACGGCCGTGCACGGGGAAAGCCCGAAGTATGACTTAGTCGATTTTTATTGTGCACGTACTTTGCTTTGCTACTATTTTTATGCATGCGATGATCCTTTCACGGTTACTGTAATTCTTTTGTTCCGCATGTTTAATTATAGTATTTTAAATTCAAGTATTTTTACTTCCGTAATTACTTGGTGAATTTCCTTGGGATTACTCACTCTGGACTCGTCATCTGTCTTTTGTGATGGCTTGAGTGCGAGATCCTAGTACTAGCGGGGGTAAGGGGATCATCGGCGATTACATCTAACTTGCCTACGCCGAGGCTCTTGCTGGTATGTGTGTAGATATTATAATGTTTTGATATTTCGTATTATGTTTTGGGGTTGGGAAATTGGATACACACTTGTACTTGGTATACCTATTTGTTATAGTTGATCGCTTTGTATGCACAAGATGCAGTAGGGTTTTCCACTATAAGTTTGATCAGTAAACTTTTATTTACATATATATGCATTTTGATAAACTTTAAGTTCTTCCGCTGTTAATTTCTTTAAAATGATAAATTAAGTGACTTTAATGAATTATCTGATAACTATCTAAAGTCGAAAGCAGATATACACGTGGCGGTGGTTTCCAGTGCACTAGCAGGGGAAACGGGGTCCACGGGGCGGCCTCGGGATCTTGGGGCCGCCACAGAAAGCTTCTTGTAATACTACACAGCCTAGTTGGCTTAATGATTTTGTCACCTCCAATGTTAGGACATTAGATTTTTCTTGTTCTTCCATTGTTTCTGATATGTCAAGTTCTTCATCACCACCTACATTTCCTTTTCTTCTCTCTTCTCATATAACTGATCATTATGTTCAGTTCCTTAATTGTGTTTCTCACATTAAGGAACCATCTTCTTATGCTCAAGCCAAGTTAGATCCTTTATGGATTGAAGCTATGCAAAAGGAGTTGCAGGCCCTTGAGAGCAATGGTACTTGGATTTTAACTGATCTTCCTCAAGGAAAGAGAGCTATGGGTTCCAAATGGATTTATAAGGTTAAACTACATCCTGATGGATCACTTGAGAGATGCAAGGCTCGTTTAGTAGCAAAAGGGTATACACAGATCGAGGGAATTGATTACACTGATTGTTTCTCACCTGTTGCCAAGGTTGTGATTGTAAGGGTTCTACTTGCTTTAGCATCAGCTAAAAACTGGCCTATTCATCAACTAGACGTCGATAATGCTTTCCTCCATGGATACATTGATGAAGAAATTTATATGTCTCCTCCTGAAGGTTATACTACAACACATGATAGGCAAGTTTGTAAGTTGAAGAAGTCACTCTATGGTATGAAACAAGCCTCTAGGCAATGGAATCATGAGTTTACGCTTCATCTTCAACAATTTGGATTTGTACAATCAGTCCATGATCCTTGCCTTTTCACCTATACTCAAAAAGGCATTTTTCTGGCTTTGTTAGTCTATGTTGACGATATTTTGCTCACTGGTCTCTGTCAGCTCTCACTTCAGTCAAATCTTTTCTTGATAAACATTTTTCAATTAAAGACTTAGGCCAAGCTAGATATTTCTTGGGGTTAGAGTTAGCTAGATCTGAGAGTGGACTACATCAATCAACGAAAATATGTCCTTGATTTACTTCAAGATGCAGGTTTAACTACTGCCAAGGCTGCTGCTACTCCATTGCCCCGAGATTGCAAGTTCAATGATGATGATTCTCCTTTGTTACCCAATCTTGATAAGTATCGACGACTTATTGGTCGTCTTCTTTACTTAGGATTCACTAGACCTGATATTACTTATGCGACACAAAAATTGAGTCAATTTGTCCAGTCTCCAACTGAGCAACACTGGATGGGTGCTCTACATATTCTGCGATACTTGAAGTCTTCTCCTTCAAAAGGTCTTTTTTATCCTGTTGAGGAAGATCTTTCTATTACAGCTTATTGTGATTTAGATTGGGCTTCTTATTCAATTTCTCGCAAATTTATTACTGGTTATTGCATTTTTGATGGCAATTCTTTGATTTCATGGAAATCTAAGAAACAAACTACTGTTTCCAAATCTTCTACTGAAGCAGAATACAAAAGCTTGTCTACAACTGTTTGCGAGTTGTTGTGGATGTCATATATCCTTTAGGACTTGAATGTTCCTCTTTCTCTTCCAATTCCTCTTTGGTGTGATAACCAGGCAGCTATTCATCTTACTGCAAATCCTGTGTTTCATGAAAGAACTAAGCACTTGGACATTGATTGTCATCTTGTGAAAGCTCAATTTAAAACTGGTTTTGTCACTCCTCAGTATATACCTTCTCAACAGCAACTAGCAGATTTATTTACGAAAGCTCTTGCTGCTCCTCTTTTCCATTCTTTACTCTCCAAGATGAGCTTATGCGATTGGCATAATGCTCATCTTGAGGGGGGGATGTAGATTATATTATTCAAGTTTAGACTTTATATTATAGGAGGGTCTATAATATAAATTGGAGTGTTAAGGAATATTGTGCAATTAGGAAATATGCACAAATCACTCCTATAATTATGTTGTGAAATCACTCCTGTAATTATGTTATGCACAAATCACTCCCTTGATTATGTGCTACCTTATTTAGATATTTCCTTTTATATGTAATTGCATCTCTATATATAGAGACATATAATAGATCAACAATATAATAAAATAAACTTATTCTATTATGAAACTAACACCCAAGATATGCTCGACCATTGCTACAACCACTAATCGAGGACGTGTCCACGCAGATGACACTCATTAGTGGCCTGCTGGTGTGCCATCATCATTCTTAAAAACTCCCTCTTAAGTCGCTTCAAATCTAGTTCACTGGACCATCATCCCATTCCTCTTCTATCCAAGAAACACACAACAAGAGCAAAAACGGAGGTGGGGGAAAAGAGAGAGATGAAAGAAACTGAGTGAGGAAAGGGAGCAAGAGAGTAGGTCAGAGGCCTTAAGGGCCACCGACGATGATCATGGACGCTAGAGCAAGCCTTGGCGTCACTAAAAGCCCTGCCTGTATTAAATATGAGGGCGTCGAGAGTGTGGGGAGGCCAAAAGAGAAACCCTAAGCAATGCGATGCTAAGAATATTAACCTCATTCGATTAAGGCTTGACTTATCTTACATAGTTTTTTTTTTTTTTTTTTATTGATAGGATTACATAGGCTATTTTGGTGCCCTTACTGCGAACCCAAATATCAATACAAATTCTACCAAAAAAAAAACTATATCAATACAAAAATAATGCAGACAACACAGATCAAATTTCCCTTACTACAAACTTAAATATCAATACAAAATAATGCAGATGACAAGGATCAAATTTATCGCATTTGCCTTCATCACGGTACTGAAACCCTATTCCTCGACCACATGTCCACAGCCCTCGGGGGCTACACAATAAAATATGATCAACAAATACAACTTTTTATTGAAATGACAAGTTTTGTGTATTAAAAATACCTTAAATGTGTCATTGTTTTTTTTTTTAAAGCAATATTGGAGACCCAAAAAAATAATAATAATAATAAAAATATATATATTGGAGGACATCAAGGCGAGTTTTAAGACCACACGACTTGTGTCTTTCGGACACGTGGGGTTTTCCTATTCCAACTTTTGACTTGGATAATATAAATTTATCTTGTCATCACAAAAAATAAAAAAAAAATTTCTGTAACAATATATACTTGACTAATATTTAAGTTAATACGACGCTTAATCACACATATTATAATAGCTACATGCATCTATTTGCCACCTTGAATTAAAAGGATGAATTCGAGCTTTGACAAGTTCATCATTGCACGTTACAGTTAGGTGTAAACAGTTAACTGCTACATTTTAGGTTTTTTTTTTTAGAAAATGATAGTCTAACACATTTTGGACGTATATTTTATTTTTTAGTTATTTATGATATTTTATAAGATGTAGGACCCATACTTGGGGAGACAAGAAAGAGTTATAAATGACGAAGAAACAAAATGTGTTAGATTATCATCCTCCTTTTTTTTAGTTGTTATTTTTTTTGTTTTTTTGTTGACAGGAAGCTTTAGTTATGAAAATATGTCATCAAGTGGTTAAAACATTTAAATCCATGGTGCAAGAACGATTAATAATGAGTAGCTTACTAGTTTAGTATGAGTATTTCTTAGAGATGTTGGAATTAATCCCACATCAAATAGCTAGTTAAAAAAAATTATACGGTGTAAGAATTACTCTATCTTGCCCTAACAAGTGACTCGAGTTTTAGTTTTGAGAATGGAAATGCAAATGTTGTCGAAAGCTCCTCTCACTTATGCGGTACGCAACTCGAAACGAGCTTAAAGTAGTTGGATGGTTCGAATACCTTATAAGTCATACATGGTGGTTTAGACCGAAAAGAATTTGATAGGATCCCAATCTAGACAACATTGCATGACCAGGTTACATTTTATTTACACAATTGGCTAATTTGTGCCACAGTGTAGTGCCATTAATGAGTCTAAGATTTCAATGGCTAGTGAGAATTGCAAAAGACAAGCTTGGACTAAAAATGAAAAAGAACATGTGGCTTCACTTTCCAAAAGGGAGTGAGGTATTAGGTGAAGTTTTCACTTTCATTTGAAAGCTAACATTAAATTAAGTGAAGTCAATGAGCAAGTTCTAAGTTGCCCATGTGACACCCATAACCAGATTTGATTAGGACAAAAATAGATAGTTTCTTGAATTCCTAATCAATGCTTTCTGGTCCTTATCTTATTAAGGCTTTTACTTGGAAGTTATGACACAGGAGACTGAATATATAGACAACAAAGAAGTCTTAGAAGTTATGAGAACACAAATGGCCCTGTACAGTTCAAGAGCCAATGAAATGTTCATTAATAAATCAATCAAGAAGAATTTTAAGTCTAAATGTATGGCTCCAATCCCTTCTTGAAGTGCAGTTGCAAAAACTTGACTTGAAATAAATTTGATAAGATTTTTACATGAAAGCATTACTGGGTCTATTACCAACCAGGATAACTGCTCCGTCTAATCCATGAAAGCATAACTGGGTCTATATATTTGAGACAAAGAATCACCTGCACAAAGAAAAATTAAAGTTCTGATGCTCCCACAATCCACACATAATTAAATTATAATCCATTGCTTAGAGGATCAGTACCAAACCCTGGGCGACGCGGCCCAGAATATATTCATAATAGTTTTTTCGCAATCAAATTTTCACGTTCTACAAAGTCACCATTTCTTCTAATCACTAGTAATCAGTAACTAAACCATTATAGCAGGCCCTTATTGTTCTTTCATTCTCTCTGTGCTAAATCATCTTGGCATTTTAAAACAGTTTATGACATTATCCAATATCCAGCATTGAACAATAATACACAAATATATTTCTCGTTCCACCATTTAACATGATAACATGTAGTAGTGATGAAGCCGACTGAAACTACAAATAATGATGTGTATGACACCCAAGTTAGTCGTCGGTGACAAGATAACGTTTCCACATAACAAAGAATATTATCAATTATCACCCATAAACAGTTGTATCAAATTTACCATTGAAGGACGGATGCTTGGAAAATCAATAAGAATTAATCATTAAATAGATAATGAAGCCTTCGCAACTTGCAAGTTAAAACTTGAAATAAACTATCATTTTAGAAGGTATTGATAAACATTGTGTCGATATCGTACATGGAAGAACAATAAAATCAACAAAGAAAGAAAATGTATTTTCCAATAAGCAACACTAAGTTAAATAAGTCGCTACTAGTTTACACCTGAATGTGTTCAATCTTCTGTTATTCTTCATGCAAGAGAATCCATGCTAATGGATTCACAAGACAGCTTAGACAGGTAATCATGTCGTCTCCATGTCAATGAGAGTCATGAGTTAGCAATACAGGAAAGGCCTCTTAGGAAGTTCCCCAGCAGAACATGTTAATGAGTGTTATTGGGATGCTTGATAATCCTCTGCAGGACCACAGTCCTTGCCATTCGAACGGCTCGGCTACAGCGATCAGCCTGTGCACTCAAATCCTCAATGCTTTTCATGAAAACCCCAAGCTTCTTTTTTATCTCCTCTATCCCAAACTTCACTGCCTCCCCTTCCCTAAGGGCAAAGTCCGCTGTCATAATTAGAGATTTGATTTCGATTTCCAATCGATCAACAAGAACACGAATGCCATCTAAGTCCTTGATCGCAATGTAGGTCCCCGCCTGCATCGAACTGACCACCTCCTTCTGCCCCTTTAATGCATCCTCATAGTTCTTCCAAAGCGAGTCCACCCATTTCCCCATTGTTCCTAAAGGTATAGAAGTTGCCGCAGAAAGAGCAGCCGCAACGGGAGGTGCAGCCATGGCAGCCGCGACAACTGAGCATATAAGAACCACAGCAAAAGTAGTTGCAAAGATAATGCTCGAGACCTTCCTCCATGCCTTCACCGATTTCAGCTTCTTATCAACCTTGCTCTTTTGAACCTGCAATTTCTCCAGCATCAACAACTGATGCTTATAAACCGATTTGAATATCTCAATGAATTCTTCAGTAAAAGGGTCCCCGGCTTCTTTAAAATTCTTCAACTCCTCCAAAGTCCTCAAGTATTTCTTCTGGTTCATCCCATCCTCCTCCTCAAACTGCTGAAGCGCAACATTAATGATCAATTGGCTATCACGGGCTCTCTTGAGACACTTCCCCAACGCCGTACAAAAATCCAAAGTTTGCAAGCTGTTCTCGAAATACTCCTCAACAAGCTCAAACAACTCTTGTGTCTTCCATATATCTTGCTTGCAACTCAATATAACCTTGACAACCTCTTGATCCATTTCAAGCAAACACCCAGTAATCTCTCTAAGTGAATCCACAGACAGTGCACGAACCTCCATGCCCACCACAAGGGTGTGGATAACACGACTAGTTCGATCCTGCAGAGTGGCGTCGAAGGACTCCACTTCTGGATCGACCCTACATTCGTCCTGGTATGAGCTCAATTCGGCTTTGTACTCCAAATTCTCAGGTATCTGAATACTTGGAGAGGCTTCCCCAGGTTTCTTACTACATTGCCCGCCCATGTCCACCAATTCAGACCAAATTCACTCACTATTCCCAATTTTTACTCCTACCCTTCAAGCTATGTACCCCAAGTTCCCCAATTTTTCCAAATTCAAGCAAATAACAAAAGAACAATAAAAATCCTAACTTGAATAGAAATGATTCAAATTAACAAAACCCCAAATGCAAGTTGAGATTTTGAGAGATACCCATGATCTATTCCCAATTTTTACTCCTACCCCTACAAACAAAGTACCCCAAAATCCCCTATTTCTCCAGATTCAAGCCAAGAACACAAGAACAATAAAAAACCAAAATTGACTAGAAATGCTCCAAATTAACAAAACCCCAAATGCAAGTGGAGATTTTGAGAGATACCCAGTATTTGGATTCAAGAATCGACGCCACCCATTTCGTGCAGATCACCAAAACGCAAATTCCAAGCTGAATTGCACAAACCCACCAAAAATCAATGAAAATGGGTGAAACAAGATTTGATAGAGAGAGGAGGAGAGCAAGAAAGCGATGATACGCGTATTATAAAGGTGGAATTAAGAATTGGTGAAGAAGATACCTTGAAGTGGAGAGGTGGTGAGAGTGACTTGCACGCTCAAGAAAGAGAGCGAGAGCGGGAATGAATTACGTTACTTTCACTCTCGCAACAACCATCAACACGTTTTACGCGCAGAAGAAAACAAATCGGTGAAAAGCAGATGCGAAGATTTGGAAAAGTTTAAGGGGTAATAGGGACTTTCAAACTCTTCTAACTGCTTCCAGTTATCTTTCCTAATCAAAGTTTAGTGTTCAAAGTGACATTTTTAATCCACAAGAAATGAATTTTTCTAATTTCAGATTTTTTTTGTAAAATAATTTCCTAGTTTTAGTCCATTCATATGCCTCTTTCATTTTAAGTTTATTTATTTAATTGTCGTGGATAATTTTTAGCCCTTCCAGTTTTAACTCGATTAGTATCATGAAAGTCAATTGAGAACACTAGCCCAAAAAAATAATTAAAGTGTTTAAAGTATCAATTCTCATTAGAGTTAGGATCAAATTTTATTTATAATCGAACTAAATTGTTTTTGTTTAGTAGAAGTAACTCGTAAAGGAATAGAAGTTTTGGGGAGCAAGTATGTTATGACATGTTACTTTTGTTGGAATTATATATGCTGGGTTGTGTGGGACCAAAATAATAGTCCCATATTGAAAAATAAAACTTCTAAATGAAGTATATTAGTGATTACCTCCCCTCTAATAGTACCGAGGCCTTTTAGAATAAAACCCCACACCTAATGTTGAGGTGGTTAAGTTGGGGACAATATCGGTACTAGCAGAGATTCACGTGCCCCGCACGCAGCGCGAATGGGGGCCCAACAATATATATGTCAAATAATTTGGGCATATATTTTAATATATGAATGGAAATAAAATAGCATATATACGATATATATGAGGTGATACATCTAAATTTTGGTGTTGTTTGTTTAATAAGCGTAGCATGCATGAGAACCTAATATTAAAGATATAAGTGTATGTTTATTTAGCAACCAAATGAAAAGGTGTGATGCTTTGTAAGAGCATAGACCAATTGATGGCATTAATTTAAGTATACACTGAATGTATATGTTTATGATTCAAGAAACGTAGTGGTTTGTAATGATTAGGAGATAAACTCCAAGAGTCACCTTTAGAAACAGTACACTGTTGAACCAATGGGTAATTATTTGTTGGATATTCACGCATGGTAGAAACGATCGTTTCACATTTATGTACCAGTGTACATTGGTTGCGCTAGTACATGTATGGGATAAAATGCAAACACTCGAACAGTCGTGTTTCTAAGAAACTGAAACCAATTGATTTGTTTCTTGAATAGACACGAGCACATTATAAGTAAATCTCCAGCATAAAAGGAAAAATACTCTTGTTTTTATTTTGATTTTATACTTCAAATAAAAACATTCTTGTTTTCTTCCGTATTCAACATCATTGTTTTTTATTATAGAGTGAGTACAACAATTTGGTTTACTTGTTCCTACGTTTTGAAGTGCTGCAATCGTAGGTTTGTGATTGTTGTATTCTGGGAGACCAACCGCGAGCACATTTGCGGGATATTATTGTCTTAAGGAGATAGAGTATTTAGACTCTAGCCTCAATCTGCAAATTTACATTTTCATCAAGTTCGTAGTGTCTTCGGCGTTAATTCAACAATGAGTTCAACTGGCGACATGGTGGAGCATTCAAATACCAACAACTTTTAATTAACAAATGGATTTAAAAGGTTTAAAATGTGAAACTTCCCATGAAGTTTAAAGTTGAAAACAAAAATGAAAAGTGCGACTTCCTTGGTGGTTAAAGTTTTCTAAAAAAAACTTCCTTTAAAGTTAGTAAAATGAACCAAAGGAGACCTAAAAAGTAACAAACCAATGTTGGCTTCCTAGCTAGGTATTTAAATTCTCCATTAAAAAAAAATTCTCAAAACACCAAAATTAATTAAATCAAACCCTATCAATTATGGCTCTTTCTTGTGTCTCCAGGTGTGGCCCCCACATATAATAAAACACTATAAATGGATAAAAAATAAAATGTACGCCAAAAGTGTGTTAAATTATTATTTTCCTAATGATTACCTCATAATTTAGGAGTTCGGCTAAGTGCACCTCACCTTTTATTAAGTGCACCCCATTTTGCGTGACACCCCCAAATTCAAATTTCAATTTCTAAGTGCAACCCACATTTTTATCAAAATACTCTTTCGTCCAAATTGAAGCATTCAACTTCAAAACTTTGGTCAAGACATCTATATAAGATTCGGTGACATGTAGCCAAAATTTATCCACTAAGCTTGGTGTTGTCCAACCAAACCTCCTTGGTGAGATTTAGTTGACAACTGCCAACCTAAATGTTCGGTGGGTTCTGACTGACTTTTCAATTAAATGTTCAACGAGCTATAACCGACTATCCAACTAGAAGTTCGGTGGATTTTGATCGAATCTCCAATAAGAGATTCGGGCCTTCGAGACTGAACCACTCGATGATGCCTACAAATTACTAAGAAGAGTATGTGGGTGCACTTAAAAATTGTAGTGAGGTGCACTAATTACAGTGAGGGGCATAAATGTTATCTTGTATTAGGATTGACTGTTTTTTAAGTGACTTTTTCTCGGTGCACTTGGCCAGACTATAGGGACAAGCAACAAAAACTACACCTGAACACCTGATACGTGTCGTCTAAAGCGACACTTGATCACCACCCCACGTTACACCAAATCACACCGTAACATCTCCCCACATTCACAAAACACCCACCGATTTCACCTTAATTACATCCTTGCCATCAAAACAACAAAATCCCCAACTCTCTCGTCGCGCCAGCCACTTCGCTCACTCGAACACACAACAATGGCGGTGAAGACGGACTCGACAGTCGACGAACTGTCAAATTTCACGAATTCAGGCGTTCATCGACTCGACAAATCCTTGAACACCATCTTCGTCGATCCAGTCCGGCTCCTCGACCGCTCCTACGCTCGATTCAAGCTCTCTCCATCGATGTACTACACTCGATTCTTCGCCGAAGCTAGGGTTTGCTCGAACCCGAGAAAGCGAAAGCGAAAGCGAAAGCTTCACTGTTTGAACGAACGAGAACAATCTGCCGATCGAAGGCATCAGGTACGGTACGTCAGCATTGTTGATTTGTCTAGGGATTCGTGTTGATTGCGATGACGGTGATGATGGAGATTTGGTGGCGTGCAGGGAGTGAGGGATTTGCTGTTGAGAGCTCATGAGGGTTTGTTATGTGACGAAGATCTGTTGTCGGGTTTGCGCGGTTTGAACAAAATTGGATCTTGTTTGATGGAGAGGAAGATTGAGTATGATGCGGACATTGCAGTGCAGGATTTTGTTGAGCTTGGAAGGGTATGGCAAGCTCCATTGTACGAGATCGCGCTTCGGTGCTCTCGCGTATCGAAGGATCGTAGCGAAGAAGATACAGGTACTCATTTTGTTCATTAGCTTATGTAAGTTTAGATTTGTAGTGATTTGTGCTTAATTTGATCCTTATTTGTTAGGTTCGGCGTCTATGCGATACGATGAACAAGAAAAAGTAGAAAAAGTGGTGCCTTTGTTCAATAATTTGGTTGTCAATGACACTAGCATTGATGTGGAGGCTGAGTTTTTGAACACATTGTATGTAATGCCGAGAAACAGTTGCTTTTACATGGTATGCTCTTGATTTAAATCAGTTTGAAGAAAGTAATTAAGGTCCAATTATTCAAGCCCTATTTGTTTTTGATAAGAAGGAAACCACAACTTGCCCACTATGAGGCTCGAATTTCCGACCTCTTAGACAATTAACCTTATACGAAACCAGTGAGCCGTCCACTTGGTTGGTAGTTATGCAAGCTCTATTTAATTTAACAGGATAAGAATGTCTTATATGCTTCATTACTTTTGTTTGTTTATGTACCATGTTGAAGTCGGACTTGGAGCAGATTCACAACTTAGTTCCTGGTAAGTTTGGATCCTAAATTCTACTCTCTATATTAAGTTTTTGATTGTTAATTTCGTGCTGTCGAGTGACTGTAAATATCAAAATAAAAAATAGAGCAAAGAAACATTTCTTGATCTTCTCGTAAAATGTATTTCATAGACTCAGTGTTTTGAACAATGCTAGAGTTCGCCTTGTCAGTGTCATGGATGTTCTCTGTTTTGTAGTTACTTTTCTTTTTGCCCATTCTTTCATTCTATTTTCTGATAATTATTCCAGATATCATGCAAGGTGAGTTTAATGTTCTGCATTTCTTTGTAAAGCTGAGAAAGAACATGGTTACAATCTCATTGTGATCGATCCACCATGGGAAAATGGAAGTGCCCGCCAAAAGTCAGCGTATGTACATTCCTTTGTCTATAAAGTTTTTTCCTTACATTTTCTGTCCTCTTCTTGATCGAAATTTCTCCACCTTCTTAATTATTGAAATTTGAAACACATTGTAGCCCTTTCTGCCAATTGCATCATTTGCAAAATTTTCAACTTGCATGCTACCTAGCTAGTTTTCATGAATTTCAAAAGAAAGGTAGGTTAATGGTGTTTGTCAGGCTGGACGGTCTTGGATCTGTGCTGGAAACAGAGCCTAAAATTTTTGGATTACATCCATTTGTTGGTGACCCAAGGAAATATCATAAACTTAGTAATGGTGGATGCAGATTGAGAGTTTTGACAGTGTATAAAACACAATTACTTTTCATGTCACACGACAGAGCTGAAGTATTGACATTTTTCTTATTTTCATGCTATTGCAGCTATCCAACACTGCCCAACCGATACCTTTTATCTATTCCTATTAAGCAACTCACTCATACTGAAGGAGCACTTGTGGCCTTGTGGGTGACTAATAGAGAGAAACTCCGTGTTTTTGTGGAAAAAGAGCTATTCCCCTCATGGGGTGTCGATTTTGCAACGCTGTTGTACTGGTTAAAGGTGCCTTCCCATTTTTCGTTCCTTTGAGGGGAATTGACCGTGCTTATAGCTGGCTGACTAAGTTTTATCCTGTCTTCATTTTGCAGGTGAAACCAGATGGATCATTGGTTAGTGAGTTGGACCTGTTTCATCATAGACCATATGAATGCCTAATTTTGGGATACTGTCATGGAGAGGTAAGTGGTAAGATCCTGGTTGGTTGGTTGGCTGAATTTCTCTCTAATGATCAAACTGGTTGATTCTTTTCAGGCTGAACGGTTTTTTATTCCTAAGCCCCTAGAAGAAAATCAAGTTGTGGTTAGCATCCCAGGGGATTACTCTAGAAAGCCGCCCATTGGAAGTATCCTATCCCTTGATCTTAAATGCCTTTACCGAGCCTTTCTCACAAGTCTCACTAGGCATACTTGCTTCCTTTTACGTATGACTAATTTATTCAAAATCATCTCCTTTTTCTTTTTCAATCTGCTTATGCGAAAAATGAAAAAGAAAACTTGTTCCTTTAACTTCTATCTGATTATCATGATGCTCTAGCTGAAAATGATTTGGGAAGCGGCCGCCTAAGCCATTAGCGTGGGCAAATAGATTAACATATTTGGTTCAACTAGTAAGCTGAAGTAGGGTTCATTCATCATATCTAATTCTTTGCAAGAGGTTTTTCGTCTTTCTTGACTTGGTTAGAGTTGCTGCTGGAATATGCACCTGGTCCCAAGCCTGCTTGCTGTCTGGAACTATTTGCTAGAGAACTTATGGCTGGATGGACTTCATGGGGCAATGAACCTCTTCATTTTCAGGATTCCAGTTATTTTGTGAGCAAGAAACAAGAATAACCAAGTTTAGACCTACTTGCTACTTGCATCATAAACCAAAGGTAACACTATAAATCTGGGACCTTTCATCATATTATTTTCTAAGAGAATAAAGTTAGTTTCATTTACTATAAAAGAATGTAATGCGCCTTCCCTTTTAACAACCTCCTTTTGTTGTAGATTTTGTAGGGAAAGCGTAACTTCAAGTGGTTTGTACTTGAGAAGTCAACGTAACAAAATTTTGATCGATTCACTTGATTCTACAAGAAGCGAGAGTAGCTGTTCTAAGTTCTAACTAGCATTAGTGTACTGTTTTCACCTCCACGCTTAATTGTATATTGGTTATACAATTGCTAGTGTTAAGGAATATTTTACGCATTAGAAAATATGCACAAATCACTCATGTACTTCCTTATTTATATATTTCCTTATTTATATATTTCCTTTGATATGTAATCATATCTCTCTTTGTATGTAGAGACGTGTGTACTAGATCAAAACACAATAAACTTATCGTATTCTATTAAAAATAAAAAATATTTACACCACAAGCGAAGTCGTTATACAATTTATTAAGCTTTTCCAAACGGTGTACAGTTCTCGCATTTTTTTTCCATCCTTAGCAGACTTACTGCATCAGTAGTAATTGCATACAATCATCCAGGCCATACCCACAAGTTCTTGTTCATAACAGGCATTCAATGTTTGGCAAATTGAGGTGAAAGCGGATCTGGCGCCATTTTTGAAACTCAAGGTTCATAAACAAGTGCCCATCTAAAAATATCAACTCAAAACGATTTCGCCTTTAGCAATTCATTTCATTTTCGATGATAACACTGCACAAGTAATTGAATCAGTAAATTTGTCTTACAACATTTCATTTCATTTAATTGTATATTAGAGAGCAAGAGGTAGAGTTGTCTAGCTAAGGATTGTTCAATTCATCGACGCCTTCTTGGTGCTTCAACTTTTCTTCCAATATATTTTTGAATTTCTTCATTTAATATATTTTTGAATTTCTTCATCGACGCCATAGTTATAATAAGCCTCTCTCTCACTTCCAATTTTTTTTTAGTGTGTATGTATCGACTATTTGACACATGGTCGAGAATGAGATAAAGAATTTGGGAAGACTTTGCGCGAGGGAGAGACAGAGACGCTTATTATAACTATGGCCTTGTTTGGTTCGGGGGGAAGTTGAAGAAAGTAAGATAACTTTCAAGAAAGTTTAACTCACCTTGTTTGGTTGGATATTTTCAAAAAATTTCTCTAAAAGTTTGACCCCTAACTTCTCTACATAGGGGTGAGTGAGTTATTGTGACGGCCTCAATTTCACAATCCCAAAACTAGTCAACCTTCTTTACCCTTTACCATTAATTAAACAATTTTAAATGTATTCAAGTGAGTTATTCCAGTAAGTGAGTTATCATATCATAACTGAAGCATTAAAATCTCAAACTAACCCAAAACAACTCTAAAACACTAATCAAGACAACATAAAGTGTGGAAACCCCACATATGTATACATCCAAAAGTTCAACAAGTCATAGGAGATTCGAATAGTTTATACATGCCCCAAAATCTCTCAAAACCCAAATCCCAGTGTTTCAAAAACAAATACATAAATAATACAAAAAATCCACACTATAGGCAAGAGGATGTCACCTAGTTGTCCTCAAAGTCAATCGTTTATTGCCAGTTATTTCCCCCTGTCAATCCTGCAATATGACGGAGCTTCACCCACCATCATAAAAAGGACGGTGAGTACAGAAAATAACAGTAATAACCAAGTGGAGTTTCAATATCATTTCAAATGCCAAATAAACGACTAAAATAGCATCATGCGTGAATATCACAAAGATAATAAAAAACTGCATGATAAATAAAACACTGAGATATCAACGAGAAATGAATGTCGAGTGCACAAAGCAAAATGGCTTCTAAGTGTTTCAAGTCCATCAGATTGTAACGTAAAGTATGCAACCTGACTTCCCTGATAGATTCTGGACCTAAACAAACCACCGACAGTTTAGTATGAATCACACTACCGTAACCCACACACAGTTCAACTCACGGTCAGACAACTAATCCCTAAACATGCGGATTTAGGCACATCCAGAATCCGTGTCTAAGCAGTCTCACCCCCCCATAACCACCATATCGCCCACTTAGACCCAAAATATCACTCATTAAGGAATCTAAAGAAAAACAAAGCCGATAATCTACTAATGATAGACATCACAAACGGAATTCAAGAAATCATATTTCACAAAGAAATGTTGCTCGATAAAGATAACAACCCAATTTAAATGCACAAATGGAATAATATAAATTTTCCTACCAAAAAAAAAATATATATATATCCCCATTGATTTTACTCACAGTACTACGCGATACTCCGTGCCCGTGGCTCTCACACGTCGCGAAATTGATCCCGTACGCTCGTCACCAGTCCACTAAGCACATGGTAATTATTTTTTATCCAATTTAGTCGCGTTAGAGTCTAATTTTATATTTAATTATAATTTTCGTTAATTCACCTCATTTTTCAAATATTATTCATTTTCATTATTTTGGGTCAATTCCCCGAGTAATGGGTCGTATTCGGATCTATTTGGATACTCGAGAGAAGTTCCGAAGTTTTTGAAAATTTTCGAAATTTAAACCCTACGAACAGTGTCACGCCATGGGTCAAAAGCTCGACGACGCCATCTAAAGCGTCGAATTCTCAACCCTCTCTGGTTTGGACGTCGTAAGCATTTAGGCCCTACAACGTCACTTCTAGAATGTGAATATCCAAACCCCGACTCACGTCGCCGTGTTCTGAGCCTATCTCAACCTCTAAGGGACCGCGATACCCATCCAAATCCACCCTCAAACCATAAAAATGACCAACCCTCGAAACCTTAACTCGAACGAAAATAACCAAAACATACGCCAAAACAACAACAATTGAACTGGAAGTCGAGATGTCACCTTCGTTTGCGTCACGGTGCGATCCCTTGGCATCAATCCGCGTCAAAACTCCCTCCGCCAGCTTGTGTTCTTGCGTGAAGAGAGAAAGAAATGAGTGAAATGAGAGAGAAGTGACTCCCCCTTTGTCCATATCCAATTTGACTAATAATTGGAAATTCCTCAAGCGTTTCTGCGCCCGACATGCACCACGACTCGCACCATCGCGCGCAAATAGAATTTATAACGACCCAAATATATTCTCGAGTTAATTTATTATTATATTTTATTTTTCAATCGTCCACAAAAACCGTTTCCAAGACCTGTATATCCGTATTTCATCCACCCGATGCACGTTCTTCATGTTTTCCTAAGCGAACCCTACTCGCAACTCGACGTCACCGTCCTGTCACATAGACACGAGTATAAATAGGCACTACACATCATCACATAGACATATCATATTTTTCAGGTCGTTACAATTATCTTCCTGAGAAGGGAGGCGGGGAATGAACACTTATACTCTTTCTCAAAAAAAATAAAAAAAAGAAAACACTTCAACTCACATTTAATGTTCTCTCTACCTTTGTTCCCAACAATCTCTCTCTCAATAACAGTGTAAAGGGCATTTATGTCAATTATATTATTTTATTATTATTTTTTAAAAAATATTATTTTATTATTTTTAAAATATAAAACTTCTCAAAAAGTTCAAAGTTGAATCAAAAGTGAAAAATGCAACTTTTTTAGTAGTTAATTTTAAAAAAATTAAACTTTACTAAAAGAAAACTTTCGTAAAAATTAATAAAATGGACCAAACACAGCCTATATGAAATAGATAGATAAATGCTAGTAAAAGTGGTTGCAGTATAGTGGTAAGCATTTCGGCCTGTCATGCAAACGACCTGGGTTCGTCTCCAAGCAATGTACAGTTCACGATTCTCTGACGTCATTTTTGGAACTCAAGGTCTATGAAGTCCCAACACTCATCTACAAATATAAACTCAAGATGATTCCGATTTTAATAATTCATTTCATTTTCGATGCTAACACTGCACAAATAATTCTATTTTAAGTACAATAATAACTAGTCCTTTCAATGGCTAGTGCTAGCACAACATTAGCGAAAACAGCTGAAATCAGATACCAACATTATCAACAAGAATCCATTTCATGAAAGCAAAAAAGACCAAGCAACTCCCAAGCTAAGCTACATCTTTGTAAATGTAATAGGAGTAGGGCGTGTCTGATTCCCATTTTGGTCAAAATTTTCTAACAAATTTAAATAACTCTTTTCGTCGGTAGGATTCTCCGTCGCTGGGTCTAGAGCTACTTGTTATACAAGTACACAATGGTGAAGACAAAGAAACCTGCCATCTGCAATAAGCAAGCAAAAGATGACATCAGAAGAGGTATCTTGAAGCCAATCCAAAAGAAAGGACAAATATGAGGGCAGAAGATTGCTTCTCTTACCATAGAGACTGAACCTCCATAATAGGGAAAAGCCGTTGTTATAAATCTTTCGTATTCGTTGTGTCTGAAGGGCCGGACAGGAATCTAGGATCAAAATTAAAGGTAAGTCTTAGTAACAGAATGCCAATTCTTAAAACCACCAGTGGACTACTGTCATGCTTGCTGCAATCTATGCTTTGCTCAAACGACTGGTCATTTTGCGATGCAGGACCATGCCGAACAGATATTTTTCACAATTTATTTACCAACTTCAAATGTCAAAATCAATAACTGACATCAAATTTAAATTTTAAAGAAAGCCCGTAACCCTGTGCGGAAAAGTCTTGATTGGATGAGGCAATGCTAATCTTTGTATCTTCCCAAGACTAGACATAATTAAGTCATACTCGTATTAGACAAGTAATTTGCACAATTTCTTTATTTGACTACATGGAAGGTTGAAGGTTATGCTATATCCTAGTAAATGTTATAGACTATAATCCTGGAGTACAAAGAACCACAATAAGGGCTGCTAATCAACAAATATATAGCGTTCTCTACAGTAGGGATCAAGATAAGTACCTGTTTGGAAAGAGACAGGCCAGTATATCCGAGCCTGTGGTACTCAACCTTAAATTGGAATACCCCATAAACATCAGGAACTTTGAATGATGTAGAATATAGACCCTGCAAAAAGGATGTACATGAAATACAAGACCAGTAGAAAGGGATAACAACACAAGCAGTGAATAACTTGAGAGAAGAATACCTTCTGGTTGGTTGACAAAGTTTTCAACACATAAGGGCTCATCATATAGAATTGAACTTGAACATCATCAGATACATATGGTTGCCAGCTTTTTCCAGACCATTCATAGATCTCAACAGAGAATTCCTTCATCCATACACAAGTAGTAAGAAAGAGGCAAATAAAAAAGGACGTACATTTTCAAGGTCTTGTCGATTGTACTCCCCTTATAGAAAATAGCACACCAGGCACTTACCAGTTCATCTTTGATCCTATACATTGCAGGCTCAACTACTTCTCCAACTTTGTGGTGTTGGATGCTGACCGCCTGTGAATAGAAAAGCCTTTGCTTATATATGCACGTGCTATAATGGTTTGTGAATTTGAAGTAAACTTTATATACTACATATCATTAAGTATAAGAGTTTTATCTGAAAATCAGCTTCATCAGTTAGTTCAAACCGTCTAGAAGAAACAAATAGAAAGCAAAGTTGAAGTGCCTCACCTTGAGATGGCCCCTCTCATGGAACACCCATTTGCTTAGTTCAGTGACAAACTGCTCATTCCCAGATTTCTCAAATCTGTCATCACATGGAAGTCTTTTATATCAGTGAATGCTCTGTGCATAGTTCTCATTTTATGCCTTTATGCCACAGAGAGGCCTCAGATAGCAGCATAAACTGCCAATATCACGACGCCTTAATCGATAAATGAATGAGTCAAAAGAGGGGGGGTGAGGTGAGGAACTAGAATTAATGATCAGCAGCCAGCACTACCATAAATGAAATATTTTCTTTTCTTTACCTTTAAAAGACTAGACTGCTTTCCCAATTTGGTCTCTCTCTTTTTTTTTTTTGGTATATCATGTAAGCCAATCTATTTTTTCCTCTCTTTTTTTCTTGTGTAGGCTTTCATTGTTTATCTTGAGTCCTAAGGAGTCAATATGTTACTTCATTAAAACTGAAGACTGATCATATGATAAGCCAGATTCCAGTCGTTTGCAGCTAAAAAACTCTTCTGCACCTATTACATATAAATGTTGGTTCTACCAATAACAGTAAATTATAAAGGAATAGCTAGTATAGAGTACAATTATAAAATGCACTAGTTAGAATAAACTGGCAGAATAGCAGAAGAAAAAAAAGTGCATGCACTTTATCAACAATCCATGTACAATAAAGATGAGGTCAGAGCCTGCTTACGTTGTTTCACTTCCCGCCTTTTGGACTCCTGAGCCAAATAGTCTAACATAGAATAAAGTTAAATTAGTAAGTCCATGTTACATCCAACAGAAAGAACAGATAACAGGCAGGGTTATCAGTTACGTACCGATCGCTAAACAAGTCCAATGAACCCGATATCAATATACGAGCATTATTTCTAGCCTGCAACACAACATTTAAAATTTTTTAAAAAATATAAAAACTTATAAAACATTAAGAAGAAGACATAAGCAAGCAACTTAACCAGGTAAAAATGCAAGTGCAAGAAAGAACAATTGCTGTGACAGAAATTCATATGTCCGCTAAGCATTAAGGTGCACACGAGATTTGTCTCCATTAATATTACATCATATGTCAAATAACCCACAACAGGAGCACAATGCCATAACCAACAATACTCATACGGGAACCAGTAAGGCTGTGCTGTGTTTTGCTGGATAGCAATTTCCATGCAGTACCAACTCAATGGTGCATATGTAGAACAAATGTGTGTATGTTGCTCAAATTGATTCAACATCCATCCATGATGCAAAGATAAGTCTCATGGTTTAGAAAAATTCTAAAAGGAACTTAAATGATTTGAGTATTTTCTCTCAATTTTTAAAGATTTTAAGGAAGAGCTCCTTCTTGTCTTAGATATGGGGTCAAATACAGGAGTTTTAAGTGTTCTTCCCAGCAAATGAACAAAAATGATAAGTTGAACGTGGGCTCTATATCTCCAATACAATTATTGCTGAAAAAAAATAGTGAAATTCCTGAAAAAAGGTGATTTGAGACTCATATTAATCAATATGTGTAGAGAGGCATTGGCAAGTAGATGAAGAAAAAATAATCAAAATCAAATCACCTGCACTACTGAAACTAAAGAAATACTAGATCCAGACATTGATGGAGGGCTTGACAACTCGGCTTCTGGATTAGCGGAATAAGCCGAAGGTGAGGCAGAGAGCACTTTCAGAACCTTTAAAAATAATTACTCAAATTCATTAAAGAGATGAAAAAACTAAAAGGGATATTAATACTTAGCAAGTGAATACCTGAACATCAATGCAGAGACTGAACTTAGTTCATTACAAACTAAGGCAAAAGATTGTAAAGAGGATAACTTACTAGGCTATTTGCAGGATTCAATGAATGAGCAATCCCTTTAAAAATCACAGGAGCCTGTTTCGAGTCATACATTGCTTAATTAGCAAATTGGGCATACAATCCTACTAAAACCCTAATGAAAGTTATCATTAACAGCTGAAAATGAAAATAAGTCAATGACAATAAACCGAATTTCCACACAGACTTCGCACTTATTTACTCTAAACTATTACCAATTACTGAAAATCAAAACTTGCCTCGATCTTCTCGCTCCCGAGAATCACATCCGATTGAATAAACTCGTCACTCGCAATCAGCGTGTGATCCCCATCTGTTTTTGAAACAGCATAGCTGGTATGATCGATAACCATCGCCGCAGAGTCCTGCACCACCAACATAACATCAAAACAATCTCAACACATTTTGTCACTACAAACGCTCATAATTCACACAATCACCAATTCTCACACTCACCACATCAAAATCCACCCCGCATTCGGTGGAAATGTCCCGAATCAAATCCGACGCCGCCCCATCGGCCGCAATCACCAAATCCCGCCCTGAATCCACAAACTCCAGCACACCCGCCAAATCCAACGACCCCCCAAACCCTAATTCGGCCAGAAAACACAAACCCTCAAAACCCTAATCACTACAAAACACAAGAAATTCACCAAACACAATAAAAATCGAAACTTTATCTCAAACTCACGCTTCGCTTGGGGAGAGAACAAGATCAAGCCATCGTACAAGTACTGGCCGTATCTCTGGAGACTGATCTTGGGATCGTCGGCCAACCGGAAATCAAGGTCGTACCCGCGCGTCTGGAACGACTTGAAGAAGATCGAATGGGAGGATTTGATCGATTGGTCGTCGAGCAGGACAAGGATTCTTCGATCGGTGGGGGTTTCGGGAGAGAAAGCTGTGGAGAGGAGTGGGAGAAGAAGCGCAATTAGGGCGACGAAGATCGACAGCTTCATCGCCATTGTTGTGGTGGGTTTCTAGGGTTTTAGGGCTCAGATCGAATTGGGAGTCTGTGAAGAGAGACTGGTGAGTGGACTTTGAAGGGGTGGAGTTTTACTCCCTGTAAATGTAGTGAATTTGCGGAGGCCCCCTCCTTTTTGTGTTGAGTTTGTTTATGGACCCTTCAACGGTTTTTTTTTTTTTTTTAAAGGTGTATGCTAGATGCGGCTTGCCAATGGGTTTCTAGCGCGGTCGTAGCGGACGGCTCGTTTTTGGTGCCAAGTTTTTAGAGTGATTGGAGAAGGAACGGCCTTCTGTTGATGTGAGGAGATCGATGTCAACAACCGCGACGTCTTAAAATAATGTGTAGTTTGGCGAGTGTAATTATTGGCAGTGTTGTTGTTCTCTTTTCATCTTTCGATCTAGAGCTCTAAGTTTTTTTCCCTTTGGGGACTTTTGTTGTCCCTCATGTTGCCTTCCTCATGAACGCTGTTGTTTTTGTTGATGGATTGTTATTGTAACGGCCTCAGTTCTCTATAAAATTAGATTTCGCTCGGCCTAGACCTACGTGGACCCCCGAGCCCTTATTCGCGAAGTCTGCGTATCTTAGTCAGCCTCAAATTCTCATATTCATCATTAAATTTTACAATTTAAATGTTAAATGTATGAATTATAGGATTATACAATTATTAGTAAATTGGAAGCGAAAATTATTATAATCAACTAATAACTCCGAAAATAGGAAATCAGGAAAAATATAACATGTCATGTGAAAATCCTAAGAAATAGATAAATACATGTATATCTGGTGATCAAAGCTAAACAATATGATAATACATGCTATCTCTAGTCTCACAATCTCAAAACATATCTCAGTGTTATACAAAAACATAATGTACAATAATTACAATCAAAAGAGTTAAGACCTATTGTGAGTAAAGGAAAGAACTCCTCTGAGAGTCCTCATAGGATATCACTTAGCATCAACTCTTTTCCCTTGCTTGTCTCTGCTCTATCTGCACCACCGTCACAAACTAGCCGGTGAGTGCGTGAAAAATTAAAAGTATAGCCAGAAGAACATAAACAGTAATTAAAAAATAACTAAATAAGCAATCTAAGTATCATGCGATATTGAAAGATAAGAAATATAACAAATTGCATGATAAACAGACTAACAATCATTGCAACGAAATTTGAGTGTCTATCGAGTCAAAAAAGGCTTATAAGTGGTCAATTACCACATCCACATCCACATCTACATCATAACCACATCTCAATTCAAATAAAGATAGCAATAATGGAAAATGAATTAATGTGCATTTCCTTACTGGCTTACAATTGTACGAAACGTACCTCAAAATAATTGCAAAAATCTGATCCTCGCGCAACCTCTAACTCGTTCCAATTGAATTATAAAAATCTGACAATCATTTAACCCAAATTTGTTTTAATTAGAGTCATTCTGGGACCCTAAATAACCCCCCAAAGTTTCCTAAAATTTTAAAATTTTATTTAAAAATGGTTTGTTTTTACTATTTCCACGCCGCGAGTGACGGCGCCAAGGGTTAATCCCTACGACGACGTCACATAAAGCGCCAAATTATTTAGTCTCGAGTTTAGACACTGCACATGACGTCGCCAGGGTTTTTGCCTATGGCGTCATCTAAAGCGTCGATTATCCAAACTTTCTGGCTTTCACGTCGTACGCATAAATGCTTCACGACATCCCTTGCGGCGTGGGTCCCTGAACTTGTTTTTGGGGTTTTTCGGAACCCCGACTCGCGACGCTGTGTTTCGAGCCTATACCAAACTCTTAGGGACATCCAAAACAACATTAAACTCACTTCATTTTGTGTCGAAACCCCGACCAAAGCCCCGATTCGAAAATCATTTCAAAAATCACCAAAAATTTCCAAAAATACCAAACTTCTTCAAATACTCAAACCAACTCACAAAACCTCAACAAAATCACCCAAATGATCACAAAACCATCAACTAAACTCGTTTATAAACTTTCCCAAAAATCTCGCTCGAAATCAATCGCGACGAAAACAAAATTAGTGTCAAGTCGTAGATAATCACGAGAGGAGTCGGGATCCTACCTTTTTACACATAATTGGTTGATCCCCGACGTCGGACCGAGCTCGAAAAATTCGAAACCCACGTTCCTTTCATTCATTTGGTTCAATTAAGAGAGAAAAAATATAGGGAGGAGAAAAGTTGGTATTCATATGTCCCCTTCATTTCCCCTCACACACGAATCTTGAGGCACATCTTGTGTCTCTCACTTGTTTCACCCAACAACTCTAACTCAAATACACAACTCCAATGGGTGACTTCAACCTCACCACTTAGCCGTTTCTCGTTCACACGTCAAGTTCTCAGACCCGTTTCACTTCACGACTCGCACCACATGCGTTTCCGGACACAACATCGCTCTCGCATTTTAATTAATTATTAATTATTTTTTGATAATTCACTAATTATCATTTTCTGGTGTTTAATTACTCGTGTTATACCCTAAAATTTTCATTTTTCCTAGGCGAATCTCACACACAAATTCGTGGCGATAAATAAAATGGAATCACACACTATGACATACATAATTCACATTCTGGTATAAATAATAGTACAAACATCGCAGAAAAATAAAATATACCTCAGTGTCAAATCCCGAGGCTTGAGTAATATGACAAGTCACTACTGTCAAGTCACGGTCCTGAAACACGACACGTGTCACCAATTAAATTTGAGGGTTGTTACAGCTATCTTCTTAGTGAGGATGTTGTTATGTGTTTTAGTTGTAATATATCGTTTGACCCTTGTTTTACCCTTTTGGGTGATGAGCATTAATGTAACAAAATTTGACCAAAAAAAAAAACACCATAAGGACCAACACATGTAGATGCTAACTACACATCAACAGAGTTCAATTGCTTCACATTGCTTTTGTGTTCAGCATTCTTAACCTTCTCTTGGACCATTATAAGTAACAAAAAATCTATTTGGACTCTAAGAGTCTGGACTCATAAGGGGGTTTTTTAATTTTTTGCAAATATCAGAGTGTTGCAAGTTGTTATTTCAAAGTCATTAATTACTTGGGGATGACTTTGAAATAAAAAAATTTCAAAAGACTCCCTAAGAGTCCGAACTCATGAGTCCAAATAGCACTACTCTATAAGTAAAACACATGTAATAGTTGTCATTATAGTGCCATTCTTCTTCTTTTTTTTTTTTTTTTTTCTAAGCCACACAATATCCAAACTATCTGACTACTTCATGGACGTCGCAATATTAGGTCGTCAGTTTGGTCATGTTCAATTGAAGTTTAGTTATTTGACCAAAAAAAAAAGAATTGAAGTTTAGTTCTATGGTTTGTTTATGGCTTTTCCACATGTAGATTGCCGTTGTTCACGTGTTATGATTAATGATAGTTTTGTAGTTAATTATTAGGGGCAAGTCATGCTTAGAAAGAACAATAATAATAATAAGTACGATTAAATGATTAATTAGGATGACTATGAAAAAAAAGAGACACCTATATACATGGCCATCCATTGAAAAAGATTCTATATATAATTAGAGTTTAACGGAAGTTTGATTGGGACCTAAATGCTTATAGTTTGAAAATTCAACGAGGCTAAGAGCATAGGCATTAAGTTTGGTCGAATGCAAGCTTAGCAATTTCAATTAAAGAGTTTTTGTAAAATAATAAAAAACAACTTCATATCACTATCCCCAAGCACGCCTAACTGTAGAATTCTAGTGAGTCTTTCCGTCGAATTATTGTTTTTTGACTTTGTTCTTTAGTTCCTTGTTTTTCTTCATTTTTTTTCAAATCTAAGAAGCCCAACTTAACATTTTGTGCACGCGCATTGCAGTGCCTCCAATCAATCAAATCGATTGTTACTTTTAAACTTTAATTTATCATGCATTTAAGATAATCTCATTACACTATTTAATTACGCTCTCTCTTCTTTTTATCCAAAGCAAAGCAATGTATTATGTAACAAAAAACAAAGTAGAGCAATTAATGTACACAAGTTTATCTGAATATAAATTTTCAGTGACAAATAGTTGTGACAAGCATCCTATCAACAAAAAACATTGTTGTACAAGCAAATTAAATGTCATTATAGTATAGTTTGTCTGCCATGTAAATTTATAACTTCAACAACCAATGAGAAATGATTTTCTTACCCTACTCGGTGTTTACAGTCCAAAAGCCACCAAATTGTGTTGGGGTTTTTACTCAACCCCTTCTAATAATGAAACAGATAAATAATAAATTCCACCAAACCACGATCTATGCACCAAATCAACACACCACAAGACACAAAAGATTTAACGTGGAAAACCCTCCAAATCAGAGGTAAAAACCACGGGCCAAACTCCGAACAATCCACTATGTCAACAAAGAGTACAAGATATCTCAATTTAATGAGATTCACCAACAATGAAGTAATACATAAAATACCTCTTCCAAGAACTTAGATGATCACACTAAGAACAAAGAATACTACCCCAATTGTATCAAACCCTTGCACCTCTTTTCTTGAACACCAAGAAATCACCAAAGCCTTCACCGCGAGTCTTGGATTCAAGATCTTGTTGTTCTTCAATGTAGAGAGAAAACTTTAGAGAGATAATGCACATATTCCCCTATGCGCACACCAAGCCGAACTACTCGTTGACTTCTCTAGAATACCTCTTATTTTTCGGTCTCCTAGTCGCACAACAATATCGACTCATATATATTTCTTCACTTCCTATTTTCTCTCGTCGATTCCTATTCAAACTCCAATTTGTTACTTTATGTGTTGGACTTTTCTATTTTTGTGTGGGGCCCACAAAAACCAACAATCTCCCCCTCCAACACATGGGGAGATCTCAATCATATTTGATGTTCAATAACAACTCAGCCCCACCAACTTGGTGCAGGACTGATGCTTCTCACGAGTCACCACCTTCGTCAACATATCAGCTGGATTCTTATCAGTGTGAATCTTCTTCAGACTCATCTCATGATCATTCACAACTTCTCGAATCCAATGGTATCGGATATCAATATGCTTAGTGCGGCAATGATAAGTAGCATTCTTGCTCAAATCTAGAGCACTCTGACTATCACAGTTCACTGCATACCCATCTTCTTGCTTCAACCCCAACTCTTGAAGGAATCTCTTCAACCAAAACATTTCTTTGCTTGCTTCAGTTATATCAATATATTCTGCCTCTGTCGTGGACAAAGCAACACACTTTTGCAATTTTGATCGCCAAGATACGCCTCCCCGCAAAAGTGAACACATACCCCGAAGTAGATTTTCTCGCCATCAAGGTCACCCGCCATATCTCGAATCGTATATCCCTCCAAAATAGGTTTCGAGCCCCCAAAACATAAAGACATCTTCGAAGTACCTCTCAAATATCTCAAAATTCATTTCACTGCTTCCCAATGAACTTTTCCAGGATTTGAGAGAAATCGTGACCACACCAATCTGCGTGAGCAATATCTCGGTCGGGTGCAAACCATCGCATACATCAAACTCCCAACTGCAGAGGAGTAAGGAATATCTCGACATCTCCGCTATATCTATAGAAGTAGAGGGACATGATTTCTTGCTAAGTGTGAAGTGATTAGCAAGAGGTGTGCTAACCGGCTTAGCATTGTTCATATTGAATCTGTTCAAGACCCGCTCAACATACTTTTCCGTGACACCCATAACTTTTTGGATCTCCCGTCACGAATAATCTCGCATGCCAAGAATCTGTTTTTGCCCCTGGTCTTTCATATCAAAAGAACTCGATAATTCTTTCTTCAAGTTTCCAATCAAGGAAACATCATGCCCCACTATCAACATATCATCAACATAGAGCAACAAGATCACAAGCTTCCCATCTCGAAAATTTCTTAAAGTAGACACAATGATCTCGCATCTGTTCTAGTGTACTCTTGACCCATCATGAAAGAGTCAAATTTCTTATACCACTGCCTTGGAGCTTGTTTAAGTCCATACAAGCTCTTCTTCAACTTGCAAACCAAATATGTTTTTCCTGTTACTTCAAATCCTTCAGGTTGATCCATATAAATCTCTTCCTCCAAATCACCATGGAGGAATGCAGTCTTCACATCTAACTGCTCAAGCTCAAGATCCAAGCTAGCAGTCAGACCCAAAATCACTCGAATAGAACTCATCTTCACAACAGGGGAAAAAATCTCATCAAAGTCAATTCCTTTATTCTGATTGAACCCCTTCACTACCAAACGAGCTTTATGTTTTACTAGCTTATCTCCATCTGTCTTCAACTTGTACACCCATTTATTCTTCAAAGGTTTTCTACCTTTTGGAAGTTCCACCAGCTCATAAGTATTGTTCTTCTTCAAAGAACTCATCTCCTCCTGCATTGCTTTCATCCATTGAGCTTTGTCTTTGTGAATCTGAACTCCCTGGAAGCTCTCTGGCTCCCCCTCTTTTGTAATTGTAACATAATTCGAACTGGGGTACCTAGTAGAAGGAAGCAACCCTCTCTCAGATCTTCTAAGTGAAGGTTCAACTAAAGTTTGTTGGTGGAGGAGTTTGCTCCCCCGCTCATCATCATCAACCGGTTCCGCACATCAACCCTATGTTCTTCAAATGAGTCTCCCTCATGTGTGGCACCAGTAATGGAAGGAGACTCTAATCCAGAAACATCATCATCATCAACTATGATTTTCTTTGATGTCTTCAAATCTGCTATGGTCTCATATTCATGAAATACCACATCCCTGGACCTGACAATCTTTTTCTTCTCTGGATCCCATAACCTATAACCAAACTCGCATCTCCAAATCCCAAGAGGATACACGGAACAGTTCTATCATCAAGTTTGTCTCTCGCTCCTTAGGCACATGCATAAATGCCTTGCATCCAAACACCTTCAAGTGAGAGTAAGTAACATCTTTCCTGGACCAAACTCTCTCGGAACATCAAACTCCAATGGTCTTGAAGGAGAGCGATTCATCAAGTAGCAAGCAAGATCGAGAGCCTCACCCCAAAACGACTTGGGCAACTTAGCCATTTTTAACATACATCTGACTTTATCAAGGATGGTTCTGTTTGTTCTTTCAAAGAACACCATTATGTTGAGGAGTACCCGGAACAGTCTTCTCATGTCTGATTCCATGTTCTGAGCAATAATTCTCGAACTCCTTTGAAGTGTATTCTCCCCCGTTATCACTACGAAGGCACTTCAAAGATACGCATTTTTCTCGTTCCACCATCATATGAAACTTCTTGAGGTACTTAAGAACTTGACATTTTGTTCTCAACACAAACAACCAAACCTTCCGTGAAGCATCATCAATAAAAGTAACAAAGTATTTGCCACCTCCCATAGTTTCCACATCAATGGGACCACAAACATATGAGTATACTAACTCAAGTAAATTTCTTTTTCTTTCAGATGATGAAGAAAAAGAAACTCTATGTTGCTTACCGAATAAGCAATCATCACAAGGGTTCAAATATTTACCTTTGGCAAAGGGAATATGAGACTTCTTTGCCAACAGCTGCAACCCTTTCTCACTCAAGTGACCTAGCCGCCTATGCCACAAATCGGTGAAGAATCATCCTTCAATTGCGTTTAGGTCACCTCTGACGGTCTTCAATTGAGTTTTGTAAAGTGTATAGCTCAATTTTCCTCTAGCAACAACCATTGAGCCTTTGGTGAGTTTCCACTCCTTGCCCCCAAAGATGTTGTAGTAACCATCTAGGTCCATAGCATGAGTAGAAAACAAATTCAGACGCAGATCAGGAACATGTCGCACATCTTTTAGAATTACCGTGCAACCCATATTTGTTTGCACAAAGACATCTCCAATGCCAACTATATCTGCAAAACTGTTGTTCCCCATCTTTGCCTTACCAAAATTCCCTACTCGATAAACAGAGAAGAAATCCTTCCTCGGAGTAGCATGGAAGGATGCTGCAGAATCAACAACCCATTCACTATCTGTATTAGTGACATGACCTTGATCCTCAACTAAAGAAAGCACAACCAAGTCTTCAATTGCATCTGATATAGCAGCCGTAGTACTTTGATCATTCGCTTTATTTTGATTTTTCTCATCATTCTGTTCTCTTTTCCACACTTTACAATTTTTCTTTATGTGTCCTTCCTTGCCACAGTGATAACAAGAGAATTTTCCTTTTCCTTGAGACTTGCCTCTAGATTTACTCCGCCCCTTCGGACCTCTAGACTGACTTCGCCTCTATGTTGCGTAAAAGTAGTAACAAGAGCTTGTGAAGTTTCAATGCCTTTATCCTTTCTCCTAGTCTCCTCGTCAAAGAGACTATCCCGCACTATGGATGAAGACAAGACACCGCCTGGAGCAGAATTACTTAGAGACACCACCAAGGTTTCCCAGCTTTCTGGCAACGAGCTCAAGAGTAAAAGTGCTTGTAACTCATCCTCAAGCACAATCTTCATAGCACTTAATTGATTGATCAATGCTTCGAAATCATTCAAGTGCTCTATCATCGACCGCCCATCTTTGTACTTCATATTAACAAGCCTTCTAATTAGAGAAGCCTTGTTCGAGCCCCCTTCCTCTCACACATATTCTCGCAATTTTCTCCATAACTCCTGTGCATCAACCTCTTTCCGACATGGTGATAAATACCGAGATCGATCCACTTTCGAATAGTCCCCAGCTTTTTCGGTGCAACTTCCTCCAATTAACATCAGATATTTTCTCTGGCTTGTTTTGTCAAAATTCAATTGGATCAAATAAATCCTTGCAATAAAGATGATCTTCCATCATCGGTTGCCAAATTGAATAATTCGTAGCCGTCAACTTGACCATATTGCTTGCTTTATCATCATCATCCACCATCTTGATTCCCACAAAGATTCCCAGAACACAAACTGACCGCGGCTCTGATACCACTTGTTGGGCCCCATCCGCACTGAGTGCACGAGCACGTGGATCTCTGCTAGTACCGATATTGTCCCCAACTTAACCACCTCAACATTAGGTGTGGGGTTTTACTCCAAAAGGCCTCGGTACTAAGAGATGAAACATCCACTCTTATGAACTTTTTCAAGAAGCCATAGATAACCAATGTGGGACTAAACTTTTCGGTCCACATATTCCAACAATCTCCACCTTGGACCGAAATTCATCCAAGATGGGCACACTGCATAATCCATCGTCGCTACCATCTCGAGGGAGAGCACAACTCGAGGCACATATGCGATCACTGACAGACATGCCTTGTCCCAGCCGCACTATCGGCTCTGATACCACTTGTTGGGGTTTTTACTCAACCCCTTCTAATAATGAAACAGATGAATAATAAATTTCACCAAACCACGATCTATGCACCAAATCAACACACCACAAGACACAAAAGATTTAACGTGGAAAACCCTCCAAATCAGAGGTAAAAACCACGGGCCAAACTCCGAACAATCCACTATGTCAACAAAGAGTACAAGATATCTCAATTTAATGAGATTCACCAACAATGAAGTAATACATAAAATACCTCTTCCAAGAACTTAGATGATCACACTAAGAACAAAGAATACTACCCCAATTGTATCAAACCCTTGCACCTCTTTTCTTGAACATCAAGAAATCACCAAAGCCTTCACCGCGAGTCTTCGGATTCAAGATCTTGTTGTTCTTCAATGTAGAGAGAAAACTTTAGAGAGATAATGCACATATTCCCCTATGCGCACACCAAGCCGAACTACTCGTTGACTTCTCTAGAATACCTCTTATTTTTCGGTCTCCTAGTCGCACAACAATATCGACTCATATATATTTCTTCACTTCCTATTTTCTCTCTGTCAGATTCCTATTCAAACTCCAATTTGTTACTTTATGTGTTGGACTTTTCTATTTTTGTGTGGGGCCCACAAAAACCAACAAATTGTACCGTTAACAAGTCTTAAGCTTTATCATGAAACAATAGGTAGACTTTAATTGCTTTCCTACCATATTTGTCTATATAGAGAGACAAAGAAGGCTTGCTTTGTTGTCCGGAACAATAAATAATGATACTTATATATATGAATAAAGAAATTCTACAAATATTTAATAACAGAATCAATCAAAATAAATTTCTAAGGAGGCTTGCTTGAAGCAATGTCCTAAGACAGAAATTTCCTTGAATTCGGTGATTGAATTTTCTTCAAAGATCTGCCCCCAGGATACAACCGGATGCCCTTTCGAACCAAAAATCACCAAGTTCAAAAGTCCGGAACAATAAATAATGATACTTATATATATGAATAAAGAAATTCTACAAATATTTAATAACAGAATCAATCAAAATAAATTTCTAACCGGAGGCTTGCATGAAGCAATGTCCTAAGACAGAAATTTCCTTGAATTCGGTGATTGAATTTTCTTCAAAGATCTGCCCCCAGGATACAACCGGATGCCCTTTCGAACCAAAAATCACCAAGTTCAAAAGTCTGCCAAACTGTGATTTTCCTTCTCTCTCAGTAAAAAACGAAATCCGAAAATTCTATGTTTTTCCAGTGTTTTAGTTCTACTTAAATAGAACTTGAGGCACTGGTTCAAACCAATGTGACTGTTCAAAATAACATATTTAACAAGTCACACCTGTTCACAACAGTCACACTGTTTACAAAAAATAATTACCAATAATTAATTTCGAAAATAAAAAATAAAATAAAACACCTGTTCACAACAGTCACATCTGTTCACAAAAATTAACTACCAATAATTAATTTCGAAAATAAAAAAATAAAATAAAACTTTATTTGATTTTTCAAGGCTTAACAAATCTAAGCCCAAAGCCCAAAGGCCCCAAGGCCCAAGGCCCTATCTTTGATTTTAAATATTATTATATATATATATATATTTACACCTATTACCCAATGAGTGCCAATTTGGACTCTATCCATTGGGTTTCTCTAAAGCAAATCTTTAGAGTAGATGTTTGTATATAAAGAGTTTGTACTCTTTGAAGTGAGCAATGTGGGACTAAACATGTTTTCTATTCAAAATTTACTTGAAACATTTTTCAAGTTCCAACAATACCCCACATTTGAATAGAAAATATCATAATACCCCACATTTCTGTTCAAATTTGGTTTCTAAAAAAATTATAACAAAATTATAATGCACAAAAGAGAGAGAAGTCTCATGTCATGTTGTCAGGAAAAGTATCTGAAAGACTTGAACTTACCATAGTAAAACATATTGGATTTACTTAGTGACGCAAAGTGGATATGGAGGATCTTGAAGCTGTTCACGTTTTGTAGTAAACCAAGACAATATGTATTACGCATGACACGATTATCAAAATTCGGTTTATACGTTTTTGTCCATTTTGGTCCTGGACATATCCTGGTTTCATGATAGATTTAGAGAATTTAGCCTGTCTCGTTCTCATAAATGCGACCCACATTTACTATCATATAGGTGACAATTTTATTTGTCATTAAATGTTTAACATATCCTTGAACTTTTCGAACACGCTTTTATCTTAGGAATGAACGAATATGTGTTCTTCTCGCGAGTTTCATCTAACCAGCTTTGCCTATTGAACCTAGTACATGGGATCTCCAATCACCTAGGTTAGGTTTCCACCAGACTTAACTCATTTATAGGCTTTAAACCCATTCCCCTCGATAACAATACAACTTGATTTCTTGGTAAGCCCTTTGTCATAGGATCTCGCAATATTCTCCTTTGACTTTACATAATCTATACTAATTACTCCACTTGAAAGTAATTGTCTTATAGTATTATGTCGGCGCCTTATATGTCTTGACTTACCATTGTATACATTATTCTTAGCATTAGCTTGTCTTGCCGCCATACAATCACAATGTATACATATTGTCTTGGCACTTGGTTTTGGCTTAATGGAATATCTTCTAGAAAGTTTCTTAGCCATTCTCGCTTCCTCAGCAGCCTTTATCTAAGGCTACAAATTTCGATTCCATTGTCGAACGTGCTATACACGTTTGCTTAGTTGATTTCCAGGAAATCGCAGCTCCTCCCAATGTAAAAATATATCCTTTGGTTGACTTTGTTTCAAAGATTATCGAAATCCAATTGGCATCACTATACCCTTCAAGTACCGGTGGATATTTTGTATAATGCAATCCATATTCTAAAGTATGTTTTAAATACCTTAGTATTCGTATCAATGCTTCCCAATGATCATTATTTGGATTGCTTGTATATCTACTAAGTCTCGTTTCACTTTGCATAAGCAATGTCCCAGGTCTTGTAGAGTTCATCAAATACATCAAACTTCCAATTATTTGGGAATACTCTAATTGAGAAATTGCACTATCAAGTATTTTTCTTAAGTTTGCAATTTGGCTCAAATGGGGTAGGAACAGTTTACAATTAAATTGATTAAACCTCTTCAATATTTTTTCTACATAATGTGATTGAGTAAGGATATATCCATTATCATTTCGTTTGATTTGAATACCCAAAATGACATCTCGCTAGACCTAAGTCTTTCATGTCAAAATTAGAATTCAACATCTTCTTAGTTGAAATGATTATATCCTTATTAGTCCCAATTATCAACATATCATCAACATAGAGACATACTATGACACAAGAATTTTTCAATTCTTTGATGTAGACACATTTGTCACATTCATTAATTTTAAATCCATTTGCAAGCATAGTATGGTCAAATTTCTCATGCCATTGTTTTGGTGTTTGTTTAAGTCCATATAAAGACCTAACCAATTTGCAGACTTTATTTTCTTGACCTTGGACCACAAATCCTTCGGGTTGTTCCATATATATCTCTTCATCTAATTCTCCATTTAAAAATGCTGTTTTTACATCCATTTGATGTATTTCCATATTATAAATTGCAGCAATTGAAATTAACATCCGAATAGATGTAATTCTAGAAACTGGAGAATATGTATCAAAATAATCCAACCCTTCTTTTTGTCGAAAACCTTTAGCTACTAAACGAGCTTTATATTTATCAATTGATCCATCGGCTTTCAATTTTCGTTTAAAAATCCATTTATAACCTATCGGTTTAATCCCGGGAGGTAAATCAACCAATTCCCATGTGTGGTTAATTAAAATGGATTCTATTTCACTATTTATGGCTTCTTTCCATAAAATAGCCTCAGTAGAAGTCATAGCTTCTTTATATGTTTGTGGTTCGGTTTCGGTCAAGAAACTTATAAAATCTGGCCCAAAACTCTTTTGAACTCTAGATCTTTTCCCCCTTCTTGGTTCTTCATCTAATGTTGGAACATTAGAAGTGGATGGTTCATCTCGAATTCTCTTGTTTGATGAACTTGATTTTTGTTCTTTATAAGGAAAAATTCCTTCAAAGAATTGCACACATCCAGATTCTATAATTGTATTAACATGGATATCATTAATCTCAGAATTTATTACCAAAAATCTATATGCAGCACTATTGTTAGCAAACCCAATAAATACACAATCTATAGTTTTAGGCCCCAATTTTGTTCTCTTGGTGATAGGAACTTGTACCTTTGCTAAACAACCCCACACTTTTAAAATTTTAAAAATAGGAATTCGTCCTTTCCACAATTCATAAGGAGACTTATTTGTCTTCTTAATTGGGATTCTATTTAGGATATAATTTGCTGTAAGTAGTGCCTCACCCCACATGTTATGTGGAAGTCCAGAACTATTTAGCATAGAATTTATCATGTCTTTAAAAGTTCTGTTTTTCCTCTCCGCTACACCATTCTGTTGAGGTGTGTATGGTGCCGTAGTTTGATGTATAATTCCATGACTACTACAAAATTCAGCAAATTCAGAGGATTCATATTCTCCACCTCTATCCGTTCTTATTGCTTTAATTCTTTTATCTAATTGATTTTCAACTTCAGCTCTATATGTCTTAAACATATCAAAAGCTTCATCTTTAGTTTTAATCAAATAGACATAGCAATATTTACTACAATCATCTATAAAAGTGATGTAGTAATTTTTTCCTCCTCTTGTAGGGGTTGATTTATAGTCACAAAGGTCACTATGTATTAATCCTAACAATTCATTTGACCTTCCTAGGACAGCTTTAAAAGATTTCCTAGCAAACTTAGATTCAGTGCAAGTTTGGCATTTGTGCTTCACATCAAAATTAAATTTAGGTAATAAACCGAGATTAATCATTCTACCGATAGACCTACATTGTTTACATGGCCTAATCTAGCATGCCAAATATCATAAGAATCCACGATATAAATAGAAGCATTCACTTTATTCATAGCATTAGTAACCATTACATTCGGTTTGAACATACCATCTACTAAGTACCCTCGTCCTATATAGTCTGTAGCCTTACATAGCACAAACTTATCGATTCGAACACTAGTTTGAATCCCCTTTTAGTAAGAAGAGTACCAGAGACTAGGTTCTTTCGTATTTCAGAACATAAAGTACATCAATCAAAGTAAGAGTTTTTCCGTAAGTAAATTTCAGAAGACTTTTCCTTTTCCTTTGACAGTTGAAGTAGATGAATTCCCCATGTAGAGTTTTTCATCATTAGTAATTTCTTCAAAGGTTGAAAACGGCGCCTTGTCGCCACAAATATGCCTAGTTGCCCCTGTGTCAATCCACCAACCTTTAACATTGTCAATCATATTGACTTCGTAAATAACAAGAACCAAATCTTCTTCAATAGTTGTGACATTGGCCCGATTCTTTTGAGAAGAATTTGCAAAGCAGGTTGATCTTTCCTAAGGTGACGACATTCTTGAGCCTTATGGCCAGGTTTTCCACATACCCAACAATTACCTTTAACTTTCTTAAAGGGCTTGCCTTTAGGTGCAAAATTGTTAGAGTGTTTCATGTAAAACTTCTTTGCTTTGTTCTTATGAAATCTGGATTTTGAAGCCTCTCCTTCAACCACATTTGCTTTTGCAAGAAAGGTAGGTACTTCAACTTTGTCTCCCTTGCGATGATCTTCTTCAACTCTAAGCCTCGTAATCAAGTCCTCTATAGTCATCTCCTCCTTTTGTGCTTTAAATAGATCTTAAAATCTTTCCATGAAGGAGGTAACTTCTCAATAATTGCACCAACTTGAAAGTGTTCATTGATAGAACATCCTTCGCATGCAATTCATGAATTAGGACTTGGATTTCCTCTACTTGCTTAATGACAGTTTTGGAATCCACCATGAGATACTTGTAAATTTACCAATTACGAATTTCTTCGCACCTAAGCATCTTCAATTTTATATTTCTTCTCAAGATTATTCCATACTTCCTTTGCAAAGTGTCATATGACGAATATATGTCATATAAATTATCATCCAAACAATTAAGGATGTAATTGCGACAAAGAAAGTCGAATTTCTCCAGTTCTCAATGGACATAACGGATCTCCTTTGATATAGGATCCTCATCTGTCTTAGGTTCATCCTCTCTTACAATATGTGCAAGATTGAGGGTTGTCAAGTAGAACAAATGAGTTTTTGTTGCCACCTTTTAAAATCCACTCCGTGAATTTTTCAGTTTTTCTTCATGCCTCTTGAAATCCACTCCCTTGGATTTCTCGGCCTTGTCTTCTCGATTTCTTAGAGTTGTTCAAACTCGATTGTCCCACCATTTTCGTAATTTCGAAATTCACAAAACAACACAAAATCTCGAAATTTCGAAAATTTTTCTGTCTTAGATTGTTGTCCCGGAACAATAAATAATGATACTTATATATATGAATAAAGAAATTCTACAAATATTTAATAACAGAATCAATCAAAATAAATTTCTAACTAGGAGGCTTGCATGAAGCAATGTCCTAAGACAGAAATTTCCTTGAATTCGGTGATTGAATTTTCTTCAAAGATCTCGCCCCCAGGATACAACCGGATGCCCTTTCGAACCAAAAATCACCAAGTTCAAAAGTCTCGCCAAACCGTGATTTTCCTTCTCTCTCGATAAAAAACGAAATCCGAAAATTCTATGTTTTTCCAAAGTGTTTTAGTTCTACTTAAATAGAACTTGAGGCACCGGTTCAAACCAATGTGACTGTTCAAAATAACATATTTAACAAGCCACACTGCTCACAAACAAATACACTGTTTACAAAAAATAATTACCAATAATTAATTTCGAAAATAAAAATAAAATAAAACACCTGTTCACAACAAATACATCTGCATTCACAAAAATTAACTACCAATAATTAATTTCGAAAATAAAAAAATAAAATAAAACTTTATTTGATTTTTCAAGGCTTAACAAATCTAAGCCCAAAGCCCAAAGGCCCCAAGGCCCAAGGCCCTATCTTTGATTTTAAATATTATTATATATATATATATATTTACACCTATTACCCAATGGGTGCCAATTTGGACTCTATCCATTGGGTTTCTCTAAAGCAAATCTTTAGAGTAGATGTTTGTATATAAAGAGTTTGTACTCTTTGAAGTGAGCAATGTGGGACTAAACATGTTTTCTATTCAAAATTTACTTGAAACATTTTTCAAGTTCCAACAATACCCCACATTTGAATAGAAAATATCATAGTACCCCACATTTCTGTTCAAATTTGGTTTCTAAAAAAATTATAACAAAATTATAATGCACAAAAGAGAGAGAAGTCTCATGTCATGTTGTCAGGAAAAGTATCTGAAAGACTTGAACTTACCATAGTAAAACATATTGGATTTACTTAGTGACGCAGTGGATATGGAGGATCTTGAACTGTTCACGTTTTGTAGTAAACCAAGACAATATGTATTACGCATGACACGATTATCAAAATTCAGTTTATACGTTTTTGTCCATTTTGGTCCTGGACATATCCTGGTTTCATGATAGATTTAGAGAATTTAGCCTGTCTCGTTCTCATAAATGCGACCCACATTTACTATCATATAGGTGACAATTTTATTTGTCATTAAATGTTTAACATATCCTTGAACTTCTTCTGAACACAGTTTTTATCTTAGGAATGAACGAATATGTGTTCTTCTCGCGAGTTTCATCTAACCAGTTTGCCTATTGAACCTAGTACATGGGATCTCCAATCACCTAGGTTAGGTTTCCACCAGACTTAACTCATTTATAGGCTTTAAACCCATTCCCCTCGATAACAATACAACTTGATTTCTTGGTAAGCCCTTTGTCATAGGATCTCGCAATATTCTCCTTTGACTTTACATAATCTATACTAATTACTCCACTTGAAAGTAATTGTCTTATAGTATTATGTCGGCGCGCTTATATGTCTTGACTTACCATTGTATACATTATTCTTAGCATTAGCTTGTGTCTTTGCCATACAATCACAATGTATACATATTTCGGTAATCGGTTTTGGCGAATGGAATATCTTCTAGAAAGTTTCTTAGCCATTCTCGCTTCCTCAGCAGACTTTATCTAAGGCTACAAATTCTCGATTCCATTGTCGAACGTGCTATACACGTTTGCTTAGTTGATTTCCAGGAAATCGCAGCTCCTCCCAATGTAAAAATATATCCACCTTTGGTTGACTTTGTTTCAAGATTATCGTAAATCCAATTGGCATCACTATACCCTTCAAGTACCTAGGTGGATATTTTGTATAATGCAATCCATATTCTAAAGTATGTTTTAAATACCTTAGTATTCGTATCAATGCTTCCCAATGATCATTATTTGGATTGCTTGTATATCTACTAAGTCCTGTTCACCGCATAAGCAATGTCCCGGTCTTGTAGAGTTCATCAAATACATCAAACTTCCAATTATTTGGGAATACTCTAATTGAGAAATTGCACTATCGTATTTTTCTTAAGTTTGCAATTTGGCTCAAATGGGGTAGGAACAGTTTACAATTAAATTGATTAAACCTCTTCAATATTTTTTCTACATAATGTGATTGAGTAAGGATATATCCATTATCATTTCGTTTGATTTGAATACCCAAAATGACATCGCTAGACCTAAGTCTTTCATGTCAAAATTAGAATTCAACATCTTCTTAGTTGAAATGATTATATCCTTATTAGTCCCAATTATCAACATATCATCAACATAGAGACATACTATGACACAAGAATTTTTCAATTCTTTGATGTAGACACATTTGTCACATTCATTAATTTTAAATCCATTTGCAAGCATAGTATGGTCAAATTTCTCATGCCATTGTTTTGGTGTTTGTTTAAGTCCATATAAAGACCTAACCAATTTGCAGACTTTATTTTCTTGACCTTGGACCACAAATCCTTCGGGTTGTTCCATATATATCTCTTCATCTAATTCTCCATTTAAAAATGCTGTTTTTACATCCATTTGATGTATTTCCATATTATAAATTGCAAAGAATTGAAATTAACATCCGAATAGATGTAATTCTAGAAACTGGAGAATATGTATCAAAATAATCCAACCCTTCTTTTTGTCGAAAACCTTTAGCTACTAAACGAGCTTTATATTTATCAATTGATCCATCGGCTTTCAATTTTCGTTTAAAAATCCATTTATAACCTATCGGTTTAATCCCGGGAGGTAAATCAACCAATTCCCATGTGTGGTTAATTAAAATGGATTCTATTTCACTATTTATGGCTTCTTTCCATAAAATAGCCTCAGTAGAAGTCATAGCTTCTTTATATGTTTGTGGTTCAGTTTCAGTCAAGAAACTTATAAAATCTGGCCCAAAACTCTTTTGAACTCTAGATCTTTTCCCCCTTCTTGGTTCTTCATCTAATGTTGGAACATTAGAAGTGGATGGTTCATCTCGAATTCTCTTGTTTGATGAACTTGATTTTTGTTCTTTATAAGGAAAAATTCCTTCAAAGAATTGCACATCCATGATTCTATAATTGTATTAACATGGATATCATTAATCTCTTTAATTTATTACCAAAAATCTATATGCAGCACTATTGTTAGCAAACCCAATAAATACACAATCTATAGTTTTAGGCCCCAATTTTGTTCTCTTGGTGATAGGAACTTGTACCTTTGCTAAACAACCCCACACTTTTAAAATTTTAAAAATAGGAATTCGTCCTTTCCACAATTCATAAGGAGACTTATTTGTCTTCTTAATTGGGATTCTATTTAGGATATAATTTGCTTGTAAGTAGTGCCTCACCCCACATGTTATGTGGAAGTCCGAACTATTTAGCATAGAATTTATCATGTCTTTAAAAGTTCTGTTTTTCCTCTCCGCTACACCATTCTGTTGAGGTGTGTATGGTGCCGTAGTTTGATGTATAATTCCATGACTACTACTACAAAATTCAGCAAATTCAGAGGATTCATATTCTCCACCTCTATCCGTTCTTATTGCTTTAATTCTTTTATCTAATTGATTTTCAACTTCACTCTATATGTCTTAAACATATCAAAAGCTTCATCTTTAGTTTTAATCAAATAGACATAGCAATATTTACTACAATCATCTATAAAAGTGATGTAGTAATTTTTTCCTCCTCTTGTAGGGGTTGATTTATAGTCACAAAGGTCACTATGTATTAATCCTAACAATTCATTTGACCTTCCTAGGACAGCTTTAAAAGATTTCCTAGCAAACTTAGATTCAAGTGCAAGTTTGGCATTTGTGCTTCACATCAAAATTAAATTTAGGTAATAAACTCGAGATTAATCATTCTACCGATAGACCTACTGTTTACATGGCCTAATCTAGCATGCCAAATATCATAAGAATCCACGATATAAATAGAAGCATTCACTTTATTCATAGCATTAGTAACCATTACATTCAGTTTGAACATATACATCTACTAAGTACCCTCGTCCTATATAGTCGTAGCCTTACATAGCACAAACTTATCGATTCGAACACTAGTTTGAATCCCCTTTTAGTAAGAAGAGTACCAGAGACTAGGTTCTTTCGTATTTCAGAACATAAAGTACATCAATCAAAGTAAGAGTTTTTCCGTAAGTAAATTTCAAAGCAAAGACTTTTCCTTTTCCTTTGACAGTTGAAGTAGATGAATTCCCCATGTAGAGTTTTTCATCATTAGTAATTTCTTCAAAGGTTGAAAACAGCGCCTTGTCGCCACAAATATGCCTAGTTGCCCCTGTGTCAATCCACCAACCTTTAACATTGTCAATCATATTGACTTCAGAAATAACAGCAACCAAATCTTCTTCAATAGTTGTGACATTGGCCTGATTCTTTTGAGAAGAATTTGCAGCAGTTGATCTTTCCTAGGTGACGACATTCTTGAGCCTTATGGCCGGGTTTTCCACATACCCAACAATTACCTTTAACTTTCTTAAAGGGCTTGCCTTTAGGTGCAAAATTGTTAGAGTGTTTCACGTAAAACTTCTTTGCTTTGTTCTTATGAAATCTGGATTTTGAAGCCTCTCCTTCAACCACATTTGCTTTTGCAAGAAAGGTAGGTACTTCAACTTTGTCTCCTTGCGATGATCTTCTTCAACTCTAAGCCTCGAGAATCAAGTCCTCTATAGTCATCTCCCTCCTTTTGTGCTTTAAATAGATCTTAAAATCTTTCCATGAAGGAGGTAACTTCTCAATAATTGCACCAACTTGAAAGTGTTCATTGATAGAACATCCTTTCGCATGCAATTCATGAATTAGGACTTGGATTTCCTCTACTTGCTTAATGACAGCTTTGGAATCCACCATGAGATACTTCGTAAATTTACCAATTACGAATTTCTTCGCACCTAAGCATCTTCAATTTTATATTTCTTCTCAAGATTATTCCATACTTCCTTTGCAAAGTGTCATATGACGAATATATGTCATATAAATTATCATCCAAACAATTAAGGATGTAATTGCGACAAAGAAAGTCGAATTTCTCCAGTTCTCAATGGACATAACAGTCTCCTTTGATATAGGATCCTCATCTGTCTTAGGTTCATCCTCTCTTACAATATGTGCAAGATTGAGGGTTGTCAAGTAGAACAAATAGCAGTTTTTGTTGCCACCTTTTAAAATCCACTCCCGTGAATTTTTCAGCTTTTCTTCATGCCTCTTGAAATCCACTCCCTTGGATTTCTCGGCCTTGTCTTTCGATTTCTTAGAGTTGTTCAAACTCGATTGTCCCACCATTTTCGTAATTTCGAAATTCACAAAACAACACAAAATCTCGAAATTTCGAAAATTTTCTGTCTTAGATTGTTGTCCGAACAATAAATAATGATACTTATATATATGAATAAAGAAATTCTACAAATATTTAATAACAGTAATCAATCAAAATAAATTTCTAACCGAGGCTTGCTTGCATGAAGCAATGTCCTAAGACAGTAAATTTCCTTGAATTCGGTGATTGAATTTTCTTCAAAGATCTCGCTCTCAGATACAACCGGATGCCCTTTCGAACCAAAAATCACCAAGTTCAAAAGTCTCGCCAAACCGTGATTTTCCTTCTCTCTCAAAAAAACGAAATCCGAAAATTCTATGTTTTTCCAGTGTTTTAGTTCTACTTAAATAGAACTTGAGGCATCGGTTCAAACCAATGTGACTGTTCAAAATAACATATTTAACAAACACACTGCTCACAACAACATCACACTGTTTACAAAAAATAATTACCAATAATTAATTTCGAAAATAAAAAATAAAATAAAACACTGTTTCACAACAAATACATCTTCACAAAAATTAACTACCAATAATTAATTTCGAAAATAAAAAAATAAAATAAAACTTTATTTGATTTTTCAAGGCTTAACAAATCTAAGCCCAAAGCCCAAAGGCCCCAAGGCCCAAGGCCCTATCTTTGATTTTAAATATTATTATATATATATATATATATTTACACCTATTACCCAATGGGTGCCAATTTGGACTCTATCCATTGGGTTTCTCTAAAGCAAATCTTTAGAGTAGATGTTTGTATATAAAGAGTTTGTACTCTTTGAAGTGAGCAATGTGGGACTAAACATGTTTTCTATTCAAAATTTACTTGAAACATTTTTCAAGTTCCAACAATACCCCACATTTGAATAGAAAATATCATAGTACCCCACATTTGTTCAAATTTGGTTTCTAAAAAAATTATAACAAAATTATAATGCACAAAAGAGAGAGAAGTCTCATGTCATATTGTCAGGAAAAGTATCTGAAAGACTTGAACTTACCACAGTAAAACATATTGGATTTACTTAGTGACGCAATGGATATGGAGGATCTTGAACTGTTCACGTTTTGTAGTAAACCAAGACAATATGTATTACGCATGACACGATTATCAAAATTCAGTTTATACGTTTTTGTCCATTTTGGTCCTGGACATATCCTGGTTTCATGATAGATTTAGAGAATTTAGCCTGTCTCGTTCTCATAAATGCGACCCACATTTACTATCATATAGGTGACAATTTTATTTGTCATTAAATGTTTAACATATCCTTGAACTTCTTCTGAACACAGTTTTTATCTTAGGAATGAACGAATATGTGTTCTTCTCGCGAGTTTCATCTAACCAGTTTGCCTATTGAACCTAGTACATGGGATCTCCAATCACCTAGGTTAGGTTTCCACTGAGACTTAACTCATTTATAGGCTTTAAACCCATTCCCCTCGATAACAATACAACTTGATTTCTTGGTAAGCCCTTTGTCATAGGATCTGCAATATTCTCCTTTGACTTTACATAATCTATACTAATTACTCCACTTGAAAGTAATTGTCTTATAGTATTATGTCGGCGCCTTATATGTCTTGACTTACCATTGTATACATTATTCTTAGCATTAGCTTGTGCTGCCATACAATCACAATGTATACATATTCGGCAATGGTTTTGGCGAATGGAATATCTTCTAGAAAGTTTCTTAGCCATTCTCGCTCTCTCGCAGCTTTATCTAAGGCTACAAATTTCGATTCCATTGTCGAACGTGCTATACACGTTTGCTTAGTTGATTTCCAGAAATCGCAGCCTCCTCCCAATGTAAAAATATATCCACTGGTTGACTTTGTTTCAAGATATCGAAATCCAATTGGCATCACTATACCCTTCAAGTACCGGTGGATATTTTGTATAATGCAATCCATATTCTAAAGTATGTTTTAAATACCTTAGTATTCGTATCAATGCTTCCCAATGATCATTATTTGGATTGCTTGTATATCTACTAAGTCCTGCTCACCGCATAAGCAATGTCCCGGTCTTGTAGAGTTCATCAAATACATCAAACTTCCAATTATTTGGGAATACTCTAATTGAGAAATTGCACTATCAAGTATTTTTCTTAAGTTTGCAATTTGGCTCAAATGGGGTAGGAACAGTTTACAATTAAATTGATTAAACCTCTTCAATATTTTTTCTACATAATGTGATTGAGTAAGGATATATCCATTATCATTTCGTTTGATTTGAATACCCAAAATGACATCTCGCTAGACCTAAGTCTTTCATGTCAAAATTAGAATTCAACATCTTCTTAGTTGAAATGATTATATCCTTATTAGTCCCAATTATCAACATATCATCAACATAGAGACATACTATGACACAAGAATTTTTCAATTCTTTGATGTAGACACATTTGTCACATTCATTAATTTTAAATCCATTTGCAAGCATAGTATGGTCAAATTTCTCATGCCATTGTTTTGGTGCTTGTTTAAGTCCATATAAAGACCTAACCAATTTTTGAGACTTTATTTTCTTGACCTTGGACCACAAATCCTTCGGGTTGTTCCATATATATCTCTTCATCTAATTCTCCATTTAAAAATGCTGTTTTTACATCCATTTGATGTATTTCCATATTATAAATTGCAAAGAATTGAAATTAACATCCGAATAGATGTAATTCTAGAAACTGGAGAATATGTATCAAAATAATCCAACCCTTCTTTTGTCGAAAACCTTTAGCTACTAAACGAGCTTTATATTTATCAATTGATCCATCGGCTTTCAATTTTCGTTTAAAAATCCATTTATAACCTATCGGTTTAATCCCGGAGGTAAATCAACCAATTCCCATGTGTGGTTAATTAAAATGGATTCTATTTCACTATTTATGGCTTCTTTCCATAAAATAGCCTCAAGTAGAAGTCATAGCTTCTTTATATGTTTGTGGTTGGTTTTACCAAGAAACTTATAAAATCCGCCCAAAACTCTTTTGAACTCTAGATCTTTTCCCCTTCTTGGTTCTTCATCTAATGTTGGAACATTAGAAGTGGATGGTTCATCTCGAATTCTCTTGTTTGATGAACTTGATTTTTGTTCTTTATAAGGAAAAATTCCTTCAAAGAATTGCACATCCGTTGCATTCTATAATTGTATTAACATGGATATCATTAATCTTTAATTTATTACCAAAAATCTATATGCAAAGACTATTGTTAGCAAACCCAATAAATACACAATCTATAGTTTTAGGCCCCAATTTTGTTCTCTTGGTGATAGGAACTTGTACCTTTGCTAAACAACCCCACACTTTTAAAATTTTAAAAATAGGAATTCGTCCTTTCCACAATTCATAAGGAGACTTATTTGTCTTCTTAATTGGGATTCTATTTAGGATATAATTTGTCTGTAAGTAGTGCCTCACCCCACATGTTATGTGGAAGTCCGTAACTATTTAGCATAGAATTTATCATGTCTTTAAAAGTTCTGTTTTTCCTCTCCGCTACACCATTCTCGTTGAGGTGTGTATGGTGCCGTAGTTTGATGTATAATTCCATGACTACTACAAAATTCAGCAAATTCAGAGGATTCATATTCTCCACCTCTATCCGTTCTTATTGCTTTAATTCTTTTATCTAATTGATTTTCAACTTCAAACTCTATATGTCTTAAACATATCAAAAGCTTCATCTTTAGTTTTAATCAAATAGACATAGCAATATTTACTACAATCATCTATAAAAGTGATGTAGTAATTTTTTCCTCCTCTTGTAGGGGTTGATTTATAGTCACAAAGGTCACTATGTATTAATCCTAACAATTCATTTGACCTTCCTAGGACAGCTTTAAAAGATTTCCTAGCAAACTTAGATTCAAGGCAAGTTTGGCATTTGTGCTTCACATCAAAATTAAATTTAGGTAATAAACCGAGATTAATCATTCTACCGATAGACCTACTGTTTACATGGCCTAATCTAGCATGCCAAATATCATAAGAATCCACGATATAAATAGAAGCATTCACTTTATTCATAGCATTAGTAACCATTACATTCGGTTTGAACATACCATCTACTAAGTACCCTCGTCCTATATAGTCTCGTAGCCTTACATAGCACAAACTTATCGATTCGAACACTAGTTTGAATCCCCTTTTAGTAAGAAGAGTACCAGAGACTAGGTTCTTTCGTATTTCAGAACATAAAGTACATCAATCAAAGTAAGAGTTTTTCCGTAAGTAAATTTCAGAAGACTTTTCCTTTTCCTTTGATAAAGTTGAAGTAGATGAATTCCCCATGTAGAGTTTTTCATCATTAGTAATTTCTTCAAAGGTTGAAAACGGCGCCTTGTCGCCACAAATATGCCTAGTTGCCCCGTGTCAATCCACCAACCTTTAACATTGTCAATCATATTGACTTAAATAACAAAGAACCAAATCTTCTTCAATAGTTGTGACATTGGCCTGATTCTTTTGAGAAGAATTTGCAAGCAGTTGATCTTTCCTAAGTGACGACATTCTTGAGCCTTATGGCCAGGTTTTCCACATACCCAACAATTACCTTTAACTTTCTTAAAGGGCTTGCCTTTAGGTGCAAAATTGTTAGAGTGTTTCACGTAAAACTTCTTTGCTTTGTTCTTATGAAATCTGGATTTTGAAGCCTCTCCTTCAACCACATTTGCTTTTGCAAGAAAGGTAGGTACTTCAACTTTGTCTCCCTTGCGATGATCTTCTTCAACTCTAAGCCTCGTAATCAAGTCCTCTATAGTCATCTCCTCCTTTTGTGCTTTAAATAGATCTTAAAATCTTTCCATGAAGGAGGTAACTTCTCAATAATTGCACCAACTTGAAAGTGTTCATTGATAGAACATCCTTCGCATGCAATTCATGAATTAGGACTTGGATTTCCTCTACTTGCTTAATGACAGTTTTGGAATCCACCATGAGATACTTTCGTAAATTTACCAATTACGAATTTCTTCGCACCTAAGCATCTTCAATTTTATATTTCTTCTCAAGATTATTCCATACTTCCTTTGCAGTGTCATATGACGAATATATGTCATATAAATTATCATCCAAACAATTAAGGATGTAATTGCGACAAAGAAAGTCGAATTTCTCCAGTTCTCAATGGACATAACAGTCTCCTTTGATATAGGATCCTCATCTGTCTTAGGTTCATCCTCTCTTACAATATGTGCAAGATTGAGGGTTGTCAAGTAGAACAAATAGCTTTTTGTTGCCACCTTTTAAAATCCACTCCCGTGAATTTTTCAGCTTTTCTTCATGCCTCTTGAAATCCACTCCCTTGGATTTCTCGCCTTGTCTTCTCGATTTCTTAGAGTTGTTCAAACTCGATTGTCCCACCATTTTCGTAATTTCGAAATTCACAAAACAACACAAAATCTCGAAATTTCGAAAATTTTCTGTCTTAGATTGTTGTCCGAACAATAAATAATGATACTTATATATATGAATAAAGAAATTCTACAAATATTTAATAATGTAATCAATCAAAATAAATTTCTAACCGGAGGCTTGCATTGTAAGCAATGTCCTAAACAGTAAATTTCCTTGAATTCGGTGATTGAATTTTCTTCAAAGATCGCCCCCAGATACAACCGGATGCCCTTTCGAACCAAAAATCACCAAGTTCAAAAGTCGCCAAACCGTGATTTTCCTTCTCTCTCAAAAAAACGAAATCCGAAAATTCTATGTTTTTCCAAAGTGTTTTAGTTCTACTTAAATAGAACTTGAGGCACCGGTTCAAACCAATGTGACTGTTCAAAATAACATATTTAAACAGCCACACTGCTATTCACAACAAATACACCTGTTTACAAAAAATAATTACCAATAATTAATTTCGAAAATAAAAATAAAATAAAACACTGTTCACAATAAATAATACATCTGTTCACAAAAATTAACTACCAATAATTAATTTCGAAAATAAAAAAATAAAATAAAACTTTATTTGATTTTTCAAGGCTTAACAAATCTAAGCCCAAAGCCCAAAGGCCCCAAGGCCCAAGGCCCTATCTTTGATTTTAAATATATTATATATATATATATATTTACACCTATTACCCAATGGGTGCCAATTTGGACTCTATCCATTGGGTTTCTCTAAAGCAAATCTTTAGAGTAGATGTTTGTATATAAAGAGTTTGTACTCTTTGAAGTGAGCAATGTGGGACTAAACATGTTTTCTATTCAAAATTTACTTGAAACATTTTTCAAGTTCCAACAATACCCCACATTTGAATAGAAAATATCATAGTACCCCACATTTTGCTCAAATTTGGTTTCTAAAAAAATTATAACAAAATTATAATGCACAAAAGAGAGAGAAGTCTCATGTCATGTTGTCGAAAAGTATCTCGAAAGACTTGAACTTACCATAGTAAAACATATTGGATTTACTTAGTGACGCAGTGGATATGGAGGATCTTGAACTGTTCACGTTTTGTAGTAAACCAAGACAATATGTATTACGCATGACACGATTATCAAAATTCAGTTTATACGTTTTTGTCCATTTTGGTCCTGGACATATCCTGGTTTCATGATAGATTTAGAGAATTTAGCTCTGTCTCGCTCTCATAAATGCGACCCACATTTACTATCATATAGGTGACAATTTTATTTGTCATTAAATGTTTAACATATCCTTGAACTTCTTCGAACACGCTTTTATCTTAGGAATGAACGAATATGTGTTCTTCTCGCGAGTTTCATCTAACCAGCTTTGCCTATTGAACCTAGTACATGGGATCTCCAATCACCTAGGTTAGGTTTCCACCAGACTTAACTCATTTATAGGCTTTAAACCCATTCCCCTCGATAACAATACAACTTGATTTCTTGGTAAGCCCTTTGTCATAGGATCGCAATATTCTCCTTTGACTTTACATAATCTATACTAATTACTCCACTTGAAAGTAATTGTCTTATAGTATTATGTCGGCGCCTTTATATGTCTTGACTTACCATTGTATACATTATTCTTAGCATTAGCTTGTCAGGCCGCCATACAATCACAATGTATACATATCATTGGTAATCGGTTTTGGCTTTAATGGAATATCTTCTAGAAAGTTTCTTAGCCATTCGCTTCCTCACAGCCTTTATCTAAGGCTACAAATTTCGATTCCATTGTCGAACGTGCTATACACGTTTGCTTAGTTGATTTCCAGAAATCGCAGCTCCTCCCAATGTAAAAATATATCCACCGGTTGACTTTGTTTCAAGATTATCGTAAATCCAATTGGCATCACTATACCCTTCAAGTACCGGTGGATATTTTGTATAATGCAATCCATATTCTAAAGTATGTTTTAAATACCTTAGTATTCGTATCAATGCTTCCCAATGATCATTATTTGGATTGCTTGTATATCTACTAAGTCCTGCTCACCGCATAAGCAATGTCCCGGTCTTGTAGAGTTCATCAAATACATCAAACTTCCAATTATTTGGGAATACTCTAATTGAGAAATTGCACTATCAAGTATTTTTCTTAAGTTTGCAATTTGGCTCAATGGGGTAGGAACAGTTTACAATTAAATTGATTAAACCTCTTCAATATTTTTTCTACATAATGTGATTGAGTAAGGATATATCCATTATCATTTCGTTTGATTTGAATACCCAAAATGACATCTCGCTAGACCTAAGTCTTTCATGTCAAAATTAGAATTCAACATCTTCTTAGTTGAAATGATTATATCCTTATTAGTCCCAATTATCAACATATCATCAACATAGAGACATACTATGACACAAGAATTTTTCAATTCTTTGATGTAGACACATTTGTCACATTCATTAATTTTAAATCCATTTGCAAGCATAGTATGGTCAAATTTCTCATGCCATTGTTTTGGTGCTTGTTTAAGTCCATATAAAGACCTAACCAATTTGCAGACTTTATTTTCTTGACCTTGGACCACAAATCCTTCGGGTTGTTCCATATATATCTCTTCATCTAATTCTCCATTTAAAAATGCTGTTTTTACATCCATTTGATGTATTTCCATATTATAAATTGCAAAGCAATTGAAATTAACATCCGAATAGATGTAATTCTAGAAACTGGAGAATATGTATCAAAATAATCCAACCCTTCTTTTTGTCGAAAACCTTTAGCTACTAAACGAGCTTTATATTTATCAATTGATCCATCGGCTTTCAATTTTCGTTTAAAAATCCATTTATAACCTATCGGTTTAATCCCGGAGGTAAATCAACCAATTCCCATGTGTGGTTAATTAAAATGGATTCTATTTCACTATTTATGGCTTCTTTCCATAAAATAGCCTCAAGTAGAAGTCATAGCTTCTTTATATGTTTGTGGTTCAGCTTTCACCAAGAAACTTATAAAATCTGCCCAAAACTCTTTTGAACTCTAGATCTTTTCCCCTTCTTGGTTCTTCATCTAATGTTGGAACATTAGAAGTGGATGGTTCATCTCGAATTCTCTTGTTTGATGAACTTGATTTTTGTTCTTTATAAGGAAAAATTCCTTCAAAGAATTGCACATCCGCAGATTCTATAATTGTATTAACATGGATATCATTAATCTTAATTTATTACCAAAAATCTATATGCAGCACTATTGTTAGCAAACCCAATAAATACACAATCTATAGTTTTAGGCCCCAATTTTGTTCTCTTGGTGATAGGAACTTGTACCTTTGCTAAACAACCCCACACTTTTAAAATTTTAAAAATAGGAATTCGTCCTTTCCACAATTCATAAGGAGACTTATTTGTCTTCTTAATTGGGATTCTATTTAGGATATAATTTGCTGTAAGTAGTGCCTCACCCCACATGTTATGTGGAAGTCCATAACTATTTAGCATAGAATTTATCATGTCTTTAAAAGTTCTGTTTTTCCTCTCCGCTACACCATTCTGTTGAGGTGTGTATGGTGCCGTAGTTTGATGTATAATTCCATGACTACTACAAAATTCAGCAAATTCAGAGGATTCATATTCTCCACCTCTATCCGTTCTTATTGCTTTAATTCTTTTATCTAATTGATTTTCAACTTCAGCTCTATATGTCTTAAACATATCAAAAGCTTCATCTTTAGTTTTAATCAAATAGACATAGCAATATTTACTACAATCATCTATAAAAGTGATGTAGTAATTTTTTCCTCCTCTTGTAGGGGTTGATTTATAGTCACAAAGGTCACTATGTATTAATCCTAACAATTCATTTGACCTTCCTAGGACAGCTTTTAAAAGATTTCCTAGCAAACTTAGATTCAAGCAAGTTTGGCATTTGTGCTTCACATCAAAATTAAATTTAGGTAATAAACCGAGATTAATCATTCTACCGATAGACCTACATCGTTTACATGGCCTAATCTAGCATGCCAAATATCATAAGAATCCACGATATAAATAGAAGCATTCACTTTATTCATAGCATTAGTAACCATTACATTCAGTTTGAACATACCATCTACTAAGTACCCTCGTCCTATATAGTCTCGTAGCCTTACATAGCACAAACTTATCGATTCGAACACTAGTTTGAATCCCCTTTTAGTAAGAAGAGTACCTGAGACTAGGTTCTTTCGTATTTCAGAACATAAAGTACATCAATCAAAGTAAGAGTTTTTCCGTAGTAAATTTCAGAAGACTTTTCCTTTTCCTTTGACAACTTGAAGTAGATGAATTCCCCATGTAGAGTTTTTCATCATTAGTAATTTCTTCAAAGGTTGAAAAAAGCGCCTTGTCGCCACAAATATGCCTAGTTGCCCCCGTGTCAATCCACCAACCTTTAACATTGTCAATCATATTGACTTCGTAAATAACAAGAACCAAATCTTCTTCAATAGTTGTGACATTGGCCGATTCTTTTTGAGAAGAATTTGCAAAGCAGTTGATCTTTCCTAAGTGACGACATTCTTGAGCCTTATGGCCAGGTTTTCCACATACCCAACAATTACCTTTAACTTTCTTAAAGGGCTTGCCTTTAGGTGCAAAATTGTTAGAGTGTTTCACGTAAAACTTCTTTGCTTTGTTCTTATGAAATCTGGATTTTGAAGCCTCTCCTTCAACCACATTTGCTTTTTGCAAGAAAGGTAGGTACTTCAACTTTGTCTCCCTTGCGATGATCTTCTTCAACTCTAAGCCTCGTAATCAAGTCCTCTATAGTCATCTCCTCCTTTTGTGCTTTAAATAGATCTTAAAATCTTTCCATGAAGGAGGTAACTTCTCAATAATTGCACCAACTTGAAAGTGTTCATTGATAGAACATCCTTTCGCATGCAATTCATGAATTAGGACTTGGATTTCCTCTACTTGCTTAATGACAGCTTTGGAATCCACCATGAGATACTTCGTAAATTTACCAATTACGAATTTCTTCGCACCGCATCTTCAATTTTATATTTCTTCTCAAGATTATTCCATACTTTTTGTGTGTCATATGACGAATATATGTCATATAAATTATCATCCAAACAATTAAGGATGTAATTGCGACAAAGAAAGTCGAATTTCTCCAGTTCTCAATGGACATAACAGTCTCCTTTGATATAGGATCCTCATCTCTGCCTTAGGTTCATCCTCTCTTACAATATGTGCAAGATTGAGGGTTGTCAAGTAGAACAAATAGCTTTTTGTTGCCACCTTTTAAAATCCACTCCCGTGAATTTTTCAGCTTTTCTTCATGCCTCTTGAAATCCACTCCCTTGGATTTCTCGCCTTGTCTTCTCGATTTCTTAGAGTTGTTCAAACTCGATTGTCCCACCATTTTCGTAATTTCGAAATTCACAAAACAACACAAAATCTCGTAAATTTCGAAAATTTTTCTGTCTTAGATTGTTGTCCGAACAATAAATAATGATACTTATATATATGAATAAAGAAATTCTACAAATATTTAATAACAATCAATCAAAATAAATTTCTAACCTGAGGCTTGCACGTAAGCAATGTCCTAAGACAGTAAATTTCCTTGAATTCGGTGATTGAATTTTCTTCAAAGATCTCGCCCCAGATACAACCGGATGCCCTTTCGAACCAAAAATCACCAAGTTCAAAAGTCGCCAAACCGTGATTTTCCTTCTCTCTCAAAAAAACGAAATCCGAAAATTCTATGTTTTTCCAAAGTTGTTTTAGTTCTACTTAAATAGAACTGGCATCGGGTTCAAACCAATGTGACTGTTCAAAATAACATATTTAACAAATACACTGCTCACAACAAATAACCACACTGTTTACAAAAAATAATTACCAATAATTAATTTCGAAAATAAAAAATAAAATAAAACACCTGCTCACAACAAATACATCTGCTCACAAAAATTAACTACCAATAATTAATTTCGAAAATAAAAAAATAAAATAAAACTTTATTTGATTTTTCAAGGCTTAACAAATCTAAGCCCAAAGCCCAAAGGCCCCAAGGCCCAAGGCCCTATCTTTGATTTTAAATATTATTATATATATATATATATTTACACCTATTACACCTATTAATGGGTGCCAATTTGGACTCTATCCATTGGGTTTCTCTAAAGCAAATCTTTAGAGTAGATGTTTGTATATAAAGAGTTTGTACTCTTTGAAGTGAGCAATGTGGGACTAAACATGTTTTCTATTCAAAATTTACTTGAAACATTTTTCAAGTTCCAACAATACCCCACATTTGAATAGAAAAAATATCATAGTACCCCACATTTTGCTCAAATTTGGTTTCTAAAAAAATTATAACAAAATTATAATGCACAAAAGAGAGAGAAGTCTCATGTCATGTTGTCGAAAAGTATCTCGAAAGACTTGAACTTACCATAGTAAAACATATTGGATTTACTTAGTGACGCAAAGGATATGGAGGATCTTGAACTGTTCACGTTTTGTAGTAAACCAAGACAATATGTATTACGCATGACACGATTATCAAAATTCAGTTTATACGTTTTTGTCCATTTTGGTCCCTGGACATATCCTGGTTTCATGATAGATTTAGAGAATTTAGCCTGTCTCGTTCTCATAAATGCGACCCACATTTACTATCATATAGGTGACAATTTTATTTGTCATTAAATGTTTAACATATCCTTGAACTTCTTCGAACACGCTTTTATCTTAGGAATGAACGAATATGTGTTCTTCTCGCGAAGTTTCATCTAACCAGCTTTGCCTATTGAACCTAGTACATGGGATCTCCAATCACCTAGGTTAGGTTTCCACCAGACTTAACTCATTTATAGGCTTTAAACCCATTCCCTCGATAACAATACAACTTGATTTCTTGGTAAGCCCTTTGTCATAGGATCTCGCAATATTCTCCTTTGACTTTACATAATCTATACTAATTACTCCACTTGAAAGTAATTGTCTTATAGTATTATGTCGGCGCCTTATATGTCTTGACTTACCATTGTATACATTATTCTTAGCATTAGCTTGTGCCGCCATACAATCACAATGTATACATATTGTCGGCATCGGTTTTGGCGAATGGAATATCTTCTAGAAAGTTTCTTAGCCATTCTCGCTTCCTCAGCTTTATCTAAGGCTACAAATTCTCGATTCCATTGTCGAACGTGCTATACACGTTTGCTTAGTTGATTTCCAGAAATCGCAGCTCCTCCCAATGTAAAAATATATCCACCGGTTACTTTGTTTCAAAGATATCGTAAATCCAATTGGCATCACTATACCCTTCAAGTACCGGTGGATATTTTGTATAATGCAATCCATATTCTAAAGTATGTTTTAAATACCTTAGTATTCGTATCAATGCTTCCCAATGATCATTATTTGGATTGCTTGTATATCTACTAAGTCTGCTCACCGCATAAGCAATGTCCCGGTCTTGTAGAGTTCATCAAATACATCAAACTTCCAATTATTTGGGAATACTCTAATTGAGAAATTGCACTATCAAGATTTTTCTTAAGTTTGCAATTTGGCTCAAATGGGGTAGGAACAGTTTACAATTAAATTGATTAAACCTCTTCAATATTTTTTCTACATAATGTGATTGAGTAAGGATATATCCATTATCATTTCGTTTGATTTGAATACCCAAAATGACATCTCGCTAGACCTAAGTCTTTCATGTCAAAATTAGAATTCAACATCTTCTTAGTTGAAATGATTATATCCTTATTAGTCCCAATTATCAACATATCATCAACATAGAGACATACTATGACACAAGAATTTTTCAATTCTTTGATGTAGACACATTTGTCACATTCATTAATTTTAAATCCATTTGCAAGCATAGTATGGTCAAATTTCTCATGCCATTGTTTTGGTGCTTGTTTAAGTCCATATAAAGACCTAACCAATTTGCAGACTTTATTTTCTTGACCTTGGACCACAAATCCTTCAAGTTGTTCCATATATATCTCTTCATCTAATTCTCCATTTAAAAATGCTGTTTTTACATCCATTTGATGTATTTCCATATTATAAATTGCAAAGCAATTGAAATTAACATCCGAATAGATGTAATTCTAGAAACCTGGAGAATATGTATCAAAATAATCCAACCCTTTTTTGTCGAAAACCTTTAGCTACTAAACGAGCTTTATATTTATCAATTGATCCATCGGCTTTCAATTTTCGTTTAAAAATCCATTTATAACCTATCGGTTTAATCCCGGGAGGTAAATCAACCAATTCCCATGTGTGGTTAATTAAAATGGATTCTATTTCACTATTTATGGCTTCTTTCCATAAAATAGCCTCAAGAGAAGTCATAGCTTCTTTATATGTTTGTGGTTGGGCAAATACCAAGAAACTTATAAAATCGGCCCAAAACTCTTTTGAACTCTAGATCTTTTCCCCTTCTTGGTTCTTCATCTAATGTTGGAACATTAGAAGTGGATGGTTCATCTCGAATTCTCTTGTTTGATGAACTTGATTTTTGTTCTTTATAAGGAAAAATTCCTTCAAAGAATTGCACATCCGCAGATTCTATAATTGTATTAACATGGATATCATTAATCTCGTAATTTATTACCAAAAATCTATATGCAAGACTATTGTTAGCAAACCCAATAAATACACAATCTATAGTTTTAGGCCCCAATTTTGTTCTCTTGGTGATAGGAACTTGTACCTTTGCTAAACAACCCCACACTTTTAAAATTTTAAAAATAGGAATTCGCCTTTCCACAATTCATAAGGAGACTTATTTGTCTTCTTAATTGGGATTCTATTTAGGATATAATTTGTCTGTAAGTAGTGCCTCACCCCACATGTTATGTGGAAGTCCGTAACTATTTAGCATAGAATTTATCATGTCTTTAAAAGTTCTGTTTTTCCTCTCCGCTACACCATTCTCGTTGAGGTGTGTATGGTGCCGTAGTTTGATGTATAATTCCATGACTACTACAAAATTCAGCAAATTCAGAGGATTCATATTCTCCACCTCTATCCGTTCTTATTGCTTTAATTCTTTTATCTAATTGATTTTCAACTTCACTTCTATATGTCTTAAACATATCAAAAGCTTCATCTTTAGTTTTAATCAAATAGACATAGCAATATTTACTACAATCATCTATAAAAGTGATGTAGTAATTTTTTCCTCCTCTTGTAGGGGTTGATTTATAGTCACAAAGGTCACTATGTATTAATCCTAACAATTCATTTGACCTTCCTAGGACAGCTTTAAAAGATTTCCTAGCAAACTTAGATTCAAGTGCAAGTTTGGCATTTGTGCTTCACATCAAAATTAAATTTAGGTAATAAACCGAGATTAATCATTCTACCGATAGACCTACCGTTTACATGGCCTAATCTAGCATGCCAAATATCATAAGAATCCACGATATAAATAGAAGCATTCACTTTATTCATAGCATTAGTAACCATTACATTCAGCTTTGAACATACCATCTACTAAGTACCCTCGTCCTATATAGTCTCGTAGCCTTACATAGCACAAACTTATCGATTCGAACACTAGTTTGAATCCCCTTTTAGTAAGAAGAGTACCAGAGACTAGGTTCTTTCGTATTTCAGAACATAAAGTACATCAATCAAAGTAAGAGTTTTTCCGTAAGTAAATTTCAAAAGACTTTTCCTTTTCCTTTGACAAGTTGAAGTAGATGAATTCCCCATGTAGAGTTTTTCATCATTAGTAATTTCTTCAAAGGTTGAAAAACAGCCGCCTTGTCGCCACAAATATGCCTAGTTGCCCCCGTGTCAATCCACCAACCTTTAACATTGTCAATCATATTGACTTCGTAAATAACAAAGAACCAAATCTTCTTCAATAGTTGTGACATTGGCCCGATTCTTTTGAGAAGAATTTGCAAAGCAGTTGATCTTTCCTAAGTGATCGACATTCTTGAGCCTTATGGCCAGGTTTTCCACATACCCAACAATTACCTTTAACTTTCTTAAAGGGCTTGCCTTTAGGTGCAAAATTGTTAGAGTGTTTCACGTAAAACTTCTTTGCTTTGTTCTTATGAAATCTGGATTTTGAAGCCTCTCCTTCAACCACATTTGCTTTTGCAAAGAAAGGTAGGTACTTCAACTTTGTCTCCTTGCGATGATCTTCTTCAACTCTAAGCCTCTAATCAAGTCCTCTATAGTCATCTCCTCCTTTTGTGCTTTAAATAGATCTTAAAATCTTTCCATGAAGGAGGTAACTTCTCAATAATTGCACCAACTTGAAAGTGTTCATTGATAGAACATCCTTCGCATGCAATTCATGAATTAGGACTTGGATTTCCTCTACTTGCTTAATGACAGCTTTGGAATCCACCATGAGATACTTCGTAAATTTACCAATTACGAATTTCTTCGCACCGCATCTTCAATTTTATATTTCTTCTCAAGATTATTCCATACTTCCTTTGCAAAGTGTCATATGACGAATATATGTCATATAAATTATCATCCAAACAATTAAGGATGTAATTGCGACAAAGAAAGTCGAATTTCTCCAGCTTCTCAATGGACATAACAGCTTCTCTCCTTTGATATAGGATCCTCATCTCTGCCTTAGGTTCATCCTCTCTTACAATATGTGCAAGATTGAGGGTTGTCAAGTAGAACAAATAGCTTTTTGTTGCCACCTTTTAAAATCCACTCCCGTGAATTTTTCAGCTTTTCTTCATGCCTCTTGAAATCCACTCCCTGGATTTCTCGCCTTGTCTTCTCGATTTCTTAGAGTTGTTCAAACTCGATTGTCCCACCATTTTCGTAATTTCGAAATTCACAAAACAACACAAAATCTCGTAAATTTCGAAAATTTTTTCTGTCTTAGATTGTTGTCCGAACAATAAATAATGATACTTATATATATGAATAAAGAAATTCTACAAATATTTAATAAGTAATCAATCAAAATAAATTTCTAACCTGAGGCTTGCACGTAAGCAATGTCCTAAGACGTAAATTTCCTTGAATTCGGTGATTGAATTTTCTTCAAAGATCTCGCCCTCAGATACAACCGGATGCCCTTTCGAACCAAAAATCACCAAGTTCAAAAGTCTCGCCAAACCGTGATTTTCCTTCTCTCTCAAAAAACGAAATCCGAAAATTCTATGTTTTTCCAAAGTTGTTTTAGTTCTACTTAAATAGAACTTGAGGCACCGGTTCAAACCAATGTGACTGTTCAAAATAACATATTTAACAAAGTCCACACTGCTCACAACAAATACACTGTTTACAAAAAATAATTACCAATAATTAATTTCGAAAATAAAAATAAAATAAAACACTGCTCACAACAAATACATCTCTGCTCACAAAAATTAACTACCAATAATTAATTTCGAAAATAAAAAAATAAAATAAAACTTTATTTGATTTTACAAGGCTTAACAAATCTAAGCCCAAAGCCCAAAGGCCCCAAGGCCCAAGGCCCTATCTTTGATTTTATAATATTTATATATATATATATATATATTTACACCTATTACCCAATGGGTGCCAATTTGGACTCTATCCATTGGGTTTCTCTAAAGCAAATCTTTAGAGTAGATGTTTGTATATAAAGAGTTTGTACTCTTTGAAGTGAGCAATGTGGGACTAAACATGTTTTCTATTCAAAATTTACTTGAAACATTTTTCAAGTTCCAACAATACCCCACATTTGAATAGAAAATATCATAGTACCCCACATTTTGCTCAAATTTGGTTTCTAAAAAAATTATAACAAAATTATAATGCACAAAAGAGAGAGAAGTCTCATGTCATGTTGTCGTGAAAAGTATCTCGAAAGACTTGAACTTACCATAGTAAAACATATTGGATTTACTTAGTGACGCAAAGTGGATATGGAGGATCTTGAACTGTTCACGTTTTGTAGTAAACCAAGACAATATGTATTACGCATGACACGATTATCAAAATTCGTTTATACGTTTTTGTCCATTTTGGTCCTGGACATATCCCGGTTTCATGATAGATTTAGAGAATTTAGCCTGTCTCGTTCTCATAAATGCGACCCACATTTACTATCATATAGGTGACAATTTTATTTGTCATTAAATGTTTAACATATCCTTGAACTTCTTCGAACACGCTTTTATCTTAGGAATGAACGAATATGTGTTCTTCTCGCGAGTTTCATCTAACCAGCTTTGCCTATTGAACCTAGTACATGGGATCTCCAATCACCTAGGTTAGGTTTCCACCAGACTTAACTCATTTATAGGCTTTAAACCCATTCCCTCGATAACAATACAACTTGATTTCTTGGTAAGCCCTTTGTCATAGGATCTCGCAATATTCTCCTTTGACTTTACATAATCTATACTAATTACTCCACTTGAAAGTAATTGTCTTATAGTATTATGTCTACGCCTTATATGTCTTGACTTACCATTGTATACATTATTCTTAGCATTAGCTTGTGCCGCCATACAATCACAATGTATACATATTGCCGGCATCGGTTTTGGCGTAATGGAATATCTTCTAGAAAGTTTCTTAGCCATTCTCGTTTCCTCAAGCAGCCTTTATCTAAGGCTACAAATTTCGATTCCATTGTCGAACGTGCTATACACGTTTGCTTAGTTGATTTCCAGAAATCGCAGCTCCTCCCAATGTAAAAATATATCCACCGGTTGACTTTGTTTCAAGATATCGTAAATCCAATTGGCATCACTATACCCTTCAAGTACCGGTGGATATTTTGTATAATGCAATCCATATTCTAAAGTATGTTTTAAATACCTTAGTATTCGTATCAATGCTTCCCAATGATCATTATTTGGATTGCTTGTATATCTACTAAGTCCTGCTCACCGCATAAGCAATGTCCCGGTCTTGTAGAGTTCATCAAATACATCAAACTTCCAATTATTTGGGAATACTCTAATTGAGAAATTGCACTATCAAGATTTTTCTTAAGTTTGCAATTTGGCTCAAATGGGGTAGGAACAGTTTACAATTAAATTGATTAAACCTCTTCAATATTTTTTCTACATAATGTGATTGAGTAAGGATATATCCATTATCATTTCGTTTGATTTGAATACCCAAAATGACATCTCGCTAGACCTAAGTCTTTCATGTCAAAATTAGAATTCAACATCTTCTTAGTTGAAATGATTATATCCTTATTAGTCCCAATTATCAACATATCATCAACATAGAGACATACTATGACACAAGAATTTTTCAATTCTTTGATGTAGACACATTTGTCACATTCATTAATTTTAAATCCATTTGCAAGCATAGTATGGTCAAATTTCTCATGCCATTGTTTTGGTGCTTGTTTAAGTCCATATAAAGACCTAACCAATTTGCAGACTTTATTTTCGACCTTGGACCACAAATCCTTCTCAAGTTGTTCCATATATATCTCTTCATCTAATTCTCCATTTAAAAATGCTGTTTTTACATCCATTTGATGTATTTCCATATTATAAATTGCAAAGAATTGAAATTAACATCCGAATAGATGTAATTCTAGAAACCGGAGAATATGTATCAAAATAATCCAACCCTTCTTTTGTCGAAAACCTTTAGCTACTAAACGAGCTTTATATTTATCAATTGATCCATCGGCTTTCAATTTTCGTTTAAAAATCCATTTATAACCTATCGGTTTAATCCCGGAGGTAAATCAACCAATTCCCATGTGTGGTTAATTAAAATGGATTCTATTTCACTATTTATGGCTTCTTTCCATAAAATAGCCTCAAGAGAAATCATAGCTTCTTTATATGTTTGTGGTTCTGGGCTTTCAACCAAGAAACTTATAAAATCCGGCCCAAAACTCTTTTGAACTCTAGATCTTTTCCCCTTCTTGGTTCTTCATCTAATGTTGGAACATTAGAAGTGGATGGTTCATCTCGAATTCTCTTGTTTGATGAACTTGATTTTTGTTCTTTATAAGGAAAAATTCCTTCAAAGAATTGCACATCCGTTGCATTCTATAATTGTATTAACATGGATATCATTAATCTTTAATTTATTACCAAAAATCTATATGCAAGACTATTGTTAGCAAACCCAATAAATACACAATCTATAGTTTTAGGCCCCAATTTTGTTCTCTTGGTGATAGGAACTTGTACCTTTGCTAAACAACCCCACACTTTTAAAATTTTAAAAATAGGAATTCGTCCTTTCCACAATTCATAAGGAGACTTATTTGTCTTCTTAATTGGGATTCTATTTAGGATATAATTTGTCGTAAGTAGTGCCTCACCCCACATGTTATGTGGAAGTCCGTAACTATTTAGCATAGAATTTATCATGTCTTTAAAAGTTCTGTTTTTCCTCTCCGCTACACCATTCTCGTTGAGGTGTGTATGGTGCCGTAGTTTGATGTATAATTCCATGACTACTACAAAATTCAGCAAATTCAGAGGATTCATATTCTCCACCTCTATCCGTTCTTATTGCTTTAATTCTTTTATCTAATTGATTTTCAACTTCAGCTCTATATGTCTTAAACATATCAAAAGCTTCATCTTTAGTTTTAATCAAATAGACATAGCAATATTTACTACAATCATCTATAAAAGTGATGTAGTAATTTTTTCCTCCTCTTGTAGGGGTTGATTTATAGTCACAAAGGTCACTATGTATTAATCCTAACAATTCATTTGACCTTCCTAGGACAGCTTTTAAAAGATTTCCTAGCAAACTTAGATTCAAGGTGCAAGTTTGGCATTTGTGCTTCACATCAAAATTAAATTTAGGTAATAAACCGAGATTAATCATTCTACCGATAGACCTACCGTTTACATGGCCTAATCTAGCATGCCAAATATCATAAGAATCCACGATATAAATAGAAGCATTCACTTTATTCATAGCATTAGTAACCATTACATTCAGCTTTGAACATACCATCTACTAAGTACCCTCGTCCTATATAGTCGTAGCCTTACATAGCACAAACTTATCGATTCGAACACTAGTTTGAATCCCCTTTTAGTAAGAAGAGTACAGAGACTAGGTTCTTTCGTATTTCAGAACATAAAGTACATCAATCAAAGTAAGAGTTTTTCCGTAAGTAAATTTCAGCAAAGACTTTTCCTTTTCCTTTGACAAGCTTGAAGTAGATGAATTCCCCATGTAGAGTTTTTCATCATTAGTAATTTCTTCAAAGGTTGAAAACAAAGCGCACTTGTCGCCACAAATATGCCTAGTTGCCCCCGTGTCAATCCACCAACCTTTAACATTGTCAATCATATTGACTTTAAATAACAAAGAACCAAATCTTCTTCAATAGTTGTGACATTGGCCTGATTCTTTTGAGAAGAATTTGCAAAGCAGTTGATCTTTCCTAAGTGACGACATTCTTGAGCCTTATGGCCAGTGTTTTCCACATACCCAACAATTACCTTTAACTTTCTTAAAGGGCTTGCCTTTAGGTGCAAAATTGTTAGAGTGTTTCACGTAAAACTTCTTTGCTTTGTTCTTATGAAATCTGGATTTTGAAGCCTCTCCTTCAACCACATTTGCTTTTGCAAAGAAAGGTAGGTACTTCAACTTTGTCTCCCTTGCGATGATCTTCTTCAACTCTAAGCCTCGTAATCAAGTCCTCTATAGTCATCTCCTCCTTTTGTGCTTTAAATAGATCTTAAAATCTTTCCATGAAGGAGGTAACTTCTCAATAATTGCACCAACTTGAAAGTGTTCATTGATAGAACATCCTTCGCATGCAATTCATGAATTAGGACTGGATTTCCTCTACTTGCTTAATGACAGCTTTGGAATCCACCATGAGATACTTCGTAAATTTACCAATTACTTAATTTCTTCGCACCTAAGCATCTTCAATTTTATATTTCTTCTCAAGATTATTCCATACTTCCTTTTGCAAGTGTCATATGACGAATATATGTCATATAAATTATCATCCAAACAATTAAGGATGTAATTGCGACAAAGAAAGTCGAATTTCTCCAGCTTCTCAATGGACATAATAGTCTCCTTTGATATAGGATCCTCATCTGCCTTAGGTTCATCCTCTCTTACAATATGTGCAAGATTGAGGGTTGTCAAGTAGAACAAATAGCTTTTTGTTGCCACCTTTTAAAATCCACTCCCGTGAATTTTTCAGCTTTTCTTCATGCCTCTTGAAATCCACTCCCTTGGATTTCGCCTTGTCTTCTCGATTTCTTAGAGTTGTTCAAACTCGATTGTCCCACCATTTTCGTAATTTCGAAATTCACAAAACAACACAAAATCTCGTAAATTTCGAAAATTTTCTCGTCTTAGATTGTTGTCCGAACAATAAATAATGATACTTATATATATGAATAAAGAAATTCTACAAATATTTAATAAAGTAATCAATCAAAATAAATTTCTAACCTGAGGCTTGCATGTAAGCAATGTCCTAAGACAGTAAATTTCCTTGAATTCGGTGATTGAATTTTCTTCAAAGATCTCGCCCCCAGATACAACCGATGCCCTTTCGAACCAAAAATCACCAAGTTCAAAAGTCTCGCCAAACCGTGATTTTCCTTCTCTCTCAAAAAAAACGAAATCCGAAAATTCTATGTTTTTCCAAAGTTGTTTTAGTTCTACTTAAATAGAACTTGAGGCATCGGTTCAAACCAATGTGATCTGCTCAAAATAACATATTTAACAAATACACACTGCTCACAAAGCCACACTCGTTTACAAAAAATAATTACCAATAATTAATTTCGAAAATAAAAAATAAAATAAAACACCTGTTCACAACAAATACATCTGCTCACAAAAATTAACTACCAATAATTAATTTCGAAAATAAAAAAATAAAATAAAACTTTATTTGATTTTACAAGGCTTAACAAATCTAAGCCCAAAGCCCAAAGGCCCCAAGGCCCAAGGCCCTATCTTTGATTTTTTATATATATATATATTTATTTATATATATATATATATTTACACCTATTACCCAATGGGTGCCAATTTGGACTCTATCCATTGGGTTTCTCTAAAGCAAATCTTTAGAGTAGATGTTTGTATATAAAGAGTTTGTACTCTTTGAAGTGAGCAATGGGACTAAACATGTTTTCTATTCAAAATTTACTTGAAACATTTTTCAAGTTCCAACAATACCCCACATTTGAATAGAAAATATCATAGTACCCCACATTTTGCTCAAATTTGGTTTCTAAAAAAATTATAACAAAATTATAATGCACAAAAGAGAGAGAAGTCTCATGTCATGTTGTCGTGAAAAGTATCTCGAAAGACTTGAACTTACCATAGTAAAACATATTGGATTTACTTAGTGACGCAAAGTGGATATGGAGGATCTTGAACTGTTCACGTTTTGTAGTAAACCAAGACAATATGTATTACGCATGACACGATTATCAAAATTCAGTTTATACGTTTTTGTCCATTTTGGTCCCTGGACATATCCCGGTTTCATGATAGATTTAGAGAATTTAGCTCTGTCTCGCTCTCATAAATGCGACCCACATTTACTATCATATAGGTGACAATTTTATTTGTCATTAAATGTTTAACATATCCTTGAACTTCTTCGAACACGCTTTTATCTTAGGAATGAACGAATATGTGTTCTTCTCGCGAGTTTCATCTAACCAGCTTTGCCTATTGAACCTAGTACATGGGATCTCCAATCACCTAGGTTAGGTTTCCACCAGACTTAACTCATTTATAGGCTTTAAACCCATTCCCTCGATAACAATACAACTTGATTTCTTGGTAAGCCCTTTGTCATAGGATCTCGCAATATTCTCCTTTGACTTTACATAATCTATACTAATTACTCCACTTGAAAGTAATTGTCTTATAGTATTATGTCTACGCCTTATATGTCTTGACTTACCATTGTATACATTATTCTTAGCATTAGCTTGTGCCGCCATACAATCACAATGTATACATATTGTCGGCATCGGTTTTTTTGGGCGTAATGGAATATCTTCTAGAAAGTTTCTTAGCCATTCTCGCTTCCTCACAGCCTTTATCTAAGGCTACAAATTTCGATTCCATTGTCGAACGTGCTATACACGTTTGCTTAGTTGATTTCCAGAAATCGCAGCCTCCTCCCAATGTAAAAATATATCCACCGGTTGACTTTGTTTCAAGATATCGTAAATCCAATTGGCATCACTATACCCTTCAAGTACCGGTGGATATTTTGTATAATGCAATCCATATTCTAAAGTATGTTTTAAATACCTTAGTATTCGTATCAATGCTTCCCAATGATCATTATTTGGATTGCTTGTATATCTACTAAGTCGCTCACCGCATAAGCAATGTCCGGTCTTGTAGAGTTCATCAAATACATCAAACTTCCAATTATTTGGGAATACTCTAATTGAGAAATTGCACTATCAAGATTTTTCTTAAGTTTGCAATTTGGCTCAAATGGGGTAGGAACAGTTTACAATTAAATTGATTAAACCTCTTCAATATTTTTTCTACATAATGTGATTGAGTAAGGATATATCCATTATCATTTCGCGTTTGATTTGAATACCCAAAATGACATCTCGCTAGACCTAAGTCTTTCATGTCAAAATTAGAATTCAACATCTTCTTAGTTGAAATGATTATATCCTTATTAGTCCCAATTATCAACATATCATCAACATAGAGACATACTATGACACAAGAATTTTTCAATTCTTTGATGTAGACACATTTGTCACATTCATTAATTTTAAATCCATTTGCAAGCATAGTATGGTCAAATTTCTCATGCCATTGTTTTGGTGCTTGTTTAAGTCCATATAAAGACCTAACCAATTTGCAGACTTTATTTTTTGACCTTGGACCACAAATCCTTCGGGTTGTTCCATATATATCTCTTCATCTAATTCTCCATTTAAAAATGCTGTTTTTACATCCATTTGATGTATTTCCATATTATAAATTGCAAAGAATTGAAATTAACATCCGAATAGATGTAATTCTAGAAACTGGAGAATATGTATCAAAATAATCCAACCCTTCTTTTTGTCGAAAACCTTTAGCTACTAAACGAGCTTTATATTTATCAATTGATCCATCGGCTTTCAATTTTCGTTTAAAAATCCATTTATAACCTATCGGTTTAATCCGGGAGGTAAATCAACCAATTCCCATGTGTGGTTAATTAAAATGGATTCTATTTCACTATTTATGGCTTCTTTCCATAAAATAGCCTCAAGTAGAAGTCATAGCTTCTTTATATGTTTGTGGTTGGGCTTTCAAACCAAGAAACTTATAAAATCGGCCCAAAACTCTTTTGAACTCTAGATCTTTTCCCCTTCTTGGTTCTTCATCTAATGTTGGAACATTAGAAGTGGATGGTTCATCTCGAATTCTCTTGTTTGATGAACTTGATTTTTGTTCTTTATAAGGAAAAATTCCTTCAAAGAATTGCACATCCGTTGCATTCTATAATTGTATTAACATGGATATCATTAATCTCGTAATTTATTACCAAAAATCTATATGCAAGACTATTGTTAGCAAACCCAATAAATACACAATCTATAGTTTTAGGCCCCAATTTTGTTCTCTTGGTGATAGGAACTTGTACCTTTGCTAAACAACCCCACACTTTTAAAATTTTAAAAATAGGAATTCGTCCTTTCCACAATTCATAAGGAGACTTATTTGTCTTCTTAATTGGGATTCTATTTAGGATATAATTTGTCAGTAAGTAGTGCCTCACCCCACATGTTATGTGGAAGTCCGTAACTATTTAGCATAGAATTTATCATGTCTTTAAAAGTTCTGTTTTTCCTCTCCGCTACACCATTCTCTGAGGTGTGTATGGTGCCGTAGTTTGATGTATAATTCCATGACTACTACAAAATTCAGCAAATTCAGAGGATTCATATTCTCCACCTCTATCCGTTCTTATTGCTTTAATTCTTTTATCTAATTGATTTTCAACTTCAGCTCTATATGTCTTAAACATATCAAAAGCTTCATCTTTAGTTTTAATCAAATAGACATAGCAATATTTACTACAATCATCTATAAAAGTGATGTAGTAATTTTTTCCTCCTCTTGTAGGGGTTGATTTATAGTCACAAAGGTCACTATGTATTAATCCTAACAATTCATTTGACCTTCCTAGGACAGCTTTTAAAAGATTTCCTAGCAAACTTAGATTCAAGTGCAAGTTTGGCATTTGTGCTTCACATCAAAATTAAATTTAGGTAATAAACTCGAGATTAATCATTCTACCGATAGACCTACCGTTTACATGGCCTAATCTAGCATGCCAAATATCATAAGAATCCACGATATAAATAGAAGCATTCACTTTATTCATAGCATTAGTAACCATTACATTCAGCTTTGAACATACCATCTACTAAGTACCCTCGTCCTATATAGTCCGTAGCCTTACATAGCACAAACTTATCGATTCGAACACTAGTTTGAATCCCCTTTTAGTAAGAAGAGTACCAGAGACTAGGTTCTTTCGTATTTCAGAACATAAAGTACATCAATCAAAGTAAGAGTTTTTCCGTAAGTAAATTTCAGCAAAGACTTTTCCTTTTCCTTTGACAGCTTGAAGTAGATGAATTCCCCATGTAGAGTTTTTCATCATTAGTAATTTCTTCAAAGGTTGAAAAAAATGCCTTGTCGCCACAAATATGCCTAGTTGCCCCCGTGTCAATCCACCAACCTTTAACATTGTCAATCATATTGACTTAAATAAATAACAAAGAACCAAATCTTCTTCAATAATAGTTGTGACATTGGCCCGATTCTTTTGAGAAGAATTTGCAAAGCAGTGATCTTTCCTAAGTGATCGACATTCTTGAGCCTTATGGCCAGGTTTTCCACATACCCAACAATTACCTTTAACTTTCTTAAAGGGCTTGCCTTTAGGTGCAAAATTGTTAGAGTGTTTCACGTAAAACTTCTTTGCTTTGTTCTTATGAAACTGGATTTTGAAGCCTCTCCTTCAACCACATTTGCTTTTTTGCAAGAAAGGTAGGTACTTCAACTTTGTCTCCCTTGCGATGATCTTCTTCAACTCTAAGCCTCGTAATCAAGTCCTCTATAGTCATCTCCTCCTTTTGTGCTTTAAATAGATCTTAAAATCTTTCCATGAAGGAGGTAACTTCTCAATAATTGCACCAACTTGAAAGTGTTCATTGATAGAACATCCTTCGCATGCAATTCATGAATTAGGACTTGGATTTCCTCTACTTGCTTAATGACAGCTTTTGGAATCCACCATGAGATACTTCGTAAATTTACCAATTACTTAATTTCTTCGCACCGCATCTTCAATTTTATATTTCTTCTCAAGATTATTCCATACTTCCTTTTTGCAGTGTCATATGACGAATATATGTCATATAAATTATCATCCAAACAATTAAGGATGTAATTGCGACAAAGAAAGTCGAATTTCTCCAGCTTCTCAATGGACATAATAGTCTCCTTTGATATAGGATCCTCATCTCTGCCTTAGGTTCATCCTCTCTTACAATATGTGCAAGATTGAGGGTTGTCAAGTAGAACAAATAGCTTTTTTTGTTGCCACCTTTTAAAATCCACTCCCGTGAATTTTTCAGCTTTTCTTCATGCCTCTTGAAATCCACTCCCTTGGATTTCTCGCCTTGTCTTCTCGATTTCTTAGAGTTGTTCAAACTCGATTGTCCCACCATTTTCGTAATTTCGAAATTCACAAAACAACACAAAATCTCGTAAATTTCGAAAATTTTCTCGTCTTAGATTGTTGTCCGAACAATAAATAATGATACTTATATATATGAATAAAGAAATTCTACAAATATTTAATAAATGTAATCAATCAAAATAAATTTCTAACCTGAGGCTTGCATGTAAGCAATGTCCTAAGACATTTAAATTTCCTTGAATTCGGTGATTGAATTTTCTTCAAAGATCTCGCCCCCAGATACAACCGATGCCCTTTCGAACCAAAAATCACCAAGTTCAAAAGTCTCGCCAAACCGTGATTTTCCTTCTCTCTCAAAAAAACGAAATCCGAAAATTCTATGTTTTTCCAAAGTTGTTTTAGTTCTACTTAAATAGAACTTGAGGCATCGGTTCAAACCAATGTGACTGCTCAAAATAACATATTTAACAAAGCCACACTGCTCACAACAAATACACTGCGTTTACAAAAAATAATTACCAATAATTAATTTCGAAAATAAAAATAAAATAAAACACCTGCTCACAACAGCCACATCTGCTCACAAAAATTAACTACCAATAATTAATTTCGAAAATAAAAAAATAAAATAAAACTTTATTTGATTTTACAAGGCTTAACAAATCTAAGCCCAAAGCCCAAAGGCCCCAAGGCCCAAGGCCCTATCTTTGATTTTAAATATATTTTATATATATATATTATATATATATATATATATATTTACACCTATTACCCAATGGGTGCCAATTTGGACTCTATCCATCGGGTTTCTCTAAAGCAAATCTTTAGAGTAGATGTTTGTATATAAAGAGTTTGTACTCTTTGAAGTGAGCAATGTGGGACTAAACATGTTTTCTATTCAAAATTTACTTGAAACATTTTTCAAGTTCCAACAATACCCCACATTTGAATAGAAAATATCATAGTACCCCACATTTTGCTCAAATTTGGTTTCTAAAAAAATTATAACAAAATTATAATGCACAAAAAGAGAGAAGTCTCATGTCATGTTGTCGTGAAAAGTATCTCGAAAGACTTGAACTTACCATAGTAAAACATATTGGATTTACTTAGTGACGCAAAGGATATGGAGGATCTTGAACTGTTCACGTTTTGTAGTAAACCAAGACAATATGTATTACGCATGACACGATTATCAAAATTCGTTTATACGTTTTTGTCCATTTTGGTCCCTGGACATATCCCGGTTTCATGATAGATTTAGAGAATTTAGCCTGTCTCGTTCTCATAAATGCGACCCACATTTACTATCATATAGGTGACAATTTTATTTGTCATTAAATGTTTAACATATCCTTGAACTTCTTCGAACACGCTTTTATCTTAGGAATGAACGAATATGTGTTCTTCTCGCGAGTTTCATCTAACCAGCTTTGCCTATTGAACCTAGTACATGGGATCTCCAATCACCTAGGTTAGGTTTCCACCAGACTTAACTCATTTATAGGCTTTAAACCCATTCCCTCGATAACAATACAACTTGATTTCTTGGTAAGCCCTTTGTCATAGGATCTCGCAATATTCTCCTTTGACTTTACATAATCTATACTAATTACTCCACTTGAAAGTAATTGTCTTATAGTATTATGTCGGCGCCTTATATGTCTTGACTTACCATTGTATACATTATTCTTAGCATTAGCTTGTGCCGCCATACAATCACAATGTATACATATTGTCGGCATCGGTTTTGGCGTAATGGAATATCTTCTAGAAAGTTTCTTAGCCATTCTCGCTTCCTCAGCCTTTATCTAAGGCTACAAATTTCGATTCCATTGTCGAACGTGCTATACACGTTTGCTTAGTTGATTTCCAGAAATCGCAGCTCTCCTCCCAATGTAAAAATATATCCACTCGGTTGACTTTGTTTCAAGATATCGTAAATCCAATTGGCATCACTATACCCTTCAAGTACCGGTGGATATTTTGTATAATGCAATCCATATTCTAAAGTATGTTTTAAATACCTTAGTATTCGTATCAATGCTTCCCAATGATCATTATTTGGATTGCTTGTATATCTACTAAGTCCTGCTCACCGCATAAGCAATGTCCCGGTCTTGTAGAGTTCATCAAATACATCAAACTTCCAATTATTTGGGAATACTCTAATTGAGAAATTGCACTATCAAGATTTTTCTTAAGTTTGCAATTTGGCTCAATGGGGTAGGAACAGTTTACAATTAAATTGATTAAACCTCTTCAATATTTTTTCTACATAATGTGATTGAGTAAGGATATATCCATTATCATTTCGTTTGATTTGAATACCCAAAATGACATCTCGCTAGACCTAAGTCTTTCATGTCAAAATTAGAATTCAACATCTTCTTAGTTGAAATGATTATATCCTTATTAGTCCCAATTATCAACATATCATCAACATAGAGACATACTATGACACAAGAATTTTTCAATTCTTTGATGTAGACACATTTGTCACATTCATTAATTTTAAATCCATTTGCAAGCATAGTATGGTCAAATTTCTCATGCCATTGTTTTGGTGCTTGTTTAAGTCCATATAAAGACCTAACCAATTTGCAGACTTTATTTTCTTGACCTTGGACCACAAATCCTTCAAGTTGTTCCATATATATATCTCTTCATCTAATTCTCCATTTAAAAATGTCTGTTTTTACATCCATTTGATGTATTTCCATATTATAAATTGCAAAGAATTGAAATTAACATCCGAATAGATGTAATTCTAGAAACTGGAGAATATGTATCAAAATAATCCAACCCTTCTTTTTGTCGAAAACCTTTAGCTACTAAACGAGCTTTATATTTATCAATTGATCCATCGCTTTCAATTTTCGTTTAAAAATCCATTTATAACCTATCGGCTTAATCCCGGAGGTAAATCAACCAATTCCCATGTGTGGTTAATTAAAATGGATTCTATTTCACTATTTATGGCTTCTTTCCATAAAATAGCCTCAAGAGAAGTCATAGCTTCTTTATATGTTTGTGGTTCGCTTTCACCAAGAAACTTATAAAATCTCGGCCCAAAACTCTTTTGAACTCTAGATCTTTTCCCCTTCTTGGTTCTTCATCTAATGTTGGAACATTAGAAGTGGATGGTTCATCTCGAATTCTCTTGTTTGATGAACTTGATTTTTGTTCTTTATAAGGAAAAATTCCTTCAAAGAATTGCACATCCCAGATTCTATAATTGTATTAACATGGATATCATTAATCTTTAATTTATTACCAAAAATCTATATGCAAAGACTATTGTTAGCAAACCCAATAAATACACAATCTATAGTTTTAGGCCCCAATTTTGTTCTCTTGGTGATAGGAACTTGTACCTTTGCTAAACAACCCCACACTTTTAAAATTTTAAAAATAGGAATTCGTCCTTTCCACAATTCATAAGGAGACTTATTTGTCTTCTTAATTGGGATTCTATTTAGGATATAATTTGTCAGTAAGTAGTGCCTCACCCCACATGTTATGTGGAAGTCCGTAACTATTTAGCATAGAATTTATCATGTCTTTAAAAGTTCTGTTTTTCCTCTCCGCTACACCATTCTCGTTGAGGTGTGTATGGTGCCGTAGTTTGATGTATAATTCCATGACTACTACAAAATTCAGCAAATTCAGAGGATTCATATTCTCCACCTCTATCCGTTCTTATTGCTTTAATTCTTTTATCTAATTGATTTTCAACTTCATTTCTATATGTCTTAAACATATCAAAAGCTTCATCTTTAGTTTTAATCAAATAGACATAGCAATATTTACTACAATCATCTATAAAAGTGATGTAGTAATTTTTTCCTCCTCTTGTAGGGGTTGATTTATAGTCACAAAGGTCACTATGTATTAATCCTAACAATTCATTTGACCTTCCTAGGACAGCTTTTAAAAGATTTCCTAGCAAACTTAGATTCAAGCAAGTTTGGCATTTGTGCTTCACATCAAAATTAAATTTAGGTAATAAACCGAGATTAATCATTCTACCGATAGACCTATCGTTTACATGGCCTAATCTAGCATGCCAAATATCATAAGAATCCACGATATAAATAGAAGCATTCACTTTATTCATAGCATTAGTAACCATTACATTCAGCTTTGAACATACCATCTACTAAGTACCCTCGTCCTATATAGTCTCGTAGCCTTACATAGCACAAACTTATCGATTCGAACACTAGTTTGAATCCCCTTTTAGTAAGAAGAGTACCAGAGACTAGGTTCTTTCGTATTTCAGAACATAAAGTACATCAATCAAAGTAAGAGTTTTTCCGTAAGTAAATTTCAGCAAAGACTTTTCCTTTTCCTTTGATAAAGCTTGAAGTAGATGAATTCCCCATGTAGAGTTTTTCATCATTAGTAATTTCTTCAAAGGTTGAAAAAACAGCGCCTTGTCGCCACAAATATGCCTAGTTGCCCCCGTGTCAATCCACCAACCTTTAACATTGTCAATCATATTGACTTCGTAAATAACAAAGAACCAAATCTTCTTCAATAGTTGTGACATTGGCCCGATTCTTTTGAGAAGAATTTGCAAAGCAGTTGATCTTTCCTAAGTGATCTACATTCTTGAGCCTTATGGCCAGTGTTTTCCACATACCCAACAATTACCTTTAACTTTCTTAAAGGGCTTGCCTTTAGGTGCAAAATTGTTAGAGTGTTTCACGTAAAACTTCTTTGCTTTGTTCTTATGAAATCTGGATTTTGAAGCCTCTCCTTCAACCACATTTGCTTTTGCAAGAAAGGTAGGTACTTCAACTTTGTCTCCCTTGCGATGATCTTCTTCAACTCTAAGCCTCGTAATCAAGTCCTCTATAGTCATCTCCCTCCTTTTGTGCTTTAAATAGATCTTAAAATCTTTCCATGAAGGAGGTAACTTCTCAATAATTGCACCAACTTGAAAGTGTTCATTGATAGAACATCCTTCGCATGCAATTCATGAATTAGGACTTGGATTTCCTCTACTTGCTTAATGACAGCTTTTGGAATCCACCATGAGATACTTCGTAAATTTACCAATTACGAATTTCTTCGCACCTAAGATCTTCAATTTTATATTTCTTCTCAAGATTATTCCATACTTCCTTTTGCAAGTGTCATATGACGAATATATGTCATATAAATTATCATCCAAACAATTAAGGATGTAATTGCGACAAAGAAAGTCGAATTTCTCCAGCTTCTCAATGGACATAATAGTCTCCTTTGATATAGGATCCTCATCTGCCTTAGGTTCATCCTCTCTTACAATATGTGCAAGATTGAGGGTTGTCAAGTAGAACAAATAGCTTTTTGTTGCCACCTTTTAAAATCCACTCCCGTGAATTTTTCAGCTTTTCTTCATGCCTCTTGAAATCCACTCCCTGGATTTCTCGCCTTGTCTTCTCGATTTCTTAGAGTTGTTCAAACTCGATTGTCCCACCATTTTTAATTTCGAAATTCACAAAACAACACAAAATCTCGTAAATTTCGAAAATTTTCTCGTCTTAGATTGTTGTCCGAACAATAAATAATGATACTTATATATATGAATAAAGAAATTCTACAAATATTTAATAATGTAATCAATCAAAATAAATTTCTAACCTGAGGCTTGCATGTAAGCAATGTCCTGACAGTAAATTTCCTTGAATTCGGTGATTGAATTTTCTTCAAAGATCTCGCCCTCAGATACAACCGATGCCCTTTCGAACCAAAAATCACCAAGTTCAAAAGTCTCGCCAAACCGTGATTTTCCTTCTCTCTCGCAAAAAACGAAATCCGAAAATTCTATGTTTTTCCAAAGTTGTTTTAGTTCTACTTAAATAGAACTTGAGGCACTCGGTTCAAACCAATGTGACTGTTCAAAATAACATATTTAACAAGCCACACTGCTCACAACAAACACACTGTTTACAAAAAATAATTACCAATAATTAATTTCGAAAATAAAAATAAAATAAACACCTGCTCACAACAAATACATCTCTGCTCACAAAAATTAACTACCAATAATTAATTTCGAAAATAAAAAAATAAAATAAAACTTTATTTGATTTTACAAGGCTTAACAAATCTAAGCCCAAAGCCCAAAGGCCCCAAGGCCCAAGGCCCTATCTTTGATTTTAAATATTATTATTGATTTATAAATATTATATATATATATATATATATTTACACCTATTACCCAATGGGTGCCAATTTGGACTCTATCCATTGGGTTTCTCTAAAGCAAATCTTTAGAGTAGATGTTTGTATATAAAGAGTTTGTACTCTTTGAAGTGAGCAATGTGGGACTAAACATGTTTTCTATTCAAAATTTACTTGAAACATTTTTCAAGTTCCAACAATACCCCACATTTGAATAGAAAATATCATAGTACCCCACATTTTGCTCAAATTTGGTTTCTAAAAAAATTATAACAAAATTATAATGCACAAAAGAGAGAGAAGTCTCATGTCATGTTGTCGTGAAAAGTATCTCGAAAGACTTGAACTTACCATAGTAAAACATATTGGATTTACTTAGTGACGCAAAGGATATGGAGGATCTTGAACTGTTCACGTTTTGTAGTAAACCAAGACAATATGTATTACGCATGACACGATTATCAAAATTCAGTTTATACGTTTTTGTCCATTTTGGTCCTGATATATCCTGGTTTCATGATAGATTTAGAGAATTTAGCCTGTCTCGCTCTCATAAATGCGACCCACATTTACTATCATATAGGTGACAATTTTATTTGTCATTAAATGTTTAACATATCCTTGAACTTCTTCGAACACGCTTTTATCTTAGGAATGAACGAATATGTGTTCTTCTCGCGAGTTTCATCTAACCAGTTTGCCTATTGAACCTAGTACATGGGATCTCCAATCACCTAGGTTAGGTTTCCACCAGACTTAACTCATTTATAGGCTTTAAACCCATTCCCCTCGATAACAATACAACTTGATTTCTTGGTAAGCCCTTTGTCATAGGATCTCGCAATATTCTCCTTTGACTTTACATAATCTATACTAATTACTCCACTTGAAAGTAATTGTCTTATAGTATTATGTCGGCGCCTTATATGTCTTGACTTACCATTGTATACATTATTCTTAGCATTAGCTTGTGCTGCCATACAATCACAATGTATACATATTGTCGGCAATCGGTTTTCGCTTAATGGAATATCTTCTAGAAAGTTTCTTAGCCATTCTCGCTTCCTCAGCCTTTATCTAAGGCTACAAATTCTCGATTCCATTGTCGAACGTGCTATACACGTTTGCTTAGTTGATTTCCAGAAATCGCAGCTCCTCCCAATGTAAAAATATATCCACCGGTTGACTTTGTTTCAAAGATTATCGTAAATCCAATTGGCATCACTATACCCTTCAAGTACCGGTGGATATTTTGTATAATGCAATCCATATTCTAAAGTATGTTTTAAATACCTTAGTATTCGTATCAATGCTTCCCAATGATCATTATTTGGATTGCTTGTATATCTACTAAGTCTGCTCACCGCATAAGCAATGTCCCGGTCTTGTAGAGTTCATCAAATACATCAAACTTCCAATTATTTGGGAATACTCTAATTGAGAAATTGCACTATCAAGATTTTTCTTAAGTTTGCAATTTGGCTCAAATGGGGTAGGAACAGTTTACAATTAAATTGATTAAACCTCTTCAATATTTTTTCTACATAATGTGATTGAGTAAGGATATATCCATTATCATTTCGCTTGATTTGAATACCCAAAATGACATCTCGCTAGACCTAAGTCTTTCATGTCAAAATTAGAATTCAACATCTTCTTAGTTGAAATGATTATATCCTTATTAGTCCCAATTATCAACATATCATCAACATAGAGACATACTATGACACAAGAATTTTTCAATTCTTTGATGTAGACACATTTGTCACATTCATTAATTTTAAATCCATTTGCAAGCATAGTATGGTCAAATTTCTCATGCCATTGTTTTGGTGCTTGTTTAAGTCCATATAAAGACCTAACCAATTTGCAGACTTTATTTTCTTGACCTTGGACCACAAATCCTTCGGGTTGTTCCATATATATCTCTTCATCTAATTCTCCATTTAAAAATGCTGTTTTTACATCCATTTGATGTATTTCCATATTATAAATTGTGCAAAGAATTGAAATTAACATCCGAATAGATGTAATTCTAGAAACCGGAGAATATGTATCAAAATAATCCAACCCTTCTTTTTGTCGAAAACCTTTAGCTACTAAACGAGCTTTATATTTATCAATTGATCCATCGGCTTTCAATTTTCGTTTAAAAATCCATTTATAACCTATCGGCTTAATCCCGGAGGTAAATCAACCAATTCCCATGTGTGGTTAATTAAAATGGATTCTATTTCACTATTTATGGCTTCTTTCCATAAAATAGCCTCAAGAGAAGTCATAGCTTCTTTATATGTTTGTGGTTGGCTTTCACCAAGAAACTTATAAAATCTCGCCCAAAACTCTTTTGAACTCTAGATCTTTTCCCCTTCTTGGTTCTTCATCTAATGTTGGAACATTAGAAGTGGATGGTTCATCTCGAATTCTCTTGTTTGATGAACTTGATTTTTGTTCTTTATAAGGAAAAATTCCTTCAAAGAATTGCACATCCGCAGCATTCTATAATTGTATTAACATGGATATCATTAATCTTAATTTATTACCAAAAATCTATATGCAAAGACTATTGTTAGCAAACCCAATAAATACACAATCTATAGTTTTAGGCCCCAATTTTGTTCTCTTGGTGATAGGAACTTGTACCTTTGCTAAACAACCCCACACTTTTAAAATTTTAAAAATAGGAATTCGTCCTTTCCACAATTCATAAGGAGACTTATTTGTCTTCTTAATTGGGATTCTATTTAGGATATAATTTGTCTGTAAGTAGTGCCTCACCCCACATGTTATGTGGAAGTCCGTAACTATTTAGCATAGAATTTATCATGTCTTTAAAAGTTCTGTTTTTCCTCTCCGCTACACCATTCTCGTTGAGGTGTGTATGGTGCCGTAGTTTGATGTATAATTCCATGACTACTACAAAATTCAGCAAATTCAGAGGATTCATATTCTCCACCTCTATCCGTTCTTATTGCTTTAATTCTTTTATCTAATTGATTTTTTTCAACTTCACTCTATATGTCTTAAACATATCAAAAGCTTCATCTTTAGTTTTAATCAAATAGACATAGCAATATTTACTACAATCATCTATAAAAGTGATGTAGTAATTTTTTCCTCCTCTTGTAGGGGTTGATTTATAGTCACAAAGGTCACTATGTATTAATCCTAACAATTCATTTGACCTTCCTAGGACAAGCTTTAAAAGATTTCCTAGCAAACTTAGATTCAAGTGCAAGTTTGGCATTTGTGCTTCACATCAAAATTAAATTTAGGTAATAAACCGAGATTAATCATTCTACCGATAGACCTACTGTTTACATGGCCTAATCTAGCATGCCAAATATCATAAGAATCCACGATATAAATAGAAGCATTCACTTTATTCATAGCATTAGTAACCATTACATTCAGCTTTGAACATACCATCTACTAAGTACCCTCGTCCTATATAGTCGTAGCCTTACATAGCACAAACTTATCGATTCGAACACTAGTTTGAATCCCTTTTAGTAAGAAAGAGTACCGAGACTAGGTTCTTTCGTATTTCAGAACATAAAGTACATCAATCAAAGTAAGAGTTTTTCCGTAAGTAAATTTCAGCAAAGACTTTTCCTTTTCCTTTGACAGTTGAAGTAGATGAATTCCCCATGTAGAGTTTTTCATCATTAGTAATTTCTTCAAAGGTTGAAAACAGCGCCTTGTCGCCACAAATATGCCTAGTTGCCCCCGTGTCAATCCACCAACCTTTAACATTGTCAATCATATTGACTTCGTAAATAACAAAGAACCAAATCTTCTTCAATAGTTGTGACATTGGCCTCGATTCTTTTGAGAAGAATTTGCAAAGCAGGTTGATCTTTCCTAAGTGACGACATTCTTGAGCCTTATGGCCAGGTTTTCCACATACCCAACAATTACCTTTAACTTTCTTAAAGGGCTTGCCTTTAGGTGCAAAATTGTTAGAGTGTTTCACAGTAAAACTTCTTTGCTTTGTTCTTATGAAATCTGGATTTTGAAGCCTCTCCTTCAACCACATTTGCTTTTGCAAGAAAGGTAGGTACTTCAACTTTGTCTCCTTGCGATGATCTTCTTCAACTCTAAGCCTCGTAATCAAGTCCTCTATAGTCATCTCCTCCTTTTGTGCTTTAAATAGATCTTAAAATCTTTCCATGAAGGAGGTAACTTCTCAATAATTGCACCAACTTGAAAGTGTTCATTGATAGAACATCCTTCGCATGCAATTCATGAATTAGGACTTGGATTTCCTCTACTTGCTTAATGACAGCTTTGGAATCCACCATGAGATACTTCGTAAATTTACCAATTACGAATTTCTTCGCACCTAAGATCTTCAATTTTATATTTCTTCTCAAGATTATTCCATACTTCCTTTTGCAAAGTGTCATATGACGAATATATGTCATATAAATTATCATCCAAACAATTAAGGATGTAATTGCGACAAAGAAAGTCGAATTTCTCCAGCTTCTCAATGGACATAATAGTCTCCTTTGATATAGGATCCTCATCTCTGCCTTAGGTTCATCCTCTCTTACAATATGTGCAAGATTGAGGGTTGTCAAGTAGAACAAATAGCTTTTTGTTGCCACCTTTTAAAATCCACTCCCGTGAATTTTTCAGCTTTTCTTCATGCCTCTTGAAATCCACTCCCTTGGATTTCTCAGCCTTGTCTTCTCGATTTCTTAGAGTTGTTCAAACTCGATTGTCCCACCATTTTCGTAATTTCGAAATTCACAAAACAACACAAAATCTCGTAAATTTCGAAAATTTTCTGTCTTAGATTGTTGTCCCGAACAATAAATAATGATACTTATATATATGAATAAAGAAATTCTACAAATATTTAATAACAGTAATCAATCAATCAAAATAAATTTCTAACCTGAGGCTTGCATGTAAGCAATGTCCTAAGACGTAAATTTCCTTGAATTCGGTGATTGAATTTTCTTCAAAGATCTCGCCCCCAGATACAACCGATGCCTTTCGAACCAAAAATCACCAAGTTCAAAAGTCTCGCCAAACCGTGATTTTCCTTCTCTCTCAAAAAAACGAAATCCGAAAATTCTATGTTTTTTCAAAGTGTTTTAGTTCTACTTAAATAGAACTTGAGGCACCGGTTCAAACCAATGTGACTGCTCAAAATAACATATTTAACAAATACACTGCTCACAACAATACACACTGTTTACAAAAAATAATTACCAATAATTAATTTCGAAAATAAAAATAAAATAAAAACACCTGTTCACAAAATACATCTGCTCACAAAAATTAACTACCAATAATTAATTTCGAAAATAAAAAAATAAAATAAAACTTTATTTGATTTTTCAAGGCTTAACAAATCTAAGCCCAAAGCCCAAAGGCCCCAAGGCCCAAGGCCCTATCTTTGATTTTAAATATTATTATATATATATATATATTTACACCTATTACCCAATGGGTGCCAATTTGGACTCTATCCATTGGGTTTCTCTAAGCAAATCTTTAGAGTAGATGTTTGTATATAAAGAGTTTGTACTCTTTGAAGTGAGCAATGTGGGACTAAACATGTTTTCTATTCAAAATTTACTTGAAACATTTTTCAAGTTCCAACAATACCCCACATTTGAATAGAAAATATCATAGTACCCCACATTTTGCTCAAATTTGGTTTCTAAAAAAATTATAACAAAATTATAATGCACAAAAGAGAGAGAAGTCTCATGTCATGTTGTCGAAAAGTATCTCGAAAGACTTGAACTTACCATAGTAAAACATATTGGATTTACTTAGTGACGCAAAGTGGATATGGAGGATCTTGAACTGTTCACGTTTTGTAGTAAACCAAGACAATATGTATTACGCATGACACGATTATCAAAATTCAGTTTATACGTTTTTGTCCATTTTGGTCCTGGACATATCCTGGTTTCATGATAGATTTAGAGAATTTAGCCTCGTCTCGCTCTCATAAATGCGACCCACATTTACTATCATATAGGTGACAATTTTATTTGTCATTAAATGTTTAACATATCCTTGAACTTCTTCTCAACACGCTTTTATCTTAGGAATGAACGAATATGTGTTCTTCTCGCGAGTTTCATCTAACCAGCTTTGCCTATTGAACCTAGTACATGGGATCTCCAATCACCTAGGTTAGGTTTCCACCAGACTTAACTCATTTATAGGCTTTAAACCCATTCCCCTCGATAACAATACAACTTGATTTCTTGGTAAGCCCTTTGTCATAGGATCGCAATATTCTCCTTTGACTTTACATAATCTATACTAATTACTCCACTTGAAAGTAATTGTCTTATAGTATTATGTCGGCGCTTTATATGTCTTGACTTACCATTGTATACATTATTCTTAGCATTAGCTTGTGCTGCCATACAATCACAATGTATACATATTGTCCGGGTAATCGGTTTTGGCTTAATGGAATATCTTCTAGAAAGTTTCTTAGCCATTCTCGCTTCCTCACAGCCTTTATCTAAGGCTACAAATTCGATTCCATTGTCGAACGTGCTATACACGTTTGCTTAGTTGATTTCCAGAAATCGCAGCTCCTCCCAATGTAAAAATATATCCACCGGTTGACTTTGTTTCAAGATTATCGTAAATCCAATTGGCATCACTATACCCTTCAAGTACCGGTGGATATTTTGTATAATGCAATCCATATTCTAAAGTATGTTTTAAATACCTTAGTATTCGTATCAATGCTTCCCAATGATCATTATTTGGATTGCTTGTATATCTACTAAGTCTGCTCACCGCATAAGCAATGTCCGGTCTTGTAGAGTTCATCAAATACATCAAACTTCCAATTATTTGGGAATACTCTAATTGAGAAATTGCACTATCAAGATTTTTCTTAAGTTTGCAATTTGGCTCAAATGGGGTAGGAACAGTTTACAATTAAATTGATTAAACCTCTTCAATATTTTTTCTACATAATGTGATTGAGTAAGGATATATCCATTATCATTTCGCTTGATTTGAATACCCAAAATGACATCTCGCTAGACCTAAGTCTTTCATGTCAAAATTAGAATTCAACATCTTCTTAGTTGAAATGATTATATCCTTATTAGTCCCAATTATCAACATATCATCAACATAGAGACATACTATGACACAAGAATTTTTCAATTCTTTGATGTAGACACATTTGTCACATTCATTAATTTTAAATCCATTTGCAAGCATAGTATGGTCAAATTTCTCATGCCATTGTTTTGGTGCTTGTTTAAGTCCATATAAAGACCTAACCAATTTGCAGACTTTATTTTCTTGACCTTGGACCACAAATCCTTCGGGTTGTTCCATATATATCTCTTCATCTAATTCTCCATTTAAAAATGCTGTTTTTACATCCATTTGATGTATTTCCATATTATAAATTGCAAAGAATTGAAATTAACATCCGAATAGATGTAATTCTAGAAACCTGGAGAATATGTATCAAAATAATCCAACCCTTCTTTTTTTGTCGAAAACCTTTAGCTACTAAACGAGCTTTATATTTATCAATTGATCCATCGGCTTTCAATTTTCGTTTAAAAATCCATTTATAACCTATCGGCTTAATCCCGGAGGTAAATCAACCAATTCCCATGTGTGGTTAATTAAAATGGATTCTATTTCACTATTTATGGCTTCTTTCCATAAAATAGCCTCAAGAGAAGTCATAGCTTCTTTATATGTTTGTGGTTGGCCACCAAGAAACTTATAAAATCGCCCAAAACTCTTTTGAACTCTAGATCTTTTCCCCTTCTTGGTTCTTCATCTAATGTTGGAACATTAGAAGTGGATGGTTCATCTCGAATTCTCTTGTTTGATGAACTTGATTTTTGTTCTTTATAAGGAAAAATTCCTTCAAAGAATTGCACATCCGCAGATTCTATAATTGTATTAACATGGATATCATTAATCTTTAATTTATTACCAAAAATCTATATGCAAAGACTATTGTTAGCAAACCCAATAAATACACAATCTATAGTTTTAGGCCCCAATTTTGTTCTCTTGGTGATAGGAACTTGTACCTTTGCTAAACAACCCCACACTTTTAAAATTTTAAAAATAGGAATTCGTCCTTTCCACAATTCATAAGGAGACTTATTTGTCTTCTTAATTGGGATTCTATTTAGGATATAATTTGTCTGTAAGTAGTGCCTCACCCCACATGTTATGTGGAAGTCCGTAACTATTTAGCATAGAATTTATCATGTCTTTAAAAGTTCTGTTTTTCCTCTCCGCTACACCATTCTCGTTGAGGTGTGTATGGTGCCGTAGTTTGATGTATAATTCCATGACTACTACAAAATTCAGCAAATTCAGAGGATTCATATTCTCCACCTCTATCCGTTCTTATTGCTTTAATTCTTTTATCTAATTGATTTTCAACTTCATTTCTATATGTCTTAAACATATCAAAAGCTTCATCTTTAGTTTTAATCAAATAGACATAGCAATATTTACTACAATCATCTATAAAAGTGATGTAGTAATTTTTTCCTCCTCTTGTAGGGGTTGATTTATAGTCACAAAGGTCACTATGTATTAATCCTAACAATTCATTTGACCTTCCTAGGACAGCTTTTAAAAGATTTCCTAGCAAACTTAGATTCAAGTGCAAGTTTGGCATTTGTGCTTCACATCAAAATTAAATTTAGGTAATAAACCGAGATTAATCATTCTACCGATAGACCTACTGTTTACATGGCCTAATCTAGCATGCCAAATATCATAAGAATCCACGATATAAATAGAAGCATTCACTTTATTCATAGCATTAGTAACCATTACATTCAGCTTTGAACATACCATCTACTAAGTACCCTCGTCCTATATAGTCTCGTAGCCTTACATAGCACAAACTTATCGATTCGAACACTAGTTTGAATCCCCTTTTAGTAAGAAGAGTACCAGAGACTAGGTTCTTTCGTATTTCAGAACATAAAGTACATCAATCAAAGTAAGAGTTTTTCCGTAGTAAATTTCAAAGAAAGACTTTTCCTTTTCCTTTGACAGTTGAAGTAGATGAATTCCCCATGTAGAGTTTTTCATCATTAGTAATTTCTTCAAAGGTTGAAAACAGCGCCTTGTCGCCACAAATATGCCTAGTTGCCCCGTGTCAATCCACCAACCTTTAACATTGTCAATCATATTGACTTCGTAAATAACAAGAACCAAATCTTCTTCAATAGTTGTGACATTGGCCTGATTCTTTTGAGAAGAATTTGCAGCAGGTTGATCTTTCCTAAGTGACGACATTCTTGAGCCTTATGGCCAGGTTTTCCACATACCCAACAATTACCTTTAACTTTCTTAAAGGGCTTGCCTTTAGGTGCAAAATTGTTAGAGTGTTTCACGTAAAACTTCTTTGCTTTGTTCTTATGAAATCTGGATTTTGAAGCCTCTCCTTCAACCACATTTGCTTTTGCAAGAAAGGTAGGTACTTCAACTTTGTCTCCCTTGCGATGATCTTCTTCAACTCTAAGCCTCGTAATCAAGTCCTCTATAGTCATCTCCTCCTTTTGTGCTTTAAATAGATCTTAAAATCTTTCCATGAAGGAGGTAACTTCTCAATAATTGCACCAACTTGAAAGTGTTCATTGATAGAACATCCTTCGCATGCAATTCATGAATTAGGACTTGGATTTCCTCTACTTGCTTAATGACAGCTTTGGAATCCACCATGAGATACTTCGTAAATTTACCAATTACGAATTTCTTCGCACCTAAGATCTTCAATTTTATATTTCTTCTCAAGATTATTCCATACTTCCTTTGCAGTGTCATATGACGAATATATGTCATATAAATTATCATCCAAACAATTAAGGATGTAATTGCGACAAAGAAAGTCGAATTTCTCCAGCTTCTCAATGGACATAATAGTCTCCTTTGATATAGGATCCTCATCTGTCTTAGGTTCATCCTCTCTTACAATATGTGCAAGATTGAGGGTTGTCAAGTAGAACAAATAGCTTTTTGTTGCCACCTTTTAAAATCCACTCCCGTGAATTTTTCAGCTTTTCTTCATGCCTCTTGAAATCCACTCCCTGGATTTCTCGCCTTGTCTTCTCGATTTCTTAGAGTTGTTCAAACTCGATTGTCCCACCATTTTCGTAATTTCGAAATTCACAAAACAACACAAAATCTCGTAAATTTTCGAAAATTTTCTCGTCTTAGATTGTTGTCCGAACAATAAATAATGATACTTATATATATGAATAAAGAAATTCTACAAATATTTAATAACGTAATCAATCAAAATAAATTTCTAACCTGAGGCTTACATGTAAGCAATGTCCTAAGACGTAAATTTCCTTGAATTCGGTGATTGAATTTTCTTCAAAGATCTCGCCCCAGATACAACCGGATGCCCTTTCGAACCAAAAATCACCAAGTTCAAAAGTCTCGCCAAACCGTGATTTTCCTTCTCTCTCGCAAAAAACGAAATCCGAAAATTCTATGTTTTCCAAAGTTGTTTTAGTTCTACTTAAATAGAACTTGAGGCACCGGTTCAAACCAATGTGACTGTTCAAAATAACATATTTAACAAGCCACACTGCTCACAACAACACACTGTTTACAAAAAATAATTACCAATAATTAATTTCGAAAATAAAAATAAAATAAAACACCTGTTCACAACAAATACATCTGCTCACAAAAATTAACTACCAATAATTAATTTCGAAAATAAAAAAATAAAATAAAACTTTATTTGATTTTTCAAGGCTTAACAAATCTAAGCCCAAAGCCCAAAGGCCCCAAGGCCCAAGGCCCTATCTATCTTTGATTTTAAATATTATTATATATATATATATATTTACACCTATTACCCAATGGGTGCCAATTTGGACTCTATCCATTGGGTTTCTCTAAAGCAAATCTTTAGAGTAGATGTTTGTATATAAAGAGTTTGTACTCTTTGAAGTGAGCAATGTGGGACTAAACATGTTTTCTATTCAAAATTTACTTGAAACATTTTTCAAGTTCCAACAATACCCCACATTTGAATAGAAAATATCATAGTACCCCACATTTCTGTTCAAATTTGGTTTCTAAAAAAATTATAACAAAATTATAATGCACAAAAAGAGAGAAGTCTCATGTCATGTTGTCAGAAAGTATCTCGAAAGACTTGAACTTACCATAGTAAAACATATTGGATTTACTTAGTGACGCAGTTGGATATGGAGGATCTTGAACTGTTCACGTTTTGTAGTAAACCAAGACAATATGTATTACGCATGACACGATTATCAAAATTCAGTTTATACGTTTTTGTCCATTTTGGTCCTGGACATATCCCGGTTTCATGATAGATTTAGAGAATTTAGCCTGTCTCGTTCTCATAAATGCGACCCACATTTACTATCATATAGGTGACAATTTTATTTGTCATTAAATGTTTAACATATCCTTGAACTTCTTCTGAACACAGTTTTTATCTTAGGAATGAACGAATATGTGTTCTTCTCGCGAGTTTCATCTAACCAGTTTGCCTATTGAACCTAGTACATGGGATCTCCAATCACCTAGGTTAGGTTTCCACCAGACTTAACTCATTTATAGGCTTTAAACCCATTCCCTCGATAACAATACAACTTGATTTCTTGGTAAGCCCTTTGTCATAGGATCTCGCAATATTCTCCTTTGACTTTACATAATCTATACTAATTACTCCACTTGAAAGTAATTGTCTTATAGTATTATGTCGGCGCCTTATATGTCTTGACTTACCATTGTATACATTATTCTTAGCATTAGCTTGTGCTGCCATACAATCACAATGTATACATATTGTGCCGGCATCGGTTTTCGCTTTAATGGAATATCTTCTAGAAAGTTTCTTAGCCATTCTGCTTCCTCAGCAGCTTTATCTAAGGCTACAAATTCTGATTCCATTGTCGAACGTGCTATACACGTTTGCTTAGTTGATTTCCAGAAAATCGCAGCTCCTCCCAATGTAAAAATATATCCACGGTTGACTTTGTTTCAAGATTATCGTAAATCCAATTGGCATCACTATACCCTTCAAGTACCGGTGGATATTTTGTATAATGCAATCCATATTCTAAAGTATGTTTTAAATACCTTAGTATTCGTATCAATGCTTCCCAATGATCATTATTTGGATTGCTTGTATATCTACTAAGTCTGCTCACCGCATAAGCAATGTCCGGTCTTGTAGAGTTCATCAAATACATCAAACTTCCAATTATTTGGGAATACTCTAATTGAGAAATTGCACTATCAAGTATTTTTCTTAAGTTTGCAATTTGGCTCAATGGGGTAGGAACAGTTTACAATTAAATTGATTAAACCTCTTCAATATTTTTTCTACATAATGTGATTGAGTAAGGATATATCCATTATCATTTCGTTTGATTTGAATACCCAAAATGACATCTCGCTAGACCTAAGTCTTTCATGTCAAAATTAGAATTCAACATCTTCTTAGTTGAAATGATTATATCCTTATTAGTCCCAATTATCAACATATCATCAACATAGAGACATACTATGACACAAGAATTTTTCAATTCTTTGATGTAGACACATTTGTCACATTCATTAATTTTAAATCCATTTGCAAGCATAGTATGGTCAAATTTCTCATGCCATTGTTTTGGTGCTTGTTTAAGTCCATATAAAGACCTAACCAATTTGCAGACTTTATTTTCTTGACCTTGGACCACAAATCCTTCGGGTTGTTCCATATATATCTCTTCATCTAATTCTCCATTTAAAAATGCTGTTTTTACATCCATTTGATGTATTTCCATATTATAAATTGCAACAATTGAAATTAACATCCGAATAGATGTAATTCTAGAAACTGGAGAATATGTATCAAAATAATCCAACCCTTCTTTTTGTCGAAAACCTTTAGCTACTAAACGAGCTTTATATTTATCAATTGATCCATCGGCTTTCAATTTTCGTTTAAAAATCCATTTATAACCTATCGGTTTAATCCCGGAGGTAAATCAACCAATTCCCATGTGTGGTTAATTAAAATGGATTCTATTTCACTATTTATGGCTTCTTTCCATAAAATAGCCTCAAAGTAGAAGTCATAGCTTCTTTATATGTTTGTGGTTCAGTTTTCACCAAGAAACTTATAAAATCTGGCCCAAAACTCTTTTGAACTCTAGATCTTTTCCCCTTCTTGGTTCTTCATCTAATGTTGGAACATTAGAAGTGGATGGTTCATCTCGAATTCTCTTGTTTGATGAACTTGATTTTTGTTCTTTATAAGGAAAAATTCCTTCAAAGAATTGCACATCCGTTGATTCTATAATTGTATTAACATGGATATCATTAATCTTAATTTATTACCAAAAATCTATATGCAAAAGACTATTGTTAGCAAACCCAATAAATACACAATCTATAGTTTTAGGCCCCAATTTTGTTCTCTTGGTGATAGGAACTTGTACCTTTGCTAAACAACCCCACACTTTTAAAATTTTAAAAATAGGAATTCGTCCTTTCCACAATTCATAAGGAGACTTATTTGTCTTCTTAATTGGGATTCTATTTAGGATATAATTTGTCGTAAGTAGTGCCTCACCCCACATGTTATGTGGAAGTCCGTAACTATTTAGCATAGAATTTATCATGTCTTTAAAAGTTCTGTTTTTCCTCTCCGCTACACCATTCTCGTTGAGGTGTGTATGGTGCCGTAGTTTGATGTATAATTCCATGACTACTACAAAATTCAGCAAATTCAGAGGATTCATATTCTCCACCTCTATCCGTTCTTATTGCTTTAATTCTTTTATCTAATTGATTTTCAACTTCAGCTCTATATGTCTTAAACATATCAAAAGCTTCATCTTTAGTTTTAATCAAATAGACATAGCAATATTTACTACAATCATCTATAAAAGTGATGTAGTAATTTTTTCCTCCTCTTGTAGGGGTTGATTTATAGTCACAAAGGTCACTATGTATTAATCCTAACAATTCATTTGACCTTCCTAGGACAGCTTTAAAAGATTTCCTAGCAAACTTAGATTCAAGTGCAAGTTTGGCATTTGTGCTTCACATCAAAATTAAATTTAGGTAATAAACCGAGATTAATCATTCTACCGATAGACCTACCGTTTACATGGCCTAATCTAGCATGCCAAATATCATAAGAATCCACGATATAAATAGAAGCATTCACTTTATTCATAGCATTAGTAACCATTACATTCAGCTTTGAACATACCATCTACTAAGTACCCTCGTCCTATATAGTCTCGTAGCCTTACATAGCACAAACTTATCGATTCGAACACTAGTTTGAATCCCCTTTTAGTAAGAAGAGTACCAGAGACTAGGTTCTTTCGTATTTCAGAACATAAAGTACATCAATCAAAGTAAGAGTTTTTCCGTAAGTAAATTTCAAGAAGACTTTTCCTTTTCCTTTGACAGTTGAAGTAGATGAATTCCCCATGTAGAGTTTTTCATCATTAGTAATTTCTTCAAAGGTTGAAAACAGCGCCTTGTCGCCACAAATATGCCTAGTTGCCCCCGTGTCAATCCACCAACCTTTAACATTGTCAATCATATTGACTTCGTAAATAACAAAGAACCAAATCTTCTTCAATAGTTGTGACATTGGCCTGATTCTTTTGAGAAGAATTTGCAAAGCAGTTGATCTTTCCTAAGTGACGACATTCTTGAGCCTTATGGCCAGGTTTTCCACATACCCAACAATTACCTTTAACTTTCTTAAAGGGCTTGCCTTTAGGTGCAAAATTGTTAGAGTGTTTCACGTAAAACTTCTTTGCTTTGTTCTTATGAAATCTGGATTTTGAAGCCTCTCCTTCAACCACATTTGCTTTTGCAAAGAAAGGTAGGTACTTCAACTTTGTCTCCTTGCGATGATCTTCTTCAACTCTAAGCCTCGTAATCAAGTCCTCTATAGTCATCTCCTCCTTTTGTGCTTTAAATAGATCTTAAAATCTTTCCATGAAGGAGGTAACTTCTCAATAATTGCACCAACTTGAAAGTGTTCATTGATAGAACATCCTTCGCATGCAATTCATGAATTAGGACTTGGATTTCCTCTACTTGCTTAATGACAGCTTTTGGAATCCACCATGAGATACTTCGTAAATTTACCAATTACGAATTTCTTCGCACTAAGCATCTTCAATTTTATATTTCTTCTCAAGATTATTCCATACTTCCTTTGCAGTAAAGTGTCATATGACGAATATATGTCATATAAATTATCATCCAAACAATTAAGGATGTAATTGCGACAAAGAAAGTCGAATTTCTCCAGTTCTCAATGGACATAACAGCTCTCCTTTGATATAGGATCCTCATCTGTCTTAGGTTCATCCTCTCTTACAATATGTGCAAGATTGAGGGTTGTCAAGTAGAACAAATAGCTTTTTGTTGCCACCTTTTAAAATCCACTCCCGTGAATTTTTCAGCTTTTCTTCATGCCTCTTGAAATCCACTCCCTGGATTTCTCGGCCTTGTCTTCTCGATTTCTTAGAGTTGTTCAAACTCGATTGTCCCACCATTTTCGTAATTTCGAAATTCACAAAACAACACAAAATCTCGAAATTTCGAAAATTTTCTGTCTTAGATTGTTGTCCGAACAATAAATAATGATACTTATATATATGAATAAAGAAATTCTACAAATATTTAATAATGTAATCAATCAAAATAAATTTCTAACCTAGGAGGCTTGCACATAAGCAATGTCCTAAGACAGAAATTTCCTTGAATTCGGTGATTGAATTTTCTTCAAAGATCTCGCCTCAGATACAACCGGATGCCCTTTCGAACCAAAAATCACCAAGTTCAAAAGTCTCGCCAAACCGTGATTTTCCTCTCTCTCAAGTAAAAAACGAAATCCGAAAATTCTATGTTTTTCCAAAGTGTTTTAGTTCTACTTAAATAGAACTTGAGGCAATCGGTTCAAACCAATGTGACTGTTCAAAATAACATATTTAACAAGCCACACTGCTCACAACAAATACACTGTTTACAAAAAATAATTACCAATAATTAATTTCGAAAATAAAAATAAAATAAAACACTGCTCACAACAAATACATCTGTTCACAAAAATTAACTACCAATAATTAATTTCGAAAATAAAAAAATAAAATAAAACTTTATTTGATTTTTCAAGGCTTAACAAATCTAAGCCCAAAGCCCAAAGGCCCCAAGGCCCAAGGCCCTATCTTTGATTTTAAATATTATTATATATATATATATATTTACACCTATTACCCAATGGGTGCCAATTTGGACTCTATCCATTGGGTTTCTCTAAAGCAAATCTTTAGAGTAGATGTTTGTATATAAAGAGTTTGTACTCTTTGAAGTGAGCAATGTGGGACTAAACATGTTTTCTATTCAAAATTTACTTGAAACATTTTTCAAGTTCCAACAATACCCCACATTTGAATAGAAAATATCATAGTACCCCACATTTGTTCAAATTTGGTTTCTAAAAAAATTATAACAAAATTATAATGCACAAAAGAGAGAGAAGTCTCATGTCATGTTGTCAGAAAGTATCTCGAAAGACTTGAACTTACCATAGTAAAACATATTGGATTTACTTAGTGACGCAAGTGGATATGGAGGATCTTGAACTGTTCACGTTTTGTAGTAAACCAAGACAATATGTATTACGCATGACACGATTATCAAAATTCAGTTTATACGTTTTTGTCCATTTTGGTCCTGGACATATCCCGGTTTCATGATAGATTTAGAGAATTTAGCCTGTCTCGTTCTCATAAATGCGACCCACATTTACTATCATATAGGTGACAATTTTATTTGTCATTAAATGTTTAACATATCCTTGAACTTCTTCGAACACGCTTTTATCTTAGGAATGAACGAATATGTGTTCTTCTCGCGAGTTTCATCTAACCAGTTTGCCTATTGAACCTAGTACATGGGATCTCCAATCACCTAGGTTAGGTTTCCACCAGACTTAACTCATTTATAGGCTTTAAACCCATTCCCCTCGATAACAATACAACTTGATTTCTTGGTAAGCCCTTTGTCATAGGATCTCGCAATATTCTCCTTTGACTTTACATAATCTATACTAATTACTCCACTTGAAAGTAATTGTCTTATAGTATTATGTCGGCGCCTTATATGTCTTGACTTACCATTGTATACATTATTCTTAGCATTAGCTTGTGCTGCCATACAATCACAATGTATACATATTGCTGGCACTGGTTTTGGTCGGAATGGAATATCTTCTAGAAAGTTTCTTAGCCATTCTCGCTTCCTCACAGCTTTATCTAAGGCTACAAATTTCGATTCCATTGTCGAACGTGCTATACACGTTTGCTTAGTTGATTTCCAGAAATCGCAGCTCCTCCCAATGTAAAAATATATCCACGGTTGACTTTGTTTCAAGATTATCGTAAATCCAATTGGCATCACTATACCCTTCAAGTACCGGTGGATATTTTGTATAATGCAATCCATATTCTAAAGTATGTTTTAAATACCTTAGTATTCGTATCAATGCTTCCCAATGATCATTATTTGGATTGCTTGTATATCTACTAAGTCCTGCTCACCGCATAAGCAATGTCCGGTCTTGTAGAGTTCATCAAATACATCAAACTTCCAATTATTTGGGAATACTCTAATTGAGAAATTGCACTATCGATTTTTCTTAAGTTTGCAATTTGGCTCAAATGGGGTAGGAACAGTTTACAATTAAATTGATTAAACCTCTTCAATATTTTTTCTACATAATGTGATTGAGTAAGGATATATCCATTATCATTTCGTTTGATTTGAATACCCAAAATGACATCTCGCTAGACCTAAGTCTTTCATGTCAAAATTAGAATTCAACATCTTCTTAGTTGAAATGATTATATCCTTATTAGTCCCAATTATCAACATATCATCAACATAGAGACATACTATGACACAAGAATTTTTCAATTCTTTGATGTAGACACATTTGTCACATTCATTAATTTTAAATCCATTTGCAAGCATAGTATGGTCAAATTTCTCATGCCATTGTTTTGGTGCTTGTTTAAGTCCATATAAAGACCTAACCAATTTGCAGACTTTATTTTCTTGACCTTGGACCACAAATCCTTCGGGTTGTTCCATATATATCTCTTCATCTAATTCTCCATTTAAAAATGCTGTTTTTACATCCATTTGATGTATTTCCATATTATAAATTGCAAAGCAATTGAAATTAACATCCGAATAGATGTAATTCTAGAAACTGGAGAATATGTATCAAAATAATCCAACCCTTCTTTTTTGTCGAAAACCTTTAGCTACTAAACGAGCTTTATATTTATCAATTGATCCATCGGCTTTCAATTTTCGTTTAAAAATCCATTTATAACCTATCGGTTTAATCCCGGGAGGTAAATCAACCAATTCCCATGTGTGGTTAATTAAAATGGATTCTATTTCACTATTTATGGCTTCTTTCCATAAAATAGCCTCAAGTAGAAGTCATAGCTTCTTTATATGTTTGTGGTTCGGCTTTCATCAAGAAACTTATAAAATCCGCCCAAAACTCTTTTGAACTCTAGATCTTTTCCCCTTCTTGGTTCTTCATCTAATGTTGGAACATTAGAAGTGGATGGTTCATCTCGAATTCTCTTGTTTGATGAACTTGATTTTTGTTCTTTATAAGGAAAAATTCCTTCAAAGAATTGCACATCCGCAGATTCTATAATTGTATTAACATGGATATCATTAATCTTTAATTTATTACCAAAAATCTATATGCAAAGCACTATTGTTAGCAAACCCAATAAATACACAATCTATAGTTTTAGGCCCCAATTTTGTTCTCTTGGTGATAGGAACTTGTACCTTTGCTAAACAACCCCACACTTTTAAAATTTTAAAAATAGGAATTCGTCCTTTCCACAATTCATAAGGAGACTTATTTGTCTTCTTAATTGGGATTCTATTTAGGATATAATTTGTCGTAAGTAGTGCCTCACCCCACATGTTATGTGGAAGTCCGTAACTATTTAGCATAGAATTTATCATGTCTTTAAAAGTTCTGTTTTTCCTCTCCGCTACACCATTCGTTGAGGTGTGTATGGTGCCGTAGTTTGATGTATAATTCCATGACTACTACAAAATTCAGCAAATTCAGAGGATTCATATTCTCCACCTCTATCCGTTCTTATTGCTTTAATTCTTTTATCTAATTGATTTTCAACTTCAGCTCTATATGTCTTAAACATATCAAAAGCTTCATCTTTAGTTTTAATCAAATAGACATAGCAATATTTACTACAATCATCTATAAAAGTGATGTAGTAATTTTTTCCTCCTCTTGTAGGGGTTGATTTATAGTCACAAAGGTCACTATGTATTAATCCTAACAATTCATTTGACCTTCCTAGGACAGTTTTAAAAGATTTCCTAGCAAACTTAGATTCAGTGCAAGTTTGGCATTTGTGCTTCACATCAAAATTAAATTTAGGTAATAAACTGAGATTAATCATTCTACTGATAGACCTACTGTTTACATGGCCTAATCTAGCATGCCAAATATCATAAGAATCCACGATATAAATAGAAGCATTCACTTTATTCATAGCATTAGTAACCATTACATTCAGTTTGAACATACCATCTACTAAGTACCTCGTCCTATATAGTCTCGTAGCCTTACATAGCACAAACTTATCAGATTCGAACACTAGTTTGAATCCCCTTTTAGTAAGAAGAGTACCAGAGACTAGGTTCTTTCGTATTTCAGGAACATAAAGTACATCAATCAAAGTAAGAGTTTTTCCAGAAGTAAATTTCAAGAAGACTTTTCCTTTTCCTTTGACAAAGTTGAAGTAGATGAATTCCCCATGTAGAGTTTTTCATCATTAGTAATTTCTTCAAAGGTTGAAAACAAACTACTTGTCGCCACAAATATGCCTAGTTGCCCCTGTGTCAATCCACCAACCTTTAACATTGTCAATCATATTGACTTCAGAAATAACAGCAACCAAATCTTCTTCAATAGTTGTGACATTGGCCTGATTCTTTTGAGAAGAATTTGCAGCAGGTTGATCTTTCCGGTGACGACATTCTTGAGCCTTATGGCCAGGTTTTCCACATACCCAACAATTACCTTTAACTTTCTTAAAGGGCTTGCCTTTAGGTGCAAAATTGTTAGAGTGTTTCACAGAAAACTTCTTTGCTTTGTTCTTATGAAATCTGGATTTTGAAGCCTCTCCTTCAACCACATTTGCTTTTGCAGTAAAGGTAGGTACTTCAACTTTGTCTCCCTTGCGATGATCTTCTTCAACTCTAAGCCTCAGAATCAAGTCCTCTATAGTCATCTCCCTCCTTTTGTGCTTTAAATAGATCTTAAAATCTTTCCATGAAGGAGGTAACTTCTCAATAATTGCACCAACTTGAAAGTGTTCATTGATAGAACATCCTTCTGCATGCAATTCATGAATTAGGACTTGGATTTCCTCTACTTGCTTAATGACAGTTTTGGAATCCACCATGAGATACTTCATAAATTTACCAATTACGAATTTCTTCGCACCCAAGCATCTTCAATTTTATATTTCTTCTCAAGATTATTCCATACTTCCTTGCAGTGTCATATGACGAATATATGTCATATAAATTATCATCCAAACAATTAAGGATGTAATTGCGACAAAGAAAGTCAGAATTTCTCCAGTTCTCAATGGACATAACAGTCTCCTTTGATATAGGATCCTCATCTGTCTTAGGTTCATCCTCTCTTACAATATGTGCAAGATTGAGGGTTGTCAAGTAGAACAGCAGTTTTTGTTGCCACCTTTTAAAATCCACTCCCGTGAATTTTTCAGCTTTTCTTCATGCCTCTTGAAATCCACTCCCTTGGATTTCTCGGCCTTGTCTTTCGATTTCTTAGAGTTGTTCAAACTCGATTGTCCCACCATTTTCGAATTTCGAAATTCACAAAACAACACAAAATCTCGAAATTTCGAAAATTTTTCTGTCTTAGATTGTTGTCCTAGGAACAATAAATAATGATACTTATATATATGAATAAAGAAATTCTACAAATATTTAATAACAGAATCAATCAAAATAAATTTCTTAGGAGGCTTGCATGAAGCAATGTCCTAAGACAGAAATTTCCTTGAATTCGGTGATTGAATTTTCTTCAAAGATCTCGCCCCAGGATACAACCGATGCCCTTTCGAACCAAAAATCACCAAGTTCAAAAGTCTCGCCAAACCGTGATTTTCCTTCTCTCTCAAGTAAAAAACGAAATCCGAAAATTCTATGTTTTTCCAAAGTGTTTTAGTTCTACTTAAATAGAACTTGAGGCAATCGGTTCAAACCAATGTGACTGTTCAAAATAACATATTTAACAAGCCACACTGCTCACAACAAATACACTGTTTACAAAAAATAATTACCAATAATTAATTTCGAAAATAAAAAATAAAATAAAACACCTGTTCCAACAAATACATCTGCTCACAAAAATTAACTACCAATAATTAATTTCGAAAATAAAAAAATAAAATAAAACTTTATTTGATTTTTCAAGGCTTAACAAATCTAAGCCCAAAGCCCAAAGGCCCCAAGGCCCAAGGCCCTATCTTTGATTTTAAATATTATTATATATATATATATATTTACACCTATTACCCAATGGGTGCCAATTTGGACTCTATCCATTGGGTTTCTCTAAAGCAAATCTTTAGAGTAGATGTTTGTATATAAAGAGTTTGTACTCTTTGAAGTGAGCAATGTGGGACTAAACATGTTTTCTATTCAAAATTTACTTGAAACATTTTTCAAGTTCCAACAATACCCCACATTTGAATAGAAAATATCATAGTACCCCACATTTCTGTTCAAATTTGGTTTCTAAAAAAATTATAACAAAATTATAATGCACAAAAGAGAGAGAAGTCTCATGTCATGTTGTCGGAAAAGTATCTCGAAAGACTTGAACTTACCATAGTAAAACATATTGGATTTACTTAGTGACGCAAGTGGATATGGAGGATCTTGAACTGTTCACGTTTTGTAGTAAACCAAGACAATATGTATTACGCATGACACGATTATCAAAATTCAGTTTATACGTTTTTGTCCATTTTGGTCCTGGACATATCCTGGTTTCATGATAGATTTAGAGAATTTAGCCTGTCTCGTTCTCATAAATGCGACCCACATTTACTATCATATAGGTGACAATTTTATTTGTCATTAAATGTTTAACATATCCTTGAACTTTCTCAACACGCTTTTATCTTAGGAATGAACGAATATGTGTTCTTCTCATGAGTTTCATCTAACCAGTTTGCCTATTGAACCTAGTACATGGGATCTCCAATCACCTAGGTTAGGTTTCCACCAGACTTAACTCATTTATAGGCTTTAAACCCATTCCCTCGATAACAATACAACTTGATTTCTTGGTAAGCCCTTTGTCATAGGATCGCAATATTCTCCTTTGACTTTACATAATCTATACTAATTACTCCACTTGAAAGTAATTGTCTTATAGTATTATGTCGGCGCCTTATATGTCTTGACTTACCATTGTATACATTATTCTTAGCATTAGCTTGTGCTGCCATACAATCACAATGTATACATATTGCTGGCACTGGTTTTGGCCAGAATGGAATATCTTCTAGAAAGTTTCGTAGCCATTCTGCTTCCAGCAGCTTTATCTAAGGCTACAAATTCTGATTCCATTGTCGAACGTGCTATACACGTTTGCTTAGTTGATTTCCAGGAAATCGCAGCTCCTCCCAATGTAAAAATATATCCACTGGTTGACTTTGTTTCAGTATTATCATAAATCCAATTGGCATCACTATACCCTTCAAGTACCGGTGGATATTTTGTATAATGCAATCCATATTCTAAAGTATGTTTTAAATACCTTAGTATTCGTATCAATGCTTCCCAATGATCATTATTTGGATTGCTTGTATATCTACTAAGTCCTGCTCACCGCATAAGCAATGTCCGGTCTTGTAGAGTTCATCAAATACATCAAACTTCCAATTATTTGGGAATACTCTAATTGAGAAATTGCACTATCAAGTATTTTTCTTAAGTTTGCAATTTGGCTCAAATGGGGTAGGAACAGTTTACAATTAAATTGATTAAACCTCTTCAATATTTTTTCTACATAATGTGATTGAGTAAGGATATATCCATTATCATTTCGTTTGATTTGAATACCCAAAATGACATCTCGCTAGACCTAAGTCTTTCATGTCAAAATTAGAATTCAACATCTTCTTAGTTGAAATGATTATATCCTTATTAGTCCCAATTATCAACATATCATCAACATAGAGACATACTATGACACAAGAATTTTTCAATTCTTTGATGTAGACACATTTGTCACATTCATTAATTTTAAATCCATTTGCAAGCATAGTATGGTCAAATTTCTCATGCCATTGTTTTGGTGCTTTGTTTAAGTCCATATAAAGACCTAACCAATTTGAGACTTTATTTTCTTGACCTTGGACCACAAATCCTTCGGGTTGTTCCATATATATCTCTTCATCTAATTCTCCATTTAAAAATGCTGTTTTTACATCCATTTGATGTATTTCCATATTATAAATTAAAGCAATTGAAATTAACATCCGAATAGATGTAATTCTAGAAACTGGAGAATATGTATCAAAATAATCCAACCCTTCTTTTTGTCGAAAACCTTTAGCTACTAAACGAGCTTTATATTTATCAATTGATCCATCGGCTTTCAATTTTCGTTTAAAAATCCATTTATAACCTATCGGTTTAATCTAGGGGAGGTAAATCAACCAATTCCCATGTGTGGTTAATTAAAATGGATTCTATTTCACTATTTATGGCTTCTTTCCATAAAATAGCCTCAGTAGAAGTCATAGCTTCTTTATATGTTTGTGGTTCGGTTTCAGTCAAGAAACTTATAAAATCTGGCCCAAAACTCTTTTGAACTCTAGATCTTTTCCCCCTTCTTGGTTCTTCATCTAATGTTGGAACATTAGAAGTGGATGGTTCATCTCGAATTCTCTTGTTTGATGAACTTGATTTTTGTTCTTTATAAGGAAAAATTCCTTCAAAGAATTGCACATCCGCAGATTCTATAATTGTATTAACATGGATATCATTAATCTCAGAATTTATTACCAAAAATCTATATGCAGCACTATTGTTAGCAAACCCAATAAATACACAATCTATAGTTTTAGGCCCCAATTTTGTTCTCTTGGTGATAGGAACTTGTACCTTTGCTAAACAACCCCACACTTTTAAAATTTTAAAAATAGGAATTCGTCCTTTCCACAATTCATAAGGAGACTTATTTGTCTTCTTAATTGGGATTCTATTTAGGATATAATTTGCTGTAAGTAGTGCCTCACCCCACATGTTATGTGGAAGTCCAGAACTATTTAGCATAGAATTTATCATGTCTTTAAAAGTTCTGTTTTTCCTCTCCGCTACACCATTCGTTGAGGTGTGTATGGTGCCGTAGTTTGATGTATAATTCCATGACTACTACAAAATTCAGCAAATTCAGAGGATTCATATTCTCCACCTCTATCCGTTCTTATTGCTTTAATTCTTTTATCTAATTGATTTTCAACTTCAGCTCTATATGTCTTAAACATATCAAAAGCTTCATCTTTAGTTTTAATCAAATAGACATAGCAATATTTACTACAATCATCTATAAAAGTGATGTAGTAATTTTTTCCTCCTCTTGTAGGGGTTGATTTATAGTCACAAAGGTCACTATGTATTAATCCTAACAATTCATTTGACCTTCCTAGGACAGTTTTAAAAGATTTCCTAGCAAACTTAGATTCAGTGCAAGTTTGGCATTTGTGCTTCACATCAAAATTAAATTTAGGTAATAAACTGAGATTAATCATTCTACCGATAGACCTACTGTTTACATGGCCTAATCTAGCATGCCAAATATCATAAGAATCCACGATATAAATAGAAGCATTCACTTTATTCATAGCATTAGTAACCATTACATTCAAGTTTGAACATACCATCTACTAAGTACCCTCGTCCTATATAGTCGTAGCCTTACATAGCACAAACTTATCGATTCGAACACTAGTTTGAATCCCCTTTTAGTAAGAAGAGTACCGAGACTAGGTTCTTTCGTATTTCAGAACATAAAGTACATCAATCAAAGTAAGAGTTTTTCCGTAAGTAAATTTCAGAAGAACTTTTCCTTTTCCTTTGACGAGTTGAAGTAGATGAATTCCCCATGTAGAGTTTTTCATCATTAGTAATTTCTTCAAAGGTTGAAAAAGCGCCTTGTTGTCGCCACAAATATGCCTAGTTGCCCCTGTGTCAATCCACCAACCTTTAACATTGTCAATCATATTGACTTCGAAATAACAACAACCAAATCTTCTTCAATAGTTGTGACATTGGCCTGATTCTTTTGAGAAGAATTTGCAAAGCAGTTGATCTTTCCTATGACGACATTCTTGAGCCTTATGGCCAGGTTTTCCACATACCCAACAATTACCTTTAACTTTCTTAAAGGGCTTGCCTTTAGGTGCAAAATTGTTAGAGTGTTTCACGTAAAACTTCTTTGCTTTGTTCTTATGAAATCTGGATTTTGAAGCCTCTCCTTCAACCACATTTGCTTTTGCAGTAAAGGTAGGTACTTCAACTTTGTCTCCCTTGCGATGATCTTCTTCAACTCTAAGCCTCAGAATCAAGTCCTCTATAGTCATCTCCTCCTTTTGTGCTTTAAATAGATCTTAAAATCTTTCCATGAAGGAGGTAACTTCTCAATAATTGCACCAACTTGAAAGTGTTCATTGATAGAACATCCTTCTGCATGCAATTCATGAATTAGGACTTGGATTTCCTCTACTTGCTTAATGACAGTTTTGGAATCCACCATGAGATACTTCAGAAATTTACCAATTACGAATTTCTTCGCACCGGCATCTTCAATTTTATATTTCTTCTCAAGATTATTCCATACTTCCTTTGCAGTGTCATATGACGAATATATGTCATATAAATTATCATCCAAACAATTAAGGATGTAATTGCGACAAAGAAAGTCAGAATTTCTCCAGTTCTCAATGGACATAACAGTCTCCTTTGATATAGGATCCTCATCTGTCTTAGGTTCATCCTCTCTTACAATATGTGCAAGATTGAGGGTTGTCAAGTAGAACAGCAGTTTTTGTTGCCACCTTTTAAAATCCACTCCTGTGAATTTTTCAGGCTTTTCTTCATGCCTCTTGAAATCCACTCCCTTGGATTTCTCAGTCTTGTCTTCTGATTTCTTAGAGTTGTTCAAACTCGATTGTCCCACCATTTTCAGAATTTCTGAAATTCACAAAACAACACAAAATCTCAGAAATTTCTGAAAATTTTCTGTCTTAGATTGTTGTCCGGAACAATAAATAATGATACTTATATATATGAATAAAGAAATTCTACAAATATTTAATAACAGAATCAATCAAAATAAATTTCTAAGGAGGCTTGCATTGAAGCAATGTCCTAAGACATTTAAATTTCCTTGAATTCGGTGATTGAATTTTCTTCAAAGATCTCGCCCCAGGATACAACCGGATGCCCTTTCGAACCAAAAATCACCAAGTTCAAAAGTCCGCCAAACCGTGATTTTCCTTCTCTCTCAAGTAAAAAACGAAATCCGAAAATTCTATGTTTTTCCAGTGTTTTAGTTCTACTTAAATAGAACTTGAGGCACTGGTTCAAACCAATGTGACTGTTCAAAATAACATATTTAACAGTCACACCTGTTCACAACAGTCACACCTGTTTACAAAAAATAATTACCAATAATTAATTTCGAAAATAAAAAATAAAATAAAACACCTGTTCACAACAGTCACATCTGTTCACAAAAATTAACTACCAATAATTAATTTCGAAAATAAAAAAATAAAATAAAACTTTATTTGATTTTTCAAGGCTTAACAAATCTAAGCCCAAAGCCCAAAGGCCCCAAGGCCCAAGGCCCTATCTTTGATTTTAAATATTATTATATATATATATATATTTACACCTATTACCCAATGGGTGCCAATTTGGACTCTATCCATTGGGTTTCTCTAAAGCAAATCTTTAGAGTAGATGTTTGTATATAAAGAGTTTGTACTCTTTGAAGTGAGCAATGTGGGACTAAACATGTTTTCTATTCAAAATTTACTTGAAACATTTTTCAAGTTCCAACATGCTTTAGGTATGATTTGTCTTGAGACAGCTCATGTGCTATAGGTTATTAGCAACTCTACCATTAGTGAAGCTGGCCCATGCGTCCTTCGCTAATAGTAACACATTATTATCAAATTTTCATCCAAAAAATTAGTAACAAATCTGTACCAATCATTGTGGAGGTCGATCGATGGTTTGTACTGGGTTGTCCAAGCATTGGTCTGTAGTTCATCATTGATTTATTGGTTCATGTGAGTAGTGTGAGTTATAAGAATAAATACTAATTGTATAAGATACATGAAAAGAAGAAGAAACAAATTTGTTGTTCATTAATTGCTAATTTTTCACGTGAGAAGTTAAATCTCATATCATTTTTATTAGAAGCTCACTAGGAGCACCGCGGCATTAAGAGAGTTTTTGTCTTAATTGGAAGCTCGCTATGAGCAATTTCAAGCCTACTCGCGTTTCAGTAGAAATACCTTATCAATTATGGTAGACTCATAAAAACTAGGTATATCATAGTAGTAAATTATAGAACTTAATTGGTGAGGGAACCTACTAATGTAACACACTAAAAACACGCATGATGGACAAACACTTGTTGATGTACCTTTGACGTTCATCAAGAAGTGTGTACGCACACGCATGTCAGCAAAAATCAAAGAATGCTAGCAAGTACGTGTCTTTCATGCTCTACATTAGCATTTTCCTTTGTAGAGGCTAGTAGGTCCTTATGACCCCACGTAACTACCATAATTAACTATATTTCCCCCCGTTGATGCTTGATATCACGTGGGAGACTAGGGATGCAAATGGGTAGGGTAGGGTAAGGGACGGGGACCTTATTCCCATACCCATACCCACTTAAAAATTCATCACTCATACCCATATCCATCTAGGGATGAATTCTCGTACTCATTCTCATACCCACTAATCTCCGTGAGTATGAGAAATCCCCACGGAGAAAATTTTTCCTCCATTTCAGTCTCCATTGGGGATGGAGATCCCGGTGGGGATTTTTATGGGAATTTTTGTGAGGATGGAGAATCGCCGTAGGGATTTTCATGAGGAGTTTTGAGGGGATGGGGAATCCCTGCAGGGAAAATATTCTTCCCACTTAATTTTCCTCAAAAAAAGAATTATAAAAAATAAGGAATCAAAGATACATACATAACAATACAATTGTTGAAATTCCAACAAAAATAAAGTATAACACATAATGCAATTAAAGTTCTAACTTCTAAGTATTAACAATTCAAAATCTCATTAAAGATTTTTGTTATGTGTATAATGAGTGTTTCGGGTGGAAACTATGTAATATTATATTATATTATATTTATATATAAATATCATATGGTGTATAAATAATAAATATCACATGGTGTATAATTGATATATGGAGATTTCTATGGGGATCACCCATGAGCATCTTTGTGGATATATTTTATCACCCATCTCCGCATCCATACCCGTGTGGGTATGAGATTTTGTATCCATCCTTGCCCTCACACCTATTTAAATTCTCATATTCGTATCCGTTAGGATAAATCTTCTTCACCTGTGGGTATTACTCTACTCATTTTCATCCCTATGAGAGACCAAAAAAATTTAATTGCTAAAAACAAAGAAAAAAGTACATACATGTGTTACATAAATACATTTTTTTGACTAGTGAATTCATAATGCATACTTTGTTAATAAAAATAAATAGCCGAAGGGAATTTTGGTGTGATGGCATGGGTCATTCCATCCTTAATTAAAAGTTTTATGTTTGAGCACTGGGTATGCATCGGGAGAGGTTGTCACCCACATAGTCCTATTACCTGTCTCGAATTGGGGATTAGTTGAGTGAGACAATTTTATTTTTTATTTTTTATTTTTATTTTATGTTTTACAAAAATAAAAAAAACTATAAAAATAAAATAAAATGAAACGCGCATAAAAATGGAACCACGCATCAAAAATCAAACAAATTGAGAAGGGAAATAACCTTTATAGCAGTCAGTGGGTTTCCGCTCTCTTTCTTTCTTTTTCTCGTTCCGCGTCGTCTCTACAAATTATTCGTTGAGTCATCTCCAATCAGGTTTGCTCTCTCTCGCTCTCTCTTTCTGTGTTTCCAATTCGATCAATCGCGTTTGTTGTTGTTTTTCACGAGCGAGGACACTTCGATTCCACTACACACACGAACACTACCACTCACAGAGCCAGCGAGAGAGAGAGAGAGAGAGACTCGCAAATTCGCGTTGATTCATCTCTGCTTCTCTGCTGCGATTTTCAGGTTTTCACAATCGTTACTTTACCTAATCCGATTCAAGAAATTAGGGTTCTTTGTTGTTTGTCTGTTTGTGTTTGCTGTAGTAGCTTTTTTGGTTGTTTGAGGTGATTCTAGGGCTAGGTTTTGATTTTTTGTTTGATTCAAAGTTTTCTCTTTTTATTGTTTGTGTTTGATTTTGAAAGCGCCCTTGTTTTTGTTTCTGAGATCAGCTGGGACTTTGGGGATTGTTGTTGCCTATGGAGTCGAGGAAAAAAAGGGTTTTTTTTGTTGGATCGGATTTGGAGTGATTGGTCTTTTGATGATTTTGTTGATCAATTGTTTGTGTGTTTAGTCTGTGATCCACTTTGCTCCTATTGAAGGTGAGACTATAAATATTACTTGGTTCATAGTAACGGGCAGTCGGGTACCAGCAGTGTACTTGATAAAATCTTGTTGAAATAGTTATTTCGTCGAAGGCTTTGTTTGAATTGCGAGAAAGAATATAACGGAGGGACGCGGTATAATGTCGTAAAGTTTCCTAAGTATCAAAGCTGTAATTTTGCGATGCACACGATGATCTTGGTTTTATAGTCAACTGGAAGTGGAACTTAAGAGTTTGTCTTTGTGGAGAACTGGTCCTTTTGGAGGAAGAAGAACACTAATGATAGTTTTCATCAGTCTTGTCGTCTTCCTACTTGCTACAACAAATTTTTCGTATGGTAGGAGCAGAAAGGAGGGCTCAAACAATATAGCATCTTTACTACTTATACTTCCATTTTCGCAATTTGCTTGTGTTTATTGTGTTTGCATCGGACATTGAAACAAGTCTCTGCATCGGACATTGAAACAAGTCTCTGCCATCTTTATAATTAGCTTTTGGTATAACTCGATACACTGATGAATTAATGACATTATTATGCATGAACAAAAACGGGGGGTTCGTTCTCAAACAAGTGCTAGTTTTTCCATGAAGTTCGCAGACTGTTCTTCCTTGTTTGGCTAAGGCTTTTGCAGCTGTTGTTCCTTTAAAGGGGGATATATTACTTTTGTTTTCTACATATATTATCACATTTTTTCTGCTGTTCATTATTGTGGGCAACTTAAGCCATTTTCTGCATCCATTTTCAAAATCAATAGAATTATGTTCCTTTAACGTTATGCAATAAAAAAAAAAAAACACTTTCATTAGGTTGGAGACTGATAGATACTCTTCCTTTATATTGGTTTGCAACAGCGATAATGATTAGACTTTTCAAGGTTAAGGAAAAGCAAAGAGAACTTGCTGAAAATGCCAATGGAAGGGCGCCTGTCAAGAAGCAAAGTGCTGGGGAGTTGCGGCTCCATAAAGGTCCGCTTCTTGCTGTCTCTCTTGACCTTTTTATTTGCTACTTCTCCTCTTAACTGTATATCTTATTTTCTTAATAGATATTCAGGTATCTATTTGAGCTTCATTTTTCATTATTGAGTTTGAATAATGCAAAATCGTTTGGCAGTCAGGCACTTTCTATGTTTATGCTCTTTTTTTTAGTTATTCAATTCCATAGTTCAAATTTCATAAGTTCTGATTCTCTTGAACTCGAGTAAATTCTAGATAAGAATTGTAGAATTATGCAATTTGATTTGACTCTAACAGTTCGCACATTTTTTTTTTTTTTCCAAAAGTTGAGGAAGCATATATCTTGGGAAGAGAAATAAACAAGCTTCTGTGAAAGAGACACTTTGAATATTCCAATAGAATCTATAAATTGCATTTGTTGCACAGTCATACAAATGCATAGAATTGTTTAAATATGTATATGTGAAAAAGGTTTAAAGTTCAAATGTTGTGTCATTATATTTCTTAGTTTATTATGGCCAATTGACAATCTGAGGATTATTTGACCATCGAGTTGGGCTCTTAAATATGATTGCTCCATGTACCTCAGTTTGAAATATCTAAGAGAAACTAATTTGTATGTTACTAGGTTCAACTGCAAAAAGGTTCTTGACTCAATATGTCTAACTACTCACGGTGTATTATATGGTTTTCAACAGATTAACTACACTAAGGTTCTGCTTTGTTTTAATGTCAAACGAAAGTGAACAATTTGCAAATTTAGCGTGAACCACAGTCGGTCTGTGGTTTAGACACTTCCAAAGATAGCTTGCGGATGTTCTAGTTAGAAAACTCGACAAAGTTGAAATTGAAGAAATTCAACACAACAATATAGGAGTAGATCTAAGATTACTTGGATGCATTGATTAGAAAGGATTTAGAACATTTTGAAAGCACTTCATCAAGGGCATTGACTCGAGTGGAATGGAAGAGTTTGATCCATGTAGTCAACCCCAACTAATTTGGGATTGAGTCTTTGTTGCTTTTGTTTATTCCCTTCACGGCTAGTGATTTGATCCTTTTTGGTAATAATTATTCTTTTATGCTCTTGCCTGAGATATTTATTGGGTGTTATATTTTTATTTTTTTCTGGTTGTCTTAATTTTTCGATATCATGTGCTATTCTTCAATTACAATTTTTTCGTCTTATTTTCAATTTTGTGTGCTATTCATCAAGCACTATTTCTTGTAGTGAGTGATGTTTTGCCTTTTTCCTTTTTATCTTTATGCAGATATAACTGAACTAAACCTTCCTAAAACTACAACTATTTCTTTTCCAAATGGTAAGGACGACTTGATGAACTTTGAAGTTACCATTCGGCCAGATGAGGGATATTATCAGTAAGTAATCTCCAAATGATTTTAGTGGATTCTTCATGAGCTAGCTGATGGAGTGCAAATACTTTTCTATTTGATTTGGCTGTATTTTGAATTAATGTAGCTTTATATTTTATTTTATGTATATAAGAATTCTAATAGGGTAATGCTTTACGGATGTGGTCTTGTTTCCTGGTTGCAGGGGTGGTATATTTGTGTTTACTTTTCAAGTCTCACCCATCTATCCTCACGAGGCACCAAAAGTCAAATGCAAGACAAAGGTTGCTTCACCAAGCACGGCCTTATCCTCTAGTACATGATTCTTTCAATCGGTTCAAATATTTTTGGTCATTTTATTGATCAGTTTAAAACCCATCTCTTGCAGGTTTACCATCCCAACATTGACTTGGAAGGAAATGTGTGCCTCAACATACTACGTGAAGATTGGAAACCTGTCTTGAATATAAATACCGTTATTTATGGGTTGCATCATCTCTTTACGGTTAGTTCTTTTTGAAGCTATATAAAGTTTCATTCATTCATACCCTCAAAAGTTTCATTTGGTATATATATCTGGAGCCTAGGGTCTTGGATAAATCTTGAGTCTCCACTTGCTTAACTCTTGGGGGGAATCACCTAGATATGAAAATTCTATCTACATGTTTGTAGGGGTGCACACGGATTGGATCCGGTCCAATTAGGGTCAATCCGCAATCCAATCCAATTATTGCGGATTGAAAAATTACAATCCAATCCAGTCCAAATAATTCATCAATCCAACTCAATCCAATTTGCAAATGCGGACCGGATTGGATCAAGTTCTACGGATTGACATTTTCCTATCCAAAGATTCATGAAATTAGGCTTAATCAAATGAATCACAAGAATTATACATCTCATGAATGACAAATTTACAACATACATTCCACAAATCTATATATAGCATATTTTCCACAAACATAAATAAATATGTCATCCACAAATCTTCACCATAGAACCCCCCACAAAAGCATAAAAAAGAACACGTTGAACATACAACCTATATAAAAAAAGGTCGAAAGCATAATAAAATAGTTAGGGTAAATAAACAGAATAATCCCAAACTTTCAAGTTTTTCTCAAAATAATCCCAAACTTTACTTTTGGTCTCAATTTTATCCCATTACTTTTTTTTTTAGTTTGATTTGATGTGAGGTGACACATTAAATTAATAAAGTTGTTGATTGAGGGAGAGTGTCAAATTAATAAAAGAAAAAAGGGCTCATTTTGAATTTTAAAATTTATAGCAAACTATGGAGAAATCAAAGAAAAACAAAGTAAAAAAGTAGATGGGATAAAATTGAGATCAAAAGCAAAGTTTAGGATTATTTTGAGAAAATTGAAAGTTTGGGATTATTTTGAAAAAAACTTGAAAGTTTGGAATTATTCTACCTATTTTCCCAAATAGTTAAGAACAAACATAGTCTTTTAGATATTATAGTTTTGAGTTGATAGTTTGAGTTGATGCTCTTTAAGATACTATAGTATATATGATCAAATATGTATATGTGTTGATGTGCTAAACGGACTGGATTGGATTAGATCCACGGTTTTTTAATGTAGGATCTGTAATCCGATCAAGTCCAGCCGGATTAGTGATTTTTTAATCGATTCCAGTCCAATGGATTAAAATATTGATCCAATTAGTGATACTTGGGCCGAATTGGACCGGATCTACGGATTAGTGCAATCCGTGTGCACCCCTAGTTGTTTGTGTTGGGATTTTTTTTCATCTACAGCTTTTGCAAGCATTTTGGTTTTATTCATAAACTAAATCGAGCACAATGGTAGAGTTTGGTCCATATAGCCAAACCCAACTAATTTGGGATCGAGGCTTTGTCGTTTAGTTATATTCATAAGGCAGGCCCATTCACAATCTGCTGTTTTCTTGTATGCAGGAGCCTAATTATGAGGATCCTCTCAATCACGACGCTGCTGCTGTCTTGCGAGACAACCCCAAGTTGTTCGAGTCCAATGTGAGAAGGGCTATGAGTGGTGGCTACGTGGGGCAGACATTCTTTCCTCGTTGCATATAGTGGATTCTCCCAGCGCTCGCGTCTGTGCCGCTACTTCTTTACTGCCTCAGAATCTGAATTCTGTAAAATGGTGGCTACTCAAGTTTCAGCTTTTCTTTCTGCAATCACTGGGTTATAAATTTCCAAAGGAACCATGAATCTGTAACCCAAGTGAAGATGCGCGTGTATGATCTGTGTAATTTCTTTGCTTTGTACGTGACATTTGTTTGGAAGGATAACTTTTTCTTTTCACCTCTTTGATTTGGACGTGTTTGATTAATTGAAGACATTGTGCTATTGTATTAATGTTTTTCTTTCTATGGGTACACGTTACACCTTATTAAGGGAAACACAAACACAGTTTGGTTCTTCATATTCTATAATGTATGTCAGCAAATCATACAAAACAAGGGCCTGGCTGGGACCAGCAATAATGAACAATGAAGTGAAGCAAAACTTGTGATTGAATACAAATCACAGGTCTTCAACAGAGGCAGGCAAAGATCAGATGTAACAGAAATTTCCGCGGGCAGCATCGGTCGCGCATTGCGGGCAGGTTAGTAAGAATGGAGTCCCAAGGCTTCCTTCCTCATGTCAACTCTTGTTCCTTCAAACTAGTCATTCCGGCATTCTTGCGGTCTTGCTTGAATGTCCAATACAATGGGCTGTAGAAGAGGGAGCATAAGCCGAACGGGACAGCCATCATGGAGAGAAGGCCTCTTGAGAGAGCAAACGCCTCTCTAGATGACCCTGATGAAGCTAGATTCGCAGACTTCGGATTGTACCCATAAATTTTCTCGGACAGGATCCCGACAACGGGAGCTGCCAATGAAGAAAAAGAGCCTTCGAAGGCGCGATCAAATGCATATATCATGGTGCGATGTTTGACAGGGACTACTTCTGCAAACATAGGGTTGTTTGCGCAGGTGGCGCACCAGCTGATTGTGAGACCCATTAACAAGAGAGTGGTTCCGAAAGCAAACCAACTGTGTACCGATTGCGGAATCACCGTAAGGAGGATTAATGAGAACGGTATGCCCATGAAAGCACTGAACTGAGCACACATGATGCGGCCTGAATGCGGGTAAATAACTGATATTCTGTCTGCGAGTAGTCCTCCAAAGAGAGACCCCAAAGCACATCCAATGGCGAAAAGGCTCAGAAGGGTAGCTGCCATATTATGATCAAAACCTGAAAGACCAATGGAAAAGCAAGATCAACTTAAGAAAAAAGACACATGGACGGAGTAGAACTTCAGTAAAAATGCATTCTTCATCACTTGGCGCAGGAGAAGCTCGACAAAATACATATGGAAGATAGATTATCTCAGTCATGGAATCAAATCAATAAATCCTGACAGTAATCTTCTCTATCTTTTCAAAACAAGAGAAGCATTGTAGTTTGAAGAATGAGCTATGTATATTCAACACAAGTCTTCTTTGATTAAGAATGATCAGCTTATTTTCAAAACAAATATTTTGCAATCTAGACAAGCAATTGACTAAGTACTGAAATTTGCATCAGCACGTACCGATGAGTTCAAACCACATAGTAAAGAATACCATAGCCGTCCAGGGCAAAGATCCAACGATGCCTTGCAAGACAATGATCTGAAAAGTTTTTACTTTCATGACAGCTTTCATGGCTTGCCAAGAATCCAACCAGACCGACGGTGAAGCAGCAGCACTAGCTTTCTCTAAAAGATCATCCCTGTTTTATATAAGAGGAATAACAAACAACAGCAGATGTGGTCAAAATTGTGACACTAAGATGAGTGAGCATGGAAACAATGCACCAGAATGAAAATACGAAATTCATGGATCCATGGAAAAGAACAGACTCACACATAAACTGGTACCTGTCGTAGATTTCCTCATTTCTACTAGCAGTATGTAATGTTCTCGGATCGACCACAAACATGAAGACAAGAAAACCAATCAGGGAACTTAATAATGCCATCATAACAAATGCGAATCGCCATCCAGGAATTCCCCAAAATTCCTGACCAGCCATCATAGTCGCCACAACTCCCCCTCCTATTCCGCCTGCAGAACCAACAAGGTTTAGCATCCCGAATCCTGTTCCTCGCACACCATCCAAATAGCTATCAGCAATGAATGACTGAAGTGCTGGTATCACAATGGCCAGTCCAAAACCATTCACAGCTCTCCAGAATGCGACTTGAATAAAATGCTGACTAAGACCAACCGCAGCAGTGGATAGAGCCCAGCACAGAGTACCCATAGCAAGAACTGCTGGGCGGTCGTAATGGAGAACCAGAATACCAGCCAAGGGTGACGACAGAGCCTGCACAAAGTTCCTAATGAAGGTAAGGTACCCAAGATCAGTTGGCCCGGCGTTGAAAGCTTCACTAACTTCTTTGTAAACGCTCGGAAGGAGATTCTCATCGGCACGTTCCATTATAGAAGCCATGTTGATGAGAATAAGAGATAGAGAGATCCCAAAGATCTTTCTTGTTCTGTTGAATGACAAAGATACAATAAAAAATAAGCTCAAGAAAAAAAAAAAACACACCATAATTACACATGAGATGTCACAAATGTTGCCATCACAAAGTTATTATTGCATGAGCAACTCATTACCATACATCCAGAAGTAAATCCAAGACTAATAACTAGTATAACAACCATTTTTATTTAATTTCTCGGTTAAGGACCTCTAGCATTATCCCATCCGGAGTGCGAAGCTCTACTGACGTTGTCTACTTCATTCACGAGACTTGAACCCAAGGGCCAAGACCTACTAAAGGCACTCCAAACTATTTCCTGTAGGGTTGACGATGCATTGGTGTATAACGAGCGCTTAAACAAGAAAACAACAACAAAGCCTCAATCCCAGATTAGTTGAGGTCGACTACATGGATCAGATTCTTCCATTGCGCTCGATTTAGTGCACACACTTAATGGTGTGCTTTTCAAATCCTTTAAATCCTTCCTAATCAATAGCGTCCATTTAAGCACATTCGCAAAACCCATGAACAAACTCCTACTCTAAAGTCACAAAAACCATACTACCAAGATGCACATAATACTCAACAATAATCAACCCACGAAAATCTTACCATATCTTTTCTTCTCTTCATCAAATCAACCAAATCTCTCACTAAAAAACAGAACAGTAAAAACTGTAGGCAAGGCAAAAGCATCCCATTTTGGGCACGGTTGGTTGGCACAATTGGAAGCTGGTTGTTATTTCTTAACCAAGTGACGACTGGAAACACCAACCCCATCTATACGGTGCGCGACTCTGGGCAAATCAAGAGTAGTCGGATAGTCCCAATACCATACGGGATGGTTTAGACCAAAAATAAAATAAAAAAAAAATCCCATTTTGGTAATTTCTCCGTTTCATTAAATCCATCTAGTTAGCTACTATTTCAACTTGAATAGATCCTAAAAAACCAAAACTTGATTCATTTACTCTCCAAAAAAGCTACTTTTCACCAAATCATCAAATCAACATGAATAGAACAAACAAAGAACACACCAAAAACCTAATCGAAGAACACAGAAGAAAAAAAAACAGAAGAGAATCTCACTTCATCGTGTCTGAAGAGCTCCTCCAACTCAGCCACCAGTTCCAAGATCGACGGAGACCGCCAAATCGGGATCTGAAGCTCCTGCTATTCCCCATCATCACAAGCCCTAACCGATCCAAATCTTATTCTCTGAAACATTGGGCATGTAACAACAATCGAACACACAAATTCAACACTTCGATTGATATTATTCTTTTGAGCTTATACAGTCTGGATAACGTATTCAACGTTGATGGGGTTCAAATTGCGCGCCACGAATTCAGTGATAACTTTGGATCTTCGTTTATTATTAGTCAACTTTATCGATGTGGTCGTTGGAGTATTACACTAATATACATTTCAGTTGTCCATGTCACCTACTGATGACACGTGGAGAGTGGGGGTCCCCTGGGAAATCTTCCTTGGCAGTACTGCTTCCGTGGATTTTTTTTATTGATACCCATCACGATGAGTTGTTTGATGGAATATAAACGCGTGATGGCCAGCACGTGATGTGGTGGTGGGGTCAAACCTGATTTTTCATGCTTAGGACTAGGGAGTCGATCACTAAACCGAGGAATGAGTGATTATGTAATAAGAACAATATCATACTGTCATGTTAAGTAGGACGTTGAAGGTGACATAATTGGGACCATACTTGTGTTCTTAAAAAGTTCCTAGAAATTAGAATTGTAACAACTCAGTTACTACATGTATATATATATAGAGAGAGAAACTCTCTCAAGAATGGACATTGAGAGAAGTAAAGTTTTCTTGTCTATCAAGTCTCTCTTGTTCTTTCATATTTCTCAACATGGTATCAGAGCATTGAAGGTCTCATCGCCATGGATGATCCTGCACTGAAGGAGAAACGATTATCAACATATATATGGAGCAACGAGTTCTTCTTCGATTGCTCATCAACTTCTCAGTCCATTCAGTAACTCTCACAATCAGATCGTTTCTATCAAGTTAAATAGTACAAACTTTTGGTTATGGAAGTCCATTGTAGTTCCTTTGTTAGAAGGTTGTGGATTTGATGGTTTTCTACTTGGCACTACGCCATGTCTTGATAAATTTCTTGATAATGGTAGGTGAATCCTGAGTATCAGAAATGGTTATATTGTGATAAAATATTATATGGATGGTTGCTATGTGTCCTAAAACCTGAAATTGGGAATCAAAGGAACACTGTTCAAGGTTCACAGAAAAGAACAACACATGAACTGTGGCGTTGTATATTAGATCAATGCAGTTCAAATAATAAGGCACAAATTCAGTTTAACAAAACAACACATGAACTGCGCATATTTATTTAACAATTTATTGGCTTCTATTATTATAAATGTTGGTTTGTGTACTTCTGGGTTTTACTCACTGGACTCGTCATCTACCTTTTGTGATGATTGAGTGCAAGATCTACAACGAGAAAGGGCAAGGACGACTCTCGCAGACTACCTATGACTTTGTCACCGACGGAGTTCGTCTTGTATGTTTTTATTTTGCTGTATTGACTTATTTTTGGGTTTATGGGGACTGTTTGAGATACCAGTACATGTATGTATCACACTTTGTTATGTTATATACAGTGTATTTTACCGAGTTTTTCACATAGGATTAATGCTCTCTAATTTGAGAAAATTACATAATTTATAAGTCTTCCGCTGATTACAAGTATTAAAATATTTATTACTGATTAACTCAAGTTTAATTAGTTAATAATGATGGTTAGTTGGGCGTGGGACACAACTGGCAGCTATGTGGCCAGTTGTGAGCCCACATGGCCTCCCGTGGCTGACCAATGTGGATTTTGGGCCGCTACAGTCTCCCTCCTCAGACGAACTGCTCTTGCAGTTCGTCCGAGCTCCCCAATCCACCACCACCACAACACCACCGACGCACCAACAACAACAACAACGCCACCATCAACAACAACAATACCAATCCTCACCTTTGCCAACATTGTCAACACCGCTTCATCGACTCTCGACCTCGATCTCTTTTCCCTCTTCTCTCTTCCGGTCGATCGAAATGGGAAGAATTGGTGGTATCGATGGTGGTTATCAACAATTTAGAGGTGAAATGACCAAAATACCCCTACATTTTTTGTGACGGCCCCAATTTCCCCGTGCAATTGGGTACGCCCGGCCTAAACCCGTACAGGCCCCGAGTCATCACTCGGCAACCTGACGAGCCTAGTCAGCCTTCAATATAATCAATTCAGTAATTTATGAAAGAGTTATTGCATTTATACACAGCAGAAGACTAAAACAATTATAATAAAGGGAAATAACTCAATCAAAGGGAAATTATGAATTCTATAAGTGTGGAAAACCCCGGGTATTCATGTACAATTCGATAGGCATATATACATGATACCAGTCTCATAAAAGATATACCAAGTTCAATAATCCCAACAAAATAAGTATAAAACGATATACACATCAACAAACAAAATATAATCACCTATTATAAAGTCTCTCAGATGTCCTGCAACTCCTCAAAGTATATCACCTAAGCAGAGCCCCTTGCCCTTGCTGCTCTCCACTCTATCTGCACCCACCGTTACAAACTAGACGGTGAGTAACTGAATAAAATTGCTAGTAGTACCAGAAGAATGTAACAGTAATTTATGATTATAACAAGAAAAGCAGTCTAAGTATCATGCGGAAAAGAAATAACTAGAAAGTAAATAAATCAAATGCATGATAAAGAGACTGAAAGATAAACAATCGATATTTTGCATGTTCTAAGATTCAAAAGAGGCCCATGAGTGGTCTATTTCACAGCAATACGGCAAAGATCTCGCAACCGGGCAATGTCGCAACACATCACTAGGGGTGGCAGTTACCCCTGCAAAGGGCACCCTCGTTGTCCCAACTAGTGCGGGACCACATGATACCTTCGAGACACACACTCATGCCAAGAACATACAACCAAGGATATGGAATGGAATATCAAGCAAATGATCAATACAATAATAGCAATAAATAGAGGATGTATAAATCACATGTTATTTTCTTGTTGGTCTACTAACGTACACACATACGAAGCATGCATGTACTTACCTTATTTAACGTGACCCGGTACTCACTCCGAGACTCTAACGCGCTTCCCGTGTTTCTCGACTACCTGACAATGGTTTAAGCCCCGAATATAGGTTTAGTATTAGTATTTAGTTTTTGGATGATTCTCATAAACTTTGTTTCAATTCCTTCAATTAATGTAACCTATACTATCGTTGATGTCCTTTATACACTGGTTAGGCTCTTGTTGGGTCCATGTGTTAAGCCTATATCCACCTAAGTAGGCTCAATATGTGAACAATTATTGGGCCTGGACATATGGGCTCATTTTTACATTTTATGTATTTGTTTTGGGCCTTAAGTTGTGTTTATCATATTAAACTCTTATTGGGTTTTACACAACCCATATACACACCAATCGAGACTTGTTATGGACTTATATTAAAATGAGTGGATTGGGCCCTTGTTGGGCCTTATTACAAGTCCATATTCATTTAATACAAATGTCTATACTTATAATCTTGTTTACTTATTCCTAAACCTACAATAATATACATTATGGTCGCACACACACAATTGATGTGTACACCCCACTGGTGTGCACACTAACACTTCACACACCGCTGTCTTGTGTACACACACCCCGCTGGTGTGCACCCCACTGTGATTTACCATGTTAACTTGCATTAGTACATCACTTTATTACTTGAAACTATGTTATATACACATTTTCACCATGCACACCATATACAACTGTTGTGTACACCACAGTGGGGTGTACACACACACTGTTGTGTACACCCCATTGTGGTGTACACACAGTGTACACCCCTTGCACAAAATCCACACCAAAACAGCCACCTATACACATTGTTATGCTAATCGAAACTCACACACATACATCTCATAAACGGTCCCACTATAGTGCACACACCCACACCCCAACTAGGGTGTGCACATACACAGCCACACCCCATACATATAGAACAGCCACCCTACACACACACATTCACCAAAACCGTCACCCACATGCACAACAACAGTCCACATACACTTCAAATAACCACACCTACACACTCCAACACAACCACACATGGGGTCACCTCCGGCCAGCAGCGTCGTCGGAGGTCGACCTCCGGTCAGCACCCCCCCCACAAAACGGTGATGCTAATCGACCATAACAGTCCCACAATCCATTAAAAAAATGACGTGAACACAGTGAGTAAAGTGGAGAGAGAGAGATGGACGGTCGAGGTGGCTCACCTTGGTGTCTCGAGTGAGTGGTCGAGGTTCCCAGCACCGTGGTGAGTGGCGGTGGTGACTGGCCGAGAATATGGAGAGAAGACAACTAAGAGTGAGAGAGAGAACGTGACTGTCAAGAGAGGAAGAGAAGGAAGAGAGGGAAGAGAGGAGCTCACCCAATGTCGTCGGTGGTGGTGGAGGGACGTTAGGCTCGGCGACGGTGGCGGTGGTGGTTGTCCAGCCGAGGTTGGGAGGACTGTGGCGTGGACGAACCGAGAGCGTGAGCGTGGAGAGAAGAGGAGAAAACCGAGAGTGAGTGAGTGAGAAAACGAGAGAGATCAGAGAGAAAGAGAGGGAGACTCACCTCGTCGGGGTCCGTGACGCCGGTGGGAGGCGGCGGCAGTGGCGAGAGGGAGGGGACGATGAACAGTGACGGCTTGGAGGGGGTAGGAAGATGATGAATAGTGATTAGGGTTTTAGGGAGAACAAATGGTTTTATATAAGTGTAATGGTGTGAATTGACCCTTTTGCCCTTAGACTAACACTTGTTCATCCCTTGGACAGCTACCCTTACGGGTCATTTAGTTCATCCTCTTGATCTAACACATATCCACATCTCTATGATCATCCAATAGTTCTCCTCACTCACTTGTGTCACTTTAACAATCTTATCCTATATTAACCCATTAATTTTATTAAATTACCAATAAGGTTACACAAATTCTCGCCTACTCGGTACACCGTGTTTCGCGTTCGACACGCTTCTCGAGGCAGTCCCACTCTTGGGATTTGAATAAATTCCCTCATGCTTTTATTATACTTTATTGTTAGAATTTTATTTCCTCAACTTAGGTCATGTTTTTCATTTGACTTTGTTTATTAATAATGTCCACTAATACGGTTCTCGAAAACCCCATTTAACTAAGCGACACCTCACTCAATTAAAATATAGCCCGAACGGCTCGAGACCCGTAGAATACTAATATACTAATGCATGCATCATCATCCACAAATAACTAAATTTTCGGGTCGTTACATTTTTATCCTCGTCCTTCACAATCATGTACCCTATTTGGTTATTTCACAATTAATTATTTATTTTCTGATTTTAATATATATTTATATTTTTTTTTTAAATTACATATATACATATATATAAATATATATATTCGCCTATATTTTCGCGCCTACAATTTCGTCGTGCGCGCCGACGAGCGTACTCGGGCGTGCACACTACACTACCACCCACACGTGTCGACCACGTCTCCGCGTGTCACTAGGCGCCCACCAATTTACTATTTTTGTCAAATTTATCAAAATAAACACATTCCCCGGCCTAGTGTTCTCGTCGCTCGCTCGTCCGATTCCTATGTCTGCACAAATTTTTAGGCGAATACCCGACACACAATCTCACCCGATCTAGTCAATATTAAACCACACCTGCGATGTAATGAGTCATAGCCTAGTCATTATCATCATAGTTAATTAAACAATCAGTCAAAAATAATACTTTCTGCCCGACCAGGTGTATCATCACCAGTCCGTGGCGTCTCCGTGGACCTAAGTTGGCGTCCACGTCTGAAAATACGCGAATAACGGCCTTAATAAAATTTGGGCCGTTACAGAGACAACATGGGTGTCGTCTCCCTTCCCTCCCAATCCATTAAAAGTGAAAAGAAAAAAAAAATTTCCTCCATTGAACCAGGGAGTCCCTAGTTCGATGGAGAAGAAGGAGTGCACACGTATGACCCGCACGTGTGCACCCCCTCTCCATGGGCCCGGGTCGGGCCGACCCGGCCCTAACCCAAACGGGTTAGTCCGGGCCGGCCCAGACCCAGATGGCAGGTTGGGCCGAACCGGGTCTGACCCGGTTCGGCCCAACCAGGAAAAAAAAATAGAAAAATAGTTTTAAATTAAATAAAAGCTGAAAAATATGGAAAAAATTCTTGAAAAATGGAAAAAATTTAGAAAAATTATATTTTGACTAAATAAATAGAAATTAATGAATTTCTATAAAAAAAAAAGAAATATTCGGGATGTTAGCGAGACGTGTCGGGGTTTTTACCTCGTAAAGCGTGAAATTGGTAAAAAGTATGGAAAAAATATAAAAAATTCAGAATAAATTAAGAAAATATGTGAAATTTGAAAAAGGGTTGAAAAGTGAATTTCGAGACTTTTCGGGAGGTTGGGATCCCGGTGTAACTCGAAAAACGTGTTACAACTAAAAATTGGAATAAAATTCTAATTTTTATTGTAACGATATAAAATCAATTAGTTTGATACTAAATCACATAAAATGACTTATTCGGACATCAGGGACTTAGGAGACCATAGTCAGGTGTCGGGTGTGCATCTCGAGGCGAGAGTGAGATCAGACCGGGACAAATATAGAGTAATTGGAGTGCAGTTGAGGTAAGTAAAACCCTTAAGAAACACACTCGAGTATTTATTTATTTGATTTCATTTGATTCCAACTATTATTGTTTATCGTTGTTTACTATATTTCCATGTTCATACTTATGTTGCACGGTTGGTTTTGTTATTCACCGCCGGATCTTCTGGTTTACTCTGTGATGTGTGGGCGGACTTGGGTAGGTTGGACAATAGGGACAGAATAAGGGCTCGGACTGGTGAGGGGGTTGGAGAAGCCACCGGGGGAATGTCGATGTCTGGATTAAGGTTCAGTCCTGCTACACGGCACACATCCATTATTGGTGTTTATCGGTGTTATGTATGCATGCGTCTTAATTACAGTTGACTGTTTTACTGCGCATGTTTATTTAATAATTTATTGGCTTCCATTATTATAAATGTTGGTTTGTGTACTTCTGGGTTTTACTCACTGGACTCGTCATCTACCTTTTGTGATGATTGAGTGCAGGATCTACAACGAGAAAGGGCAAGGAGACTCTCGCAGACTACCTGTGACCTTGTCACCGACGGAGTTCGTCTTGTATGTTTTTATTTTGCTGTATTGACTTATTTTTGGGTTTATGAGGACTGTTTGAGATACCAGTACATGTATGTATCATATTTTGTTATGTTATATATAGTGTACTTTACCGGGTTTTCCACATAGGATTAATGTTCTCTAATTTGAGGAAATTACATAATTTATAAGTCTTCCGTTGATTATAAGTATTAAAATATTTATTACTGATTAACTCAGGATGAATTAATTAATAATGATAGTTAGTTGGGCTTGGGACACAACTGGCAGCTACGTGGCTAGTTGTGGGCCCGCATGGTATCCCGTGGCAGACCAATGTGGATTTTGGGCCGCTACATGCAGGCTATGCAGTGTACTTTGGATCAAATCTAGTTTCTTGGCTGCCTAAGAAACAAGGTGTGGTTGCTCGATCTAGCACGGAGTTTGAATATCAAGCGTTAGCTCATGTTGCTGCTGAAATTTCTTGGTTACGTTATTTACTTACTGAGTTACAGTTTCCTTTATTAGGAAAACCCATGCTTTGGTGTGATAATATGAGTGATGCAGCTTTGACCCATAACCCAGTGTTTCATGCTCGGACTAAACATGTCGAGATTGATGTTCATTACATAAGAGATCAAGTGATGCAAGGGAAGTTATCAGTTTATCATGTTCCTTCTCGTGATCAAGTTGTTGATTGTTTCACCAAAGCCTTGTCAACTTCTCGATTTCATTATTTAAAGTCCAAATTTGGTGTATTAATTCTACTCATGCGTTTGAGGGGGGATGTAAGAGTCAATCACTAAACTGAGGAATGAGTGATTATGTAGTGAGGACAATATTGTAATGTCATGTTAAGTAGGACGTTGAGGGTGAGATGATCGGGACCATACTTGTGATCCTAGAAAGTTCCTAGACAGACCATACTTGTGTTCCTAGAAAGTTCCTAGAAATTAGAATTGTAACAACTTAGTTACTATATATATATATAGAAGAGAAGCTCTCTCAAGAATGGACATTGAGAGAAATAAAGTTTTCTTGTCTATCAAGTTTCTCTTGTTCTTTCATGTTTCTCAACAGGGGCCATGGCTTGATGAACATAGTACGATAAAAAATGGTCGTGATGCTCCCATGACCTGTACCTACTAATTTGGAGTCATCAAGCTTAAAGTTGCATGGTATTAAAATAAGTTTGTTTTGGCAGTTTTAGGTGCCTCGACATTGGTTTAGTCAGTAGAACTTTTTTTTTTTTTGAGGTCAATCTCACTATAAGTTATGAGACCTGCAGAGCTAGAGGTATCCAGACCCACTTACGTGGAATCTAACTAATCCCAAAGCCGAGAGGACGAGCTACGAAAAGAATTTCCTCTCCCTTCTCAGGGATGCATGGTGCGTATTGAGGGATTCGAACACGGGCCTTATCTCCCAAACTGTCTGCCCCTAACCACTACACCAACCCATCCTTGGCTATTCAGTAGAACTTAAGCTTTAAGTGCCTCAATATTGATCAATGTTGCGTTTTGAAACATTTGTATCTCCAAACTTGGACAGACTAAAAGTAAAATTCTTCTTATTAATACAAAATCTCGATCTAATAGATTAGCTATTTATTTGACTTATATAAAATCTTGTTCTTAGATAAACTTCTCCAGCTGTAATGCCTTTTTTTTTTTTTAATTTCTTTGTGAGATAGATAATTAAGGGCACCACTTGTCAAAGGGAGAGTTGGGGTTTCATTGAAAAAAAGAAGCAAGAGTTAGGGATTTGAGTGGCATTTGATTCATATATGTTAGAGTTTTTTCTTCTTCTTTTTTTGGCGAACTCTTTTTTCTTTTTTTTTGGTAGGGGCGAACTCATATTAGAGTTAAAAGGGTGTTGTCTTTTTTTTTTTTTTGATAAAAATGGTGTATCAAAATATTTTCTCTTACTGCTATATATACATATTATTTTATTTACTAAAGTTGCCACCTCAAATTCAAGATTTCAAGTTTAATTTGTCATATAAGGAACCATTAATTAATTAGCCTTAATCAATAGCACAAGCGTCAGTCTTATCATCATAATCTTATCTACTTTCACTCTCTTACATAACAATTAATTAAGATGTTCACGTTCTTTCGATGTAGGTAAAAATAATACAAATTGATCCAATTAATCAGCAATACTATATTAATTAATTAATTAATTAATTAGTTAAGTTTAATTTTTATAATCTATGACTTGCATTACATCACACGTCATGCATGACTCAAATGAAATAAATTAAATTCCGTTAGACCTAACGCGATGGATCAGCAATCTTAATAATGAAGCTGAATCGCGCTTTTTATAAATGAAGGTTGTTAAGAAACATGGAAAATATAGTCTACCAGACCATATTTTAGATGGACTAGTTGCCTATAAAGATAACTAAAATTAGAAGGTTTACCTGACAAAACATGACAAAATTAATTAATCACTCACATTGTATGTACGTAGGAGTGCAAACATGTCCGTCATATGAAAAGTCATTTGATTGAATCTTGATCATAATCAAACAAGAGCTCTTTAATTGAAAAGCTTGCATTTGTAGTTCTTCTGTGCATTTGTGATCATACAATATGGGTTATGAAACACTTTTATGGTTGGTACATATAGGGGCGAAGCCAAGAATCTTGATAGCCCAGGGCTAGAATACTTGTAACATAAGTCCACAATGTTAGAAAACTAATGAAGCTAAAGTCAATAAATTGCGATAGTACCATGAATTATGACTGGAATTGTTCTTAGCTCAATTTCTTATCATCCTTCACTTAGGTAATTCAACAACACCGAGACAAATTGATTCGAAAACACCTCAAATATAGCTGGACCAAATATTTACTCCAATATGTTAGGGGAAGGACTTGGACATTGTAGGTATTCCCTAAAGTATCACTATAACAAGAACTCCTTCGCCCATCCGATTACTTACAAAGATCCATATAAGATCACTTTTTGAACTTAATATTTGTTGGAAAGTCACAATTAAAGCATTGTAATAACTCAAACACACATGAAATTTGTGACGGCCCTAGTTTTCAAACCTTAAATTGGGACTCACCTGGCCTAAACTTACGTGAAACTCCGAACCCGTCTTAACGAATCACGCAAGGCTAGGCAGCATTCCTTTACTTTTACCATTAATTAAGTCATTTTAAATGTAATTAAGTCAGTGAGTTATCAGGTCATAACGGAAGCATTAAAATTTCAAACTAACCCAAAACAACTCTAAATACAATCTATAATAACCTAGAGTGTAGAAACCCCGCATAAGTATACCTCCAAAGGTATAACCGGTCAAAGGAGAATCAAATACAGTATGCATGTCCCCAAACTTACTCACAAAACCCATATCCCAATGTATCAAAAACATAAACATATAATACAAAGAAACCTACACTGTAGGTAAGAGGAGGTTACCTAGCAACCCTCAACTTCGATCACCTAATTCTAGTCATTTTTCTTTATCAACCCTGCAGTATAACGTGGTTGTACCCACCATCATAAAAAGGAGAGTGAGTACAGAAAATAACAGTAAAACCAAGTGGAGTTTCAATATAATTTCAAATGTCAAATAAATGGCTAAAATAGTATCACGCAGGAATATCACAAAGATAGTACAAACTGCATGATAATTGAGTGTCCAAGAAAATAACGAAAAACGCAAGTAGTCCCGACCAAAAGGTCATTGAGTCGCATCAAAGCCCAACAGACTCGGGTTCAGACGAGAACACAGCCTACCGGTCATAACCCTTGCAACTATGAGATATTCACAGACCCGGATAAGAGCCCTCAACGTACACTCAATTGAGAGATATCAACAGCGTCCAAATAAGAGCTCATATCGCAGATAAATAGTAACCATGAATTACTTGTTTTAGGACAACTCATTTGGAAATCCACGAAAAATAACGCCAATAATTCACCACGAAATAGAGATCACAAATGGAATTCAAGAAACACATTTCACCAAGAAATATTGCTCAAGAAATATAACAACCCAATTTAAATGCACAAATGAAATAATATAAATACTCTCACTGGTTTTACTCACAGTACTACGCAACCTCCACACACCTGGTGATAATTGTCAGTCCAATTTGGTCGTGTTAGAGTTTAATTTTCCTTTGATTGTAATTCCCAATTAATTTTCACATTTTACCCAATTTTCTATAATTATTTTAGTAGCGTAATTGGGTTGATTTCTGGGATATTCATTTGAGTCCTTGAGAGATCCCCGAAATTAAAACCACCATGTGAATAGTGTCACACTACAGGGACGCCGTGAGATTTTACTCCTGGCGGCATCCCCACGGTGTGAAAATGGGGCTCACAGCCCCACACGCCGTGGGTGGCATGTCCACGGTGTCGCTCACGTCATGTCACCCAGACGCCCCAGTCAGGAGTTTTTCACACCCCCGGCCCCTGTCGTCGTGCTTCAAGCCTATCCCAACCACGTCGGGACTTCTATTACAACATCAAACCACTCTCGAATTGTCTCAAAACCTCGCCAAGTCGTTGATTTTCGAAAGTCATTCAAAGATTCCAAAAAATAACCAAAAAACCTCAAAACTTACGACACTTCCAAATCGTCATCTCTATGTCATAAAAAGCTTTTCCGTCTATCGCAAGCCCAACAAAACCACATTGAAAACTCGATAAAAATCAAAATCTCAACTCGGGGTGTAAAAACATCACGAGGACAACCCACGAAATAGGTGTCAAAACGTAGAGTAACGAGTAGGGAGTCGAGATCTCACCTCCAATCACGTACTTGTTCGATCCCCATCGTCGATACAGGCTCGGAACCGCCGAAACCCACTCCTTTTCATTTTCTCACGGTCCCCATCGTCGATACAGGCTCGGAACCGCCGAAACCCACTCCTTTTCATTTTCTCACGGTGAGGGGAAAGGAGAGAGAGAGAGAGAGAGAGAGAGAGAGAGAGAGAGAGAGAGAAAGAAAAAATGAGAGAAAGTGAGTTGACTCACTATATATATAGTGATTATTCATCTTGGTGTATTTACGTATCTTGAGGCACACTTTGTGGTCTCAAAACACACCAGCCTCAATGTGGCGGCCCCATTTCCACATTGGTCCGCCACGGGAGGCCACGCAGGCCCACAACTGACCATGTCACCTCCAGCTGTGTCCCACGCCCAATTATCCATTATTAATCCATTTCCTATTAACTTTAGTTCCTCTAATATCATTTATCCATAAATTACGCAGCGGAAGATTATGCAGCGGAAGTCTCAAATCATTAAATGATACCAAATGTAACAAGTCTAAATATCAATTAATCTAATGTGGAAACCATACCAAAATGTAGTTCCCAAATATAAATCAAGTGTCATCCTCAAAGTCATAAACAAACTAGAATATAACTCTCACAACCCAAACCCAGCATAAAACAAATACATACATACAATCAACAGGAGTAGTTCACGTCTTCAGTCACAGATATTCTTCACGTGTCTCCTTGTCCCTGCACTTATCAAATCCTGCACTCAAATCACCCAACACATACGGTGACGAGTCCAGTGAGTAAACTCCCAAAGAAAACCATCGAGTAAATAATAACAGATTTAGAAGCCAATAACTAACGTTAGCTACACATGCAAAGAGTATGGGCAGCCATAAAACCCTGCATGTGTAGGTAACAAGCATGCAAGATGATCAACGAATAATCATAATGCCAACAATATGCTCCACAACAATTACAATAAACCAGACAAAAGTAGAATGCAATCTCACATACTAGATCATACTTCGTAGATTCGGATAACCCCGACTGAGCACATCAAGTCTAACCCACATCCGAACTACTAACGGTGACCGGAACAAATCACAAACCCACCGAACACGTGCACCCCGCGGCTCGGATCACAATCCACCGGTGGCGCAAGTACACGTGCTACAATCTAGCATGCTTGATCACGTGCCACAATCGTCCCGAATAAACTCCGATAGAGAAAACAAATCCAACACCCATCGACCACCAGACCAACACATGATCCCCATGAGTATGTATAGCAACAACAACAGTATATGCAAGAATTGAAAGAATTAAATACTCAAATGTGTTTCTGTTGGGGTTTACGCACCTATACCGCACTCCGATTACCCGAAACCCAAATCTCAGTCCGATTCCTCCAAATCCCCGACTCCAATTACTATTCCAAGACTCCTGGAATTCATTTGTGAGGTTTAATGATCAATTAATGGGTTCATAATGTTAGTTTGACTCATTTTCTCATTTTCCAATTTTTGGGAGTCCAGTGAACAATTAGCGCGCTAATTGATCTCAATCATTGTTCATTATTGTCTTCAATCAGCGTGATTAGCGCGCTAATTTCTCCAATTAGCGCGCTAATTGCTCGCTGTCCAAAAAATTTCCAAATTACAAGTTTGAACTCCAAACCCATAAATTAAATTTTCATGTTTCCATAAAACATCAATGACCTTAATTGCACCATTTAAACACGAATTACCATAATCAAACCCCAAAATCCACAAATCATGGAAATCACATTTTCAAAACCCATTTTGGAAAATCCTCCAACTTCTCCCAAATTTGATCAAATATATAACCCATATCATATCATTCTCATAAACACTAAATTTCCATAAATACGATGTTTAGTCCCTCCAAGAAATTCGAATTTACAAATTCAAACCCACATCAAAAATCTCATAAAAATCCAAGTTTAATGTATTTATACCTTTGATTCTTGTTGTAGGAAGCCACAAATCAACCTCTCCACACTTTAAATGTTGTTGTTCTTCTTCCTCTCCTTCCCAACGATTTCTCTCTTCTTCTCTTTCAATCTCTCAAAACCACAATCTCTTCACATGTTTGATCGGTCAACATATATATATACTTGACATTTGATCAAGTGTGTGTACAAATCTCGAGAATTATCCAAGGGCTGCTGATCACCCTGTGTCACTCCAACTCACATACCCTATCTTGACACTCCACACCTCGAATATCTCCATTGTGCATCTCGAGAATCATCCAACTGTTATTGTTTTATTCAGCTCAACTATAGGACTTATTGGTTTCCAATTGATTTAGCTTATAATAATTATCTACCCTATTTAATAAATTCTCAAAATTTATGGGTAAGCTCACCGTAGTTTCCCCGACTACCCGGCACCTCGTGCCTCGTGTCCCGTGTCTGCACGCACCCCGAGGTCATTCCTCACTCGTCAATAAACTACATTAACATACATATTGTAATGAAATTTACTAATTTGTACATTTTCATCACAATTTACCACAACAAGTAGGAGTGGGCACGGGTCGGGTTTGGGTCGACCCGACCCGATACCCGACGACCCGACTCATGTCGGGTCTTTGGAAAACTGACCCGTAACCCGACCCGACAGGCAGCAGACCCGATATAAACCCGACCCGTTTAGGGTCGGGTCGTCGGGTCGGGTCGTCGGGTGACCCGGTTTCATGAAAAAAACAGCGGTTGTCGGGTCGGGTCGGGTCACTGAGATTTCTGGGTTCTTCAGTGTGGTCTTCTTCTCAGTCTAGCCAACACACCACCGCCACCACCACCAACGCCACCACCACCAACTCCAAATTTTATGATTCTCATCATCACTCTCCCCAAACAGAAAACGTAAAACCCAAGAAACCCCCTCCTCACCACCACAAACACTAGTACCAGTGAAAGAAGAAGATGAGGAAAAAGTCGGTACAACATCAGCACAGCAGTAGTGAACTAGTGATGGTCAGAGAGAAAATGAAGTTGTTTAAAGGCTTACACTATGTCGAAAACTTCAACTACAACAACAATAATCAAACAAATACACAATCAACAAATCAATCAACACAAAAAAGATTATAAAAACAAACAACCGAAAGATTAATTAAAAAAAAACCTAGATCTCAGAGACGGAGAAGAGGAGGGAGGGAGGGAGGGAAGGAGGGAGGCCGTTGAGGAAGGTGGAGGGGATGTTAGGGCTGTTGAGCCTGGGAGTTGACGGTGGGGCCGCCGCCGTGGACGAAGAGGAGGTCTTTGATCATCGAGGCTTGGAGGTCGGCGGACTTCATGGCGCGCGACGCTGTACTTCACCACTACGGTCTTGCCGTCGAACTTCGGAATCGTATGATGAACCTCGCAAGACCATCGCCACCGAGCAACGCCCGATACTCGATCATCACATTCGTGCTCGCGAGGAGAGTGGACGGTCCCGATTGGCGAACCACCGGATCCGCCGAGCCTCAGCTTCGATCCATCCCCAACGTGATCCCTTCGGAAGTGAATCGCGCGGCGGAATTCACCGGGTTTCGAGGGCCGTGTATTCGAAGATGGAGGGCCGTTCGAGCGGCCGGGCTTGGAGGGGTTGGAGGAGTGGCCGCTTTGGAGGAGTGGGCTGGCTGGAGGGTTGGAGGAGCGGCCGCTTTGGAGGAGTGGTCTTTGGAGGGGTTGGAGGAGCGGCTGGCTGGAGGAGTGGGCAGAGTTGGGGATAAGTTAGGGTTATTTTGGTCGGGTCGGGTCGGGTCGGGTCGGGTGCACTTTGATCATACCCGAAACCCGACCCGATACCCGACGGGTCGGGTTTTTTGACCCGACTCTTTTTTTTTAACCACTCTACCCGACCCGCCACCCGCCACCCGAATCGGGTGACCCGACCCGAGTCGGGTCATCGGGTTTCGTGCCCACCCCTAACAACAAGCATACAAAACGGACTGTATACCTAGTTCGAGTGCGCTCCAGCCTCGCTGTGGAACCCTCGACCGTCCTCGCTGGCATCCACATCTGCAATTTTCTTATCAATAACGGCCATTTGAAAATCGGGCCGTTACACTCAACCCCTCTTGTGACATACATGGAGACTCTCTCCTTGTCCATATCCATTTTAACTAAAATTGAACAATCCTCAGGCGTTTCTGCACCTGACATGCACCACGGCTCGTATCGTCTTGCATGAATAGCATTTCTAACGACCCAAATATATTTCTGAATTAATTTATTATTGTATTTTATTTTCTGGACGTCCACGAAAATGGTTTTCCTAACTCGTGTACCTGTATTTCATTCGCCGATACCATTCGTCATGTTCTTCGAGGCAAACTCCCTTCGCAACTTGACGTCATCGTCCTGTCACATAGACACAAGTATACATTGATAGTACACGTCATCATACAAAAATAATATAAATTTTCGAGTCGTTACAAATTTCTTTTTAAAAATAAAAACTAAGATTTATTATGCAGACGAATATATCTGGACATACATTTTTATTATGAAATAATCTCAATAGAGGTGGGATTGTTTGATGTTTGAGTTTGGAGTTTGAGGGACAATGAATGGTTTTATCAAATTTTAACATGGGCTAAGCCAATATTTTTCCTTCTTTCCCTTTGGAGCTTGGCTTAATATTGCAACATATAATAAGGGGTTCTGAGGGATGCCCTGGGTTACAGCCTGGGGCAACCCTCTATATGGCTCCGCCACTGTGAGCATCCACGTTTGCATGTGTAGCACTTACTATTAGTTACAATTCATCCAGATGCGGTGTTGGTCGGGTGATAAATTCTTTATCTAATACCTTAAGGCAGATGTGTTAAGTTCGAACTAACTCACTCCTTTCTCCCTCGATTTCTTCCTTAAATTCACTAGCGGGGGATACTAAGGACTTGCGAATGATTAGTTACATACATCATCAGTTTAGTGGTACTGACAGTAGCTCAGATACCCTAGGCTATAAAAAAAAGAGGTCTGCTAAAGTAACTCACATCTGACACCGACTTAATTGGATGCCGTTCAAATCATGTCAAGAAACATGCGCATGCATCTCAAGAAAAAAATGGACGTCATTGGATGAGGTCGGTGACAAAAGTGAGTTACTCTAACATTTTTCATAAAAAAAGAAAAGATGAAAAAGTCATCAATTAAATCCATGAATCATGATCGATGTGGCGATGGGTCTGGCTTAAAGCCCAGCCCATCCAAAGTCAGTTTCATAAGTTCAAGAATGGCGACTACCACGAAGACCTCGACAAACGCATTGACGATCCGATCACCACATCGAACGACGACTTGACTGACCATCACTGACTTGCTAACGCGAATCAAGCAAAGCCCAATACTCGGAAGGCCGGGCCCACACCTTTAAATCCTGACACGTGTCCAGTCTTCAAAGCATATGTCTCGCAAGTGTGAAATGGACTTGTGAGACGTCACCGTGCGTGAAACCCGGACTCTTTGTGGGCCCCAGCCCAACAAAAGGAGGCGCCCCACGTGAGCACGTCGCCCCGTCCTTATCTTTCACCCTTCATCACCCCAATTATTACGAGACTACCTCTCGATGGGCATAAAAAAGTGACTCCCACGTGGTCTCTCTTGCGTAGAGCACACATGACACATAGAGCGGCTTTGGAGGTGGGGGTGTTAATTGTAATTTTACGTTGTGTGGTCCCCGCACGACAGCGTCTTTGAAGTCACACGTGTGGTGGTCACGCATGTGGTGGTGGCTTGCCAGCTCAGCAGGGTCGGGACCACACGTCGCTGTTCGTGGCTGCGTCCGCACGTGCAGATCTCCGGTTCGAGCCGACAGGGTGATCTGCTGGGGATACGATGGGCCCCGGTCGGCGCTCGACCGGCCCGATCCGACTCGGGTTTTCGGGTATTCAATGAGCCCAAATTGAAGCTTTCTATTTGTTTATGTTTATTGATTAAACATTTTATAATCTCCGACCTACGCGTCATTCATAAACTTTTTAGTTTTTTCTCAACGTCCACATCTTTCCAGTTCAATTGCCAATTGGTATTTTATTCGATTAACATAATATATTACACGTTACGTTACGTAAGAGTGTACAAGCTAAAGAATATAATGAGATAAATTAGCTTATAGTTACTAACAAGGGGGATCGTCATCAACTTGTTGTAATAATTTAAGTTTCTGAATTCTTCTACGTGTGCAAAACCAGCAAAGCTATTAAGATACCATTCGGTTTATAGTTTGGAAGTTCTTGACTATTCTTGAAAAAAAAAAAAAAAAAAGAGTTCATGACTATGGTGGGTAAACCATGCATCCATTTGCGTAAAAAGGTAATCTGCAAAATTTAGAGTGGATATCCATTTCAACAACACATGGATTACATCTGATCAATTCCAAGCCTTTACAAAGCCATTCCATTAACTCTGCTAAAAAAATTAAACTCATTCCATTAAGACATGCGCCTCGTTTGGTTCATTTAACTAACTTTTAAGGAAAACTTTTTTTAGGGAAGTTAACCATTAAAGAAGTTGCATTTTTCACGTTTGGTTCAACTTTGAACTTTATGGGAAGTTCATATTTTAAAAATAATAAAATAATGTAATTGACATTAATGTCATTTACACTGTTTTTGATTAAGAGAAAAGGGAGGTGAGAGAGTATTAAATGAGGGTAAGAGTATTTATTTCCCTTCAGGAAGATAACTCACTCACCTCCTCTAAATGAGTTATCCTCCCTTATGTGGGGGAAGTTGACGACTTAAGTTCTAGGAAAGTTTTTGAAAATATCTAACCAAACAATGTGAGTTGAAGTTTTTCTAAGAGTTATCTTACTTCCTTCAACTTCTCCCCGATCAAACGAGTAATAGTGTGGAAATTGTCATATCATACCTTTTTTTTTAAGCCTAAAACGCACATTGATTATACCTTTTTAGTAAAATTGAATTGATCTAATGTGGTAATTATTAGATGATATAAAATATTACATGAAAATCTTGCACACATATTTTAGCTAAGATTTATTTTGATTATTTAGGTAAGAATGATTTGGTTAGTCAATATTTTCTTTTGCTTATTCGTAGTTATCGTCAACCTAATATCACATGAAAATCTTGCACACATATATGTGTGTGTCTTGTGCACCAAACATAATTGAAGAAAATGGAGGTTTTTCCTTCCTCTCTTCCATCTATTTTATTTTTGTAATATGATATGAGAACAATAAAAAAGTGGGTGCTCAAGATTTCAATTCAAATTTTCTCCCAAGTGCTATCATGCATCATGGTGTTCAAGATCCATTAATGTCAAGTCTCAAGTTGGTCAATTCTCCATCGGATTTAAATTGGCTAGCATGCCCGTCCCTGTTGCCTAGTTGTCCGTTCCTATCGGCTAGTTGCCCGTTCCTATTGGCTCAGCATTTATTTGGAATGTTTTTTTTCTTCAATTCAAATGTTTTTCGGATGTTGATCAATGTCAACATTTTTGTCGCAGATCTCAAGTTGACTCTTTTATTTTGATTGAAGATGATTGTTCAAGTTGGACATCCAGAGTTTGTATGCACCAGCTTGTGGGAGGTATTAGATGACATAAAATATCACACGTAAATAGGGGTGCACACGGATTGACATAATCCGCGAATCCGATCCAACTCGAACCAATTATCACTAATTGGATCAATTTTTTTATCCCTTGGACCAGATTGGATTGAAAAATCAGTAATCCGGCCGGACTGGATTGGATCACGGATTCTTCAATGAAAAACCGCGGATCCAGTCCATTTACATAAGCACATATGAAAAACCCTAACTCACTGTCTAAAACAAAAAATCCCTCCCCGTCCCCGTCGCTCCTCACCTTGCATCTCCTCCTCCCTCGTCGCTCATCGCCTCACCTCGCTCTCCTCTCCTCCGCTGCTCTCGCTCTCTGCTGCTCCTCGCTCGCCTCTCCTCCTCTCTCGCTGCTCTCGCTCGCCTCGCCTCGCATCTCCCTCCTCCCTCGTCGCTCATCGCCTCACCTCGCCTCTCCCTCTCCGTTGCTCCTCGCCTCGCCTCTCCCTCCCTAGAAGAATTTGATACTTTGGGTTGGTGAAAACTAAATAGCAACAAGTATGAAATTTTATCTCAAATCGCAAGAGATGTGTTGGTAATTCAAGTGTCCACTGTTGCATCTGAATCCGCCTTTAGCACTGGAGGACGCATTAAGCCCTATCACAGTTGAAGCTTTGATTTGTTTGCAAAATTGGTTAAAGTCAAAACTTGAACCAAATGAGTCATGCGATTATTTTGAAGAAGCTAGTTTATATGAAAGCATTTAGTAAGGTAACTCATTTACATAGTTAAACTTGTGGTATTTATATTTTAAAATATATTGTCTTCATATTTATATATCTTCTTTCAGAATTCATAGGGTTGAACGTATCATCTCAAACTGAAATTGATGATTGATAATATGACTTGACTTGAACAAGACAAGTATATATTGCTATGCATTGTATATATTTTCTTTCAATGATATGAAATTACCTTACTTAATCATGACTCATGTTTTCTATTCTTTGTTTTTTTTTTTTGTGTGTGTGTGTGTGTGTTTTTTTTTAATTTGAAAAACTCAGGTGGGGAGCATATAACTAAGATATGAGAAGAGGCTTGAAGAAAATAGAGATTAGCAATGAAAGAAAGTTTTTGTTTCCTATTTTGTTATCACTTCACTTGTATGTTGTGTTTAGGTTTTCATAAGAACTCAAAGACTATGCTTGTTCTCAACTCTTTTGTTATGTTTCAAACCTTTTTTTGGAGGTTTTATGTTTGTAACATGCACTTAATTTTCATGTTTATTCGTACAAGACTTGCATATTGAAGGTTATTATGATGACAAGTTTTTGAAAAATATGTTATAGATTTTGTGAGATGTATTTGTTAATTTGTCATTCATGAAATGTATGATTTGTGTGTTTCATTTGATTAAGTTTAATTTCATAAATCTTTGGATATAAAAATGTCAATCCGCGAAACTTGATCCAATCCAGTCCGCATTTTACAAATTGGATTGGATTGGATTGATGAATTATTTGGACTGGATTGGATTATAATTTTTCAATCCGCAATTATTGGATTGGATTGCGGATTGACCCTAATTGGATCGGATCTAATCCGTATGCACCCCTACATGTAAATCTTGCACACATATTTTAGTTAAATTTTTTTTGCCAGGAAGTTAAGATTTATTTTGATTATTTAGATAAGATTGATTCGGTTAGCCAAAATTTTCTTTTTTTATTTGTAGTTATTCTTTATTTGTAATTATCATCTACTTGTTTTATATATGTGTGCGTGCACAAGCGCTTTGTGCACCAAACATAACTGAAGAAAATGGAGGTTTTCCCTTCCACTATTCTCATAGCTATTTTATTTTTGTAATGGCAATGCCACATTTTTCAGGTCTTATAATATTCTATTCTTGTGCCATAGTCAAGCTTTGCTTTGTCCCCGAATTCTCTCAAATTGGTCAGCCAAGATGGCTCCAATTAATTCAACTCTAATATTTCACGTGCAATATATCACTGTTTCAAAGATCGAAGGAAAAAAGAAAGCACGAGTAACTAATATGTTCTTATCCACCAAAAAGTTTCAAAAGCTTCAACACTTTAAAGCGCCCCAATTAAATTGGTCCGAGACATGTTTCATGACTAATAGGTTATAGAATCGAATCCTACGGGAATAATTGAGCCTAAGGTGGGGAAGGAATAAAAAAAGACAAAGTAAATTAAGTAAAAAGTAAAAAGTAAGGTAAATGAAGTAAAAATTAAAAAATGGGGTAAAAGAAATAAAAGGTGAAGTTCAAATAGCTGTTGCCTTTTTAAAAGGCAGTAGCTAAACAGACCCCAATTTTGAATTTTTATTTCGTGTGCCCCGCTTTTTACTTACTTTACTTCACTTTTATTTTTAAAACTCTAAAAATACTCTTGTTCACCCCATTACCCATACCCCACTTTTGAAGTGTCGTTCGCGGGTTTCGGACGAACCGAGACAATATCTCTAAAGAGGTGTCAGACACACAGGGTCGATACCTATCGGCTGACTCCTACGGATAATGCAAAGATAACTCAGTCTCAGTAGGTGAAGGAGGTATCTAATCGAAATCTCTTTAAAGGTTTCGGCTCTATGTGTTCGACAACTCTTCAGAGGTTTTAGCCTTTTTATAAGTTCAAAACCCGTGGGTGACCAGAATGAAAAAAAAAAAAACTTCAAAACTCTTGCAAAATACATGAAAATGATAGAAAAAATAGTGAGTTTTGCTCAGAATCACTTAATATTTTCGATTCCATCGAAACTTTTGTACCCAAAATGCAAGATACAAGCTTTAAACTGAAGCCCTAAACCTAAAAAAAATTCACAAACAAAACGACTTAAAAATAAAAGAAAAAACACAAGAAAACCTTGAAAGCGACATTATAAGAGATGATGAATGCACCCACGGTGTTGAATCAACGTGATTTTTCTCGAATTTCGTCAGATTCGGGTTGTTAACGAGTGTGATTTGCGAGAGGTGATTGGCGTATGAGTGAGTAAAAATCCTTTTATATAAAGGAGTAGTTGGCTAATTTCACAAAACTGAGGTCCTTCTAACAAAAACCGTGGTCCTTTTAGTTGCTATTTTTTCGTGTTTGTGTGTTTTTAAAAGGCAGCGGCTAAAAGGACCTTAATTTTTGCTATAAGGACCCCGATTTTATAAATTACCCAATTACCCCTTTATATAAAAGGGTTTTTACTCACCCATACCCCCACTGACCTCTCTCTTAAATCGTACTCCTCAACAAGTTAAATTCGACGAAATTCAAGCAAAACCATATGGATTCAACGTCGTTGGTGCATTTATCATCTTTTTTAGTGTTGATTTCGAGATTTTTTTAGTTTTATTTTTATTTTTATTTTCTTTTTTTTTCTTTTGAGTCATTTTGTTTGTGAATTTTCTTTTGGGTTTAGGGCTTTGATTTGAAGCTTGAATCTTGCATTTTTGGTACAAAAGCTTCAAGGGAATTGAAAATATTAAGCGATTCCGAACGAAACCCAATATTTTTTTTAACTATTTTCATGTATTTTTTTGGAAGTTTTGAAGTTTTTTTGTTTATTCTAGTTACTCGCAGGTTTTGGACTTACAAGGCCGAAACCTCTTAAGATGTGTCGGACATGTGTGTCCGACACTTTTAAAGAGGTTTCGGACACACAAGGTTGACACCTTTAAAGAGGTTTCGATTGGATCCCTCCGTCACCTTCTGAGATTGAGTTATCTTCGCATAATCGGTTGGAGTCAGTCTAGACCTTTAAAGAGGTATCGACCCTGTGTGTCCGATCCCTCTTCAGAGATGTCGTCTTTGTTCGTTCAAAACCCGCTGACGACACTTCTTCAAAAGTGGAGCATGGGTAATGGGGTGAGCAAGGGGGCAGTGGCTATTCAGACCCCCACATTTTACTTCTTTTACCCCGTTTTAAAATTTTTACTTCATTTACCTTACTTTTTACTTAATTTACCTCAATTTTTTTTAAATTTCAAAAATACCCTTGTTCACCTCATCATCCTCATCCTCACCCTCACCCAACATCCCTGAATCATCTCTGTTTATCAATTTTAATCATTGTAAAATGCTTGTACTAGGTCACCAAGTGTTATATAAGTGTTTTTTTCATTGAACAAGGTCAGATGTGGTCGCGATGTATCCTATAAGCGAAAAAGTGTCGCATGCAGGGTTTGGTCGCATAGGACTGACACATTTGAAGAGATATCGTCCGACTCTGACCATGACTTCTAAATGATTAACAGTTGAATCTAGCCGAAACTTTTAAAGAGGTGTCGGTCGAATCCGACCTAGATTGTGAAGAGAACTAAGTCTCAGTGGGTAACGGAGGGATCCAACTGATATCTCTTTAAAGATATCAACTCTGTGTGTTCGAACCACGCGGGTAATAAGAATGAACAATTGTTTTCTTAAAACTCTTAAAAAATACATGAAAATGACAAAAAAGAGTCGATTTTGCTTGAAATCACTTGATTTTTTCGATTCCATCGAAACTTTGTACCAAAAATGTAAGATTCAAGCCCTAAATCGAAACCTTAAACACAACAACAAAATCACAAACAATACCGACTTGAGAAAAGAAAAAAACTCTAAAAAACCATAAAATCGATACTAAAAGAAATGAAAAATGCACATACGACGTCAAATCGATGAGGTTTCGCTCGGATTTTGTTGGATTTAGATTGGTGGAGTGTGGTTGGATAAATGAGTGACTGAGGTATGCGTGAGTGAGTTGATTGGAGTATGCGTGAATAAAAATCTTTTATATAAAAGGGTAGTTGAGTCATTTCACGTGAGGGGTAAAAGAAGTAAAAATCGAAGGCGCGAATTAAAAATTGCACTATTGCAAGTAGGGGTAAGGATAAAAATCGAAGGCGCGTTTAAAAATTGCACTATTGCAAGTATTGCAATAGTGCAAGACTTGCAATATTGCAAGTAGGGGTAAGGATAAAAATCGAAGGCGCGAATTAACTTTTCTAGCCTTCAATTGCACCATTGAAGAAGTCGAAGTTGAACACAAGTCCTAACGTGCGGTCAAAAGGATCCACGTTCGGCAAAGGACTCGATCGGACTTAAAAGAAGTCTTTGAGGGACATTTTAGAACAAAAACGTGAATAGAATAATTCAACGAAGGAAAAATAAGGGAGGGGGGACCACAGGAGCACGCCCCGTTGACACGTCACGGAGAGAGGTGTGCTCCCCGATGGGAGGTCTATGTGCACGTGTGGAGACGACTAACATATCCACGCCTATTATTCAATTAATTAAACCTACTTAAAACAATACTAAACATTTACTGTACTTTTTTTTTTTGTCAAGCGTTACTAAACATTTACTTCCAAAATAAACTAACAATATCCAGTCAAAACATATTTAGTGAAATAGTAAATACACTATTTGTTAAAAATCAAGATTTAGAAATGTCTTTGGCTCTTATTTAAATAAAAAAAAAAGGCCAAAAAACTAATTGCACCCAATTGAATTGTAATATGATAGTAAAATATTAATTTCAAGTCACGTAGAAAAAGTAAATTGAATTGAGACGACTATTTTCTTTAAAACCATTATGAGACAACTTTTTCTCCATTACAAACTCGAGAGAAGCAATTGTAAGCTAACTTATGATTATTACACAAAATTAATCGTTTATAGCAGGCCTATAAAATATAGATTGATCACAATTATAAATCTACATAACCTAATAAATTCAATGAGTCTATGGTACTATTAGGATCTACTCATAAACTTGTATAAATTATTGAACCTTATGAGATTTCAACCTTAGGCAAGCTTGGACTAAATATCAATTAAAGACCTTTTATTTATTGTGTATCTTACGAGACTTCAACCTTAGGCCTTGTTTGGTGGAGTTGGAGTTTGGAGATGTGAGATAGCTTAGAGGAGAGTTGAAACTAGTATTTTTTTGATGGTGTTATAAACCCAACTTTTTTTAAGTTATCTCGTAACTCATACTTGAAAGTGTGAAATCTCTCTTCTACCCCTTTAGAGAAGTTATCTCGCACAGAAAATATTAACAAAACTACGCCTCATATATGTATTATTTTTCATCTTAAAATATATTTAAAGAGTATTTATATCAATTCTCACATTTTACTATTTTTAAAATTTACTATTTTTCTGTAAGTTCAAAGTTGAATCAAATAAGGCATTGTTTAGTTTCTGTAAGTTCAAAGTTGAATCAAATAAGGCATTGTTTGGTTTGTTTTTGCTATCTTATAATATTAGTTCGGAGTTATCTCATTGGAGATAATATTTTTATGTTTAGTTTAATTTTAAAGTTGCAAGGAAGTTTCAAATTTGAAATAAAAATGTCATCAATAAAGGATAATTGTATCTATAACTTTCGGAAAATAATTTTTGTAGAGGGGATGGGGGAAATATCTGACATTCAAAAGTATAAGTTAAGAGATAACTTACTAAAAAAATTAGACAATTAAATAAGATTAATTTACAACTCTATGCAAGGAGATAACACCACCTCAAACCTAAGAAGGCCCGCACGTAAGTTTGCAAAGACGAGCAAAACAATGCCTTGATTAATTCTCTATGTGAAAATGGAAGACCTTCTTGAGTTGGCCACCGTGGTGAATCTTGTGACTGTGGCGCGAGATAATAATAACAATAAAAAAAAAGGTTAAAGAGGGGGAGTAGGACGTGGAGCCCACCAACTGAGCTCCTCATTTGTCCTTACGCGAGCCGTTCAATGTAGAAAAGCTAGAGCATCTGGCATGCAAAATAGCAAATGAACTAGGCCTAAAACCGTCATTACACCACATTCTACCAATTCCCCTAACTGCCCTCCCACTTCCCGCCCAATTACCCCCCACACCCTCCAATAATAAAAGAGAGAATCTTAGTTTGGAGTCCCAATAAAGCTCTTTCTCAACAACACAAAAGCAAGAGAGAGTCTTGCCTTACCTTACATTACATTACATTACATTACATTACCTTGCCTTAACAGAGTAGTGTGTGTTAAGTGCGTGCTCTCTGTGTGGCTCACTGTGCATCTTGGCGAAGTTCTCGTGACCACCAGAGACCACCGGCGGAGCTGCGGTGGTGCGTCGGTGAGAACATGACCTCTGGCGGCGGCCCATCAGGGCGGATGCCCACATGGAAGGAGAGAGAGAACAACAAGCGAAGAGAGAGGCGTAGGAGAGCCATAGCCGCCAAGATCTACGCCGGCCTCCGCACCTTCGGCAGCTACAAACTACCCAAACACTGTGACAACAACGAAGTCCTCAAAGCCCTTTGCTCCGAAGCCGGGTGGGTCGTTGAAGACGACGGCACCACCTATCGCAAGGTATATATATATATATACACATACATATAGATCACATAAACATTCCAACATGATTTCTCTCACATGGATGCTCTACAGATGATTCTGAGGAGTACCCATTATTCTTTGTGGATCAATCCATATGGGTTTTTGAAATTATTGGCTAATTTGCAGTAATACATACAGATCACATTGTTCTATTATTTTTGGGTTTTTGAAATGCTTGGTTAATTTGGAAAGAATACATATAGATCACATTGTTTTGCTCTTCAGATGATTCTGAGGAGTACCCGTTAATCGTTGTGGATCAATCTATAAGGGGTTTTTGAAAGAATTGGCTAATTTGTAGTAATTTACAGGGATTGAAGCCAAATCCGATGGATAGTACAGTTTCCTCTGCTGTGATCAGCCCCTGTTCTTCATACCAGCCAAGTCCAGCTTCTTCATCATTTCCAAGTCCAGTACCTTCCTATCACGCTAGCCCGACTTCATCATCGTTTCCAAGCCCATCTCGGTTGGATGCGAATGCTCATTCATCCTACTTGCTTCCTTTTCTTCGGAATCTCGCGTCGATCCCTCAATCTCTGCCCCCGCTTCGAATCTCAAACAGTGCTCCAGTGACTCCACCGCTGTCGTCTCCGACGTCTAGATCGAGCAAGCCGAAGCCGGATTGGGAGTCACTGTCCAATGGATCCGGGGGCTCATTCAGGCACCCCCTTTTCGCGGCGTCGGCACCGGCTAGTCCTACTAGGCGCCACCACTTTACGCCAGCGACGATACCGGAGTGCGATGAGTCTGATGCGTCGACGGTGGATTCGGGACGGTGGGTGAGCTTCCAGACGGTTGCTGCGGCGGCAGCGCCGTCTTCGCCGACGTTTAATTTGATGAAACCTGGGTTGGAGAGTGTTCAGCAAAATTGTAGGGTGGATGTTAGGGGAGGGTCTGAGTTTGAGTTTGAGAATGGGAGAGTGAAGGCTTGGGAAGGGGAGAGGATTCATGATATTGGTGTGGAGGATCTGGAGCTCACTCTAGGGAGTGGAAAGGCTCGCTAGGTGAAGAAGAACATGAGAGGGTTTGTTAATTTGATTGTGATGATATGAGACTCAATTTGTGTTCTTTCATTGATCCTTTCATGGTTTGAAGGTGTTGTTTGATTGTTACTTTCAATCTCTCAATCTCTTAAAATTAAGGTCTCATAGAGGAGGGGATGTGACCCAGGGAAGAATACAGTTTTTATGGTCACTTTGGTGTAATTGTTGATGGGTTTGTATATGATTATAAACTCTGATTAGAGGTTTATCTAATTTCATTTCATTATCAGTTCTTCATTGGTGATCTTTGTTTCTTTTTGTTTTGTATGTTTTGATTGAAAAACCATTCAATACTTAATTGTGTTACCAATTGCTCCTAGCGGGTGTGGCGGACTCGGCTACGACTAGAGCTTTAGGACGATGCTTTAGTTCTATGCCTGAGGTGATATGCTCAATTTGCATCAACTCCACCATTTTCTTTCGACCTTTAAGTTAATGGAAAATGATAATCTTAACATATTCTCAACAAGCGCTTTGGATGCACACCTTTGTCTTTTAGCCGTTTATGATGTTTTTGTTAGATGAGAAGCTCACGGACAAGAGTGTGTACCTAAAGTGTGTGTTGAAAGTGGATCATTTTATCATTTTCCTAAGTTAATACGGTAGGGAGAGGGGAGCCTTTCTAATCTAATGGGATTAGTTGGCTTCAAGAAGAGCAAAAAAAAAAAAAAAAATGTTCCCAATTTGTTGTTTCAACTAAGTGATGGTTCATCCGATGGGGTGGTGTGAGGGCAGAGCTGGTGCTTCTGAGGCTCTCTTCTGGGGCTGCTAATTGGTCAGTCAAGTTATTAAAGGTCATGTGTAGTGTAGAGTAGTGCAATAGCTTGTGAGCCTATTTGGTGCATTATGAGCACTAATTGGTTGCTCATATATGGGCCATCTTGTCCCACATGATTGTATGTTTAGGATTGTAGTTTTAGCATATCCACAGTTGGGTGTGATTTATAGACCTACTAACCACTTCAGTGCCTCTGAGAGTTGTCTTCTTTTGATGATTTCTCCATGCATTATGTTAGGGACCATTTTTAGTCTCTCTTTCTATTGTTGGTGCTCTCTTGCAATTATTTGTGGTCACTCCGTGCGGTGGAAACCTTGCTAAAATGACCTTACTTTTGCCCAGTACTATTCCTCTTCAATGCTAACTTGCAAGTGTGAGCTAGCTTCAATCACTTAATTAAAGTTTCGTGCTCGAGTTTGAATTAGTCGGGCTCCATGTAACAAGATAATATCATGTAATCAATCTTGAACATATCATGAGAGTTCATTAAGGACTTTGGAGGGCGTTGGTGCACCAAAAATGACCCAATAGGTTGGAATGTCTTAATCATAAAATTGGACAAACCAGTCTCTCTTCATAAGAAAACAATGCACGTGTGGGTGGACATAATGGGGGGACTACAATTACAAGCAATAATACAAAACACAAACACACATATGTATTATGCATATATATATATATACACACACATAAGAGATCAATATGTATATCTATAATGGCAAATAAATGAAGTGCTACATATAATTTAAGGTGTAGCTAGAGAGTGAGAGAGCATGCAAGGCACGCCATGGTTGTCTGGGAATGCAGAGAAATGGTCTGTTATGCATCCGTGAAACTGAGCTTTCTGGGTGTGGCGTTTTGTTGGTCAAACCCAGCATTTGTAAGGCGAACCCAACCCCATGGGACCCCCTCCCCCATGTGATACGTGTTTTTTGGACCATATGACCTCTCTTCACGCTTGATGGTATTGGTTACCTAACTTTTTTAATATCCCTATATATACCTCTTCCCTTTCTTCAATGAACATAAAATACTAGTATATCCCTCGTATATTATTTATACACCCATGTACGTATGATTACTTTTAGGAGCCTCTCTTTGATTTGTGATGTCACGTATTACTGACCCCTTCTGTCATTTTTGGGGCTTACGGCGAAATAAAAATTTAAAGACTTTAATTATATTTAACTTCCTTAAATAATATTCTTTTGTGCATGTAGTTACAATAACAAAGATTCAATCTCAAATTAGTTAGGTCAGTTACATAAATCAAACTTCTCCATTTCACTCGATTTAGTACAATTGAACGTGTGCTTTTTGTACTTATACTTAGTTTAAAATATATATATATATATATATATAGTTAACTATTCTTTTACTCATATTTAATTTTTAGAAAAAACTATTCTGATTTTGGTTTTATTAAAGGTTTAATTATAAAAAATATTTTAACCTTTACAAGTTGTATCAATTATATCATAACCTTTGAAATTTATTAATTATATCCTAGCCTTTGAAATTTAATATCAATTCTATCCTCAACTAATTTATACCCTTTTTTTTGCCCACATCTTTTTTTTTTTTTAATTTTCTTATTATACCATTTAAAGATTTATTCATACATATGCATTAAAGCTTATTTTTTTTTATGTATTCATGTATATAATACATATATAATAGTGTGTGTACATATGCTACTCAATCATATACATATAATATAAGTACATAATTCTTTTGTTAAATTAAATAACTATGAGTAATAAATTTTATATGTTATTTTCATATGTATATACACATGATTTTCAACTTACTATTTGTGCTTTATGAATAACTAAAAAAATTAATTAAGGTATTAACAAATCATTGATTTATAATTTTTTTGTGAGTTATCGTACATTAATTCAAACACAAGGCTTCCAAAATTTTAATGTGTAAATTGATCAATATGGATGATTGTGAAAAGAAAAGTTAGAAGATTATATTGATTTCAAAGAAAAAATGTCCAAAATTAGTTGTGGATAGAATTGATACTAAAACGAAAGGTTATGATAGAATTGATAATTTTCAAAGGTTAGAATAGTAATTTAGTTGGTGGAAATCTAGCTAAACCTTATTTATTTATTTAATTATTGAGATTGAAACATTATTTATTTTAAGAAAGAACAACATTTAAGTGAGTAGAGAGAATATATAAAAGAAATAATTGTGTGACATTTTTTCTACATACATTTACTATATAGTTGTTGGGATCCACGCAATATGTTTTTTTTTTCTCTAAAAACACTTAATATGCATTGAGATGAGTGATAACATATTATAATAAATTTTCAATGAACCCAAACAAATTTTGTAGCAAAGATGCTACTAAAGCAATATCCCTACCAAATCAACTTGTGGTCCCCTAAAAGAGATAATTTAGTGTGGGTGGCAGATTTGATTCACCCAACCTCAAATTGTGGTGGAATATAGAATTGATCAGGGAAAGTTTCACAGCTGAGGAACAAAAATTTATTTTGGGGACACACATTTCTTGGGAAGGATGTGAGGATAGAAGAGAATAGTTGTATGAGAAATCTGGCAAATTCTTTGTAAAGATAGCATACCTCCTATTAGTCAAATTAGCTCAACAAGGAGCATTACAAGGCATTTAAGGAGGTGAATCAAGTACCTCTGATCATCATAGGGCTTCTTAAGGACCAATCTGGAAATCAATGTGGTCAATACGTGCTCTCAGGAAGATGCAATTGTTGATTTGGAGAGCCTGCCATGATGCCCTCCCTACAAGACTAAAGCTTAAACAGAGTAAGGCTATCGATCATGAGTGGTGCCCAATGTGCAACAGAGCCTAGGAGACAACGGTGCATCTATTCTTCACATGCCCATGAGCTAGAGCTTTTTGGTATTCTTCGCCTCTCGGTCTTGATTCTATGAAATTGGATAATAACTCATTCTTCTCTAACTAGGTAGACCTTATGAGGAAGTTAACAAAGGAAACTTCGAGAGAAGAAGCACTACAATGGTTAACAATGGGGATGTGGAACTTATGGAAGAATAGGAACCGCCAGATTTTCTCCAAAAAACATGAGAATCCAAGTGCACTGATGGACTTTACCAGAGAATCAATCGCTGATTTCAACAAGGCCATGAAATCCATTGTTACATCATCAGGTAAAGAGGTAGTACTACCTCATTAGGAAATGGATGATGATTCAAACTTCTTTTCTCTATTTACGGATGCAACAAGAGATCCTAAGACAGAGGAATGCAGTGTCGGTTGGATCCTTATGAGAGGAATATCTCATCAAATGCGAGTAGGAACATTTTTCCTTGGTCATTCGTCCTCAGTTGCGGTAGTAGAGGTACGGGTGCACACGGATTGGATCCAGTTCAATTAGGGTCAATCCGCAATCCAATCCAATTATTACGGATTGAAAAATTACAATCCAATCCAATCCAAATAATTCATCAATCCAACTCAATTCAATTTGCAAAATGTGGACCGGATTAGATCAAGCTCTGCGGATTGATGTTTTCCTATCTAAAATTTATGAAATTAGATTTAATCAAATGAATCACAAGAATTATATATCTCATGAATGACAAATTTACAATATACATTCCACAAATCTATATATAGCATATTTCCCAAAAAATTGTTATCACAATAACCTTCAAAATATAAGTTCCCACATAAATAAATGTGTTATCCACAAATCTTTACCATACATCCTCACAAAAGAACAAAAAAAGTGTACGTTGAACATACAACTTACAATAAAAAGGTCGAAAGCATAATAAAAGAGTTAAGAACAAGTATAGTCTTTTAGATATTTTAGTTTTGAGTTGATAGTTAGAGTTGATGCTAATTAAGCTACTATAGTACATATGATGAAATATATGTATGTGTTGATGTGTTAAACGGATTGGATCGGATTGGATCTACAGTTTTTTAACGTATGATCCGTAATCCAATCTAGTCCAGCCGGATTAATGATTTTTGAATCCAATCCAGTCTAAGGGATCAAAAAATTGATCCAATTAGTGATAATTGGTTCGAATTGGATCGGATCCACGGATTAGTGCAATCCGTGTGCACCCCTAAGTAGAGGGATGGGCAATCCTAAATGCAATCACTCATTATGGGCAGTTTACGAACCTGAGAATTAATTCTGATGCAAATACGGTGATAGATGCTTTGAAAAAGCTAAAGGAATGTCTACATGATTTGGAATCTATTATTATATCCAAAGAGTCACCAGACTTAGAGACCCTATCGAATTCCAGAATGTTCCTAGAGAGCATAATGCATTAGCTCATAGGTTAGCGAGAAAAACCTTAGCTATGAAAGATGGACTTATATGGTCCAAAAATCCATTCCTCAATGGATCTTTTCTGATTTCGTAATATAAAATTAACTTTAGACAAAAAAGAAAGAAAGAAAAAGCAATATCCCTACCATCCTCGAGTTGTGTCTCATTTTAAATAGTAATAAAAAAAACAAGCGAGCATAATTTTGTAGCATGGCTATAATCTAGGGGGACCTTAGGTGGAGGTGGGGGCTTAGGGCGGTTGCCCACCCCGCCCATGACTAACGCTAGCCTTGACTATTCCACAAGAGACATTACGTTTTACAAGAAATAAACGTAAATTTTATTTTTAAGAAAACTCAAATTTGTAACATCAAAGTTAAGATATTTTTGAATAACTAGTAGATTCCACCAACTAAGTAGATGGCTCACTGGTTTGACATGAGGTTAATTACTTGATTAAGAGGTCTAAAGTTCAATACTCATAGTGGACAAAGTTGCAGTTTCTTTCTTATAAAAAAAATGTCTAATGATAAAAAAAAATCCTAACTTGTAAAAGTTGTATCAATTATATCATAACCTTTGAAATTTACTATTAATTTTATCCACAACTAATTTGAGTTCATTTTTTCTTTCATAATGTGTGCACACATTATTCCATTTAACTTTCTTATCATACCATTTAAAGATTTATTCATATATACACGTGCGCGCGTAAGAGCTCAATATTCTTTTTTTGTATTATGTATTTATAGTTATGCTTATATATACCTACTTACATACATATATAATATAGTCTAAGTACATAATTCTTTTATCAAATCAAACAACTATGAGCAACTTGTTAATAAGTTTTTTTATGTCATTTTTATATGTATATATACACATGATTATCACCCCTACTGTAACGGCCCAATTAATAATTACCATTATTTATGACGTTATTGCAGACGTAGAAGCCAACGGGGATATTCGTGGGTCCCACAGTGAGGTCGGAGCATGCCTGGATTAGGTATACAGTCCGTTTTGTGTGCTTTTTATTGTAAAGTTGTGATGTATATGTTCAAGTTAGTTAAATTACATCGCAAAATGTGTGTTTATATTGTCCATTGACGAGTGAGGCGCTGTGACGCATTTTCGCTGCAATAGCGCGTAGGCGTGCGTACGGGGTGGCGAATAACTAGTGCATTAGGACGGGGGACTAGATACACACAATAAATGATAAAATTCATTAAATAATTAATATAAAATGAAGTTGAGGAGATTGGTACAGTCGTTGCGCGTGAATGACACCGGACGAGGGTCGAAGCCGAGTATTGGAAGGCCCGAAATGTGTATAATTGGTGTCATGTGTATGAGGTCAAGGTGAGTATGAGGGTCAATTTTGTCACTTTGTAGAGATCATTTGACCTCATCTTAGCCATCCAATGAGTTCTAAAGATGAGGGTTGAGTCTAGATGACTAGATGACTTTTAGATATATATATATTGATTTTTCCATTCTTTTTTGTCAACTTTTCTCTCTCTTCTCTATGAAGTCTGAAAAATCAAGTGAGAAAGTGAGGGTTTGGTGATTTTGAGAGCTCATTTGAAGTGTTTGGAAGTGTGGAATCATCAAAGCAAGGTAAGATCTATAATCTCCTATCATTTCTCCTTCATTTGAATGTGGTTTGGAGCATGTTGGCGGGGAATTCATGTGTTGAGGTTGTACCACTGTTTTTGCTTAGTTTTTGTTAGGTATTGAGTGCTATGAGTGTGGAGAAAAGAGTTATGGTTGGCAGTTTTAGTGTTGGGTTTGTTTTTATGAAAATGGGATTTTTAAGTTTGGGTGTTTGATCTGGGATTTGATGCATGTATGATATATTTTGTTGTGCCTCTTGCTTTTAGAAGTGTTGTTTGTTCCCCATGAGGAGAGGATGAGGTCGACAATGTTGGTGGAGGCTTAGGTGATGATTTTCCAGCAGTTCTGTTCTGCTGAACTACAACGTGCTAGCCACAGGCCCCAACGCGCTGGACAATCTGGGCTAATGATGAAGATGAACAGGATGACGTTCATCAGATAGCCATTTTTGGCTATTTTATGTATTGTGGATATAATGCTTATACTAATTGACCTAAAATACAAATAATTGACCATAAATTAATGATAAATGATAATAGCTTAATTGTCAGAGATTTGGAGGAGTCAGACCAGGGTTTGTTCTACGGGAGGAGGAGTGCGGTTTGAGGTTTATAGTGTCCCAACATTCACTTTAGTACTTACTGTTTGATTTATTTGAATTCAGTCATGTTCATTTACTACTATATTTCCTTGTTACTTTACGGTGGCTGAGTACTCTCACCTAGTGTCTTTATGGTAGTTGAGTTTACTCCTACCTGGTGTCTTTACGGTATTGAGATCACTCCACACCTAGTGTTTATTCGTTGCGAGGGCATAGGATCCACTAAGCCATAGCATATGTCTAGGCATGCGCCGATGAATAGGCTACCCGGGTATGATGGGCATGTGTGGGTGCACTGTGGATATACGTCGGTCACTTAGAGGGTCCAGGGTCACCCATTTGAGGTATCCTTACGGGCTGTGCCTGACGGATAGCCCTAAGTATGGCTTGGTCTGACTTTAATTGTGCACGTACTTTGTTTCGCTGCTATATTTATGCATGCGATGATCTTTCACAGTTGTCTGTATTCTTTTGTTTCGCATGTTTATTTATAGTATTTTAAATTCTAACAGTTTATTTATGTATTTACTTGGTGAATTTCCTTGAGATTACTCACTCTGGACTCATCATCTGCCTTTTTGAGATGGTTTGAGTGCAGATCCTAGTACGAGCAGAGAAAAAGGCAAGCTCGAGGAGTACATTGATTGATTGCATTTGTCCTACTCGTACGTTTGTTTATGTTTCTTTGTTTTATACTGGGTTTTGGGGATTCAAGAGATAGACTTGACTTGTATATGACTTGGAGGTTGTATTTTGATATTTTGTGGATCACATTTGATATGTATATGATGTACATTTTGATATGGTTTCCACCTTAGGTAATATGCTCATAAAGATGATTTTAATTATCTGCTGCGTACTTTGAGGTTAAATGATAATAAAGAACCCTAAGCTAACTTTAATCCATGATTATTAATAAATAACTTAAAGTTAGCAAGAATTTGATTGATATTGGGTTACGAGTGGCCGTTGGACACAGCTGGATAATGAGTTGGCAGGGCTGTGGGCCTGCGGGATTTGGGGCCGTTATACCTACTATTGGTGATTTATGAATAACTAAATTTAAATTAAAGTATCAATATGTATTGATTTATAAATTATTATTTTTGTGAGTCCTCACACACTTAATTTAAACATGAGGCTTAAAAGATTTTGATGTAAATTGACGAATGTGGATGCCTGGTCATGAAAAGAAAAGTTAGAAGATTAAGTTTATTTTAAAGAAAAAGTGACCCAAATTAGTTGAAGATATAATTGATAGTAAATCGAAAATGTTAGGATATAATTGATGAATTTCAAAGGTTAGGATATAATTGATAAAACTTGTAAAGATTAAAATATTTTTGATCATTTGGCCAAAAACAAATAACTAGTAGATTCCAATTATTGTAGTAAGCAACATTTAGTCCATTTTTTGTAGTTATTTTAATAAATATTTGTGTTTCAAATGTTTGTTAAGAAAACAATTATTGATTGTTCTATTATTACAGACACAGATTTTTAAAATCAACTATGTGGCAGTTGAATATTCTTAAGAATAATTAGGATTAGCTAATCAATATATGTGTTTTGTAATTATCGATTCTATGCCTTGTCCTGTTCTATTAAATGTATTGAGCCATCATGATTAATAAAATTTTTATTCTACTTCGCATATGTCAAAAAGCTAATTAGTAAAAAAAAATTGATAAAAAACTAATTAGTAAATTATTTAATGGGCATGCTTAGTATTACATATAATGAATTGATAGGGTTGTATATATGGAAAAAAATAAGAAGATATTGACGGACTAATGTTTTGAAATTCCAATCTGAATACACATGCTTGGGAATATTTTCCCTCAATTTGGTCTATATATATCTTAACAAATTGTTTACATGAAAGAGATACATAAAGAATACATGTTACAACTCAGAACTAATCAATATATATTCTTTATGAGCGTTCCTTGTAGGTGTAAACTCGTATTTAATTAATATAAACTTGATATATAATCTTATCATTAATAATTGAATTGCATTGTTGTTTCAATAGAGATTTATGGTCAATGAGAACCCTACCAGTGCATGAATGAACGACAAGATGGGCCAAGGAACAGAAATCTTCTCTCCATATTTATGGACTCTATACCTCTGGTGTTGTTGCCCTGCCAATGTGCTTGTTAAAGCTCATTTAAATTTTGTGGTTGGTCCACTACGCATGATTCACATAGTACTGCGCAACAGTAGATAAATGTGACCAAACATGCATCTCTTCCACAAGAGAGACCCATTTGGAGACAATAAATGTGATGAATGAATTCACATGGGTTTTATCTACATTGGGAACAAATTGATCGATGCCGGTCAAAGGCATTAAAAAAAATCACGGGTTTTGAGATTAAAAATTGAGGGAAAGCTTGAGAGCAATTTATTTTTTGAAGTAAAAGAACAATTGAGATTTGGAACTAAGGCTATATTGTTGTTTTTTTTTTGAAAAGAAATCAAAATTTCATTAATCATTTACTGTTCAATACAAGACTAGACATAGAATCAAGTACATTGATTCGTTAATCTTATTTGTGCAAGCAAATTGTCTTTAATTTGACTTTTTTTTTGAAATTGAAATAGTTTGACAATTAGAGACTATTCTCTATAACGTTGAAACTCATGAGAATACACAAAAGTATTAGAACCAAAAAATGAATAACAAAACTTTCCAACAAGGAGAAGAGCTAAAATTTTCTAAAAAGGAGAAGACCTAAAAACTTCCCAACAAGGAAAAGACAAATAAAAAACTTCTAACTAGAGAAGAAAACTAACTATAAAGTAAAAACTAAAGATAAATCAACCCAGAGCACTGCACAAATCCATGCAACACCATTGATGAAGATGCACTGCAACAAAGATAGATCAATCTCTACAAATTTGATTAGATTTGTTATTTATTGAATGAATAAAGAGCAAAAGAGATTTAATTAGAACTATCGCCGATTATTAAGAGGATCGGCGGTGGTTCAAGAATAAAAATCACAAAAGTGAATAAAAAAAGATGTTAGGTTTTTGGAGAGAAGGTAAGGCAATTGTAAATTTTTTTCATCTTCTTCTTCTGATAAGGCTATATTGTTGTTGTGGTTGTTGTTTTAAAGTAAAGAGCAGTGCTACATTAATGCACTTTTTAAAGTCACGCGCTAGGTGACACTTGTGTAGAAATTGCAATACACACAACATTAAAATATGGGCACAAACATATCGAAATGCATTGTAAGTTTTAGTCTCTTAAATAGCTATTGGGTGACTTTAAAAATGCACTAAAATATTATTTTTTCTAGGGTAAATAGTCAGAATAATTTCAAACTTTAAATTTAGGCACAAAATAATAAGCATAACTAAAAACTACGTCAAAAATCACAAACTTTCAAGCTTGTCTTAATCTTAGCCCAAAGTGACTTGAGATTTAAAAATATGAAGGGTTTTCGATTGCAAATCAAGTAAGATGGGTTTGGTTTAGAAAATATACATAATTAATTTCAAAATAATTATTATATAAATAAATAGGGGATGTAGCTCAAATGGTAGAGCGCTCGCTTTGCATGCGAGAGGTACAGGGTTCGATCCCCTGCATCTCCATAACATTTTTTCCCCATCCCCTTATATGTATTACCCCTCCCCTATTAATTAATAGAGAAAAGCATATAAAGGTCCCCCTTACCGTACAATTGATTTACATTCATGTGCAATATTCTCTATTTTATAATATTTCCCTTCCATTATTACAACTCTTTTATACTTTTTGGTGATTTCCACTAAGACATAAAGGTTCCCCCCCCCCCTCTCGGACTGGTTCGGCCCCTAAAATGTACAGCGTCTTTTCTTTTGCTATCATATAACTAATCAATGATATTCTTTTTCTTTTTTTTGTTGAATTAATATTCTTTTTCAACCACAACAATGTGGTGTATAATCTCGAGTTTTTTTTTTTTTGGTGAAGTAATATTATTTTTTCAACCACAACAATCTGGTATAATCTCGAGTAATGCAGTATTTTGGATTTTTAACAGTGATATTGGAAGTTAGGATACACTTTGAAACAATTAGCATGTTCTCTTAAGGGAAATGGGAAATACTACTCACTACAAACACTCTTATGAGCACGCACCTTGAGTTTTTTAATATTTTTTAGTTTTTTAACAATTTTATAGTCGTAGTAAGTGTCCGTAATGGGTAACCTTAACATTATCCTCAAACACAAAATTGTAAAAAAAGTAAAAAATAAAATAAAAATTAAATATCAAGGTGTAGGTGTTCAAAGTTGCTTTAACATCTTCCTATTTAAATTTGTTATAATCAATCCGTCTCAAGTTGGCTGTAATTTATATTGAGTCCAGTTTTAAATTTTTTAAGCACTTGTCAAATTTTACAACTAATCATTTGTCTGACGGGAAATGTTAGAATAACAATGCGCGCGCCTATTCCATCATCCGTGCAAGCCTCAAAATACAGCCTTACTTATCTCGATGTGCAATGTATGGTGGGATGGGTGCCTTGTGCATTCCGTTGTGCATATTGCATTGTTATTCTAGCCGTAACATGTACAACAATTGCCATCACTGGAGCAACTAAACTAAGCAGCATAGCGCAAACTTTGTTAGGCTAAAAATTTTGAGCTAGCTAGAACTTGCTATTTGACAAAAAGAAAAAAAAGAAGCTAGAACTTGCTAAGCCAAATAACAATACACCAATATCACTTCATTGCAAAGGTAAATTAGCAATACTCAAACATGGAAGAGTAGCATAAGCCACATATTGTGATCCTCCCGGCCCCCGGCATGGGCCATCTGATCCCCCACCTCGAGTTCACCAAGCGCCTCGCCACCATCCACTCCGTCCCCGCACCTTCTTCGTCTGTCACCTAAAACTCATCTCCACCCAATCCAACCCAACCCATCTACCCCGTGATAGACCTCGAAACACGCGACATCAACGATCATGCACAATCTAAAAACCTCAAGTGGAAGAGTTGGGCGAAGAAGTAAGGGTGACAAAATGGGTAATGACACGATAATGATATTAACAGGTTAGTGTTAAGCTTATGGGGGTTAGTGTCATAAACAGGTTAAAACGACTAAACACGATAACCCATTTATGATCTATTAAACTTGTTTATCATAATAATATAATGTATGTGTTATTATTTGATTATATTAATGGTTGAATTGCACTTTTAAAATTCAAATAACATAATAAAGAGTTATCGTGTTTAGTCGTTTTATTTTGAAAATGATTATCGTTTCAATAAAGGGTTATTGTTATTAGAAAATAACAATTTGCATAGTTTCAATAGCCATTTGAATTTAGATCCTAAGAAAAATGCATTATTTTGAAAAGGATTTTATATTTTAGGTTATATATATTGAATTATAAAATAATATATTATATAAATGGAATTTGATGAGTTGACACGATAACACAAAAAATTAACAAGTTAGTGTTAGGGTTGAGCTTATGCGAGTTAGTGTTATAAACGGGTTGACACGGATATGACACGCCAACCTATTTTGCCACCCCTATGAAGAAGGTTGGAACAAATTAGTGTTCCATTTATCATGTCATTCTCCCAATATTTTTCTTGTCATATAGCGATTTCTAGAGTTTAACTTGTAATTTTTCAATTCCAATCAATGATAATTATAACTATAAAACCAATAAACCAAAATTTTATATTGCCTCAGACTAGAACTCTTTCTCAATTATAATTTTAATCTCGATGATTGGTGAATAATTAACAGATTTACTGTATAATAATAATTCAATTCCAATCAATCATAATTGTAATTATATGTTTTTAATCGAAAATTGATGTAGAAAGTTGTTTTATATTTTACAAGGACATAATCTTTATTCGTGAGTGTCAAACTGTTTAAGAGATTCTTATTTAACTAATATTTTACCTAAACAGCACATTCGATATAGTTTATATAGTTGTGAGAGCATTGGGGAGCAACTTTGTGCATAACAAAAGTCCATCATTTTCTTAATAATTGAATTATCAATACCAAATAAAATAAAGACAAAAAAAAAAAACACTAAATTAAGCAGTTATATCTATTTAATGATATTGTTATACTTCACGGGGTTAAAACTTTTGTAGTGTGTTGTAAGTCATAAATTTTACAATTTTTTTATTTTTTTATTTTTAAACTATTTTAACAAATTAGTACATGCAATTTTACAACTAGTGTATGATAACAATACATCCCATATTTTTATAATAAAGAGAATTCTGTAAAATCTTAATTAATATTAAATGAGTTTTAACAATATCGATTTTAACAACATTATTAAAGTTTGCAAGATATAATTTTTGTTATTATGCCCCATTCAGCAACTACACAATGATCTGAGAGAAAATAATTCAACTAGTCCATGTCTGCTCAAGTCGAGAAGCAAATGAAGAAAGACATGGGTTCTCCTCTTTGAATTAATCTCACTGAATTTGTCAATTTGTCTCATAAACTGTATGTGTAATTAGGTGTTGTCTCATCCATGAATGTTCTTGATCTGTTATTAGTGTTCGTGGAAGTGTAGATGCATCAAAATAAACAAGTTGTTAACTTTCTCTGTTGTGCTTTAGATGTTAGTTTTATTTCTTTTGCCATTCTGTAACTTTCTCTGTTCACTGTCACATTTTTATTAATTTTTTGGTCCAAACCATTTGGTATCCAGATTATATGACTACTCTGAGTTTGATCCGAGTCAGACACTGTATAGGCGGGGGAGCTCTTTTGACTCAAAGAGATATAGTGCCATATGGGATAGCATACTCTATTAGCTGTCACATTTGTTTTTTGCTACAGAAAATCATAACCTTGGTCTGCTCACATGCGTCACAAAAACAATTATGCATCAAATCTTTTCTAAAGCAAATCTTTACATTAAATCAAACATCTAGTTAAGAAGTCTCTCTTCAATGGCATGGGTGATCTCCTCAGCAATGGTGGCTTGGGGAGGTGGGGGCCGTGAATTCATAAGGCAGTCCACCAGACCAAGAACAAGGTCAAAGGCCGGGCGATACCTGACAGTGATGAGGCTAATTTGCCCGATTACAGCACTGGTGAAGGCAACGATGGCCGCGGGTTCCATTCTTCCAAGTTCCAACCTTATTAGCTCAAGAAGAATGCACGGCAGTGATGACTGAGGAGGAGCCATTGACGATATATAGAGTTGGCATTGGCAGTACAATTTGTTACAAGTTATTTAAGGCCCATTTTGAAACCACTCCTCCCTTTCAATCAGTTGTGGTTGTTTGCAAAGATTGGGATTCGATCAATAGCCTAACAGTATGCTTAAACATAGGTTGGAACACCAATTTGTTACACTTGTTTTTTATTCATCAAATCATCTTGGCCACATTATTGTAACTATCTAAAATCACTACCACCAAAAATTTATGTAAAACAATTTAATGAAAAAACTGACCATTACAAGATTTTTTTTTGGATAGCCGAGAGTATTCAAGCCACCACTGCTGACACCAGACTAATAATGGACTCAACTAATCCCTCAAGGATCCTAAGTTGCCGCTACTAGAAAATCCAAGGAAAAAATTGGAGGGACAAAGGAATGCGTAGGTTTCGAAATCAACACATCTGCTTTCGTCAACGTGTCAGATAACGAAACTTACCACCCTTGCCACCCGATCAACGCGCACCATTGCAACACTTTCAAACACAACTATTGAAAACTTAAGACGCCACAAATCATGTGCACGTCGCATGCAAGGAAAAAAAGTCTAAGGGATTACCAATTACCATGGCTGTAGCCTGTTGATTGCTTTGGCAACATCCATACATCTGACTGCTCCAATAACGAACATGCACAGCGTCGTCGTCTTCAATTGAAAGGATATTTACTTTGTTTCTGTGAACCCTGTTCCTTTCAGAAGATCTAAAGCTCGCTTAGAACGTCTTCACTCTGGGATACCTGTCGTTTAAAAAAATCTGGAAAACAAGATGACCAAATCATTCATAAAAACAGGGACTTTTTTTCTGATATTGAAGAAGTTTAATATCTCACATTGTCAAATGTGGATGACCACTTTAAGAGTGTCTCAAATTCTTAATCTAATCAACAGATTATTGTGAAGGGTAATAAACATTTAAATAACATAAATAGTATCATAACAAAATAGAAATAAATTATTCTATGAAGCTTCTTAGCCACAGCGTAGAGGAACCAAGGTAGGAAGCTAGTTGACGGCAATGGGTTCTGTTGCTTTCTTCAGCCATTCCATTTCGGCATCATCCAAGAAGGGTGCCAAAAAATCTCTGCATTCAGAATGGTATGAGTTTAGCCATTCTATTTCATTTGGAGCTAAGAGGCTGAGGTTCAACAATTTTTTCTGGTAGGGTGCCTGCAGAGGAGAGAACACCATTCATTAGAAAAAGATGAATTCACTCCACGAAAATATGCATATATGCACCATAATGAATAGGAAGATGATAATCTAACACACTTGGGGCACACACCTTGTCTTTTAGCCTATTTATGGCTCTTTCTTCTCTCCCTAGGCATGGGCCCCACATCTAACAAAACACCATAAATAGGCTAAAAGACAATGTGCGCCCAAAGTGCATTAAATTACCATTTTCCTAATGAATATCCCCAGGAAGGGACAAACGGCCTGATTGCGGGAAGTGGAACAGGAAGCAGATGAATACTCAATATTAATTCTTACCTTGTTGAATTTCGTCCTCGCGGGAACTGCCTAATGAAACCATTCAGTTCGAATAAACAAAGAGCTACTTTTGATATTAGAAATGAAAAAAATTTATTTAGAATTTTAAATTCATTTCTTACCTTGTTAAGTTCCGTCTTTGTTATTGTATAACTTGTATTTATCAGTTCTTTTTTTTTAAGGAAAGGTCGTAATGTTGATTCCTTAGGGCCCTAAGTTGGTGAATATATAATAGATCTCCTAGGCCAGGAAATAATGTATTGCAACTGCCAAAAATCATGGATATAAAAGTATACAAATATTCAAATGATCTAATGCGAGTGTGAGTTATTTTGGGTATAGGAGTCGACAAATTTCCTAGAACAGCTATTAAGTTTGTTTCAATAGAAAAACTATTAAAAAGCTATGCTAAACAGTGAAGCAGGATATTCTTGCATGCACTTGTTTCAGCTTTGTTTGTACATTTTCAAGACTGATTTGGCAGGCTTTAGAGGTAGATATTGGAACAGGACTTCTCATTGAGGTCAAACAAGCACAATCAGCTAATCAGATTAGACCATTAACCCAGTAAGGTAGGTTGGTTGGCTGTCTCATCAAATAGAATAATCATCAAAACATTCAAGAAACCAAACAAGAACATTGAATAGAATGACTCACCCATGTAATGTGCTCAAATGATAGGTAACCCTTGTCACCAAAATTGAATTCTGTCTCCGCATCCTTGACTACAAGTACATTCTCCAGTCTAATACCGAAGTTTCCATCTTCATAGTAACCAGGCTCTGAGCACAACATTAGGAATAGCATCTGTTAGCCTTCCAAAAAGATAATCAGGATCTTAAGAGAGTTTTTTTAAAGCAAACGTATGTTAGATTTTTTAATATGCCAAGACATTTTCAAATTTTCAAAGGCCTCCCAAAAGGAAATACGGCCCTAAATAATTTAAAACAGTTGGAATAAGCTTATTAAGGAATTTTTTTTATATTATTGACAGCTACCGTAAAACATTTGTCACTCTCTATGAAATTGATAAAACCAATATTTGATCCAAGAAGCCAACCCCAACTAATGTGAGATTGAGGCTTTATTGTTCTAAATTTGTAATTTACAGTATGCAAAGAAATTGTGAATTGGGAATAATGTACAAAAACTGTAAAAGTAAGTGACAAAGGTACAACACTAACCATCCGTTACTGTCATTGATGATTGCAGGGCAACATTTCGAGCATGTGGTCTGAAACTTATTAAATGAGGTCCTGTAACAACGTTGAATGAAAGAAAAATTAGTTGTAGTAATAAACGAATATAAGAAGAAAATTCGGGACAGTACGTCAAAACAGAGACCTTCATGAACATTCAGGTAAGACCCAATTCCATGACCAGTGCCATGTCGATAATCAAGACCCATATTCCATAATGGAACTCGCGCAAGAATGTCAAGAGCATGCCCTGTCAGAGAGAAAAACTTCAGTTTAAATGACTCTTTCAAGGACCTGACCAAGACTATCTCACTTACCGACTTTGCTTAGTTTGCATAAATTGAACAGATAGGGAATAAGCGCTTAGAGAAGGTAAAAATAAAAACATACCATTTGTTCCATCAGGAAATCTAGCTGTATCCAAGGCAATGTGGCCTTTCAGAACCTATATCAATTATTCAAATTGACCAAAGTCAGTCCCCTCCAACTATTTGAGCAATAACAGGACAATAATAAAATTGCATGCTATTAGTATGACAATATGAAGCTTGTGAAACTAAATAAGATACAGAGAGAGATGGGCTGCTTCAAAAGTTATGCAGGACAACTATTCAAGGATAATATCAAACTGGGAAATAAAGATTACACCGGAGGCCACCTACAGCTGTATAGCATGCTTTCTCATGTGCAGAAGGCTTGCCAAAATGAACTGTCCGTGTTATATCAGTTGTCCCATCTTGATACTTCAACACACAACATTAGTTTTAGCAGAGGAAATCGAGAATGAAGCAATTGCTGCGACAATGTAACTGATGAATTTTAAAAATATAAATCACAGCATCATGTCACAGTTTTTGCAAAACCAAACTAAAGAATGTGTTTGAACCTGTGCTCCTGAGTCAAAAAGATAAATGCTATCTGGATCAAGCTCAGAACATGTGGATGACTCTGGTTGATAATGGATTATTGCTGCATTTGGTCCCACGGATGAAATAGTAGGAAAGCTTAAGCCTTTAAACCGCTGCAAAAAAAGTGAGGTGAGGAATATCCTTCCGACAAGCACATACTATCTGTCGGTACAAGGAAAAACTAAACCATTCAGTCTACAGAAATAAAAAGGCCAAATTGCTTAAAATATCCTATCCTTTTACAACTTTTGTTATTATATCCTAACCTTTTGAGATTTGTTATTGTATCTTCACCTTTCTAAATTGCTTGATTTGTATCCTATGTCACTTTTGAACATCAAATTTGATGATGTGGCACTTATGTAATGAATTAAACAATAAATTTAATAATTATTTTAGTGATTATGAGTGATAAGGTGGTTTTTAAATTCATTATTTAAGTGTTACCTTATCAAATTTTGAGTAAAAAAGTGACAGGATACAAATTAAACAATTTTAAAAGGTTAGGATATAATAATAAATCTCAAAAGGTTAAGGATATAATAACAAAAGTTGTGAAAGGTTATGATAATTTAACTAATTAAGCCAAATAAAAACGCACAATGTGTCAATAGCTTGAAAAGCAATTTCACAAAATTTGTACAATTTAACAAATTAAAAGATATTGTTGGTGTCTCATTTCCCAGATTTTGTGCCATGTAACTGAGGGCTTTCCACCTTCCCTTCTGATAAAAAAAAAAGACATGTACTTTCTACTGTCAACCATAACTACTGAGCTTATTCAATTTGAATCAGTATAGGAAAGACACTGTTGTAGAACAGAAAATGGAGATCACAAGTTGACGAAGCCCAGTATTCTTGTGGGTATAGAATCACATTGGCACCAATCATATCATAATTGCTCAAATACTTCAAATCAATCATCTCTATTCAACTAAGAATCTTCAACTGTGTCTTTTCATATATGAATGGTGGAAAGGAAAACCGATAGGAAGTCAGTCAAGCAATTGGAGAACTATAAAACATCAACAACTCCTTCAGCTCCTCAAGCAATTTGAGTTATTCATTTTTGTATTATCCATCCAGGATATGAAAGACACTAAAACTACATCACAAATTTTCAACATGGAGGATGCTAAGAAAGCAACATTTATAATGGAGGCAAAGACGATAAGTAAATGCCTTGAATAATTTAATTAGTCCCTTGTACTGAAAGCACTTTCATCGACATCAATCTCATCATTCACATTAAAATGTTAATTCTTAATTTATATGGCTTTGATTGCTGAAACCTTGACTTATTGGATATCTCAAATGCCAACTAAACATCCTAAGCATCCACGAGTCCATTAACTGCTTGAATTCAATAGCTTACATGGCTAAGTATTTAACTCTAATAAGTAAAGACAAATCTGCAAAATATTTAAATTTGTAACAACACAAGAAGTGAAATAATAAGATAGGAACCTCTTTTGATGCCCGGAAACACTCTAGCTTGTCACTTACAGAAACCTCACTTAGTTTTGTGGTTTTCCTGACATAAACATTGAAAGAAACTATTTTAACCAGAAGTATAACATGCCTAGCATAACTCAGGAGCCGGGAGTGCAACATTTCTAGGATTATAAGAAAGCCAACATAGAGACAATGGTCTGGTCATGACTCCCTGGCCATAAAATTGGGTGCAAAATTAACTAAGTAGATTCTTAACAAGTATTGACAAGACCAGTCAAGCATATGGTCGTTTTAATGGACACATCAGTATTAAAGCATATGATTCATAGGTCTACCATATACCTAATTCCAGGCCAGCAAACAAAACTTACAAATGTTTATTCTCATGGATTCCATCCTCAGGCTCCAAGAAGTAACCAGATGCACCATAAATCTCTTGCATCTGAAAATTTCACAATGACAAATAGTAAATATAAACAAACACACACACACGATGCATGGTTATAAAAGGCAAAATTCACAATGACTTTGCATGTGTAACAATTTTTAATTTTTTTTCATTGGACAACCAACTTTAACAAAGAATAATGCATGATAAGCTTTCATTTCCTAAATAAAAAGATAAAGTATACAAAACAAAATAAAGGATAAGAACCACAAATAATTTCAAAGTGATACCAAACAGGCATTAAAAAATTAAGAGTCCGGCTAAGCGTACCCCACCTTTTACTAAGTGCACCCCAGAAAAGTCAAACTTAAAAAAAAGAAGATCAATCCAACTACAAAATGACCATTATGCCCTCACTGTGATTAATTAGTGCACCCCGCTACAATTTCTAAGTGCAGCCCCACACATTCTTCTTTGTGATTTGTAGGCATCATCGAGGCCTCGAAGGTCCGAATATCTTGTTGGAGAGTCTGTCGGAGCTCACCGAACCTCTAGTTGGAGAGTCGGTCACAGTTTGTTGAACCTTTAATTGGAGAGTCGGTCGGAACCCACTAAACCTTTAGGTCGGTAGTTGTCAACTAAATCTCACCAAAGAGGTTCGGTTGGACAACACTGAGCCTAGTGGATAAGTCTCGGCTACATGTCGCCGAACCTAAAAATAGATGTCTCGACCAAGGTTTTGAGTTGCGTGCTTCGGTTCAGATGAAAGGGTATTTTGGCAAAAATGTAGGGTGCACTTAGAAATTGTAATTTGAATTTGGGGTACCAAGCAAAATTGGGTGCACTTAGCCGGACTCAAAATTAATCAGCAGAAATGAGATAGATGTGGTGGTGTCCTAGACATCACTATAGCATTATAATCATCAGGTTAAAATAAAAACTACCATGGACAAAACTTAATAAAGTTCAAGTTCAAATCACTTGTATAGATACAAGAGCCACCCAAATTTACCAAGAAAGGAGAGTCCAGATAAGTGATAACTGCCATTCACACAAAAAAATGGAATTGCCAGAGAGAATAAGTAACATCAGTTTAAGTTGAAACAATTTGAAAAGAAAAATATCAAGACTCAGGTTCGAAACCCTTTCTATATATAGATATGCATTCCAGGACCCGGCTAAACCATATCAACATCACAGTAATCATACCCTATCCCAGAAAGAAAGAAAGGATGCATGAATCAATACTAAACTACTATTACACCAAATGAATATATAATATACAATTTGGAACATAAAATCATGACTACCTACCTGATTATCCAGCCAAACAAGAAATTGCACAACAGCTGCCCCATCCCGTATATGCGCCTTTCTTAGACCATCTAACTCAACAGGGTTCTACACTTCAAAAAGAATTGATCAGTGGGAAATTATTATCAGATGCAAATATCTTATACTGCAGAAATTTGAGACTCGGATAATTGATTAGAAAATAAAATTAGCTCCTTTCATAATTGCTATGACTTTGAAATTGGAATAGCCATATATTTAATGGAAGTTGGAAGATTCAACATTCATAATGGAATTTACACTCAACGAAAATGGTCAATGTCTTATGCAAACGATATCGTTTATGTCATGATCAATTGACTAAGTAACTTGTAAAATGGTTCTTGGAAAGCAACAACATTCCAAACACGCCAAGTAGATAGGAAGTATCCCCTGATGGAAATACTGCAACTTTTATGATTTTTAGGCTTATATGATTATATCAGAGCACTCATAATTTATGATTGGAGCAGACGAGTAGACGGCCATTAATTAGTTACATATAACCACACCTTCAGAGCTTTTGCAAGGGCCAAAGGTGACTGCTGTAGGAGAACTTGACCAGAGTTGAGTTTTGAGAAGAGAGCATAGCAGCATGAAGCAGGGTCGACCCATATGAGATCGTGATCTTTTCCTCCTGCTTGACCATCACCAGTTTTATTCAAATCTATCTCCATGGAACCGCATTTCTCGTCATTTAAGTGCTTAGTTTGAGTTCCTTTAATTGTAGAGTTCAGCTCATTAGATGCAAGCAAAAGAACATCAGAGTTTACTGCACCATAATCACGGACTTCGATTCCATTTTCCCTTAAATGAGATTCAACCTGTGTATGATAAAACAAACCTGTAAATAAAAGGGATAAACATGTCATAGTTGTCCTTTGAGACAATATAGACAGTGGATGTAGTAGTGAAGAAAATCAGGTAATGATTACCCATCTGAAAAACAATTTTAAAGGTTACACTAGGAAATTAGTAAAGATGGCATTGAACACAATATCGTATTTAAACCCATGAAAAAATCTTGTCCACATCCTTGTGGTATGTGCTCAAATCATTTTGCAATTATTAATCCTACAAATGCTGAGTAGATCAGTTCTCCTAGATCATGTGGTATAGTGCCCAATTTACAGCCATAGTCCAAACTGAAGATCCGAACACAATGGTCATAAAAAACACCAGCTTTTTTTTTTTTTTTTAATAATGCAGGACATTTATCTACACATGTTTAAACATCCCAAACACACAAAACCACATGCAAATGTATCGACCTTTCAGAATTCCCAATGCACCACTTTGATAGCTTAATCGTCAGTGAAAAACTGTAGCGTAACCCAGTCTTAATCATCAAATATTTAATCGTCAGTGAGAGACTGTAGCGTAACCCAGTCTTAATCATCAAATATTGTACTTCTAAGTGAACTAAGAGTCAGTCATTGGCGGCAGTCATTGATATAACAGTTTTTTCAGCAAACGAAAGCAAGGGATCGATGGTTACTCAACTACAATTAACGAACTGAGGTGAGGACTTCACAGAAACATTTTTAAGTATCTAATAATCTAAGATCCAGGAACCGGTATACACTGAAAGCTTACATGTGTAATCCCAGGAACAACTAAGAAATGAGAAAGAAATGAGGGATCTGGTATAACTATTGCAAATGCACGAACCACTATAGCTTTTGCTGAATAGAAACTGGAATAATAGACCCAATAAATACATCGATAAAACAATATGCGTCAAACTGAGTTTGACGCATAAGAAATCATGCTTTGCCTTTCCAAAAAAATCATTATTACCAAAACCAAAATTTGTTAAGAAACTGACCTCAGCAGAAATCTTTTTCAGGTCCACATAAAAGAAAGCCAAATCTGGCGTAACTATTGCAAATGCGTGAACTACAGGACAATAAGAAACATCGTTTCCTCGAACGTTGTACAACCAAGCAACCTGCAAGTTCAACAAAAGTATGTAGAATGGTCCAAGAAAGGTCTTCGAATTCAAGAATGCAAGAGCTAAGTAAGAAAAAACTGTCAGGTAAGAGATGCTGCAAATACCTCATCGAGAGCAGTAATAATAATACCGCGAGCTTCCTCCTGGGAAAGCTTATCCCTCAGGTTCTTCAACTTTTCTGCCACTGAACAACCCGCAAATTCTAATGGTTGCACAATGACAGGGTTAATTTCTGGCGGTGGTCGACTCTTCCAAACCTCGTCCACCAAGTTTCTGGATAACTGAATCAGTCTTTGCTGTTTTTTCTCAAAAGCACGCTCCCATCTTTGAGCGGTATCCACAGAAACACACCAAGGATCCACTGCGATGGTAGCATCGGCCGGCAGATTCTAATAGAAGCATGACAGCCAACATCCAACACAAAATCTTTATCAAAAGATTATAATAAACTCAAAAAAAGAAAATGAAAACAGATCAAGTTACATATGCACACATACGCGTGTGTGAAGTAATGTCTACCATCGTAATTCTCATGAATAGTTATTTTCACAGTTTTAATGCCTAAAGTAATGCTGATAACAACAAGCAACAAGCACTAGGTTGGTGCATTAGAAATTATTGGATTACAAAGGCTATCTCTAAGGTGTTTGAGCATTAGCTCTTAAGTTTAAACCAGTATGTAAAGCCATTTATTGAGCCAAACTCTGAACAGCGTGCAGGAAACCAGGACCTAAGGCCATTTATCTTGAAAACGAGTTTCTCAACAAGTGTAAACAAAGAAACACCTCTGATATCCATATCTCTACGGCTGGATCTTCTCCAATGCGCATGAGCTTCCAACGGTCACTCAACTGTTGAGTTGCCTGCAAGAAGTATCGCCCATCGGTCCACAGACGTGCATCACTTGTTGTTACAAGAGCCAATCCTGAGAAGAAAAAAAATACTCATTGGAACAAAATATTTTTTTAAGAGAAATTGAAATTTCATTAATCATTCATGGCTCAATACAGGAACAGACATAGAATCAATTACATTGATTCGCTAATCCTATTTGTGCAAACAATCTGCCATTAATTTCGCTTTTTTTTTTCTTCGAAATTGAAACAGTTTGACAATCAGGGACTGCTCTCTACAACGTTGAAACTCATGACAATACACAAAAGTACTACAACCACAAAACGAATAGCAAAACTTCCCAATAAGAAGAAGACAAATCAAAGACTTCCAACTAGGGAAGAAAACCAACTATAAAGTAAAAATTAAAGATAAATCAATCTAGTAAAAATTAAAGATAAATCAATCTAGTGCGTCACATAAATTCACGCAATACCGTTGATGAAGATGCACCGCAATAAAGATGAACCAATCCTTACAAATCTTATTAGATCTGTTGTTTATTGAATGAACAAAGAGAAAAAAGGATTTGATTGGAACCACCGCCAATCGTTGAGAGGATCGATGGTGTTTCAATAACAAAAATCACAAAACTGAATCAAAAAAAGAATTTTAGGGTTTTGGGAGAAGGAGAGGCGGCTCTGAGATGTCTTGCCTTTTTGACTTATTGGAACAAAATATTTTATTACATAGTTCAACCAAAAAAAAAATTGAGTTGGAACACGAATGATCCTTTCAAAAATTTAAACTTTCCAAGTCGCATTTCTACTGGTGAAGGTCATTTATTTATCCCTTGAAATTGTCACACAACTCCTAAAGGCAAACTTCTCAATGCACCAAATTATGATCTTGATTAATAATATCGAATCATTGATATGTTCTTACATCTCTCACATGTTTAAAGTTGAAGTCTTGACATTAAAACATTGCATACTAAAGTAGCAAGTACATGTGCTGAAATTTACAGAACGACGCTCTACACCAATTTGATTCACTAGTCCACTGCAAATCCATTTGCAAGTTCCAAAATACAAAATCAACTAAACAACTTCAAAGATTGAAAGCATTAGAAAAATTAAGAATTTGCTCTGCTTCTTAATTACTTAAATAAAAGGGATTGAGGTCGATTAATTCGGCGCCCGTACGACCACTTCAACCAATTCCTTACAAAAAGTACTTGCCCCATGTAAATCATCATTGAATGCTAAAATATTCCTCGTTCACTAAAAAAAGTAATCGGAACAATAACTACTTGATCCCATTCAACCGTTTTCGAGCTTTGCCAGGCATTATATAGGTCAAAAGACTTAATTTTTTTCAGTGAAAGACTCAATTCAGTGACTCGCAAAAGTAATCCGAACTTCAGCAACTCAAAAATATGATCTTTTTTCAAGTACAAAATCGAATTCGATGTATGAAACTCACCAGCGCTCCCAGTGAATCCGGAGACGAATTCGCGCCTCTTATCCCTCGTCGACACGTACTCGCTCTGAATCAAAACCAACAAATCAGTAAAACAGAAACGCTAATCATCCAATCAAATCAACAAACATCAGAGCTAGCCCTAGAAACAAAACGAGAAACTCAAAGTCTTCGATCGAGTCGAATCGAAGAGATCAGAGTCATGAGTGAAGCGTGGATTGATGATGATGACCTGGTGATAGTCCTCGGACGGGACGATGAGCGCATCGAGATGCGGATCGTGCGAGGCCATTAGAGGCCTAAGACGGTCGAGCGGATCTTCCATCTTCGTTGTCGATCGAATGAGTGCGTTCGCGGAATTGCAGAGAAGTAAAGAGAAGCGACGAACTCTCTCTCCCTCTCTCACTCGCAACAGTTTGACTCGAACACCATCTTCTCCTTTTTGTTACTTTTTTTAGACTGTTTTGCCCCCGTTCTTGGAAATCATACAAGCTATTTACAGTAATGGGATAACATATTTAAGGAAGCACATCAAATCCTCGTCTCCCGTGTTTTGCATGAAGATCTGTTTAGATACGTATCTTTAAGTGAAATGGGCAGCTTGAATGGCTTTGTGTAACTTTTGATGTGCCTTCTCGATGCACCTGTAGTAAGATCCATTGGAAGGTAATGTTGGTAATGTAGATGTCTACCAATAGTAAAATATCACTGTATAATATAGATGTGTTTCACACTTTTGCTAACCTCACTATTAATCTTTTCTCCACGTGGTGAGTTGCTACCACCATTACCTTTTCAACATTAGAAAATCTCATTTCGACCAAGGTCTAGCCTTTTTACTTAACACGGTTTAAGTCTCGTCAAATGCAAAATAAATGATAGAGTTCTAATTTTTATTTTTAAGACAATGATAGACTTTTAGTTAGTATTTAATTTAATTTCATTATGAATTTTGTTAGAATAATCTAAGTCTATTATGACTCTTGATAGTTATACAGGATCTACTAAGCTCTTTTGTGTTAAAAATTTGTGGACTTTAATATAGTCTCATATCAGTTACATGTGACTTCATAAAGTACATAAGTGTGAATTTTTTTCCATATAACTTTGAGGCATTTTAAAGTAAATACTTGTGAGATCCACATGCTAGCAAATATAGGCTCCTTTTTGTGAGCATGTAATTGAGACAAATCCACTTTTAAAAGCTAAAGGTTGCTTATTAATTGTGTAGTAATTATTAACAAATCAATGCAAAACTAATTTTTAAATTTATTTTTTAATCTCAAATTAATTTATGTGCCAGGAAAATAATGAAGCACGTTTTTTTTTTTTTTGAAAAGACCCACACCACTTTCATTAAATAAAAGGACCTTCCTAACAAAAAAAAATAAAAATAAATAAAAGGACCTAAAGTCGGTCAGTACAACTTGTGACAGGAATAAAGGCATTGATATGAAGCACGAGATATACATGTCTAACATCTCTCAAAAACCCCACCAGATCTACATGTCAAATATCTCTCAAAAAATTCTTGTAAAATTTAGCATTTTAAAATATATATATAAAGTAATACAAAAATGAATTACCTATATCTGACAAATGAAAAGAACTGTTCCCTATCTTCAAATGATATCTCCTAGTTGTGGAGCCTTCCCTCAATAGATTGTAGATCTGCACTCCGTCAAATACAAGAATGACGAGCCCAAGTAAGTAACGAGCATGAAATAAATATAATATTTTGAAATAACTAAATCAGTCTAATTCATACAAATAGAAAGAAAGGAACAGAGAGCGCATGAATACACAAGATTATAAATAAAATCAATCGAATATAGAGGGTCCGAAATACGAAAATCAAATAGTAAGGAGTCTCGACCAAAAGGTCATTAAGTCGCGACAAAAGCTCAGCAGACTCAGGTTCAGGACGAGACATAGCCTATCAGCCCTAACCCTTGCAACTATGAGATATCCACATACCTGGATAAGTGCCTTAAACGTACACTCAATTGGAAGATATCAATAGCGTTCAAATAATGTAACGACCCAATTAATAATTGTCGTTATTTGATGACGTCATGGTAGACGTGGACACCAGCGAGGACGTTCGTGGGTCTCACAGCGAGGCTGGAGCACGCCCGTATTAGGTAAATAGTTATTTTGTATGTTGTTTTTATTTAAATTTTGTGATGTTTATGTTAAAATAAGTTAAACGACATCGCGATGTGTGTAATTATATTTCAATTGACGTGTGAGATTGTATGTTGAGTATTCGCATCGATATACGTGTCAACGCGAGTACTGGGTAGACTAAAAGATGAAATTTTAAGTTAAGAAAAATAATACATACATTAAATGAATTAAATGTGATAAAATAGTAAATTGGTGGGCGCCTAGTAACACGTGGGGTCGTGGTCGATACGCGTGGGTGGTACGATAGTATGTACGCCCAAGTACGCTTGTTGGCGCGCACGACGAAATTGTAGGCTCGAAAATATAGGCAAAATATATATATATATGTAATTTAAAATAAATATGTATATATATAAATATATATTAAAAATCAAAAAATAAAGAAATAATTGTGAAATGACCAAAAATGGTATTTGATTGTTAAGGAAGAGGATAAGAACATAGGGGTATTTTTGTCATTTCACTCCAAAATTTTGATAAACACCACCGACACCCCCATTTTGCTCACTGTTTCGATCGAAATCGAGAGACCGAGGGAGAAGAAGAACGAAGGGAAGAGAGAGGGATCGCGAGCTCGATGAGGTCGTCGCGAGTCGAGGTGAGTTTGTGTTGTTGGCTTGTTGTTGTTGTGGTGTACGTTGTTGTTGTTGTGGTGGTGGTGAAGGTTCGGTGGGGTGGAGCTCGAGAGCTAGGACAAACTATGACAGTAGTTCGTCCGAGGAGGGAGACGACACCTCCCTCCCAATTCCATTAGAAAGAGAAAAAAAAATTCCTGTTCAACGAAGGAGATGGGCGCATGCGTGCACCCCTGGGTTGGGCCGCGCCGAACCGGCCCTAGCCCGACTCGGACCCAGTTCAGGTGGGTCGAACCGAGTCTGACCCGGTTAGGTCGGGTCAAACCCGGTTTAGCGGACCCACCCATATTAAATAAATAATATATTTTTTTATTATTTTATTTAAATAAATTAAAAATAGTTTTTAAATAAAATAAAATAGAGAAAAATAGCTAAAAATATGGAAAAATCCAGAAAAACATGAGAAATTCATAAATGAGTTTTGGGATTTTATCGGGTATTTTGGCGAGATGTTGTCGGAGTTTTTATCTTGTAAAATGTAAAAATTGGCATAATATATCAAATTGAAGCTAATTCAATGACAAATAATCTTAGGTACATTTGGGTGATAATTTTGATTGTCGGGTGTTCATTGGAGTTGGGCTGGGGTTTATTTTACGGAATGAGGAGTGCGGTTTGAGGTATGTAGTAACCCAACTGAAATTCACTTTAGTAATTACTGCTTAATTTATTTGAATTCAGTCATGTTCATTTACTATTCCATTTCCTTATTACTTTACGGTGGTTGAGTACTCTCACCTGGTGACTTTATGGTAGTTGAGTTTACTCCTACCTGATGTCTTTACGGTGTTGAGATCACTCCCCATCTGGTGTTTATTCGTTGGGGGCATAGGGTCCACTATGTCTAGGCATGCGCTGGTGAATAGGCTACCCGGGTATAATAGGCATGTGTGAGTGCGTCGTGAATGTACGCCGGTCACCTAAAAGGTCTAGGGTCACCCGTTAAAGGAATCCTCACGGGTCGTGCCTGGTAAATAGCCCGAAGTATGGCTTAGTCTGACTTTAATTGTGCATGCACTCTGCTTCACTGCTATATTTATGCATGCGATGATCTTCCACAGTTGTCTGTATTCTTTTGTTCCGCATGTTTATTTATAATATTTTAAATTTCAACAGTTTATTTACGTATTTACTTGGTGAATTTCCTTGCGATTACTCACTCTGGACTCGTCATCTGCCTTTTTGTGATGGCTTCAGTGCAGATCCTAGTACGAGCCGAGGGAAGGCAAGCTTGAGAACTACATTGATTAACTGCATTTGCCCTACTCGTACGTTTATTTTTATTTCCTTGTTTTTATGCTGGGTTTTGGGGTATGAGAGATAGATAGGACTTGTATATAATTTGTAGGTTATATTTTTTGATATTTTGAGGATCTCTGTGGATATGTATATTTGCATATTTTGAGATGGTTTCCACCTTCGATAATATGTTCATAAAACACTTTGATAATTTTAATTATCCACTGCGTATTTTGAGGTAAAATTATAATAAAGAATCCAAAGCTAATTTAAATCAATAATTATTAATACATAACTTCAAGTTAGCAAAAATTTGATTATATTAAGTTTACGAGTAGCCGTGGGACACAACTGGATGATGAGTTGGAAGGGTTGTGGGCCCGCGGTGCACGCCGTAGCTGCCGATGGATTAGAGGCCGTTACAGATAAGAGCTCATATTGCAGATAAATAATAACCATGACTCACTTGCCAACGGACCACTCAACCAATGGAAATTCCAAAAGAAATACGGAACAAATAATAACAATAAATTAAAGCTCAGAAAATAACTGTAAAATTCCTCACTAGTTTACTAACTTGCATCCAAGCTAATAGTTACTCAAATCAGCTCCGACATGCTTTCGAATCTGTACCCAATACCTGACACTTGTAAACTATGTCCATGGTAATTATTTGGGCAAACTTACATTATGTTAGAGCCTATTTGGGAAATTTAGATTTTTTTAAAAATCCCAAAATATTTCCAAAATAGAAAAATCAAAGTAGTGGCATACTTTTCGAGGAGATTTTTTGGCATAAAAACTTCCGATAACTTCAAAACTAACTTTCCTATAATTTCCTCAACTTTTTCTATTTTTTCTAATTTTCACTGAATTTCCTTGAATTTTTGCTTTATTTTAAATTTTTTCCTTAGTTTGGGGTCATGTAGGCCCTTTTTTCCCTGAACCGGCCCGGTTCAGCACTGTTATGCGGGCTTGAGCTCAACCCGACCCGTTAGGCTGGGCTTAAGCTCGCCTGGCCCAAAAAGCAGCGCGTGCAATCCCTCCTCCCTTTTCATTTTGATGAAAACGAAAGAGGAGGAGAACGTTTTTTTTTTTCAAATCAACAACATAATCAACACCCCCATGATATAATTGATCACCATCAAAACCCAAACCAACACAAGAATTTCAAAAAATTCTTGCTCAACATGGGGTCAGAAAATTTGTGACAAAAACCCACAAAACTCGTACCAAATCATCGGGAATTGAAAGATGAACCAGGATCTTACCTTTATACACGTCGTAGGTCGATCTCTTGGCGTCGATCGTCACTCAAAAACCACAAAACCCCTTTCAAATTCTCGGATTTGAGTGCGAGAGGTGTAACGGTCAAAATTTAATTAATTAGGATTAATGTTAATCTCGGGGATTAACAGGTTAATTCGACCGTTACGTAAACAACTGGGATGACTGGGATAGGAGTATCCAGGATGTATATGTTATTTGTGTATGTTGTATTCCTATTATTGCGGTGTTAAAGTTCGTTGTTATCAATACTACATCACATATGTGTATATTGAAGTCGGGCGAGGTTGTACGACGGGTGTTTGTCTTGAAGTGCGTGTCAACACGGGTATTGGACAGGCATGGGACTGGGGCACTTGTTTAATTAGACTAAGTCAATTTTATGGAAATGACCATAGGTTGATATTTGTGGATTAATTGAGGTATTATAACCTCGGGCTTAATAAATCAATTGAGTACACTAAGTGTGGGGCCACCTCGGGATGCGTGCTGAATGTAGGGCACTGGTTACCAGGTAATCAGGAGTTAGTGTGACCTTGTATATGATTTTTATGAATTATTGTGGAGCCTAGTATTGATTTTATGATTTTATACTACCCAAATCAATAAGAAGCCTATAGTTTTATTATTGAAAATCAGCCTACAAAGGATAAACCTCGAGATAAGCAACACAGGGAAATCTAAGCAGATTGTGTCACACAGGAGTGTTATTGGAATAAGTAACTGCAGCTAACTAGGATAGTTAGATATACCTCGAGATACACATTTCACACCAGATTAGACAACTAGTATAAATATGAGATTGATGAACAAACTTTAAAGAGAGAATTTCTTGTAAACAAAAGAGAGAGAGAGAGAGAGAGAGAAGAGAGAGAGAGAGAGAGAGAGAGAGAGAGAGAGAGAGAGAGAGAGAGAGAGAGAGAGAGAGAGAGAGAGAGTTCCAAGGAAATAAAGCTAGATTAAAGCTCTGGAACAAGGAGATAAGAGAGTTCCAAGGAAATAAAGCTAGATTAAAGCTCTAGAACAAGGAATTAGAGGTTCTCATCACGGATATGAGGTAATCTATTACTTAAATTAGATAAATTCTATTAAAAATGGGTTTTGTTTGGTTTTTGAAACACAAATTTGGATTTATATACATGCACTCTGATTTTCTGGGGATTTATGGTTTAAAGGATTGGTATTGATCAAATAAACTAGTCTAGTTCGGATTTGTAGAGAATTTTGGGTTAAATCTCATATTTTTGGATTTTTTGAGGAACTTGTTAATTTTTAAATTTTTGACAAATTAATGGTTATATTGTTTTTTTTTTAGATTTAATGGTGTCTTGAGGGTCTTCAATGGGTTGAGAGGTTGAAGATGAGTAAGAGAAGAGAGAAGGGCAAGCATGCAAATGAAAAAATTAAAATTAAAATTAAAAAAAGACGAAATTCGTCTCTGGCCGAACCAGAGACAAAATTCATCTCTGGAGAAGAAGGGGGACACGCACGCGTGCGTCACTGGGCCGAACTGGACTGGCCAGGCCAGGTGGGCCCCACTGAAAAATAATTAAAATTAAATATAAAAATACGTTATATATATTATTTTTTGGAAAATAAGGAAAATAGTTGAAAATTTTCAGGAAAATTGGAAAAATTATAGAAAATATAAGAAATTAAGAAAAAGGTAGAAAAGTGGTTTCGGAACCCTTCAGGTATTTTTGGTACCTGATATACCGGGAAAGATACCACAACTGGAAATTTAAAATTTTAATCTAATATTATAAATTTACTTAATGTGTTTTTAATAATACAAAAATACTATAAATGGACTCTAGGACTAGGGGGACCTTAGTTCAAGTACTGGGGAGCTAGGCAGTTAGGTTTGAGAGTCCGAAGAAGTCGGAGTGCGTAATTTGAGGTACGTAAAAACCTAATTGAACATCATTGTTGTATTTACTTATTGTTATCATTTTGTCTATATTTTCCTTTGATACTGTAGCGGCCCAACCCCCTCCCTGGCAAGTTGGCACCACTACTCACAGGCAATGTGCGGTCACCCTTTTAGGTCCAGTCCACACTATCCACGTCCCCCCTCACGCCCACGGGTGAGGCGCGATTTTTCGCCTCCCTCGGTTCAAGCTCGGGTCCTGGATGCTTAAGACCTTAAGTTTCACGAATTGAGTACCACTGAGCTGGACCTAAAGGGTGACTGCACACTGCCTGTGAGTGGTGGTGCCAACTTACGAGGGAGGGGTTTGGGCCGCTACAAAAAAAACCATACAAAACTAACATACCTCGGCATCGACGTCTGAGAATTGATGATTGTACCACGGCGTGGGCCCACGTATCACCTGTATTGACACGTGGCACGGGTTAAATTTTTAGGGTCGTTACAGTCGTCCCCCCTCACTTATCACCTGTATTGAGTGGTGGTGCCAGCTCAGTGGTACTCGGTTCGTGAAACTTAAGGTCTTAAGCCTCCAGGACCCGAGTTCGAACCGAGGGAGGCGAACACGTGGGCATGAAGGGGACGCGGATGGTGTGAGCTGGACCTAAAGGGTGACCGCACACTGCTTGTGAGTGGTGGTGCCAACTTGCCATAGAGGGGGTTGGGCCGCTAAAAAAAGGCATTTTTTTTGTGACCTAACCCCCTCCCTGGCAAGTTGGCACCACCACTCACAGGCAGTGTGCGGTCACCCTTTAAGTCCAGTCCACACCATCCGCGTCCCCCTTACGCCCACGCGTGAGATGCAGTTTTTCGCCTCCCTTAGTTCGAACTCAGGTCCTGGAGGCTTAAGACCTTAAGTTTCACGAACCGAGTACCACTGAGTTAGACCTAAAGGGTGACCGCACACTGCCTGTGAGTGGTGGTGCAAACTTGCCAGGGAGGGGGTTGGGCCGCTACAAAAAAAATGGTACTCGGTTCGTGAAACTTAAGGTCTTAAGCCTCCAAGACCCGAGTTCGAACCGAGGGAGGCGAAAAACCGCGCCTCACACGTGGGCGTGAAGGGGGTGCCACGACCCAATTTTTGCTAATCGTGATTAGCTGCTTAATCAGGATTACCGACCCGTGACGTGGGGCCCGCACGAGATGTGCATACAGACCGAGTTGACTAAGTCAAAATTTGTAGCTATCGAGTCGAGACGCGATTAGGGACTCGCCTCGAGTTGCGTGCAAGTCGAGGTATCGAATAGTGAGACTTGCGGTAAGTCTAAATTTAGTAAAATGCAACGTAATTAAATTAATGCACATTGGAGCATAGCCTATGGTTATAAATTAATTTAATTGAATTGGATACATATATATATAATATAAATATATAAATTTTAAATTAAAAAAAAAGAATGAGAAATGACAATAAGGGGCATTGGTTTATATAGAAAAGAATAGAGTTGCTGGGGTAAAACGGTCATTTGACCCCAAAACACAAATAAAAGACCACCGCCGAACCAAACAAAAAAAGAGAGAGAGGAAGAAGAAGAAGAAGAAGAAGAAGAAGAAGAAGAAAGAGAAGAAGAAGAAGAGGAAATCTGGGAGAAAAAGAGAGGTCACCGGAGGAGATCGAGACGACAACGACATTGGCAAGGTGAGTCTTTGTTGTTGATGTTGGCATTGTTGTTGTAGACATTAATGGTAATGTTGATGAAGTTAATTGATTTTGAAATCAATGGATTAATGGTGGATTGTTGATGCTATGGTATTGATGTTGGGTTAGAGATGTTGATTTTTGAATTGAAGAAAGGAAAAAAAAGAAAAGAAAAGGAAAAAAAAAAGAGGAAGCAAAGACGCCTGTGAATAAAGAATGCTCTCTCGCAATGGAGAAAATGAAGGAGACCCGGTTGGACCGGTTGGATAGGGTCAAGCCCGGTTGGACCGGGTCAAACCCGGCCCAGCCCAAAAAAATTTATAAAAAATAATAATAATAATAATAAAATAATAATAATAACAATAATAATAATAAATAATATATATATGTAATATATATACACATACATATGTACACATACAAAAAAATAAAATAAAATAATAAAATAAAATAATAAATAATAATATATGTATGTATGCATACATATACATATATATACAAATACACATATATGTATATATATACATATACACATACATGTATATATACATAAAATATATCTATGTAACAAAATATTAATAAATAAATAAATAAATGATATGAAATAACTTTTCAGGGACCTAGGGGTGTTACGGGAGTTCAAGAGTGCTAGTCAGAGTGTCGCGAGGCCAGATAGTCATACCTATCCTGTGACTTGTAAGTGAAACTGCAGGAAATCTCTACTTTATTTCATTTAGGTTATTTCTCTTTTCAGTCAATTTGATGACTTGTTATTAGTAATCTACCATCATGCGTTCCTTGCTCTATTCAAGTTGAATGTTGTAATAGCATGATGCCTTGTGATGATTTCATTGACTCCTTTCCTAATGTGCCATATTTGGTTGTGAATAATGTTATAATTAATGTTAGAAATGCATGCACTAGGGTTACTGTGGTAATTGATTTGTATTCCATTTCCTTTGAGGCTTTGTAGCCTAACTTATTGTTGATATCGTAGAATCTTAGAAATGAAAATCCTTGAAACAAAAGTTGGAGATTATCTAGTGTCCATTGCACGAAAGATGGGTGGATTCACGGGGTCACTGGACCTCGGGGTTTCCGGCACTCACCACTATTACTTGTGTGGCATCACGTAGCTTGAACTACGGGGCTGTCGGCAAGTTCTATATATATATATTCAAAATTTACAAAGTTTGTTGAGAGTATCTCCATACGATAGTGGAAAAGGCTGGTTGATATTTCTCACCGCCGACCGAACGTAGATCATCTCGACTTAGCCTGTGTTAGTCTATCTAACTCGGTTAACTGTAATATTTATATGCATTACTTTCTCAGCACATTTTTCTGCTATATTATGCATTTAAATATCTGTCTTTACTTTAAAAATGTAGTATAGAATTCCCTGGTTATCACTTAAATATCACTATACTCACCGTCTAGTTTGTGACGGTGGATGTAGGTCCGTCGAGCAGTACTAGATCGGGCAAGGAAAAGATCGGCGACTACCTCTGAGCTCGTAGCGCGTAACTATCATACACGTAGGTCATATTTTTTGTATTATGTTTATATACGTCTTTTGCTTGGGTTGTTTTATTAGGACGAGAGTTAGTTCACCTGACTTTTGGACTTTCACTTTGTCTATATGATCGTCGTTTATTTCATATTGATATTGTGATTGTTATTCCTGGTTTCCACATTTAGGATTTATATAAAATGTTTCAGCTAATACGTTAAAGACTTTCGCTAATTTGATAATTCTATAAAATAATAGGGAATTTTCTTACCCCTGAACCCAATTCACGAGATAATAGGTAGTACAGGCTGACTAATACGTAATTAGGTCCTACGTATTGTAATTAGGGCTTAATTATGAGATTAGGCCAGGCGGTGCCCTAGATGAAAATAGGGGCCGTTACAGGGGGGACGCGGATGGTGTGGACTGGATCTAAAGGGTAACCGCACACTGCCTGTGAGTGGTGGTGCCAACTTGCCAGGGAGGGGGTTGAACCGCTATAGATACTCTGTGTCTATTCTTACTGGGGTGGTCGAGGTTACTCGCACCTATGTATATGCGAGGTGTTGTAGGTGCTTACTAGTTTATAGCACGTGTTACTCGGCCTCGGTAGATGATATCCCAAGTTGAATACTGGTTCATGTGTTCAATGTATGCCAATATGGCTAATTCTGTTAGGATGACTGGTGATGTAACTTGTGGTAGGTTCCATAAATGGGTCTTGCTCAAAAGTATAAACTTAGTATGTTAGGCCAACTACCCATTTTGTGATTCACTGATGTTAAATATTCATGCGATGAGTTTTGTGCAGTTGACTGTATTTTTCCTTCATTTTCACATGTTTATTTAACATTATCTTTGGATATCTGTTTAATTTTATACTGAAAAATGCACAATGGATTTTCTTGGGATTTTACTTACTAGACTCGTCATCTGGTCCTTGTAATGGCTTAAGAGCAAATCTTAGTATAGCGGCCTCCAATTCATCGGCAGCTACGACGTGCACCGCGGGCCCACGACTCTGCCAATTTATCACCCAGTTGTGTCCCACGGCCACTCGTAAACATAATATAATCAAATTCTCGCTAACTTTAAGTTATGTATTAATAATTATTGATTTAAGTTAGCTTTGAATTCTTTATTATCATTTTACCTTAAATTACACAGCAGATAATTAAAAAAAATCAAATCAAGGTGTTTTATAAGCATATTACCTAAAGTGGAAACCATCTTAAAATATGCATCATATACATATCAACTGAGATCCTCAAAATATCAAAAATATGACCTACAAGTTATACACACGTCATGTCTATCTCTCATACCCAAAACCCAACTTAAAACAAAGAATTAAAAACAAATGTACGAGTACGGCAATTGCAGTAAATCAATGTAGTCCTCAAGCTTGCCCTTTCCTCAGCTCGTACCAGGATCTGCACTCAAGCTATCACAAAAATACAGATGACGAGTCCAGTGTGTCGTAACCCAACTGAAATTAGGGGTGCACACGGATTGGATCCAGTCCAATTAAGGTCAATCCGCAATCCAATTCAATTATTGCGGATTGAAAAATTACAATCCAATCTAGTCCAAATAATTCATCAATCCAACTCAATCCAATTTGAAAAATGCGGACTGGATTGGATCAAGTTCCACAGATTGATGTTTTCCTATCCAAAAATTCATGAAATTAAACTTTAACAAATGAATCACAAAAATCATACATCTCATGAATGACAAATTTATAACATACATCCCATAAGTCTATATATAGCATATTTCCCACAAACTTGTCATCACAATAACCTTTAAAATGTAAGTTCCTACATAATTAATATATCATCCATAAATTTGCATCATACACCATTACAAAAGCACAAAAAAGGTGTACGTTGCAATATGCAACCCACAAAAAAAGGTCGAAAGCGTAATAAAATAGTTAAGATAAGCATATTCTTTTAGATATTATAGTTTAGAGTTGATAGTTTGGGTTAGTTTTTTTGAGATACTATAATACATATGAGTAAATATGTATATGTTTTGATGTGTTAAATGGACTGGATCGGATTGGATCCGCAGTTTTTTAATGTAGGATCCATAATTCGATCTAGTCCAGCCGGATTAGTGAGTTTTCAATCCAGTCCAGTCCAAGGGATCAAAAAATTGATCCAATTAGTGATAATTGGTCTGAATTGGACTGAATCTGCGGATTTGTGCAATCCATGTGCACCCCTAACTAAAATTTACTTTAGTAATTACTACTTGATTTATTTGAATTCAGTTCTGTTCATTTACTACTCTATTTCCTTATTACTTTACGGTGGCTGAGTACTCTTACCTGGTGACTTTACGGTAGTTGAGTTTACTAAAATGAATTTCAGTTGGGTTACTACATACTGAACTCGTCATCTGCCTTTTTGTGATGGCTTGTGTGCAGATCCTTGTACGAGCCAAGGAAATAGCAAGCTTGAGGACTATATTGATTGACTGCAATTGCCCTACTCGTACGTTTGTTTTTAATTCCTTGTTTTATGCTGGGTTTTAGATATTGAGAAATAGACATGACGTGTATATAACTTGTAGGTCATATTTTTGATATTTTTAGGATCTCAGTTGATATGTATATGATATATATTTTGAGATGGTTTCCACCTTAGGTAATATGCTCATAAAACACTTGAGTTGATTTTTTTTAATTATCCGCTGCGTACTTTGAGGTAAAATGATAATAAAGAATCCAAAACTAACTTAAATCTATAATTATTAATACATAACTTAAAGTTAGCGAGAATTTGATTATATTGTGTTTACGAGTAGCCGTGGGACACAGCTGGGTGATAAATTGGTAGAGCTGTGGGCCCGTGGTGCACGCCGTAGCTGCCGATGAATTGGAGGCCGCTACACTTAGTATCAGTAGGGGTAAGAGGATCACAGGTGACCACATCTGACTTGTCCACTGTCAAGGACCTACTGGTATGTCTGACTAGTACTTTTAATGTTTCTTTTTGATTTTAGGATATCTGATACTATACACTTGTACCGATTTATATATATATATATATATATATATATATTGTTTGACAGTTTAGTTGCTTATATACTGAGTACTAACTGGGTTTTTCACTATAGGATTTCAATATCTGTAATTTGAAGATGCTCAACTAACAAAATAAGACTTTCACTATATAAATGAATTAATCTAGTGCTTACAACTCTTAAGGTAAATTCTTTAAATATATTATAGGCTAGTTAGTAAAACAGAGTTGTTAAGTAGGGTTAATTGATGTTTTAACGTGATAGGTGCTTTCAGGTTTACGAGCGGGGAATAGGGGGCCACGTGGTGGTCTTAGAAATTGAGGGCGTGACAAGAGGAGAGAGAAAAGTTGATAGAAATGGTTAAAACCCCGTTTTATATCTTCATTTGCATATTGACCCCCATCCCTTCATCTCGAGGACTATCTTGTGGCTTAAAATCACCCCATCCAACAACCTAGGTGACTTACATGGTGACTCCATATTGACTTGGTTAATTAATCTTATCCTTTTCAAACAACACTCAAGGCTTTCCCCGGGTATTCCCACACCCAAACCGCACCACGACTCGCACCGTCACGTGCTCACGAACGTACCAACATACCGAACATGTTATACAATGTTTATTTATTAAATAAATTTACATTTTGTCAGTGTTTTTATTTCAATTAGCCCCCGGACTGCTAATTACCTGACAACTATTCGCCCAAAACCCGAAATTCACATTTTTCTCGGGCTGAACTCGTTTCCCAACACCAACGAAGTAACGACTCTCAAATTTAATTAGTGACACGTGTCGTGTTTTACAGGACCGTGACCTACCCGTTGTAATTTGTCATATTACTCAAGCCTCGGGAGTCGACATTGAGGTATATTTTAATTTTTTGTGATGTTTGCATTATTAATTATACCCAAATATGAACACTGTGTGTCCTCATGCGTGGTTTTCATTTATTAATCACTACGGATTTCTATAGGAGATTCGGTTAGGATAAACATAAATTTAAGGTATAATATGGATAATTAAACACCGAAAAAGGGTAATTTCTAAATTACCAAAAAATAATAAATAAATAAATAAAATGTGGGAGCGAGGTTATGTCCGGGAACGTACGCGGTGCGAGTTGAGAGTCGAAACGGTTCCGGGAACATGTATTTTGAGCGAGAAATAGAGCGGTTTTGAAGTTCAATGTAACGACCCTAAAAATATAACTCATGCCACGTGTCAATACAGGTGATATGTGGGCCCACGCCGTGGTACAGTCATCAATTCTCAGACGTCGACGCCGAGATATGTTAGTTTTGTATGGTGCTTGTATTATATTGTATTTCATTTGTTCAGTTTCAAGTTTTTAACGGGTAAAGGCATTGTGTACGAGCATTGGTAGTCTGGGGAACAAATTTAATTAGAAACACTGAAAAAATATTAAATAAATAATAATTAAAAGGTTGTAAAGTCCGTTTGTTACGTCGGTAAGTCTGTGGTAACGTGACGAACAAAGTTAGTGTTATGAGTCGGGTGCGAGAATACCCGAGGGAAGCTTTGAGTGTTGTTTGAAATGGATGAGATCAAAAGACCAAAAGTCAACTAAGTCACCTAATTGAGTTATCAAAGTTGGTAGGTGAAATTGTAAAAAGACCAAAAGGGCAATAAAGTTGTAAAGGGTATGGATAAATATGAGGGGTATTTTGGTCATTTGACCAAAATACCCAAATTTCATCACACCACCGTCACCACAATCCCATTTTCGATCAAAAAAATTGGGAGAAAGAGAGAAATCGATCAAGAGAAGGAGAAACCAAGGAGAGGAGAACAGCGATTCGCGGAGAGCGTGGACGCGACGTCGAGGCGAAATCCAGGTAAGAAGTTATTGATTTCGTTGTTGGTGTATCGTTGTGGTTGTTTCCGAGATTTGTTGTTAAGGTTGTCGTTGAGGGGATTGTGGATTTAAATAGTGAAAATGGTGGTGATGATGATGGTGAAGTGGGTGTTGATTGTTATTTTGTTGTTGTTGTGTTGGTGTAAAAAAAAAGGGGTGTTGTTGCTTGCTGGAACGCTTGCTGTTCCAGCAAGCAACAATGAGGAAGAAGAGAGAACCGGGCCGGGTCAAGGTGATCCAACCCGGTTTGGGTTAGACCGGGTCTGACCCGGGTGGACCGGGTCCGACCCGAGTGGACCAGGTTTGACCAGTCAAACCCGGTCAGGCCGGTCCTGACCTAACCCAGTCGGGTCGGGTCTGACTCGACCCGCGACCCACCCACCTATTATTATATTAATAAAAATTATTTATTTCAATTAAATATATTAAAATTGATTTTAATTGAAATAAATTCCAGAAAATAAGAAAAATTCAGGAAAAATTCTAGAAAATTATATTTTCATCAAATAAAGAGAAATTTGAGAATTTCTACGAAAAGTGAAATATTCGGGATTTTTGCGAGACGTTATGTCGGGGTTTTTTGCATTGGAAAACGTGAAATTTGACAAAAATAGCTAGAAATTTAGAAAAATCATAGGAAATTAAGGAAATTAATATAAATTGCATTATGAGGATTATTGTACACACGGGGACCGTAAGGGGCGTGTCGGAGTCCGTGTTAGCACGAATTAGCTTGGATCGAGGTAAGTAAACCAGTGAGGAACACTACAATTATTTCTTAAACTTTTAATTATTTATTGAAGTTGTTTCAATACTATCTTGTCATTCCATTCCTTTTGAGTTGTCCTAAGGCAAGTGCGTCAAGCGTGATCCTTGCAGAATTTCTGGCTCGCGGTGTATTATACCGAAGTTTACGGCTGGGGATACGTGATTGGTTGTAATGACATGTACGGGATGAGAGTTCTCCACCAGATTGTTGGGGACTCTACACTGGCGTAGGAGTCTTAGAGGAGATTCTGTCCTCGACTCCTAGCCTTTGAGGAGATTTTGTCCTCGGCATAACGACTTTAATTAGTCGGGACCACTTGTGCCTTTCCTTTGTATTCCAAGACACTCAATTTCTACTACTTATTTATTTGTTCACAGTCTTTATATATTCATGCACTCCCTGTCTTTTTCTTTCTATCTGCATGAATTGACTGTTCATTTATTTAATTCGAAATACTGTATTTATTATTGTTCCTGTTTGGCGTTACTTACCTGGGCTCGTCATCCTTGTGTTTGACCGAGTGCAGATTCGCAGTCCGGCAAAGGAAAGGCCGTGCAGTTAGGCGATATACTTTGAGCGGCCCTCCTCTACTGACATAGGTGACTTTTTGGTTGTATTAATTACTTACATTGTTTTTTTTGTACATGGGGTTATGGGTTGAGAGATTCTTGAATATTATGACTTCGATGATACTCTCTTTGCTATATCTCTATCCCTAAAAAAGACAGCTTCCCCAACTGACTACTGTTTTCGTCGTTGTTATCACGTGTGAGCGTGTGAGCATTTTTAATCGACCGATGAAACCGAGATCTGAGAAATGATTGAACGCATCGGATGGAATTGGAATTTGGGAGGACTCGCCTTTTCTTGGGGTTCAAGTTTGGAGCTGCCCTTACCTGCTCTCACGTTCGTTACGTTCAATCTCTTCGGCCGTCATCTGCTCTGATTCGATTTCTCAATTTCGTGGTTGTTCTCTACATCATCTGCTCGGATTCGAAGCCTTGCCATGATTTCTTAATCTCGCGGTTGTTCTCTATCTGCTCTTGAGTAGCTTCATTCAATTTGAGGTTTGCGTTATCCATCCTTCACTCTTTGTTGAAATCCCTTCTCTTATTTAGTTTTTCTTAAATTTTTGTTAGATTGCTTCTTTTTTTCCAAACCACTAATTTTTGGTTATTTGAGTTCTCAAATAATAATTTTTGAGTTTAGGAAGACAAACCCTATGTTTGATTGAGAACGGAAAATGAAGAAGACGGACTGTAATTTCTCATTTTTCGGTGGTTATTTGAGTTCTCAAATAATAATTTTTGAGTTTAGGAAGACAAACCCTATGTTTGATTGAGAACGGAAAATGAAGAAGACGGTAATTTGTAATTTCTCATTTTTCGGCCCTTATATCCATTGATACTGTAAATCTCTTCAATTCTCTCTCTGTATATTTGTCTGTGTTTATGTTTCTTTGATTTCTGAAGAGAAATTTGTGATTTTGTTGTGGTTTCAGGTGGGGTACCAGCTGTTCTTCTTTGTAATTAGTGTCATTCTCAAATTTGATTAGCTCACTGATTGCTCGGGGTAATTTCTAAGAACAATGCAGTTTCTTACCTCATTTTCATAGCATGTAGAACGATAGATGCGTGTTTCTAACTTTGTCTTTGTAGGTTCTAAAGTTGTCAACAGGATTTAGAAAAAAAAAAGGTGGTCACTTTTTTTCTTTCATTTGACTAACAAAATTGAACCGACCATGAATGAATAGTTACTTATTGTGGACTTAGGGTTTAGAGTCCTTAAATAGTATTTGTGGAACAAATTGTGTTGCTTTTTTCTGAAGAGAAATTTGTGATTTTGTTGTCGTTTCAGGTGGGGTACCCGCAGTTCTTCTTTGTAATTACTGCCATTGTCAAATTTGATTAGCTCACTGATTTCACGGGTAATTTCTAAGACCAATGCAGTTTCTTACCTCATTTTAGAGTCCTTAAATAATATTTGTGGAAGAAATTGTGTCGCTTTGAAGTTAATTTTGTGCATTGCTTGGTTTGATTGAGTGTGACTGTTGTTTTTTTTACTGTTGTTATTTTGTGTTTTGTGTGTGTTAATTAATGTTCATGGCCTAATCTTGAATAGATGTGCGCGGCTTACGGCATATGGGACCTGGGGTGTGGGGATTTATTTAGTTAGTGTTACAAACCTACTACATGAGGTTGTTAGACGAAATCCTCGACCAATTAGGGTAGTATGAAGTGCACGGGTACTGACCTACCACATGAGGTCCCATATCCCGAATCGACTACTATTGTCGTCGTAGTTTACACGTGTGTGCCACACGTATGTATTACAATCTTGAGTCGTTCGATCAACGTGAAATTCCGTGACCAAAATTGTACCCTCTTTAGACTTTGATTGTTCATCAAGCTTTCTTTGTCATTCTCTTCAATCTGCTCGTCTCGTCTAGAGCACGCCAAGCTTACCTTTAATGCGGTAGAAAAAGCATGCTCCGCCTTTCTTCTTTGTAATTAGTGCCATTCTCAAATTTGATTAGCTCACTCATTTCACGGGTAGTTTATAGGAACAATGCAGTTTCTTACCTCATTTTAGAGTCCTTAAATATTATTTGTGGAAGAAATTGCTTTTCTGAAGAGAAATTTGTGATTTTGTTGTGGTTTCAGGCGAGTTACCCGCCGTTCTTCTTTGTAATTAGTGTCATTCTCAAATTTGATTAGCTAACTTATTTCATGGGTAATTTCTAAGAACAATGCAGTTTCTTACCTCATTTTAGAGTCCTTAAATAGTATTTGTGGAAGAAATTGTGTTGCTTTTTCTGAAGAGAAATTTGTGATTTTGTTGTGGTTTCAGGTGGGGTACCCGCTGTTCTTCTTTGTAATTAGTGCCATTCTCAAATTTGATTAGCTCACTTATTTCACGGGTAATTTCTAAGAACAATGCAGTTTCTTACCTCATTTTAGAGTCCTTAAATAGTATTTGTGGAAGAAATTGTGTTGCTTTTCTGAAGTGAAATTTGTGATTTTGTTGTGGTTTCAGGTGGGGTACCCGATGTTCTTCTTTGTAATTAGTGCCATTCTCAAATTTGATTAGCTCACTGAGTTCACGGGTAATTTCTAAGAACAATGCAGTTTCTTACCTCATTTTAGAGCCTTAAATAGTATTTGTGGAAGAAATTGTGTTGCTTTTCTGAAGAGAAATTTGTGATTTTGTTATGGTTTCAGGTGGGGTACCCGCTGTTCTTCTTTGTAATTAGTGCCATTCTCAAATTTGATTAGCTCACTGATTTCACGGGTAATTTCTAAGAACAATGCAGTTTCTTACCTCATTTTAGAGTCCTTAAATAGTATTTGTGGAAGAAATTGTGTTGCTTTTTTTGAAGAGAAATTTGTGATTTTGTTGTGGTTTCAGGTGGGGTGCCCGCTGTTCTTCTTTGTAATTAGTGCCATTCTCAAATTTGATTAGCTCACTTATTTCACGGGTAATTTCTAAGAACAATGCAGTTTCTTACCTCATTTTAGAGTCCTTAAATAGTATTTGTGGAAGAAATTGTGTTGCTTTTCTGAAGTGAAATTTGTGATTTTGTTGTGGTTTCAGGTGGGGTACCCGCTGTTCTTCTTTGTAATTAGTGGCATTCTCAAATTTGATTAGCTCACTGATGTCACGGGTAATTTCTAAGAACAATGCAGTTTCTTACCTCATTTTAGAGCCTTAAATAGTATTTGTGGAAGAAATTGTGTTGCTTTTCTGAAGAGAAATTTGTGATTTTGTTATGGTTTCAGGTGGGGTACCCGCTGTTCTTCTTTGTAATTAGTGTCATTCTCAAATTTGATTAGCTCACTGATTTCACGGGTAATTTCTAAGAACAATGCAGTTTCTTACCTCATTTTAGAGTCCTAAAATAGTATTTGTGGAACAAATTGTGTTGCTTTTTTCTGAAGAGAAATTTGTGATTTTGTTGTCGTTTCAGGTGGGGTACCCGCTGTTCTTCTTTGTAATTACTGCCATTGTCAAATTTGATTAGCTCACTGATTTCACGGGTAATTTCTAAGACCAATGCATTTTCTTACCTCATTTTAGAGTCCTTAAATAATATTTGTGGAAGAAATTGTGTTGCTTTGAAGTTAATTTTGTGCATTGCTTGGTTTGATTGAGTGTGACTGTTGTTTTTTTTACTGTTGTTATTTTGTGTTTTGTGTGTGTTAATTAATGTTCATGGCCTAATCTTGAATAGATGTGCGCGGCTTACGGCATATGGGACCTGGGGTGTGGGGATTTATTAAGTTAGTGTTACAAACCTACTACATGAGGTTGTTAGACGAAATCCTCGACCAATTAGGGTAGTATGAAGTGCACGGGTACCGACCTACCACATGAGGTCCCATATCCCGAATCGACTACTATTGTCGTCGTAGTTTACACGTGTGTGCCACACGTATGTATTACAATCTTGAGTCGTTCGATCAACGTGAAATTCCGTGACCAAAATTGTACTCTCTTTAGACTTTGATTGTTCATCAAGCTTTCTTTGTCATTCTCTTCAATCTGCTCGTCTCGTCTAGAGCACGCCAAGCTTACCTTTAATGCGGTAGAAAAAGCATGCTCCCGCCTTGTCTTTCTTGTGAGACGCTCGCCATAAAGATTTACATCACATATTTATGTGATTCTATAATAGGTCAGTTAACTTCAAATATTTGGGTCAAATTATGATAGTAATTCAATAGACGAAGTACAAAAAAAAGAGTATGGTGTTATTTGTGCAAATACTTGTTGATGTTGTTGTGAAGTCTTGAGGCTATGTTGTCTTTTTTTTTTTTTTTCTCGACTTGTATGTCTGAAACCCATTATCCATAACACGGACAATACGGGAGGGTTGCGATAGGTTGGCAAACAACGAAAAATGTTGCTCGCTCTTTATGAAATAGGTCAAACAAATATAAAGGTTGGGGCGTACGTTCCTGTTGTAGCAAATCAACTGCAATTGGAGAGTTTGATCCATGTAGTTGAGCCCAATTAATTTGGGATTGAGGTATTTGTGTGTTGATTATTTTTACTTTTTTTTGGTAGGAATGTGTTGATTACTTTGATTTATAGGTTGCAATTTTTTGCACCATATTTAGTCCTAAATGTGTTAGTATCCGGCTGGGTTGTAAGTTTTGTTTGCATTTTTTTAATAGTGAGACTGAGTTGAAAGCGTAGAATCTTCCTCAGAGGATTTGAAACTTATATTGGATTATTCCTTTTCCCTCTAACAATCGTGTTGAACAAATAAAACAACAAGTGCAACTATAACTTTTGTAGCTACTTATTGCAAATATGTGCTATTTATTATTATTTTTTTAAATATTTGGCTAAATTCCTTGGAACGAGCCTTATTTTTACAAGTTTCTTGACATACTAAATTGACATTTTATTTTTGTGGACCATATATGTAATTGTAAAAGGTTCCCATACGACAGAGAAAATGACTCCAAATGCGAATAAGAGAAAATCCTTTGAAAGTAAGCATATAGAAGAAAGAAATCGTGTGAATAGTCGTAGAAGACAATTGTATGCTCAATTAACTCAAGAAGAAAAAGATAGAAGAAACTATGTTCGTAGGGTGTCATATCAACAAAAAAGATCTCTTCAATGTATAGAGAAAGGTAATTTAACTCGTGTAAATGTAAGGTATATTTCGTTATTGTCTTCTATTTTATTTATTTTTTATGATCACATGTAAAAATGTTTTATTGTGTATTTTGTTTTTAATAGGTTCATCATCAAAGCAAGATGGTTGTGTTAGCAATGAGAGGTTAATAGATGGATTGCAAAAACAACGTATAATTGAGAGAAATATTGGAGCTGAGGTACGCATGTCTTTTTATTTAGGGATAGAGAAAAGTATTGAAATTATTGTTAACAATAGTTTCCATGTGTTTGTTCTTCACATAATGCTATTCAATGCACATATTTTCATAAATTTTTGTCTCTAATTGTGTCTTAATTGGTACTATTTTTATATAGTTGATAAGGTTGTGGTCTTGTTTAGAATGTTGATAACAAATAAATTTTTAAACGAAGTCTCGTGGTTGCATGTTAAATAGAAGTGTACAAGAAGTTTTTCGTGTCTTTGTTCGTTTTGGATCGCTATTGTTATATACTCCTTTTCAATGTTTGGTTAATTTTTCATCTATTATGTTATTTCATGGTAGGTCGTCATTAAGTCATCTAGAATAGTGATAGTCTCAAGCTTTTTATTTTTGTGTTTCACATTTCGTTAACGCTTGCAATTTTTCTCTTTAGGAATATAATATGTAATTTGTACAAGTGCTAGATGCGTTGTTTGTAACTATATATTCATGCATTCTTAAGTGGTTCGAATTTGAACGGTGTGAATTTGACAATATAGGTTAGTGATCAAGTGATGGGCAATCCTAATGCAAAGCGATTGGATGAAAATTCTATTAACTTAGGAGGTAATGTCATAATTCGTAGAGTTCTTTGCAAATCAAATAAATGTTAGGATTACATTCGTCTGGATAAAGTGTTTTACTACGAATGAGGATGCCTTTGTAGGAAACAATGCGGGAAATGATTTGTTGATAAATGAGTATTGTAACGATATGGATGAAGAAGAAGAAAAAGGAAGAAGAAGTGTTTGGTAATGTACTCATCGAGCCTTTCGTGTTACCGAAGGTACATATTGTAGTCATTGCTATGCCAAAAAATTTAGTTATGAGAGTCGAGGTTTTTGTTGTTGTGATGGAGCAGTGGCTTTGGCAATCAATGATGCACCGGATGAATTATATGCACTATTCACAACAATATGTGATGAGTCGAAGCATTTTCTGAAATACATTCGTGGCTACAATAATAACTTCTCTTTTACATCATTTGGCGTGAAATTAGATGACAATGTTAGTAAAAAAAATAAAGGCATTTATACATTTAGAATTCAAGGTCAAGTATATCATTATATAAATCAATTGCTCCCATGCAATAACCAGCCATCATATTTGCAACTTTATTTTTTTGATACAGAGCATGAAGTAGAGAATCGCATTGGAATATTTGATAACTTGAATAATATAGTCTTATTAAAGTTAATTAACATACTTGCAGTCAATCCATACACCAAATTCTTTCGGAGCTTAAGCTCAATATCAAATTTAAGTAATCAAGATATATGTATTCGATCAGATCCATCATTCGATCAAAAAGTATATAACTTACCTGAAGCATCCCAAGTCGCCGCAGTGTGGATAGAGAGCAGTCACGAAATTCAACCTACAAAGCGAGATATCATCGTTCATAGCCATAGTGGTAACAATCATAGAGTTAATTATTTTTATGGATGTTATGATCCATTACAATATCCATTATTGTTTCCATACGGTGAAACTGGCTGGAATGAATTTGTTAAGAAGAGAAACAATAGCAACAATTTTTCAAACTGCAATCAAAGCAATGATGTTGATGACGTTAGTTGTGCGAATGATTTGTTACTTGAAGAAAGACCAAGTAAGGACATTATTTGAGTGTGTGTTAGTTATTTTCCTTATTTAGTTGACCATTGTTCTTTTGTTTTATTTACAAGTAATTCTTGCGAAACGATGTTTATTTCATTGTTTAGGTGGTCAACGAAGATGCCGGAAAAATGTTGTATCTTGTAGGGAGTATTATTGTTACAAGCTTCAAATAAGGCCCTTAAATAAAAGTGTGATATTACATGCAGGCCGTTTACTTCAACAATATGTTGTGGATATGTATGTAAAATTAGAAAGTTCAAGATTGGATTACATTCGTCTCAATCAAAAACAAATTAGAGCGGAACTTTATCAAGGTATAATTGATAGCATCGGGATTGGTGAAAGTAATGGTTCACGAATTGGACGTCGAGTTATCTTACCTGCATCGTTTATTGGTGGACCAAGAGATATGAGAAAAAGATATATGGATGCGATGAGTTTAGTGCAACGATTTGGGAAGCCGGATATTTTCTTGACAATGACATGTAATCCAAAATGGAAGGAGATAAAAAATGAATTAAGGTTTAATGACGAGGCACAAAATAGGTCAGATCTTGCAACAAGGATTTTCCGTGCGAAGTTGGAAGAATTGAAAAAAGATATATTAAAAAAAAACATATTTGGTCCTGTGGCGGCATACGTTTATGTAGTAGAATTTCAAAAAAGAGGATTACCACATGCTCATTTCTTGATCATTCTCGAGTCAAATTCAAAAATCAGTGATCCATCTACTTTTGATAGATATGTGTGCGCAGAAATACCAAACAAAGCAAAGCATCGTCATTTAAATGAACTTGTAATAAAACATATGATGCATGGCCCATGTGGATCATTAAATCCAAAGAATGTTTGCATGCTTGCAGAAGGAAAGTGCAAAAATCACTATCCCAAACAATTTTGTGAGTACACGTGCCATGATATTGATTCTTATCCACAATATCGACGAAGAAACGACGGGAAGGTAGAAAAAGTTAGAGGATCCGATTTGGATAATCGTTGGGTAGTCCCTTATAATCCGTATTTGCTATCAAAATATGATTGTCACTTGAATGTGGAAATTTGTTCAACAATAAAAGCAGTAAAGTATCTATACAAATACATTTACAAAGGTCATGATCGAATTACATTTGAAGTGCGATCGGAGAATGCAGATAACCATATTGATGAAATTGAAAGGTTTCAATCAGCGCGTTGGGTTTCACCTCCTGAAGCGATGTGGCGATTGTATAGCTTTCCACTAAATGAGATACATCCTTCAGTTATAACATTGCAATTACATTTAGATGGGAAGCAAATGGTGTCGTTTGGAGATTGTGATATGTTGGAAGATGTGGTGAATAATGACATTAAATGTGCGTCAATGCTAACAGAATATTTTGCACTTAATAAAGTGGATGAATTCGCAAGAAGTTTGTTGTATAGACAAATACCTGAGTACTATGTTTGGAATCGACAATCAAAGACTTGGAAGCGGCGGAAACATGGTACTATTATTGGAAGAATAGTTTCTGCGAGCCCAAACGAAGGAGAGAGGTATTATTTGCGGTTGTTACTAAACCACGTAAAAGGTTGCACATCATTTGAAGAATTAAAAACTGTTAACGGTGTTGTGACTGATTCTTTCCACCAAGCTGCTTTATTAAATCGTTTCTTGGAAGCAGATGATTGCTTAGAATCTTGTATTGAAGAGGCTTCTAAGTATCAAATGCCGTTTGCGTTACGGCGGTTGTTTGCAACAATATTATCTTTTTGTAACCCTGAAAGTGCTAGGCAGTTGTGGGGTAAATTCAGGGAGCATATGTGCGAAGACTATCTTCATTTGAACTTGACCATTCATATGGCCGAGAAGAAAGCATTATTGCATGTCAATCAAATGTTGCAGGCAATTGGAAAGAGTTTGGCAGATTTTAATATGCAACATGAATTACTTAATGTTGAACCAGATGTCAATTATATGCAAGAAATAAATGAGGAATTGGAAATTAAAGCTTCTGATGATGACGTCAAGATTATAAGAATGTTGAATGAGCGCTTAAGTATGTATGTATGACTGCATTGTTAATAAAGTACTTAATAATGAAGAAGGAGTGTTCTTTATAGATGGTCCAGGTGGGACAGGCAAGACTTTCTTATATAGAGCATTATTGGCAACAGTAAGAAGAAAGGATTATATTGCTTTAGCGACAGCATCATCTGGCGTTCTTTGCATCAATTTTACTGGAGGTCGCATACTCACTCAAGATTCAAACTCCCTATTAATGCTAAAGATAATCAAACATGCAATGTAAGTAAACAGTCAGGCCTAGCAAGGTTGTTGGTGCTCACGAGATTAATTATATGGGATGAGGCTCCAATGGTTCATAAACACTCAATCGAAGCTTTTGATCGTTTGCTTAAGGATGTCTGCGATAATGACAACTCATTTGGAGGAAAAGTTGTTGTCTTTGGTGGTGACTTCAGACAAATATTGTCAGTCGTTCGGAGAGGGATTAAGCAAGAGATAATTGACTCGTGTATGGTCAAATCATATCTTTGGACCCAAATGAAAAGAATAAAATTGTTTGAAAATATGCGTGCAAAATTTGACCAAATTTTTTCAGAATATCTACTTTGTGTTGGGAATGGCGTGGAGAGAGAATATAAAGATCGTCACATCAAAATTCCATCAGAAATGATTATTCCTTATATGGACGTGAAAACATCGTTGCGACATTTAATCAATCATATTTTTGGCCAATTGGCCGATTATGCGAATAATTTGGATGTCATGACATCCAGAGCTATATTGACAACAAAGAATGAATTTGTAGATGAAATTAATCAGTTACTTATAGAAGAATTTGTTGGAGATACGGTTAGGTATTACAGTTTTGATCAAACCATTGATAATAATGACCATAGTATCACCGAGGAATTCTTAAACAGGTTTAGTGTTGAATGGTATTCCTCCACATGAGTTAATTTTGAAGAAAAATTGTCCTATCATGCTATTACGAAACTTAAATCCTATCGAAGGCTTATGCAATGGAACACGTTTGATATGTCGACAATTTGAGAGAAATGTAATTGATGCAGAAATAATGAACGGCGATTACAAAGGGAAGAGAGTTTTCTTGCCACGAATACCATTTGTGCCAAATGAAGGAGATAAATGTCCAGTTCAATTCAAAAGGACCCAATTTCCAATTCGGTTATGCTTTGCTATGACAATTAACAAGGCTCAGGGACAAACATTGGACTCTGTGGGAATATATCTACTTGAACCCGTGTTTTCGCATGGACAATTGTATGTTGCATTGTCACGCGCAAAATGTGCTTCATCGGTAAAAATGTTGATCAAGCCATCAAATAGCAACAAATATTGTGATCGAACAAAAAATATTGTTTACAAAGACCTTCTTAAGCATGTTGATGAAGATGCATAAAATCGTTTTCTAATCAAATAGGTTAGTGTGTTGTGTTTATAATATTCATAAAATTTAATAAAATTTACTACATTTTTTGAATTTGTAAATCTTTTCTTTCATTATGTACACTTTTTTCGGTTGGTTCTTTGCACTAGCTTCCATTCTCTTGTCTCTTCACTCCCTTCTCCTTCTGTAATGCCCGAATTCCCGCGAAAGATTTTGAACTGTAAGTTTTCAATTCAGACCTGGAGAGACGAAGATCGAAAGATGGAAGAAGAGGCGATTAAGGAGAGAGCGAAGGGTGTGGTGGTGGAAGAAGAGCGAGTGATCCCATCATGTCTGCCACAGTGGCGTGCCGCAACAAGAGATCCTTCTTCGAAGACCTTCCGACCTCCTCTCCTCCCATTTTTGCCTCCTTTGCTTCCACTAATCCGATATGGATAGCCAGGTTTGTGCCATAGGTTGTGTTCTCCTATCGTCCATCGTTTGATTTTTTTTTCTTGGCTCTATTTTGATCTCTTTTTGGACGGGAGGCCAAAGCAACCTATCTCCACTTTTGAATGGGGATAAGGGTTTAACAAGTCCCAAGAACCAAGCCTATCACTAAGAGATTGAAACAGACCCAAGTAAGGCTTTTCTTTCTTGGCTCTCCTTCATCTATGTGTTTTGTTCTCTCTTCAAATTCAGCTTCTCCAGTTACCTGGTACGACATTTTTCTTTGAATTCTCAATGCTTGGCAAGTGGGTTTGCGAGTTTAACTGCTTGTTTGGGTTTGTGTGAATTGGTTTTTGTAATTCAATCATCTGATATCTATAGACTGTTCCTCTCTCACTTCCAAAATGGGGTTTGGAGTTCCAAAATTGGGATTCAGTTACTTAATTAGTGGGTGTTTATGGATTGGTAAAAAACCTCAAAGACCAAATCACTGAAGTCCACTCAAGAAAGACATTCTTGTTCAACATAAGCGAGTTCACAAATGCAAAACTTGAAGATGCCTCCAACAAGTATGCACAATAGATTATAGAGGCAGTAGTTTTGTTAGCAATTCTAGGATTACTCAAAACAAGGATTACAAACCAAACAATAAAGAGAAGATTCACCACTCTCAATTTATAATTCTTCAAGTGAGGTCTTAATCCCTCATGATATGAATGTTTCAAGAACAAAAAAAAACCCAGCTATTTTAAAGGAAAAAAATGATTTATATTGTCATGGATTAACTATTTTCTTTGATATCTCATTTGTGCTTAAATATTCTTGGTTGATGATGAATCCTCGGATAATTTAGTTTCAGTACTAAGATTGTCTTAATTTGTCACATGGTCCTACTCAATCATTGTTCTCCAATATGTTGAATAGAGACGGAGTTTTGTGATTTTTATAGATTATTTGCTTGTCATTTCTTGTTTATTTTCCTTTCTAGAAGACATTTAATTTGCCTAGAACTTCCCTCCACTTTCAATCTAGATTTGGAAAATGAGTATTTGCTTAAATGTTTCATATTTTCTTCATATTGATGTCTCTTTTTTTGGGTGAACTCGTTTATCTCTTTGAAAATAATAATTTTGCCCAATTTTTAGGTTGCCAATAGTATTGATGTTTTCATCTGTGGTTTGGGGTTTTACAAATAATTGATTATTTCTATTTCAGTTGGGCTTTGACTTGTCAACTTATAAATATATTTTCCGTCTCTCTCTTCCGAATTCAACAAATCTAAATCTCTTCATCTCTCTCTCTCTCTCTCTTAAAATTAATGAATGGAATTGATTCAGACCTAATTGAAACTTTTGGCATTACCTGCAATTTCAATGAGATAGAATGGAGGTAAGCAATTTCAATTGAAAAGCCTCAAGATTCTTGGATCTCTGCAGTATATATTTCATGATTATATATACTAGATTCTTAGATCTCCGTGTTCGTGATTACGATATGACATTCTTGAATTTTTGTTAATTGATGGGTGAGTATGTATAACCTTCTTCAACAGATTAATTTCCATTTTTGTTCCTTCCTGGTGTATTTCAAAGGCTAATTAATTAATTGTCTCTGCCATCAACAAATTAGTTTGCTCTGAATCAATACGACACCATCTATATGATTCACAAGGACAATATGAGTTTTTTTTTGGCATTATACAATATTGAGTTTCGTTTCGTATAAATATGATTCAACTTCTTTGGTTCTTGTTCTTCATATTGCACAGATTTGATTTCACAGATTCTTGTTCCTCTTCTTTAATTATGTTGGTTTGATCATAGATTATGTTTGTTTTATTAATTTTTAATTGCAAGGTTAGAGCAGATTAATTAAGTACTAATAGATAGATATATTTTATATTATGTATCTTGAGTTTGTTGATGCTCAATCTTGGAGTTGCAAAATAACGTTTCTATCGTGCTTTACATGCATTTTGCAAGAATCGCTACGTACGTTGTTATTCTTGTTTATGAGATTTTGAAGAGCACTGGACTGATTACTAAGAAAAGTAAGAAAACAATCTCTTATTAATTGGTTCAATATATTTAATTTATTCACCTTAAATCTATATGCATTGTTTCTTATTAAGTATGTATGTATCTGTTTTTATGTATGTATCTGTTTATATGTGGGTTTCTTATCAGTGTTCTTATTTCAGTTCCTAATTTTCTTCTTGAACCAAGAGTTCCCTCACTTGCCCCTATTAACATTTTATTTGCTACACATTACTTTTAATAGCCTTCATATTTTCTCCTTCCAACTCATTAATTTACTGCTATATAAGAGCATACCTCTATAGGCAACGCTTTCTTATAATTAAATTTGTCTTGTTAATTACATTTAACAACTTCTTTGAAACAAGAACTTTATCCTTCATTGTTTTAATTTCCCTTTAAATAGGTAGAGTGCAAAGTTTTTTTCTCTAATGAAGATGGAACAAAAGTTGAGTGCGTGGTTTGAAATTCCTTCCGTTCGAAGCTTGCATCCGCGGTTCTTAGTGGTCTCAATGACATCTTTATTGGAGTGTTCTCTATTTAGTGTAGTCTTAAAGTTTACATTTGATTACTTAGATTTTCATCCAATTTAATTGTGTAATCTGTAACCTTCTAATTTAATTATAAGTATGATTCATAGTAGTGTATTTCTTATGACGAATTCTTTTTAGGTTCTGGAGCAAAGGTTATGTATCTTGGAGCTGCATCGGGCACTTCAACATCTCATCTATCTAACATCGTTGTTCCAGTAAGTATACTCTTATGGTTGTTGTCGCAAGTATGGCCGTTAAGGTCTCATACATTTGCTGCCCTATTATATGATGGCTTTATGTCCGTGAAATTAATTAAGTGCTCTGATGAAATCAAATTGTTTTAGGACAAATTATATAAATTGATCTCAATTATTAAATCAGATCTATATATAGATGCATGTTCTGCAACCAATTAATGAAAAGTAATTAAGAGTTTACCTTTGTTTCATCCCTAAAATCATTCTTTCAATTTCTAACATAACATATATGGGAGCTTGCTAGCTAGAGTATTAGTTTGACAGTATGATTTTGAAATTAATTTGAGATTGGACTAAATAATGATATACATATGGATGGTGGTGTTACTTGCATGCAGTTCATGCTGGTCGTCTAGACTAATAGAGCATCATGATGCATCATGGTGCATCATGGTGTTACTTGCATGCAGTTCATGCGAGTTCATCTTTGGTGGTGTTAGTAATAGAGCATCATGGTGCATTTAATGCCCTTTCCACATGGCATGAAGCGGAAATGAAGTTTAGCACAAGTTATACAAGATACAAAAGTAAACAAAATAAGATTTTGAAGACAACCACACTGTCCACCCATGTGAATGGTCCAATCACCCCATGTCAATGATGAAATTAATTATGAGAAGTGAATAATCTAATCACCCATGTGAAAGATCCAATCAATTATGACAAGCTGAGATATTAAAGACATTTGAATGAATAGAAAGGATATCATGCATTGTACCCAAAAAATTCAGGAAAGATAGAATGCTAACATTGGTTGACTTGAGCAAACAGAGAGTACAAAAAACCAAAGTGACAAAGGAGCATGCATGAGAGAAATAAAAAACAAGAAAATAACAAGGAAAGTTTGCCCTATAAAAAGAGGTACAACATAGACCAGTTATAGGGTTTACATCCATCCCATACTTTCACCTAATGAACACCCAATAAGGTGACAAAGATGGAAGAGGAGAGAAATGGTGCATCGCTTTATTTTCTTGTTCCTTTCTTCTGTCTTACTTGCATCATCATCCCTTGGCAATCATGATGCATCTACCCATATCTTCTTTTTCCTTCTCCATCATTGCACACGCACATCTCAACTTCTCATCCCATTCCCATTTGATGTCTATAAATGGATGGATTGCCATAATGTTCAACACAACACAACCATAAACTCAAGGTCTTTATAATTTCCCTTATTCCTTTTCACTTTCTTTTTGCTTGAATGGCTAAGATGCCTAGAGAAAAGAAACTGTTGAAAGATATTGACCCAAATAGTGTCAATTGGTATGCTGATGTTTATGTCCTTGAGAAATTGCCTGTGAAACAGGGCAGTACCAGTTCAGTTCAGCAACAACGACTGATTCTTGTGGATGAAGAGGTATATTCTCTATATCCAATGCACACTAATAGTTTGATTTCAAATTTCTATTGTACATTTTCATCCAAAGTGTTTTTATGAGTATAATTTGATTTTGGGTTATTTATCAATGGAACCAACAGGGCTATCAGATCCAAGCAACAATATTTGGGAATGACATCAACCTGTTTGAGTCTAGGCTTCAAACTAAGGTTGCATATCGTATTTCAAATGCATTTGTAAAAAAGATTGAACCTCGATATCGCATTGTTCCAAGCCCCCATCAATGGTCGATCTCAAGAAGTACTCTTATCAGGCAACTGCCGGATTCTGAGACATTTCCTTTATTGGAGGAAGCCAAGTTTGTAACTCTTGAAGAGATCGATGACTATTTGGATACAGACGAATCCATTGGTATGTGTTTGCCATCTCCAAATTATTATTCTATATTGAATGTTCATATTTTATGCATTTGACTCATTCAAATTTATATACATTACAATGGATGCAGATGTGGCGGTGCTTGCTTTGATAGCAAAACCAAGAAGACATGTAGCCAAACGAAATGGACAACCAGCCTGCTTGCAGGAATTGATTGTAGTTGATGAATGGTAGCTATATAATCTGTCCATGCTCATTTACTTATAATCAATTATACATATTTGACATAGCCATGAGTGTTTTTTTTTTCTTTTTTGGAACAGTTGTATGCCCATTAGATTGACACTATGGGATGACTTTGCTACAAGGATTGGCCCTTCCATTGAAGACATAATAGCCAAAACACCAGTTTTAGTTTGTAGAAGGCTTAAAGTGGCCTACTGTTACCACCCCAATAAGCTAGATACAAGCATGCTGGGCTGGGCAGCATGATCACTCAGCAGATGATCGAGTCTCGGTGGACTCGGGAGGTTTCGGTGAACTCCAAAGTTGGATTGGGGTTTAGTACATGGCTCGTGCCTAAGTGGGCAAGCCTTGGCCAGGGCAAGGCTTGGCAAGGCCAGGCCAAGGCAAGGCAAGGCCAAGGCAAGGCTGGGCAAAGCTTGGGCAAAGCTGGGCAAGGCTTGGGCAAAGCGAGGCAAGGCTGGGCAAGGCTTGGGCAAAGTTGGGCAAGGCTTGGGCAAAGCTTGGCAAGGCTTGGGCAAAGCTTGGCAAGGCGCGGGCAAGACTTGGCAAGGTTGGGCAAAGGCTTGGCAAGGAGTTGGCAAGGCTTGGCAAGGAGCTGGTAAGGCTTGGCAAGGCGCGGGCAAGGTTTGGCAAGGCACAAACCTTAGTGGGCACGGCGTGGCACGGCACAGACCAGGGCATGCCTTGGCACAGACCAGGTCATGCCTTGGCACGAGCAAGGCAAGGCAAGACCTTGGCACGAGCAAGATCATGCCTTGGCACAAACCAGGTCACACCTTGGCACAAACCAGGTCATGCCTTGGCACGGCCAAGGCAAGGCCTAGGCACAACAGTTGACTTTCCTTGACTTGGGCATTGACTCGGGTCAAAGTACGCTTGGTCTCATTTTGGGATGTTTCCTTTTGGAGCTGGGGAAACGGCTTAACATCTACTATAAGGGGAGGTGGGCTCTCTCCTAGGGGTGGCATGGGCAACAGTGACAAGCAAAGCCCTCGTGCACGCCTTGGGCACCATGCCAAGGCGAAGACCCACGGACCATGGTCCGGCCACCCCGAGCCGGTGGGACTCGACCACGAGCCCCGGCTAGCACCCAACGTGCTGGACACGGCCAGCACCACGAGACGCAGCCCCGTCCCGTGTCCGTAGAGAAGCATGAACCACGTCCCTTGAAATGTGGAAGACCAAGTCGAGGTAGTTGGGGAACTACCTTGGTCATGGCTGGGCCATGACCAAGCCACGTCCAGGCATGACCCGAATGCATGGAGAATGTGCAAACTGACCCTGTAATGGAGGTGGTTACGGAACCAGGTGGCAGCAAGGGAACAAGGCGTTCAAGAATCGCCTTGACCACTAAGAGAGTGGTGATTTACCAGTCTATGGATTGATGTATATTTGGACATGTGTCCCGGTCGGTTATGTAACTACCTAATGGCTAGGCTATAAAGCCATGGGCTCTGAGCTTGGGGAGGCATAGAGTTCCACAGTTGTAAATCCAATTGAGAGCTAGTAAACGTTTCCTTGTTGCCTATTGCTTGCTGTCCCTTTAATTTGAGTGTTGGCGTGCTGAACTAAGGTGGCCCTTAGGCACCGCAGGTTCAATCGAGAGAAAATTTTCCTAGTGAAAAACCCCTCTTTCATTGGCCCTGTGACAATTGGTATCAGAGCCTCGTTTGGAGACAATGGCGACCCGAACAGCAAGCGATCTAGGTGAGAGGGTGTCTCACCTAGAGCATGTGATAGCAACGATGGCCACTCCGGCGGAATTGGCGGAGTCTTCAACTACGTCCCGACGTATTGAAGCCTTGGAAATGTTGGTGGCTTCCTTGGTGACTAGGGGAGAGTCACAAGAGGCCCTGATTGCTATGTGGGAATCAAGGTTTGAGGAGCTTGTAGCGGATGTGCGGTCGGTGGGAGAACTTACCACCGAAACAGCCTCGACAATGGCCGTGGAGGTGAGCTTACTCAAGCGAGCGTGGGCGGAACCTCGGAGGGTCTTTGTTGCGGCAAAGCCCCGAACAAAGGTGCCGGAACCAAAAAATTCTCGGCAAGCGGAGTGCAAAGGAGCTTGAGAATTTCATTTGGGACATGGAGCAAGATTTTTGCTACTCTTGTTGGCACGGAGGAGAATCAGAAGGTCATCTTGACCCCGATGTACCTTGAAGGTGATGCAAAACTTTGGTGGAGAACCAGGGTGGACGATGATGCGGCTGCGGGGAGGCCCAAAATTGTAGATTGGGAGGTGCTCAAGAGGGAATTGAAGGATCAATTCCTTCCTACCAATGCGGCTTGGCAAGCGCGGGAGGCCTTGCGCAAGCTCAAACAGACGGGATCGGTGCGTGACTATGTGAAGGAGTTTTCCTCCCTCCTACTGGACATCAAAAACATGTCGGAGGAGGACAAACTTTTCAATTTCACCACGGGATTGCAGTCTTGGGCTCAAGCTGAGCTAAGGAGGCAAGGAGTGAAGGACTTGCCTGGTGCAGTTGCGGCTGCTGATAGTCTTGTGGACTTCAAGACTAGTTCATCCCCGAGCGAAGGGAAGAACAAGGAGAAGAAGCCGTTCAAGAACCACCAGAAGAAGGGCGAGAAGAAGCCCTTTCCTCCTAAGCCGGCGAGCTCGAAACCAGCACCTAAAGCAGACCCGAAGCCTTCATCAAGTTCTGCAGGTAAGGGCTGTTTTATTTGCAATGGTCCTCACAGGGCACGAGACTGCCCAAAGAAGGAGAAATTGTCGACCTTGATCGCGGAAGATGATGGCCCCCCGAATGAACCCATTGCAGCCGCTGAATGCAATTCAAGCAAGCCAAGACGAGCCCTTCGGAGGGGCTAATGTACGTGGATGCTTGAGGTGAATCGAGACGAGTCTTGGCGATGGTGGATTCGGGAGCTACTCACTCATTCGTGGCAGACCATATGGTGGGAAAGTTGGGACTGGATCTCGTTGAGAACTCCAGTCGAATGAAGGCAGTGAATTCGGAGGCTAAGCGAATTCAAGGTATGGCCACTGATGTGAATTTGAAGGTTGGGTCTTGGGAAGGAAAGATCAACCTAATGGCGGTTCCCTTGGATGATTTCGATGTCATCCTTGGAAATGACTTTTTGCACTTGGGGAGCATTGCCTTGATGCCGTTCTTAAAAGGATTGTTCGTGATGAACAAGTCCCACCCTTGTTTTGTCCCTGCGACTAACACAATTGCAGGAAAGGAGAAGACGAAGCTATCCCATCTTTCAGCCATTCAGGTGAAAGATGGACTGAGGAAGGAGAACCCACATTTCCTAGCAGCCTTGGTGGAGACCAAGGCAAGAACGACATCAAAAATCCCCAATGTAGTCGTTGAGATGCTGGAGGACTTCGGAGATGTGATGCCGGCAGAATTGCCAAAGCAATTACCCCCAAAAAGGGAAATTGACCATGAGATTGAGCTGATCCCTGGCTCAAAACCCCCAGCACAAGCCCCGTACAGAATGGCTCCAAAGGAGTTGGAGGAGCTAAGGAAGCAGTTGCAAGAGTTGTTGGATGCTGGATTCATTCAGCCATCCAAGGCCCCTTACGAAGCACCAATCCTGTTCCAGCGCAAGCACGATGGTTCCCTTCGAATGTGCGTGGATTACAGGGCATTAAACAAGCTCACGGTGAAGAACAAGTACCCTATTCCACTTGTGGCAGACTTGTTCGATCGATTATCTAGTGCGGCCTACTTTACAAAGCTGGACTTGAGGTCGGGGTACTATCAAGTTCGGATTGCAGCTGGTGACATTCCAAAGACGGCCATGGTGACTAGGTATGGTTCGTTTGAGTACTTAGTCATGCCATTTGGCTTGACAAACGCCCCTGCTACATTCTGTAATTTAATGAATGATGTACTGAGAGAATTCATTGATAGATTTGTCGTTGTTTATCTTGACGACATAGTGATTTACAGTCAGAACCTCCATGATCATGTGGATCACTTACGGATGGTTCTGACTACTTTGAGGGCTAACCATTTGTATGTAAAGAGGGAGAAATGTGAGTTTGCTGCGCAAACGATTTCTTTCCTTGGTCATGTTGTAGGCCAGGGAAAACTGCAAATGGATCCGGAGAAGGTGCGGGCTATCATGGAATGGCCAAACCCCACGAAGGTCTCGGAGTTGCGATCGTTCTTGGGTTTGGCGAATTACTATCGGCGGTTCGTGGAGGGCTACTCACGGAAGGTGGCACCACTGACAGACTTGTTAAAGAAAGATCGAGCTTGGGCATGGACGGATCGATGCAACCAAGCTATGGCGGAGTTGAGGCAGGTCATTGCCTCTGAACCAGTGCTGGGACTACCAAACTTCGAACTACCGTTCGAGGTGCATACAGACGCTTCAGATAGGGCATTGGGGGCGGTGCTTGTCCAGGAGGGACACCCCATTGCCTTTGAAAGCAGAAACCGAAGGATGCGGAGCAGAGGTACCCGGCTCACGAGAAGGAAATGCTAGCTGTGATTCATGCTCTCCATCTTTGGAGGCATTACTTGTTGGGAACCAGTTTTGTGGTGCGGACAGACAATGCGGCGATCACCTACTTCATGAGCCAGAAAAAGCTCAACCAGAAGCAGGCGAGATGGTTGGATTTCCTTGCAGAGTTCGATTTACAATTCGAACACAAGCCTGGTAGGCTCAATTCAGTTCCGGATGCACTTAGTCGCAAGGTGGTGGCTGAGATGGTGACAGCAGTAGTGAGGCTGGAAGGTGAATTCCTGCCTCGAATCAAGGAGGAGACCGGCAAGGATCCTACTTGTAAGAAGTTACTAAAGCTAGTAGCGGAGGGAGTCACTCGGAGGTTCTGGTGTGATGATGGGGTCCTCTATGCCAAAGGAGGACGCCCTTATGTCCCTAGTACAGGTGGATTAAGGCGGCTACTCTTGAAGGAAACACATGATGCTCGGTGGGCTGGGCATCCGGGCATGGAGCGCACCTATGCCCTCTTATCACGTTCCTACTTTTGGCCGAAGATGGAGGAGGACGTGGATCAGTATGTGCGGACTTGTCTTGTGTGCCAAAAAGACAAGACGGAGAGGAGGAAGGCACCAGGGTTGCTGGAGCCTCTACCCATACCAGAGAGGCCCTTTCAAAGCATCTCGATGGATTTCATCACTGGTCTTCCTGATGTGCAGGGAATGACCAGCGTATTGGTGGTGGTTGATCGATTCTCGAAGTATGCTACATTCATAGCTGCTTCGAAGAATTGTGATGCAGATATGACGGCGGAATTGTTCCTAAAGCATGTGGCGAAGTATTGGGGCATCCCCGAAGACATCATCAGTGATCGAGACGCTCGGTTCACTGGGCGATTTTGGGTTGCCCTATTCAATCTGATGGGATCAGAGTTGAAGTTTTCTACAGCAAACCATCCTCAAACAGATGGGCAGACGGAGAGAATCAATGCTTTGCTGGAGGACTATCTCAGGCATTATGTGAATGCCAGTCAAACGAATTGGGTGGATTTACTTGATACAGCCCAATTTTGTTACAACCTGCACAAAAGCTCAGCCACGGAGCTGAGTCCATTCGAGGTGGCGACGGGACAACAACCGGCTACTCCACATGAAGTAGTCAAGTCAAAGGCGATGGGATCGAGCCCTGCGGCGTATCGGTTTGCAAGGAACAAGCAGGAGCTGAGGGAGGCAGCTCGTGACAGTTTGGCCAAAGCTGTCAGGAGGATGAAGAAGTATGCGGACCAACACAGACGGCCCTTGGAGTTTCAGGAAGGAGACCTCGTCTTATTGAAGCTCACTCCTCAAATTTTGAAGAAATTCAACAAGAAGGAGACCCATAAGGGTTTGGTCCAGCGATATGAAGGACCATTTGAGGTGGTCCAGCGAGTTAGGAGGGTAGCTTATCGCTTAAAGCTACCAGAAAGGCTAAAGGTACACCCTACATTTCATGTCAGTTACCTTAAGCCCTTCCATTCAGATCAGGAGGATCCGGAGCGGAGCGCGGTCAGACGAGCTCCACCCTTGATACGAAAGGAATTTGCAGGAGAGATTGAGCAGATTCTAAACCACGAGGTGCGTGGTCAGAGTAAGAAAAATCGGCGGATTTTCTACCTAATCAAGTGGGTTGATGTGGAGGAACCTACTTGGGAGCGGGATACTACCCTATGGCAGTTTGAGAAGGAGATTTCAGACTACCAGAAGCGGCAAGAACCGAAAGCGATTCGATGAGGGCATCGAACATTTCGGCCGGGGGGGGTTGGTTCCACCCCAATAAGCTAGATACAAGCATGTCGGGTGGGCGCAGCATGATAACTCAGCAGATGATCGAGTCTCGGTGGACTCGGGAGGTTTCGGTGAACTCCAAAGTTGGATTGGGGTTTAGTACATGGCTCGTGCCTAAGTGGGGGCAAGCCTTGGCCGGGGCAAGGCTTGGCAAGGCAAGGCCAGCAAGCAAGGCAAGGCAAGGCCAAGGCAAAAGCTTGGGCAAAGCTTGGGCAAAGTTGGGCAAGGCTTGGGCAAAGCGAGGCAAAGGCTGGGCAAGGCTTGGGCAAAGTTGGGCAAGGCTTGGGCAAAGCTTGGCAAGGCTTGGGCAAAGCTTGGCAAGGCGCGGGCAAGACTTGGCAAGGTTGGGCAAAGGCTTGGCAAGGAGTTGGCAAGGCTTGGCAAGAGAGCTGGTAAGGCTTGGCAGCAGCGCGGGCAAGGTTTGGCAAGGCACAAACCTTAGTGGGCACGGCGTGGCACAAGCACTGCACGGGGCATGCCTTGCGCGCAGACCAGGTCATGCCTTGGCACGAGCAAGGCAAGGCAAGACCTTGGCACGAGCAAGATCATGCCTTGGCACAAACCAGGTCACACCTTGGCACAAACCAGGTCATGCCTTGGCACGGCCAAGGCAAGGCCTAGGCACAACAGTTGACTTTCCTTGACTTGGGCATTGACTCGGGTCAAAGTACGCTTGGTCTCATTTTGGGATGTTTCCTTTTGGAGCTGGGGAAACGGCTTAACATCTACTATAAGGGGAGGTGGGCTCTCTCCTAGGGGTGGCATGGGCAACAGTGACAAGCAAAGCCCTCGTGCACGCCTTTGGCACCATGCCAAGGCGAAGACCCACGGACCATGGTCCGGCCACCCCGAGCCGGTGGGACTCGACCACGAGCCCCGGCTAGCACCCAACGTGCCTGGACACGGCCAGGCACCACGAGACGCAGATCCCGTCCGTAGAGAAGCATGAACCACGTCCCTTGAAATGTGGAAGACCAAGTCGAGGTAGTTGGGGAACTACCTTGGTCATGGCTGGGCCATGACCAAGCCACGTCCAGGCATGACCCGAATGCATGGAGAATGTGCAAACTGACCCTGTAATGGAGGTGGTTACGGAACCAGGTGGCAGCAAGGGAACAAGGCAGTTCGGCAACGCCTTGACCACTAAGAGAGTGGTGATTTACCAGGTCTATGGATTGATGTATGCTGGACATGTGTCCCAGTCGGTTATGTAACTACCTAATGGCTAGGCTATAAAGCCATGGGCTCTGAGCTTGGGGAGGCATAGAGTTCCACAGTTGTAAATCCAATTGAGAGCTAGTAAACGTTTCCTTGTTGCCTATTGCTTGCTGTCCCTTTAATTTGAGTGTTGGCGTGCTGAACTAAGGTGGCCCTTAGGCACCGCAGGTTCAATCGAGAGAAAATTTTCCTAGTGAAAAACCCCTCTTTCATTGGCCCTGTGACACCTACCATAGTGGTAAGATTTGTGAAAAAATTGTTATTTCACAACTCAAATGTGTGCTTATACTTCAAAATTACATTTAATGCACAGGAATTTGTATAGCAACACGCCCTTCATCAACTATTGATCTTGTTGATGACAGTGGAAGAGCTCAAGCCTTGAGACAGTGGTATGATAATCAATTACAATCATGTACAGTATTCTTCAATTGTTTGTGTTACTAATTGCATTACTTCTCTTGTGTATTAGGTTTAATCGAAATTGCGATGTGCTTAAAGAACTCATTAACAATGATGGATTGTCTATTCCATTGAATTTTCGTAGCCCCATGGTTAGACCCAGTCAGCGGCGCCCACTTGTCACAATTGCAAAGATCACTTCGATGTTAAGCGATGTAAGAATCTTAAATTATTTACTTTATAGCAGTGTTATTATTTGTTTTTTTCATATTATTTATTCATCAATTATGCTATACATCTCACAATTTCATTTTTTCAGCAAACACTTTTCTCGCTTGAAGGTTGCAATTAGTGTATCCAATGTGGAACAAGCTCTTTGGTTTATGAGTTGTAATAGTTGTTCTAAGTTCACCAATGCGGAAGTAGGAGAAGTATTCTATTGTACCAATCTGTAAGCATGAAGATGCACATGGGACTCCTAGGTATGTATAACAAACTGTTATGCATGTACATTAATGTTTATATAAATTGTACTATACTTGTAACCTTTCCTTTTATGTCATAAGGGCACGAGTTGAGGTCGAGCTGACAGATGAATCTGGTGCACTCAAAGTTATGGCTTATGGAAGTATTGCTGAGGATATTATCTCACTAAGTGCCAAAGAAATTATGACCAAAACAAAAGCAGTAAGTTTTCTTCCAGTCAATTTTTTTAGATTATCTATTAGCTAACCTTCTTTGTGGGTACGCCATGTCTATTGCCTCTAATACTTTAAATTGTTCAGATTGAAGCAAGTAAGCTCATGGCTACTTCCAAATTATTGAAATCTGCCTCCTCTTTTTATGTGTATGTCCAAGCGGATAAGATCGTTGACAAAACAGTCAATCGATTCTTTCTCGTTGGGATATCACCAATCAAAGAGGAAGTACATGAGCAGGATTTGAATGGTGGCGGTGGAAATGGTGATGGCCTTCCAAGTGCCAATGCACAAACTTCACATCTTCCACAACCCATGCCTTGTAATACCAAAAAAATGGACTCACTTTGTGCTACCACTCAATCGAAAGAAAAGAATGGTGAAGTCATTGTTGAGACAGGTGAAGTCATTCTACACAATGTTACTTCACCAACTGCCAGTTCAAAGCGAGAGATCTCCAATCCCACAAGCCGATCGACAAAGCTATTGAAGCCAGGAGTTGTAGCTTTAGAATCAACATCCACTTCATCAACATCCATCTTATTAGGGTGAATCAGTTGTCTTTACTTTTTGGATGTCGTACTAAATATAATGTTTGATCATTGCGTATTTTGGTCTCGCACATGAACCATATAATGGTATAGGTGCAACTCTTTTGGGTATAACTAATGAAAGTTGTAAGTGGTCTTAGTTTAGATATGTGTAGGTGGTAAGTCTTTTGGGACATCTTTAGAAGGCTCTGTGGAACTTTTGACTAAATAGTTGATGTTAATGGAACCACAAATTTCATGTGCGCATTCAAGTTGTTGTGGTTTGTCCATGAAATTTGTATATGGTTCCAGCAAACTACTATCATAATATAATATAAATTTATGTAACTTGTCCCTTTCTTTGTGATCTTCTGCTTCTAATGAATGATAATTTCTAACACTGCAAGCTAACAAATGAACAGCTTCAATGAATAGCTTCTGGATGAAAGAATTTATATATGTTGTTCTATTTATTCAAGTAATTTATTGAAATTTGTTCATTTGTTAGCTTGCGTAATTTCATAATTTATATATGTTGTTAACTTGCTTTCGTAATTTGTTAGCTTGCAATAATTTCAGCAAAAGACTAATATTTGTTCTTGCTTTCAATTAATTTATATATGTTGTTAACAAATGAATAGCTTCAAAATTTCATTTGTGCCACACGTATGAACAACTTCAATGAATAGCTAACAAATGAACAAACTTCAATGAATAGCTTCGAATAACTAACAAATGAACAAACTTCAATGAATAGCTTCTATGTGTTGTTGTATTTATTCAAGTAATTTCACTAAAAAGAATTTATATATGTTTTTGGTTTTGGATTCAATTGTTGCGGCATTTGTGGTTGTGTCACCTGATTCTCTAATTAGGAAAATTGATTTATACGTGTTAATCCTCCGTATATATAAGAGGGGCTTGGACATTAAAAAGAAAGGAGCTTGTAGAATACGTGTTAATCCTCCTAACTTAAATATGCATAGTTAATTTAAAATTATTTTAAGTTTCCAGACAAATTAGTGGAAGTGATTTCCCGCGAGCGTAGCGAGCGGGCTCCCACGTGCGAAGCACGTCTAAAAAACTAGTATGATATATATGATATACGAGGTTCCCACACCCTAGGTTTTTGTCCTAACTTAGAGCTTTCGAAGTTGATTGATTAGTTGAGATTAATTGCTTCCGCTTATTACTTTGATAACTCGCTAATTAATTGACTCCACTTTCAAATGATTAACAAATAATTGAATGGTAAGGATAGGCTCACTGGCCCCGCACGACACGTCAGGATTGGCTCGGGGGTTCGCGTGAGTCCAGGCTGGGCGGCGCCCAATTTTAGGGTTGTGGAATTTGGGGCAGTTACATTCAAGTTACACATTAGAGTCATCCACTTGTGTTAGAGTTAGTGGATGGGATAAAGAGGAGACCCAAGATGTGCCTCGATATTCGTATGTGTAATGAGATGAATGGTGTAAAGACCATAAAAATTTAACCCATGCCACGTGTTAAAATTGGTGGTACGTGGGCCCACGTCGTGGTACAGTCATTAATTCTCGACTATCGACGCCGAGGTACGTTACTTTTGTGTGGTGTTTGTATTATATTGTATTTCATTTGTACAATTACAAAGTTCTAACGTGCAAGGACGTTTGTGTACGAACGTTGGTAGTCCGGGGGACAAACTTAACTAAAAACACTGATAAAACACAAATTTATAAAATTATATGTGTGTTGGTACGTGGTTGCGACCAAACGTGCAAGACGCGCGGGGTGTGGTGCGGTTCGAGTCTGGATGCACAAGGGATGAGGTAGAAAGGCTAGAGTGAGGAGCAAGTCAACTAAAATTACCAAGTTGAGTCACTTAAGTAGGTGAGATGATGTGATTATGGGCCATTAGATGAGCCTAGGGGCATGTGTGTTGGGTCAAGATGAGGTGAGGGTATAAAAACCTAACACCCCCTTTTTCTCTCTCTCTTCCTCTCTCTTTTCTCTCTCTTCTCCCCTAACTTGTTCTCCAAGCAACCACCGGACTGGTGTGGTCAGAGGGCGCTGGAGGCGGCGATTTTCGATGTTCCAAGGTAAGATTCGGACTCTCCTCGTCGTTCTTTACACGTTGGTGCATAGTTTGCCCGTTTTCATCGCGGTGAGATTTAGATGCCACGTCGAAGCTTCGAAGTCTATCAAAGTTTTCGACGTCCCGACAATCTCCGCTACGATTAATAGGTTATTTACAAAGGTTGTAATCGATTTGGGTGAGTTTTGAAATTTTGACAAATTTTGAAGATTTTTCAAGATATTTTCGTGTGGATTTTATGGTGGTGATTGATGGTGAAAATGAGATGTTGATGATGGTAGATTGGTTAAGTTGTTGTTAATGTTGTTGTGAAAGAAAGAAAGAAGAACTTTTAAAAAAAAGAAGCGAACAGAACTGTTCGCTCCAGCAAACAAGGAAAAAGAGAAAAGAAATGGGCCGGGTGACCCATCCGGTTGGGTCAGATCGGGCTTGACCTGGTTGGACCGGGTCCTAGTCTGACCCGGCCAGGGCGGTCCAGACCCGACCCGGGACCCACCACCTATTATTATATTAATAAATAATTATTTATTTTAATTAAATATATTAAAAAGGATTTTAATTGAAATAAATTCTAGAAAAATAAGGAACATTCATGAAAAATTCTGGAAAATTAGAGAAAATTATATTTTCATCAAATAAAGAGAAATTTGTGAATTTCTATGAAAAGTGAAGTATTCGGAGTTCTTACGAGACGTTATGTCAGAGTTTTTGTCTCAAAAAGCGTGAAATAGAAAAAAATAGCTAGAAATTTGAAAAATTATAGGAAAATTAAAGAAATTAATATAAATTGCATTATTAGGGTTATTGTACACACGGAGACTGTACGGGCGTGTCAGAGTTCATGTGAGGGCAAATTAGTTTGGATCGAGGTAAGTCAATAAGTAAGGAACACTACAGTTATTTATTGAGCTTTGAATTATTTATTGATATGTTTCGATGCTATCTTGTCATTCCATTCCTTTTGAGTTGTCCTAAGGCAAGTATGTCAAGTGTGATCCTTGCAGAATTTTAGGCTCGCGGTGTATTATACCTGGGTTTACAGTTGGAGATACGTGATTGGTTGTGATGACATGCACGGGGTGAAAGTTCTCAACCAGATTGCTGGAGACTCTGCACTCACATAGGGGTCTTAGAGGAAATTCTATCCTCGACTCCTAACCTTTGAGGAGATTTTGTCCTCGGCTTAACGACTTTGATTGGTCGGGACCACTTGTGTATTTCCCTTGTATTTTGGAACACTCAATTTCGATTGCTTATTTATTTATTCACAATTTTTATATATTCATGTGCTCCTTGTCCTTTCTTTCTATCTACATGAAATGACTATTCATTTATTTAATTCGAAATGTTGTATTTATTGTTGTTCCTGCTGGGCGTTACTTACTTGGACTCGTCATTCTTATATTTGACAGAATGCAGATCTGCAGTACAACAAAGGAAAGGTCGTACAGTTAGGCGATATACTTTGAATGGCCCTCTTCTCTTGTTATAGGTGACATTTTGGTGTATTAGCTACTTATATTGTTTTGTACATAGGGTTATGGGTTGAGAGATTGTATGACTTTGATGATACTCTCCTTGCTTTACATGGTATATGTGATATATGGGGTTCCCTCCCACACCCTAGATTTTTGTCCTAACTTGGAGCTTTCGAGGTTAATTGATTAGTTGAGATTTATTGCTTCCGCTTTATACTTTGATAACTCGCTAATTAATTGACTTCACTTTTAAATGATTAATAAATGATTGAATGGTAAGGATAGGCTCACTGGCCCTGCGCGACTCGGCGGGATTAGCATGGGGGTTCACGCGGGTCCAGGCCGGGCGACGCTCGATTCTAAGATTGTGAAATTTGGGGCCGTCACAAATGGAAAGTATTTATACCAACTTTTCTCTCTCCTCATCCATTGTTATCATTTTGCTAAATGAAGAGAATGAAAGAAGGAGGGGTTTCGGTGGATTTTGAGTACGTTGCGACATTGTGGATCAACCCAATACGCATAAAAAGGTAGGATTTCTACTCCTTCCATGTTTGTGCACGTTTCGACGTAAATTTTGTGGGTTTTTGTCGCGATGATTTTGGATGAATTTTCTGAAAAATGTTGGGAAATGAATTTGAATGATGGAGTTTGGATCGATTAAGTGTTTTATTAATGAATTTGTGCTTGATTTGTGGATTTGAAGTTAATTGGAATTTTTGAAAATTTTTGAAGAATTTTGTGTTATTTTCGAATCGGGGTGTTTCATCGGGGTTTCAACGTAAAGGGAGTTTGGTTTTAAGTTTTCATGGACGTCCCTAAGGGTTTGGGATAGACTCAGAACGCGGCAATTCGAGCCGGGGTTTCGAAAAACCCCGGAATAGGTGTTCTGTTGAACACGCCGTGAGGGGTTATCCCACGACGCCACTCACAACGTCTCGAGCAGAGGGAAAAAACGAAAATAAAAGAAGACGTCGTGGAGACGCCATCTAGAACAAAAGGCGTGACACTGTTCACAGAGACTAATTTTTAAAAAATTTTGAAATCTCTCGGGTATCCAATTGGGTCTAAATACGACTCAATACCCCATAAATCAACCCAATTACACTAATCAAACAATTATGAAAAATTGGGTAAATTAGAATGATATTAAAAGGATTTGCAAATTTAGATGAATTGACAGATTTTGAGAATTTGAGTGGATCGACTTAGAGTTTTCGCGAGGATCGAGGTTTTACGGTGTGAGGTACGTTATCGTACGAATATAAACCAGTTAGGAAATATGCATTAATTCATTTTCCATTTATTGTCAATTATATTTGAATTGAGCCTTTGTTGGAATTTCGTTCTTATTTTATTGGTTGAGTGTCTTGGCGTAAGTGAGTTACGAAGGTACTTTTTGGTCCATATGAGTGGGTAAGCGTGAACACTTCTGCGGTTGTGTTGTTCCACCCCACTGATAACGGGTTTTACCCTGAGTACTGGATGGTTTGGACGCTGCGGTGTCTATAGGTTATTAGTCACTATTGTGACTATAATGTGGTGTTGCGATACTGCATTGATATTGACCACTTATGAGCATTCTTTGATTTTGTAGACACTCAAACTTCGTTACTTTGCTTGTCAGTCTGTTTACCATGCTATTTGTTATATTTTCTGCTTTTCAATACCGCATGATATTTTGACTGTTTGTTTGAGAAATCTTGAATTACTGTTTAGTTTCTTCTAGCATTACTTTCTATTTTTCAAGCACTTACCGTCTAGTTTGTGATGGTGGTGCAGATAGAGCAGAGATGAGCAAGGGGAAGGAGTTGATGCTAAGTGATATCCTCTGTGGCCTATCGGAGCGATCCTTTCCTTTACTCGGTGTAGGTTTTTGTTCTTTTGACTGTGATTATTGTATATTATGTTTTGTAAAACACTGAGACATGTATTTGGGGATTGAGATACTAGAGATATCATGTATGATAGCTTTTGTATAGCTTTGATCACCAAACATGCATGTATTTATCCATTTCTCAGGGTTTTCACATTATTAGGTTGTTTGTTATTCCTGATTTCCATTTTATAGTTATAGTTTATTATAGTAATTTCTGCTGCGAATTTCTTAATAACTTTATAATCATATAATGCATGCATTTAAATGATTAACTAGTGATATATTTGAGGACTTGAGGCTGACTAGGATGCGTAGACTTTACGAGTAAGGACTCGGGGGTCCACGTAGGTTTAGGCCGGGCGGGATCTAGTTTTCTGGGGAACTGGGGTCGTCACAAACATTCACACTCAAACCTTCTCACATGTTTGGGACATTGAAATTTACATTCGGGTAATATAATATAATACAAAACACAGAACAAAAATAACATGTCTTGGCATCGACAATCAAAAATTGGACAACTGTATCATGGCAATGGTCCACGTACGACCTAAATTCACACGTGACACGCGTTAGATTTTTAGGATTGTTACACTTGTAAAGTTTGGCCCGACCCAACCCGCTACTAAATTAATGTCTATATTTTCAAAAAAATATGTAGGAGACAAGGCTTCAACTCAATACCAGACATTGATGATTGTCCTTTACCTATATGCTACATCTATCTTTTGTGTTTTATTTGTACATTAATATAAATATATTCAAAATATTACACTTTATTTTAATTTTATGGAAGAAAGATTTGTAAAAATACTTTTAAATATATATATATATATAATTATTTTTATTAATAAAAAATATATGTGATTTGATTGGTTGGGTTTTGTATTTTTTGTATCGGTCTAACTTGGATCAAGATATAGATCCGAACATAAGTGGTGAGTTGGGCTTGGGCTAAGGTTTTTAGGCCCAGACTCGATTGGGCCTGACCCAAATCTGACCCATGAACAAGTCTAATTCTATGTCTTGTCTTGTATCGAGTCATTAATGATTAATAAAACCTCTATTTTTCTTCACAAAAAGAAACACCGTATCAAAGAAATTATTAGTTAGAACACCATGTAGCAATATTTTTTGTTGCATTTCATTGACGGTTTCTTTTCCGAATGAGACGGGCATTCTACTTAATTAGTCAAAATTTCAATTGTGCCTTAAAATTTGTTGAAGGAACTAAAATTTAAAAAATTGAAACAAATGTTCATCATTGGCGCCTAGATTACTGAGAAAAACAACTGAGTTGACGAGTTAAAAACTTGATTACTTCAATCAACTAATTTTCCACCCAAGTCATATCTCATATAAAACACATTTTTTTCAATTATTTTACAGCACACACACATATATATAGCTCCAGCACTGCTGTGAGAAGCAAAACATCTTAGACAACCAACAAGAGTTAATTTGCCAAGACAGACATGGAGAATAAATTAATCACTTTAATTGACATATACATCATGTTCACTTTCACTAAAGAAACATATTCTTTGAGAAAGAAGAAGATAAAAGTCTTGTGAGCCTAATTCTTCTTTAATGTAAACCAGTATTCAAAAATGAAAGGCCAAATTCTTTGAGATGTTGAGGTGGATGAGTCACTTGTAAAACTTATAAAGAAGATGTACAAAAGTTTTTTTAAAAAAAATGGAGTAGCATCAATTGACACAAAAATTAGAGAGGATGATTTTTTAAAGAAAAAAAAATTAGAGATGATGATTGTGATGGTTCAGACACCGCTGAAAGACAACCTACAAATGTACTTATTAAAAAACTCTACTCAATAAAAATTGAAGAAACTCAACAAGGTGGGACGCATTAATTAAATGTGATCTAAATAATTCAAAAGGAAAATGCTTTAGTGACTCAGTTAGCAACACCTTTTTGTGCACCTAGCTTACGTAAACAGTGGCTCCACCACTATCAATGAGACAGCAAGACCCACTAGGTGCACAACAAGGTGTCCCTAATTGAGTCACTTTAGCATCCTCCAATTCTGAGAGAAAAATGCTAGAGTAACCCACTTTGGACACCTAGTGGGCCATGTTTGTTTATCTCCATGTGATATACCTGAAGGAGTGTATGTGCACATGACTAGACACTTACTTGGGCCCACTAGGTGTTCAAAGTGGGTTATTCTAGCATTCCTTATTTGGTAAGCATATCACCACTTACACTTCATTGAGCGCAATGAAAGAGTTTAATCAATGTAGTCGTCTCCAATTAATTTTAAAATTAAGGTTATATTATTATCGTACTCTTTTTTTTTATGAAACATACTACAATAATTTATTTTAGGCACTAACTTAATCGGTTGCCACATAATACACCTTAAGAAGTATGTCGCATCTAAAGGTATATCTCGGGGGCACCGATCTAGTGGTGCCCAAAGTAGGTTATGGAGTTTTTGTTTTGTTTTGTTTTTTTTTTTATCAAATGTTGTTTTTGACATGGCACTTGCACGACTTCCAACGCCTCTGCATGTGATGTCTCCCTCTAAAAACCGCTAAGCCCAGACGCCTCAAGATTCCAAACATACAATCTCAGCGTCTCTCATCCACGGTCACGATTCACTCCATACGGCACGTGGCAAACGAAAGCCCAATCACAGACCAACAACGTAGGTGCGCTTCACATTACGGAGTCACACACTACGCGACTCCTCCGTAAATCCAGAGCAAAGCCAAGGCTATAAACGTAATTACACAACTCCGATACAATATAAACCCCCATGGGCGCCCATTTCAAGCTTCCCAGCAAAACCAACACCTCCATTAATGGCCGCTCCCGAGCAAACCCCGGCGCAGTACGTCACCATCCGAGGCGATCGCGAGATCTCCGACCGCATCGAGGCCTATCTCGCTAAAAGAGACGGCGTGGACAAGCTGCTGAAGATCTCGAGATACGCGTCAAAGATCATCATCGCCTCCTCCCTCCTCTCCGAATCCCAACCCTTGAATTCGAAACTCAAGAGCTTCGAATCGAGCGTCGGAGTGACCAGAAAAGCCCTAAGACTAGGCAAGTTCTTGCAGAGCTTCAACGCCTTGAAGTCGCTGGAGTTCAAAACCAAGAGAGATTTCATGGCGTCGATCGCTTACGGCGGCGAGGGTTTGTACTACTTTGCTGAACAGTTCGTTTGGCTCTCGAAAGCCGGACTGATAGATGCGAAACACTCGTCTAGGGTTTCGAAGATCGGTGCGTGGTGTGAATTTGTTGGTTATGTTGGGAGTATTTATGTGAAGTGGATGGATTTGAGTGAGATTGGTGAGAAGAAGGAGAGGTTGAGATCTGAGAGTGATGAGAATGTGAGAGAATTGAAGTTGAGGGAGTTGGAGGAGAAGGAGATGATGAAGAGGCTTTCGATTGTGCAGGACTGGGCGGACTGGTTGATGGCGTTTGCGGATGTTAGGGATGGGAAGGGCCCGCTTACGAGCCCGCTGTTGCTGTCGTCGGCGGGGCTGTTATCGGCGCTGATTAGCGCTCACAAGATTTGGGTTTCTTGCAGAGTTTGAGGTATGACATTGGGATTTGAGAATGTTTTCTTACTTCATGATTCAGTTATGGAATTGAGTGTGATTAATAAGATTGTCCGGGCCACTGGCATACGCTCGGGCCGATTGCACCAGGCGTGTGGAAATAGTCAGGTTCGTCTGGATAGCCACATATATCAAAAAAGTTTATACTGGGGGATCGTTGGAATACAGAGAGGTTACTGAAATTAATCCCATTGCATGAACATGAAATGAAACAATTTGTAGGTGGGTTAGAATGTAATTTCTATTCTTGATGACAGAGTAATTAAATTAGCGAAAGCTGAATTTTTGCAATGGCGCTATGTTCCTTGCTTACATTTAGCTTTTGCATTAGTGCTAATTGACAAGAGTGTCATTGTTGAATTGGTATAGTTGGATTGGCAGATTTTCAGTTTCAAAATTTTTACTGATTGTATTTTGCAAAATAAGGTGAAATCATGACTTGGTGTTGGTTGCATTTACCAATGTGGTTAGTGTTTCCTCTTCATTTTCTTGGTCCGACTTCGTTGATACTAAATGATAGTAACTGTTGCGACTTATAAGCCATGTCATGTCATCCCGATTTTATATTTTGGTCGAAAATTGAGCCTACTTCTTTCTTGCTATTCATGGGCTTGTGTCTTGAGAAGCCACATTGATTTCCTATTGCACAAAATAGTGTTTTCAAGGGGGGTCAGACGGTACTTAATCAATCCAAATTAATGCCAGTATTTCTGAGCATAACTCAAGCCTCTACCTAAAGAGGCATTAATCCCATGGAAAATTGCAACAACGAACATAACTGGGGCATTTTGCTCCTTATACATGATCCAAGTAAGAGCCTTATGTAATCTCTTATAATCAATTCTTGATGATCATTGGTAGATGGGAGTAAGATTTGTAAGTTTTCCGCCTGTAAGACATGCCTTCTAGGCTCAATTTTTGTGCTTATCGATACTTCGTTTTTTCACATTGCAGAACTAAGAAGTCACTAACGTTTGCTTTTGTCCGTCTTCCTTGATTATTTCCCATGGTTGAGTTTTGTGTCATACCTCTATCATTAAGCATTCTAAAACAAGTTGACGTGATAAATCAGCAAAGCTGTTGATACAGAATGATTCCTCTCACTAGAATCTGGATGTTTCGATTATTTTCTTTATTATTTTTGCTCAAATTACCTGGTATAAATGCATGCAACAATCTTGATTGGCATTCAGGCGGCAAAATCGATTTGTGTCGAATGTTATTTGAGTAATAAACCTAACAGATGCACTGCTTTCTTCTTGTCTTCAGTCATGTTTCATTATGTACATATTCCTAGTTTTCGTGGCTCAAGCTGTGTTTGTCATGTAAGCAGATCTTTGGACACTTTGCCACTTTCAGTCCTCCCAACGCCTTGTTTTGCAAGGCATGAATCACCTTTACTTTAAGCTTCTTTTTAAAGATAGAAATAGTCGTTGGATTCATTCCCTGTCCTCTTTACTTGCTTTTGGATAGATAGGTGGTGATATTTGATTTAAGATTTCCTTTCTTGCTTACTGTCTGTCAAGTTATTGATGCTTTTGTTACTATGGATGAAACAAAAAGAAAGTCATGGCTGATTCCTTTCCCGAGGGCATGAAGCAACCTATTTGTTTTCTGTTGCCGGACTTTTGCACAAGGCTCGCAATGGTTCTTCGACTGGCCTACTAAACAGCACAGTGGGGGCTCTTTGTGTCACCGCTATGTGGAAGTTTTCACCCCCGCCCCATTTTTTTTTTATTTTTTATTTTTTATTTTTGTTTGGTCTTGGCTGTAAAAAAATGTAAATGGAAGAGTTTGATCCATACAACGTCCTCAACTAATTTTGGGATTGAGCTATGTTGTTGTCGCTCTATTGGGAGCTGAGCTATTGGGCAATGTCTGCTTTTGTACCTCTTATGTAAGCTCTAGACAAGTTTTTTTTTTGATAACATGTAAGCTCTAGACAAGTTATTTGGTGGTTGTGCAGCAAAAAAATAAAGGAAAATGCTAAATGTATATAGTTGTCACACCTACTTGTCACCCTTGGCAATTGTGCGACGTCTAACACACCTCGAACTCGAACGCATATCTTAAGGTGTATTGATGACGACTGATTGTCCGGTGTCCCAACCGAGTCTGAGAAGTATGTACCCCTAGCATCTTCCATAAATAAATTATTTGATGAGAACTCTTCATGCTTTGAGGGCTATGAAATCATTGATTTATATATATATATATATAATGAAATTACTCAATTTGTTTATTTTGGTTGGACATTTCAACTCTCGCTTGTACTTTGTACTCCAAATGCAAATTTTGGCTACTGGTGGATCCTACAATTTGTGAGGAAAACATTGATTTTCTCGACTTAATTTCTTCTCTTTGTCGTGAATGGTTCTGTAATCACTAATGTAAATTTTTGACTTTCAAGGATTCCTATTATCTTGTTGAGCCTTCAGAGCATTAATATTGAACGTCAATCGGTTAAAACGCCGTACTTTATGATCTGCATGTTAAACTTTGCCATCTGAGAATGCCTTTCCAATGCGTTCAAAGAGGGAAAGTTAGGCTCCACAACTGTTTATTAGTTAGTAGAGATTAGGAACCATATTTATAAAAGTAGGTTCTATATAAAAGAACAACATACCGTTCCCATCTTTACAAAACAATGACTCAACATAATATGCTTTCCTCCTTTCCGCAATATCTCCTTATCTCTTGGGTATGTAGCTGCTCCTTTTTCTTAGGTAGTAGTGAAGGTATTATACTGTTGCTTTTTTATTTGGCATGCTAATTATGTCGACTAATCCACATTTGTACTGTTTGTGACATTAATTTGGGAGATGAACTGATACTATAATTTAAGAGAAATGCTAGGGTGACAACCCATGAAATGGACACACGTCTTTTCTCCTTTTCAAATGCAAAGAAAAGAATTCCACACTTGACACTCCTCCCCTGTATTCTCTCTCCTCTTTCAACAAGATTTTCAAGGCACGCAATTCAACCAAATTACAACTTTAATAACCAATCTCCTCCCTCCCTCATCAACGGCCAACAATATCCTTCCCTCCACGTGGCACATCCAATCACCATAGATCATTCTCACATTTCTAAAGTCCTAGATGTGTACTAAAGTATAACTTTGTTACACACGTCAATATGTATATATATGCGCACATCGATCATCTGTTTGTTCATGCAACGTTCCCTATATAATTGAACAAAATTCTTATCATTTTTCATCCAAAGAAGTTCTTATCATGGATTCTCGACGAAAGCCAGCAAATGAGAGTAGCAGTACTTCTAATAAGATCAACATAATAAGAACCAGGAAAAAAGACTACATGGATCATGTCGTAGCGTTCCTCGAGAAGAGAGATGGCCTCGAAAACTGTCTCTCCATCGCTATGTACGCTTCAAGGGTCATTCTCTCTACATCTCATCAACGTCAACAACAGCAACACTTGTCTCCTAGTCGCGTCGAAAGCTTTCATACAAGCCTTAGACTCACGAGGCAAGCCCTTCACCTAGGCAAATTCATTGAAGACTTAAACAAGTTGAGGAAACTTGAATTTGGTTGCAACCAAGAAGTGATGGCATTGACCTTAATGGCTCATGGAGGGTCTGGCCTGCATCTCTTCCTCGAACAGTTCGTTTGGTTGGAGAAAACGGGTTTGATTAGCAATGGCGGAGGTGAAGTAATTTAATTGCTATTTTTTTTGAAGCCCAAATAAGGAACGCCAACTTATTACAATATTTCAACGAGTGAAACGAAATAGAGGCGCATTAATTATATATGAAATTAAGGTGGTATAATACATATAGTGTTACGTATATATATATTAGGTTAATTTAATAGGCACAACATTAATCCATTTGTTCACACTATTTGACAATAGGACCATGCTAAAATTAATATTGACACACTTAAAGTCATGCACAAAGTCACTCGCCTTCCATTTTGTAATATGTATATAAGTAAGCTACATTGACAATATGTGCTTCTCAAACACTATAACTTCTTATTAAAGTTAAGGTTCTTGTTCTTTGAATGGCTATATAGAAAAAGTAGATTTTTTTTTGGCTGTAAGAAGCTTTTAATTTGCACCTATGTAGCTTGTATACATATTGCATGTATTGCAATACGTATGTACGTATCTTAAATTTAATCCAACATAATTAATTGATTACTAATCTTTCTTAATTAATACAAAAAATAATAAATAGATCCTAATCGTACAACAATATATAATCATCATATTCTAAATTAATATAATTGTAACAGGAACAACATTTAACAAGTTGGACAAACTTAGCAACTACGCGGAGCTCATTGGGTACGTTGGTTGCTTGGGGTTGAAATCCATGTCCTTGGTAGAGACTTTGCGGAAGGAGAGGAACTTAGAGTCGAGAATCTGCGGCGAGAGGATGCCGTCATCGTCAACAAATAATGAGGCCAGAGAACATCAGTTCATGAATGGGCTCAAGGGGCAGATGATTGAGGTCAAGGAGGAGAAGCTGAAACAACAGATAGAGGTTGTGAAGTGTTTCTTGGACGTGGCCGTAAAGTTGGCACTCATCCGTGGTGAACACCACTACTTTGGGAACCCTTTCTTTGCAGCCCTTAAAGGGCTCGTCTGGTCAATCCTTAACACTCGCAAAATTTGGAGCTCTTGCTACTAATTAATCATCTTCATCCCCATAATTAACCAAGTATTAATTAATTATAATTAATCAACTCATGATGTATATCTATAGTAGTACTGTAGTAGTATATGTACGTAGTTGATATGATGATTTGGCCATCAAATGCACAAAATGTTCTCTTACTAGTCCAAGAATGAATCTCGAATCACAAGAGTAGTGTGATTCGAGGCACATTTAATACATGCATGAGCATTTTTTTATTTTTCATATCATACATGCATGAGTATGTTTGCTAGTTGATTGTAAAAATTCCTATTTGGCGTCACGACTAGTATTTCCAATTATAAGAGACATTATATACTGTTTATATTTCCTAGCTAATTCAGTACTAATATGTTTAGTTTAATTCTTTTTTTTTCTTTTGCAGATTTTCAATCTTGAGTTTGGAGTAATAATAGTGATCAATGGAATTCCATAGCGAATAATAAGCATTCCAAGAAACATTAATGTGCCCTACGTACAATTCGTTACTTTGGTCTGGTTAATTATGTTTTATTATTTTGAAAGCTAACTAGATAGATTACTTATATTATTAGATAGAAAAATAGTTTGTTGACATACTCTTGACATCTTTTTTTTTTTTTTTTTTTTTTTGGGTTTCCCGTATGGTGTCCGACGCCAATTGTATTAAGTAATCTACGTTTAAGCACTATTGGGTCCTATATGTGGGGTGTCCTTATCAACTCAATTTTTTTTCATTCACAAGACTCAAACTCAAGACTTAACCTAAGAGGACTAAATTTCTTATCACTTGGGCCAACTGATTGTTGGTACTCTTGACACCGAGTTTTTGTATCCAAAGCACCCCAACCCAACAAGAAGCAGTCAAATGTACATTTGACAATGAGTTGGGCCTATCCTATTGGGCTTTCTGAATTCCATACATGAATCATATAACATTGGGCCGGGCCTATTTTGGCGCATGTGGCATTTGGACGCACTTTCTACTAGAGCATTTTTTTTTTTGGAAAATGATAATATAACACCACCCTTTGGGCGCACACTTGGGATGCACACATTATTTTTTTGCCTAATATTTTGTTAGATATGGGGCTCATGTCTAGGGAGACAAGAAAGAGCTATAAATGACTAAAAAACAAAGTGTGCACCTAAATTGTTTTAGGCTATTATTTTCCTTTTTTTTATTACTAATTTTTTTTTTTTTTTGTGAATACTCGAGCATTAATTTTGAGACCTCTTATCTCCAAACACACAACACCTAAAAAACCATATACAAATGCCACATTTTAATGTTTTAACCACCCTGACGCCATACTTCTTTTTGAAGTTTCTCATTTTTTGGGATCGATCGATTCGATGGTGATTAGGGAGTTTGTGGAATATTATAATGACAATAAAGAAGTTACATCGGCCTTCAGGAGCCGTCCACACGCGTGATCCAAACTGTATGTTATATACCAAAATTTATGTATGTATTCATCTTGAGATGCGCTCGAATGGATCAAGGGCCCGATTTGACTTCGGGTGTGATTTGCCTATTATCATTCTAGTATTTTTCAAAAAAGAGCAAACTTTGGATCGGGATTTAGTTCACAATTTGGGGGTACGGTGTCTATGGTCCAATTTTTTATTTTTTATTTTTTTGCAAGGTGTCGTCCAAGTTAACCAAGCCATCAACAATAAATCTTCAATAGTAATGTGAATTTAGAGCATAAATTGGTGTCAAATGATAGATGTGAAAAAGAATGTCTATCATATGTGCTATATAGACATTTAAATTCCAAAATGATCTCCAATATATGGTAACGTGGATTTAGACTATAGATTGTGACTTTTCTTTTTGTCTTCGTGTGGATAATCCCCTTTATTTTATCTTTTTCATTTTTCTTTGAAGGCTATTAGAACATCTCCAATGGGACCATGAATTGGGGTGAAAATTGATCCACCTAGGATATAATTCACATCCAACCCAAAAAATGCTCTTCAATAGGATCATGGATTGTTAATGTCTAGCTGATGTGGCGTGGGGAATCTAAATAGTGGGTGTCTACCACAATGTCTACTTCTAGACATTGTGGTGGACATCCTCTCCACTACCTCATCATCACTTTTAGTTGGATAAATAAAGAAAAAGACATAATAACCCTCAAAGAAAAAAGGAAAAAAGACAAAATAAAGGGCATTAACCACATGAAGACAAAAGAAAAGTCACAATTCATTGTCTAAATACACATTACCCTCGAGATCATTTTAGAATTTGAATGTTCATTTAGTGCCACATAGAATAGACATCCTCCCTATATCCATGATTTGGCACGAATTCATGCTCTAACTAAAAGTAATGATGTGGCAGTGGAGACCCCTATTTAGATTTATTGTCACATGGGCTAGACATTAATAATTCATGGTCCCATTAAAAAATATTTTTTGAGTTGGATATGGATTGTATTCTAGGTGGATCTATTTTCACCCTAATCCTTGGTCCCATTAATTGGAGGTGATCTAACTCGTGTGAATCCATAATCGCGTGTGCTATAAGAGGCTAACGTCAACGATTACCTCATCTTCTCGTAGTTCATTAATTGTGTATTTTAATTGAAAATCCAAACAAACTAGCTACATATCACCACTGATTGATATATATATTAATGGATGTCCATCGCATAATAAACAAACATAAAATAAAAAAGACACCAGCAAATGAAATAACATAAATACCAAAGCAAAAACCAAGCATGTGCAAGTCCATCTAATTCGAGGGATCTAGCTAAAGATCAATTCCAAAGCAAAAACCAAGCAAGTGCACAACCAATATAACATTATAAAACAACAAAAAAAGTCATTTACGCCCACTATAGTAGTACTAATAATGAATAAAATACAAGGATTAGTTTGCGTTCACCTTGAGTTTTAGAGCTTAATTTTTGTACTATAAAAAGTTAAAGTGAGCAAATTAAGGCGTAATTCAGGGGTTTTTGTATATGTTGATTTGGGAATAAAATATGGTGTAAGGCGTGAAGTAGGGAGAACGGGAAACACGGGGCCATTTTGTATGCCACGTGCACCACCAAACAAATTTTGATTCTCTTTTTTCTTTATAGAGAACATCAAGGACACGTGGCTCAACGCTTCAATGGCCAATCACAAAGCTCTCAAGCTCATTTCATGCCCAAGCCCAACGCTTCCATGCAACTTTTCATTTTTTATGTTTTTTCTTCATGAAACACAAAACCATCTTTGTTGGAAACTTCTTCACCACTTGTAATTTACATTATTATACAATTCATCATACATGCTTGAATTAATACATGCACATTTACTGTAGAATTTATGCTTTGTTTTCCCTAACATATATCTATCTCTATATACAATATTGTGTGATAGAGAGCATTTTTTGAGACTTGATAAATTGATAGATGTCACACTTGAGATGTCTACCAAGCGCAAGACAATTTCTGAACTCTAAATATTAAGGAAAATGATACAGTGACCCACTTTCACCTTTATCTTTTAGTCATTTATGGTTCTTTCTTGTCTCTTCAGACGTGGGCCCCACATATGACAAAATAGCATAAACGACTAAAAGATAAGAATATACACTCAAAGTGGACATTGAATATGGGTCATTTTATCATTTTCCAAATATTAATCACTTGAATTACGTAAAAAAAAACATGGCTATGTGCATGTATTTTTATGTATAATTCATGATGTTTACCGGTCTAAGTTTTTGTTTCTAGTAATTATAGAAAAGTCTAATTTTATCCGCCACTACAATATATATTTGTTACATTTTTTTTGTTTAAAAAGAAAGACACAAAAAGCTAAAGACGTACATGAAGCATGAAAGGAATCATCTTTTACAACAAAGAGTAACTTACGTTATTTTATTTTATTTGATAAGAAAGAAATAATTGTTTCCCCCAATATTTGAACTCATAATTTTTTAATCCCAAATACCATATCATACCATTAAACCATCTAATTGATTGGTTAACATACATCATTTATTAATAGCTGACTATATATGTGCGGATCTAGACACCTAAGACATGCAACTAATGAAAATGAAAAAGGCATGTACAACTCACTAAGGAGAGTTTATTGGAGTGTTGTAGTTTATGGTTATGGAGACGTGGAAATAGACAGATCAACCAATTTCAATGCAAAACAAGCAATGTTGTACAAGGATTCTCTTCTTGATATGCTTAGGTGTAAAGCACTTATTTTAATCACCTAAATCATCCCAATAAAGGCAGCATAAACTTTGATTAGCAAAAGATCAAATTATAATTAGTGCTTATTAAACTGTAAAAAATCAAGGTATAGCTGATTAATCCTTAATTAATGCAAGTTGGTGGAGGGGGGAACCAGTGGTTAAGGTGTCTGGGATAAGCATAACAACCCTAGTTTAACAACTAAACAAGTAAAATCTTCTTAATGAAGTAAAGCAGCAATGACTAGGTAGCTAGTTAAACAACCCATCACAAGGCATTGCATGTGATGGGCATCTAATTAAACAACTCTCCCACATCATGACATGGTCATCTCTATCTTCTTTGTCTCATCTTTCGATGCATCTTTCCATATTTATAATCACATATAAAGGCGTGTCTAAACTAGAACTGCAAAAATCTTGAAAAGATTGACTAATCAAACTTTGTAGATCGATCATGATCATGCATATTATACCTAAGTTGGTTTTTCATTTTTTGGAGTTGGAATCCTGTATAGCTGACAATAAATTAAAATTCTCTCTTATCCAAATCTCTTTTTTCCAAAATTAGAGACCTAAACACACACATCCAGTAATTAGCCGAAAAAATCATTCCCTCGCTCCATAAAATCAAGCACAAAAACCACTCTAAAAAAATTAGAAAGAAAAAAAAAAATTCTTTGTATGGAAAAAAGGGAAATCAAGATTAGCTAGGGATGCCAACGAAGATTGCTTAAGTAGGTAAAAAAATAAATAGAATAACTAGTTGTCTTACATTTTGATTTAATTCTCGTCAAATCAATATATCTTATGCGAAGAGATAACTTAATGGCCGATAGCACACTTCATGTTAAGACGAGCTTTAATTTTTTTTTAAGTATAATTGTAGGTATGAAGAAAGTAACAATTGGTCATGTAACAAATGTTAATATCAACAAAATTAAGCAATGTCCTAAACCCTAAATGTCCCTCCATGTAGTAATATATATCATCAAAAGGAAAAGAAATTGGAAAAAGAAAAGAAAACACCACCACGTGACAGTCTTTAACTTATGCATACACCCGCACGAACATCCAAGCTATACCCTACACAAATTCCTAACGTCGGCATCGGCCACGTGGCACGAACATACTAGGCCCCAATTCTCTCCCCCTCTCACCTAGCTCCACGTAGCTCTCAACAAACAAAATCCAACTCACTTTCATACTTACGTTTACCACACAATCATCAGAAAGCCATTAGATTGCTCATCAACTCCTACACATCCCACCATATTTATGTCTTCGAAGCATGACATGAAACAACCTAGAAATAGAAAATAAGGATAATACATTTCTTTTTAAATAGATTCCCGTAAGGTTTGGAATGTGGAGGGCGTGGGACCCACGTCCTCACTTGTCTATATTTAGAAAAGTTTGTCCCAAGTCACGTATTTATGTGCGTCAGTCATGAGTGTGAGAGGTAGTGAAAGGGGTTTTGTGATTGGATGGGAAGTTGAGGGTGTGCGATCGATGACGGGGTGAGGAATGAGGAAGAGACACGTGTGCGGATTGATGGAGATGGTCCCGAGAGAGGCGAAGAGGGTGGCGACGCGTGTAATTGGATTTAGGTTCACTCCTCCAGTCTTCCTCTCCCCCCATGTGCTAGTCTCTTGGCGTGGAACATGTCCCTTTCATTCTACTTTCCAGTTTTTCAAGCCACCATTTCATCCGCTCCTACTCAACCTTATCAAGTCATACCCCGCCGTTGGATTTCTCACTCTTATACCTCTGGGAAAAATAATTTTCTAACTCACATTGGACACCAAGATTCGTCATCTACATGCGACACTGACATAGAGGACCCATCAATGTATGACTATTATAGGAGTGGCAAAAAGTTTATGGACCCATTTATCTTTATTTGTTCAGAACTTCTTTTAATGAATCTAGACACATACAATTCTTAAAAAAAAAAAACAAATTTAGAAAATTTTGCCACCCCTAAGCTATTATTGCTCTTTTATCATTAACTGCAGGTTGGGTGCAAAAGAAAAGGTCAATTTTTTAACAAAAATTTAAACTTTTGAGTGAAAAATGCTAATGCCCATATTACCTACCATGTATTGCGTTACAAGCTACGTGAATTTGATATGTGAGTCAGTTTCTCGAGATGTGAATTCAGAGTGTTATTCCAACACTTTTTTTTTTGGTTGACTGGCTAATTAACTGGCCAACTTTATGAATGACTGAAAGAAACAACACTTGTAGATCTCTAATCCCACATCAACTCAGTGCTCAATATAAGTGTCTAAAGTGGATTAGATTGGTAGCTTCCTAACATTTTTTCACCAAAAAAAATACTTTTGTAACCTACTTTGAACACCACTTTAATCGTTTAGTGAGTTCAAGTAGATGTCTCTCCATTTAATATGTGTGCTCATATCTTTAGATGTTAAAGCGCACAGCTCAAGATGTATCATATAGAGGGAGACCTGTTAGCTATCTAAAGTGGATTACTCGCATCTCCCAAAATCTAAACGACTTGGCTTGGTTAGCTTAGCTTGGGTTTCAATGGGGATGGATCGAGCTGATAGAGAAAGATAAATTAGTGGGGACAAAGTAAGGCAAAATGTGAATGGGACAGACAAAACCCTCTATTGGACAGCATAAGTAGTGATAGTGAGTGAAGACTACATGTCTCAATCTCACAGCTCTCCGTACACTCTACTCCCTCATTTTTTTGACTTTATTTAGGGATCTGAACCCCTCTCTCCTTTTCTTTCAATTGAGTTGTTCTTTGTTGTCGTTCTATCCAGTGTTCTCTTTTAAAATGTATCTTTTTTTTTAACAGAGTTTTTAATGGATTTTTAGGGAGCAGTGAAAGTGAGGCCTCGATGTGAACGAATGAATGGCTAGTGAGTTGCCACTTAACAAGGTCAAAAAGGAGATGCACATAAAATACCAACAACAACATCAAGTAATAATATACTATAGTAGCTATTGTACTATAGTATTGTTGTTTTATTTTACCCATTTATGCTATTCAATAGTTTTCGTTTTTTTTTGCATTCTGTGCTCCGGAGACTTGTGATGCATTCCGATATTCGCGTGATTACGTGCCACCTACTACGCCATCCATTTGTGTTTCCTTTCCCAAAATGCCCTTCGGTGATTTCCTTATCCATAGTCAATTCTAGCGTGAACGATTGGATTGATTTGGTTTTAACCTAAACTATAAACCCAACCAAATAATTTGGATCTAATTTTCCTTGGAACCAAATCATATTAATTGGTTCTTCAAAATCAAACCAACCCAACTTTATGAGTTTGAGTTGGGTTGGTTTGAATAATTGGGTTGATTTTATAAATTTAAGTATAAAAATTATGAATTTTATAAAACATATATACTTATGAAAATGTAGAGTATAATAATTTTTATTTTTCTTTCAAAGCCAAAGAAATAAACCTCTAAACACTTACTTATTACATAACTTTCAAATTCTAGTTCACCTAATTAAAATAATAAACCAAACAAAATTATGATCGCCAACTAAAGCCAACAAAAATGTAACATACTAATATTCAAAGCACAATTATTGATCCTACCTATGGTTCCTCGGCTTTGAAAACTAAAATACAATTTTTTACCAAAAAAAAAAAATTAACATTTTTCCAGTAAAAAAGTTTATCAAAGTTCAAAGATAAAATAAAAAGTAACATTTGAAGAGCTCAACCCAAATCAATAACCTTTTTTAACCCAACCTAAATCACTTGAGTTGATTCAGATTAATAGGGTCCATCAGGTCAATCAGTTTTTTGTACACCCTTAGTCGATTCTCCACTTTACCCCTCTCCTTTTTCATCTTTCATCCAAATATCTTCTTTTTTTTTCTTCGATCTAGACTGCCTGATGACAGATTAACTGACTACTCTACTCTCTCCCTGAGTCAGCCCACAACTAGGTTAAAGATTCCCCATCAGCTCACGTTTTCATCCATATCCTCCAAATGCCTTCACCCTCCGGTAATTTGTTTATTATATATTATTTTTATTTTTTCAATTGAAAGAGGATAGAATTACCCAAGGTTACAAAATAATACTTCAGAGTTACAACTTTGACTCTAACATGAGTCGACCTTGAGTTTTCACAAGCGAGGCAAAAGCATTTTAATCATCTGCTCCTATCTCCTAGCTTGATTTTTGAACTCCCAAACTATCGATTCTCATCTAAAACATCAATAAGATTATTATAACCCTTAAAGTTATAATATAATTAATGAAAGCGATTTAATGTCACATTCTAGTGTTCAATTGATTGAGTTGTGTTGTAGTGCCATCAACTACATACTCCATCCACAATTCGACGTGTACCTCATAGTACAAAAGAGAGTTGTGAGTGTTTGAAGTCTCTTTTTACATGTTAATGTAAAAGTACTATGTTTTGCCTAAGTTCCTATAAATGAAGGTGATTAGAGGGAATGCATTTAGGTAAGCTAGATGATCAATCGACTTCACTAAGAAAGAAATTAATACAAAGAAGATCAAAGCAATGAACTTAGGATAAAATTTTAATACTAGCTACGTGTGTTGTATAAAATTGGGGGTAAGGTTCTTCCCCTCTTGAAAAAGTCCAAATCGTCTTTCTTCAAAAGTAGAAGGCGGCTCACATGTAATTCAACCAAAAACCAAGGGCAGTTACTAACCCCCACCCCTATAAATCCCATAACTCCTCTTCACCACCCCATCTCCAGCAACTTGTAAAGTAACAGTAGTACTTGCATTTCTATTTAGCAAGCAAGTTAGCTTAGCGAACGTTATCATCACCAACTCCAAATAACACAAGAACATCACAAACAAAGCAACCAAAAATCAAACATTATGATGATCAACCAAGCTGATCATCATCATCATCAACAACAACAACAAGATCATCATGATCAAGAGCTGCTCATCAACCAACTCTACCCCTCCTTGTACTCCCATGCCCTGCCCACTTCAGGTTTGTAGTAGTAGTGCTAGTGGTACCAGTACTAGTAGTGCACGGTACTTAAAATATTGGTACTACACATACATATTTTGTACACTTTCTACACTCACACACACATATATGTACACATGTAGTTTATATATTATGTATAGTTATTGTTAGTGTTGAAAGTTAATAAAATTTGTTAATAGAACCCATACGGATCTGGCATGGAGGGTACGCAGCCCCTCCAGTGCTACAGTGTACATTTTTTTAGTTTATACAACTTTCAGGAGCTTGGTCATTTCATTTCTCTAAAAAAAAGTTAATTATATATAAATTAACACCATGCACTACCATATAGTAACAATATATTGTTGATGTTGTTCAAATTAGGTGAGATGAGGCCAAAGAGGAGGAGAAGGAAGAGAGGAGGGGATGGGGCGGTGGGGATGATGAAGAAGAGGAAGCTGAGTGAGGAGCAAGTGAACATGTTGGAGATGAACTTTGGGAGTGAGCACAAGTTGGAGTCTGAAAGGAAGGATAAGTTGGCTTCAGAGTTAGGGTTGGACTCTAGACAGGTTGCTGTGTGGTTTCAAAATAGAAGGGCTAGGTGGAAGAGCAAGAAACTTGAAGAGGAGTACTCCAAGCTCAAATCAGCTCATGAGAGTGTCATTGTTGACAAGTGCAGGCTTGAAGCTGAGGTATTATACAACAATATATTCTTCTTTAATTTTCACTATATTGTATGCAATTTTTTTTTTTTTTTTTGGTACAATTTACAACACCACCACCAACAATTAAAACCTTAATTAATCTGAATTACTTTTAACTTTCTTCGATTTCTATTTTATCGAGTTTTCTGGGATCATACTTACAATTTATGTCCAACCTAGATTGATTTTTTTGAGATTTTTGTGGGATTTTAGAAATTGTAGTCACCTCCCTTGACAACAAGAATATTTTTCTGTGTCTGTAGACACATTTACTTGCAAGAAGCCAAAATCTTCTCATCTTTATCCACTTCCCTTCAACTTTTTTCCACTTATATCAGTTAATTATTGGCTTAAAAATAGTTTTTTTTGTCAAGAGTATATTGAGAATAAGTTGTGGTTTTTTTTAGAATTTTTTTTGGTTAAGTCAATATTTTTAGTTTTGACTTTTTTTTTATGAGGTTGCCCACCTACCACCTATTAATCAGGAGAAGAGTCAAAATAAAATTAATTAATTAATTAATTATTATTATTACTTTTCTTTTGTATGTTCTCATTTTTGCAATATATTAAAATCTTTCAAGGTCATCATACAAATTAACATGAAGAAAAAAACCTTTGTTGGGTTTTGGAGTACCAATCTTATGCTTAGAACAAAAAAAATAAAAATAAAATTGAAACAAATAGGAATCAATTTTCATAAAGTATATACCGCATGCATGTGATGTGATCACATGAGCATTAAAAAGGGTGCACACTCAAAACAAATTCGGGGAACTTGTCTTCACATAACACATGTAAAAAGATTAATTAATAATTTTAGCCTAACGCGTTTGTTATTAATCTCCATTAGTAATTGACAAATGTTAATTAACATGTTATGTATGAATTTCAGGTTTTAAAGCTTCAAGACCAACTTCTACAAGCAAAAAAAGAAATACAAAGGATCACAGAGAAATGCTCTGATGGAGGGATGTCAATTAGCAGCCCCTGCTCATCTTTTTCCATGGACTGTGGTTCACATTTTCTTGGAGACATTGTGGATGAACAATACTACGACAATATGTTCAGCAGCTTACGAGATTATGGTTATGTTAATGGGGTGGATTATTGGCCGTATTAGTTTGGCTTATAAATGAATTAAGCCTCTAATTGTTAATTAGAATATTGTAATGATCGGTTGGGTTTGATTAGTTAGAGTAGTTAACTTTGTGTAAATACTAGAACATGGATAATATGTAGCTTTATCTTCTTGTAGTTTGTAACATTATATATTGACCAATATAGCTTTGTTATCCATTTTGTAGTACTCTCCTCTTTATGCCATTGGTTCATCTTCAAGTATGATTAATTAATTATTTACTGTGATTAGCTTGACTAATCTTATTTAATTTAGGTAGGATGAGATGAGATTGATTTTGTATTGGTTAATATACCTCGTTTCAGGGTGTGGACTAATGCTTTTGACTAGACAAATCCGCAAGACTTGCTAATTAAAATATTCTATGCATCCGCTTGGCCATTGTAGGACTTATATCGGACCAGCCTTCTAACTCAATTTTTTCATCTACAACTATCTCGAGACTTCACGGGAAACAAATAAGTATCTTACACCACTCGAACCAACCCCACAAATAAGGATAAATCAACATATTTGACTTATTGAATAGCCCGATTTAATCCAATAACCTTTTAGTTATCAATTACTAGTAACGTTCCAGTGAGGGGCAGAATATTCTTAAATTCTGAACAAAATAACTACTTTTACATTGAATAAAGTACTTTTACTTTGAGAAAGTATATATACCTCAAAAATTTCTCTCTTTATCTTCTTTTTTCTTAAAGAAATAGACTTTTTTGCTTATGGCTTTTGTTAATCTTGAAAAATGAGAAAGGTTGTACAACTAACATAAAACTTTTGTCACTCTTTATAAATGGATCAATATTTTGTTAATCACTAAATACGACAACCAAACATCAATCTTAGAAATGCACAAGTGCATGGAACTTCTCTGCAATTGATCTTTGTTTTGGCGAATATGGAACTATTTTTTTTCCCTGTGAACAACGATAACTAAGGTGGATAAATACATGCAATTGCTTCGCAATCATTGAAATCCTTCTGATAGACATCGAGATGCAAATGCACACATCTATATGCAAAAAAACCAAAGGACTCCAACAATAGTGTACATAGCAAAAGTCTGCCACCCAACAATAGTGTATATTGCAAAAGTCTGCCACCCAATAGTTCCCCTTTTCCTATAGCAAACAACTTTCCACCAATTACATCAGACCTTAAAAAGGAGAAATTGTGAGCTGACACTCAAAGGTGGGGGTGTGAAGACACATTGAATATGCTGACAAAAACTTTTGCTCCATTGGCATCAATGTTGTCATATTGAGGCCAAGAAGCTCAGGTTCAATGTACCCACCCTTCTATGGTCTTGGTCTGGTCTCCAAAAATCATAAGTAGACACAGGTTAGGGTTGGGCAGTTTCAGTCTTGCGGACTGGCTCTGACCCTGCAAGACACAACTTATGGTAAATGTGGAAGTTCTTCGTAGTCTTCAGTTCCTTTTGAGGGTCATGTCAAGAAAAAGAATGCCCGTCATGTAAAGGAACTGCAGAAAAGTTAGGTTGCTGCTCACTTCAAAGCGCTAGCTATAACAAGAACTACAGACTTCCATTTAAATATCTAAAAAGTAGACACATTGCTTCTAACTGATAGGTTATCACAAAGAGAAGTTGTCAGAAGAAGCCATGGATGGATAAGTACTATTTTCCTTTCACAAGTGCCTTCAAGTGTAACAGACTATATACAAGTACCATGAATAATTAATGCAGTTGCATAATGAGCAAAGCCAAGGATAGTCAAACAAGTAAACACATGCAATCAGTAAACGAAACCAATGTAAAATCAAAGATTAATCTGCAAGCACTTTGTACCATCAAATAAAGTGCTCAAAGTTTTAAGGGTAAGGAGGTTGATAAGATCTTGGTGGTTTTAGAGACTAAAGGTTTGCAATTTGATCTATTTTATCATGGCTAAAGAATGTTTACATAGTCTGCATAATGAGCTAAGTCATAGATAGTCATGTAAACATATGCTATCAGATATCAAAACCAATGTAAAATCAAAGATTAGTCTGCAGGAGAAAAAGAAAATATAAACAGTAAACACACATACATGCATTGTTGAAACTTGCATCAGAAACTCAAAATGGTGAACATTGAGGACACCGGCCAATCGAGAACGGTCTGGGCTAATTTAAGGGAATGGACAAAGTATAGAAAGAGTAAAACATGGTACAAACAAACAGCACAAACATTCCATTTTCTCAAACAATCTAGATAAGCACACAAATAAATCCTAAAATGACAGATGTATAGCTAACATCTTTCACATTGCTGATAGCAACACCAGGTCCTTCAAAGAGAGTATATTTGAGGAGCAAAAGTCTCTAATTCAAGAAAACAAATGATAGTGTCTACTTGGTAAGGACGTGGAAAGAGTTCCCAAGTACAATAGAAAGACTGGGAATTGTCTGCCCACTAGAGTGACAATTTTAAGAGTTCAACTCAAATGAGCATTTCCAAGGGCTGCTAACAACTAACTAATTACATCTATCAATATCATCAGTCATGACTATCCGTAACCGACATCATGTAGTTGGGAAACGGCTTTGTTGAGTTGAGAATGTCATCATCGTCCATGCTCAAATTAAAAGTGAGCAGAAAAACTAACGTTACTCATAGACCATAGTGCTTATCCTAATAAACTTTAGTTAGTTGTTCTCCATCAAGATTTTGCAATAATGTTTCAAGTGTCTTCGCTAAAGTATTCTAACAAATCGACTACTAAACATTCTCTTGCAAAATGTCCTAGCAAGCCAAATAATGTTGCAGACGTTGCTTTTCTGAATGTTCTTTATTTTCCTTTTTTTTGGCATTATTCTTTATTTTCCTTTGTGAGTGCTGGAACGCACACTTGGAACGTCCCTTTAGAAGGTGATAGCTTTGACAGATACTTTGAACAAATTAGGCCACAAATTCCCACATCACAAGTACACGAAGCATATATATGAGACTATCAAGGAATTTCAAGATATGGAGTTTGATAAAACAATCGTAAATCTTCACAAAACTAACCAATCAAGGCACACAATGAAAAGTAAATAAATAAATAAACTAGTCTTGAAAGTTAATAACTCATTTTGGAATTGAATTAATCAATAACTATAGGCTCAGTAGTCTGAGAATGAGTGTTCTTTGGATTTTTAATGATGCAAGTTTGCTTAGTAATTATTATTGAACTGAAAGATTGTTAAATTCATCCAGTTGCAGGTTCCTAAACCCCCAGGAAATCCAATTTTTGCCTTCTCATTCTCACTTAAACCTAGATCAATCTTGTCAAGGTCTAAGATGCATGAAACTATTAACACTACACACTTTCCAAGTAGGTATCAATTTAACAAGTTATCACTCAGCTTAAATGACAACCTAGCAGGAATCTTGCATCACTTAAAATCGATTCAAGAGGTCCTTTTGCATGCATTATGTTAACAGAAAAAAACACTCTGTTCTCTTGGAACTGAGAAGTGGTAATGATCCCTATTTGATGGAGGAATTAGCCCTTCATTAATATCCAAAAGATTGTTTAAGGGCAAGAAATGAGAGACAAATTCAGTTTTCACAGTATCAACCCAACTTTGAATCTCTCTCGATCTTTAGGGGGACTTTTACTAAACGTAATATTCGCGCATATATTGAAATTTATTTTATTTCCTCAGTCAACTAAGTATATGATTTAATTAGACTTCAATAATAAAATTAATATTTTGACCAAAAAAATAGATTTCAATGATTATAAAGCAGTTAATCAATTTTATAGTTATGACTTATAAATAGTCATTGCTGCATACAACTTCAACTTTTCAAGAATCACACATATACATCTTCAATGGAAAACCATATACAATCAAAACACAACATCAGTAATGGTTCAATATTTTCTGTAAGAAAGAAGATACCAATGAACAAAGCAATCAAGATGAGCCAAGCAAGTTGAAATGTGTCCAAGCCTCCTGCATAAAAATGCAATTCAATCAACCTCATAATTCAATTTTCAAACAAAAGAAGAATATCTAAACAAAGCATTGCACAAAAGCAATCTTTGAATGGAATATCAAGATGGAAAATGATAATCTAACACACTCTCAACACACGCTTTGGACGCACACCCTTATCTTTTAGTTGTTTATGGTGTTTTGTCAGATGTGGAGCCCATGCCTGGGGAGACAAAAAAGAACCATAAATGGCTAAAAGACAAGGTGTGCGATGAAAGTGGGTCATTTCATCATTTTCCTATCAACATAATAGCAGGCAAATACACCATTAATCTTGTTGCATAGATGAGATCTCAAACAAAGAAAAATAAAAAGTAATTTGCAACTCTTGGGAAAATTCCTTGAAGATACAATAGAGCAAACAACTATTTATGCTTCTGGTAAGAAACTGCAGAAACTAAGTCCATCGTAAATAATGATTCAACACCGAGGATTGGCTTTAATTAATTTCACATAATGAATTCAATCGTGCCTTGGTAAATATAATTGATAAACAATCATTCATGTCTGCTCTGGCTGTCTGGCATCTGAAATCTCAAGCAGGTTGACACCAATTAACCACGTGAACAGTTACTAATTTGTCTGCATATTTTAAACATCTAAAATATTAACCTCGAACTTCTGTTGATCTTGCTATTTCCAACTTTCCAAAAGGTTAGAGCTTAATGTGCAGACAGATCTGTTAGGCTGTTCGAACGAATTCAATCAAGTTTGGAGAACCCTACATTCCATGGGAATCTTTGAAGCTCAAATGGTAAGCTAGGTGATATTTTTTGCTAGTATATTGTCAAGAGGGTGAGAAATATTGAATGGGAATATTATTGCCAGTTTGTTTTAACTCTGATGTTTCAGTTCTAAGCACATCTTTTCCAACTGCTTTTTTTTTTTTTTTTTTTTAGATTTTGGAATATATGTTTATACTTTGGGATTGAGGCTTTGTTGCTTTCTAGATATCGGATGTTCCACTTGATTAATAAGGAAGTTGATGCAGTAAATCAAACACCACCACCCACAAAGAGAGTAAGAAATTTGCAAGCGAAGAGAATTAAGGATTCATAAGTAAAACTTCTTTACTAAACCTGCAAAATGTCGAAAACCTTTTCCGCAATATATTTCTGGTGCGCTGCAGCACCCTTTTGCTGTAATTTATCTGGATGAAGACACAGCAAGGCCTTTTGGTAAGCTCTCTTAACAGAATTGCCTTCAATGATGTCAACAAGAGGCACTGGTTTCCATCCACTTTCCGGCCAAAGAACCTGTTGGACAAACTCAGTATTAAAACTCTCCATTACATAAGCACGACCATGGCATTTGACAAAATTTAAATACTTACATACTGCATGGTTGATAATAATGAGCGAATGTTTCCCTCCTTCCCAGTTGACCACTGTCTTATCCTAGCATCTGAGTCCTGAATTAATCACAGTAGGAAAACATATAAAATAAAACTGGAACTTAGAAATATCTTTAAAAGGTGAGAAAAAATAAAGGAAAAAAGAGCAGCCTTCAATTACTTGGATTGTTTCCTGATTTTCGGCAATTTGTGATTGAGGCTTTGTCGTCGTCGTCGTTGTTTTGGGAATTTGTGGTTCCATCTCCTTTTCATAAGGTAATTCTTCTACCTGTTCACAAACCCAAGAAAACTAGCTATCATAACATTATATGAAAATCACCTAAATGCTCCTGATTAAGCACGTGATTATGTATCCATTAATGAAAATTCCCAAGAGGCTTCACCAAAACAACATGAGAATTCCAAGAGTAGTATACTACAACTGAAGCTCACAATTTTACACCAGGGGTTCAAAATCTAGGGAAGCTTAAGTCAAAGATAAATGTTTACAAAACAGCAAAAGTATTAGCATGTAATTAAATTTTAGTTGGTGAATCCTATACCTCGCAAAAAAGATCTGCACTGTCAGACTTATCCATGTTGCCAATTCCAGGTGCAGAGCTTTCAGGAGTCGATTCTGGAAAAGGAGATCAATGAATTACATTGTGTGATGAACGTTTACAAAATATATTGGTTCATTTAATAGAAACATTGCTCATTATGTGAAAATAAAATACGGTCTTAACACCATCAATGCATCTGCAAGTCAAAATTTCAGTGCTACAGGAAGTAAATTGAAACAAAATATGAAAACTACTTGATCAGCATATCAAATCATTAAAACAACGTTAAGTGTTGCAAGGACCACAATAGCAATATTATATACTCATCCAGAATCTTGACAACCACTGGGAGTCCACAACCTAACAAGTTACCTTCACATGGTAGAGGTTAAAGAAGTCTACAGACAACATGTAAAAAAAAATAGCGATTTAATAAGATTCAATTTGCTTACTGGTAATATTAAAACTTGATTAGGGAAAAAAAAAAAAAAAATCAAAGAAGAAAGAATGGTTGTGTATGCTGATCAAGGACTTGAATGGCCATTATCCTTTTCGCAGATGCTGAGATGCACAAGCATCTGGCCCTTCAAATCTTGTGCAGACAACACTTCAAATTTCAAAAGCAGCATTTCAACACATCTACAACATGCAAAATTATGGAAGAAACATTGCGTAGAGGAACACTAATAATCTTAGACCAAATTGAGCAGCCAAGTCAGATTTATCATCCAAGATAAGAGTGAAAGACCTACCAGAACATGATATGGAGCTCTTTTCCTTTCCATTGAAAGTATCATCAATCTTACAAGACTTTGAATTTGTGTTGAGGGGAGGTCTTGCTGAATCTTTTGGAGCATGATATACCTGAAAAAAGCTATTGAGTTTAAGATTACAAAAAGAAACATTTTCAATAAACTAACAAGCCCTTGCAGAGAAAGAGATAGATTGTATAGTTACCGTTCATAATATCATAATAGTAAATATAAACAAAAGGATTCTGGCACAAACCTTTGAAGAAGAGCTTGTTAATCTCTCTTTCGTGTCTCCTCTAGTTGTGCCAACACTTGCATCTTCTTCCCCTCCTTTACCTACGCTCCTCTCTCTAACTCCAAATCTCTGACTTCCGGATTCAACATTCTTTATGGATTTCACAGGAGCTTCTTCGTTAAAGATTTTGACAAATTCTTTGACCTTGCCCCTAAGTTTTTTGCTGACAAGCTTCTCTTCTGAATGAGCGGGAGAATTTTGCAAGCTAGAGTTGCTCTCTTTATTGAGATTCAGGTTTTTTTCACTACCAGCTCCTATATTCACCTTTTCATTGCCATCAACAGCTTGACCTGATGACAGTGTGCTTTTCGCTTTGCCTTCTTTTAGCCTATGTTTTCCAACTTCATTAACATTGCCTGAATGAAAGATAAATGATTTATTTGTAAGAACTCTGCAAAACCTGGCAATCAAAATAATCAAATATAAGATAGTTTTGGAGATACCTGGCGTTGTAGAATCATCGTTGAGAAGCTCAAGCAAAGGTTTTAATTCAGGTTTGTGAGATTCTTTGTTCAAAATACTTTTCCCTCTCATTGTTCCCCTTGATGTATACTCATCCAATGGTGCACCAAAACCTGCTTCAGTTTCGTTTTTGGCGCTGATAGGCAGAATGTTACTAGGTGTATCTAGAGCCATTCTTTGGAGATTGGTGGCAGATTTTGATTGAGACAAGGGAACTAAAACTTCCTTGTCATTTTCGGATGAATCAGTCCTTTCCTCATTCTTCGCGCCAACAACTGAACTAGTACTTTGAAGTTCCCTGTTAAACTTACAAGATTCATTTTCTTCCAAACTATTCTCACCAACGGAGGATAAATCAATATCTTTGGAACATGGAGCAGGTTCTTCAGTTCCTGCATTCATAACTTTAGCACTTCCTTTTGCCCTCAAACCATTTCTCCCTTGAAGAAGCATTGCAATTGGCACTCCTTTACTTGCCCACTTGTATATGGAAAAGTGGAATTGGTTGCCACTGTCATTACCACTCAACACACTTTTCTTTTTCCGTAGGCCTTCTCGATCATTTTCTTCTAATAAGTTGAATTTTGTTGACAAAATACTGTTAAAAGAAAATTCTCTGGAAAGAGAGCTTTGGCGATAGAACGGTCGCGAATCATTTCTTAATCCATCTTCACCAGGAAAGAGATGGGTCGATGGTCTAGACGTAAAAGAGCTAGATAAATTGGGAGAGCCATGTCCAATGAAATCACTACCCTTATTCTTCTGGGGGCTACAATGAGGAGAGGCGGATGGTGAAAAGTCTATTTCTTTGGCCAACTTCCCTTGGAGACTTGAAGCAAATAAATTAAAAGTCAATAAAACATGTTTACAAAATCAACAAACTGAATCTATGTAACCGGCGCCATCATCAAATGTAGAATCACAATCAATCAATTTCACCCATTTTACATCTATGGTCTATCCGAGCATCGCCGCAGTAGATAAACACATTGGAATTACTCTACTAACTAATAAATTCATCAATTGAGATCAAATGACAATGCTAACATAAACAAAGAAGTTTAAACAAAAAAAAAGACGTTTTCTTCACCGATAACAACTATACAAAACACTAGGCAAAAGATACGATTTTTACCTGAACGCCAAGGGCAGCGACGAGCTGAGCAAGGCATCCGGTTGCGGGGGCAGGGGCAGGGGCAGGGGGCGAGCAGGGCTTAGCACCCGCGACGGCGGAGTAGAAGAGAACACATCAGACCCAACCTTTTTGGGCGTGGAATTAGAATCCATAGACCCATCCCCTCTAAAAATATCGTCATAGAACTCAGTCGTCTGGCGCCGCCGCCTACTCAAGCTCCCCTCCCCAAACACAGGATTCTCACTCAGTCCAGTCCACGGATTTCGATACCCAACTACCTCTTCCTCTCTCCTCCTCCTCCTCCTCCGAAGCTGCACCGCCAGTCCCGCCGCGGCGGCCCACCAAACACGTCGTTGAAATCCACATCCGAAGAACCAAACCTCTCCATGTGAACCAATCCAGAGCGATCGACCGTCGATCAATCGGAATCGATTGGGGAACAAATGAGAGAGATTGAGGAAGCGATGGCGATGAAATTGGGGATTCGTCATTTGGGGAGAAGGCGACGAAAGGGGGGGTGGGGGTGGGGTTAGGGTTTTCGGAGATTTGGAGATTTGGAGCCACGAGAGTTGGATTTGGGGATAAGACTGATGGAGACAATATTGTTGGAAGCTGAGATTAAGTACTACTGTTTTCTGATTTCTAGTGGCGCCACTTTTCGCTTTCAACGGTTTGATTAGTTAATTTGAAGTGACAAGTCAAAATGAAGTGACTAATCAGTGGCTATGGTTTTTCCTCTTTTTGGACCTGTGTAATATACTAATATTTTGGAGTCCCCCTAAATTTAAATTTTAATTTCTAACTTTATTCCATATTTTTATCAAAATATTCCTTCATTCAAATTGAAGTACTCAACTTTATAACTTTGATCGATAAAATCTATATTAAGTTCAGCGACATGTAGCGAGACTTATCTACTAAGCTCGGTGTTGTCTTACCGAATCTCTTTGGTAAGATTTAGTTGACAACTGCCGACCTAAATGTTTAATAAGTTTTGATCGATTCTCCAATTAAAAGTTCGACAAGCTATGACCGACTCTCCAACTAAAGATTTGGTAGACTTTGACTGACTTTCTAATAAGAAATTCAGACTTTCAAGGCCAAACCACTCGATGATACCTACAAGTAACAAAGAAGAGACTGTGTGGAGTACACTTATAAATTGTAATGGGGTGTACTAATCACTGTGAGAGGCATAAGGGTTATTTTGTAGTAGAATTGACTTCTTTTTTTAAGTTTGACTTTTCTGTAGTGCACTTAATAAAAGGTAAGGTGCACTTAGCTGGACTCATATTTTGATTATTTTGAAGCCCAAATATTTTGACTTTTTTTATTATCTTTGATCTTTCTCCATTAACATAGAATTTTGTTTTACTTACAACCTCACCATGAGCAATTACGTACAAAGTTAGTTCAATGGACATAACTTAATCAATCATTCAATGGACATAACTAAATCAATCATAGTAGAAATAAACTCATAGAACCTAGGTGAGTATAGTGGCCTAACAAACAAGGTACTGATTTCATAAACGTAAATCTATACATAGTTTGTGAGAAAAATACAAATGTAGAGAAATGATTATTCCCAATACAATGAATCTGATGAGTGTAACAGAAATGAAACTAATCATCTCATTGGATATGAATAGATTTGAATGTAATAAAGTCTAAGGCAAAAGAAGTTACTGAAACTATTGGCAATCAAAAAAGATGATCGTCAATAGTTCAAAAGATAGAATCAAAAAGAAAAAAAATTTGTTTTGAGCCACCACTTCACTGGACACTGTTTAATTTAATACGCATATGTTAAACTTGACTAAGTAAAATTTTAAGGCCAAAGTTTAATATTCTATATCTTTCAATAAATAAATCTATAAAAATGGTTCATATACAAAATCAAATGCATGTAGCGATTAGGGTTGTCCGCCAAACTTTAGTAAGACTGAAATTGCTGTAACGGCCCAAATTTAAAATTGCCATTAATTATGACGTCATTGCAGATGTGGATGCCAGCGAGGACGGTCGAGGGTCCCACAGCGAGGCTGGAGCGCACGCGAACTAGGTATACAGTCCGTTTTATATGCTTGTTGTGGTAAATTGTGATGGAAATGTACAAATTAGCTAATTCCATTACAATATGTATGTTAATGTAGTCTATTGACGAGTGAGGAATGACCTCGGGGTGTGTGCGGACACGGGACACGAGGCACGGGGTGCCGGGTAGTCGAGGAAACTACGGTGAGTTTATTCATAAATTTTGAGAATTTATTGAATAGGGTAGATAATTGTTATAAGCTAAATCAATTGGAAATCAATAAGTCATATAGTTGAGCTGAATAAAACAATAACAGTTGGATGATTCTCGAGATGCACAACAGGGCCATTAGTGTCAAGATAAGGTGTATGGAGTTGGAGTGACACAGGGTGATCAGGAACCCTTGGATATTTCTCGAGATTCGTGCACACACTTGATGGGAACCAGGTATATATATACCCATGCTTGACCGATCAAAAGGAGAGAGAGAGGAAGTGTGGTTTTGAGAGAGAGTGAAAGAGGAGAAGAGAGAATCATTGGAGGAGAAGAAGAGGAGGAAAAACAACCAACAAGGTGTGAAGAAAGTGATTTTGGCATCCTACAACAAGATCAAGAGGTATGGATACATCAATCTTGTATTTTTATGAGATTTTTAGTATGGGTTAGGGATTTGTGAAATCCGAAATATTGAGGTGTTAAACTATGTATTTGGGTGAGATTTTGAGCTTGGTAATCCATTGTTGTGATGTTTGATCAAGTTTGGGAGAGATTGGAGGAATTTGGGAAATGGGTTTTGAAAATGTGATTTCCATGATTTGTGGATTTTGGGGTTTGATTATGGTAATTCGTGTTTAAATGGTGCAATTAAGGTCATTGATGTTTTATGGAAACATGGAAATTTAATTTATGGGTTTGGAGTTCAAACTTGTAATTTGGAAATTTTCTGGACAGCGAGCAATTAGCGCGCTAATTGTAGAAATTAGCGCGCTAATCACGCTGAGTGAAGAAGATGATGAATAGTGATTGAGATTAATTAGCGCGCTAATTGATCTCATTAGTGCGCTAATTGTTCACTGGACTCTCAAAAATTGGAAAATGAGAAAATGAGTCAAACTAACATTAAGAACCCATTAATTGATAATTAACCCTCATAAATGAATTCAGGAGTCTCGGAATAGTAATTGGAGTCCGGGTTTAGTGGAATCGGACCGGGAGTATTATCGGGGATTGAAGGAATCGAGCGGGGAATTTAACTTGTGGGACGAGGAGTGCGAATTGAGGTGTGTAGTATCCCAATTGAACTTCACTTTAAGTATTTACTGTTTGATTTATTTGAATTCGTTCCATTTATTCTTTACTCCATTTCATTATTGCTTTACGGTGGCTGAGTACTCTCACCTGGTGACTTTACGGTAGTGGAGTGTACTCCTACCTGGTGTCTTTACGGTGTTGAGATCACTCCCCACCTGGTGCTTATTCGTTACGGCCATAGAGTCCACTAAGTCATAGCACTTGTCTAGGCATACACCGGTGAATAGGCTACCCGGGTATGGTAGGCTAGTGTGGGTGCGTCGTGGGTCTACGCCGGCCACCTAGAGGGTTAGGGCCAACCCATTGGTGTGTTTACGGTTGGTGCCCGGGGAGAAAACCCGAAGTATGACTTGGTCTGATTTTTATGTGCACGTACTTTGTTTCATCACTATATTTATGCATGCGATGTTCCTTTTTTTACGGCTTGTCTCGTATTTCGCTTGTTCCGCATGTTTAAATTATAGTATTTTCAATTCCAAGTATTTTTTATTTCGTAATTACTTGGTGAATTTCCTTGGGATTACTCACTCTGGACTCGTCATCTGTCTTTTTGTGATGGTGAGTGCGAGATCCTAGTACTGAGCCGGGGAAATGGCAAACTTGAGGATTATATTGATTGACCGCACTAGCCCTTCTCGTACGTATGTTTATGTTACTCGTTTTATATTGGGTTTTGGGTTTGAGAGACAGGTTGTACATTTTGATATTTTGGGAATCAGATGAGATGTATATGATGTATATTTGGTATGGTTTCCACTTAGACATTTTTGCTCATAATATACAAGATAAAATCTTTATGTTGATCATTTAATTTTCCGCTGCTAACTTGAGGTTATATGATATTAATTGAATCAAACTTAATAAGAATTGGTGAATAAAGGATAATTGGGCGTGGGACACAACTAACGGTGACGTGAACAGTTGTGGGCCCGCGTGGCCTACCGTGATGGACTAATGTGGAAATTGGGCCGCCACAATTGCTCTCATAATTGAGACAAAATCTACTCTGCTTAAACTTTTTATTTTGTCAAATTGTTGCACTAATGTTCCAACATTAAAAAAAAAAATGTACAATAATATATTACATCGTAACTTCCTAGGACCTGCTCATCGGGATCAGATCACGAAATCACAAGACCAAGCAGTGTGCGTACACTCCAACGTAGATTCGCACTTATCGGAACAAACTACACACCAATTGGCCCTAGTCATCTGCCACGTATCACTCAAACCATGCAAAGCTGCGCACCAACACGCCACGCAGTCAAACCTCCTCTCTTTATATATGCTCATCATCTTCCACAACTCATAATTCTCTACGCATTCTCATCATCAAGAAAGATGAACAACAAAAAAAAGTTACAATCCCACACTCTCTTCATCTCTCTTGTTCTCCTCTCACTATGTTTGTTTGTTGGAGATGTCAATGCTTATGGTGCTGATGATGATGATGGTGCATGCAACGTGACTGCATTTATGATTGGGAGAGATAGGAGGAGAGAAATTGCTGTCACGGAGTATGGGCAGATCTCAGCCGTTGATATCCATGATCAGATCAGAGGGGCCCACTATCACATCCAGTTCATTACTCTGGAGCCCAACTCCCTGTTCCTCCCTGTTCTGCTACATGCAGACATGGTCTTCTATGTCCACACAGGTTTGATTGATTGATTGATTGTGCAACATAATTAATTCAAGTTGTTTTGGGTGGATTATGTGGAGAGCCATGTTTTGTTTTTCAAGATTTCATCATGAATTTAGATCTATTTATGTCCACACAGGTTTGGTTGATTGATTGGTTGATTTCATGAAAATCTGAACATATATAATTCAAGTTGCGTCGGGTGGATATTATGTGAAGATGTGGAGACCCATGTTTTATTTTTCAAGATCATGAATTTAGATCTATTTATGGGATTGGGTGGAGAGGCGAAGCCAACGTTAAAGTTTAGAGGGGATCAAATATCTTTTTAGTTATAGTAATTAATTATTTAAAAAAATCTTTAAATACTCATTTCACAATTGATTTAAATTTTTCATCACGTGCAAGCAAGTAATAAAAAATAAATATTTTCACGACCTCAATTAATTTGGGACCGAGGCGATGTTGTGTTGTTGTATGTATAAAATTTTTTTGAAACAAAATATATAATAAACCTTTTAATATATCATAATTAGGAAATAAGTATGTTTTGCACTAAAAAATTAACACTTGCATGTTGGAGTAGGAGTGTAAAAACAACTAAAGCATGAATTCAATTACATAATTTATTTTTAAACTAGCCAATACAACAACAAATATAGCCTTAATTGACCTCAAATTAGTTTAGATCGGCAACCTCGATTTAGTGTAATTGATGTATTAATTAATTGTATATAACACCAATGAATGCCACAAATAAATAATAAACTAGACTAATTAATTATATATATGACTTAAAAAAATGAGAGGGGGCCAAAATGGGTATAAAGTGCTATCACGTTACCATGTAGTGTATACATATAGGTGGTGGGACAAGGGTTGGGGGGCCACGACCGCCCTCACCACACATGTGGCTTTGTCGTGCGCGGATCCAAGCATGAAACCTGAGCCACAAACTAAGCTCATTTATAAAAATATTTAATTGATGATATAATAATGCTACATGGAGTCATGACTCCGGGCTCATATAAGGGTTAACCACTAAATTGAAAAAGTTGAAGGGACTAACCACTGATTGAAAAAGTTGTAAATATAGTGATTGTGGTTGTATATAATTAGATTCTCACGAGTCTATAGGAATCAATCACTAATTTTAAAAGTTGTGACTGCATGGAATCGTGACTCCATGTAGCATCACCCTGAAATAATAATGCTATATTATCAAGGGGTTTGACCTGATGTCAAAAGCATATCTAGTGAGATGGTAAGGACATAACTTGTAAAAAAGGCAAGATCTCGAAAGGTCGTGGTTTAACTCTCACTGAAGTAAAAAAAAAGAAAAAGAAAAAAAAAAAAAAAGAAAAAAAGGGAGTTTGGCCTTATGGCTTAGGTGTTGTCAACCCAGTGCCATCTCTCACGCCATTTTGGCGTAGGTATACAATGTTGGAGCAAAAAGTGTGTTTTTTTAAGAAAATTTCTGGTGACTATGGGCCCCACTTTACATGTTTAAACTAATAAAAAAAAAGCAAAGATACTTGGAATATTTTTTTTTTGGTGTAAGATTTGGTATGAAGAGTTGGAGATGAATATAGTATTTTGAGTATTTTTTATATCATTTTGGTGTAATGCATTGGAATGTCCTTAGTAATCTTACTCGGCATGAGCTCAAAATAGTAAACCATATTTTTTTAATTTTTTACTCAAAAGATATTTTTTTATATTAAATAAGAAAATATTTTTAAAACTTAAAAATTTGTTGTTGCCTGGGCTTGGGCTTTAATAGTGTGCCCAATGGGTCTGAGTGGGGCGAGCAAGTATTAACGCTCATGAATATGTCTAATCATGATCTTACACTTGTTTGTCTCACAATTTAAAATCAATCCTGCCAAGTTTTTTTTTTTTAAAATTTTTTTTTTTTTGGATTAAATCTGTCAATTTGAAGAGACCCATATTTGATTTTTCAAGATTTTGAGCAGATTTGTGTGTTTTGTGATGCAGGAAGTGGGAGCTTGAACTGGGTTGGTGATGAAAAGATGAATGAGATAAAAGTGGAGAGAGGTGATGTGTATAGGCTTCACACTGGATCTATTTTCTATCTGCAGAGCAGTTTGGAGTCCACAAGAGAAAAGTTTAGAATTCATGCAATCTTCACTAATTCAACTGATGATCAAAATCAACAGGTATCAAAAACAAAAACAATTTAATTAAGTCTAATTATAGTTGATTAGAGATGTTTATTTGTTATGTTTTACTGACCAAAACATGATTTTTTTGTGATTTATTACAGAGAATGTTTAGTGGGGTGTACTCATCAGTTGCAGATATGATCTTGGGATTTGATGCAAGGGTTCTCAGATCAGCTTTTAAGGTAAACACACAGCAACATTTAATTTTCTTTTCTTTTTTTTAATTAACCATAGGTAACTAGACACCCTGAGATTGCAGAAAGCGACCACCAGTGGCTCGATATTTGGCTATCTTGGGGAATCAAACTCGAGACTCTGTGCCTAACGCACACAGTCCCGTCTTCACCCTTACCACTAGACCAACCCGTTCGGGTTCATAGCAACATTTAATTAATAACATTATTTCATTCTATATACAACTTTATATTTGATTGATAACATGGTTTGAAACCATTGTTGATGATTGATTAAAGGTGCCTAGAGAAGTATCAGAGGAGTTCAAACAGTCAAAAAGGCCACCACCCATTGTGCATGCACCATCAAAGAACAGAACTGATGAGTTGAACTGGGGTGGGAGAATCATAAAAGCACTTATACCAGATGGGCCGTCGTCATTTGAGCTTATTAATGGGAAGAAGAGCAAAGACAAGAAGAAGAAGAAGACCAAGGCTTTCAACATTCTGGATAAGACTCCTGATGTGAAAAACTGTAATGGGTGGAGCACATCAGTGAACTCCAGAAAATTTAGCAGGCTTAGTGGATCTAACATGGGCATCTTTGCAGTAAATCTGACCCAGGTCTACTACTTTACACAATTTGAATTCAATTGCTTCAATTTCAATTCTTATGCTTCGAATTGATTTCTAACTAAGTAGAACATAATTTATAACAAACTTGAAAACCCAATGATGGTCTGGCATGTGGCAATGGTTGCATCACCCTTAGCCAAGTGTCTTGAGTTTGAATATGAAGTCGCTTAAAAATCCTTAAAGAAGAGCTTTGCCGACCTAGTGGTCCTGCCTGGTTTGAGCCTGGAGTAGTTAGGGCCATTGGGCTTTGAATACCCAGTGGTTTAGTGTTTAGACCAAAACAAAAAAAAATACAAATACAAAAAAATTGAATAAAAGATTTAAAAGATTACGAAACAATATCATCAGTTTCATATGGCTAAAATCCAATCAAATTGAAATTGGGATTGAGGCTTGATGTTTTAATGTTAAGAGTTAATTGGGTTTGATTTGATGAATTGCAGGGATCGATGGTGGCACCGCATTGGAATCCGCGGGCAAGCGAGATAGCAGTAGTGACACACGGGATGGGGATGATCCATGTGGTGTGTCCAAGCAGTGTGAATGAGAGTGAGAGCAAGACCATGAGATTTATAGTGAATGAAGGGGACGTGTTCTTCATTGCTAGGTATCATCCAATGGTTCAGATGGCTTACAACAATGGAACATTTGTGTTCATGGGGTTCAGCACAATGGATAGAGAGAACTACCCTCAGTTCCTAGCAGGGCAAGCGTCGGTATTGCGGACATTGGACAGGAACATATTAGCAATGGCCTTCAACGTTTCCGAGGAAGCTGTAGATAGAGTGGCAGCTTCCCAAGTGGATTCGACGATATTAAAATGCTTGTCGTGCGCAGAAGAGGAGGAGAGGAGAATGTGGGAAGAGATGGAGAGGAAAAAACAGGAGGAAGAAGCTAAGAGAAAAAAGGAGGAAGAGGAGAAAGAGAGGCAAAGGCACAAGGAGGAGGAGGAAGAAGAAGCTAGAAGAAGGCAAGAAGAAGAGGAAGCGGAAGAGGAAGCAAGGAGAAAACAAGAAGAGGCTAGGAAGAGAGAGGAAGAAGAGGAAGCTAGGAGAAAACAAGAGGAGGAGGCTAGGAAGAGGGAGGAAGAAGAGGAAGCCCGACGAAGGCAAGAGGAGGAAGAAGCTAGAAGAAGGCATGAAGAAGAGGAAGCTCGACGAAGGCGCAAGGAAGAGGAAGAGGAAGAGAAAGAGGAAGCTCGGCAAAGGCAAGAGGAAGAAGAGGCGACTCGGCAACGACGCAAGGAAGAGGAGGCAAGACAGAGGGAACAACAAGAAGAAGAGGAGGGTGAAGGTGGTGGTGCTGTTTCTGTTTAATGAAAGGTCTTTGTTTCACAGGCATTAGCTTAATGGATGGATGGATGGATGGATGCACTGATGTAATAACCTTGTTTTTGAACATTAAATAAAGTTTTGAATCAGTTTCAGATAAATAGGCTTCTCTACCTTCATTTTGATTTGCAAGTTATAGCAAATCCAAATGCTTTTGAGACAAACTAGAAATTTAGATTCACTTGTCCGTGCAAAAAAATTTGGATAAAACTGCAACTTCCAGGATTATACATGGCATGTCAAAGAAACTCAAGTTATAAAGTGAATAATAGCATCTTGATATTCCGGCACTAGATTACAAAACATTTCAGTCAAGTAGCAACAAAATTATATTTAAGGAACAGAAATCATTGAAGATGTAAAAGATTGGTTACCTATGAAACAACAGCCTCTCAGACATTGCTTTGTGGGGAGAGCTAAGAATTGATGTATATAGCACATATAAATGACTATACAAGGTACAAGCAAGGCTTTATAAGTTATTGGGGGCAACGCAGGAGACAATAACAGTTATGTCATCAAGTTTTCCACCATAAACACGAAAACCGGCATCCTGCGCAGCTGTTGAGTACGGCGTTTGACGGTTCTTGTCGAGGGCTCGTTGTCTTGCCAAGGCTGCAATTTTTTGAGCAATCACTTGAGGTTCGAAGCGAGCCCTAACACCGTGAACTACAATGGAAGTGATGTCATTGCTGTATAAGTTGTCGAACAAACCATCCGTTGCAGCAACAATTACATCGCCTGGTTCTACAGGAATGGTGAATACCTGATGCATCGTTATCGAAAAACACGTTAGCAGGTGCTAGGAATTCCAAACTAACAGACCATTTTAACAATTGAACAACACTAGCTAATTTAGTTTTAAAAGTTATTATATCGACAGCGTTCATTCAAGTTTAACTTTATGTAGTCATGGATACGGAGAGAATGAAATTACCTGACCAGAGCTTGGTAAGTCGCTGTCGCCTCCACTCTGCAGCTGATAGGGCATATTGAAAGCGTGTTGCTGCACCGGAGATCGAAAGATGGTACATCCATCTCTGATCACTGTAAAGCCACTGTCACCTAGATTAATAGCATGGAGGCCCTGCACCAACACACCACAATAGAGATTTGAATAATTGAACAAAGAGAAGGAATTAAACTTGGTGCTGATATAAAGGCGAGGGAGGAATAATTGCTCCCACAGATGCACCGCTGAAAATGCGCCACTAGTGAAATAGGACTGCCGGCCAACTCAAAAGGTCAATTATACAATTAACTCATGAGTTCTCGACCTAGGTAGTTGTTAAGTTGGCATAACGTTGCACATGAGTATCCCAGAATTGGTAGTTCACACTGAAAAAAAAATGTGATCCCAAACGTACCTATAGTTCACCATGTATGAGAACACAATTGTACTTCTATACCAAATGCAAAGGCGAATAAGTAACATTTACCCGAATTTACACGAAACTCAATGTGCATCTAAATAACTCCCGATGAGTGTATGCCCAATTGGCATGGGCAAACCAAATGGAGTCAAAATGGCAGAACTCTATCTAAAGATCGCTACTTTGACAACATACTCCCATCAATGGGATAAACCGTGTAAGTTAAACGTACATAGTTCATAGCAAATAGCAAACCTGGCTGGTAAGCGCTATGATGCATGCCGTCGAGGACCCTTTAGCTTTAGTTCTTGAGTAGGCTTTCTCAAGAACTCTTGCCGGGTCAATCGAATCCTTTGGCTCTTCTTGAATTGCAACAACTGCATTAACCATCAGTTCTCTAGAATACTGTCCAGAATTCACACCAGACTCTGCCCACCCGCCAACACCGTCTGCCAAACCTATGACCTGCTCATCTAGGCATATAAAGTAAGCATCCTCGCCACCAGTTGCTTCCTTATCAGGATGTGGTAGATAACATGACCCCGAAATGAGCTTAAGCGGTTTGTCGCTCAAAATCTTCCTGAAATTAATCAAAACAACACAAACTAGCATTAGATCAATCACACACAATAATGTTAGACAGGCGAATGTTCTTAAAGGCACAAGGCTACGCGCACGTGAAGCCAACAACTTTAATACAAAACAAAATAGATGCATAATTGATATGATAAACATGATATTGTAGTATCTTAAAAGATCAATTTTCTTCATCCTATACTTCATCTCCTTCCACCTTATCACCCTATTATTCATTTAGAAGACAACAGCACCAAAATGAGTTGCAGATGTACATTTTCTTCCCAAAAAACTATGTTCAGATTAAAAGATGACACTTATATACACCATTTTTAAATTCAAAAGATGCAGACTGTAAAAAATGTTTTTTTTTTTTTTTTTTTTTTAACCAAAGGGCACACATTTATGCGCCTTGAAATTGCTCCAAGGCACATTGGCATCTTTGCGCCTCAATAACACTAAGACAAGCACATGAACAATCTTCGAAGGCAATAATTAAATAAAAACATCTAAAAAGAAAGAAAGAGAACACATACTGATCAGTAGAAACTTCAGAACTCTCAGAACCATGAAACGATAAATCCGACGCAGCACCAGCAGCCCTGCGCAATAATGCCGAGCTATGAAAAGCCCTCAATCCAACTCCCCTAAAAGTGTAGTCTTTGCAACTTCTCCTCCCCACATCCAACAAGCAATCGGCGTAAACCGAATCGCCACCACCTCCATTTCTCGATCTCAACCTTAAACTCCCAACCCAACCAATACTACGTGAAAGATCAAAACTTTCCCCAAAATTAGTACTCAAAACATGATCACTCCTCCAATGTGATCCCACCATCGACGTCCTCAGCGAATAATTCGCAACAGAAGAAGTTGACTCAACAGCAATATTATCACTACAATGCCCTAATAAAGCCCTAATCGAATCTCGTCGCCCTAATCGGAAACCGCGGCGCAGCGACCGCGAAAGACTCATCGGCATCACTCACTGACTCTCTCAATAAATCAATCAACCAATTATTACACTCAAAACGAAAACCTGATTCATCACATCAACCACACAAAGCAATACAATCAATCAAAACGAAATCAGAGTTTGAAATCACGATTGAAGAACGAAAGAATCGAAAAGATCGTACCTTGAACACGAATCGAACCTGTTAGGGCAAACCCTAGAACAGGCAGTGATTCGAGAAGTTTCTGGAACTTCGATTTCGATCAATAGAATTAAAGTTGTGTGAAGAGAGTCTGTTTGGGAAGAAGAGTAGTGTGGATAGAACTTACGAGAAGATCGGACAGATAGGCGAAAAATCAGTTATTAATCTTCGCCCAAACAAACGCGAACACGAAACGAATCAACGATTTGTGTTCCAAACTGGGAGATGCCAATTCTTCCGTACGAGAGGGTGTGTCTAAGCCGTTGGATTAAGTTCTTTTAGAAAGTTTATATGATTAGTGTGCGTCTAGATTTGGCCTCGCATCTTGATTCATGATCTACATCTCGAGCAAGTGTGGAATTAATGCAAAATTTTCACTAAAATTTTCTTCTAAGCCCTTGTTTGGTTCATTTTACTTACTTCCATGGAAGTTTAATTTTCTGGGAAGTTAACCATTAAAGAAGTTGCACTTTTCACGTTTGGTTCAACTTTTAACTTTCTGCAAAGTTTTACATTTTAAAAATAATAAAATAATGTAATTGACATAAATGTCCTTTACACTATTTTTGAGAGATAAATTGTAGAGAATAAAGGTAAAGAGAATATTAAATGAGGGTAGAAGTATCTATTCTCACTAAGAAAAATAACTCACTCACCTCCCCTAAGTGAATTATCTCCCCCTATGTGAGAGAAGTTAGGGGTTAAACTTCTAAGGAAGTTTTTTGAAAATATTTAACCAAACAAGGTAAGTTGGAACTTCTCTGAAAGTTATCGAATTTCCTTCAACTTTTCCCAAAACAACTTCCTTCAACTTCCCCCCGAAACCAAACAAGGCCTAAGAAAATCTTGATACAACTCAACCATCACATATTAGGCTGAGTTTAGGCAAAAGTTGATTTTTTAGGCAAATATCTTCATGCAAGAATATGTGATATCCATATCTCCAAATGCAAGAATATGTTATTAATAGTTTTTCGACTTTCAGCTGGATTAAAAATTAGTTTTACCTAACAAATTAAGCCTTAATAAGAGGATATATCTAATTTCAAATCCATATCTCAATCCAACATATTTACTTAAAGACTGTGTATTATAGATATAAGAAAATATTTGCCGTGTCCCTTCTCATTCATTCAATAGGTTAATATACATTATTGACAACGTAACGTTAGGCTACAAATTAAGAACTAAATTGACTACTAATTAATTCTAATGTATAGGTTACCTATAAATTAGGAATCATAATTTGACTAATATTTTTGACTAAATATTTAATATTTTTGACTAAATATTTAATATTTTTGACTAAATATTTAATATTTTTGACTAAATATTTACATAATCTAACACACCCCCGCAATCGAAGCGGTAGGTTTACGAACGGTTAGACTGTCCCGAAAATCATCAAATAGTACGCGCGGAAGACCTTTGGTGAAAATATCGACAATCTGATAACGGGATGGAACATGTAGGACACGAACCTCTCCACGTCTTACCTTTTCACGAACAAAATGAATGTCCATTTCAATATGTTTGGTACGTTGATGTTGTACCGGATTTCCAGATAAATAAATGGCACTCACATTGTCACAATAGACCAAAGTTGCTTTACAAATAGGGCAATTGATTTGAAGCAACAGATTACGAATCCAACAAGATTCAGAAACTACATTTGCAACTCCTCTATACTCAGCTTCAGCACTAGACTTAGAGTAGGTTGGCGCTTTGAAGACCAAGAAATCAAGTTATCCCCAAAATATACACAATAACCTGATGTGGAGCGTCAAGTGTCTGGACATCCTCCCCAATCAGCATCTGTATATGATAGTAGTGATTGTAGAGAGGTTTTGTATAAATGTGTACCAAAATCAATCGTACCTCGAATGTAGCGCAAAATGCGTTTTAATGCGTTCATATGCTCGACTTTGGGATCATGCATAAACAAGCAAACTTGTTGTACTGCATATGATATGTCTGGCCGAGTAAATGTCAAGTATTGCAAAGCACCTGGCAGACGGCGATACTTCGTAGGATCCTCATATGGGGCGCTCGAAGTGGCACTGAGTTTTCCCTTTGTATCAACTGGTGTGGGGCAAGGATTACATTGTGACATACCTGCCCTGTCAAGAATATCCTCTGCATAAGAACTCTGAGACATAAATAGACTATTTTTGTCTCGGGAGACGGCAATCCCCAAAAAATAGCTCAATGGACCCAAATCTTTCATTGCAAATTCTGTAGCTAACTTGGACATAATACGGAGTCTGAGAGAATCTGAAGATGCAGTTAGAATAATATCATCCACGTATAGCAATAGATATTTAGTATTTGTAAGTAAACGTAAGATAATTAGCGTTTGCGAGCTCTCCAAGCATACCCCAAGAAAAGGCTTCTTCTTCATTTATCTTTGTTCACCCAATGGTCATAGCTGCCGATCGACCCTCTCAACGCCTTTCTTCACGGTCTCTATGCAACTAGTCTCAACAGAGGTTAAACTCTGTTTTTTTTGTTGTTTTTAAGGTTTTGTGTTTGTGTTGTTTATATGGTCTATTCTTCGCGGTCTCCCCATCTACTTCGTTCTTGTTTCTTTTTCCTTCTTTTGTGTGTTAATAAATGAGGTTTTGAAGCGGAAGAAATGATGAGATCTGCATGGAAAGCGTTGAGAAGAGAGCTTTTGGAGTTCGAGTGTATAGAGACTACGCCCAACCAGATCTATTGGCTCTCAAAAAAGGCTTCGTTGAACGGAGTCCTGCAACGGAAAGGCGAAAGGACAAAATTTGGCTCCCCTTGGCCATTTGTTCCAATGGTGTTCTCTACCTTTTGGCTCCATTTTTGTCCTCTCTTCTCTAATCAGTAAGTTTTTGAAAGGGATTTGATACGAGTGAGAACAGTTATGCGAGACCCAATTTAACGCAAGATAAAACTTAGCTAAGATGCCACAATTTAAGTTCACAGATAGCAGTCCTTAGCCCACATTGGTTTGTGGATCGTGCGCTTGGGCCTCGCATAACGGTTTTCACTCGTATCAGGATTCTCAAGGGATGCTGCAAGAAAGAATGTTGGAGCTAGACCTTGAAGAAGAGGGTTTTTATTGAATTGGTCTCCCTTTATCAGAGCTTTCTCTCTAGTGTCTAACCGAACTTTCCTTCCCCATCTAATGTGTCAGAGTGGCTTTTAATGGTGAAATTATGATGAACCTTTGTTTGCCTCTGTTGTTCTCAAGAAGAATAATCTACCAATGTTGTACGTGTTATCGTTGTAAGGGATCTCCCACAAATCTATCAATGGAACTCATTGAGCTTTCCCACACACACAAAAGAAGCCCGAGACAACCAAGTTTCTAGTACTTAAAAAGAATTTATGTAACTTGCTTGCTCGAGATGTCTCTGGACCTAATATAATTTGACATTCATTTAAAATGAATACAATAGAAAATTATTAATGTACACCTTTATAGTTCACACACAAATTTTTTATATTTTTACATAGTAATAATCATTAGAGTTGATCAGACACCTAACCTATGAACCTAGAGAACCGAATTTGGGCGCCATATTGAGGTTGCAAGGTGAGAAACTGCATGGGAGAATGCACGTAAGAAGGAGACACAACAAATGAGAACCGACGCACAATCATGGCCAACACAAGCTTGGTCTCCATCAGGCCCAAGTTTTGGCCCACGCAGATCCTGGGCCCAAGCCCAAATGGAAAGAACGAGCCCAAACTCCTTGTTTTTGTATCAGAAAATCTGAGTGGATTGAACATATCTGCATCTTCTCCCCATATTTCTTTATCATGATGAACAGCAGTCATTGCCAAGTAAAGCTGTGTTCCTGATGGAACACTCAGGTGGCCTATCTTCACGTCTCTGGCTGTTTGTCTCATCAACATCACCGCCAGAGGGTAGAGGCGAAGCGTTTCGTTGAGTATCATTGTTACCTGTTTGAATTAAACAAACTTTGAGTGAGCTGTATATATTAGACAACTACATATTGGTATACAAGATGGTTGGAGATGTGTTGATCGAAATAATAGTTGCTAAAAGAAGGAAATAGAAATATGGAATTCCTATATATGAGACCAATAGTTAGTATTGGGGGCTCCATGGTAGGTATTCAGAGCCAACCAGTCCTGACCAATCTTCATAAAGGATTGAGGTTGTCTAGATTTTCTCTATGCTAGTAAAACCGAACAAATTGGCTTAACTAGTATTCATCTCAACTCAAAAATGAGTCAAGTTAGTTAAATAGGAAGAATATTAGTATTAATTAGTTGATCGCCCCCAACCCCATAATCTGGGTGAAACCAAGGGGATATAGCTATCACGATTCTACTACACCATATCCCTTGGGGGTGTTATAATATAGAGTCGAACCCACAACTTCCCTAAACCTTACATTTTTGACAAGCGATGCCTCGTCCATCTCACCAGAGATGCTTTGACACCAAAATGTAGAGTTCAAACAATATAGATAAAAGCAAAACTTGAAAATCTAATAGAAGTTTATAAGCGACTCACAATCTTGAGGTCACCCAAGTTGTCTGCTGTAGGAAATTCATTGAATTGGCAAATTTCTTCAACTTCTTTTCGCGCTTTGATTTGCCACTCTTGATGCAATGCTAGAAGTAGAACTGCCCACGTTAATAGATTGGCAGTTGTTTCCTTTCCTGCAAAGTAAAACGTCTTGCATTCATCTATGATCTCCTCCACTCCCAATCTCTCTTCTGCCCTTTCATTCTTGTTAGCTGACATTAAGAGCCCAAGTAGATTCCTGAATTTTCGCTTGCTTCGCTCTTAATTTTGATCAATCTCTTCAGCGATTCACGGGTTCTCTTCTCCAATTCCCACCTCATTCTGTTCTTCTTTGTGGGCACAAACCTTTGAATCCAATGAGCAAAATCTATCACAATTATAGCACACAACACATTTTGAAATTATAGTGCCATTAAAAACTATGTCCATTGCCCCAATAGAATTGTTGGGGTTGTTAATTTAGTTAGACGGAGTATGTAATCCCACGTCAGAAATATAATATGAATTGGCGTGGGGATGCACACGGATTGGATCCAGTTCAATTAGGGTCAATCCACAATCCAATCCAATTATTGCGGATTGAAAAATTGCAGTCCAATCCAGCCCAAATAATTCATCAATCCAATTTGCAAAATGCGGACCGGACTGGATCAAGTTCCACGGATAAACGTTTTCCTATCCAAAAATTTATGAAATTAAACTTAATAAAATGAATCACAAAAATTATGCATATCACGATTGACAAATTTACAACATACATCCCACAAATCTATATATAGTATATTTTCCACAAATTTGTCATCACAAGAACCTTCAAAATGCAAGTCCCTACATAAATAAAAATGCCATTCACAAACTCCAACATATATCCAAACAAAAGCACAAAAAAAGTGCACATTGCAACCTACAACTCACAAAAAAATGTCTGAAGTGTAATAAAAGAGGTAAGAATAAGCAAAGTCTTTGAGATACTATATAGTTTAAAGTTGATAGTTTGAGTAAATGTTATTCGAAATACTATAGTACATAAGATGAGATATGTATATGTGTTGATGTGATAAACAGATTTGATCGGATTGGATCAGCGGTTTTTAAATGTGGGATCCGTAATCCGATCAATCCAGCCAGATTAGTGATTTTCAATCAATCCAATCCAATTCAAGGGATCAAAAAATTGATTCAATTAGTGATAATTGGTCTGAATTGGATCGGATCCGCGGATTAGTGCAATTCGTGCGCACCCCTAGGCGTGGTATATAAGTGAAGCACACTGGATCCTCGCACAAGCCAATTGGTTTTGTCTAATATAAATTCCAACTACATTTATATATCCAAATGTGTGCGTGCCGTTTTGTCTAATATGAATTCCAACTACATTTATATATCCAAATGTGTGCGTGCCGCCCAACACTTAAAACGATGATAAGATTCAATCTGCTCCACTTAAATATCACACAAACTCTTATTATATTTTCAATGTGAGATTTTACATACGCCAACATAATTGAGCCTAAGTGGTGAGGGCTGAAAAAAGGTCCAGACACCCGCAATCATCAAAAATAAAAAATTTAAAAATTATGCAAGTTAAGCTAGCAGATTCACCTGAATCCAGGAATGTAGACACTCCTTAGAGCCTGTGAGACCAAAAGCATTTGCTCTTCTTGAAGTTTAAAGATGTGATTCCCCTCCTCAAAGTTGCTCCCAAAAGCAGTTCTTGAGATCACATCAGCTGCAAGGTCATGAAGCTCCCCATGCACATCTATCTCAAACTCCTCTGCTCCTCTGTTCTGCTCTTCCCATTTCATCAACATCTTTGAAGTGCTAGTCACAATCTCTGGCACCCATCCCTGAAAATCCCAAGAACGCCAATAAAAAATACTATCTAAGCTACATGTGTTTTGCATTTCCTTCTCTGATTCAATCTAAAATCACCACAAAAATCAAAATTTTTTGGGCAGAATCATTGAAGCATGAACACTATTTCGAAGTATATCAATTGTACAGTATTTAGACTACAATGTACTCGTCTACATGCCTATTTTTGCAATCTCACTCACCTCGAATTAATGAAATGTCTTCATCACCTAAAAGTGTCATTTCAAAGAGTGTACATGTGTTGGGTCTTACTGGTAAAATGTCATAGTTTTTATGGGTCCAATCCCCACTTTTCCTTTCATATATTGGACCTTTTGCCCACCAAATGCATAATGCACTATGCAACAATCGATTACTGCGAATGGTAAAAAGATTCAGTTTTGATTTTTCATTTTTAAATCGTAATTTTAAGTTTTATAAATAGTGCAAACTGAGTTAAGAGGACCACTTAAATAGAGGCCGTAAGTACGAAACAGAATTAGTGAATGTAATCTTAAGAGGGAAAGAGTGAGTTAGTAGCATCTGACTGGTGTGGCGTAGTGGCAATAGAACAAACGCTTAGGCTTAGGCTCTAACTAAGGCTTAGTTAGTGACACACACCTTAACTTTCTCCATGTTGAAAGCCTGGCTAGTGACCCTCCTGTGCTTGACCCACTTCTCACCTCTCAACCCAACAAGCCCTTCACCAAACAAAAGCTTAGACAAAGGGTTGAACTCAACTTTCTCAAATGACCCGTCACTGCAAACCAACACCTCTTTAATCATGTTTGGATCTGCTATGGCCAATCTAGGCTTGTTTCCAAACCAGAACAAGTATGTCTTCCCATACATGTTAGACCACTTGAAGAAGTGAGGGACTACTCTATGTAAGATATCATGAGTGAAGCAAGGCATGGGCTTTGACTGAGCTTCTCTGATCATCTCTCTTACATCTGACGAGTTCCCAAATATGGGTCTGTAGTTTGGGCCTCCAATGCCTTGTTTTCTCAACTTTTTTTGGATTTTGAAAGGTGCCCATACGAAATTGCAGACTAATTTGATGAACAAGAGTAGAAATAGCAGTATTGGATATGTGATGATAAGAGATTGAACAAGATTCATTGTGGGATTGATGTGTGAATTCACAAAGATGAACTCAAGAAAGAAAGATAGATAGATATTCAATTTGACTTTTTTTTTGTTTGTTGGGAATGTGGGTCCCATGAAGAAAATAAGAAAAGAAAAAGATGGGTCCCACTTGGTGATCCTACAAGTTGAAAAACTGTAGCTTGAGATGAGGTTAATGCGTGCCACTTGGCAACCTTTTGGTGCGTCTAATCTTGCATGACATTGGTTAATTTAGGATGCCCATGTGTCCCATCTAAAACGATGTTCTTTTCTTTTCTTTTCGTTTTCAATTTTTGTTGTGTTAAGCAAGAACAAATACATAATTATACCTTAAACTCATATTGTTGTGTAGCACATTGTATTTCGATGATTGCATAGAAAAATCAAGTTTGATCTTAAAACGGTTTGTTTCATTAAAGGTGTTAAAAGAAGGGGGATTTCAATTAGGTCTAATATGATCTACCAAATTTTCAGAATTAAAACGATGAATCCATATAGTTGATATACCAATTTGAGACTAACAATGTACTCAAAAAAAAAATTAAAACTAACAAAAACCTAATAAATCAATAAAAAATATAACGAATTGATTAAAATCAAACTAGTTGAGTCTAGTATGATCTTTGACATTTACGATTCTGTCGCAGATTTAATGCCCTAATTACTTTGCATGATGTTGTAAATCTTTAATTGAGCAAATTTATTTTAAGGCAAAGTAAAGACTATAACCTAACTAATACATTGTAGCTTCAACGATTGGAATTCAATGAATCTTTTTGATAAGGTAGGTTAATGGACCAATGGTTGCTTGAAAAGAAGTCTTTAAGGCCTCACAAAACACGTTCATGGTGCCCCTAGCATGAAACTTTTGAGGTTGCACTTGCACAAAAAGCAAAATAAAAGGTGAAAGAAAGCAATTAAGGTGAGGAAGATGAAAGCAAATAATGAAGAAAAAGGTGTACAATGAAAACTACTTCCATCATTCTTTTCACAAGATGAAAAATTCAAGAGACCAACCCAACCAACCAACTCTTTGTTTTTCTAAAATCAGCTACCCATTTAAAACTAGTGGGTATCTGCACATGTACTTGAAATTAATAAAGCTCACAACAACATAGTTCAAACATCGAATTAAAAGACCTTTCTGATAATGGCAACATTTAAAAGTAATCACTTGGTTAGGCAATTCAAATACCATGCAGGATATCTGAGTCACTGCATCTTGCACTGAACTAATGATGAACTCGACTAATCCCTCAAAGATCTTTAATTACCCCCCCCCCCTCCCCCCCTCAAAGGTCTTTAATTACCCCCCCCCACAAACAAAGAAAAAAAAAATCAAAGTGAGAAAGAAAAGTTTTGAACTCAACACATCCGTCCCTTATTAAAGAACTTACAGCACGAGGCTCAGTTCATCTACAATTTGAACACTAACCATAATCACTAACAAAGAAAACAAAATTGGCAAAAACAAAAAAAAAGGAAAGTTGTTACGAACGTGGTATGTGTTGCGTAGAGAACTGAAAAAGCAGTGATGTCTAGCGGGCCCGTAAGTTCAATGAGAGACTGCAATGTCATGTAATGGTCGGCAACGGTCACTTCAATCAAAATTTCTTCAAAAACTTGGGGGACCCTGAACTACAAAGCTCATAAATTTCAAAGAGATGAGTTGTTGTGAGAAGGGCAAGTCCTAAACCCAGTTTGTTTAATTCTGTGATGGTTTGAATTGAAAGTTTGAATGAATGAATGATCTATGAAAATCATTGTAAATTTCAAAGATCAGTCCATTTGGTTGAACTGCAAAAACCATCAATCATCTTTGAATGTATATATACTAAAAGTATATGGACTTTGAATATGTTCCACACTTGTAAGGCTTCACACCTGATAATATAGTTCTTCAATGCAAAGCCGAGAGAAAGAGAGAGAGAGAGAGAGAGAGAGAGAGTAGGTTTGTCTTCTTCAACGAATATCAATTGAAACCTACACCTATATGTTTTGGCTTCTGATTAGCTAAAGTTCTCAGATGCCTACACTAAAACTATACAGTTCCCAACTCAAAATACAAGCTACTTTGCCCCAAAAAAAGTTAAGACAAACAACAAAAACTAAGATATGATTTGGTGAAACAAAAGATTGGTAATTCTCATACCAACTACCTCTGCTGCAAGTTGTACATAAATCACAAGAGTGAATCCCCATTTGTGTCGTTGGTCATGTGCGACAAGATTAATCATCCAAGTTTCGACGATCTAGGGTTGTACCAATGTCAAGCCTTCCACCACCATCCATTGATGAAATTAGAGCTGATAGTCCACCAGTAGAGGTGCTGCCAACAGCCATGCCCAACCCAAGAAAATCAAGTGTGGCCGGCTTGGAACCAAAGAGAGATGATGGGCCTGTCATCAATTCTGTCAATCTAGCTCCCCCATCACCGGCACAACCAAGTCCAATCCCCGCGATGGGGTTAACAGAATCACCCTCAGCGTTGTGATTGCCCTGCAAGCTCTCTTGCTGATCGGGCGAAGTCGTCAAAGATATACCAAACCCGCGAAGCAAAGACGCACTAGAAGCAGCGGCGCCCATCTGGGCAGCCTTCTGAAGCAATGCGGTAGCAGACATTGCTGGCTGGGATGGACGCGCATAATGCCGCTCATCTTGCGCTGCCATCCCAAAGAGAGTGAAACCATTGCTGGGCGAAAGGCGGAGGAATGTGGGTTCAGTCACAGCCGCCGTTGCAATAGAAGAAGTTGGACATTCTGTTCTTGCCATTGCACAAATCAAATCAGAATATGCAGTGGTTTGGGGTTGCAATGGTGCTCCAACCGACGGCGAACTAAAAACACTAGTGCACATACTGTTACTGCTACTACCACCATTGCTAGAGCAACTACTGATTGCATTTGCACAAGCATTTGATGGCATATCATCTGCTGCATTGGGTGGTAGATTATTCGGCATTTCTGCGAAATTGAACCACAACAACTAATGATTCAATTCAGAACAGAAACACAATTAAAACTACCCTTCTAAGCACAACTTTGGTAGACAAAAGTGAACCAACCAATCACCCATTTCAAAAAATGGCTTCAAATCCAATGATCTCTTCTTTAGCTAGAAATCAATATCTTTACAGTAACACTAGGACCATCACAAAGTCACACAACTTATTCTAAACAAGAAAGAAAGACAGAAGGAAAGTGAGTATACTTTTTAAAATTATCTCTCTATCTGTCTCTACCCTTTCTCTTGTTTTTATCAGAATCTCCACAAGAAGACAAGATCACTAATTCACCACCAACCATTACCAGACAAAACCCATAAAATCCCACGACACAAAACTGGAAAATTTCCCAAAAATTGATGATAAACTCACCTGGGTTTTGAACAGGCAATAAAGCAGAAATCACTGAGCACTGAGGAGGAAGTGGAGGAGGAGAAGAAGAAGACAAAGCCCCAACGGTCTGAATCTTTGGCTCTTCTGAACATTTAGTCTCCGCCGTCACAACAACAGTCTGTACTGCTTTGTTGCTCTCCTCCGCCAAAGCGTCACAAAAAGCCCTGTGTGTGATAAAACTGTCTCTCCTACAACACCAAAACCCATATCAATGAAAACCCAGAAATCCAAAACTAGGATCAAAATCTCAAATCATCAAAACCCAGAAATCCACAATACCTAGAAAACAAAGTTCCACAATCACACCTATACTCTCTAGTTCCACAAGTCTTCAAATGGGCCTTCCAATCAGACAAGACGGCGTACTTCTTCGCACACTTGTCGCATTTCCACTTCTTCTCGCCGTGCTTTCTACAGAAATGCTTCTTAATCCCTGTGAGATCGCCGAGAGCCCGCGACGGATCGTGATGAACACATGAGGCTTCTGGGCACACGTAGACCCGCTTTCGAACCTCCTTGTTCGTTCTCTGCCTCAGCTTCCATGGCAGGTTGTGGCCGCGGCGGTGGAGCTGGAGATTCTGGTCGCGCTGGAACCCCTTGTTGCAGATCTCGCATACGAAGCGGTTCGTCGCCATTAGGGTTTTGGGGGAGAGGGCGATTACCTCTGCATCTGGATCTGCAACAGTTCAAATGAAATTGGAGAGAAATTCATTGAATCAGTACAGAATCAAAGCGAATAAAAAAACTTGTATTAGATTTCATCTGAGCGAGTGACCGAGCGAGCTCACCTGGCATGCCGGGGAGGTTCCGCTTCTTCTTCGTCAATGGAGGCGGCGGCGGCGGCGGCAGAGGAGGAGCTATTAACGAAGCTGACGATGTGGCGCTTGCTTCGCCGGAGGCGGCGGCGGCGGAGAGTGTCACAGTCACTGCTGACGATGAATTCTCCATCTCTACACCCATTTTCTGCCCCAATTTCTAGGGTTTCACAAGTTTTTTTCCCCAAATTGTGTTTTCTATTTGAAATTTAGGGTTTGCTTGTTTGTTTGTTGTTTCAAACTACTCCACATCTACAAGTCTCACTCTCCATTCAATCTCACCTACCAGTCTTCGCTTACTAAGATGAGAAATTGAAACCCAAACAAATTTGGGTCCAAACGACTCAAAGCATGAAATCCCAGAATCATTAATCGCGTAAACAAGACTTAGATGGCATTTTTTGGATCAATATGAGCTCATAGAACGGTAAATCGCTCTCAAATGGTTTCGGCAGAACATGGAAGCGCGGACCAGAATTGGAAGACTTGTCGACTACTAGCTCGTCGAGTTCGGATGCCCAACAAGAGACTTTCTACTGCGGCTGCTGCTAATGGTGCTACATGAATCGGGCTTCAAGGACGAGAAGATTTGGTCCTAATCGAACGAAAACAAGAATCTGAAATCGCTCGATCGTGTCCTTCCGCCATTTTCGAAGTTTCACACACAAACTCTTTCAGCCTTTCGAACTCTGAGCCTGCCTGCCTTCAAAGACTTCTTCTATTGAACATCTCACTCTCTTAAGTTTATTTATTTGTTCAAGAAATGTCAAAAAAAAAAAAAAGGATAATATTCTGTAGAAATAACAAAATACTAGTACTCCACAAAAAAAAAAAAAAAAAACCAAATAATAGTAATAAACAATTAACCAACTTTTTCTTTTGATAAATATGAGAGTACAAATCTATTTCAACTTTTTTTTTATTTTAGTTCGATTAATTTTATGAAAATTAATATAACGTTCTAAATTTTATAACTTAAAAGAAATTAAAAAAAATAATATTATTGTCAAAAATTAAACTTAAAATTTTTATATAACTAATTTTTATGTAAAAAATGAGATTAATTTACTTGAATTTTTAATAAGTTTCAGCTTTAAATTTTTTAATTTATTTAAACATTTTCTTCAAATATCAGTTTCAAACTTTATAAATTTTTAGACATTTTTTTATAAAATAAAGCGTAATAAAAATCAATAATTATTAATAATTAATTATTTAAGTATAAAAACAACCAACAACAACATAGTTTTAGGCTCAAAGTAATTCAATAATATTTTAACTTTAAATTTTATGGGTGAAATAAGCATTGTTCAATTAATTTAATTTTGAATCTCATATGCCAAGTAATCGGAATTAAAATTTTAAAAATTGACACATGCCACCTGCTCATAAGGTTTATATATTAAGTCTTATAGCACTAAATCGTGAATCGGTCACTATTAAATTGTAAAGACACTCGTTTATGAGTTTGCAAGTGTTCAAATGTGATTACTCGATGAGGTTAATCTTATATATACGCAAGAAAAAAAATCAATAATAATATAATTAAAATAATTGTGATTTATAAAGCGGCGGGACCTAACCATGGTTAAGTAGTGACCTTGGTTAGAGGTGACCCGTCGTCCAAGTTTCCACTGAGTGAGCTGGCAAGCCGTCCACGTGTACGAAGAGTCTACATTTTGGGTTTCTGTCGGACGACGTCAGGCCTTAAGCGGGCCCCACTGACTTTCGTCGTGTAGCGAGAGCTTTTTATTCTCACACGATAAGAGCACGAACTCAGATGTGCCGACCGAGTCCCGACCGTCAGATGACTCTCTCATCACGCATTACGAGGCTGCAAAAAGATCTGAGCCGTCAACTGCACTTTGATCGGCTCGCTGCGTTGTTTCCCGATATGAACTGCTTTTCCTCAAAAGTCAAAGTCGACAGTACGTACGTTCTTCGCTTATCTGCTCTACACGGTGAAATGACGTTTATGCCATTGAGACCCGATAAAGACGAAGGTGTTTAACTTTTGTTTGGGTAGACTCGTAATTTCATTCCCAGCCGGACGAAAGAAGCACGTGTCTGATTTCTCTTAATCGAGTGTCTCGTCGCAAGTCGCCGCTTAAACGCTTGGTCTTCGTTCAAATTTGATTTCTTAGGATTTCTAATTTGTTTTATTTATCTTTATGTTATTGTTATTATATAATTTTTTGTAAAATTTTTATATTATTTGGTTATAATAAAGTAATCATTTGTTTATTTATCATTGTATTATTTTGATGAAAAATATTTTTGTAATTTAAAAAAAACACTCACAAATGACAAATATTACTGGCACTAACAGCCCTTAATTTTCAAGACGCGTTTGACGGTGTTGATAAGTACGCCTCATTTGTCCATGTCTTCCTAAATTGCAGTAATAAGTCTAAAAATTGATATTAATTAAAATTTTCACTATTTTATATCGAAACAGGTTGATGAATTAGATCACTTCTTTTCTTTTGTTAAATTAGATCACATCCTTACTCATTGTATCTTAAACTGATATAATTTTGAAAAGCTTAACATTATGACCTTTGGTTAGGTGTGGATGACTTACGAATAACTTACGAAAAATTAAAAATTAATCTTATTTTATTATTTAATTTTCTGTAAATTATTTCTTAATTTATGCATTTGAGTGCGAGATGTTTCCTCTACTCTTTTAAAGGAGTTATTTCCTAAAAGTTATAGGCACAATTACTTTTCATTAATGATCACTGTATTATGTATTTTCTCTTTTATTTGAATGTTATTTATGTAAATTAATATTTTTTATTGTTTAAAAATTAAAAATTTATTTACAAGTTTAAAGTTGAACTAAACATAAAAATATTATCTCTAATAAGTTTACTCAAAGAGATAACTCTGAATTTATACTGTAAGATAGTAAAAATGAGCTAAACAAAGTCTAAATTATAAATTAGAGAATTTTGTATTGCTACGCCGACAAGAAACTAATCGTAATAGTAATAAGATAAAATTAATCTCATGTGCAATAAATAGTAGTCATTACTCAACTAGCTCAACAAGAGGTTTAACCATTATTACTTCAATAACAACTTAACCTCAATCATAAATTACAACAAGATTAACTAACAACGTAACAATTCATTTTAAGTTACAAGTTAAAAGTTCATTTTAAGTTGTTACCAGTCAAGTAATTCATGATATGAAAGCAAAATAGACTCAAAATTAAGATCTACGTGGTAGAGACAAAAGATAAGATTTTATGGGGTGGTGCGTACATTTAATTTTTCTTTTTGGTGCAAAGTTATGGTCCATTTAGTAATGAAGCTAACAATCTCTCATTTCTGAATCAGAGCTAAACGGGCCTTCTTGTACAGCTGAGAACGTAAGCGTATGGACGTTAGTGCGTATGGTTGTACTGTATCTTTGTCTCTATTGCTTAAAAAGTAGAGATTATTTTTGTGTTTTTGTCGTCTCTGCAGCCTTTTTTCCGATACAGCAGCAATAAAGGGCTCTTGTTTGAAAAATAGTTTCGTAAAAGACAAAAGATACATACATCTGATAAAGGGGTGCTTTCGACTTTTTGACAAGATGTGTGTTTGGACAATACGTGCACGTGGGGGGCTGCACGTACTCGTACCAATCAGTATTTAATGTAGTGAAATCAACTTAATGAACTCATCTACCAAATCAGTAGATCATCGACTGTGAAGTCTTAGAGATCAAGTGTACAGAATCTCGAGGAAGAGGTATCGATATTTGCTTCATTTAAAATGAATGGGAGTATTGCCCGAAAATGGTGTGGTGCAGTAAAAAAAATAACACTTTAATTTGACTAAATTTAATTTGAGCCTTTGTGATCATATATCTATGTATTGCACGTCAAATAAGAAATATTGATTGACAAGTATCGAGTGTGTCAAAATAAATATATATAATTTCGATTAGATTATTAATAACTACAAGAACTGTAGTAATGCAAGTACGGGGTCGAACTATGAAGACCAAATTTTCAACTTAGAGTACAAAACTAAACTAACTTAGAGTGTTCACATAAGTAATCTCTAATTTATTAAAAACAATCATTAAAATCTAACGTAAATAAATAAATCAAGAGGGAGAAGAACAATCTAAACCATCAGCATCACAAATCTCCTTAATTTGACATAATTTTATATATGGTCCTCAATCTAATCAAAACATGCAGATCATATTGAATTAGTGTAGCTATAGACCCGGTAATATACGCAGGTACTCGCACTTCCTAATGTTGGCAGCCAAGGTACGATCGTTGACAAATTCCCTGACCAAACACACAACCTGATCGCTAGTGCTCCAGATTTAACTCGTTGGTCGCATTACCTCAATTCGTGAAGACACTACACCTAGACAACCGGATCGATAGTGTTCCCGATTTAGCCTAGACTCTAAAATATTTAACCGGTCCCAAAAATATCTAATCAATTGGTAAGGTCAATTGCCACTAGTGTGGTCTTATTGCACAAGCATGGGTGCTTACGACTGACTGGCATATGAATTGAAGTTTAAACTAATGTTTAACTTCAATTGTTCAAATAATACAGAAGAAAATAAAATACTATGAAAAACAGATTAAATAAATAATAAAATAGATCTCACATTTGTTTTATGCCAAACAGAGTGATTTGATCCACTTTCGGTTCAAATTGATGAGTTTAGCCGGCCATCGATGTCATAAACTCCATTAAAATCTAAAAATAAAGTGTAGAAAAAGAGGAGAGAAATAATAGAAAACACTGAGAAAAGAAGAAAACAATGGATCCCCGACTCTCTGTCAAAAACCCTCATTAATACTCATAAATTTGGGTCCCGATGCCTATTTTCGAGTTTGGTAGATGACACGTGCGTCGAGGACAATTTGTGGCTATTTTTTGGTATTTTTCTGGACTCTGCCACATGTCACAGTGTGATTGGCTGAAAGACTGAGGCGTGCTGACGCGGCGGTCGTGGATTGGAGGAGAGGAGATCGCGTGACGTGCTGTGAGTGTAGGCGCTGATACGTGGCGCGCTGTGATTCGCGGAGCGGTTGACGTGTGCCTTGCTGGACGAAACAGGAGAGAACACATGGCGGGTTGGGAGAACACATGAGTGCGCTCAGAATCGGTGAAAATCTGGGAGTGCGGTTGAGCACGCATCCTGAGGCAGATCGTGCGTGTAACATCCCTCAATTTTTTTTTAACTTGACTTTTGTGACACGTGTCAGGACCGTGACCCGGCTACGCGATACTGGACTGTATTTCGAACCTTGGAAGTCGACACCGAGGTAATTTTATGATTCCTTGATGAGTGTAATAGTATTATAGTTTAAAGGTGTGTCACGGGCCGTTCAGGCAATTTCAATGAGAGTGAGGTTCCGCCTAGGTAACCGGGGGAGGAAATACAGTAAAAAGATAATTAAAATAATAATTTAACAATTATATAGTTCAATTGTGTGAGATAAAGGTAAAAGTGTGCACGTGACGGGAAAATACGGGTCGATGAGGTAAGATGGGTCGGGGAAACCTTGGGTTAAATTTTGAGACGTGTGGGTTGGTAAAAATGGGTAGACACGACTAGAACACACACCACTATTCCACCATATCTATTCAAATTTTAAATACTCACCCAACCCCATCACTCACATCTCACACCCCACCCACTCCCATCACTCACATCACACTCTTACACCCCCCATTCATCTCACGTCACACACCCTCAAATAAAAACCCCTCACTCACGTCACCCCCATTCTCACTCATCTCTTTCACGTAACCTCTCCTCACTCTCTCATTCACGGTCCCTTCTCACAACCCTCACGGCCTCCCTCTCCCTCATCTCACCACCGCCTCTGCTATCGCCAGTGACCGGACCAGGGACGCCGGAGGCTGCCGTCAACCGGAGGTATGCATTCTCTTTCTCTCCCTCTCGGTTGTCTTCTCTCTCGAGTTCCCTTACCCTTCTCTCTCGGTCCACTCATTCTCACGGCTTGGCTGCGTCCACGCCGTCCACCGGAGATGCAGTGGTGGCGAGGAAGCTCGCCGGAGGTCCCACATCCTCCCCTCTCTCTCGAGTTCACTCGATCTCTCTCTCTCCTCTCGGTTTTCTCTCTCTCTCTCTCACGACACCACCTCTCCCACTGGAGATGGTGGTGACCGGGGTTCATCCCTCACCGGAGATCTCTCTCTCCATCCCTCTATTTTTTTCTTTCTCTCTCTCTCTCTCTCCCTCGGCTCAATGTTTTTGTTTTTCTTCATTTTTTTGTGTGTGTGCATGTGGGCTGCTGGGGTGGGTGCCGTGACGAGGACCGGTTGTGGGCGACCTCCGGTGACTCACCGGAGTCCAGACCATCCCGGAACACACCCCCTCATGGCCCATGCAAAGTCCCTACTAGTGTACACACAATACGTTGGTTTTATAGAGTGTTTGCCCTCTCGCCGGAAAACGCCCTCACCGGCGGCGCCACCGCCGGACCACCATGACTGGGACGCTGTCGGGGACCCCACCAAACTCATACATGGGTCCCACTGCCCTAAAAGTGGCCACAACAGTTTCATTTCAAGTTTAAAATGTCATTATTTCATGTGTTTTGTATATTGAGGCCTCGCCGGAAACCGCCACTGCCGGCGGTCCTACCGGTCGAACCATGACCAGTGAAGGTGGTCGAGATCTCACCTAACATTGGTTGACGTCTCGCAGCCTTTGATTAAGTCCGAAACAATTTTATTAAGGCGTTTTGACGTGATTTTACGTGTTGCCGTCGTCAAGTCGTAATTTGTGTGTGTTGACGAAATTTCCGAACTAGTGGAGGGTTTTTCGGCATTCTCATGCCACGATACCCTTCCCTCGATGTCGGACAACACCAACGAGTTTCCATGCTCGTTGGTACATGTCGGTTCAGTTTTCATGTGAAGTTATGGTTAAGTGTTGGTTGGTATTCAAACATCGCGTAGCGATGAATGGCTATGACGTCGTGGTCATGTCGCTAGTCCTCAAGACCATGACATGACCCACATACGGCTGAGCCGAGCCTATGATTCGCGATGAGGCTTATACATATTGTGTTTTCAAAACCCGAGAGAGAGAGTATTCGTTTTTCGATTAAATTGTCGTGTCGTTCGAAGCATTTAAAACATTGGGGAAAATAATAAGTTTAAACCTACGTTTAGTGAATGACTTGACCTACTAATACGAGTTTCCGACCTTGTCAGGTAGTGGAAAACTCAGGGATACGCGTTAGGATTCGCGGGAGCGTTGTACGCGGTAGGATTCGCGGGAGCGTTGTACGCGGGTTACGATAGTTCAGGTAAGTACATTTGTCTTAAAAAACATTTGTACGTTAGTAAGCCAGTTTGGAAAATATCATGTGATTCATTTTCATTTCTTTGTGTTTGCTATTATCAAATTATTGGCCTTCCATTCCATATTCCTTATATGTGTGTTCTTGGCATAAGTGTGTGTCTCGAAGGTACATGCGACCTGCACTAGAAGGGATAAAACGCGGGCACTCGAGCGCACGAGTGTTTGACCACCCCTAGTGATTGTGTGATACCATGTGCTGGATTGTTGTGGATTGTTGTGGATTGTTGTGGTATTGTTGTGGAATATATACCACTTATGGCCTCTCTTGACTCGTAGAACACGCATGTTTCGATTGCTATCATTTCCATGCATCATCATGCATTCTTGTTTATTTAAATTCCTATCTTTCAAGCACTGCATATTTAGGCGCCTTGTTTGTTATTTTATGAATTACTGTTATATTCTTCTGGCTTTACTTTCGATTTCTCTCAGTTGCTCACCGTCTAGTTTGTGACGGTGGGTGCAGATAGGACGGAGAGCAGTAAAGGCAAGGGACCTTGCCTAGGAGACTTTTTGTGAGCAGCTGGACGTGAGGTACCGAGATGTAGGCTCATGTTTATTTCTTTTTGTTTGATGTTTAAATATATGTTTGTTTTGGAACTGGGGAATATGTTTTAAGATGGATTCCATCAATCCATTTTGTTGACTTGGATATGACTATATCGGGGTTTTCCACATTTATATAGAATCCTAATTTCCCTTGATTGAGTTATTTCCCAATATTTGATTAGAATTTGATTTTTGCTTCCGCTGTGTTATAATTGCAATAACTCTCATAAATCTTGAAATTTTGATAAATTTGAGGCTGACTAGGCTCGTCAGGTTCGCTGAGAAACGGAATTCGGGACTCGCACGGTCTAGGCGGGCGTACCCAAATGCATTGGGAATTTGGGGCCGTCACAGTTGGTATCAGAGCCCAAGGTTATATAGACCTGACTCTTGACTTAAATTCATAAAACACAAGCCATTTCAACCAGCGGAAGTTAGGAATTGTCGAACTTAGAAGTGGAAACCCTATGATCCTGTAGAAACTTAACTGGGGAAGTAATGGGTTGAGTCGAATTATTTTAATACATATTATGATTGTTATGTGTATTATTATAGTATACGGTAGCTATAGACTGATCCGAGAAGTTCGTTCTCTTGATTCAGACGACGATGGCGGATCAGACCGGTCAGGGCGACGATAGCGGCACATCTGGCACACGATATGCTAGTGCGGACGATGTGCATGCCTTGACTCAGAGAGTTGCGACGCAGGATTCACAGCTACAGGAAATGTTACGACTGTTGAGGACACTCGTACCAGCTACCGCTACACCATCGACTCCGACTACACCATTGCCACATACTACTACCCGAGGGGCAGAGACCCCGATTGCTGCGGCATCTACGGCTCCGATTCCGTTAGAGGAAGTACTTGAGGGAGTTGTTGTTGCACCTGACCCGCAGACCGAGGCGGAGACACATCCTTTATCGACAGAGATAGCTCGAGCGATAGAGACACCAGCTACGCCAGCAGCTACTGCAGAGGTTACTCCAGTTACGACTCCATCGAAGAGTCCGGGAGCCACTGCTGAGGCAAAGCAGTGGAGGGAATTTAAGAGACATGATCCTATGAAGTTCTATGGCGGCACCGATGTCGAGCGACGAGTTGTTTCTGAAGAATCATGAGAAGATTCATTCGATCATTGCCACAGAGGACCACATGCGAGCAACTATCTCTTCGTCGATGTTACATGGAGAGGCAGATGATTGGTGGACGACGATCATTACTACTAGAGGTGTTCCGAGAGACTGGATCGACTTCAAGGCCCAGTTTAATCAGAAATACTTTCCACCGACTGTGCTTCGAGCAAAGAGGAATGAGTTCATGATGTTGAGGCAGGGCGCTACTGAGTCAGTGATGGAGTACATGGGTAGATTCTCATCATTGTTACCTTATGCTGGAGGATCGGCCGACACCGAGACTGATCGAGTCTACTATTTCACTGAGGGTTTGTTACCTGCGATCGGTGGTTCCGTAGTCACTACGCAGTCGGAGACCTTACAGATTGCATACGAGCGGAGTTTAGCTCGAGAAGGTTACCTACTTACTTATCCAGAGGAGACCAGACCGGTCAGACCAGAGTCCCGATTGGAGGATCACCATCAGTTCAAGAAGAGGAAGAAGAATAGGTGGAATTTCCGTGACCGTAGGACTCAGAGCGTAGAGTCCGTTGTACAGTCGACTACTCGTCCGATACATACTACTCCGCCAGTACCAAGTTTTTCCAGTCATCCACCACAGCCTAGTCGATCGGGACGACGATCGAGAGACGACTATGGAGAGTAGGGGTATCGACCGAGAGAGGCAGAGTAGAGGAAGACACGAGAGGTGTCCGGTCAAACTCGGACACAAAGTTTCATACAGGGACGAGGCGAGAGCCGCGGACTCGGGGATCGCGGGATACCCGCACTTGTTTTAGGTGCGGAAAGGTCGGTCACATACGAGAGGAGTGCCCTCAACCACCAAAGTACCGCCACAAAGATCATCGCATCGAGAGAACGCGTTCAGCATTGAGCACGACCAGGGCATCCCGAAACCTTGTCGAGGGTATGATTTCTATTTGCGGTACTTTCATGCATACCATGTTCGATTCCGGTTCCACTTGTTTCATTTATTCTTTGGTCGCATGGTAGATAAGCAAGGTTTGAAACCTGTTAGGCTTAGTAAACCCCTCATCCTTAGCACCGCTGCTGGAGATAAGATTTACCCAAATTTGTTGTGCCTTGATATTCCGGTAGAGATAGGGGGTTATGAATTACCAGTGGATATGAGAGTGCTCGAGTTTTTAGAGTTTGACGCCTTATTGGGCATGGATTGGTTGAGATCGTTTCATGCTCACATTAGTATTTATGAGAAGAGAATTACGAATTAGTAGATGGTTCGGAGCTCAGCATTCAGGGTACAACATCGCTACTTCCTATCACCAGAGGCAGGGAAGCCACGAGTGGCGAGATTGAAATAGTTGCGAGTGTCATGAGCATTGGGGCGAAGCAGGAGATTTGTTTTTCGGAGGTACCAGTTGTGTGCGACTTCCCAGATGTGTTTCCGGAGGATTTTCCAGGATTACCACCGCCGAGGGAGATCGACTTTGTCATTGACCTTGTACCAGGGACTAAGCCGATCTCGATACCACCGTACCATATGGCACCCCGAGAGCTTGAGGAGTTGAGGAGTCACTAGATGACTTGTTAGATTTGGGCTTCATCGGTCCGAGTATGTCGCCGTGGGGAGCACCAAGATTATTTGTGAAGAAGAAGGATGGTAGTTTGAGGCTATGCATAGATTATCGCCAACTCGAACCGAGTTACTGATGAAGAACAAATATCCGTTGCCGCGCATTGATGATTTGTTTGATCGGTTGACAGAGCGCGAGTGGTTCTCAAAAATAGATCGAGATCGGCTATCACCAGCTCGGGATTAGGGTGAAGATCGAGAAAAGACGGCGTTCAAGACGAGATACGGTCACTTTCGGTTACTGATCATGCCATTCGGCTTGACTAATGCGCCAAACAATGTTCATGGATCTCATGCATCGCGTGATGAGGGAATATCTTGATCGGTTCGTGATTGTGTTCATAGACGACATCCTCATCTATTCCAGGACTCGTGAGAGCACGAGGGACATCTACGAGTGTGTTGCAGACTTTGAGAGATCATCGTTCGTTTGCCAAGTTCAAGCAAGTGTGAGTTTTGGTTATCGAAGTCCGATTCCTTGGGCATGTTGTTGGAGCTACCGGTGTTCTTGTTGATCCGAGAGAAGGTTAGAGCGATGATTGAATGGCCTACGCCGATTCTTCGTCACGCAAGTTCGCGATTTTCGGGATTAGCGGGATACTATCGCCGATTCGTACAGGATTTCTCCAAAATAGCTTCACCAATGACGAAACTGACTCAGAAGAATGCGAAGTTTGATTGGAATGAAGAGTGTGAATATTCATTTAACACTTTGAAGGAGAAATTGACTACCGCACCTGTCCTAGCACTGCCTGAGACTGGGAAAGACTTAGTTGCGTACACTGACGCGTCGAGGGTTGGTTTGGGTTGTGTGCTGATGCAAGAGGGCAGAGTTATCGCTTGTGCATCTCGACAGCTGAAGGTTCACGAGAGGAACTACCCGACACACGACTTAGAGTTAGTTGCAATAGTGTTTGCATTGAAGATATGGAGGCACCATCTGTATGGCGTACGTTTTGAGTTGTTCACAGACCACAAGAGTTTGAAGTATTTATTCACTCAAAAAGAACTGAACTTGAGACAGAGACGATGGCTGGAGTTCCTGAAGGATTACGACTTCTCGCTAGAGTATCATCCGGGAAAAGCTAACGTGGTTGCTGATGCCTTGAGCCGTAGAGGATCAGATGCTGAGGTGGTCGTATGTCAGATGACCCACGAGTATGGTCTGCGTGAGGCAGCCGAGTTGATGAGTTTAGCGGACGTACCGGTGACTACCAGGACACAGATTTGTGGTCAGATGAGGTTGCAGACTGTTTCACTGCAGACTGTTCTCGAGGGACAGCAGGACGATGAGTCGTACCAGCAATTCAATGAGATGGCTGACAGTTCAGAACATCTAGATTGGAGTCGGTCGACAGACTCTTGCTTGAGGTATCGTGGGCGACTGTGGATTCCATTGGCGGCTGACTTACGCACCGAGATACTTCAGGAGTGAAACGATCCGTCCATTTAATTATAGGATGCTCAGACTAAAAAGCTAATTAAGCCCCGGACACCGATCGTGCCTAACTAGACTTTGATAGCCCCTACTTTAAATAGAGGATGTTCGGCCTGAAACTCTAATTAAGCCCCGGTACACCAGATCAGACCTAACTAGAGCCAGCAGCCTATTTCCTTATCACTTGATAACAACCTGTATATCGCATATATCAAATAAAACTTTTCATTTCAAAAACAGTGAAAATTTAAAGCTTTTATCGTAATCTTAAACAATATCTCAAAACTATATTACACAAAACTTTGTTGATCTGTAAAAGCAACCCAACCCCATTTATATATACAACATAGTCAAACAATATATATATGTACTTCAGTTTCATTACATTAAGAGAAGTCTTCGAAACTCCTAAAGCTTCCTTTTCCTTTCTCTTCATGAGTAAGTCGAGAACCCGAAATTGAATTGTTGGGTGAGCTCCTACATGCTCGATAAATGACCTCGAATAATTCATCAATTATCAACTAAATAACAAAATCAATGCATAACAATATGAATTCAACATATATTTAAAGAGGGTATTTAAACAATATAAACAATACATAAGTAAATGCAATTTCATAAGTCATTTGCAATCGTATTGTGACTTAGGTTTTCATTTGATTAAAAACACAGTCGCACTCCCACATCATTCATGCATTATCACCGACAGTGATAATTCATAAATGGTGTGCCGCCAACTCAAATGGAAAGCATTTGTCGAATAATTCCCAAGTCATGGGCAGTGATGATGGGTGGCCTCCCAACACAGTTCCAAACCCTGTGCCGATCCGTCCCGCCAAACCTCTTCCCGATTCTCATTTTCTTTTGTAAAACAAATAACAAAACAGTTTAAGTCACAACACATTGCCCCCATTTCCCAGCCTCTAATACTATATGCTCTAATAATATTTAATTATGTTGCATAAATGATGGAAAACACGAGTCCCACTTACCTTGATTACGCTTCCTTAACACCTCCTCTTGATTTCCTTGCTCTCGAGGTTCACTTCCGTCTCCTTGTGCTCGAAAACCTATTCCACATTAACTAATGTCAACCTATAATCTACAGTAAGATTTATAATTCAAATCTAAATCCATACTCTACAAAATTTCCCTCAACTAACTTCCATATTCCTAACTTTACTATTTATCACGTCCAACTCATGCTAACGCAATATTTCACATTCTCTATTCTTTTATTCTCGCTTCTCACCTTCCATCCATTGTGTTTTCCTAATTCCCTTCTCTCGGTTCACCCAACGCGCTAGCCATTGCTCCAATAGCGTTGGCCATCGATTTCTGAATCGAGCTAAATCAACTCTATTGCTATTCCTCAATTTCCAAAGTTCCTTGACAAACAACCACCAAATAATCAATAACTTCATCAATCTATTCAACATCAGTTAAAACCCAAATCACATTCCAATCTACAACTTTATCAACTTTCTAACAGTTCCTACATCTTCCTAATTGTTTCCCTGCAATGCAGTTCTGCAACAATTCCTAATTGTTTCCTCGCATCGTTCTGCAACAATTCCTAATTGTTTCTCGCAACAATTCCCAATTGTTTCCTACAACAGCTTTCTGCAACAATTCGTAAGAATCCCAAATCCAATCACATAAATTAAAGCTCTATCAAAGCGCAATTATAATCGGTTATAACTATATATATGTATGAATCTATAAATTTGAGTTTCAACTCAACAGTTCATCCAAATAGAGCTTCAACTCAACAATTCATCGAATTCCCAAATTCACATTCATACCATACAACTGTTAATTCAGAATCAACCCTATCAAATACTCATACATCACAATTTACATCAATTTCCAAAGAACCAACAAACAGTTAATCAAAAACTTGAACAATCTCTCCAAAATCCGAAAATCCGAAAATCATAACTTAAATCATCAATTTATCAACACAATATAATTTCTACCAAAATACTGATCCTAATGACCCTCATAGTCTCATACAACAATTTAAAATCGAACTCACAACTCTAATCCATCCTATCATCCATTTTCCCCAATTTTCCCAAAACCTACAAATCTCCAAACAACTATAAAAACTCACCTAATCCGAAGAGAACAATTCCCCAACGGTTAATCTCTTCGTCGCCCTCACTTTCGCAGCTCGTCTCTCTTTCGCACGTTGCTTTTTCTCCTCCGCTTTCACTCCCGCAGCTCGCCTCTTCTTCCTCCTCGCGTTCTCTCCCCCACCGCTCTTCTCTCTTCTCTCTCTCACGATTTCAATGGGCAGAAGCGGTGAGCTTTTGGTTTTATTACTAAAACCTTGCCTCGAGATGTGTATTTGCTCATCTCGAGGTCACTTAAACTTATCCTTACTTATATATATATATAAGTATGTATGAACCGCCCCTTATATATAATAATTTATCTACATATACTTATCCATATACATATATATAATTCCTATGTATATATATAGATGAGTATACAAACTTCTATATAACTCTAACCCTTTCTCGCCAACGAGTTCACTCGGGCGCTTCCGCGCTCTCGCCACTCTACCGGCATTTAAGCCTTCAGAAATTTCCCGAATTATCCCACTTTCTACTTATATGTACTACATAGTTATATAATACATACCATACAAACACAATTGCATTCACCAATACACACCCATACATGCTATTTAAGATACGCCGACCCTACTTCCAACTGAATCTCTTTGTGATTACTATATAGTTTGTCACTAATTACTTGATTAAAGTTGCAGGTCGTTACAAGGAGGCTCACCGTTCTCGATTTTCTGTGCATCCGGGTCGGACCAAGATGTACGCTGATATGCGACGTCTCTTTTGGTGGCCAGGGATGAAATCCGATGTGTCGGAATTCATTAGAGCGTGTGAGATATGCCGGCGTTTGAAGGTGAGCATCGACGGCTGGAGGATTGCTGCGGCCCTACCTATTCCTCAATGGAAGTGGGAGCACATTGCTATGGATTTCGTCGGTGGCTTGCCTCGATCTCCTCGTGGCCATGATAGCATCCGGGTAATTGTGGATCGATCGACGAAATCGCTCATTTCATACCAGTATCCACTACACACCGAGTTGACAAACTGAGCATTCTTTACGAGCGTGAGATTGTCAGGCTACACGGAGTTCCGTTGTCGATCGTGTCAGATCGAGGGGCGCAATTTACTTCGTTATTATGGAAGAGCATGCAGGCTCAGTTCGACACCAGACTAGAGTTGAGTACGGCGTTCCATCCACAGACAGACGGACAGTCCGAGAGGTTAATACAGGTGTTGGAAGACATGCTCAGGATGTGTGTTTTGGAATACGGCGGGTCATAGGAAGAGTACCTTCATTTGTGCGAGTTTGCTTACAACAACAGTTATCAGGCGAGTATCGGTATGGCACCGTTTGAGGCGCTCTATGGCAGGCCTTGTAGATCACCTTCTTGCTGGGCTGAGCCAGAGGATGTTGTGACAGTTGGTCCCGAGACTGTTGTTGATCACACTGAGAAGGTACGGCAGATTCGTCAGAGGCTTAAGAGTGCCCAAGAGCGGCAAAAGAAATACTATGATCAGTATCACGATGAGCTTCATTACGATGTGGGAGACTATGTATACCTGAAAGTCTCGCCTCTGAAGGGTCACAAACGATTCGGAATCAAAGGGAAGCTTGCTCCTAAATTTATCGGTCCCTTCAAAGTTGTGAAGAGGGTCGGTAAGGTTGCTTACCAGTTAGAGTTACCGCCAGCGCTCGTCGGTATTCATCCAGTATTTCACATTTCAATGCTTCGACTAGACAAGTCAGGCGGAAGACGGCGACCTATAGTGGACCTGAGTCAGATCGAGTTGCAGGACGATGCCACGTACGAGGAGCAGTCAATTCAAATTGTCGACCGTAAAGTCAAGACACTGAGGAACAAGGAAATCCCTTCCGTTCTCGTGAAATGGCAATTCCACGGGGACGAGGAGTTAACTTGGGAGCTTGAGTCGTACATGCGAGAGCACTTTCCCTATCTATTTGATTTCGGTGAGTTTTAATTTAGCTTACTTATTAGTAAATTTCGAGGACGAAATTCTAATAAGTGGGGGAGACTGTAACATCCCTCAATTTTTTTTTAACTTGACTTTTGTGACACGTGTCAGGACCGTGACCCGGCTACGCGATACTGGACTGTATTTCGAACCTTGGAAGTCGACACCGAGGTAATTTTATGATTCCTTGATGAGTGTAATAGTATTATAGTTTAAAGGTGTGTCACGGGCCGTTCTGGCAATTTCAATGAGAGTGAGGTTCCGCCTAGGTAACCGGGGGAGGAAATACAAGAAAAGATAATTAAAATAATAATTTAACAATTATATAGTTCAATTGTGTGAGATAAAGGTAAAAGTGTGCACGTGACGGGAAAATACGGTCGATGAGGTAAGATGGGTCGGGGAAACCTTGGGTTAAATTTTGAGACGTGTGAGTTGGTAAAAATGGGTGGACACGACTAGAACACACACCACTATTCCACCATATCTATTCAAAATTTAAATACTCACCCAACCCCATCACTCACATCTCACACCCCACCCACTCCCATCACTCACATCACACTCTTACACCCCCATTCATCTCACGTCACACACCCTCAAATAAAAACCCCTCACTCACGTCACCCCCATTCTCACTCATCTCTCTCACGTAACCTCTCCTCACTCTCTCATTCACGGTCCCTTCCCACAACCCTCACGGCCTCCCTCTCCCTCATCTCACCACCGTCTCTGCTCTCGCCGGTGAACGGACTAGGGACGCCGGAGGCTGCCGTCAACCGGAGGTATGCATTCTCTCCCTCTCCCTCTCGGTTGTCTTCTCTCTCGAGTTCCCTCACCCTTCTCTCTCGGTCCACTCATTCTCACGGCTTGGCTGCGTCCACGCCGTCCACCAGAGATGCAGTGGTGGCGAGGAAGCTCGCTGGAGGTCCCACATCCTCCCCTCTCTCTCGAGTTCACTCGATCTCTCTCTCTCCTCTCGGTTTTCTCTCTCTCTCTCTCTCGTCTCGGGTTGCTCTCTCTCTCTCTCTCACGACACCACCTCTCCCACTGGAGATGGTGGTGACCGGGGTTCACTCCCTCACCGGAGATCTCTCTCTCCATCCCTCTATTTCTTTCTTTCTTTCTTTCTCTCTCTCTCTCCCTCGGCTCACTGTTTTTGTTTTTCTTCATTTTTTTGTGTGTGTGCATGTGGGCTGCTGGGGTGGGTGCCGTGACGAGGACCGGTTGTGGGCGACCTCCGGTGACTCACCGGAGTCCAGACCATCCCGGAGCACACCCCCTCATGGCCCATGCAAAGTCCCTACTAGTGTACACACAATAAGTTGGTTTTATAGAGTGTTTACCCTCTCGCCGGAAAACGCCCTCACCGGAGGCACCACCGCCGGACCACCATGACTGGGACGCTGTCGGGGACCCCACCAAACTCATACATGGGTCCCACAGCCCTAAAAGTGGCCACAACAGTTTCATTTCAAGTTTAAAATGTCATTATTTCATGTGTTTTGTATATTGAGGCCTCGCCGGAAACCGCCACTGCCGGCGGTCCTACCGGTCGAACCATGACCAGTGAAGGTGGTCGAGATCTCAACTAACATTGGTTGACGTCTCGCAGCCCTTGATTAAGTCCGAAACAATTTTATTAAGGCGTTTTGACGTGATTTTACGTGTTGCCGTCAAGTCGTAATTTGTGTGTGTCGACGAAATTTCTGAACTAGTGGAGGGTTTTTCGGTATTCTCATGCCACGATAACCCTTCCCTCGATGTCGGACAACACCAACGAGTTTCCATGCTCGTTGGTACATGTCGGTTCAGTTTTCATGTGAAGTTATGGTTAAGTGTTGGTTGGTATTCAAACATCGCGTGGCGATGAATGGCTATGACGTCGTGGTCATGTCGCCAGTCCTCAAGACCATGACATGACCCACATACGGCTGAGCCGAGCCTATGATTCGCGATGAGGCTTATACATATTGTGTTTTCAAAACCCGAGAGAGAGAGTATTCGTTTTTCGATTAAATTGTCGTGTCGTTCGAAGCATTTAAAACATTGGGGAAAATAATAAGTTTAAACCTACGTTTAGTGAATGACTTGACCTATTAATACGAGTTTCCGACCTTGTCAGGTAGTGGAAAACTCAGGGATACGCGTTAGGATTCGCGGGAGCGTTGTACGCGGGTTACGATAGTTCAGGTAAGTACATTTGCCTTAAAAAGCATTTGTACGTTGGTAAGCCAGTTTGGAAAATATCATGTGATTCATTTTCATTTCTTTGTGTTTGCTATTATCAAATTATTGGCCTTCCATTCCATATTCCTTGTATGTGTGTTCTTGGCATAAGTGTGTGTCTCGAAGGTACATGCGGCCTGCACTAGAAGGGATAAAACGCGGGCACTCGAGCGCACGAGTGTTTGACCACCCCTAGTGATTGTGTGATACCATGTACTGGATTGTTGTGGATTGTTGTGGTATTGTTGTGGAATATAGACCATTTATGGCCTCTCTTGACTCGTAGAACACGCATGTTTCGATTGCTATCATTTTCAGTCTGTCTATCATTCATTCTTGTTTATTTAAATTCCTATCTTTCAGTACCCGCATGATATTTAGACTGCCTTGTTTGTTATTTTATGAATTACTGTTATATTCTTCTGGCTTTACTTTCGATTTCTCTCAGTTGCTCACCGTCTAGTTTGTGATGGTGGGTGCAGATAGGACGGAGAGCAGTAAAGGCAAGGGACCTTGCCTAGGAGACTTTTTGTGAGCAGCTGGACGTGAGGTACCGAGATGTAGGCTCATGTTTATTTCTTTTTGTTTGATGTTTAAATATATGTTTGTTTTGGAAGTGGGGAATATGTGTAACAACCCCAAATTTTTAATCTGACTTGTATCGCACTTGTCAAAATTGTGACCCGGCTACGTGAATACTGGACAGTATTTCGAACTTCGGGAGTCGACACCGAAGTGATTTTATGATTCTTTGATTGTGTGTATTAGTATTTTAGTATTTTACGAGTCTCGCGCCGTTCTGGCGATTTTAAATTGAGTGAGGCTACGCCTATGTAAACGGGGGAGTAAAACCTACAAATAAATGAATTATCTAATAAATGTAATTAATTAGTGTTGAGATGTGGCGAGAAAAACGGGCGCGGCGAGACAATTTACGGAGAAATATATGACCTAAGTTGAGGAAGCTACAATTTTATTAATAAAGTATAACTTAGACATGAAGAAATTTATTGGAAGTGGGACCGCCTCGAGAAGCGTGTCGAACGCGGGACACGGTGCACCGAGTAGGCGAGAATTTGTGTAACTTTATTGGTAATTTAATAAAATTGATGGGGTTAATTTAATAGGTTAATATGGATAGGATTGTTAAAGTGACACAAGTGAGTGAGGAGAACCATGAGATTTGCATTGAGATGTGTGGGTGTGTTGAGATGTGATAAAGGGACCCATAAGGGCAACTGTTTTGAGGTGGGTTAGAAGTAAGTTGGAGGGCAAAAGAGACATTTCACACTTGTCTTATATATATAAACAAACAAAAACCTAATCCACTATTCATTCATCCCCTCCACACACACACCGCACCTCATGTTCTCTCCAACCACCACCGCCCTCTCCTCGTCAAAGCCCGGCCACACCTCTCGCCGGGACCTCACCGGAGCCGACGTCGGAGGCTCGCCACCTCTCCCTCGGCCTCTCGCTCACACATTTTCTCTCTCTCTCCCTTTCTCACTCACTCACGGCCTCACTTCACCTTCCTCATCTCACCGCCACCCTCCACCTCTCCTCGACGTCGACGAACCAAGATCTGGTCCCCGGGACCCCGACAGTGGGACGAGCCCACCGGAGATCCGTTACTCTCTCTCGGTTTGTAGTTCTCTCTTGGTTTTGTTCTCTCTCACTTTCTTTGGCACTCACGGTCTCACTCTCTCCCACTCTCGGTCCATCCTTCCCCTGTCTTGGCCGAGCACACCATGGGTTGTCGGAGGTCCAGAGGTGGCCGAGATCCACTCTCTCTCGGGAGATCTTTCTCTCTCTCTCTCTTCCACTCTTTCTCTCTTTTCTCACTTGTTTTTCTTTGTTGTTATGAAACTGTTTTTGTGACTGTTCACTTCTTGTCATGTTTTTGTGTCTTTCGCCGGGAGGCGTGACGCCTGGTCGGGGTGGTCGGGGATGGTCCCTAGTGGTGCCCCAAGATCCCCACATCCCCGGAGCACCCACGTTTGCGTCACATAGGGTGTATGTTTCTTGTTTTATCAAATTTTCAAATGCTTGTTGTTTTGTACTTCTCACTCATAGGAAATAGCCGCATATAGCAAAGCACTATTGGCGGGACCACCGCTCGTGGGGGATTGTCGGGGACCTCTCCATGACCTCGATGATGCCTCGCTGTTCTTGTTGTGATCGATTTGGTCATGTTGGAACTGTTTTAGTGTCTTGAACCTAGGTGATGTTGTTGTCATGTTGTGTGGACTGTTTTGAGTCATCGCCGAAATCCATTGCCGTAGCGACGCCACCATTTGTGCCACCATGATCGGAGATGTCGAGTACCAAGCTAAGTCTATGCTTGTGTCTCACAACTCTCGGAGTGGCCTAAAACAGCGGCATTATTAATATATTATGTCATTTATGTAATGTTATGCGCATTATAACATTCTACTTTGAAACCACTCGTTATGGCGGTACTATCATCGACGCGATGACATGGGGAACTGCCGGAGACCTTACCATGCCCGCCATGGAGTCTCATAACCCCGGAGCGTCCATATCAATGATGATGAGTCGTAATGGCGGAGATACGCATGAGTTGTTTATATTGCGTTGAGTAGTTGTCAACGTGACGTAGGGTGTGCACATGGCCTTTCCATGCTGTGTTGACACTCTACGAATGTTGGACCACACCCCGAGTTCCCCTACTCGCCGGTGTATGGTCATGTTAAGTTTCGTATTGAATCGTAATGTGTCGGGCGACATCGAAGTTGTGTTTTCGTGTCGATGAATGGTTATGACGTCGTGGTCACGCCGCCGGTCCTCGAAACTATAGCGTGACCTATTTACGACGAGCCGAGCCTAAGATGTGTGATTAGGCTTATATATGTGTTGTGAATTCAAAATCCAAGCGAGTTGTGTTTCAATGGGTTTATGGTCGTTGTATCGATTGGTTATTAAGTTGTCAAGTCATTACAAAACACGGAAAGTACTAAGAAGTTAACTTAGAGTTAGTTAATGACTCAACCCGTTGATTAGAGTTTCCAAACTTGTCAGGTAGCGGGAAACTCGGGGATACTTACTAGGAACGCGGGAGTGTTGTTACACGGGTTGCGATTAGTTCAGGTAAGTACACTTGTCTCAAAAACTTGTGTACGTTAGTAAGCCAGTTAAGAAAATATCATGTGATTCATCTTCATTCCATTGTGTTTGCTATTACCTATTTGTTGGCATTCCATTCCATATTCCTTGTATGTGTGTTCTTGGCATAAGTGTGTGTCTCGAAGGTACATGCGGCCTGCACTAGAAGGGATAAAACGCGGGCACTCGTGCGCACGGTGTTTGACCACCCCTAGTGATTGTGTGATACCATGTACTGGATTGTTGTGGATTGTTGTGGATATTGTTGTGGTATTGTTGTGGATTTTAGACCACTTATGGCCTCTCTTGACTCGTAGAACACGCATGTTTCGATTGTTATTATTTCCAGTCTGCCTATCATGCACCTTGTTTAACTTCCTGTCTTTCAATTCCTGCATGATATTTAGACTGCCTTGATTAATAATTCATGAATTACTGTTATTCTTCTGGCATTACTTTCGATTTCTCTCAGTTGCTCACCGTCTAGTTTGTGACGGTGGGTGCAGATATAGCGGAGTGCAGTAGAGGCAAAAAGCCTTGCTTAGGCGACTTTGTGAGGATTAGCTGCTGGACTTGAGGAACCCTAGAGTAGGTTATATGTTTTTGCTCATTTGTATATCGCTTTATATATGTATGCTTTTGGTTTATAGAACTTGGTATTATTATTGAGACTAGTATCATGTATGTTGATTTATCGAATTGTACATGAATACCGGGGTTTTCCACAATTATAGAATTCCTAATTTCCCTTTGATTGAGTTATTTCCCCTTGTTATATATTGTTTAGTCTTCCGCTGTATAATATTGCAATAACTCTTTCATAAAGTACTAAATTGATTAAATTGAAGGCTGACTAGGCTCGTCAGGTTACCAAGTGATGACTTGGGGCCTGCACGGGTCTAGGCCGGGCGTACCCAATTGCATGGGGAAATTGGGGCCGTCACAATATGTTTTAAGATGGATTCCATCAATCCATTTTCTTGACTTGGATATGACTATATCGTGGTTTTCCACATTTATATAGAATCTTAATTTCCCTTGATTGAGTTATTTCCCAATATTTGATTAGAATTTGATTTTTGCTTCCGCTGTGTTATAATTGCAATAACTCTCATAAATCTTGAAATTTTGATAAATTTGAGGCTGACTAGGCTCGTCAGGTTCGCTGAGAAACGGACTTGGGACCTGCACGAGTCTAGGCCGGGCGTACCCAAATGCATTGGGAATTTGGGGCCGTCACAGTGCGGCCTAGGTGAAATGATGAGCTGTGAGAGTGACGTGGCACGACGCAGTTGGTGAGATGAGCGACGTGGCGAGCGCGGATTGGCTACGATGTTCTATGTGACGCAGTCTGGATGAATCGGGACACGCCACGTGGCACTATGAAATTTCAATTATCCAACTTTCGCGTATACTTCAAAACTAACCTTCGGTGTCCGATTTCTTCAAGTAAATACTCCATTATAAGTATTTTTTCACCCCGGATCCAACCGTGCACCTCAAAAGTCCAGAAAATGACAAATAGAGATAATTAGGCCCATAATTCGGAGAATCAACACTAAAATATATAAATAAACTATATATAATAGGCATAAATAACAACTTATCATTGATCAATGGCACGTAGAGGTCAACAGAGTCCACAGATCTGTTCTGCTCTGCCCTCTCTCCTCCTTTTCTTCCTGACCAAAAAAACTTAGATCTAAGGTTTGCTTGGGGGCCTTCCGGTGCCACTCCCACGACCTTGAGTTGGCCCGTAGACTAGTGCAATGGATAGACATAGGCGGGTCTAGGCGGGTTTTTTTTTTCAAAGCTCCAGGCTCACCCAAGCCCAAATTTGTATCTGCGGGACCAAGCCCGTGCAGGCCAGGCTTGGATGGACTTGTCAATAATTTGTAAAATGAATATACATAATAAATATATAATAGAAAAATAAGAAAAGTTGGTCTAGTGGGTAAAACATGTAGTGACACAAGTTCAAATCTTATTAGCCTTAATTTTTGAGTATTTTTGACAAATATCTATAAAAAAATCTACCGCATATCCAATGCGAGTCGGGCCCGAGCTAGGCTTGGACCAAAAGTACAAACCCAAACCCGCCCACTAAATTGTCGGGCTTTAACGGGCTCGAGTCGAGCTTTGTAGTATATTTTAAACCCAAGCTAGGCTAATTTTAAGCGGGCCTGACGGCCTCTCGACCAGATGAACTGGTTTATTGGCCAGTAGCCCCTCCCCCACCCCTACTTCTCTTTTGTGTCTTTTGTTTTTTTGTGACGGCCCCAAATTCCACAACCCATAATCGGGCGCCACCCCGGCCTGGACCCGCGTGAACCCCCGAGCCAATCCCGACGAGTCGCGCGGGGCCAGTGAGCCTATCTTTACCATTCAATCATTTGTTAGTGAAGTCAATTAATTAGCGAGTTATCAAAGTAATAAGCGGAAGCAATTAATCTCAACTAATAAATCAACTTCGAAATCTCTAAGTTAGGACAAAAACTTAGGGTGTGGAAACCCCGTATACCATACATATACCATGTAAAGCAAGGAGAGAACCATATAAGTCATAATGTCCGAAAAGATCTCTCAACCCATAACCCCATGTACAAAAAAATAATATAAGTAGCTAATACACCAAAAAATGTCACCTATATCAGCAGAGGAGGGTCGCTCAAAGTATATCACCTAATTGCACGGCCTTTCCTTTTTAGATCTATGATCCGCACTCGATCAAATACAAGAATGACGAGTCCAGGTAAGTAACGCCAAGCAGGAACAACAATAAGTACAGTATTTCAAATTAAATAAATAAACAATCAATTCATGCAGATAAAAAGAAAAGGACAGGGAGCGCATGAATATAAAAAAACTGTGAATAAATACATAAGCAATCGAAATTGAGTGTCCCGAAATACAAAGGAAAGATACAAGTGGTCCCGACCAATTAAAGTCGTTAAGCCGAGGACAAAATCTCCTCAAAGGCTAGGAGTCGAGGACAGAATCTCCTTTAAGACCCCTACGCGAGTGCAGAGTCCCCAACAATCTGGTGGAGAACTCCCACCCCGTACACGTCATTACAACTAATCAAGTATCCCCAACCATAAACTCGGTATAATACACCGCGAGCTCGAAATTCTGCAAGGATCACGCTTGACACACTTGCCTTAGGACAACTCAAAAGGAATGGAATGACAAGATAGTATTGAAACAATATCAATAAATAATTAAAAGCTCAAGAAATACTTGTGGTGTTCTCTTTGGTTTACTTACCTCGATCAAGCTAATTCGCGCTAACACGGACTCCGAAATGCCCCTTACGGTCCCCGTGTGTACAATAATCCTGATAATGCAATTTATATTAATTTCCTTAATTTCCTATGATTTTTCCAAATTTCTAGCTATTTTTGCCAAATTTCACGTTTTCCAAGGTAAAAACCTCGACATAATGTCTCGCAAAAATCCCGAATATTTCACTTTTCGTAGAAATTCTCAAATTTCTCTTTATTTGATGAAAATATAATTTTCTGGAATTTTCTAAATTTTTTTCCTAAATTTTTCTTATTTTTCTAGAATTTATTTCAATTAAAATCAATTTTAAATATATTTAATCAAAATAAATATTTTTATTAATATAATATATAGGTGGGTCGCGGGTCGGGTCAGGACCGACTTGACTGGGTCTGACCGGTCAAACCCGGTTTGATAGGTCCACCTGGGTCAAACCCGGTCTGACCCAAACCGGGTCGGGTCACCTTGACCCGGCCTGATTTTCCCTTCTTCTTAACCCGTTCTTTGTGTTTTCTTTGGAAATTTCAAAGAAACAAAGAAATGCGTCATTTATTTTTTTTTTTTTTTTTCTAACAACATTGACAACAATACAACAACAATCAACAACCACATCACCCAACCATCATCATCACCACCATTTTCAACATTTGAATCTACCATCCCTCAACAACAACCTCGACAACAATGACCATGGTCGCAATTACAAATTTATGACGTGAAAAAGGTGAAAAGATATGGTAAAAATCATATTGACAATTCCATTGATAGTCAAAATAAAAAGTGGTGCACCACTAGAAAGGGTAAATTAGTATTGACAAGGAGCGCTCATAATTATGACATTTTTTTGTCACGTATAAAAGACTATGCTACCTAAATATTGTCATATATACAATACCCAAATATTTTTGTGATATTTTACCATGCTTTTATTGACTAATGATCCAAAAAGTTTGAGATATTCGTATTTTATTATGAAAATGGTATTTCTTTAATACCATATTGTTTTTCAATGTAGAAATGGATCATCAAGTTATTTGTTAAGATTATGGCGATATATGTCTTGTTGATTGTGCTACAACGCACACTATCCTCAAAAGAAGAGAATATTTCTCCAATTTGAACTTAGTTGAGGCTAATGTTCAAACAATATCTGGCATCTCCAATTTGATTAATGGCTCTGAAAGAGCAAATATTATGTTGCCTAGGGGAACAATAATTCATGTTGACAATGCCTTATACTCTGAAAAATCAAGAAAAAAATTTACTCAGCTTTAAAGATATTCGACAAAATGGATATCACATTGAAACCATGAACTAAAATAATAGAGAATTTCTCTATGTCACATTGGTTTCAAATGGGAAAAAATAAGTGTTAGAAAAATTCTCAGCTTTATCCTCTTGATTATATTTTACTCATATAAGGCATGTCAAAACGAATGCCGTCTTAAATAAGAAAATTAATGATCCAAAGACATTCATTTTATGGCATGACCGGCTTGGTCATCCAGGATCATCAATGATGCGAAGAATAATTAATAATTCGCATGAACATCCTTTAAGGAGTCACAAATTATTTCAAATTTGGTGATTATAATTGTGCTAGTTGTTCTCAAGGTAAATTGATAGTTAAATCATCCCCAAGTAAAATTGTTGTGGAATCCCCAGTTTTCTTAGAACGCATTCAGGGAGACATATGTGGACCTATTCATCCTCACTGTGGACTATTTAGATATTTCATGGTTTTGATAGATGCATCAACTAGGTGGTCACATGTTTGTTTGCTTTCGACCCGCAATGTTGCATTTGCTAGACTTTTAGCGCAAAGCATTAAGTTAAGAGTACAATTCCCTGACAACCTAATCAAGACCATCTGTCTTGATAATGCCGGAGAATTTCAATCTCAAGCATTTAAAAATTATTGCATATCTATAGGAATTACCATTGAACATTCTGTTCCAAATGTACATTTTGGGTTTGGCAGAATCTCTAATCAAACGCATTCAATTAATTTCCAGACCTTTAATCATGAGAACTAAGTTATCAACTTCAGTTTGGGGACATGCAGTCCTTCATGCAGCATCTATCATTCGTTATAGGCCTACTGCATATCATGAACATTCCCCCATGCAACTCATTTTAGGTCAACAACCAAATATTTCACACTTAAGACTTTTTGGTTGTGCAGTGTATGTTCCTATACCACCTCCCAATAGAACTAGATGGGTCCACAACGAAAACTTGGGATTTATGTTGGATTTAACTCATCGTCCATTATAAGATACCTTGAGCCCTTAACAGGGAATTTATTTACTGCACATTTTGCTGATTGTCACTTTGATGAAGTAATTTTTCCACCATTAGGGGGAGATAAGAAGTCAATTCAAAAGGAATGACGCGAAATTGCTTGGAATGCATCAACTTTATCACATTATGATCCACGAACAAATCAGTGTGAACTTGAAGTTCGAAAGATCATTCATTTGCAACAAATTGTAAATCAATTACCAGATACATTTAATGATGCAAAACAAGTGACAAAATCACATATTCCAGCTGTAAATGCTCATGCAAGAATTGATGTCTCTGTGCAACAAAATGCACAAGAACCAACGAAACGCTTAAAGCGTGGAAGACCGGTTGGTTCAAATGATACAATTCCTCGAAAAAGGAAAACGGGAGTAAAAATAAATACAAATCAAAATACTCCTGAGAAAGCACAAGAATCCTTTGATAAGGGTTTGTCAGAACAAGTTGATTCTGATGTGGAACAACTTCCTCTAGAAAAAGATGAAAAAGATGAAAGTAATGAGATCTCAATAAATTACTTAAAACTCTGGTAAGATTTGGGATCGAAATAAAATTGTTCCTGATGATATATTTGCTTTCAATGTGTCATTTGAAATATGTGAAAATGATGATGATCCAGAACTACGATCAGTGGACGAATGTAAAAAAAAAACCGATTGGCAAAAATGGCAAGATGCTATCCAAGCAGATCTAAACTCATTAAGGAAACGAGAGGTTTTTGGATCAATTGTCCAAACGCCAGATGGCGTAAAGCCTGTTGGATATAAATAGGTATTTGTACGAAAGAGAAACGAAAAAAATTAAGTTACAAGGTACAAAGCAAGACTTGTAGCTCAAGGTTTCTCACAAAGACCTGGCATCGATTATGAGGAAACATATTCTCCTGTTATAGATGCAATCAAATTTCGGTTCTTGATAAGCCTTGCAGTCTCTGAAGGGCTTGATATGCATTTAATGGATGTTGTTACAACATATCTGTACGGATCTCTAGACAGTTAGATATATATGAAAATCTCTGATGGATTTGTAATATCCGATGAAATAAAATCAAAACCTCATAACATGCATTCTATAAAATTACAAAGGTCTTTGTACGGGTTGAAACAATCCGGACGAATGTGGTACAAACGTTTTAGTGATTATTTACTGAAAGAAGGATATGTAAATAATCCACTTTGCCCATGTGTCTTCATTAAAAGATCATCAACATGATTTGTGATTATTGTTGTATATGTTGATGATTTAAATATAGTGGGAAACCACGACGACATCGTTAGAACATCCGAATACTTGAAAAAGAAATTCGAGATGAAAGAACTTGGAAAAACAAGACTTTGGCTTGATTTGCAAATTGAACATTTTTCAAGTGGAGTACTTGTCCATCAATCAAATTATATTGAAAAATTATTAAAAAGATTTTATATGGACAAGGCACATCCATTGAGCTCTCCAATGGTTGTCAGATCACTTGAAGTGGATAAGGATCCATTTCGACCTCAAGAAAGTGATGAAGAGCTAATTGGTCCGGAAGTACCATATTTAAGTGCAATTGGTGCACTTATGTATCTTGCAAATTGTACAAGACTCGATATTGCTTTTGCTGTCAACCTACTTGCAAGATATAGCTCTTCACCAACTCGAAGACATTGAAATGGTGTTAAACACATTTTTCGATATGTTCGAGGAACAAGTGACATGGGTTTATTTTACTCGAGAGGGGTAAAATTGAATCTCTAAGGTTATGCTGATGCTGGATTTTTATCAGATCCCCATAAGGTCCGTTCTTAAACGGGATATGTATTCACCTGTGGTAATACTGTTGTATCATGGAAGTCAGTAAAACAAGCTATGATTGCCACTTCTTCCAATCATTCTGAAGTACTTGCAATTCATGAAGCAAGTCGTGAATGTGTTTGGTTGAGAAACATGATTGAACATATTCAAGAATCATGTGGATTGCCTTCAATAAAAGATTCTCCAACCATATTATATGAAGATAATGCAGCATGTATTACACAATTAAGTGAAGGATTCATAAAAGGGGACATAACAAAACATATTTCACCAAAATTCTTTTATGCACATGAGCTTCATAAGAATGGTGAAATTGATGTCAAGCAAATCCGATCGAGCGATAATCTTGCTGATTTATTCACAAAAGCCTTACCAACTACGACATTTAAAAGGTTTACATATGGTATTGGCTTGCGTAAACTTAAAGTCATTGCAAGTAAAGAAACTGAACAAGTTTTACCCATGTTCACATGAGGGGGAGTTATTGATTAGTGTATTGCACTCTTTTTTCCTTAGCTATGGTTTTATCCCATTGGGTTTTTTAGCAAGGTTTTTTTAATGAGGCAATCCTAACAATATTATACTCATCTTAAGATTAATAAGAAATTTATACTCTTTTTCTTTTGCTAGATTTTTTCCCACAGGGTTTTTTCTAGTAGAAGTTTTAACGAGGCACATTCTCTCAACAATTGTCATCCAAGGGGGAGTGTTATGGTTTTACCCATGTTCACATGAGGGGGAGTTATTGATTAGTGTATTGCACTCTTTTTCCCTTAGCTATAGTTTTATCCTATTGGGTTTTTCTAGCAAGGTTTTTTTAATGAGGCAATCCTAACAATATTATACTCATCTTAAGATTAATAAGAAATGTGTACTCTTTTTCTTTTGCTAGATTTTTCCTCACATGGTTTTTTCTAGTAGAAGTTTTAACGAGGCACATTCTCTCAACAATTGTCATCTAAGGGGGAGTGTTATGATGTGGATGAACAATTGATCAAGACTTTGTATGACTAATCATTGTCAAACATGGCTCTTACATTGAGTGGTAGTATCAAGCATGACCCTTACTTGTATCCATATCAAATGTACTCATTATTCCATGTATTGTCAATGTTGCTTGTGAAGAGTTGTATGACATGTGATGTATGTGTTACTTGTAAACATTGTCTAAGTACATTTATCATCATCACCAAATGGCCTATATAAAGGGTGTCAACCTCATTGTAAAAATACACCAAAGTTGTATACAACTTCTCATTTCTCCTCTTCTACTTTGTAGTTGTAGTTCTTTGTAGCTCTTTGTAGTAGTAGAAGTTCTTAGTTCTTCTACTTTCCTTCTCTAATTTTAGCAAGTTTCATTTTAATTCACAACATGATGGATGCGTTTTTTGATTTTTCTGGTGATTTTTGGGGTGTTCCCTTTTTTCTTTTTTACTTATTTGTGAGCAAAATGTGATGATTGTTCTTGTTGTTTTAGGTTATCCCTTGTAGGGCTATTTTTTCCTTTTGTTAGGACAATCTTTCTAGTTAGATACTGATGTTGTTCCCCATCCACTGCGCCCGAGTAGCCTTCGATGGTAGTTTGATATGAGGCTTTGTTTGCCTCTTGCTTTCCTTAAGGAGACCGATCTATATTTGTTGTATTGATGTTGCAATGATTCTCACATTTAATCAATGAATCTCATTGTGTCTTGATAAAGAAATAAAAATAAATAAATAAATAAAAATTGATCAATGGCAACTAAGTAAAAATTGATAAAAGAAAGTATCAAAGATCTCCATGTCAATATAGTATTACATTTTTTTTTATCAAGAAATATTTCATTTCATTTCATTTTGATTCAACTCTTTAATTCATCTTCTTCTAGTAATACATGAATTACATTAGAAGAAGCTACGCTCCATATAGTTTCATACTCATGACATCGTGAAGGAGCTACACTCAATATAGTATTACATTGGCAAAGGTTGTATTTGACAAGCATAAATTAACTTATAATTCAGGTTGACTAGATTAAAATTACACAATAGAAAGAGCAAATATTATTTGACGAAGCTTAAAACTTATTAGATGTTTTTGGTTTTTAATAAACAAACAGATTTGTGCTACATCCATTACCTAATTTTAAAATTTAATTCTCGTACTTTTAATTTTTGAGACATTGAATTCCATATCCAATTATTTATTAAAAAACCATAAGTTTAAATTTCTTCATAATTTCAAATAGCTTTTATAAAGTGACTAATAAAGAAATAAAAAAGAATAGGTGATAAGGTGTGATGTTGCTATACCTGGAAGAGACTGAATCCAACCAAATAGCCGGCATTTCTACTTTTTTTTCTCAACATTTCTCATTACTTGCATTGACTTAAGTTCCCAACCATAGTAGCTTTATTAGTACAATGTATAAAATATACGTGCTACACAGATTCAACCTTCCTTATTTAATCTCAATCAACATCTCACTTTAGTATTCTAATACTGTTTAAGCACTTATAAGTGGGTCTTATTACCTCAAACAATGATTTTCCCTACTTTTTTCTTTTTCTTATTATTTGGGTCCCATTTGTTTACACAACCATATCTTACTTGATTATTACTAATTAACTGGTGAACAAAGTGATCTACAAATCCATGAAAGAGAGTTTGTTTATTATTCTTTTTTTTTTTTGACTTCGTTTATTATTCTTTTTAATGAATAGAGAGAGAAGCCAATTTTTTTTTGTCAAGGAGAGAGGACTTCATTATATTAAAGGTTGCCATGTAGTTGGTGGATTATTAAATTTTTAGAAACCAAATGATGCTGTTAGAGAAGTGTTTAAAATTCTTTCCAAGATTTAAAAATCAATATCTAGTACTGAATCTGATATTAATTTATTTTAGTGTACCTGTTCAAAAAGAATATGAGTTGAGATGCATTTGTTAATATTGATTTATGCTTGACGGGGTTACAATATGAGTAGGTCATTTGTTTACTGCATTTTCTCACTCAATTTCTGATACTTCTTCTTTAAACAAATCCAAATTAAACTCTCCTAAAAAAAAAAAAAAAAAAAAAAAAAAAAAAAAAAAATCTAAACTCAAAATATATACCACTAAAGTTTAAAAGAGGAATAGCTGTTGATTTCATTTACCTCACCTCTACATGATCAAATTATGGTTTGGGGCTACTGAGACCATGTTTACTTAAAAAAAAAAAATTGTTGCTTTTAAGCTCTTAACACATAAACTTTCCACATAACAATGATTAGAAGCCATAAAAAGAAGATTAAAAGCACTCCCATATCATATGTGCTATGCAGACAGGGCTTTGTGCCCTTATGTTGTGATGCAACTTTAGTGTTATGCACTGCTAGCTTTGATGGGATTTTTCAAATCAATGTATTAGATGGAAAAGATGTCACGCACTGAACGTATCCCCAACTTTTCTTGGATTTTCTTTCTACCCTTTTAGCTTTAGTCAGTGGTGGTATGAGAAGGGGAGGTGGTTTGATTGGCACTTTAATGGTACTTTTTAGTTCACATGTGAAATAGTATGATAGTGAAAACTACACAACAAGAACATGATGTAGCAAATCACAGAGTACAAAGAGAGAAGGAAAAGAACAACACTTTGAATCTGAACTATGATCAACATTATCATTACCAAACTTTAGCTTTCTCAGTCCCATTAGTAAAGATTATATAGACTTTGAGAATGGAAGAGTGTTCTTTACAGCTTTTCTATCATTAAAACCACGAGATCTCCCCATGTACTTCTCTTTCTCTTCTACAAATCTCTTGTTCTCTCTCTTCTTGAGTTCTAGCTATCACTGGCCTTGTTGGGTGGGGGTATGATCTTCTTAGCTCTTGTGCCATTGGTGACTGGTCAATGAGATTTGCTGTTTCACTGTATTCAACCAAGAACTTTGAGATTCCATTTGAGTACCTTTTGATCTATTTTCACACTCAACTTTATATGTTTGAATACTTAAAATTGGCAATACATCTCCACGGCTGTAAGGCTTTAGCGATGGGATTAACTGGCCGAGACTCTAAAACTCAATGCTTTTTAATCAGAGATCTCAGGTTCGAACTCAAATTCAAATTCTAATGTAAATACTCAAAGTTTAGATCACGTTGAAAAACTCTGTCGAAAGGTCAATCGAAGAGTATTCAAAATAAAAATGTCCCATTAGAACACAAGTGAACAGGTGCTAAGCTAAACAGGCTTCTATGAACTTAATGAGTGTGTTGAGATATACACATCAAGCCTACTAGATTCAAAGCCAGCCATATCAAGCTTTACATCTAAAATCAATAAATATCTTGGATTGTGACTTCTAACAGCTTGAGTTGAGAGAACAAATATCTACTAACCTACTAAAGAAACAAGGTCAAAAACCTTATATATAAATGCCCAAGTCCCAACCTCTAACGTCAGAATACAAATCCATAAAGGGTAACTGAAAACTATACATGAGTTCGAAGTTCTATTTATTTTCATTCATGAGTAAACAACACAAGCAGAACAGATGTAAGCATGACAATACAGACCAAGCCAATCTGGGAATTTGTGAGATTTTGGAGGGGATACTTCGATCTATCTAAAAAGGAACAAAAGCAACTTTGGACACCCAATAGCGTGCAAAGCTTCCAAGCACGTTAGAACAATTAACCAAGCTAGCAACTGAAAAATAGGTTCACTTTCTCAATATAAAAGCTCATGCATATATCTTTGTTTAGTTTGTCTTTTCTGCACTGAATATTAGATGTACTGGTAAATTTCAATGCTCCCTACACGTTCCTTCTAAGCTACTGAGAGTGACAACCGATGACCCGGGCCACAAAAAATTGAAGCAAATGTAGTAGTTTTTGAGAGTTTGGATTTGATGGAAGTATGGAACTGTCACAGCCGAAGAACAGTGGAGCTGACAATCACATTAGGGCTACTGTCATGGGGTCACTGATGAGAGGGTTTACCTTAAGAAAAATTTTCTCACTTAATACTACTCTATGGTGCCTAAGAACCACTTTAGTACAACACTCCAATAACTTTCACACTAACAAACAACAATAGGCACAAAGGAGAGCTTTACTGATCTTTGATTGATGGGTTACAACTCTACCACCTTATTTTTCCTCAAAAATAAGGGGTTGGCTTTATAGAAAACAGCCTGAAGTGGTTACATAATCGAATGTACACATGTCATAGTTTATAAGCATCAAAGACTAAGTAAACCACACCACACTCTCATGTAGTCAAGCAGTTGCCTAACTGCTTGCCTCCTTTGCTGCCACCTGGCTTCGTAACTGCCATGATCACCTAGTCAGAAGGCACATCTCCAATGTGCTAGGGACTTGCTTGGACGTGCCTTGGTCATTCTCTGAGCCATGACCAAGGTAGTTGCCTAACCGCCTTAGGAACTGCTATGCTTGACTTGGTACATCCAAGCCTAGGAACGCTCCTTGATCTTAAGGTTGTACTTGGTCATGCCTAGTTGAGCCTAGACACCCTTGTGCCGGAGCTTGACTACGTCCGGGTTCTACCGGCTCGGAGGTGGTTGCATGTTGGTCTTTGGGCAAGGCCTTGGCATGCAACCCAAGGCCTTTTCTAGGGTTACCCTTGCCTTCCTGCCCATACCACCCCCAGGAAAGGTCCCTCTCCTATAGTAGATGTTAAGCTGTTCTTGGCCCTCCAATAGATAACATCAAAAAATGAGACCAATCATACTTTGACCTGGTCAACGCTAGAGTCAAGGAAAGTCAATTGTGCTCCTGCCAAGGTCTTGCCTTGTCCGTGCCAAGGCATGACCTTGCTCGTGCCAAGGTATGTGCCAAGCTTTCGTTAAGGTATGCCCAAGTCGCTTTCGTGCTCTCCCCAAGTCACCGTAGTGCTCGCACCAGGGATAGCGCCTTACCCGCACATGCTCACTTAGGTATGCGCGCCGTGCCCATTAAGGTCTGTGTCGTGCCATACCATGCCCCGCTAAGGTACGCGCTAAGGTATGAGACTTGTCACACCGTGCCCGCTAAGGTACGTGCTAAGGTATGCGCCTTGCCACATCGTGCCCGCTAAGATATGCGCCGTGCCACCCCGTGCCTGCTAAGGTACGCGTCGTACCACTCCGTGTCCGCTAAAGTATGCGCCTTGCTATACCGTGCCTGTTAAGGTACGCACCGTGCGAAACCTTGACCACTTAGGTAAACACCGTGCTCACTTAGGTATGCGCCATGCATTGAACCCCAATCCATCACCTGAGTCCCCCGAAGCCTCTCAAGTGCTAAATGACCGAGTCCATTGAACCCCAACATCAAAACTAGCACTCTTGAGGCACTCTAAGGAGTACGACAACCTCTCCAAAACTGATTTTCAAGTCATCATCTTGGGGTCATAAGAAAGTCCTAATTTCCTAGCTTTTCTTGTACTTAACTTATATATTCTTATGTGATTGATTTAAGAAATTACTTGTTGTGTTATTGAACATATTTGTCTTGGGTTTTACACTTAAACTTGATCTATTAAACCCTAGGACTGATTTGGACAAGAGTTTGCACTTAAACTTGATTTTTATCAAACTTCTTGTTCATTGGGTTTGAAACCGGATTTGCTTTTATCAACTTATTTTGAAACGATTTCATATTTGAGTTTTGCATAAAATCAGTTATCTATTTGCATTTCTCAATTGTTTTCATACTTGCATGCATAAGAGTGGTTAAGCTTTAGGAGACTTGCTTGTATTTGAACTTGGTGCCACTTTACCTTGTAAACTGAATTTCAATTGTATTTATTCAAATATTGATTGTAAGACTTAGTGAGATCTAAGTCGAAAGGGAAGACCTAGTTGAGGCTAGACATATATCCTAGTTGCGACTAGGCGGAAAAAACCTTAGGTGGGCCTAGGTGGGGAAAATCCTAATTGCGGCTAGGTGGTTGTATAAGACCTTATTGCGATAATGCATCGTGTAAAAGACCTAATTGAGACTAGGAATTCACTAGGCTAGTTGACTTAGGGTGTAACACTTATTAATAATATAAGTGGGGTTTGAAAATCCTAACCGGGAAGGTTAGGTAGTGGATGTAGATCGATTGGATCGAACCACTATAAATCACATGTCTTATTTCCATCTCTTCTACCCCCTTCTTGATTGCATAGCATAGATATTTACTGTTGGTGTATGCATTATTATTGTTATTTACGCATAAAGTTTTAAAAAGGCGATGATCACTCGGTAACCCAATTTACCCCCCTCTTGGGTGACTTTCACCCATCGACTTTGATTTTGCTACCTCTTGTGGGGTAGCTGGCTGTTGTCCCATCGCTACCTCGAAAGGACTCATCTCCGTAGTAGAACTTCTATGGAGATTGTAGTAAAATTGGACAGAATTAAAGAGGTCCACCTAGTTGAACTAGCTTCCATTCACATAGTGTTTGAGGTAGTCCTCCAAGAAAGCATTGATCCTCTTCGTCTGCCCATCCATTTGAGGATGGTTGGCTGTCGAGAAATTCAACTCCGATCTCAGCATGTTGAAGAGGGCAGTCCAAAACTGCCCTGTGAACCTCGTATCCCGATCACTTATGATATCCTCCAGAATCCTCCAATATTTTGCCACATGTTTCAGAAATAACTTGCAGCCATGTCTGCATCACAATTCTTCGGAGCAACAATGAATGTAGCATACTTCGATAATCGATCCACCACTACCATCATGCTAGTCATCCTATGCGTCGTGGGAAGACCAGTGATGAAATCCATGAAAATGCTTCTGAATGGTCTGTTTGGTACTGGTAGAGGCTCTAACAAGCCTACTGCCTTCGTCCTCTCTGTCTTGTCTTGTTGGCACATAAGACAAGTTCGCACATACAGATCTATGTCCTCCTCCATTTTTGGCCAAAAGAACGAACGGATAGGAGGGCAAAGGTATGCTCCATGCTTGGATGTCCTGCCCACCTTGCATCATGAGTTTCCCTCAAGAGTTTTCGCCTCAATCCGCCTGTACTAGGAACATAGGGATGTTCTCCTTTAGCATAAAAAACTCCATCTTCGCACCAGAATTTTCGAGTAACACCTTTAGCTACTAGCTTCACCAGTTTCACGCAAATTGGATCCTTGCCCGTCTCCTCCTTGATTCGAGGTATGAATTATCGAGACCACCTCAGCTACCACCTTCCGACTAAGAGCATCAAGGACTAAATTAAGCCTCACAGGCTTGTGTTCGAACTGGATATCATACTCCGCCAAGACGTCCAGCTACCTTGCTTGCTTTTGAGAGAGTTTCTCCTGGGTCATGAAGAAGGTGATTGCCGCATTATCTGTGCACACAATGAAACTCGTCCCAAGCAAGTTGTGCCTCCAAATTCTGTGGGTGTGCACCACAACAAGCATCTCCTTCTCGTGGGCCGGATATCGATGTTCAACATCCTTCAACTTCCTGTTCTCGAAGGCAATAAGGTGTCCCTCTTGGACAAGCACTGCCCTAAAGCCCTATCAGATGCGTCGGTATGGATTTGGAAAGGAAGTTCGAAGTTTGGTAATATCAGCATTGGTTTAGAGGCAATGACCTGCCCCAATTTCTCCATCGCCTGGTCGCACTTCTCTGTCCATAACCATGCACGATCTTTCTTCAAAAGATTTGTTAGCGGTGCCGCATTCCTCGAGTAGCCTTACACAAACCACCGATAGTAATTCGCCAAGCCTATGAATGATCGAAGTTCAGGGACCTTTGTGGGGTTTGGGCATATCACAATTGCACGAATCTTCTCCGGATTCATTAATAGCTTTCCCTGACTTACAATATGGTCAAGAAAAGTGATGGTTTGCCTTGCAAACTCACACTTCTTCTTCTTTACAAATAATTGATTAGCTCGTAAAGTAGTCAAAACTTTCCTCAAATGATCAACATGTTCTTGAAGGTTCTAACTATATACAACAATGTCATCCAAATAAGTGACTACAAATCGATTAATAAACTCCTTTAATACATCATTCATCAAATGACAAAACGTAGCAGAGGTGTTTGTAAAATCGAAGGGTATAACAAGATATTCAAACGAATCATATCTCGTCACCATGGTCGTTTTAGGTTCATCTCCAGTATCAATGCAAACCTGGTAGTACCATGATCGCAAGTCCAACTTGATAAAGTATGAGGGCACCGGACAAACGATCGAACAGATCCACCACCAAGAGAATTGGGTACTTGTTCTTCACTTTGAGCTTGTTCAAAGCCCTATAGTCGATGTACATTCGAAGGGACCCATCATGCTTCTTTTGGAAAAGGACTGGGGCTTCGAATGGGGCCTTGGATGGATGAATGAACCATGCATCTAGCAACTCCTTCAACTGTTTTCTCAGCTCCTCCAACTCCTTGGGAGACATTCGATAAGGGCCTTGGCTGGCGGCTTTGAGCCTGGTATAAGCTCAATATCATGATCAATGGTTTTCTGTGGTGGTAGATGTTTTGGCAACTCTGGAGGCATGACATCTTCGAACTCCTCCAACACACCAGCCACCACATCGGGGACCTCCATCGCAACTCCTGGCTTTATCTCCACCAATGTTACCATGTAAGTTGGCTGCCCTTTCCTCAGACCATCTTTGAGTTGAATCGCCGATAGATGGGTCTGCTTGTCACCTTCCTTCCCTATAGCATCACCAACAGCAGGTACAAAACAAAGATAGAATAATTTGTTTATGATGAACAATCCCTTTAAGAAAGACATTAGGATAATACTCCCCAAATAGAAAAAATCGTTCCCTAGAATGATGTCGAAATCATCTAAAGGAACCGCCATTAGGTTGATCTTTCCTTCATAAGATCTAACCTAGATGTCAGCATTAGAGGCCATACCTTGGATCTGTTTAGCCTCAGAACTCATAGCCTTCATTTCACTGAAATTCTCAGCAAGTGTAAGCTCCAGCTAACCCACCATATGATTTGCTACAAATGAGTGTGTTGCCCCCGAATCCACCATCGTAAGGATTTTGTGTTGGTTCACCATCGCCTCCACATAGAGCAATCCTTCCGATTTGCTTGGCCTTGCTTGTTAAATGACATTCAACAACTGTAGTGGGTTTATCCGAGTCTCAACAGTATTTTCTGCAATCAAGGCAGAAATCTTCTCCTTTTTTGGACATTCTCGTGCCCAATGAGGCTCATTGCAAATGAAACAACCCTTTGAGGATGATAAGAGTTTTGCATCTGTTTTGGGTGTTGACTTTGAGTTCAGCTTCTTCGAAGGAAAGAACTTCTTCTCGCCCTTCTTTAAGTACTCCTTATGGAGATTTTTCTCCTTATTCTTCCATTCCGAAGGCGAAGAACTAGTCTTGAAATCGACAAAACTATCAGCAGCAGCTATCGCTCTAGGCAAGTCCTTCACACCTTGCCTCCTCAACTCAGCTTGTGCCAACGTCTGCAAGCCGGTTGTAAAATTGAAAAGTTTATCCTCTTCTGACATGTTCTTAATGTCCAGCAGTAAAGAGGAAAATTCTTTCACATACTCCCGCACAGAACCCGTATGCTTCAGCTTCCGCAAAACCTCCCTCGTCTGCCAAGTTGCTAGTAGGCAAGAATTGATCCTTCAATTCTCGTTCAGTACCTCCCACTCGATGATTTTTTGCCTCCCATCAGCAGCATCATCGTCAACTCTGGTCCTCCACCAAAACTTTGCATCTCCCTCTAAGTACATTGAAGTTAGGACGACTTTCTGATCATCCGGAGTCAGCACCGTGGCAAAGTACTGCTTCATGTCCCAAAGAAAGTTCTTTAGTTCTTTGGCACTTCGCTTAACAGAGAACTTTTTTGGTTAAGGAACTTTGGGTTTCAGTAACTTTGCCATTTCTACAACGTCTGAGGTTCCACCCACAACCTTCTTGAGTAGGCTAACCTCCACAACAATCGTCTCTGCTGTGTCAGTGGTAAGTTCACTAACCGCACGAACATCAGCAACTAGCTCATCAAATCGAGCCTCCCAACTAGAGACCATCTCCATGTGAGATTCCTCTCTAACTGTGACTGCCCCAATTTCCGGGGTCACCCTGTGCAATAGATACTTTTTCCAGCCCATGCACCAGAAGTACCTGCCACGTCACTCATCCATCCTTTATCTAATAATTTTGAATTTTATACCATTTATAAATAATTAAAAGTGGAAGTCTTGTGATTACAAAATAAATGCGCTATATTAATCTAACTTGTTCAACCTATGGTGGAAATCCCGACTGTACATGTATATAGGCGATCAAACTATAACAATAATATAAACAGGTGCAGAAGTGAATATGGTCTCCCATCCCAAAAATAAATATAATACAAAATATCAAAAATAAATAACTACCAACGCACGTACTAGCAAGCCTCGGCGTAGGTAAGCCAGATATAATTGTCAAGAATCTCCTTACCCCTGCTGGTACTAGGATCTGCACTCAGTTATCACAAAAAATAGATAACGAGTCTAGTAAGTAAAACCCCAAGAAAAACCACCATACATCATAATTTAAGAAATGCAAATGACAATTAATAAATTGTGTAAATCAAACATGCGGAATAGAAGGAATTTGCAGACGACTGCTCAAAGCTCATCGCATGAATGTAAACACAAAGATAATCAAATAGGAGTGAACCAGCTATCCAAGATGTGTACTGAGGACCAGGAGCCCTGTCGTGGCCTACACCATCGACCCTATAATTGTGTCCTAGACCACACACCTACTAAACGACCACGCAACTCAGGATACATAGAGGGAAACTAAACCGTCCTAGTAAGAATGATTCATGGATTATAAATAAATTTACAGCTCAAATGAAATACAATAAGTAAATGCAATAGTGGTGTTCAATTGGGTTTTACGTACCTCAAAACTGCGTTTAAAACCTCGAAAATACCCCCGGTCAGATCCTCGGCTAGTCCCCAACTCCAATTACTGTCTCGTGACTCCTGGGATCTAATTCTGAGGTTTATCGATCAATTAATTTGGTTTATAATCGGTTAGGTTTGATTTCATATTTTAATTAAAACCCAGAGTGACATTAGCACGCTAATTGATCTTAGTCACTGTTCATCATCATTTTCTCCAGCGTGATTAGCGCGTTAATGTTCATCACTTAGCGCGCTAATAGCACTCTGTCCAGAATTTTCAGATTTAAATTTTTGGGTTCCAAACACCTCATAAACCCATTTAAATCATCCACACACCTTCACAACACATCAAAAACATCAAAAACATAATCGAACATGAATTTATCAAAATTAAACCCCCAAAATCAAATAATTATAAATTCATGTCCAAAAACTCATTTTCACAAAATCACCCAACTTCACTCAAATTTGATTCAATACACAAAACCATGTAATACTAAGCTCATGAACATGAAATCTCAACAAATACAGTGTCGAATTTCTCAAAAAATTCAAATTTCCTTTAGATTCACCAAAAACCATATTTTTTCTACAAACTCAAGTTTTTGATGAATCCATACCTTAAATCTTGTTGTAGATTGCCTTGATTCACTCTCTCTCTCCCTACTCCAGCTAATGATCTCCTTCCTTTTCTCCATGAATTCCTCTCTAAATTTCACTCTTCCTTTGTTGTTTGATCGATCAATCCAATATATATATATAGTTAGTTTTTGATCTATTGTGTACACACATCTCGAGGAACATCCTGTGGTCATTGATCACCCTGTGTCACCGAAATTCTTGACACCTTATCATAACACTAGCTGACTTGAACCTCCCCGTTATGCATCTCGAGAATAATCTAGGTGTGCTGATTTATTCAGCTACAACTATAGGACTTTATTGATATCATTTGATTTAACTTATATAAATTATCTATGCCATTAAATAAATTCCATAAAATTGTAATTGAGGTCACACTAACTTCCCAACCACTCGACACCCCGTGCCCCGTGTTTGGCACGCACCCCGAGGCGGTCCCACACTTAGGGTGCCTATGTAATTTCCTTATCTTGTCCTAAAGTTATTGTTAAATTTCTTTAATTATATTCCTCAACCTTAGTCACATTTTAATTACTTAACTCAAATCTAATCCCTAACACCCAGTCTACAACTACCAAATCCCACGCGTTGGCGCATTCTATGAACTGAAACCCCGACTCTCACTCTCACCCGACAAAATAATTGTAAATACACACCTGTGATGAATAGTATATAAATGATATAAATATACATGACAGAACTGACAAACCATTAACACAAAATCAGTCACCTGGGTCAGTTTTTGGTCTAGCCTATTTGCGCATCCACGTGTCGTCTGAGCTGGCGTACTAATCTGAATAATTAAATTAACGCATTAAAATTATAACGGGCCGTTACACTAGCCACCAATGAAGCAATGAGTGCTTCCAAGCCTCCAACTCGCTCCACCAAGGAAGAGCTCTGAGCCTCCTCTACCACGAGCTGCTCCAAGTGAGACACCCTCTCACTCAGATCAACAGCTGCTCAGGTCGCCATAGTCGCCAAACGAAGCTCTGATACCAATTGTCATGGGGTCATTAATGAAAGGGTTTACCATAAGGAAATTTTTCTCACTCAATACAACTCCGTGGTGCCTAAGGACCACCTTAGTACAACACTCCAATAACTTTCACACTAACAAGCAACAATAGGCACAAAATGGAGTTTTATTGATCTTTGATTGATAAGTTACAACTCTACCACCTTATGCTTTCCTAAGCATAAGGGGTTGACTTTATAGAAAACAGCCTGAAGTGGTTACATAACCGAATGGACATATGTCCTAGTTTACAAGCATAAAGACTAATTAAACCACACCACACTTCCATGTAGTCAGCAGGTGCCTAATTGCTTGCCTCCTTTACTGCCACTTGGCTTCATAACTGCCATGACCACCTGGTCAGTAGGCACATCTCCAATGTGCTAGGGACTTGCTTGGACGTGCCTTGGTCATGCTTTGAGCCATAACCAAGGTAGTTGCCTAACCGCCTTAGGAACTGTTATGTTTGACTTGGTCCATCCAAGCCTAGGAATGCTTCTTGATCTTAGGGTCGTGCTTGGTCGTGCCTAGTTGAGCCTAAGCACCGTTAGGTGCGTGCCGGAGCCTGACTAAGTTCGGGTCCTACCGGCTCGGAGGTGGTTGCATGTTGGTTTTTGGGCAAGGCCTTGACATGCACGCTCAAGGCCTTCTCTAGGGTCACCCTTGCCTTCCTGCCCATACCACCCCCATGAGAGGTCCCTCCCCTATAGTAGATGTTAAGCCGTTCTTGGCCCTCCAATAGGGAACATCCATAAGTGAGACCAATCATACTTTGACCTAGTCAACGCCAGAGTCAAAGAAAGTCAACTGTGTTCCAGCCAAGGTCTTGCCTTGCCCGTGTCAAGGCATGACCTCGCTCGTGCCAAGGTATGTGCCAAGCTTTCTCTAAGGTACGCCTAAGTCGCTTCCGTACTCTCCCCAAATCACCGTTGTACTCGCACTAGGGAGAGCTCCTTGTCCACGCATGCTCACTTAGGTACGCGAGCCGTGCCTGCTAAGGTCTGTGTCGTTCTACACCGTGCCTCGCTAAGGTACACGCTAAGATACCGTGCCCGCTAAGGTACGTGCCTTGCCATACCGTGCCCGCTAAGGTACGCGCCTTGCCATACCGTGTCCACTAAGGTACGCGTCGTGCCACTCCGTGCCTGCTAAGGTATGCACCTTGCCAAACCTTGCCCATTTAGGTAAACACCGTGCCCACTTAGGTATGCGCCATGCACTGAACCCCAATCCGTCACATGAGTCCCCTGAAGCCTCCTGAGTCCACCGAGACTCGGTCATTTGCTGAGTTACCATGCTGCCCAGCCTAGCATGCTCGGTCCAGATATTGGAGTGGTATCAACTACCAACAACATAACTAGCTAAGTAGTGGATCCAATATTACGGTAACACTACAAACTGACGATCACTTCAAGGGCTGGTGTCAGGGTTGGTTGTAGTGAGTTGTGTGATGTTGTCATGCTCATGTGTGGATGGATTGACGAGTGACTTTGGGGACCCATGTTGTGAGTGTAGAGGCAATGAGACTATGAGAGACTACTTAATAAACCCTCACAAACTTTCCAACTATTTTGTACTACAATGTGGAGACAGATGCCCAAGTAATCGTAATGGCGGATCTTTAATGCCCATAATGTTAGCAATGTATTGGTGGATAAAACAACAAAATTGAAATCAAAATCAGGATAGTATATGCTACATGGGATATGGACATGTTTAAAAGGGCACAACAATATAGAAGAGAAGAATGTGAGCAAAAAATGGTTTCCATTACCATAGCAATAAATGCGATTTTTGAGGGATTGATAAATATACCGAAGTTGAAAGCCGAGGAGAATGAGAGAACATGAATTATTTAAGAACAATTAAAAGAACATGAAAGCACACTTTTTCAAGAAAGCTCTGATGCGTTATAGAAGAGAAGAATCGGAGAGCGCAAGGAAATGTGCTTGGCAATTGCTAGTTAACCAGTGTATACTCCTTGGGAGAACATGTTTTCTGGATAAAGAACAGCTGCAATTTGCAATCCGCCAAATAATCTTCCGTTCATCTTTGCAAGGGCATTCTCAGCCCCACCTGCATCGGCGTACTCTAAGAAAACCTATAAAAACGTGCTTAAATCAGAATCGCAGTAATTCTAAAACTGGATAAAATCTAATGTTGAAATTTTACTTCACACTGAAATTTAAACACACATCCACATGAGTGCAGAAATAAGTCTATCAAAAATAAGTTTTCTGGTACTATTTTCATTCCTCTTAACTCTGCGAATCTCATTAGAAATGGCTATGGTCCGAGTATGAACTCCATGGCACAATAGTTCCTTTACGATCTTAAAATTTTTATATTGTCACGAAGCCTGACAAATTGATAATTTCTCCCGAAGGAATCATTTGGTGTCTTTACTACTTGCCTGACATCAACTACATTAAGAGTATAAATTGTTCTATTAGGATGAATGAAGTATCATCTAAGCAATCAAAATTTTTTTAATTGTGACAAAAAAGAAATCAACTCAACTGAACAAAATTCTTTTTCCTGAGTATATGGGGTCGACTATGTAAGTACACTTTATAAGTTTTTAACTCAATAAAATGCTATACTAAGAGGCATTGGAATTCACCTCAAAAAAAAAAAGAGGCAATGGACTTCATGAATAAAATACATACCCATTGCATACAGCATCGCAATTTTTTTTCAACTTACCTTCCCAACCCCTGGAGATGGTTCACCAATTGGGCTAGGACGAGGGATGACAACATTCACCAACTTACCTACAATACACATAAGATTCCAAATGGACATGGACATCTATGAGTGCAAGAACATTCAAGAGAAAAAAAATCATAAAAAATAAGCAATAAAAATCTATTTACAAATCAAACATAAAAAATGCTAACCAAATTTTGACCCTTCTTCCCTCATATCTTCCACTATATCTTCATACTCATCATCAACTCTCAGTTCATCAGCACTAACAGCCTGTTTTAAGCATAAAATCTTGGTGGTCTGCGCTCTTGCTCCCCTATGAGACAGGAGCCTCTGCAATAAAATTAGTAGCCATTTGCAAGGCTTCAGAGAACACCATCTAATAAATATTAAGCATTAAATGCACAATCTAAATGGGAGTTTATATTAGATAGAAAACAAATCTGTTAACATTTTTCCTTTACGGCATTGCCACCTGGTGATGTGCCTGCACTGAAACAGTTTCTTGTTCTGGTTTGGGCTGACCCTGGATTTTTCGCCGAACTGTAATTACTTTATCACCCATTGTGATACCATTAAGGGCCGCACAAGCAACATCAGTAGCTGTGCGGTCTTGATAAACACAGAACGCGTAGCCTCTGCATCTCCCTGTTTCCCTGTCCTTGATTAGATCCAAGTCCCGAAGAGGCCCAAAATATTCCAACAGCTCTCTTAGCTGTGGCTCTGTGACTTGATGTGGGAGCCCACCGACAAAGATACGATCAGGACCTTCAAAACGGCCAGAAGAACCTGGTGTAATACCAACGGCAGACAGGTTCAGATTAGGGTTAGGTTGACTAGGACCAAGTCTGACAGCAATGGTAGGGCAGTAATCACTAGGCCTCCTCACCCTCAATGGCGTACCCTACATAAGCGCGAGTTTCTCCATAGTGAGAACCGTACATTATCCAACAAACAACTCACCAGCATAACTATCTACACCTCCCAAATTTTGGTTAGACAACAACATTTCTAATCTTCCACCCAACTCACCTGAAGATCAAGGATTGGAGATCCGAACTTGGTAAAACTTAAGTCACATAATTCAAGATCAATTTGAGGAAGTATAATTCAATATTGATAACTTTTGTCTAGTCACAGAATTACAGATAAGCATAGACAACTTCATTCAAGTGTGGGGAGTTCCAGGTTTTGTTAACCATACTAAAGAAGCGTATAAATTTTATTATTGAATATAAAATGATGGTTTAGAGTAAGATTATCAAGTACGTTGTGCTTGACATAGAACTCATAAGCAACTAACAGCTCTAACTTAAATTCATAAGGATGTGTATGGTTCATTGGAATGACTAGCTATGCCTGCGATAGGCTTTGTTTGTTGCTTGCCTAATCCTTTCCCTTGGCGATGAATGCGAGGAACGCTTTATTAATAATTCAATATCCCAAAAAAGATATCTTATAAGTTTGAAGGCTATTTATAGGTCAAGGAATCTTCAAATCGCGTTCGAGATCAGCTACATCATGGTGCATGCAAAAGTAATTTTTTTCAAATTTTCCATCACTCCATAAGAGTCGTTAACCTTTTTCTTTAACATGTCCAAGCATCTAAAAAGCTTAGCTTCATCTTTGCACAAAACACAAATCACTTGAACAAAAGAGAGAATGGAAAAAGGCAAACCTCAAAAATGATGCCATTCAAAGCCATTGCATTACTGGCCTCCTCAACAGACCTCATCTCCACAAAACCAAAATTCTTTTCATGATTCATATATACATATACAACGGCATCTCCTGCGAAAAGTTTAATTTAAAAAAAAAAAAACATGACCAACATACTTGGCGTAAGCGCGCCAAAAGAACATAAAAGTACAACTAAAAAGTAAGCAATCTAGTTTTCAAAGATCCACAAACCTGGACCAAAAGTGTTTCCACCAACAGAAGACATGGCACGACTGAAAAATGCAGTCACAGACTGCAAAAGCATTGTTGATATAAATAAATACATCAAACAAACAAGAATCAGAATTGGAATACATGAAACAGTCCATTTCAAATTACATGAATTAGAATTGGGATACACAAGAAACTGAGAAATACCAAAATCTATTTTACACCAGAAAGGAGGATATAAAAACTAGGTAAATCAAATTGTAATTTTGGAAAAGAGATATATACGCATAGAGAGATATTTGCAACATCAATGAAACAGAATGCAATCCCAATTCCTTTCTCACTAATACATTTGAAACTTCCGGAAGATATACACTTCACATTCCTACCAAAGTAACTAATCAACCAATCCACTGCCTCATTTTTATAAATAATCTTCATTCATGTCCTTTTAAACTTTCTTTATCTTATCTTTTTTTTCCTTCAGGTGAAATATTTGTCATTGCAACAATATTGCTATGTTTTCTAAGCGATGAGCTAAAATAGTTAAAAAAAATTAGAAAGCTCTATGAATTTGAAGTTTAGATAGAGAAATTTACCAATTTTAGAAAGCCACAAACAATTTGGAGTATAATGTTTCTTTAAAAAAGAGAAAAAACTTTAAGGGGGAAATCAGAAAAAATGGATACAAGAAAAGGAACCTGTTCATTTGCAGTAGGAGGAAGGCCACCAACATACACCCGGAGAGCATGACGTACTACCGAATCAGACAAAATCTGAAATGGAATCATATAAAAGAACATACTGTTAGCAGCCCGACCCAAGTTCCTGGGGTTCCAAAGCCCAGTGAAAGGTCCAACATTAAGGTGTACCAACGATGCAGGCGTACAGGAGCAGGGGATCAGAAACAATTCAAAGTTGGTTCAGCTTTGGGCCCACATCAAGTCTAGATTGTTCGTACACGGGGTGTGTGGATGTCACGTGTGAGGACACATAGCGGGGGGTGTGTGCTGTGTGTAGATAAGTGGAATTGTTCACCACTGTGAGGGTCATTGAGAGAGTAATTGTATTTGGGTGATCTTCGGATCTAGGGAGAACGAGAGAGTCTCTCGATCTCTAGTAGGGTGTCCTCCGCATTTCTATTTCCTTGTTCATTCCTTTTCTTCATCAATAAAGCTACTGAGGCGACCCCCTCGTTTAATCGAGTGCTCAAGAGGCTAACATTGGTATCAGAGCATCTGGTTTCCATGGCTCCCAAGGCGGATTCGAAGACCAAGGCGTTGGAGGCCGAGTTGAAGAAAACAGAGATCTCGATGGGCGAATTGAGATTGGTAGCGGAAACTCAGAAATCAACGATGGAGACGCAGTTTCAGCCCCTTTCCCATAAGTTAGAGGTATTGTTGCTTCATCAGAAGTCGCCCTGGGCTAGATTCGTGTAGATCGAGGAAACTAGCGGTATCAGGAAACCAGATCCACCAGATCCAGGGTACATCCTGGAGTCGCCGATGGAGGATACCACGGAACGAGTGGCGATTCCTTACCGATCTAGACTAGAAGGATGATAAATCAAGATGCCGACGTGTGATGGCGAGGAACTGCTGGTGTGACTGAATCAAGCGAAGAGTTACTTCGCTCTGCATGACATGCCGGAGATCTCGAAGTTACGAGAGGCGAGGATTTGCTTGGTCAGTGCGGCCCAAATTTGGTTACAAACGGAGGAGATCGTCAAGCCCTTCGAGAGTTGGCAGGAACTGCGGACGCAATTGGCACAGCGGTTCACGGAGGCAGAGCCAAATCACTTGTACCAACAATTTTTCTCCATTAAGCAAGAGACAAAGATCTCTGAGTATCGCAAGAACTATGAGCTCATGTCGTTGCATGTTCCCGGATTACGGGAGTCCTACAAGATTGCAGTGTTCATCAATGGTCTTAATGACCGAATCCGGATGGAGTTGATGGTAGATCCGCAGGCGACATTGCGTGGGGTGATGGAGAGGGCGGCGAATCTGGAGAAGAAATTTGCTAAAGGAGATGGGTTAGGCCTGCCCAACAGTTCTTTCTCCAAAGGGTCTACATCCCAAAGCTCAACTGGGAAACCTGAAGCCCGTTCACCAGGTTGGGTGTCCCAAACCATTCCCAGACCGGGCCGGCCCAATCAATTTGTTCAGACCAAGCCCAGTGCATCCAGCCCATCACCTAAGTCCAGCTCGGGTTCTTCGAATATTTTGAGCCCAAGCACTTCCACGGCTGCCATTCTAAATGTTTCTCCTCCCAAGTTCAAGAGACTTATGGAATCTGAAGCGCAGGCCTGTCGTAAACAAGGGCTTTGTTATCGGTGTGATGAAAAGTATTTTATAGGCCACCGCTGTAGCCCGAAGATGCTGAACGTAATGTTGGTTCGAGATGACCAGGAAGAGGAGTCCTCGGACTCGCCTAACGAGCGCTCGGACGACCAGCCAAAGGCCATTGCCTTGGAATTATCAGCCCACTCACTGCAAGGGGTTCCGGCTCCTCGCACCCTCAAGCTCTTGGGGACGTCTAAGGTACTCCAGTCGTGATATTGATTGATTGTGGAGCCTTGCACAACTTTATCCCTCCCGCCTTAGTGTCGGCTTTGTCTTTACCAGTATCGCCTATTGCGGATTATGGGGTATCGGTGGGAGGGGACCGATTGTCTGGTTCTGGGGTGTGCAGAGATGTGTCCATCGCATTTCAGGGTCTCAGTTTTTCTGTGGATTGCTATCCGATTGGAATGAGGATTTCGGATTTGATTTTGGCCATGTCTTGGTTGAACTCGTTAGTCATGACGATGAATGACTGGTCGAATCTGACGATGTATTTACAGTTTGGGGGGGGCCGACTGGTGGTGGTTAAGGGAGACCCAACCCTGCATTGTGCTATGATATCTTGTAAGGCTGTGCAACGCTCCTTGGATGATGTGTTGGGGTGTTTCTTGGTGGAGTGTCTACACGTGCAATCAGATGTGGTTCATGAACCAGGGGTGGAGATTGAACCGTGCATTCAGTCCATTTTGGACTTCGTCGGGTTGTTCTCCCTGCCTACATATCTTCCTAATCCCCATGCTTGCGATCATGCCATTGTCCTCAAGGAGGGGGCAGAACCAGTCCAAGTACGGCCTTACCAATATCCTCAGGTCCAGAAGTCCAAAATAGAGCGCATGGTGACCAAGATGCTAGACGCGGGCATTATCCAAGCCAGTAACAGTCCTTTTTCAAGCCCCGTCCTCCTCGTCAAAAAGAAAGATGGCAACTGGCCTTTTTGCATCGACTATAGAGCCCTGAACAAGTCGACCGTGCCGGACAGGTTCCCCATCCCAAATATTGATGAGTTGTTAGATGAACTTCACGAAGAAGTTGGACCTGCGCTTTGGGTATCACCAGATCAGGGTGCGTTCAGAGGACACGCACAAGATGGCTTTCCACACGCTCGAGGGCCGCTACAAATTCTTGGTTATGCCCTTTGGGATATCTAATGCACCGATCACATTTCAATCCCTCATGAATTCCATTTTCAAGGGTCTGTTGCGGTAGTCAGTCCTCGTCTTCTTTGACGACATCTTAGTCTTCAGTAAGGCATTAAGTGACCATCGTTCTCACCTCTCTCAAGTGCTTACACTTTTGCAAGCTAATTCTCTTTTTGTCAATCTTAAGAAATGTTGTTTTGCTAGGACTCCACTAGAGTATTTGGGCCACATTATTTATAGCGAGGGTGTGTCGACTGATCTAGATAAGGTTGCCGCAATGGGGCGTTGACCGGTGCCTTCATCACCAAGGGAGCTGAGGGGCTTCCTGGGGTTCACGGGTTATTATCGACGCTTCATCAGAGATTATGGCAAGATAGCGACACCTCTGACTCAGTTGTTGCGGAAGGACTCTTTAGAGTGGTCTGACACGGCTTCTTTTGCTTTTGCCAAACTCAAGCAGGCACTTCAGGAGGTCTTGGTTCTTGCCTTACCCAATTTCGATGAGTTGTTTGTGGTCGAGACGGATGCGTCTGGTGTGGGGTTAGGGGCTCTTTTGTCGCAACAGGAACGACCAATAGCCTTCTTCAGTCAAGCCTTCTACAGTCAAGCCTTCTATGCCCGTACTCGTGCCAAATTAGCCTATGAGCACGAGCGCAAGCTTCTCGCCATGGTTCTTGTTGTACATAAGTGGCGTCACTATCTCATGGGTCGAAAGTTTCTAGTGCGCACTGATCAGAGAAGTATGAAGTTCTTATTTGAACAGCGTGTGGTCACCCCAGAATACCAAAGGTGGTTGATCAAGTTATTAGGTTTTCATTTCGATATTCACTACAAACCGGGACCTTCAAATGTGGAGGCTGACGCTTTGTCACGATACCCTGTTGCTGCTGAGTGTACCTCATTATCCCTGGTTTCCTTTGGTGGGGATTTGGTAATAGCCCAGGAAGTTGGCGTAGACCCCCTGCTCTCCCCCATTGTCTCTCAGTTAGCTGCAAATCCTTCGGCCAAGCCACCATGGTCTTTGATTCAGGGACAACTCTGATTTAAAAATTGAATGGTACTCTCGGCCACTTCTTCGCTCAAGCAACGACTGCTGGAGGACTTCCACGCTAGTCCGGTTAGGGGTCATGGAGGGTTTTTGAAAACCTATAAGCGCATTACAACAGAACTATATTGGGTAGGAATGAAGACTAGCATCAAGTCCTTCGTAGCAGCTTGCGTTGTGTGTCAGCGAAGCAAGTATGAGACACTTGCTCCGGGGGGTCTCCTCCAACCCCTTCCCATTCCGACGGTTATTTGGGAGGATATCTCCTTGGACTTTGTGGAAGGCCTTCCCTCTTCTAAGGGATTTAACTCTATCTTAGTTGTTGTTGACCGCTTGAGCAAGGCAACCCACTTTTTGGCTCTCAAACACCCTTTCTCTGCCACCACAATAGCCGACCACTTCATCAAGGGCATTGTGAAGCTGCATGGGTTTCCACGTAGTATCGTATCCGACTGCGACAAGTTCTTGAGCCACTTTTAGCGTGAACTTTTCCGCCTGCAATGTACCCAGTTGAACATGAGCACAACCTACCACGCACAAAGCGATGGTTAGACTGAGGAAGTTAATCATTTCCTTGAGACTTATCTTCACTGTTTTATTTCGCAACGGCCCAAAGAATGGTCGGATTGGTTGCATTGGGCAATACGTCGCCATTCAAGATTGTCTAAGGGCGATACCCTCTGGCATTGATTCGCCACAATGTTTTGTCGACTGGCCCTTTGTCTGACTTAGATGCTTTATTACAAGCCAGGAATCATGTGTTAGCAGAGTTGCGCGACCAGCTCCTAACCGCCCAGACGCACATGAAGCAACAAGCTAACCCCAATCGCCGTGATGTGCAGTTCGATGTGGGGGATTCGGTTTTCCTCAAACTTCGTCCATCCGTCAGTTGTTGTTGGCGCATGGTACGTATAATAAACCCAGTCCCAAGTTTTATGGTCCTTGCAAGATTCTTTCTCGAGTTGGTGCAATGGCATATAAATTGGTTTTGCCTCCTTCCATACACCCAGTTTTTCATGTCTCGCAACTCAAAAGAGCCATTGGGACAGCTACAGCCTAGACCGATTTGCCCCCTCTTCAGCCCTGCTCCATGGTTTCGTCTGTTGAGCCAGAATTGGTTGTCTTACCGATGCCACTCGGTGGATCTTGAAGTGCTGATCAAGTGGACTACACTGCCGGAACAGGAAGCATCATGGGAGCTGGTGAAACACATTAAGAAGTCCTTTCCGGCCTTCCACCTTGAGGACAAGGTGAATGCTCAAGGGGAGAGTATTGTTAGCAGCCCGGCCCAAGTTCCTGAGGTTCCAAAGCCCACTGAAAGGTCCAACGTTAGGGTGTACCAACGACGCAGGCGTACAGGAGCAGGGGATCAGAAACAGTTCAAAGTTGGTTCAGCTTTGGGCCCACAACAAGTCTAGATTGTTCGTACACGGGTGTGTGGATGTCGCGTTTGAGGACACATAGCGGGGGGTGTGTGCGGTGTGTAGATAAGTGGAACTGTTCACCACTGTGAGGGTCATTGAGAGAGTTATTGTATTTGGGTGATCTTCGGATCTAGGGAGAACGAGAGAGTCTCTCGATCTCTAGTAGGGTGTCCTCCGCGTTTGTATTTCCTCGTTTAATCGAGTGCTCAGGAGGCTAACACATACATGATGACTTAATATCCCAACTAAATTGATTATTTTATGTCCGGCCACCTTATAACTATTTCATGGTTACCGACTTACCATGATATCATGTTTTCCAACTAACATTAGGTAAAACAGATAAAGTAATTTGAGTAAATGAAAGGCAAAGGATTTACGAATTGTTAATTGTTAATTCACGAAAAGTAGTGGAAGTACCTTCCCAGAAGTTGTTGGAAGCATGTCTTGGAATATTCCAGGCCTGGACTGATTGGTCCCAAGAAATTGGCCTGAAAGAGATGATGTAACATTATTACAATTAAAAAGATAAATAACCCAACCTGCTATATTATCATCCTGTGTATTGAATGCAATATGCAAGAACTTGTTAATTTATGCATGCCTTGTGCCTTCACAATAGTTCAATAGAAGAAACAGGTCATTTTCCAAGGTGAGATGAGAAGTTGGTGCTTCGTAAGCCTACCAATAAGGCTACAGTCTCCATTACAAGACAAGCAAGAAACCTCATACAGTGTATTGATTCCTACTTGTAAATCAAAGCTACAATTCTTGGCTCAGACCCATTGACAGAATTACTTTAGCCAAACAAATAATAGAAAAATGACAGCCATCAATACTGCAGTTTTAAGTTAAAGGGTGCTAAGAAAGGAATAAATGACCATGGCTTATGTAAAAGCAATTCAGCAAATCTTTCCGAATCTCAGCATAAATAAAGAATGACTACACAAAAAAGAAAATATTGTAGAGGAAGCCTATTTACCCGGAGTGATGGCGGTGGCAGCACCACCATCATCTAGAGTTGAAGATGTAGGATAACTGTAGAAACCACTTGTACTTTTGCTGCAAAGAAGAGTTTTGGCCAAAACAACCATTATACCAAGAAAGATAAAGACAAAATTATCACCTCTTTAAAACTATAAAATAAAAGAAGGAAGGAAATAAAGAAATAAAAGTTACTGCGTGCCTTCAATATGAGACCAAAATGGAATTGAAAGAGAATATAGATATCTAAACCAAATTAAACCATCATCTATGGACAAGGTAATTAATTGCATAGGCCAGCACAAGTTTACTTGTCAAAATGAAAATTCACTGTGATTTCAGAATTAAATAAATGCCTTATTGTCATCTGTCACAGGTAGCACAAGATGCACCCCCTACCCCTAATAGTAGATCGGGGTTTCAGTTTCACACAAAATATTCTTCTAAATGAGTATGAGAACAAAATGGAATTGAAAGAGAATATAGATATCTAAACCAAATTAAACCATCATCTATGGACAAGGTAATTAATAGCATAAGCCAGCACAAGTTTACTTGTCAAAATGAAAATTCAAAAGAAGATTCACTGTGATTTCAGAATTAAATAAATACAATATTGTCATTTGTCACAGGTAGCACGAGATGCACCCCCTAATAGTAGATGGGGGTTTCAGTTTCACACAAAATATTCTTCTAAATGAACAATACAGCTTTTACTCCATATCATTAAAAGTTAAAACCAACTGCTAGATAAATCTATTAAAATTCCAAGAGATACTTCTTCCGTCATGAGCTGAAGTCATCCTGGTTTCATGCTGGTGCTTTCTGATTAAATCACAAGTGCTTGAGACACCAAATCACACAGTCAAGCCCTCCCAGGCTAAAAGGCAAAAAAGATATGCCCATCATCTCCCCGTTTGCTTTACAGTGAAACAACATCTACACTAGTATAATAAAAATTGTTGAGCAACTTCCCCCGATGATGTCATTTTTGGCACCATACATTTTCCAATAGTGCCCTCAAATTCTTTCTAATAATTGGTTGAAACAACGGATATCAAGTAAGCAGTCATTTTAAGATACTCGACTTTTAAACAAATAATTAGTGGTTCCATATCCCAAATAAATAGTGGTTTTGATTTTCGAAAGTTGCAGTGAAGAGGGAAAGAAGGAAGAAAGAGAAAAGTGGGTTCCACGTGTTGAGCATGTGCCCAGTTCTGGTTAGAATCAAGAAGTAAAATTAACTATACTAATTGTGATACTCAGGCTTTGGACATGAAACAAATAATTTGTGTCACATGTCCCTCTCTCTCCCCCCCTCCCACTCACCCATGTTTTTCTCTCTCTCCCACCCTTTTTCTCGCCTATATCCACACAAACATTAGAAACAGTATTGTAAGGGCACCAGAAGCACTAACTTTTTGGGATGAAGTTGAGCTTTTTACAACTACACTTCATATATTTTGTTTCAACCCATTATAAAAAAGGATTCTACGCTCTTTTTAGAAAGTATAGTGGCAAAGACGGCTTCATCTTGAAAATTGCCCTAGAGTTTTTATTATATTGGTATAGATTTTGTAATGACATAATCAAATATAAATAACTAAATAATTGTGCAAGTGCCAGTCTACCCATTGCAATGAAAATCACAAAATCAAAATGTCGGCAATGAAAAGCGTAACGTTTAGAACTTGAACGGTTAGCATAACATACCTTTTAGATTCTGAAAAAGGATGAAACGTTGACATTTGATCAGACCCAACTCTTGAACGAGACTGTGATTTATGTCTTTTCCAACCATCTCTTTCCCTGTCATAATCTCTCCATATGCAACAGACAGATAATGATAATAGTATCTCACACTTGAAGGTGGCATTTATATTTACATGTAAATGTAATAGATGTGGATACTAATATCTCTAAACAAATCACCATCCAGATTTTGATAGACGCGCAATTCTATAACATCAATCATAGGTTAACATAAGGATAATGACCCGGGGCCTTTTTGAGAAGCTAGATTGCATCAACTAAGTCAATTGAGTTCTAGAAAAGGCAATTGAGTTCTAGAAAAGGCAGGCCAAAACACGAAAAGTACACTTTGCAATCCTCAGGTTTCTGCAAACGACCTCTTAACTAAGTATAGTAACTATTTACTACACTTAACACTCATTATCCGTCTAAGTGATTCGTGCAAATTTTCTATATAAAAAAAAAGTGATTCGTGCAAATAGCATATTTAAGAGAATTGACCATAAATGAACTAACCATCAATCCGGAACTAACCATAAAAAAAAAAAGTGATCCGTGCAAATAGCATATATTAATAATGCAGATAATGAAGTTGAATGAGCAAATAGAGTGTTCCGAACAAAAACTTAAGGCCACTAACCTCTCGGAATCCCAAAGTTGTCGACCAGCATCATCATCACCATCTCCGCTTCTGCCACACTCTCTTCTGTCATTCCAACGTCTTCTATGATCATTGTAACCATTATGATCATATATTCTCTCGGGCGCCCTATCCTCTCTCATCTCTCTTTCTTGTTCCCTTTCCCTTTTCTTCTCTCTATCCCTCTCCGAGAACTCCCTCCCATCATCACGCAATCCATTCTGCCAAATGTAACAACTTGTCAAAATCAAACAAATCCGAAGAACTCTTCAATAGCATTGTATTCAACTTGCATCCAGCCCTAACCAACCCTAACCAAAAAACCTGTCAATTCTTAGTTCTTCATCACAGAGACTAAACCTAGCCAAACAACACATTACAAACCCTAGATGATCTAAAACACTTCAACATAGTCATAATCTCCGATTATCGATGACCTAATTAAAAACTCTACGTCGCGAAAAAGTCAGTCTTTCAGCTCTTCTACCTCACATCCAGCCCTAACTAATTAACCCTAACCGAAAAAAAAAAGCGTCAATTTCTTAGTCCTTGATCACAGAGACTAAACCTAGCCAATGCAGTACCAAACCCTAGACGATCCAAAACACTTCCACACAGTCACAATCTGGTTCATAATCTCCCAAAAAACCACTCTCGTGACCTAATTAAGAACTCCACATCACGAAAAACAGAAACTTTTCAGCTTTTTCAACCAAATCTGGCGAGACAATCGTCGAACATTCATCGAAACAGCAAAGAGAGTGTAAGTAAGAGTAGGGAGAGCAATGGCAATGGCGGAGCTTTTCGGAGTACCTACCTGAGACTTGGAATCGATTTGGCCATCGGAGCTGCTGTGCTTGGTGGGATTCGTTGGAGGCGAAGCACTGGTGTTGAAATCGTTGTTGTTGATGTGTTTGGCTTCTTTGTCGTTGTCGTCGTTGTTGTTGGTGGCAGTGATAGTGGTAGTGGTAGCATCGTGAGCTTCGAATTTTCCCTCGTGATCCGACATGGTACGTCGCTGAGACTACTAGTTTTACCGCCGATCTTATTGGCTTTGTAAGTCTTTTTTTTTTTTTTTTTTTCAGAATTATTAGCTTTGTTAGTTGTAAAGTTCTCATTCGAACATTGCTAATAGAACTTTACAATATCAGCCATTGATTTGATTAGATTTGATTTTTTTTTACATTAAAATTTTAGAACAGATAAGGGAAAACGCCAAAGTTATTATAACAAACATAATCTAGGGAACTAAATGTCCGTAATATATCTAGAGGGTGATGGAATTTCATTACTCTTTAAAGAGTTCTCTCGCAATGCTTGTCATAGCATCGGGGCTCTGTTTGCTTCACGGTAGGTGTGAGAGAAGATTAAGGTTCAATCTTGCAGTATTAGTCCACTATTTTAACGTGCTAGGCACACAAAGAAATTGTAGTGGCACACAACAAGGTTAATTAATAGAAATGCTTTCTAATATATATATATATATATATATATATATATATATATATATATATATATATATACTAGTTTCGTTACATGCTTCGCACGAATAAGCTCGCTCGCTACGCTCGCGAGAATTTATAACCGGACCTTATTGAGTTTATACTGCGTACAAGGTTTAGAACTGTGTAAGGTTATAAGTATGCAATTTATAATGTGAATCATATATAGTGCACAAATCAAAGAAATGAGACATAACAAAACAATTAATGAATTGAAGATACATAGGAATCGAACCTAGACAAAAAAAATCAAAACATGAAAAACGGAGAAAACAAGGCGAGTGCGAACGAAAGGAGACCAATAGAGAGAGAGAGAGAGAGAGAGAGAGAGAGAGAGAGAGAATTGGGGTGATGTAATTCACATTCATTGATTTATATGAGTGCAAGAATGGGCAAAATACGTGATTTGGGGATGTATGTAAAATAACACAAAAATAAGAGCAGAAATTACTTGAGCATTTACTTATTTTGGCAATTTGAATTCAACACTATTCTTTCATTACTTTATTTTATGTTGTGGAGTCTATATGGACGAATGTTGAGGCTCTCCCTCTGTGCCATTCCGTGTGTATGTCCATTAGACCATAGCACGTGCGTAAGAGATCTCGGTGAATAGGTCGACCCGAGGATCGCGTCAGGGCACGTGTAGGTGTGTCATAGATTCTACGTCGACCTCCTAGCGGATCTAGATACTGACCTTGCTTGAGGGTCACTCGTCGGCAGTATTCTGTGAAAAAGTCTGAAGTATAGTGTTACTCTGACCCCAGGCTTTAGGCACACTTTTCTAAGTTTCACTATTATTTATTTCATGCGATTAGCACAATTGCCTGTATTTAATTTCGCATGTTTATTTAATAGTTCATTTAAACTCCAATATTTACTTTCGTAATTGCTCATTTGATTTCCTTGGGAATATTCACTCTGGAGTCGTTATCTGTCTATTATGAGGACTTGAGTGCATATCCGAGTATAAGTCATGGGAAGGAAAGCTCGTGGACTACCTGTGATCAGAGACTGATTCACCGAACTCATACGTTTGTATCATATTGTATTTTGTTTTCATTTTGGGGATTTGGGACTGTGAGACATTTTTGGGACCTTCACTTGTATATTGATATTTTGTGACTCTTTTGAGGTTATTTCACTATGATATGATGAGATGTGGGTTTTCCACACTAGATATATGATCTATTAACATGACTTTATGCTTTTCAATATGAATTGTCATGGTTTAAGGCTTCCGCTGAATAAATGTTGTTTATTGAGGTTAAAAATGATATAAAAATGGTTGTGATTGCATGTAAGACACAACTGGCATTGGTAGGCCAGGTTATGGGCCTGCATTGGCCCTTATGGCGGTCCATTGGAAAAATGGGTCATTACACAAGTAGACCCGAGCAAAGGGTTGTTGAGTAATGGGAATAACACCTCCAAGGCTCAGAGTTTAGGACACGTACACTCACACCATCCTAAAATCCACGTGAGTGCACAATCCTCGATAATCTAGCGAATAACTCTTAGCCCGTATAGAACCAAAAACGATATCGTGCATCCCGAGTCCCTGGCTCTAGTATGTTACCTCAAATGACCAGCCCTCCCAAGGTTCACGTTGACTCACTTGCTCTTGGACCACTCAATTAAAATATAATTCTAAACCAGGAATAGAGCTATAACAATTACAAATTAAAGCTCAAATAAACAATTGTAAATTTCTCCACTAGTTTACTTACCCATATTCGAAGCTATTACGCACTCACACGACTCTAATTCTTCATTTACGAATCCTCCGTGTGACTATAACTGTCCTACAATCCCCTATTGATCAATTGATTGTAAAACTCATTAATTATCCTCCAAATTATCCCATTTTTCATTTATGTATTAATTTCTCGGATATTGGATCATATTCAAACTCATTTGGATAACTGAGAGATCTTCAAAGTTTTCAAAATTTTTTAAAAAATTAGTCTGATGAACAGTGACATGTCGTGAATAGCACCGTGGGGTCAAAAGCCTAGTGGTGTCACTTAAAACGTGAAATCTCAACTTGTACTATTCTAGACACCGTGTGGTGAAATGTTTCATGACCTCACTTAAAGCTTGACATTTTCAAACTCTCTGTCTAGGACGTCGTGACTGACGTTGTGGCCTTATGACTTTACGGTGTCCCTTGCGACATTAGTTACTGTACTCGAATCAGGGGTTTTCCAACACCCCGACTCGTTTCATTGCATTTTGAGCATATCCCAAACTTCTCGGGACGTCCATATCAACCAATTCCACCATTCAAATCAATCAAAACAGTTCACTATTACCCCAATATAGAAATTAACTCAAAAATCAACGATAATTCACCAAAAATAACAGTTCAATCCTAACACCCAAAACAACCACATAGTTGTGCTCCACATCGATCCAATTAGCTATATAACCCATCAAAACTTCTAAAAAATCAACACTCCAAAATGATGTCCAAAAATATCACGACGAAAATACGTAAAACACCCATCAAACTAACGAGAACCTCGCGATGAGTAGAAATATTACTTTGGTTTTCACGATTGGTAGTTTCTCAGCGTCGTTTCGAGCTCAAAACCCTGTTGAGAATTCCTTCGTGTGAAACGAAAGAGAAAATAATAGACGAGAGTGAGAGAGACGGTGAGAATTAAACAACTTATATAATTTTTTTCTTAGCGCATAACCGAGAATGATCCAGTGGTCATCCTTTCTCCGGTTGACTCACTAACACACCTCAGCTAACACAACTAGGTGACACCATTAGGACACTTCTTCCCATGCACACACTTCAACATACGCTTTCCCAGCATTTTTTCGGACCCAGTTCACAATACGACTCGCACCGCCATATGCCCAACAACTACCAAGGTACCGAATTCGTCGAAACACGTTTAATTATTATATTTTAATATATTTTGTCAGTGTTTTAATTCAATTTGTCCCCCAGACAACTAAATGTAACAAACCAATTTGTAATTGTCGTTATTTATGACATCATTGCAGACCTGGACGCCATTGGGGACGTTTGTAGGTCCCACAACGATGTCGTAGCACGCCTGGATTAGGTATACAATCTGTTTTGTGTACTTTTTGTTGTGTAATTGCAATGTATATGTTCAATTTAGTTAAATTTTATCGCAATATGTGTGTTTATATTATCATTGACGAGTGAGATGGTATGACGTGTTTTCGCCACGACTGGCACATAGGCGCATGTACCGGATGGAGAATAACTAGTACACTAGGACAGGGGACTAGATATACATAATAAATGATAAAACTCATTAAATAATTAATTTAAAATGATATTGAGATGGTTGGTACCGTTGTTGTGCTTGAACGGCACCGGTCGAGGGTTGGAGCCGAGTATTGGAACGCTGGGGAGTGCATATAATTGGTGTCATGTGTATAGGGTCAAAGATAACCATATGGTCAGTTTTGTCCCATTTGGAGAACTTTTTGACCTCATCTTGGCCTTCAAACAATGCATAGTGATGTGTGTGTATGAGATGATATTTCCATATATATATATATAGGTTTTCTATCCTTTATACCAACTTTTCTCTCTCTCCTCCTTATGAAATTCGAAAATGGTGACAAGGAAATGAAGGTTTGGAGCTTCTAACTTGGACATTTGAAGTGCTTGGGAGTGTGGGAACAACAAAGTAAGGTGAGTTCTATGATCTCCTCTCTATTCTCTTTCATTTGAATGTGGTTTTGGGGGTGATGGTAATGAATCCAAGATTTGGGTGTGTGCCATTGTTTTTATTCAATTTTTGATGTGTATTGAGTGCTATGGATGTGGAGAAATGAGCTTTGGTGGTTGGTTTTGCAAGTTGGGTTTGTTTTCATGAAATTTGAAATTTCAAGTTTGATGTTGGATCTGGGATTTGATGCATGTTTGATATATTTTTTTATGCCTCTGGCTTTTGGAAGTGTTGTTTAATCCCCTACGAGTCAAGGATGGGGTCGACCACGTTGGTGGAGGCTTGGGTGATTTTTTCCAGCAGTTTTGTTCTGCTAAACTGCTGAAAAAACTGCCCAGCGCGCTGGCCACAGGCCCCAACACGCTGGACAATCTGGGTCAATGATGAAGATGAACAGGATGAACACCAGCATGCTGAGTCATCCTCCAGTGCACTGGGTATTTATCAGATAGTCATTTTAGGCTGTTTTAAGGGTTGTGTTCCTTAAGCCTATACTAATTAACATAAAATACAATTAATTGACTATGAATCAATGATAAATGGAAATAGGTCATTTTGGGCGATATTTTAGATATCGAGGATTTAGAGGAGCCGGACCAAGGTTTACTTTACGGGACGAGAAGTGCAGATTGAGGTGTGTAGCGTCCCAACTGAAATTCACTTTAGTGTTTACCGCTTGGTAAATTGAATTATGACATGTTTATTCGTTACTCTTATTTATTTATTGTTTTACGGTGGTTGAGTTTACTCTCACCTGGTGTTTCTTTACAGTAGTTGAGTTTACTCATACCTGGTGTACTTTACGGTGTTGAGATCACTCCCTACCTGGTGTCTTATTCGTTGCAGGCATAAGGTTCCTCTAAGCCATAGCATATGTCTAGGCATGCACCGGTGAATAAGCTACCCGGGTATGATAGGCATGTGTGGGTACACCATGAATATTTGCCGATCACTTAGAGGGTATAGGGTCACCCGTTGGAGGTATCCTTACGGGTTGTGCCTAGCAGATAGCCCGAAATATGGCTTGATCTAACTTTATTGTGCACGCACTTTGCTTCACTGCTATTTATATGCATGCGATGATCTTCCACAGTTGCTTGTATTCTTTCTTCCGCATGCTTATTTATAGTATTTTGGTTCCAACATTTTTACTTATGTATTTACTTGGTGAATTTCCTTGGGATTACTCACTTTAGACTCGTTATCTACCTTTTTGTGATGGCTTGAGTGCAGATCCTAGTACGAGCAGAGGGAAGAGCAAGCTTGAGGACTACCTGCGATTGACTACATTTTGCCCTACTCGTACGTTTATTTATATTTCTTTGTTTTATGCTAGGTTTTGGGGACGCGGGAGACAAACTTAATTGTATATGACTTAGTAGTTTATATTTTGATATTTTGAGGATCACATCTGATATGTATATGTTGTACATTTTGGTATAGTTTCCAGGTAAAATGCTCATAAAACATATTGTGAATATATATTTTGATGATTTAAATTATCCGCTGTGTATTTTGAGATTAAATGATAATCACGAGCTCTAAGCTAACTTGACTCAACAATTATTAATAAACAACATAAGTTAATGAGATTTTGATTAATATTAAGATTTGAGTGCTCGTGAGACACAGCTAGGAGGTAAGTTGGCTAGGTTGTGGGCCCGCGGTGCATGCCATAGTGGCCAATGGTTTTGGGGTCGTTACACTAAATACCCGACAACCGTTCGCCCCGGCGACCATAAAACACGTTTCTCTGGAGCCGAACCCGTTTCTCCACATCAATGCTCACGCTCAAATGTCCTCACACGTTTAGGACATTGGAATTTACACTCAGGTAAATAGATACATAATACAAACACCGAACAAAAATAACATACCTCAGTGTGACAGCCTCAGTTTCCCATAAAACTGGGTCTCGCTCGACCTAGACCTACGTAGACCCCCGAGCCCTTACTCACGAAATATACACATCTTAGTCAGCCTCAAATCCTCATATGCATTATTATTCAATTATTTAAATATGTAAGTTATAGGATTATAAAGTTATCAGGAAATTTGCAGCGGAAATTACTATAATCAACTATAACTATAAAATGAAAATCAAGACAAATAGATAACCTATCATGTGGAAACCCTGAGAAATTGGTAAATACATGCATGTCTGGTGATTAAAGCTAAATAAAGCGATCATACATGATATCCCTAATCTCTCAATCCTCGATACATGTCCCAGTGTTTAACAAAACATATAATATAGTAATCACAACCAAAAGAACGAAAACATATTGTGAGTAAAGGAAATGATCGCTCTGAGAGTCCTTAGAGGATGTCACCTAGCATCAACTCCTTCACCTTGTTCGTCTCAGCTCTATCTCTATCTGCACCACCGTCACAAACTAGACGGTGAGTGCGTGAAAAATTGAAAGTAATGCCAAAAGAAACTAAATAGTAATTCAAGATATACCAAATTAACAGTCCAAATATCATGTGGCATTAAAAGGCAGAAAATGTAATAAATAGCATGATAAACAGACTGACAAGCTAACAACGAAGTTTGAGTGTCCAAAGAGTCAATAGAGGCCTATAAGTGATCAAAATCAATGTAGTACAATAACACCACATTTATAGTCACAACAATGACCAACAAACCATAGACACAATAGTGCCCAAACAATCCAGTACTCGGGGTATAACCAGCGATCAGGGGGTGGGACAACACACCAGCAGGAGTGTTCATGCTTATCTGTTAATATGGACCCAGAAGTACCTTCGTAACATACTTACGCCAAGACACTCAACCAAGGAAATAAAGAATGGATTTCTAATAATAGCTCAATTTAAATAGAAACACCAATAAATGGAGAATGAATTAGTGTATATTTTCTATTGGCTTACAATCGTACGATAACGTACCTCACACCGCAAAACTTGGATTCTCGTGTACCTCTACGCTATCCACTCGAATTCTCTAAGTCTATTAATTAATCCAAATTTGCAAATTCTATTACTATCTTTCTAATTTATCTAATTTTCTATAATTATTAAATTAGTGTAATTGGGTTGATTTTCGAGGTATTGGGTCATATTCAGACCCATTTAGATACTCGAAATTTTTCAAAATTTTATAAATTTGACCATGTGAACAGTGTCACGTCACCGAGGCGCCGTGACATTTTGTTCTGAATGGCGTCCCCACGGCGTGGCTTTGGGACTCATTGTCCTAAACGTCGTGGGTTTCCAACCCTAGGCAGCTCCCTTACGGCGTGGGCTCTGGGGCCTTTGCCCCAAATGTCGTGGAGTGGCGCCATGAGCTTTTGTGCTCACGGCGTCGCTCGTGGTGTCTCACCCACGCCTTAGTCTAGGGTTTTTCATATCCCCAGCTCACGTCGCCATGCTTCGAGCCTGTCCCAATCTCTTCGGGACCTCCGTTATAACATAAACCCAACTCGTCTTACGACGAAACCCCGACAAAATACCCCGATTTCAAAATTAACACAATTTCTTCAAATATCCCCAAAAATCCCAAACAACTTCCAATTCATAAAACAACCAACAAATCACCAATAAAACCTTCAATTGATTTCAAAATCATCAATTAAACTCATTTCCAACATTTTCCCAAAAAATTCGTTTGAAATCGTCGTGATGAAAACCCACAAAACTAACGTCAAACAGACGATAAACAAGCAAGGAGTAAAGATCCTACATTTTTACGCATGATAGGTCAATCCACGACATCGCAACGAGCTCGCAACGTCTCGAAACCTACGTCTCCTCTCCTCCTTTTCGTTTGATTGAAATGAAGATATGGATGGAGGGGAGAGAAAAGTTGATATTTATATAACTCCATCTTTTCGCATGCATGGATCTCGAGGCACATTTTGTATCTCCCTTTCATCCCATCCAACAACTATGACTCAAATGAATAACTCCAATGTGTGACTTGAACTTCAAAACCGTGCATTTGTTGCACATAACGCGTATTCTCAAACTCGTTTCAACTTACGACTAGCACCACGTGAGTTCCCGGAGCTCCCACATTTTATTTAATTATTTATTATTTTTAATAATTCACTAATTACCATTTTTTCGGTGTTTCATTATATGTATTATACCATAAAATTCATGTTTCTCCTAGGCAAATCTCACATAGAAATCCGTGGCAATTAATAAACAAAAACCACGCACTAGGACATACAGTTTTCTCATTCGGGTATAAATAATAATATAAACATCACAAAAAAATAAAATATACCTCAATATAGACTATTGAGGCTTGAGTAATATGACAAATCACAATGAGTATGTCACGGTCCTGTAAAACACGACACGTGTCACCAATTAAATTTAAAGGTCATTACACTCGGTGTCGACGATCAAAAGTTGTACACACGTATCACGACGAGGGACTCACATATGACCTAAAATGACACGTGGTACAAGTTAAATTTTAGTATCATGCATGGATATCACGAAGAATATAGAAGACAACATGATAAGTGAATCACGGAGATAACAACGATAAATGAGCGTCGAGAGCACAAAGCAAAAGAAAAGGAATCTAAGTGTCCCAAGTCCACCAGGTTGCCACACTTAGTTTACAACTTGACTTTCAAGACAGATTCTGGACCTACACAAACTCAAGGCAGTCTAGAATAAGGCATTTAGCCTCAGGTCACATTTGGTTCGCATACGAGCACCACAACGTCACACACAGTTCAACATACGGCCACCGCAATCCCAAACTTCGGGTTTAACTACGTCCAAAGTCCGTGTACTCACGGATGGACCGTAAGCACCACGTTGTCCACTTAGACCCAAGTATACCACTCATTAAGGAATCCAATCAAAACTAAGTCGATAAATCACCAAGGATGGATATAACAAAAGAAATTCAACAATTCATATAATCCACAAAAGAATATTACTCAACAAACATAATAGCTCAATAAATGTATTGTGACGGCCCCAAATTCCCAATGCATTTGGGTACGCCCGGCCTAAACCCGTGCAGGTCCCGAGACAGTTATCAACGAACCTGACGAGCCTAGTCAGCCTCAAAACATCAAAATTTCACGTTTTATGAAAGAGTTATTGCAATTATAACACAGCGGAAGCAAAAATCATATTCTAGTCAAATATTGGGAAATAACTCAATCAAAGGGAAATTAGGAATCTATATAAATGTGGAAAACCCAACATGTTCAGTTCTAAGTCAACAAAATGGATTGATGGAATCCACCTCAAAACATATTCCCCAGTTCCAAAACAATCATATATATATAAACGTCATACAAAAAAGAAATAAACAAGATCCTACATCTCGGTACCTCAAGTTCAACTGCTCACAAAAAGTCTCCTAGGCAAGGTCCCTTGCCCCTACTGCTCTCCGTCCTATCTGCACCCACCGTCACAAACTAGACGGTGAGTAACTGAGAGAAATCGAAAGTAAAGCCAGAAGAATATAACAGTAATTCATGAAATAACGAACAAGACAGTCTAAATATCATGCGGAAATGGAAAGACATGAATGTAAATAAACAAGTTGCATGATAGACAGACTGGAAACCAAACGCAATCGAAACATGTGTGCCCTACGAGTCAAAAGAGGCCATAAGTGGTCTATATTCCACAACAATACCACAACAATCCACAACAATCCAGTACATGGTATCACACAATCACTAGGGGTGGTCAAACACTCGTGCGCTCGAGTGCCCGCGTTTTATCCCTTCTAGTGCAGGCCGCATGTACCTTCGAGACACACACTTATGCCAAGAACACACATACAAGGAATAGGGAATGGAATGCCAATAATTTGATAATCACAAACACAAAGAAATGAAAATGAATCACATGATATTTTCTTAGCTGGCTTACTAACGTACAAATGCTTTTTAAGGCAAGTGTACTTACCTGAACTATCGCGACCCGTGTGACGACTCCGAGATTCTAACGCGTCTCCCGTGATTTCCCGATTACCTGATAAGGGTTTAAATCTTGAATATTAGGGTAAGGTTTAGCATTAAATCTTGAGTTGATTTGTATGGGTTTGTATCATTTGTTAGACTCTAGTTGGATTGAAATATGTAAGCACATTTTCATGAAACTATTTACTTGTTATGGCCCCATTTTATATTGGTTATGTTGGGCCTTTGTTGGACCTTAACACAAGCCCATTTACATCATTTTATTTTGTTTATAAAGTGTTTATACTTCTCCTTTACTTTTATTTTATTTTATTTACACACCCATATTATATGACCACACAATACTAAGTAAACCCCACTGTGAGGTGTACATAACACCCCACTGTTGTGTGCACACAACACCCCATTGTTGTGTGCACCCCACTGTTATGTGCACCCCATTCACACTACACGCACATGCATTATGCACACACATGCATGCATATGCATACACACCACCCCACTACCAAATTGTCCACACCCCACTCCATATTACCTTGGCTGTCCAGTCCACCCACACCCCATCATGCACCCCAATCGTGGGGTGTTCATGCATACACATGCACACCCACATGCATGCATACACACACATGCATGCACACACACCCACACGCACTCACCACCCTATTGTCGAACTATCCTCACCACACTCCCCATCACCTTGACTGTCCACCCACACCACTCATGCACCCCAACAGTGGGGTGTACACAAGCACACATCACCTCACACACATACACAAAAAAAAACAGTTTTTCAACAAGTAAAACCGTGAGAGAAAAGAGAGAAAGAGAGGAAGGAAAAGAAATAGAGAGATAGAGAGAGATCTCCAGTGGAAGAGGTGGTCTCGACCACCACCATTTCCGGCGACAAAGGTGGTGGCATGAGAGCAAGGTGGCGAGAAAACCGAGATGAGAGAGGGAGAGAAAACCGAGAGGAGAGAGAGAGATCGAGTGAACACGAGAGAGGGAGGGTGAGAGGCAACCTCCGGCAAGTTACTCCGCCTTCATAGACCTCCGACGACCGGCGAGAACACCCCAGCTGAGAGGTGAGTGGATCGAGGGAAAGGGAGGCCGAGAGATGAGAGAACCATGAGGAAGAGTGAACAAACCGAAAAAGGGAGAGAGAGAAGGTATACCTTGCTCCGGCGAGGCGGTCCGGTCACCGGCGAGGATGGGGCTGGTGAGAGGAGGAAGAGGGTGACGGTGGTGAGAGGTTGTAAGACGGTAGTGAAGGTGAGAATGGCAGAGGTGGGTGTGTTTGTATATATATATGAATATATATATATATTTATATATAATAACAATGATGATGAATAGTACATGAACAGTAAAAGTAGGTTTGTGTTGTCACATTTATGGTCTTTCATCTCAACGCACCCACTCATCTCGAGGTCCATCTCACGGTTCCTCAACTTACAGCTGTGTCACTTTAACAATCTATCCTATGGACTATATATCGCATAGTTATCCAACTCCCCACATTCAAACAACTTTCTTTGGTCCGATTCAACTCACCATGCGCGTAGTCCCACTCTGTTCCCTTAAATAATTATATAAATTATCTAAAAATTCATTTATTTGTATTTTAACAGTGTTTTATTGTATGCTTCTCCCCCGTTTACCTAGGCGGGACCTCACTTACATTGACAATTGCCTGAACGGCCCGCGACACGCATTAACATAAAATACTATTACACGCATCAACGAATCATAAAATTACCTCGGTGTCGACTCCCAAGGTTCGAAATACAGTCCAGTATCGCGTAGCCGGGTCACGATCCTGACACGTGTCACAAAAGTCAGGTTAAAAATTGAGGGATGTTACATGTATAATTGAAATAATGTAAATACTCTACTTAGTTTTACTCGCTAATACCGCACGTAACTCCACGTTCGCGGTTCTCACACGCCACCAAACTACTCCGCACGCTTGTCACCAATCTACTAGACACCTGGTCATTATTTTTTTGATCCATTTACATCATGTTAGGGCCTTTTTAGAAAATTTTGGATTTTTAAATCCATTTCCCATGTTTTCTTTAATAATAAATTTTTTCTAAATTTCTTGGCTATTTTTGCTAATTTCACGCTTTTCAAGGCAAAAACCTCGACAAAATGCGTCATAAGAACCCCGAATACTTCACTTTTCATGGAAATTTCTAAATTTCTCTTTATTTGATGAAAATATAATTTTCTATAATTTTTCAAAATTTTTTCATGAATTTTCCCTATTTTCTGAAATTTTATTTCAATTAAAATCCTTTAAATATATTTAATTGAAATAAATAATTATTTATTAATATAATAATAGGGGTGGGTCCCGGGTCGGGTCTGGACCGCCCTGACTGGGTCTGACCGGGTCAAACCCTGTCTGACCTCGTCCGGTCCGGTCCACCCTAGTCAAACTCGGTCTGACCCAAACCGTTTTCCTTGTTTGTTCGTTGGAAAAATTTCCAGCAAACGAACTGAGGCCCTTTTTTTGTATGTTTACGTTGGGATTGGCTCTCACCCTAATCCCAATTAAACCTGTGACGGCCCCAATTTCCCCATGCAATTGGGTACGCCCGGCCTAGACCCGTTCAAGCCCCGAGTTATCACTGGCAACCTGGCGAGCCTAGTCAGCCTCATATTTACTCAATTTAGCAGTTTATGAAAGAGTTATTGCAATAATACACAGCGGAAGACTAGACAGTAAATAACAAGGGGAAATAACTCAATCAAAGGGAAATTAGGAATTCTATAATTGTGGAAAACCCCGGTATTCATGTACAATTCGATAACTCAACATACATGATACTAGTCTCAATAATAATACCAAGTTCTATAAACCAAAAGCATACATATATAAAGCGATATACAAATGAGCAAAAACATATAACCTACTCTAGGGTTCCTCAAGTCCAGTCGCTAATCCTCACAAAAAGTCGCCTAAGCAAGGCTCTTTGCCTCTCTACCGCACTCCGCTATATCTCGCACCCACCGTCACAAACTAGACGGTGAGCAACCGAGAGAAATCGAAAGTAATGCCGAAGAATATAACAATAATTCATGAATTATCAATCAAGGCGTCTAAATATCATGCAGAATTGAAAGAGGAAGTTAAATAAACAAGGTGCATGATAGGTAGACTGAAACAATAACAATCGAAACATGCGTGTTCTACGAGTCAAGAGAGGCCATAAGTGGTCTAAAATCCACAACAATACCACAACAATATCCACAACAATCCACAACAATCCAGTACATGGTATCACACAATCACTAGGGGTGGTCAAACACTCGTGCGCATGAGTGCCCGCGTTTTATCCCTTCTAGTGCAGGCCGCATGTACCTCCGAGACACACACTTATCACATGATATTTTCTTAACTGGCTTACTAACGTACACAAGTTTTTGAGACAAGTGCACTTACCTGAACTAATCGCAACCCGCGTAACAACACTCCCGCGAATCCTAACGCGTATCCCTGAGTTTCTCGCTACCTGACAAGGTCGGAAACTCTAATTAATGGTTTGAGTCATTACTAATCCTAGGTTGATGCCCTAGTGTTTTTTGTCAACGTTTTAATGACTTGAACAACTCGATATCCAATCGATACAATGACCATAAACCCATTGAAACGCAACTCTTTTGGATTTTAAATTCACAACACATATATAAGCCTAATTACACATCTTAGGCTCGGCTCGGTCGTAAATAAGTCACGCTATAGTCTCGAGGACCGGCAGCGTGACCACAACGTCATAACCATTCATCGACACGAAAAAACCACTTCGATGTCGCCCAACACTTACGATTCAATACGAAGCTTAACATGACCATACACCGGTGAGTAGGGAACTCAGGATGTGGCCCAACATTCGTGGAGTGTCAACACAGCATGGAAAGGCCATGTGCACGCCCTACGTCACGTTGACAACTACTCAACGCAATATAAACAACTCACGCGTATCTCCGCCATTACGACTCATCATCATAGATATGGACGCTCCGGGGCTATGAGACTCCATGACGGGCATGGTAAGGTCTCCGGCAGTTCCCCATGTCATCGCGTCGATGATAGTACCGCCACAACGAGTGGTTTCCGGCGAGAAAGTTACAACGCGCATAACATTACATAAATGACATAATATATCGATAATGCCGCTGTTTTAGGCCACTCCGAAAGTTGTGAGACACAAGCATGGACTTAGCTTGGTCCTAGACATCCCCGATCATGGTGGCACAGCGGTGGCGTCGTCCACGACAACGGATTTCGGCGAGGAGGAGCATAACACCCATGAAATGAACATAACATGAAATACCAAAAGTTTGTGCTCACCTCACTGTTGTTGACCACTCCGGAGGGCTGTGGGACCCAAGCCAAGGCATAGTGGGGTCCCCGACAACCTCCAGTCCTGGTGGTCCAGTGGCGGTGCCGCCCCTAGGGGCAGTTTCCGATGAGGGTCCAAAACAGTCCACACAACATGACAACAACATCACCTAGGTTCAAGACACTAAAACAGTTCCAACCAACCAAATCAATCTCAACAAGAACAGCGAGGCATCATCGAGGTCATGGAGAGGTCCCCGACAACCCCCCACGAGCGGTGGTCCGGCCAATAGTGCTGCTATATGCAGCTATTTCCGGCGAGAAGTATAAAACAGCGAGCATTTGAAAATTTGATAAAACAGTGAACATACACCCTATGTGACGCAAACGCGGGTGCTCCGGGAATTTGGGGATTTTGGGGCACCACTAGGGACCATCCCCGACCACCCCTGACCAGCGCCACCGCCTCCGGCAGCGGCAAAAACATGACAGCAGTGAAAACAGCCCCAAAAACAGTTTCATAACAATAAAGAAAAAAAAAAATAGTGAGAAAAGAGAGAAAGAGTGGAAGAGAGAGAGAGAGGAAGATCTCCGGCGAGAGAGATGGATCTCAGCCACCTCTAGACCTCCGACATCCGGTGGTGTGCTCGGCCAAGGCAGGGAAGGATGGACCGAGAGTGGGAGAGAGTGAGACCGTGAGTGACAAAGAAAGTGAGAGAGAGAACAAGGCCAAGAGAGAGTACAAACCGAGAGAGAGTGACGGATCTCCGGTGGGCTCGTCCACTGCTGGGGTCCCAGGGACCAGTGCTGGTTCGTCGACGTCGAGAAGAGGTGGAGGGTGGCGGTGAGATGAGGAAGATGAAGTGAGGCCGTGAGTGAGAAAGGGAGAGAGAGAGAGAGAAATGTGTGAGCAGAGACCGAGGGAGAGAGGGCGAGCCTCCGACGTCAGCTCCGGTGAGGGTCCCGGCGAGAGGTGTGGCTGGCCTGACGAGGGAGAGGGGCGGTGGTGGTTGGAGAGAACATGAGGTGCGGTGTGTGTGTGGAGGGGATGAATGAATAGTGGATTAGGTTTTTGTTTGTTTATATATATATAAGACAAGTGTGAAATGACTCTTTTGCCCTCCAACTTACTTCTAACCCACCTCAAAACAGTTGCCCTTATGGGTCTTTTGTCCCTTTATCACATCTCAACACACCCACACATCTCAATGCAAATCCCATGGTTCTCCTCACTCACTTGTGTTACTTTAACAATCTTATCCATATTAACCTATTAAATTAACCCCATTAATTTTATTAAATTACCAATAAAGTTACACAAATTCTCGCCTACTCGGTGCACCGTGTCCCGCGTTCGACACGCTTCTCGAGGCGGTCCCACTTCCAATAAATTTCTTCATGTCTAAGTTATACTTTATTAATAAAATTGTAGCTTCCTCAACTTAGGTCATATGATTCTCCGTAAATTGTCTCGCCGCGCCCGTTTTCTCGTCACATCTCAACACTAATTAATTACATTTATTAGGTAATTCATTTATTTGTATGTTTTACTCCCCCGTTTACATAGGCGTAGCCTCACTCAATTTAAAATCGCCCGAACGGAACGAGACTCGTAAAATACTAAAATACTAATACACACAATCAAAGAATCATAAAATCACTTCGATGTCGACTCCCGAAGTTCGAAATACCGTCCAGTATTCACGTAGCCGGGTCACAATCCTGACAAGTGTAACGCAAGTCAGTTAAAATTTTTTGGGGTTGTTACAAAACCCTAAACCCATAATCTCGGCCATGGTTTTCGCCATGGCGGAGCTCTGCTCAACCATCACCACCACCACTACACACACACCGCACATACAACAACACAACACCAAAAACGTCTTACCTTCGAATCGCCGACGCCGCGCCTCGAAGCTTTCGATCGATCTCCTCTCTCGGACTTCTCTCTCTATCTCGGACTCTCTCTCCCTCTCCCTCTTTGAATCGGTTGTGTGTGTGGTGGGGTGATTTTGGGGTTAGATAAAAGGGTAGCCAAATTACCAAAATGTCCCTCAATCTTATCCTCTTTCTTAATAAGCCAAAGCCCTTATTGGTCTTTTGTATTTTAAATTTCTGATTTTTAATATGTATATATATAATTACATACATATACATATATAAATATATATATATTTGCCTACAATTTCGTCGTGCGGGCTAACGAGTACACTCGGGCGTGCACACTACCGTACGACCTACGTGTGTCGTATATAACCCCGTGTATCACTCGGTGACCATTAATTTATTATTTTGTCAGTGTTTTATTTAAATGTATTTCCCCCAGGACACCGTAAACCTGTAATTCGCCCATCGAACCCATTTAACACGTTTTCTCGAGGCGATCACTACTCGTTTATCAACATCATCGCCTTATCACACAGACACGAGTATAACTCGATAATACACGTCATCACACAAAAATAACATAAATTTTCGAGTCGTTACAGTCTTCCTAACTAATAAGAATTTCGTCCACGAAATTAATCTTAACTCGAGCGAAATCTTAGTAAAACGCACATAGTAGGGAAGTACTGTCTAGCCAAAATACCTTCACCCTCACTTACATGAACCCGTTCACGCGCGAGGAATGAGACCATACTCTCTAACTGGTGGGCAAATAACTAACATAACCAGTCTATGGTCGTTCCGTAAATTACAGGCTTACATTAAATATGTTTGGGGCAAAATGTCCGATTCACATAGAATTCTTGCCGAAGCTTGGTATCATTTTCCTTTGGAATGTAGACTCACCCAGAGTCAAACATGTGACCTCACTCAGGCTCACACAAAATACTAGACTTACCAAGAATCTACGCATACAACCCTATTAACTCACACAGAGTCTAAACTCCCACAGAGTTCTGTCATACAGTCTACTCTCACTCACACAAAGTCTAAACTCATATAGAGTACTGACACACAGTCTATTCTTACTTTTTTTTCTAGACCCATACAGAGTTCTAACACACAACCTCGTCCACCACTTTGAAATATTGACGCACACAGGGTCATTGCACACAGCTAGATATCCTTTCAAAGGTTAGACTCACACAAAGTCAGGGCTCACACAGAGTCAGGAGTATCACACATAGTTTGCTCTTCCCCTTCGAAAGTTGACTCACACAGAGTCATCGCACACAGCTAAATATCTATCATACCTCAAAGGGTGTATTCACACTGAATTCCTCACCATTTCTCACACAGAGCACGTTCAACTAACAATCTCACATAGAGTCTCCCCAAGTCTGACTCACCTAGAGTCGTTGCTAGTCCCTGACTCACCTAGAGTCACCGTTTACCACTGACCCACCTAGAGTCTATTCTAACTCAGATTCACCTAGAGTTCACTCGAGTCGAATATAAACTACTGACCAAACACAACAAATTTATGCCAAGACGCAAAATAACTCTTACCTACCGTTGGGTCTCGTGTCGTCTCCGGAACTAGGTCTGCAATGGCATGTGCTCTCTCTGGCACGTGTAACGGAGTGCTGGCCTGCGGCATGCTCGCCATTTGAAGACAGTGGATGGCGATCTACTACCTCCGTTCTGGTTATTATACAGTTGTTGTCGTCCCACCCGTACACCCTGAGGTGATCGCCTAGTGACACGGGTCACTAGAGCAAATGAAACCAACCCCGTAGATACTGAACGTGTTTGTGGTGTAGCCATCTTCACGTCATCGTCCTCATAATCACCATCCAATCCTGACACTGGATATGCGGTAACCTCCATGGTACGCATACTAACAAAGCCCTCACTAGCCATGGCTCTCTCGTAGGCCTCTTGCAATGTACTCGGAGCGTCGTCACAACTATCGAACCAATCGATTCGAGTAGCCCATGCACAAAATAATACGCCTGGTCGGCGTCAGAGTTAGCTGCTCCTCTGGCATACTCCATCAATCGCAGGTATCGGTCCATATACCGCATCACGGACTCGTCTGACCTCTGTCGAATGTTTTGGAATTCGGTTCTCTTCAGGTTGCGGACTGTAGGAGGGATGTATTTTTGCTCGAACCTCTCCTTGAACTCAGCCCAGTCCTTAGGTTTCCATTTCGATGCCACCGTAGTGCGCCACCAAACATCAGCCTGGCCGAACAATAAGGCTGAAGATATGCTCGGCTGCATGTGTGCCGGCATAGCCAATACATCATGTATCTTCTCATGGCTCCTCATAAATTTCTCTGCAACCTCAAGGTCAGTTCCCCCGTGGAACTTCTCTGGATGATGTCTCATAAACTCACGAGCCTGTTTCGCCTCAGCTGTCGCTCTAATACTCGTGTCGATAGGAGTACTCGACATATCATCTGTCGGTGTAGGTGGTACCACCTCTATCTGGACCCGTACCTCCTCGGTCACTACCGGTCCTACTGGCACATGTGCCCTTAATAATCGGAGAATCTCCTCGAGTTGCTGGCCATGTAAAGAGACCAACTGAGACATCTCATCAAGGCTCTAATGAGCATCCTCTGTACCGCCACCACTAGAATCTGGTTGATCGGCCATCGCTATCTGTCACAAAAGCGGTTTCTTAATCAGGCTATAACTATCGATAGTAATAGTATACAATACATCAAATAACTCATATAGTCTAAATTTTATTTTCCCCAACTCTCCTCACTTCCCAACTAAGACTAAAGTTAGGTTCATAAGGTTCCACTCTAAGTTCAATCGTTATCCTAACTTTCGTTGTGTCTTAGTGGATTGTGATTTAACTTAGTAACCAAGTTTAAAACTTTAGGCTCTGATACCAATTGTGACGACCCCAAATTCCACAATCTTTGAATTGGGCACCGCCCGGCATAGACCTACGCAAACCCCCGAGCCAGTTTCGCTGAGTCACGCAGGCCTAGTCAGCCTTCCTTACCATTTACCATTTATTACATATTTATAAGCAAAGTTAATTAATTAGTGAGTTATTATCAGATACAGCGGAAGCAATTAAACTCAAAACTAATCAATAAACCTCAAGACACACAAGTTAAGACAATCCTATGGTGTGGAAACCCCGTAATCATATCCACCATATGAACCAAAAGAGAGTATCAATACTGTCCTACATGCCTAAGATCTCTCATAACCCATAACCCCGTGTTCACCAAAATAATAGAGATACTTAATACAAAACATACTCAACACGCGAGAGGAGAACGCCTCATGGTCCTCGACTTCAATCGCCTAGTGCTAATCCCTTGCCTTGATCTGTTCATCGGTCTACCCACCGTCACAAACTAGACGGTGAGTACAGTGATGTAGAGAGTAAAATACCAATAGAGTTTAAATAGTATTTCAAATATCAAGTAAATGGCTAAACTAGTATCATGCATGGATATCACGAAGAATATAGAAGAAAGCATGATAAGTGAATCACGGAGATAACAACGATAAATGAGTGTCGAGAGCACAAAGCAAAAGAAAAGGAATCTAAGTGTCCCAAGTTCACGAGGTTGCTACACTTAGTTTACAACCTGACTTCCAAGACAAATTCTGGACCTACACAAACCTAAGGCAGTTTAGAATAAGCATTTAGCCCCAAGTCACATTTAGTTCGCATACGGGCATCGCAGCGTCACACATAGTTCAACATACGGCCACCGCAATCCCAAACTGTGAGTTTAACTATGTCCAGAGTCTGTGTACTCACGGCATAGGCCGTGAGCACCATGTTGTCCACTTAGACCCAAATATACCACTCATTAAGGAATCCAATCAAAACTAAGCCGATAAATCACCAAGGATAGATATAACAAAGGAAATTCAACAATTTATATAATCTACAAAAGAATATTACTCAACAAACATAATAGCCCAAATAAATGCACAATTGAAATAGTGTAAATACTCTGGTTAGTTTTACTCACTAACACCGCACGTAACTCCGCGCTCGCGGTTCTCACACGCCACCAAACGACTACGCACGCTTGTCACAAATCTACTAGACACCTGGTCATTATTTTTTTGATCCATTTACATCATGTTAAGGCCTTTTTAGAAAATTTTGAATTTTTAAATCCATTTCCCATATTTTCCTTAATAATAATTTTTTTTTCTAAATTTCTTAGCTATTTTTGCCAATTTCACGCTTTTCAAGGCAAAAACCTCGACAAAATGCGTCATAAGAACCCCAAGTACTTCACTTTTCATGAAAATTCATAAATTTCTCTTTATTTGATGAAAATATGATTTTCTATAATTTTTCAGAATTTTTTCATGAATTTTCCCTATTTTCTGGAATTTTATTTAAATTAAAATCCTTTAAAATATATTTAATTGAAATAAATAATTATTTATTAATATAATAATAGGGGTGGGTCCCGGGTCAGGTCTGGACCGCCCTGACTGGGTCAAGCCCGGTCTGACCGGGTCGAGTCCGGTCTACCCGGGTCGGACCCGGTCCACCTGAGTCAAACCCGATCTGACCCGATCAACCCGGGTCAGACCTGGCCTGACCCAAACCAGGTCGGGTCAAGTGACCTGACCCGTTTCTCCTTCTTCCTTGTTCGTTCGCTGAAAAAATTTCCAACGAACGAACAGAGGCCCTTTTTTGTGTTTACATTGGGATTGGCTCTCACCCCAATCCCAACTAAACCCTAAACCCATAATCTCGGCCATGGCGGAAGCCATGGCCGAGCTCTGCTCAACCATCACCACCACCACCGCACGCACACACACCGCACATACAACAACACAACACCAAAAATAACGTCTTACCTCCGAATCGCCGACACCGCGCCTTGAAGCTTTCGATCGCTCTCCTCTCTCGGACTTCTCTCTCAGTCTCGGACTCTCCCTCTCCCTCTCCCTCTTTGAATCGGTTGTGTGTGTGGTAGGGGTGATTTTGGGGTTAGATAAAAAGGTAGCCAAATTACCAAAATACCCCTCAATCTTATCCTCTTTCTTAATAAACCAAAGCCCTTATTGGTCTTTTGTATTTTAAATTTCTGATTTTAAATATATATATATAATTACATACATATACATATATAAATATATATATATATATATTTGCCTACAATTTCGTCGTGCACGCCAACGAGTATACTCGAGCATGCACACTACCGTACGACCCACATGTGTCACATATAACCCCGTGTATCACTCGGCGACCATTAATTTATTATTTTGTCAGTGTTTTATTTAAATGTATTTCCCCCAGGACACCGTAAACCTGTAATTCGCCCGTCAAACCCATTTGACACGTTTTCTCGAGGCGATCACTACTCATTTATCGACGTCATCACCCTATCACACAGACACGAGTATAACTCGATAATACACGTCATCACACAAAAATAACATAAATTTTTGAGTCGTTACATATAGTTTCGCAAAAGTCACCACATAAAATGTTTCACTTTTGCTGGAATTTCAAGGCTCTACAATTTTAACCAATCTCCTTGGGTCGCCACCAAGTCCCCATCTTTACTCAATTCAACTGCAACTTGATATCCTGAGTTTACCTTATAGATGTCGTCCTTTAAATGTTTTCAAATTAACCTATCACAACCGTGGTTACTCAATATGATTTGATGTATGACCCTCACATCTCTCACATTTAAAGTCTCCCCAATAAGATCACGATCCCATACTCTACTTCCATGAATCATCAAATCATTAACAGTGACATCCTTTGTTCCTTGTATCATTTCAGTGGTAAGACGTTTATTAACATTATCTTTCAACCAAGGATCATGCCATTACTTGATCGGACTCCCATCACCCACCTTCCATCGACACCCATTTTCTAACACTGATTTATCTGTCATGATACCTCTCCAAGTAAAACTTGAATTATGACCAATCTTGGCCTTCACAAATTCCCATTTGGGAAACATTTTGAATTCTAGAGACTAAGATATTTAGATGATGAACAATACACCATCCTTGCTTAGCCAACATGGCAAGGTTAAAACTGTGTAGATCTTTAAAACCAAGACCTCCCTCCTCCTTCCTTACGCAAAGTCTACGCCAATTCATCCTGAAAAGTGTGTTACTCATTAAGTTGGGCATTACCTTGAATTCTCCATGCACCACCTTGAGGGGGGAGTGTTGAATATTTCTTGAATTAAAGAATATTTGTGATTGATTCAAGGAATCAATAATGAGTTGTTTCTATTCTTGCTTGATTTATTTCCATGTTTATCATATTATCATAATAATACGATAAACAAGATTTAGAGAAATCATTTCCTTATCTATAATCTTTCCTTGTAAGTTTATTTCTATATTTATGTGTACCATGACGTGTATATAAACACATCCAATTTTTTTTTTGGTTATATTCAAAATTATTTACATCCATTTAATCATCAATTTGAACATTTTTCATCACTTTTTAACTCGGACGGAGGCAAGATTTCCACCTCCCCTCTATCCAAAGCATTTTCAATTTTTATCATTCTACTATATATACAAGGGGGCCACATACTGCGGAAAGCGTTGTATGTGGCTAAGATTTTTTTTTTTCAGTGGTACACATTAATTGTTATTGCTGATTTAATGCTTTGCCCAACTCAACATTGAGCTCTGCTTCTTTTCTTTGAAAATATACTATTTTTCCTACCAAAAAAAAAAAAATTTATACTACTTCCAAACTTTATGAGTCTGACTAATTACACCCCAAAAAAAAGTCAAACTTAAATGAAAAGATCAATTATACTACAACATGACCCTTATACCCCTCACTGTGATTAGTGCACCCTACTATAATTTCTAAATGCACCCCACACACTTTCTTTATAATTTACAGACATCATCAAAAAGTTTGACCTCGAAGGTTCAAATATCTTATTAAAAAATTAGTAAGAGCCTATCTAACCTCTAGTTAGAGAGTCAGTCGCAACTTGTTGAACCTTTAATTAGAGAGTCAGTTGGAACCCACCGAACTTTTAAGTCAATAGTTGTCAACTAAATCTCACCAAAGAGATTCGATTGGATAACACCAAACCTAGTGGATAAATCTCAACTACATGTCGCCGAACCTAAAATTGATGTCTCGACGAAAGTTTTGAAGTTTGATGCTTCAGTTTGAACAAAAGGGTATTTTGATAAAAATGTGAAGAATACTTAAAAATTAAAATTTCAATTTTGGGTGCCACTCAAAATGAAGTGCACTTTGCCGGACTCAACTTTATTGAACTCATTGAAAGTTTTTTAAACTTTTTTATTCATAAGTCATCCTCAAGCAATAAATTACTTTTAATACTCCTTTGATATTTTTAAAAAAGTTTTTAAAAAAACCCCTATAAGTCCATTTTTTGTTTTATAAATGAGAACCGGCCTTTACAAAACTATAGAAGACAGCCCAATTGTTAAAAAAAATAAAAAATAAAGTAGTGGTAATAATAATAATAATAATAATAATAATAATAATAATAATAATACAATTGGTCAATTACATTAACTTATGATGGCGCATCTCGAGGTCGATTGGACATCCTGTAGATGGAACTGCAGAAAATCCATGACTGTACTAGGATTAACGATTCTTGTCCCTACTCTCCGATTGTATCATAGTCTCTGCTCTGAATCTCAGGTGATTATCATCAAGAAATGGATTTTGTGGATTATTGTTAGTGTAATGGCCCTGCAAATTCAACCTCATAGAATTGAAAGCTATTCTCTTTTTGTTGAGTGACTGAAAAAGGTTCTATCTCAGATAATTATAAAATACTTTTTAAATCAAGAATAACCATTTGATGATGTTACAGACGGCAAAACTTTTGTACTACAAAGTGTGAACAAGATATTCTGACCTCTTGAAGGGGATGAAGAAGACGAATCCCGTTGTAGCAGGACGTCATAGTTGATTGTAGCTAACTGCGATAAATTCTGCCAACATATCATAAATCATTTGCAATGCACAAAGATGAATTAATAAAGATATGCTTGCGTCGCAATATAAACAAACAAATTAATGTGTGTCAACTTGTAAAAATATGTTATCGCATAGATTGGTCAGGCCACCATTTTAAGCCTCAAATCTGCAATATGTCGTTCAAGATTGACAAACCAGTCAGTTGGAACAGAATTCCGGCTTAATCAGAACTTTAGGCAGCAACGTTGGCAGTTAGCACTTAGGATTCATATATGCCTTCCATATAAGTTGCATAAAATTTATGAAATAAGTATATCTAAATGCTTGTTATTGTGTAAGCAGAACTTCCTGAATAATCCCATTGAGTATTTTTGCTTCTCTAGAGATAACAAGCATACCTTGAAAGAAAAATTTATCAATGAGAGATCTAAAGGAGAAGAGTTGAAGTCTGCCAAGTCACCAAATTCATCCACCTGAAAAATGAGAAAGAAGAAACAAATTAATGAATCTCCATATTGAGTACATAATCCGAGCTTAAGCTTCTCAATTTAATAATAGAAAACGAAATCCATGAATAACCACAAGACAATTGAAGCCAAACCACAGGAGGTAACCAACAAAAATGTCTAATTTCCATTCCTTTTTGTAGGAATAGTTTGAATCCTTGCTGGGCCCCTTGCTTCAAAGAAAAATCAAGTTGATAGGTGTTAAGAGTACCTCAAGTTCAGAATTGGAGCACCAATCAGTTGTGCCAGACTCATTATCACTACAGCTTTGATCCTCCACTATGCCATTAGAAATTTGAGAATGTCTTGGCATAAAATAGCTTGTATCGTCTACACTGTCAGGGTTTGGCACAAATGCAGCCTACAAAAGTACGTGCCACGACATTGCCAAATTTAGCAATACTGAAAGGAAAAACCACCAAAGACAAAAAAGCATTGCAGTTTCTGTGGACATGAATAAAAAATTTGAAAACCTACAGATCTAGCCATGTTCTTTCCATACATATGAATTGCATGCGAGAATGTTTTTAACTGTGAACAGTGCTCGTCTTTCAGTTGTGACAAAGTATAAAATGAGTAAGAATTAGCTCCACGGCATCAGCAGACTACAAATTACAAGGCACTAATTAGTGAGTCAACTAACTACATATTATGCCACTCACTCCAAAGTATTATATTTAAACATTTTCACAAGTAGGTACAATTTTAAGACTAGCCGAAATATCTTTGTGAGACACGTTGATTTCCAAGGAGAACCTTATCTTAATTTCTTTGGGTCCGTAAAAACTAAAAAATCACAATGTTACTTAATTTTTTAGATGCAAGTTGGTTTCAACTTTCAACAAACACCAGCAGCTAACACCAACACAAACCACATGTTATCACTAGCATGCTTCCCCACCTTCTGTGATATAAGGGTGTCCCAGTTGACTCCACTGAAAAAAGGATGTGCCTTGACCTGTAAGAGAAGTCTATAAGAGTAAAAAGCAAGATATGCACATACTATTTTTACATTGGAAAGACGGTATATTTTTTTGACAGTGAGTAGAGGAAATGGACAAAATGGGGGAAATAAAACCTCAGATGCTCCATACGCTCCCAAACGTTGATCTGGATCATGGATAAGAAGTCTGCAAAATGTAATTGCTACAGTGTTAAACAAAATCAACATATTAAGGACGTGCCAAGATTAGACAACAAGAGAAACCAAAGATCATGGTGTCATACATCAGAAAAGAGATCTATTAGATAAGGAAAATGATTTGGTGACCCGTTTTTGGATACCCAAAATGGACACCAGTCGTTGGTGTCCATTGATTTGTGCATGTGCACACACAAATCGATGTATTGAAGGGACACCAACAACTGGGTGTCCAAAGTGGGTCACCCTAGCACTACCCATTAGATAATTTGTTAAACCAAAGATAGACATGCCATATATCATAAAGGAGATATACAACAGCAACAACGACATAGCCTCAGTCCCAAATTAATTAGGGTTGGCTAATCATAAAGGATATATCAATCAGATAATTTGTCTCAGATCATTCGTGTGAGCTGGGTTGGTTCTCACTACTTACAGATATGCACAATACATCTATTAATTTGTCATCCTCATATATAGCTTTCTTTCAAGTTGTCACACTTATACCGTTGCGCTCCATCAATATAATTTGGTTGGCTTTTCATACATGTACTGCAACCAAGAATAGATTGTTTATTTACTTTTCCGTTTTTTTTTTAGATTCTTCTGATTTCATTTCCAACATGTTCCTGCTATTTTGGTCCTAGCTTTGCTTGGAGGAACCATTGACCCAAGAATGAAGAGTTTGTCAAAGCTACAACTTAAGAGCTCACCGACTTCTGATATTTATGAGATCATCAAATAAATAGCGTGCAATGCTCATATCAGATGTGAAACATTATATGCTTTCCCTCTATTCTAAAAGTTTTTAACCTTTTTTAAATAATTGACTTGACTATCAGAATGGTTCTTTCAAGAACCACAAGGATGTCTTACTAAAGTCTCTTAGGTATTTTAGGTTAACTTAAGCCTATTCAATTGCTATGTCGAACAACAGAAAACAGTTATACCACACATGCTCCATACCCTTTTTACGCATCAGAAAACTTTTATACATGTTTTGCACAATTCAATAAATCCAATACATTGACCTTGTTTAATATTTCAGTTTTCTTCCAGCTAAACTTCTCCTGTTGGTGCATCCACATTATTTGGTTGGTTTTCTATAAAATTTTGTAATTGACTTGAGACTCATTAGCCATTACTAACTCTCATTTTCACTTACTAAACACCAAAATCACAAAATATCCATATAAAACGACTGAACAAATGCAATCAATCCCACCTCCACAATCACAGAAGGATCTTCAACTAACCTGTTGATCAAGTCTTGAGCATCGTACGACATTTCAGTAGGAACAACAGGCCAGGTGATCTCCTTGTTGAGAATGTTCTCAAAGATCATCTGTCATCGCAAAATAATGTGAATTGCGATTAATTTTTTTTATGAACGCCCCACTACGAGCTTTCAACATGTTCTATGATGCCAATAAACTAAAATAAAAGAGGACTAACTAAATAAGAATACATAAGTTGGTAATAAAGAAAAAGAAGAATTTAGTGTAAGATGGAAAAATCACATTCTAACTTTTTATCAAGGTGAAAAGACATCAAAAATGGCAAATGGCAAATGGCAAAATAGAGAAAGATACCGCAAAGGAATACTCATATATGACGAAAAATGAGATCTATTGACAATAAAGACATCGAAGCAATGCCTCGTACATTTCTCAAATTGTGAAGCAATACCTAGATATTCCTACATCTGGCCTGAAAAATAAAAGATGAAGAAGCTGATATGATACAAGTAGTCTGTGATATAAAAATTTTGGGAGCCAATGCTAGAGGCCAGGCAATCCCCAAATGACCTCAAATGTTGAACCCGACATCACCATTTTTCTTTGTTTCAGACATCCTCTTCTGTGAAAAGTTAAAAAAATTCCTTAATGAAAGGGCAGATCCTTAAAAGCTAAAAGAGTTGTTCCGCTTTTTCTCAAAAAATAACTAAAAAATTTCAAATAATTATCTATAGGAAGCAAAAACAATAGCAATAGTCAATCGATTTCATCTGAAAAAACAAGGCTCAAGACATACTGTATAAGACTACAGATGAAACCAAAGATCCTGTTTGATCTGAATGGCAAATATACCAATATTCAAAATAAAGAAAAATACATTAGTAATTGATGCTCTTTATTGAGTTCATTCACATCTATGGAGCTTCCTTACTTGTGTTAAACTAAGGTTGCTCGGTCGAAATCATGGCAGTATGATTAGACTGAATAACCATGATGGAAAGTGATACCTTTTTTTTTGTAAAATGGGACTTGCTAATTGTATCAAGGAACATTAACATACGAAAGTACCTCTGGACTTTCAGCACTGAAAGGTGGCATTCCGGTAATCAACTCAAATAGGATGATTCCCACCGACCACCAGTCTGCAGCACATCCTGCGCAAGGAATTCAGGCTTTAATCTGCATTCCATGCTATGCTTCAGAAAAATCATATATCCAAATTTTGAATTTGTTCAAACCATGCTCAGTTCCAAGAAGGATTTCAGGTGCCAAATAGTCTGGTGTGCCTACAGCTGACCCTTGACTCCTCTCTTCCATTTGTTGAGCGTGTTCAAAAGAACAATGCAAATCTTTAGCAGCAGCTAGAGTCGTGCCATTTGTCTCATACCCAGACAAGTCCGCTGTGTCGTTAACAAGTCCAATTTTTGACAGTCCAAAATCTGTAAGCTGTTATGAGATGAACACTACTGTTGAAATAGTTGATTAAGGTAAATTCCCATGTAGATTGCTTGGAGCTTCAACTTTGTCTTCTAAGACTAAATATAGATCATGGTACAAAACATAAGTTATTGGAATCAGCATTGATAATGCATTAATGGTGTGAGTTTTGGAAGCACTTTCCAAAAAGATGGATCATTGAATCGCAACATTCTCTAGAGATTATGAAGATTGAGAAATAAATAAATAAGCTTATAAGTTATAACTATAGTGGATTACAAATCAGAGTAACAAACACAAAATGCAAGAGTCAAGAAATTAATACACCAGACCTTTATGTGGCCATCATGTGCAATCAATATGTTATCTGGCTTCAAATCTCGGTGCACAATTCCAATAGAATGGAGATACTCCAAAGCAAGAACCTACAAAATTAATATACTTCGTGAACCGCATAATGAAAGAAGAAAGAAATATAGCCAGATTACAGCAATAAATCATTGACTTGCCAGTTCAGCCACATAAGTACGAGAGACATCTTCCTCCAAGCAGCCAAGTGTTCTGATCAAGGAGTATAAATCCCCTCCATTGAGATACTCCATAACCAAATAAAGGTTATCTCTACAGGAAAATGAGTAAAAGAATCGGACCTGAATGATAACATCCCTTGTGTGTTATGCCGATGGTAATAAAAGTTCTAATGAGAGAAAGCATAAAATGAATCTAACTGGGACCAACTCTTCAAGATGCAAGTGGAATGAACAATGCTTCACAAGATAAAAAGGGAAAAAAGTAAATACTCTTCCAAAGTCAAATGTCTATGATTTATACTTGTTGAGAGCCAGCATAAAAAAAAAAAAAGGGCAAAAAGGGATTCGTAGCACAATTTGTAGAACATCTATGTTTCTAACAAGGATATGAATATTAAATTTAAATATTACCACAAAAGGGTTTCTAACTGTGATTAATATATTCCGCTCAGCTAATATACGCTCAATATCATTTTTCCGTATCATATCCAACTTCTTCAACACCTACATAGTAAAACACAATTTTTAATGCAAGAATCTAAAGACAATAATATATACAGGCAAAAGATGCACAAAAGCCACGTCTAGTTGGAAAGGAAATGTTCCATTGACGCAAGAATCTAGATTTATAACTTCTTTCATGGAACAAAAAATTTGAAAATTAATGAGTTCTCTGGAAGCTAGGTCTTGAGACTTCAAATGGCTTCTAGATACTCAAGATCCATGTCTAACATGGCAGCCAACAGGAAAAACACAAGCAATAGCAATGACAACTAAAAACATACCTTTATAGCGAACATATCTCCGGTTGTTCGTTTTCGTGCAAGAAAGACCTTTCCATATGCACCTCTACTAATGGGCTTAATAATTTCAAAGTCTTCAATGGAAATTCTCTCTCTATGTGCATAATGTGAAGGAGTTGATACAGCACTACTTTGAGATTCATTGTCCAACAAGCATCTAATTCCTTCTTTGCTTTTGCCTGTGTTCTCGGGACTTCTCCTATCAATCAGGTCGCAAGCAAGTAGATACTTTTCCCTGCAGACGTTCATAAAGTTAAGTAGCTAAAGGTAATTTGGCAGTTCATTTTCATAATGGAGTACCACTGCCATTTCTTAATTTTGTTAGAGAATCAAAAGCTAAACTTTAATTCAAGATGTCAAGTTACCGCAAGAGATTCTCTACACGGTTCCCAAATGTGTCTATCACTAGAGCTTTGAGTTTGGACTGCCTTAAAGTATCTTGCAAATCATGCATATATCCAAGCAACAAGTCAGAGGCCCCTCGTCTTTCCAGATCAGTGCTTGCTATGCAACGGGTGAGTTCAGCAAGATCAATCATCTACCAAATAAATTCCAATCTCAGAAAATATAAAAGCTTTTATGTGCAAATCATTATTTATATTTACAAGTTAAAAAGGACACCAAAAGATAGTTAGGAAATACAAGGTTTAATAACCACCAACCTTCATATGTAATTAAGAAAGAAAACTAGCGCCATATGACACAAGCAATGCAATTCTATCACTCCAAAAAACCCAGGTGGAACAACAATATCAATTATCAATTTTTTATGCAGAATAACAGACCCTGATTCCAATCAAAATATATATAGAGATTTGGCATTAACTTTGAGCTTAAAGGTGCTGCCAAATTAAACTTGTGATGTGATGTTCTACTAGCAAACCTAAACTCTTAAAGTTGACAAATACTCCAGAATACTTTTTGATAAGTGAAACCAACAAAGCAAATACAACATATTAGAGCTGAATCTATTGAATCAACTAATAGTGTCAAAAGTTTACTGTAATTGCAGATCAACCACAATACCTACTAGACTATTCTTGGCATAGGCACATGGTTGCATTTAAACCCAACACTTGCATATTATGTTTCAGACCATTGAGGCTAGGGTTCTTAACCCAACTTCCCTACTGCACATCTTCTGATTCTGTAAGAACTAAATATGACTAAGAAAACAACATAACAACCATAAAAAGAACTTACCTGCTGCACATCTTCTGACTCTGAAGCACAATTGCTTTCTAACCAAAATAAATCAAAATGACTGGCTCGCGGGGTATTTGTGGCTCTTGGAGTATTTGTAGATGAAATAGAAGTCACACTCCCACTAGAAGAAGGTGGACCACAGTGGTTAAGTTTTGTGCCTGCATGCCCCTTTAAATTACCGAAGGCCCCAACAAGAGAATCATCAATGCAAGCTGTGTCCATCTCATGAAGATCTTCAAACATCCCTTCCACGCCTTTATTGTGCCAGTCAACTACTTTAGGAGATTGAGCTTCACATCCAACTGAAGAAATTCCATTTTGTATTCTTGAAATATCAGGGCTGGCATGAGATGCACGGTTACAGATGGTAGATGACTCTATAATTTGTTCCAGTACCTCAGCAAGCCTTGAGAGGCGTTCGTCTACTTCCAGATACTTTAAATCACATTTATCAGCATATGCACATACATAGGAATGAGATTCTAAATGAGAAGTGGGCACTGCATTCTCACATATCCTACAGATCACTGAATCAGAATCATCAAAACTCTTGTACAAAAGATTTCCAGGTGACTCATCAACTTGATGACATTGTTCGACGTTTTCTTTCTGGCATGATAGAAGATCACTCTTTCCTGATGAGTTATAAACGTGGGAATCAAATACTGTAGGGTCATCTCTGTCCGACAAATCATCAATTTGGGGATAATGGGACTGTGATTCTTTAACCAAGGTAATAGGGTCTTTCCTTACTGCTTTGGCTGCATCACTATGTAATTCTTCTGACCTGCGCCCAGCTCCATCAGACAGAAGGGACACCTCTTTCTCCTCCTTTGGCAACTGATCTTTCACGCTAAACTTGTTTCTTGCACAAGAATCAGCATTGGCAGTGGGCAACCAACTCGTTTCAACAGCAGGAATACTTTCCAAACATTTCCTGAACTTATGAAGAGAATTCTCATCAATTGGCTCACTGTCATTCTCAAACTGCAACAGTCTTGTGCATCGTGTCAAAATAAAAAGCAAACGCGTAAACAACTGCTTCATCAAGCCAGCTTGACACTGTTGCCTCTTGACAGTCAGATTCTGCACAATTCCTCCACATTTTACACGCAACTCAGCAGAAGTCATTTCTGTGCATTGTTGGGCAAGAATTAAAAGATCCTCCACTTCTTTCCGTCCTCGAGGTGATGAATGCTCCTTCGCAAGAAACTCTTTCACATCTCTAGAAAAATGAGACAGTTCAGCATTCACCACTCCTTTGGCCGCATCGAATCTTGAATGAAGTGATCCCAAAAGCTCCTGAATATTCAACTCGACAACGGATTATAATTTTAAAGCATTTTCAAAATAAATCAGATATCTGTTTACATGCAATGATGCACAATGACCAATCAAAATGCAATAGAAAAAGGGATTTTCATCGCATGAGTAACTTCTTAAGAAATTTCAGAAAAAGTTGGCATGTGGCTGAGGTACCTTCAGATCATTAAAGCTATAGGCTCGGGGAGGTGTCGTTTGAATGCCACCTTTTGGTCCTAGCTCATGAGAAAAGCTTTTAAAACCTGATGATGCTTTTCTTGTGTGATTGCTATCGGGCAAGTCCTTGCCAGTTTTGTACTTAGTTCCCCAGTAACTCTCCTTATTGAGCATTTCCGTTCCCGAGTCACTGACCTGTTAAATCAGAGACATGACTTGTACATTCAAGCAGAAAAGTTCAGATGAATGGCACGAGACCAAATTATTCTGCATGCAAATTTGTATTTACCTTGTTGTTTGTATGAATATCCTTGGCGGCTTGATCATCCTTAATAAGATATGATGTGAACCAGCGAGAAATCCTTTTCCCTTTGCGAAAACCTGCAGCAATGTAAAGGGCTAACGAAATCAGGCATCTAGTAGTGTATCTTGTCTTTAAGTTTAACTGCTCCCTTGAGCTTTGCTCCCTTTGCTACGAATACCACCGTACTTGAAGTCTCTTGCCCACTTGCATTTGGTCGCCGAATTGTCAACACATATAAGCTTCGAAAAGTAACTGACGCAGTTATCAAGATTCAAGAGTGAGTAAGTAATATGACTCTTCCCTTTTCCCTATTGTTCGATGTTCTTGAGCACAGGCATTCCCTATAATGGTTTATTATTGGATATTTATAAAATAATTCTATACAACAACAACATAGCCTCAATCCTAAATTAATTGGGGTCAGCTACATGGATCAAACTCTTTCATTATACTCGATTTAGTGCAATTCTATAAAATAATTCTGTAATGTTAACTATAAAAAATCATAACTTTTTGAAACTAAGTATAGGAGTTCCAATCACTGGCCATACTTTTAACTTTTAAGTCTTTAATTAACAAATATCGGCGAAGTTCAATTTCATTCATTCCTATAGGTCGAGATCTAACATACACTCGCCAAATTTTTAAGAACCTTGCTAAGAAACTGTATATATTCATGATTATCTTGTCTTCTTTTTTAAAAAGACGAACTACAGATACTAAGACCCCTCCGAGCTTCAACTGGAGTGAAGTTACAACAAGGTAGCCGCACTGCAAGGTGCAGCTGGATCACCTTTTCTTCCAAGCACAGCTCACACCTTGAGCTGTACCACGCTCTCCCAAAACAACTCTTCTCAAAATCTCAAACGGCGCTAATTCTCGCCGCACGGTTTTCACATTTTTGTGACTGTGAATTCCTCCAACAAACTCCAATTCAAGTCATCGCGCAAGTTTCATACTTTATCTTATAATCTAGGCAATATGTCACAAAACCTTTCAAATTCCACCACAAATTCCAGAATCCCTAAAAACAACGAAACCAAATCAATCAGAACGATAAACAAGTCTAAAAACCACCAATTTCATCGCCTCACCTGTGTTTCCGCGTCCGTCCTTGGCGTTCTTCTTCTTCTTCTCCGCGACCGGCCGCGGCGGCGGCGCAGAATTCAAACTCTCCTTCACCGATCGCTCGTGAAGAGTCTTGATTCGATTCAGTCCCGACGGAATCCCACTCGCCCCAACCAAATCGCTCCCGAATTTCTCCATCAAATCCCCAATCGTCGTTCCTAGTGTTCCAGTTCTCCCAAATCTTCAGCTGATCAAACGCGCATCGAGACCTCCACACACGCAATCCCGAGACCCCTCCCCCTCTCTATCTCTCTCTCTCGCTCGTCGATTCAACCGAATCTTCACAAAATCAGATTAGCACAACACAGAGAGGAAGAGCGGGAATGTAACAGACTTGCGTACTCAGGTAGATAACTCTATTTCGCTCTCTCTATCTCTACCGCCACGTGTCAGGCTCTAAGAGCACTTGTCCCGGCTGAAGTCAGCGTGCGTGACACACGTGAGCGCGGTGACCCCACACACTCGCTTGCTTTTTATGTACGTGTGGAGTGGTGAAGGCGGAGGCGGGATACGGGTGTGAGCTTCTGGTTGCGTTGGATCAGGTGATACGGAGGGCAAAGGTTTGACCTGGCTTAAATTTTTTTGAAGGTTTGGGCGGGCTGGTCAAGGGTTTTTTTTATTGTTTGTTTGCTGCGAAGAGATGACCGTTGCGCGCACAACTGATGGGTTTTTTTTCGAATGCGGGGTTTGACGTGGTTGGGAAGTTGATCTGATCCGTCCTGTTGGGTTGACTTTTGAGAATGTTGGTTGGGATCCAATGGCCGTGGTGCAATCAGGCTAAATTCTCGTTCACTTACTCAAGTATCATAGGACGGAGTCCACTAAGAAAATGAGATTTTTTTGTTAAACATTATCAATGTGAAGCTTATTTTTTGATGTTAAGTTTAACTCTATATGTCTTTGAAAAAAAAAAAAAAAGGTTCAACTCTAAATATGTTGATTTTTCTGAAGTCATAAAGTTGAGATGACCAATTGACATTTGTGGGAACAATCAAGCCTAAGCAAGGAAGAAACGAAAAAAAAAATTTGAACACCCACGATTATCACCCCAAAAAAAAAAACATCACAAAAGTTGTAAATAACTATGCTAATATCATTTAATTAGAAGACTCGAGTACGTAAAAAAAATATGACTAATATCTAACCTCCTTACAAGCCCTATAGAAAGTCAGTCTAGAATAATTACAGGTAGTTCCCACCATATACCGTACAGGAAGCACCTAGAAAGAAATCCAATGTTCAAAATCTTTAGATTTTTTTTTTCCAAATAAAATCTTTAGTATTTTCACCTAACACAAAATAAGCCATAAAAATGCACAAAAAGAACAAATTTATTAAGTGTTGAAAAAATATTTTTGGTTAAGGTGGGCACAGGTAAAACTGCATTTCTTACCTACCAAAATACCTAAAAAAGCCTTATTAGGCAACTGTGGAAATTAAACAAAACTTCGGAGCTTAAAATCTATTTTGAATGCATAGAAACCAACCAAATTGCACCATCATTTTCATTTTGGTCATTTTCAACCAAAGTGGAGAATCCACACTTTCTTGCTTTCAATCTATAGCTTCTCTCAAGGGAGAGATGAGCATGTTTTCTTCATTTACAGCCCCTCAAGCCTTCCAATAGCCATATTGGATATTCAACTTGTTTTACCAATTCTTAATATCCTCACAAAGTGGAGGGCATTTTCATTGATGGTCCTATGACTCATGTACAGACCACCACCCTTTCATTTAAAAAGTTCAATGCCTTTTGACCTTTTTCTTTTTCTTCAACAAAATAAATAAATGAAGAAATAAATAGATGAAGATAATAATCACCACTGACGGCTGACGGCTGACGTCGCCCATGAGAATGACATCGAGTTGACTGTATTATGCATCGCATATCTGTGTTTCGCAACCAACATCAAATATGCAACACTCATCAAGTTGTGTTTATCACAACAAAGCTTTCTCGCGGCAACTGCATTGAGTGGAAGAGAGGTCAAAGGGCAACAAAATTGAAACTGTTCAGACTCGACTCCTTAAACCATGGATTTTGGGACTGAATTACATGTAATGCAAAAAATAACAAGCACCATACAAAAAGTTTGGTAAAATATGAAAAATGTGGACCAACTACAACAACCGAGAGACAACATAGCCCTCTAAAACATAACTATGAATAAAAACAAACATAAGAGCTCAGTTCGCCGGAGGAAGACAATAGTTAGCGTTCATTATAGTGTCTTTGATTGATAGATAAAAGTATATACCAAAGGGAAAAAGGAAAGCGGTTAACAGGTTGATTATTTGTCATGGTAATGAGAGGAATAGCATGCCACTTATCCCAAGTATAAGGCAGATTTAACAATTAAAGAATACAGCAAATATGGCGGCGGCAAATGAGAGAGGGACCTCAAGATTTTACCTATATAGGTCGTTTCCGGAAGACTCAAGCCAACGGTTCATCACAAATGATTGTTGCAGTGTCATATATACGCCTTGCAGCATCTGCACAGTAGTACATATTCAACAAAATCAGAGAAGTTAGGATTTCGAAGAAAATCTAAGTCTATCGTATCCATGGATCTTACTGATGATATTTCCATGACTTCAAACATAGAAAAGTAAAGAAATGGATACATTATCATGTTAACGTCGAGAAAATTCATTTAGAAACAGAAATTGGAAGACAGGAACTGTATGATTCTGTTGTGTAAACTTCATGTCTCAAACACACTGTAATAGGCCATCTAGCTCATCTCAAATGCAAGCCCCAAGCATGTAAGGATTCTTCTACATGCAACTCTTTACAATATTGGCTTAAGAAAAGTCATTAAAATAATACATAAAATTTAACTGTTCAGGCATTAGATCTTTTTTCTTAATGGCGAAGACTAATGAAATATTCTGTGTCAGCACAAGGTTACAATTTTGACTCCAATGCATATTTCAGCCTCCTTCAATTCAGAGTTAATATACTAGAATGACATGAATCTGGATATAGCATGTACGAGCGGATACCTCCAAAGACGGCCTACAATGCCCAAACTAGAAAACTTGACTCGATAGAAACTGGAGAGATTTGACGAGGTTGGGGCAGACTGAAGCTAACTTGAGACACATTGATTGGGAGTGATTTAAATGATTTAGAAAGCACACCATCAAATGCACAAGAAAAACATACCTGCAATAATGCCCAAATTGAATTCTGATGGCACATTCGTTGACCCCTCAACAGCTGTTTTGGCAGCTGCCATACCAACAGCTATACTTTGCATCAGATCTAAACCAGCGCAAAGAGATGAAAGAGTTCCACCAACCAAGCAATCACCAGCTCCTGTAAGCTTGACAACTGATGCCGGAAGTACTGAAAAATGAACAGCAAACAGATGAGGGACTCCCCTCTTGAAGTCCACAGCACCATCGAACTTATCCGGAGCACAGTACAATGTTACAATTTCATATAGCTGCCTACCGGAACTATTGGACTTGGTGTTCTTTAAATGGTCTTTAATGAAACCGGGGCCATCCTTACAGCAAATAAATACGCCATCAGCGCCGAGAGTCACAATAATTATCTTCACACCCTTCTCAAGCAATAACGTGATTGCTGGTTTTAGCATCCGGAACAAACTCTCAATCGGCAATCTACGCCCAGCATCGTCAACTCGTTGGACTGGACTGAATACATTTCCAGCTGACAAAGCATTTGCCATGGATACTAGTTCATCCTCATTGGGAGATGTGAAAGTAACCTATAAAAATGCAATTACTGATTTAAATCTGAACTAAACAGGAAATGACTAATTAGCGAGAGCTGAGAGGGAACCCTATCGATGATAGAAAAAAAGAGAATGTAGCTTTCAATAATTCCACACAGTAAGACAAGGAAGTTAGCACGGGCAAGAAGATGATGACTGTTGAAGTTCAAGATCCAGCTTGACAACAAACTACCAACAGAAACTCACAAAGAAGAGAGCATGAATCCGAAAAATTGAGGCAACTATGATAATTTTTGCCTACTTTTCCAATAGAGTGACTCCAATGTGTTAGACCTCTAACATATGTGAGGACTCCAACTCGAAAATATCAGCCTGATACCATGGTCAAAACCATCAAAAGACAGAACCTTCTCCCTCATTTCTCCTCCTTCCATAACCATAATAGCAATAGTTTTATCACCCTATTCTGCTAAATTAAACAAGTGGATCACCAGAACAGATTTTTTGACCCATAACTTATCTCTCTATTTACCAATCAATTACATATCTCTAACGAATTGCTGCTAGAGCATGAAAATAGATTATTTTAAGAATTCATAAAACACTGAACTACTTGCGCAAGGCTTTGCACTCACATATTTGGCAATGGAAGCAAGTCGCCTGGATTTTGCAACTGAAACAGGTTCAAACCACACAGGAATTCCAAATTCTGCCGCAACTACGGGAAAAATAAACAAAAAGGACATGAAGAAGAAAAACAAGATACTTAAGAGTTAAGACAATTCATGAAACACTGCCTCTTTCTCCATACGCAGAGCAGTATACAAAGATTGCAAACTGGGATCAGACAACGAAAAGTAAACGTATGAAAACACAAATTCTGCACTGCCAAATAAAACAGGAAAGTTGCAGCAAGTAGGCATTACCTCCCGATAGACATTATTCATCCATTCTATCCATCTATTAACATCATATAAAGTGTGGGAACTATAACCAATATGAGGGATGGTACAAAAATAAGCAGAAATTCGGTGGGCATTTTGCACATGGTCTCTTTATTGTAATAAACTTTGAATTTACAATATATCCTTAACACACATCGTAATTCAAAGAGATTTTGAGCAGGATATAAGAACACTTGGTCTCTTTTGTTTATTATCTCCAATGATAGGACTATATTTCTAGTTCTTATATTTTGATGGATAGATTATGTGACTTACGATATGTATGCATTTACAAGTTATAACATAGCTTAATTGTTTGAGAATAAGCCTTTTTCCATTTATCACGCTAAGTTCCATATCATATTGATACTAAGGAGTTTAGGATGGTGGCATTGCAGTCAATAAGCCTTTTCTTTTTAGGTGCTTTTGATATCAATATAATTATCCAATAATTTTTAAAAGAAAAAGAAAACAATCGTAGTACAAGAAATAGACCTCTCAAATGTCATCTTATCATCAATGATGCAATTTGAAAGAACAGAATTACAAAGACAAAATGGTGCATTTATTAATTGAAAATCCTCCTTACTTTGGCAAGAAGACAATAGTGCAGAAGGACTTAAGTTTGCATCAACCATTACAGCTGGAGAGGAGCATATATTGCACCTGAACCGCCGAACCCATTCTGGATTCAAGAAAATCTCCTGCACAAATGTCAAGGCCACCAAAAATGCTGTTTAAATTCCCACAAGTCAATGATTTGACATAACTAATGGGGCATAAACATAAAATCATTCAAACAGTCTTACAATTGCCTCTGTGCTTGCAACGCCAGCAACTACCTCTCCATTGAAATCAAACATGTTGATCACAGTGGGAGTCCCAACATCTTGACACCTACGAATACCTATGATGAAACAAATAAACTAATAATGAACTAACTGCCAATGAAACTTGGTGAAAGGAAGATCAAGACAATTTGCTATTCAAAAACAAACTATTTCCCAAAGACACTTGCAATAACAACAACATAGCCTCTGTCCCAAATTAATTGGCTATATAGATCAAACTCTTCCATTGTGCTCCGTTTAATGCAATTGTTGGTGAGCTTTCCAAACCATTTAAATCCCTCTTAATTAATGCATCCCAAGTTAACTTCGGTCTACCCTTACCTCGTTGAATTTCTTCAGTTCCTATTAAGTCAAGTTTTCTAGTCGGGGCATCTGTAGACCGTCTTTGCAGGTGACCAAACCACCGCAACCGCCCTTCTCTAAACTTTGAGTCAATTGGTGCTATACTCCTACTTGACTTTTAATTTCTGAATTTCTTATCATATCTTTACGAGTTTTACCACACATCCACCTAAGCATTCTCTTTTCTGCTACGTTCATTTTATGTTATTTTGTTGTTGCTTTACCGCCCAACATTCACTTTCATAAAGCATATCTAGTCTAATTGCGGTCCTATAAAATTTTCCTTGGTAGACATATTTTTATCACAAATCACACTAGTTGCACTCCTCCATTTTTTCCATCCAGCTTGGATTCTATGTGTGACATCATTTTGTATGATTGATCCTAGATATCCAAAGTATTTCACATTAGGAACTTCTACTTCCCCTAATTTTACCACTCCATCATTTCGATGTCTCGTATTTCTAAACTTACAATGCATATACTCGATCTTCGTCCTACTTAATTTAAAGCCTTTAAATTCTAATGTATTCCTCCAAAGTTATAATTTCCTATTCACTTCATCTCTTGTTTTGTCCACTAAGACAACATCATCTGCAAATAACATACACCATGGTATATCCTCTTGAATATGCCTAGCTAGTTCATCCAAAACTAGCGTAGAAAAGATATGGGCTTAAAGCCAATCCTTGATATAGTCCTATTGTAATGGAAAATTCTTTTGTAGTTCCTCCGAATGTCTTTATGCTAGTTACTACTCCCACATACATATCCTTAATCATGTCTATGTATCTAGCATGCACCCCTTTTCTTTCTAGAACCCACCAAAGAACATCTCTAAGAACTCTATCATATGTTTTTTCTAAATCTATAAATACCATATGAAGATCATTTTTTCCTTTCTCTATATTTTTCTATCAATCTTCTTACAAGGAAAATTGCCTCCATAATTGACCTTTCAGGCATGAAACCAAATTGATTCTCTAATATTGTTGTTTCTCTTTTTAACCAATTGTCAATTATCATCTCCCAAAGTTTCATAGTATGACTCATAAGCTTAATTCCCCGATAGTTTAAACAACTTTGAATGTCTCCTTTGTTTTTGAAGATTGGTACAAGCGCACTTCTTCTCCAATCCATTGGCATTTGCTTTGATTTTAAAATTTTGTTGAAAAGTTTTGTTAGCCAAGTCAATCCAATTTCTCCTAAGCATTTCCAAACCTTTATGGGTATTTCATCTAGGCCACATGCTTTCCCTATTTTTCATCTTTTTCAATGCCTCTTTGACTTCTGAAATTATAATATTGCGTGTATAGTTTACATTTCTATCTTGGTGTGGGTTTTTATCTACTATGATATCAACTTGGTCATCATTAAATAAACTATCGAAGTAGCTACTCCATCTCTCCTTAATATCATCATCGCGTGTTAAAACATTTTGATTTTCGTCCTTAATACATCTTACATGGTTTAGGTCTTGTTTCTTTTTATCTCTTAATTTGGCTAGCCTATAAATATATTTTTCATCATCTCTATTACCTAATTTTGTATAAAGATCTTCCATGAAATTTGTTTTAGCTTGACTAACTACTTTTTTAGCTTGTTTTCTAGCTTCTCTATATTGATTGTACACATCTTCATCTTGACACCTAGGTATCTTCCTATATATCTCTCTTTTAGTCTTAATTGTTTTTTGGACATCCTCGTTCCACTACCATGTTTCCTTCTTTGGTGGTCCCAAGACTTTAGATATACCTAACACGTTTGACGCTACTCTCATTATGCAACTATTCATTTCTAACCACATTGTATTAGCATCTAAATCAAGATTCCAAACGTTTTCTTTTAGTAGTTTTTTTTCTAAACTCTACTTGTTTTCTCTAAACCCTAAAGACGCTTGCAATAAGGCCTTCATAATATCATGACAATGATTACAAGTTACCTTCTGTAACTAGGCCAGCTGACTTCCAGTGTTCCAATAGTAAATTTCCTGCAAGATACAATATTTCAGTTTTTTAAGCATTTACCAAAGACATGTTATCTCAAAAATATTATTCTGTCGCGCATTATCCCAAAAGATATAGATACTATGCTAGCATAGAGAACTTTGCAAGGTAGAGGTAGTAGTGGCTAAGACTCAGAACGTAGATTATTAATTCAACAAAAGAACCTTTTGTGGAACAGGAAGGACACAGAAAACGAAAAGACTCAAGATTTGATCATGATGAAAGTAATGTTTGCCTCAAATTGGCAAAAATTATCTATGGCGGGGACAAAATCTGGACAAGACCCTTTAAATGGGGATGTTGCTTTACCAAATGGAGCGACTGGTTAGCAATACATACTTATTTTTACACATTGAAAAAAGTACAAATCTACTAACACTTGGTATTCACCTGCCATATCGACTCCAATAACGCTGATCATAAATGGTTTTGTTCCAAGCTTAGACATGCACTCCGCAACATTTCTTGCCACCCCACCATGTACATAGTGAACCTAAACAGAGAAGCTCCATGTAAGGATATGCAATACATGTTCAACATAATGGCGAGCGCTAAAAATAAAATTATAAGCACGATAAGAATGAAAGAGACTGAAGAGATTGTAAGCATCTGGCATTAAAAGCGAATGAACACCTTGCCAGGAGTGGTGCTCCCACGATGAGTAGCCATTGCAGGCGTAGCATGGATATCCAAAACCATCCCTCCGATAACAACGGATTCAGAAATCACCAACTTCGAGTCATAAGCACTAGCACTAGTCTGAAAATGCAACTAAAACCATAGCTACTTAAAATAACATTCCACGTGTTTAATACCGTAAAGACATCGTCCGACAAAACAAACCATACCAAATTAAGAACCGCTGATGATTCACATTGTGCCAAGCAATGTCGAGAAAGAGTACTCAGTCGCCTCCACGCATTAACCTCCACGCTTTCGATTCGATCCTCCATCGACTCAAGCTACTTAACCTTATTTTTTAGTTCCTGTGAACCAAACAAACACATAAAGTAACAAAACCCGCGATTAAAACCTACACATTCACTTCGCAGCGGCTTTCGCCGATCACATAAATATTACAGTTGATAAATAAATAAATTAGACCCTATTCAACAATAACCAAATTAGACCAATCTAAACTCAACATTTTTTATCCGGATCACCACTTTTGTGGAGCCCGACTAATCTCTAGGGGCCCGGGGTTGCCAAGAAAGAAGTTCATCTCCCTCCCCAAGGTATGTCTGGCGCGAGTGGGGATTCGAAGCAGAGTCATTTGCCACAAGGAACGTCCTACCACTGCGCCAACCCATCCTTGGGTAATCTAAACTCAACATCAACAGAGCAACCTCAATTGAAATGCCCAAGTAATAATTGCCTAATTAATAGCACATTAGCAAACATATAATCAAACAATTGAAACAAAAATCACAAATTAATAAATGAATTGAACAAAGTGAAGCATCAAAGATCAGTGACTTCAGATGCCTAATTTGATGAATGAAGCGATGTGAGTATGGATTAAAGTGCACTAACCAGTGAGATTAAGCGAGCCAAAATCAAAAAAGATCGAAATTCATGTACGCGAAAGTCGATGAGGGAGAGAGAGAGCGATTGGGGTTCAACCTCTTCGGATGACCTAATCTTGTTCGCGCGTCAAACACTTTCTTAGCTTTTGGGGTCATTGAACACCGGTTGATCAAACTGGGTGAGATTTTATATGCTACACTTTTTTGTTTTGTTTGTTTGGTTTTTTTTTTTTGTTTGCAATGACCACAAACTCTTTTCACTTCTGCTAAGCAAACGATAGATAACCATAGACCACGTGTCATTTCTTTTACATTCCCTCCGTTCCATAATATCTGACACATTTCGAGTTTTTTTTTTTTCCACGACATATGTCGGATTAAAAAATTAAAAAAGCATTAAATATTTTATTTCTAATTCTAGCCCTATTATACTTAATTAATGACACCACCAATCGTTTTTTGTTATACAATACATATAATAAATGAAGTCATTTATGAGAGAGTAATATAGTCTTGTTATAAAATCTTAATGGTGATTAATAATTACCTTAATTCTTGTGCACAAGTCAAAATACTTATCACAAATTTTTTTTTTTGACTTTAGTGACCCCAGAGACTTTAACACTTACCACAACAAGTTGTTAAAAGAAAATGTTAATACTCTTATGAATGCACAATCATAAGCATTGCCCTGGCAAGAGGCTGCAGCATTCGTCAATAATAGGTTACAAATTCAGTCTCTATTGAACATGTAAATTTCACTGTAATATGGTTGTATATGATATAGATAGAAATAAGGAGTCTATCAACATGACCCACATTTTTCCACATAGGTAGTTATACTTCGTTGACAAAAAATAAAAAAATAAAAAATAGTACTTATGCTAAAAACCCCATAAAACTTGAAGTGACTAGACAATCAACACCTTCTCCCCTATCTACCTGCTCTCACATCACTATAAAAAGATACAGTATATTTTTATAAAATCTCATTGAATAATATTGTTGATGAATACCTTTTCAAAACATATTAAATTAATAACTAAAATATAACCAAATATTTTCAAACAAATATATTCATAAAAAAAAAAAGATGTGTCGATTGTTGCATAATTGAGTTTATTTTATTAAATAAATATGTGAGTTTTTTAAATTAAATGTAATATGTTAATTATATATTAGTAAAGTTTTAATAACGTAGCATTCAAAAATACTTATTTGGTGTTATTTTGATTAATATTTGACCTTAACATGTTATAATATATAGAATATTATTAAAACTTATTAGTAGTTATAGATGCTGCATTTTGTTCACACTTTCTTTCAGTACAAAATAAAGAACCTCGAGGGCGCATCATCTGACTCGTGTGCTTTAATAGGACAAGTTTCACCAACTATTGTCGGAAATAAGCTACTTGTTCTTGAATTGAACGGGCTAGTTGTGCAAATACAATAATTAGCAAGAGTAATTTTAAGATTTTAAGTGACATGAATATTGATTTTGTTTTAAATATTTGGAGTTTTAGTGTTTTAACTTTTAAGTGATGCATGAAGATTGATTAGTTTCTTCTCTTCTTTTTTTTTTCTTTTAACATTTATTAGTTTGTAACATATAGATATAGATTACCATAAAGTTTTGTAATAGGCAAGACCCAAGACTAATTCACAAGAGTACCAAAGAGACTTAAAAAAAAAGTGGGGTGAAGACTAATGTTATATATAAGCTTTAGTTTGAAAGTATTGTGCACTTTAAAATGTTCAAATAAGTTATAGGCCTTGTTTGGTTCATTTCTGTTAACTTACAGTGTTAGTTCGGAGTTATTTCCTTGAAGTTTAATCATTCGAGTTAATATTTTCGTGTTTAGTTCAACTTTAAACTTATAGGGAAGTTATAAAATTTTAAACAATAAAATATATGAATTGACATAAATAACCTTCAAATAAAAAAGAGAGATGAGTAATAAAAGGGTCATTAATGAAGGTAATTGTGTCCACAACTCTTGGAAGATAACTCCTTTTAGGGGGTTGGGAAGATATCTCTCACCCTTTCATGTAAATTGAGAGACAACTTACAGAGAAGTTGGACAACCAAACAAGATTAATTTTCTACTCCCTATAAGTATACGAGAAGATAACTCCACCTCCAACCAAACAAGACGATAGTTTTCACTCCATCTAAACTTATAAGCTACTTCTACTCATCCTATTTTCACACATCTCTAACAAAAACTCGATCCAAGCAAGTTTGGGATACTATATTTGTTTGGAAAAATTAAAAAGCAACTTTTATTTTTTGAGTTCAAAGACAACTTAAAAAAGTCTGATTTTTTTTTTATGAAAAAAAGAAGTCTGAAATTTATTTTTTTTGAGAGAGAAATCTGAAATTAATAATTACATTATTTTCTTAATTGGTGTCAACGCACAATGTCCCTATACCTTACCTCTACGATCTATCCCAAAAAAGTTGCTTTGGCATTAATCTTATTATTTTGATTCTCACAAAAAAAAAAAAAAAAAAAAAGTATTGTGAAGTATGGATGACTATGCATGTACACCAACATACTGTATAGTAATATAACTTGTATTTCTCATTAATGGTACCCTCACTTGCCCATGTATTATCATGTTACTTGTAACCCTTTCTTATGTACACCAACTATTCCATGTATTATCAATGTTGCCTCTAATGTGTTGTATGACATGTGATGTATATGTTACTTGTACACGTTGTTTAAATATATTTATCATCATCACCAATGAGCCTATATAAAAGGTATCAATCTGATTATTAAAATACACCAAGTCGTATACAACTTTACATCATCAATTCTAGCTTTCTTTTCTCTTTTCTCCTCTTCTTTGTTCTTCTCTGTTTGTTCTTGTAGTTTCTAGTTTATGATTTCATTGCGTTATGCAAGTTGACATTTGAAGTCTCAACTAAGTTTACGACAGATTTTACTCGTCCCGGTTATTATAAGTTCTGTCCCTGCACAGCACAACAGAGAAACCCAATCACTGCGACCACACACCGGAGAAGGGCGAGTTTCGGCTGAGCCGAAAAAATGACGACTCGAATCGCTCCGGGCGTGGGCGCGAACCTGCTGGGCCAGCACTCCGCCGAGCGCAACCAAGACGCCACTGCCTACGTCGGCAATCTCGACCCCCAGGTTCACTATTCTAGGGTTTTGTCCTTCTCTTCATTCTAAACTAGGGTTTCTCGACTTTTAACTTCGTGGGTCGATTTGCTCTGCTTATTGATCGTAAAGGTTCCAACTTTATATGTGAATCGTGTGTCTTTGTTGAAATTTTGGTTCAATTCGTGGTTTTGATTGTGTTTGTGTGTGTCATGGTGTGCAGGTCACTGAAGAGTTACTGTGGGAGTTGTTTGTCCAGGCTGGTCCAGTTGGTGAGTAGGGGTTTCCTGTTTTAGGGTTCTTTTGTTGAATTGAATTTGAATTCGGCATTTTCTCACTTGATTGATTGCAATGATTCGAGTATTCGGGCGGGCAATGGGGCTAATGTGGAGCTGTGTTAAGCTGCTTTTGATGCGTTTTAGTATTTGATTGGATTAAGCACATCTTGGCTTGATTTTGCCCCTAGTGCGCCGCACTATTGTAGTGAGTCGCGTGTTTTTCTTACAGCGTACCATGTGCTGCTATTTGAGCGAGTCGCGAATGTACTCTCAGCCACCGTGAGTTCTGTGAATCAGGGTTAATTGGTCTAGATGTAATGATCATGAATTATGAGTGGACGCTATGTGCTATTGCATTTGAGACGCCACACCTCTTGTTTTTTTTTTTTAAGGGACTACAGATTGTTCTTGGAACTTGAATGTATTCGAAAGATGCTATTTTCCCCTGTAATTGATGTATATTAGTCAATTGAAGTTTTAATTCCAGTTGCTATGTTGTGTGAGTACGAATGCTTAACTTTGATTTTATATCTTGCGTTTGGTTTAATGTGTTGCAGTTAATGTTTATGTCCCAAAAGATAGAGTGACAAACCTACACCAAGGATATGGATTTGTGGAGTTCCGCAGTGAAGAAGATGCTGATTATGTAAGTGTACCACAGGTTGAAGTTATGTTTTACTTATTTTGCACGGGGCAACAACTGGCATTTGGACTTTTATGATTCTTCTGTGTTAACATTAATTCTTATTACCGTGATATGGTTTTTGTTTTTGGCTTCTTTTAACTTCCTTGTATGCTCCACTATGCAGGCAATCAAGGTTCTTAATATGATCAAACTTTATGGGAAGCCAATACGAGTGAATAAGGTACTAGGGTAATTTGTTTTTTCAATATTGTTGTCCATTATTTTACATGTTGTAGGGTGTATTGAATCTCCAGTGCTGTCATACATTACATCTTCTTCTTCTTTTTTCAGTTTGCCATCATATGTTATACTTAGTGCTATAGGGATTTACTGGTATCAGAAAATCTGTGCAGTTTGACTTATTAGTACATTACCCCATTACCCTTCTTCAGTTGCTCATTGTTCTAATATTTGCGAACATTGTTGTCTTTCTTGTCAATTATAATATTATATAGTGCAATAGTTAAACAGTTAACTCATGGTTCACAGCCTTGACTTGCCTTAGTTTTTGCTGTAATGCCTTTGATAGACTTGTAAGTTGTAGGTTAGCATTGTTACTTTAATAGGATACATTTAGTTTTTTATTTCCTTCCATATGGCGCATAGTCAAGTTGTACTTCTCAGTGTAGCCATTTTGAAGCTTGATTTGTGAATGAGCTTGTTTCAGTAATAGTTCCCTAAATTGGTTGATAGAAATTTCTGACTTTCAAGTTGGGTTGGTTTTGGTGCACTAATAGATAATTCGCGTTTCTGCATAATGAATGAGACATCTTGGAGTGACCAACAATTTTTCAAACTTCTTTCTTTTGTTTCTTTCAGTCATGTAAAAAGTTGTACTGGTACGTGGTACCTTGCTACTGATAGTTATGGGGGAATTGATATATGCAGTTTTATCCTTGTAGAGATTTATTTTGAGATTGTACGTCCTCTAGATTACAAACGAGCATTTCTTTATCAATGCATCATGGCCTGGCCTTAGAAATTGCAATAATTGAAGATTTACGGAGTGATTGGTGCATATCTTACAAATAACTTGCAGTAAATAACATACTCAAAGGAAATAACTTTTTGCCCTTTTTGTTTCCTTAACAAGTATTGGTGTTGTACCAACAAATAGTCCACGTTTTTTTGATAAAACTAACAAATAGTCAACTTAGCACTTGCCTAACGAATATTTGTTTAACGAATATTTGTTTAGAAAAACAAAAAATAAAATACTAGTTTGAATTCTTTACCGAACAAGCTCTTGTACCTTACTTCTAACTCCAAAAATAAATTTTTTGATAAGTTGTTTTCCATACTTTCTGGATATTATTGCTGGTTAATTCCTTTTTTTGCGTTTGAAACACCTTATGGTGAGCTCTTGTAAAGTTTGTTCTTTCATCAAAATTGATGATTTCAATGGCATTTGACGTTCTTTTCTTTCGTCTAGGCTTCCCAAGACAAAAAGAGCTTGGATGTTGGAGCAAATCTTTTCGTGGGAAATCTTGATCCAGTATGTTGATTCTTATACTTAGACAATAGCTTACCATATTCTTAGCATCTGAGATCTCTGTGTCATTTCTTTTGCAGGATGTAGATGAAAAGCTATTGTACGACACCTTCAGTGCATTTGGTGCTATTGTGACTAATCCTAAGGTCATGTACTTTCTTCCTGTGCGCATTTACTGATGATTTTATTTATTTAAACTTCTTATTTTGTCTTGCTCTCAAGGATTTCTATTTCCACAGAAGTTCAGGTCTAGTTAGATAACATCTACTTTTATTTGAGCATAAGCTACATTGATGTAGTAGGATCAGATATTGATGTTTATAGGAATGAGATTGCCAAGCCAATACACGTTCTCTTCCTTTAATGATTTGGCACTCGCCAGTATTGCATGCAAATAAAGTGTAAGGTACATTATGCTGCAAATGAAGTAAACTTGTGATTTGATTTTGACTCGCTCGAGTATGGAATTCAGACCCTCAAATATTAACAAATTCACCTTTAGATACCAATCACTTAGTTGACCACTTAAAGTTCCACTTATCTAAATAGTAGCCCTGGCCACTAGTATAAATTAAATGACTCGCAGCGCGCTCTCGTTTTCTTCAGCACCAAGAAATATGACTCGCAGCCCTAAACTGGGCACACCTTTAGGTGAGTCCCTAGTCTAATGTAGCTCATGTGTCGCTGCTGCTGCTGCTGCTGCTGCTACTACTACTGTTACTGCCGTGAGGACGACCTTGAAGTGGTGGATCCATCTCTTTTTGAAAATAAATGGTGGATATGACCACAAGGGACCACAGTTGCTTTCAATTTTCTATTATTCTCGCAATTACTTTCTTACAGAGTTTTTTGTCATCAGATTACTTGCTTTAACACACCAAACTGTGACCTCTTGTTAGTGAAAATGCAATTGCATTTTGATATTACCTTGTTGCTGTGCAGATAATGAGAGATCCAGAGACAGGGAATTCTCGTGGATTTGGCTTCATAAGTTATGACTCCTTTGAGACATCTGATGCAGCTATTGAGGTGTTTCTCTTTACCAAAATCTGTATTCTTTTATTTATTAGTTAACTGTGGTGCAGCACCTCGATCGGATTTCCTCTCTTAAATAGTTGTTACGTTCTGCTTTCATAGGCAATGAACGGTCAATATCTTTGCAACCGTCAAATAACTGTGTCATATGCATATAAGAAAGACACGAAAGGGGAGCGTCATGGCACTCCTGCAGGTAAACTTCCTTTGCTCGCCGAGCCTTAGGCACTGATGTGTTGATTGCTTAAACTTTTAACTTTTAATGCCTACCACCTCTGATTTTATAGTTTGGAGATGCCAACTTTGAAAAAGTGTTGATTTAATTGTCCTGACTTTATTGATAAATGCAGAAAGAGTCCTGGCAGCAAGCAACCCAGGAGCGCAGAAAAACAGGCCTCACACCCTTTTTGCGAGTGGACCACCTACTCTACCTAATGCTCCTCAGTCGAATGGCACAATGAGTGCACCAATGCCGCCTCGACCTTTTGCAAATGGCGCTGTTCCACCTGGTTCAATCCCACCAATCCGCGCACCAATACCACAACCTGGAGGTTTCCCACCTCCCATGCAGCTGGGAGGACCTCCGTCTTGGCCGGGTCAGCCACAGCAATCAGGTCAAGTAAATGCACCGCCTGTAATGCCAGCTCCGCCACTTCAGCAGTTCAGGCCACCACCACCTAATATGCCTCCTCCGCCTCCAAATGCAATGGCATTGCCTTCGAGGCCTCTACCGCCACCAATGGGAGTGGCTCCTCTGCCACAAGTATGGCGACCTCCTCCACCCCCTCAACAAATGACTGGAAGGCCTTTTCCTCCCCCTCAGATGTCCATGCCACCACCGCCTCCCCTCAATTCTATGCCTCCGCCCCCTCCAGCTAGTTGAGAACAACAATTTGCCTCCCAGACGATTGCAATATCAAGATTCTTTTTCGCAAACCTAGCAAAGGAGACACTGAAGACGCAGAGATTTAGGTCCCTTTCTTTCACTGACTTGGTATTTTGAGCTTTTACCAGTTGTAAAATACCTCCACTTGTTTTCAGATGCCAAGCGTTATGGTCTTCGTCGAAGAGAAACATATCAATTCGCTTCGTGGCTGGTTTTAATTGTTTTAATAGCCAAACAAATTGTATTCATTATAATGATTTGGTAACATGATGTTAAAAACTTGGGAATTTTGTCGCCATTACAGTAGTTTTTATTGTACAAGAATTGTCCTTACCGTCTAGGCTTTATTGTGCTAGTTTGGGACCAGAAAGTTCTGATTTAATAGTGGATGGAATACATTTTTGTTTTTTGAACTATTAGGTCCTTGCCTTCTTTACAGTGCAGTAAAACTTGTAATGATCCCATATTAAGGACAAAAAGAGATGATCAGATTGAAATCAGTGTATAACGTGAGTGTTAATGCCTTCTATTGAATGTGAATGTATCTGGGCATGCTCAACTGATGCTGATAACTACAACAGCTCTGTTGGGATAATCATTGTAAGTTAGAGGTGGCTCTGCATTCAAAGTGCATCAACATCAAAGAAATTAAGGAAGAAAGTGATGCATTTGTGGATCCGCCTCCCTAGCAATCTCTTTGTGGAGCACAAGCTTCCTCATCATTGATAGTCAAGCCATAAAGCCAAGTAGCAGTAAAGTAACAGTAGAGTTCAATGTGATTTTAAAGATCTAAGTTTTTGAAATCGCACAAAAGACCACCATCTCTAACAGCGGTTTGTACCCTCCCCAGCTCTTAAATCTAATTGTCAGGTTGCAGTTATGGATGTAATGGACCCTGAAAGAGATACCTACGACGACGTAGCATCACAGTAATATAGGCTTTAAATGAGGCAGTTAGCCAATTATTTCTAGTCTTTATCTTTATTTCTCATCCATGTAACAACGTAGCACTCATTAGTAAATCTAGCTGAGCTTAATTCCTAGCGTGCCTTTGTTCTGTAAATCCTCTATAGTTCATTTACTAATTTCAATCACTCGACGCAACCAGACATAATGATGCTTTGGTTATTTTTTCAGGACTAATTTTGTTCTCTTGGACTCTTGTTCTTTTGACCAGTGATCATGGTATTGCACTTTTATGTTTTAGGAAATAAAATCGAAAAATATCGGGTTTTTCTTAAGTATGATAGTAGCTGCTAATGCTTTATCTGTGCTTGCCGGGATCTCAAAAGATTTTTTTGTGACAAACAGACTTGACAAAGTTTTGGTGGATGCAGCATTGTTTGCTAAGTTTGGTTTAGGAAAATATCTAAGTTTGCATTGACATAGGACATATCAAAGTTATAAGTCAGTACTGATTTGAGAGGTTGCTTTTTGATTGAATGCTTTAGGAACTATGGTTTCAGATTATGTAAGATAAGTTAGGAATCAACTGGTCACGCATCCGCGAGAGAAAACTCTTGCAACAATAGGAAGATTACGTGATCTAACAGCAAAATAAGTGCATTACTCCACTTCTGTTTGAAAATTGTTATTTGGATCTAGAATTTGTTGATATTTGTTTTCGAAGTCTGTCATCTGATTAGGTTAAAAGTGATCTTAGAACTTTGAATTAGTTAGGCAAGTATGTGTAATCACTTTTCATCCCCAGATCACAAAACAACAAATCAGGTACAAACTGCATGGAAACATCCTTTAAGTCGATAACTAGGCACGCTAGATATGCATCAAGGAGCACGTAATGCGTCCCTCGATTTCTATCCAACATATGAGGAGTAAAACATCATTTTCCTTGCAATTAAGTGATCTCCACCTGTTTGTCATAGGCACATCACCAACTCACATGGACATAGTAAGGTTTTTGTCCATGTAATCACTTAGAAGAAGAGATGAAAGCTCTGCCCATGCTTGAAATGGACTAATCAGATTAAACTCACCATGCAAAAATACATTCTCTGCAGAAAACATGGATATCTTTCAATACATTTAATGATTTGCATATGGAGCTAAACTGTAGTTTGTTCTCTCTCTTACTCTCTCTTTAGTCCATCATCTACTAAAGCAAAATCTAGTGGGGTCTCCCTAATTCCTAGAGTCCTCCCCACCACCAAAAAAGATGATTAAAGAAGTGAATGAAGAGATATTATCCAATAATTGTGATTTAATTCACTCTCAGACATTTAATGAGCCAAAACAAATTTTCCCCGAAAGTTACAAGTCCAAATATTACATATGAAGTACATAAAGTCACAACACCATCTTAGTAATTCCTTCTAGTGTAGGATCAATTACCACCCTATATATAAAAAATAAAGATAAGGCCTTGTTTAGTATAGAGTTCGAAAATTGGTTTTGTCGTTTTCGTGGAATTCTACAGATAAAACCTTGGAAAGCAGACAAATGTTTTTATGCAATCTCCATGAACCAAATTTTAGGTTGCAGTCTTCAGTAGGATCCAAAACCAGTTCTTGGATTTTATGTAATTGAACATAGGTCCTTTGTTCTTTTGGCGTATTGAAGATTCGAAAACCCGAAAGCTGTTGTGGGATTATGGAACAAAAGCAGCCTAAGCACGCAACGCAGAATAGCCTAAAGTTCGATTAGTTGGATAAGGTTCTTTGTCAGCTAACTTCATGTAGTTAAAAAGTTATCTTTTTTATTTAGTGAGTGTCTTCTAACTAATTCAGTGAAACCAATCATTGTCATGTTCATACAACACAATTTGGATTCTTGAACTAACATTTTTATTTATTGAGGCTTGTTTTCTGTTTATTTTGGAAGCCTAGCCCCTTCATATGTTGCTCTAATTAAAGGTGAGAATTTATCAGAATCTTTCACTTAAGGCTATCTGTTCATGTTGCAGACGTCGATTGATATTCAGATGTGTGGATGAGAAACCACGCCCAAGTATATAATTCTCAGCCTTGCTTCCTAGCAATGGTAGTAGTGCTGGTTTTTCTTCTTTTCCTAGTTGATGTTATTTAAGTATATATGCTTCAAGCTTTATTGGAACCAATCGAGAAAACAGCTTTGGTTGCATTAGTACAGACAATTAAAGTACTTCCTCCACAAGTCCCCTCTTATAGTTAATGCATTATCGCTTTACTTCATGCAAAAACATCTCCTTGTTACCTAACCCGATAGTACTCGAGTCGTAGGAATCCTAAAATACTAGTGTTCTTCCTACTCTATTAATTGTTTTTGGAAAGTATTAGAATTGTTGCTGCCTAGTTTTTTTGTCAGATTTGCAAATCAGTCTACAGTGATAATTTGTAGAAATTTGTGAGCTGAAACTCATTTTGGTTCAATATACTAAGCTCAATGGAATGTTCCTCGAAAGGATGAACTCGAAACTAAATCGTGTTTTGGTTCCGGGGCCTCTGATAATTGGAGCTGGACCTTCAGGCCTGGCCACAGCGGCATGCCTTAAGGAGAAAGGCGTTCCGTCACTGATACTCGAGAGAGAAAACTGTCTTGCCTCATTGTGGAAACTAAAGTCTTACGATCGTCTAAAGCTTCACCTTCCTAAGAGATTCTGCGAGCTCCCGCTCATGGGGTTCCCACCCGAATTCCCAACCTACCCGATGAAGGAAGAGTTTCTCAGTTACTTGGAGGCCTATGCTAAGCACTTCTCGATCGAGCCCTTGTTTGGTGAAGAAGTTAAGTCTGCCGAATATGATCCAACAATGGAATTCTGGCTTGTAAAAACAGGTTCGTTCGAGTTTGTGTGCCGTTGGCTTATTGTGGCAACCGGGGAGAATTCAGAGCCTATGTCACCAGAGTTTCCACAGATTTCAAACTTTAAGGGAAGAGTCTTGCATACTAGTTTGTACAAAAATGGTACCACGTTCGAAGGACAGAAGATTTTGGTTGTTGGTTGTGGAAACTCTGGCATGGAGATCAGCTTGGATCTATGTAACAGCGGTGCTCAAGCTTCGGTAGTTGTTAGAGATACGGTAAGCCCAATTTCTCCAGCTTTCCATGTCTATGTTCTTGTGATCTTATGATATGATATCCACATCTTCTATGTTTCTTATGGTTTAATTCAGTTCCTTTTTATATTTGTTTTTGCAGTTGCACATTTTACCAAGAGAAATTCTAGGAAGATCAACCTTTGGCCTCTCAATGTGGTTGCTCAAGTGGTTTCCTCTAAGACTTGTCGATCGGTTCCTCCTCTTTTGTTCGTGGTTTATCTTAGGCAATACGCATAGATTCGGCTTGAGAAGACCTCAAATCGGGCCTATTGAGCTGAAGAATACTACTGGAAAGACTCCAGTTTTAGATGTTGGTACTCTAGCCAAAATCAAGGCTGGCCAAATCAAGGTATAATATATATCAATCTCTCCTAAAACTAATACTGCGTTGCTTCTATGTCTAGGAAATATCACTGATTATTCTTAGTGTCATCTATCAGGTGGTTCCAAGTATAAAGAGATTCACCGAGACTGGTGTTGAGTTCGTCGACGAAAAAATAGAGGACTTTGATTCAGTTATCCTAGCGACGGGTTACAGAAGCAACGTCCCTTCATGGCTGAAGGTAAATTTGAATCAACTGCCTTTAAACCTTCATAGGAGTTTAGGAGTTAACTCCAACACCAGATCAATAGCCATATTGACATTAGAAACATTAAGGCACTGGGCATCCAAAAATAGATCTCTTATGTCAAGATCGATTACTAGGCTATCATTAGACAGTTTTTTTTCGACTTATTTTCAAAGCAAGAGGTTTGGATTCCTAGTGAAGTGATGCAAGTCTTTAGGCATGTCTTTAGATTTGTTTGGCTCATTTTTTGCTTTGTTTGTTATTGAAGGAGGAAGGATTTTTCAGCAAGAAAGACGGTTATCCGGTAGCGCCGTTTCCACACAGTTGGAAAGGCGAGAACGGACTTTACAGCGTAGGCTTCACCAAGCGAGGATTGTTAGGCGCTTCATTGGATGCGCAGAAAGTTGCGGAAGAAATTACAAGGCAATGGATAGAGACGAAGCATTTGCAGACGGATTTGTAAGCAAAGAATATAGTGACATCAAACTAACATTTCCATTTCTATACTTGTTCTGCTTGACCTCACTAACCATATCTATCAGTTGCATTTGTAATTCTTTTATAAATCAGTGCAAAAAAAAAAAAAAAAAATCAAATCATTCGACTTGATTGCTCGAGTCATCCAACATTTATTCATTTCATCGCACTGTTTCGGCTTAACTAATTAACGAAAGGCACCGGACTCAAAAAAAATAATCCGCTTCATGGACTAATTAATCTGCATTACATATTTTTTCTTGTTTATTGATTGTTTGAGTAAGTATTTTTATCCAAGTTTTACCATGTAGTTTTACTAGTTTAAGTTTAGGTGCGTGCCGCAGTAGTTGATTGCGACATTGTTCACATACAGTCTCTTTTTCATGCAAGAAGATCCATATTTGATTCCAATGTGATGAATGATTTGCAGAACCTAAAAGGTTACACAGCTTTATTAGGCGTTGAATTTTGAAGGGTCCACTCTCCAACCTTGAAACTAAGGCCTTGTTTGGTTCGGGGGAAGTTGAAGAAAGTGAGATAATTTTGAGAGAAGTTCCAACTCGCCTTATTTGGTTGTACACTTTGAGCGCACACTTGGGTGTACACTTTGTCTTTTAGCCTATTTATGGCTCTTTCTTGTATTTCTAGGCGTGAGCCCCGCATCTAACAAAATATCATAAATAAGCTAAAAGACAAAGTGTGCGCCAAAAGTGTGTTAGATTATCATTTTTCTTTCAAAAAACTTTCCTGGAAGTTTGACCTCTAACTTCTCCCACATAAGGGAAGTTAACGCACTTGAGAGGTGAGTGAGGTGTCTTTCTGCGGCGAATTGACATTTTTACTCTCATTTAATGCTCTTTTTCTACCTTTATTCTCTACAATCTCTCTCTCAAAAACAGTGTGAAGGGCATTTATGTTAATTATATTATTTTATTATTTTTAAAATGTGGAACTTCTCGGGATGCTTAAAGTTGAACCAAATGTGAAAAGTGCAACTTCTTTAGTGGTTAACTTCTAAAAAAATTAAACTTCATTCAAAGAAAACTTCCCAGAAAGCTAGGAAACTGAACCAAACGAAGCCTTAGAGACTTAACCAAACAAATGATGAGGCTTCATATTGATCTTTCTCATCAAGTTGCAAAGATGATCGTGACATACGAATCTTAAACGAAACTAGCTTGTAATATTTTCTGTAATATGTCGTGAAAATCATACACTTTAGCCAACAACTGTAAAAAGATTTCAAAGATTATATTAGAATTTATCACAATTTTACAATGGCAATGACCATCAGAAGTGCGAACAACTTCTCTACTACTGCATGATTAATACATGAACCACTAATTTGAAATACTATACAATTAAATGGTATTGCTTTCAAGTGATCTATATATTTCTTAAAGAAATAATGAGACTGGTCCCTTCTTTTTTTTTTTTTTTTGTCAAAGGAGACTGGTCCCTTCACATTCATGGATTGAGGACTCTATACAGTCTAATAGGTCTGGTCCCCTCCATCATATACCTTAATCAGCTATAACAGATCAAAAAGAATGAAAAAAAAGATCAAAAAGATTGAAAAAAAAAAAAATGAAGAAAAATCTTGCTTAATGCATGTATTGAAGATGTATGGTCCAGCAATGAGTGCTGGCTAGCTAGAAATAATTGCAAAGGGTCCCATGAATTGCTTTTCATGAACATGCTTATGTAAAGTCAGACTTGATCACTGATCATCTCATGTATTTAAAGATTTATGGAAAGAAACCAATCTAGGATTCAACTTAGAAAAGACATTCTCTTTGTCTTCTGATAAGCTTGATAGAAAAGACACAAATGGAAGTTAAAATACTGCCAAAGATTGATTTTTATAAATGGGAAATAACATACTTTTTGTGGAGCACATGTAGAGTCAGAATTTTAAGGCCCCTCGGGCTAGACCAAGGATAGTCAAGGCATTAGTTTAAGGGGTGAACTAATTTAAATATTTTTTATAAATTTTTTTAGTAATCAATTACATACATAAGGGAGGCACATACAAGGTTGCCCTGGCCTATAACAGCCTAGGCAACCATGTCCGCCTTTGTATACAAGAAATATATAACATAAGCAGATTGTGTCCGAAGTTCCAACCACTTAACTCAATCGTTAATGAAACTTATAATATTATGTCCCAATCCGTTAGCTTATAAGGAGAGAGATATATATATGACAATTAGAACCAAATTTCTTTTAAATAAAATTAAGAGATGGTATGACATCAAAAAAAAAAGAGATAATATAATAATCATTAAATCATGGTGACAAAAGTGATATTTAATAAAACATAAATCTTGTAACAGTTTTCAGATTCATCATTAGCACCACCACTTGCTCCTCTTCCATACGTGCATCTACCATCATTCAAGTTTATCTCCACTTCTATTGCTTATGCATAACTTTGCACTTATAGTTGTTAGTTTGATAGTTTTTTATCATGTTTTTTGTAATAAGTATTTTTTTTTTTAATATTGAAAGTTTATGTTTGTCTTCCTTCGTCGAAAGTTTTTATTTGTCTTCCCTTATTGAAAGTTTTATTTTTCGTCATGGTCTTAATATGTATGTGTATTGTTATGTTCTATATGTTTGTCAAAAGAACAATTATTGATTGTCATAATGTTTCATTGTTGTATTCGCAATTTTTCAAAATCAACTCTATGACAGTTAAATGTTTTGATAAACAATCATTTAGAATTAGCGAATCAATGTGTTTTTATCAAGATAATTAATTACATGTCTCGTCTTCGTCTAGTTATACCGAATCTATTAAGCCATCGTGATAATGATATCAATAAATTTACTTGGACTCATGAGTTCGGACTCATAAGGAGGTTTTTAAATTTTTTATACATATTTAAGGGGTATAATTAAAATTTTATAAGTGATTATGGTTGTTTCATTAATTGCTCGAGGGTGTATTTGAAATTAAAAAAAATTTTGAGTTCGGACTCACGAGTTCAAATAGCACTACCCTAATGATATTTCTATTTCACTTCAAAAAAAAAAAGTGATATTTAATGGCTTAAAAAAAAGTGATGTTTAATTTGTGCACGGGCGCTGTCATAAATCAAGTGGCGACGCACGAACCATTGAGCTTGCATTAAATCTCCAGGCCAAGAGAGTTGCCACGTTTCCAATTAACTCGTACAATCACAAATGCATCTTTTGGTTCACATTATTCGTCACAATTTGTGTTATACAAAACAATTTTGAAAAATAATTGATTCAGAAATAATGTGGAGACTGAATTGCTCTCTTAAAAATTACTTCATTAATTTATGATATATATATTCTTCAAAAATGATTACGGTATATTGTTGTCTTAAAAAAAATTAAAGATATATTTTTAACTAATTAAATTAACTATTATTTTTTTATAACTAATCTTATAGGATCAAATTGGTCCCACCAAACCCATTGATCAGGAGAATTCGAGAAACTACTAAAAAATAAATTTTTTTTTGGTGAAAACTAAGAAATAGTTTCATTGTCTATGCAAGAACTCTAACACACAACTTCCTTCATGTGAAGAAACTCTCATGTAGTACATGCGCCACTTCACCACTCCTATGGGGTGGTAAATTAACTAATTTTTTACTAAACAAAAAAGGTCTACTTTAATTAATACTTTTTTTTTAAATATCTTATCAATGGTGTGAATGAGATAGGTAAAGGGCCCGAATCTAGGTATGTGCAAATGTGAGGAGGCAATAAGTTGATTTCTTATTAAAAATAACAAAAAATCTGTTTGGACTCCTAAAGTTTGGATTCATATGGGGTTTTTAAATTCTTATAAGTATCAAAGGAGAGTTATAAGTTGTTATTTCAAAGTCATTTATTATTTGAGAATGACTTTAAAATAAAAAATTTTAAAAACTCCCTAAAAATTCAAATAACACTACTCTAAAAATAATTGGATGTTGTTAGAGCACCCTAGGTCTAATACTCTGTTGTGGAGTGTGTGCCAGGCCAGATTGTCGTAAGTGTATGTCCACGTTATAACATTTTCAAGAAAAATGAAAGGGTCCACCACATCAAAAAGTGCAATGGAGCTTCAAAGAAAAAGTTCAATGGGCCCATATTACACAATTAAAATACTGGTTTAGTTCCAAGATTAGAGAGCCCACCAATAAAACCCACTAAAAAGCCCATTTGATTGAACTTTACTTCTAAATAATTTCACAGTTTTTACCGATAACTAATTCGTCGAGTGGTTTGACATTCAACTCACTTTTTTAAGTTGCGACTCGAATTCAACATATCTCTAAGTGCTGAGAGCCCTTTTCTTCTCTGCGGTGACGGTGAGTTCAAAGTAATTGGAGTTTATTGGGGTTATTGGTCTAATAATAATAATAATAATTTCACGGTCTTCACCAATGATTTAGCTTAATTAAATTGAACAAAGATCTCATTACAAGACAAAAGCATTTCGTCCGCCGAGTCATCGTCCACGTGGACTTTAAGAAAATTCAAGGACCAACTTTGTCGCCATTATTTTGTCCTAGGTTTTTGGGACTCCAAATGATAATGAAGTTGCAAACAAGGGGAAGGTTCCCTTGTTACGGTTCTGGAAACGGCCTCACCTTTTAAGGCATTACTGGCAAAAGATTTACAGCAGTATCTCGGAGAGCTGTGAAGTCTAAGAGTCAAAACAGTACTCGGCAATCAGAACATCTTTCAGTAAATCTTCACTTGTGATCATCAATAAACATGCGATTAAGAAATTTTAAAATGGTTTTGCGGTCTGTTTACCAAAGCCAGTGATAATAAGATTTTTTTTTTTTTTTTCTAATTTTATTTCTCGTGTGTTTTCATGCGGCCGGACACTTTAGGCTCCATATGGAGGGAGAATAATTTTCCTTATCCCAACAGATTAGATTGTTTGATGATTAAAGAATAGGTTGCGGGATTAAATTATTATGTCATCCAATCCCAGGTGTGTTTGATAACAAAGAAAATGAAAAAAGTTGTGAAAAATTATTTAATTTTTTAATATAACCGTTCTATTTAGTGTTTGATACACTTTAGTAACTGCAAAGAAAAAAAATTCTAGTTCCTTATTTTCCTTGTTTATTTTCTCTTATTTCGATATGGAAATTTGAGGTTTTTTCACGCTTGATACCCATACTCGAACTCCTCCTCTAACAAGAAGTCAAGATGCACTTGTTTCTTATGCTTGTCTTCTTAATCGGAATTGGGAGGTATGTGCATTTACAAGTGATTTCATGAAAATTAATGAAAAGAAGCTCCGACGATTTGTTGGTGTTCATGTTGGCATCTGATCTCCGCATACCCCTCTCTTTTGTCGCTCAATTTGATTTAATCCGTGCCCTAATTGATAAATTTTGTATTGTGGTGTTCAATGCCTGTGGTGAGTGCAGATCGATTAAATAACTCATTAAATAGATGATAGATAGATGGTACTCTATTTGTCAAAAATATTCAATCGATTGAAGACCCTACCTTGATCAGTACTTGTTCATTCGATCCATCTCTCGCCAGAAATCTTGTGCTCCTCTCTTGGTTATATGTATAAGTTAAAAGTTCAACGTGTTGTTTGGATTGAAATCGAGATCACCAACTGTTTGATTAAATTCCCAAGACAATAGAGACCTTAGAAGATATATGATATATGTTCCTAATGAATGCTTTCGACACATGACTCCAGTCTACAGACTAGGCTAGAGTGCCAACCATGGAGCTTCTCATAGTGGCATTTTTGTGGCCTAATTGTAATTGATCAATTTTGTGTTGGAAGGTGTGGCCAATGCAAGTATCCGCTGCAGTTAATATGAAAAATTGTGCCCACAAAAACACTCTCGGTATATGGTTGGGTTTATCATATGTCTGTTAGGTGATTTGGTAACTTTTGATATACTCTTGGTATGTAGTAGTTGGGTTTCAATCCAACTTAACCAAGTTAATGCATTGAAGAAACTATTTTAAAGATCAATTTCAATCGTAAACATTTTAAATAAAAAAATTTAAGTTTATTAAAAAAAATCATGTCATCAAACAGTAAAAAAGAAATTAAGAAAATTTTCTCACATGCTATCAAACAACAATATGAGAAAATTTTCTTAAGAGAATTTTATGAAGAAAATTTGCTAAAGAAAATAATTTTTTCTCATTGAAATTTTCTTCGCTATCAAACGCACCTCCAATATATATTTCTTTAATAGGTGGCTTTAAGGTTGGGCATCTAACTAATTCTTTTGAATAGCTGCAACCAACCAAGGTTGGAAAAAAAAGTTCAAACCTACAAGTATAAAAACAACAAAAGTATAGCCACGATCGGGTTGCCACAATGGTAAGAACAAAGTTAAGTAAGTGTGAATTAAACGCATATAACCCATTTTGATTCTTTGGTGTGTCAAGCTTCGATGGATCACTAATCAAATTACTATAATAGAGACAACAATGCCCCCTTAAAGGAATTAGTTGGGCGAAACTCGAATACTTCCCAAGTTTATCCAAAAAAAAAATAGTTATGTTCAAATACCTACAAATATAAAAAAATAAAATAAAAAGAAATACATTTGTACGTTAGTCCAATTTATCATTACATTGATTATAACTTTAAAATTCTTTGGTTCAAAAATATAAAAATAAAAATAAAAAATTGTGAAAATCTTTGAACTTTAGTTTTTTTTTTTTGATATCTTCTTTGAACTTTAGTTCTTATATAAAATTGTAGACATTATTATTGTAATTAAAAATGTAGTATATATTGTGATAATGCATGGCTCAAAATACTCTTGTGACTCATCTTCGATAATAGTTAGACAAGAATCAACAACGTTATCTAAAAAAAGTCGATAATACCGTAACAAAATAGACTAATTTGTTGAGCAGTATGTTGTGTGATCAATTATATTAGGATGTCATTGTGGCACAACCCATCTTTATTACGTCGGGGGAAAGAGTTAAAATTAGAGTTAAAATTTATCTGGTGAGATAATAAAGATATCAATTATCAGAAGTATAATTTAAAAAAAAAAAATTGTAGTTTAATTTCCACTAAAATAAAAAAAATAAAAGAAAAAAGAAAAAAAATTAGAATCCACAGTGTCGTGAACATGAGGTACCCCTACACATACAGAGTGAACAACTAGGGTTTACTGCCGTGTAACACTGAGTTTGCCATTAAAAGTCGTACCAGTAAAAAGCTGCCCAGTTTTCATCGATCGATCGATCGATCGGCTCTTCTCTGCTACACTTTCGTGTAACACACTGCATCTCTGCCGCTGTAATTTCTTTTTTGTTTCATTGTGTTTTTACCATGTCGTACGAGTATCTTTATTTAACTCACAGTTTTTCTTACTCTTTCAAGCACAAGTGTACAGTGAGCAATGACTCGCAGCTGTGGGAAAAGTGTGAACTATGTGGGACCCACAGCATGGAGGGCCAAGATTCCGTGTGTGCCACGTGGTGTTGTGTTTGTGGAATGCCAGGTAAGCTGCCTATTGCATGAGATGATGTAACAGTAGCCCGTACCTACGCTAGTTTTGTTATGATCGCATGGGCTTTTTCGTCATTTCAGTTTGATGGTAGTGGGCATTATTGTCCGATCCATAAGGAAGCACGTTTGGAAATGTAATTGTTGAGTAGAAGTGCTACAATGACATTAGTGGCGCCTTGGGACGTGAGTGTACGCCTATTAAGTTAATAAAATGATAAAATGAGGTGCTTTTAACTTATTTTAGATGTACATATCTTTTAATTATTTGTGATTTTTTTTTATTTTTTCAGACGTAAACTTTATATTTGATAAAATACTATAAATAATTAAAAGATAAAAGTGTGCGTTTAAAGTGTAGGTTAAGAGTGCATTAGATTATCATTTTTCTAAGTTAAATACTCTCTGAGACCAATAATATAAGTCTTTTTGATAAAAACATACACAAATTAAGATAACTTTAATTACAACTATAATCTATATATATGTCTTTGAGTAGTACTATTTTGACACATGAATCCAAACTTCTAGAGGGGTTTTTAAATTTTTTTTACATCAAAGTCATCCTCAAGCAATAAATGACTTCGAAATAACAACTTGTAACACACATGTGATAATTGTAAAAATTTTAAAAACTCCAATATGAGTTCGAACTCTAAAAGTCCAAATAGATTTTTTATATGTCCTTCGACATTAAATAAAAAAAAATTGAAGAATCATAATTGTTTGAATTGTATATGAACAAAATGAATAAGAAGACAATAAAAACTCTCAAATTTCGAAAACGATTTATAGAGATTTTTGCTATAACGACTTATATAATTAACCGGAGGGAGTAATAGCTAAGGGCCGATGTAGGTGTCGATATTATTGTAGCATTTTTCATTGTTGATTTGGTTTGGGTGACGAGGGGTTCTAAGTTCATCCAAACTGAGTTGACAATACCCAAATATGAATTAGTTACCAAGTGACAAAATACTCAATTCTTTATAAATGAGATTTCCACTTAATTTTGTGAATTGGACAAACTTAATAAAGAAGGTCATTACATAGACAACTACAATGAAATTCGACTAACACTAAAGAAATATTTTTTATTTTTTTATTTTATTTTTTTCTAATCAAGAATTTTTTTTTTTAATCAGAAAAGAACGAAATGTTAATTGATTGAATAAGGGTAAAGTCTAGGTAATTGGTAACGTCGTAAAATAAAATGTCGTCATCCCCAACTTTAGATACATTAATTTCTCTTGATTTACGAAGACTTTAGGTATATTAGTTTCTCTCAATTTATGGAGTGGAACGACCCTGTTGAACTAACAATTTCTTTCCAAAGGAACACCAAACCAAACAATAATACCTAGAGTCTATCCAACAATCATTAGTAATAGCCATTCAGTAATTGTTTTATTTTGTAAATCTGTGCTATTACTCCGGCTCGAATCAGTCCAAAACAACATAACAGATATTCCTTTTTGATGAATAACCAAATATATAGATACGGATAGTGTTATTTATACTTGTAAATTCAGACTTAAAACTTCTTTTAATTTTAAATATACCTTCAAGTAATTAATAAAATAATTATAATTATTTATAAAATTCTTATTATACCTCTTAAATATGTATAAAAAATTAAAAAACCTCTTTATAAGTCTAACTAGATTTATTGTATAGATACAATACAGAGATCTCACTACTAATTCCACCCAACTAAACGCTCTTCAATATTAACAAACGATACAAACAAGTAACACGGCATTATACACAATAATTAATATTTGTTCATTGTTAGTTAATTAGCGCAAATAAAAAGAGACGACGACGACGACAATAACTTGATCATTCACAAAACAAAATCGCCCAAATGTCCGAAAACGCCTCGACAATCACGCCGTGGTGGCGCCGTGAATTCAAAGCTAGAAAGCAGTGCAATAGCTCCTCCAAGTCCCCCACATTGAACATCTCCTTCGCCAAAATCATCTCCAACATTGACCCCTTAAAGTCCTCATAAGGGTCCTCCGACCTCTTCACCACTGCGAAGCTCTCCTTCACTTTCGACGCGCATCCCGAGGACGAGACCAGCGACTCCGTTTCGTCCCCACCGAATCTGCCTCGAGATCTGTAATATTTTTTTCTAGATTTCATCTTTTTCTTCTTTTTCTTTTTCTTCCGTTGTGACTGATGAGATTCAGCGCTCTGTTGCAGCGATTGAGTTTCAGAGTCGTCGTAATCAGAAGCAGAGGAATTGCAGAGTTTTTGACGAGGGGAAGATGGGGTGTCCGGGGGCTCGTTAACTTTGGCGACGACGTGCCACTTCTCTTCTTGCCTCCATCGAAACTGCTGATTTTGTGATGATCTGGTGGCGCCAAATGGAGGATCAGAATCAGGATCAGGATCAGGGTGGCCCCGCTTGATCCAACGGTTGAGAGATGAGAAAACGGAGGGGGAGGAGGACACGTGGCGGGAGTGGGGGAAGTCGATGTCGAGGGCTTTGGGGTTGACGGGGGAGAGCATAAAGAACCCCGTGTTTGTAGTGGTAATGGTGGAAGGGAGTGGGCTTCGTGGGAGGTTGGAGGGGTTTTTTGACCTGCATGAAGAATTCAGGTACGAAATGACCCTTGAGAGCCTAAACTTCAAACGCTTCCCCATTATTGTTGTTGATGATCACTTGTGGTGAAACAGTGACAAGTGTAGTATATAATAGAAGAATGGGAGGGTGATGACAATGTGTAATGTGTATATATAGGGGTAGGTTTGAGAGCGATACATATGTTTTGAGTTGTATTTTTCAATTAAAAAATACATATATGCCGGCATGTATATAATAGAGTATAGAGTATATGTGAGATGTGGAGAGGTTGCTTGGGAGGATTAGGCCTGCAACGCAGTCATTTCAAGTTTTCATAGGCCAATTATCTCGTTATTCGGTGTGATTTCTAGACTGGACAAAAACAAGTAGGCATACATACCATCAAATTAATGCTTACTTATTTATCAAAAAATCTATTTAGACACTAAAGGTTTGGACTCAAAGGGAGAGATTTTTGAAATTTTTGTAAATATTAAAGGAGTGTTACAAGTTATAATTTTGAAGTCATTGATTGCTTGATGATGACTTTGAAATAAAAAATTTTCAAAAAACCCCCTAAGAGTCCGGACTCATGAGTCCAAGTAGCACTACTCCTTATTTATTTATTTATTTTTACTTTAATGAAAATTAAATTACAATTTTTTTTTGAAGGTTTATGTTTTTAATAAATAATGTCTTTCCCACTTGAGAGGCTTTAACATTTTTTATTTTTATTTTATTTTTTCAATAAAACATTAAATAATTTCTTAGTTATCAAATATAATTAAGAGGTTAGAGCACATCATCTTTTATTTTTTTAACTTTTTTTACTAAGGCTCGACTAATAGTGCAATTCTCCCTATTTAGGCTCAACTAATAGTTACTGCAATTTTAATATGATGTTTCAATCCAATAACCTAATAAAATTTAACATGTTAGTAAAGTTTATACTTGCAATGCTATTTTCTTAATTGATACATTAATTCAGAGAAATTTACAAGATTTGAAAAGCACACTGATTACATTAAATAATCGATCAAATTAATTAAAATTTTATGTATCGTGACCTTGTTAAGAGATATTAAGTGTCTCGACCATTTAATCAATCCTCACTTCAATAACAATGCAGATTTAATCTCAAATTATCAATAATAATGTAGATTTAATTTTAAATTAATTAGTTAGAGCCAATTTGGTACATAGATCAAATTCTTTCACTATACTGAGATGAAGTCGTCCTCACTCACTAATAATTACGTGCTATATAATTCCCTTATAGTAGTGTAGTGATTAGTCAAATTGGGTAAGCATGTTTAAAACTTTGATTAAGGTGTGGCAAGAGCCAGCTTAGCTTACGCAAAAGAATTAATTAATGGTAAGGATATGTGTTGACGGATTCTAAATGTAAATACAAGCACTAACTTACACGCGTCTCGTCGCTTTCATTATCTGCACTTTACTACTGTATCTTTAGATCGCTGTACTGAGAAAATCAACAACAACAAACATTTAAAAAATAATTAATGAATACTGTATTTTGTTTTCTTGTGAATGCTTCACGAGATCCGTACGATCGAGTATGACAAATCAGACTTTTGTTGCCACGTAGACTGACACGTGGACAAATTCCAATTGCTACCTAACAGAATAGGAAATTCTCAATGAATCCTTGTTAGGTGCACACAGATTAGATCCAGTTCAATTAGGGTCAATTCGTAATCTAATTCAATTATTGTGGATTGAAATATTACAATCCAATCTAGTCCAAATAATTCATCAATCCAACTCAATCCAATTTGTAAAATGCAGATCGGATTGGATCAAGTTCTACATATTGACATTTTCCTATCAAAAATTTATAAAATTAGACTTAATCAAATGAATCAAAAGAATTATATATCTCATGAATGACAAATTTACAACATACATTCCACAAATCTATATATAGCATATTTCCCACAAAATTGTTATCACAACCACCTTCAAAATGTAAGTTTCTACATAAATAAATGTGTCATTTACAAATCTTCACCATACACCCTCACAAAAGAACAAAAAAAGTGTACGTTGAACATACACAACTTACAATAAAAAGGTCGAAAATATAATAAAAAAGTTAAGAACAAGTATAATCTTTTAGATATTATAGTTTAGAGTTGATAGTTTGAGTTGATGTTAATTAAGCTATTATAGTACATATGACGAAATATGTATGTGTTGATGTGCTAAACGGACTAGATTGGATTGGATTCGCAATTTTTTAATGTAGGATCCGTAATCCGATCCAGTCTAGCCGAATTAGTTTTTCAATCCAATCCAGTCCTAAGGGATCAAAAAATTGATCCAATTAGTGATAATTGGTTCGAATTGGACCGAATCCGCGAATTAGTACAATCCGTGTGCACCCTTAAATCCTTACCATCTTTTTTAGGGCTCGTGCCACGAATTACTTCTCTAAGTAGGGTTGTGTTGTTTAGTTTTATGTATTGTGGCTCGTGGCTCCTGGTGCTTAAATTTTATTCTGGTGTTATCGAATTGTTTAAGTGACGACTGCTATAAATTGCAGTTTATCAATAATTTGTTCAATAGCTCAAATACTTAATTATATACAATTAGAGTATACTACCATAAGAATCATAAAAATATTATGTTATAAGAATATCATTAATAAAAAAAGAGTATTACTACTATAAGTACCATAAAAATATCATATTATAAGAATATCACTAATTACATATATATATTAAAGGCATAGTGTTATATATTGAGTAATATTTAAGAATATATATATATATATATATACATTTTAAAGGCATAGTGTTATATATTGAGTAATATTTAAGAAATTGTTAGGAAGAGAATACATCTTTTACTGGAACAATTATATAATCATCATTAGACAAATGTTTATGTCCTTCTAATTAATTAATCTGACAGTAACAACGCTACTCGATCAGTTGCGATATGTTCTTTGCAATACAACAGTAATACTTGGGTTGGAGAATATAATTTCATTAATCAATATAATCAACAAACTTTGAAGCAGATCAAATAATTTTCTTTTGGTAGAATAAAGGCCTATAAAATCAGGACCTGTTCCATAGTAAGCTGTTCAAATAATTAAGGAAAATGCTAAGTGTACCTACTTGTCACACCTAGGGATTGTGTGTCGAACATCTCGAATGCGTATTGACGGCGATTCTCTTGAAGATCACCAGTGACTTTGCAGCAGCAATGCAAACCATAAAGAAATTTCTCCCCCCAAGGGAGGAGTGTTTAATAGGATGGGATCCGCCACTCCAAGGGTTTGTCAAATTGAATACTGATGGGTCTTTTGTTTCTATTTTTAATTGGGCATTAACAGGGGTGTTATCCAAGACACCAATGGGGATTGGGTTTTCTCTCTCACATCGGGTCAGACTCGTATTGGGAAATGTGCCATAAACCAATTATGTAAATATTGTTTAACTATTATAGTAGATGCATGTTTCTTTTATAATAGTATTAATGAATAATTATTGTATTATTCTAAATGTCCCTAGTTAGTTATTATTGTGGGAACAATAAAAAATTAAAACTAGTATGAGTCTTGATTGATAGTCATATGATGATTATGCGTATACGGATACGGATCAAGATCAAGATTATGAGTATTTGTTGGGAACAAATACAACAAATACTGGATCGACCCACAATGAGAACGTTACATGGTTAATGTCATAAGTGATTCTCATGATAGTTATATCATTTAGTCCTTCTACTTGAGATCACCAGAGACTTCTAACATTAAGAGCACAATAATTTGACACAATTAAATATCGCCTTTAAACGGATGATTATAAAGATTGCGATTAGTCGTTGTTCAACTAATGTGTGGAAGTTGTGTGATCAAGATGAGATTTGTCCCTCTCAGTCAGAGAGATATCTATTGAATCCCTCGATATGTTAGACTGATAAATGACCATGTATAGTGAATTGATTGGATCAATGTCACTTGAAAATTTCAGTCTACTCAGAGATCGAGACTATTAGATTGAGCTATTAGGTTACATTCCATGTTTTAAGTTTAATCAAAATGATATCGTGTGACAAAAGGATATGATATACACTGTCTATTAGGTTGTATCGATTTATTGATCTTCATGCAACTTGGGTAGTCAAAATGTCTTGCTAGAAGCCGCTTATGACATGTGTGCCGAATAGGGTTTTGGTTCACTGTCAATGTTGTATGAACATATTGGGTCGCACACAAAGAACATAATTACACGATTTAATGTAATCTAGGATGAGGAATTTTATTTGATAAAATTCATTTTGATGATTCTCATTAAGTGTCCTAGTTTGACTATGATTCAAAACTCTCATACATTTCTAGTGTGACTAGAAATTTAGTCTTTTAGTAAATCATATATTGAATAGGGCTTTAATTGAAATTAAATTGTGACTATAATTCTTATTTGAGTTTTAGATAAATTATAACTCTTATTGGATTAGTAATTGTAGATTATCTATGACTTTATCCTTTTTAGAGTTGAACTTTATCTAAGACTCTATTTAGAGTATGACTATGAGATGAAGTTCTTTTACAACTCGACCTATTGAACTATAAATAAGGCATTAAGGTCATTGTGACGGCCCCAAATTCCCAATGCATTTGGGTATGCCCAGCCTAGACCCGTGCAGGTCCCAAGTCGGTTCTCATGAATTCCCAAACAAAGCAATCTAAATATCATGCGGGAAATGAAAGACAAGAATTTAAATAAACAAGAATGTATGATAGACATACTGGAAATGATAACAATCGAAACATGCGTGTTCTACGAGTCAAGAGAGGCAATAAGTAGTCTAAATTCCACAACAGCGATGTTGCAACACCGAAATCCACAGAAATATCCACAACAATCTAGTACATGGTATCACACAATCACTAAGGGTGGTCCAACACTCGTGCGCACGAGTGCCCGGGTTTTATCCCTTCCAGTGCAGGCCGCATGTACTTTCGAGACACACACTTATGCCAAGAACACACATACAAGGAATATGGAATGGAATGCCAACAAGTAGAAAATAACAAACACAACAAAATGAAAATGAATCACATGGTATTTTCCTAACTGGCTTACTAAGGTACATAAACTTTTAGGGCAAATGTACTTACCTGAAACTATTGCGACTCGTATCCACTCTCGCAAATCCTAACGCGTATCCCCGAGTTCTTCACTACTTGACAAGGTTGGAAACTCGTGTTATTAGGTCAAATCGTTAACTAAACCTAGGTTTTAGCCTTGATATTTTCCCAATGTTTCAAATGACTTGAACAACGCGACAATTTAATCAAAAAATGAATACTCTCTTTTTCGAGTTTTAAAAACACAATATGTATAAGCCTCATCTCGAATCATAGGCTCGGCTCAGTCGTATGTGGGATATGTCATGGTCTCGAGGACCGGCGACATGACTACGACGTCATAATCATTCATCGCCACGCGATGTTTTAATACAAACCAACACTCAACCATAACTCCTCATGAAAACTGAACCGACATGTACTAAAGAACTTGGAACCTCACTGGTGTTGTGCAACGTCGGTGAAGGGTTATCATGGCATGGGAACGCCGGAAAACCCTCCACCAATTCGAAAGTACGTCAACACACGCAAATATGGACTCGACGTTGACAACACATGAAATCGCGACAAAACACATTAACAACGCTGTTTCGAACATAACCAAGGGTTGCGAGACTTCAATCCATGTTAGGTGAGACCCTCGACTACCTCCACTGGTGGTGGTCTGGCCGGTAGCACCGCCAAGAATGGCGATTTCCGGCGAGGCTCCACCACACCTATTCACATGAAATGACGACTTTTTAATGCTAAATAGGGTTGTTTTGACAACTCTGAAAATTGTGGGACCTACATAGGAGATTGGTGGGGTCCCCAACAGCGTCCTGGTCATGGTGGTCCGGCGGTGGTGCCACCAGTCACGGCGGTTTCCAACGAGAGGGTAAAATCCTATAAAATTAACTCAATGTGTGTAGCACTAGTAGGGACTTTGCATGGGCCATGAGGGGGTGCTCTGGGATGGTCTGGACTTTGGTGAGTCACTGGAGGTCGCCTACAACCGGTCCTCGTCACGGCATCCACCCCAACAGCCCACATGCACACAAAACATAACAAAAACATTGAAAAATTGAGAGAGAGAGAGGACAGCCGAGAGAGGAGAGAGAGAAAGGAGCGAACCTCACCTCCGGTCGACAGCAACCTCCGGCTGCCTGGTTTGGTCATTGGCGACGAGCAGGGACGGTGGTGAGGTGGGAGAGTGAGAGAGACCGTGTGTGATGAGCAGAGAGAGCCCGTGAGGAGAGTGAGGAGAGTGAAGAGTGAGAGAGAGATGAATGAAAATGAGAGTGTGAGATGAGAGTGACCGTGAGGTGTGAGTGAGAGGAGTGATATAAGTGTAGTGTGTGTGAGAGAGTGATGTTGAGTGATGGGGTGGGTGGTGAGGTGAGTTGAGTGATGGGAGTGGGTGGGGTGTTTGAATTTTAAATGGGTATGGTAGTTGTATCCACCCATTTTTTTACCCACCCACACATCTCAAAGTTAAACCCAAGGTTCCCCATTATTTGTTTGTGTCACTTTACAAATTTTTTACCCAACACCCGTATTGTTCCAAACATTTTCCCCGACCCATCTCGCATCCTCGGTCCGTATTTCCCCGTCACATGCATACTCTTGCCTTTGTCTCGCACAAATAAACTATTAAATTATTAAATAATTCTTTTAATTATGTTTTTAGTCTCCCGTGTACCCGTAACCCAATTGTCGAATCCCGCTAGACCAGTTTTCCTACTCGTTCATCGACTTCACTGTCCGGTCACTCAAATACGAGTATAAATACATATTACACATCATCATTCATAAATAGCCAAATTTTCGGGTCGTTATAGTTTCCCCAACTAACAAAAATTTCGTCCTCGAAATTAGCTCTAACTTGAGTGAAATACGGGGTATCAACACCCGTTCACACCTCCTCCAAACTACGGCTTAGAGACATTTCGGACAGCTTGGATCATTTATCTTGAACTGTGGACTATCTCAAAGTTACTTCAGACAGCTCGTTCCTCCTGGTTGTACTGCGGACCAATGCAAAGTCACTTTAGACAACAATAAGCTATGACCAACTGTGGACTCTCGCGAGAGTCACTTCCAATAGCTTGACACTAGATATTGAACTGCGTACTTGTATAAAGTCTCTTAAAACAGCACAACATCCTAAATCCACTCCTTTTCTCCACATCTATCAAACTGTGGGCCTCTGCCACTTCAAACAGCTTGATTTCATCTCAGTCTTTAAACTGTGGGTCACCAACCACTTCAAATAGCCTGATGCAACTACGGTCTCTCTAGACCGCTTCCGTTTGCCCAAAATGGTAGGAATGTCAACGACCCCGTCGCAGACACCCTCCAATACCACAACACAAGTCAGGTAATTACGAAGTAAGATGCTACGATCGCGACTCGCACGTCAAACCCGTAATGACCTCCCAACCTACTCCCGTTTCAACGCAAGTTTATTCCTACCCAGACAGTAAATATGTTCGACAAAGTTGCAACCGTGGCCACCATGTACACTACGTGTCCATGCATCGTAAGATGAATCACAACCCGTCTGGTCCTGCTTTTCTTTAAGTGTACTTGTGGCTAGTTTTGGCAACCTATTGTGCCCAAACTTACCATCTCTTTTAGACTTTAGTCTAAGTTAGGTCTGTCTCACCCTAAACAACTCTACTAAGTTTAAACGGTACTAACTCTAGCCAGTCCCGAGCCTAACTCTGTCACATGACATCTGACATCGCATTTAAACACCTAAAGTTTCAAATAATTAGTTCCATGCACGTTGTACGTTAACCAGGAAAATTCCTCACCTCCTGTAGGATTACGAACTACTGTCAACTGTTGTTCGTTCGCCATGTGCACGTCCTTAATGGCCTGAGGTTGATCGTCATCCTGTTGGTCCTCGTATAAGTCTGGACATCGGTTCTGGAAATGTCCGGTTGTCCGCACTGGTAACACACCCTCCGCCCTCGAAAACCATCGTTGTCATTTGGATCCCTTGTCTATTTCCTGTCTTGTTTCTCTGATCGGTACTCTAACTGCAACTCATACTGGTCAGGCTCAAACTCTTCCGGGTCAGTACTTAGGTAACTTTCCCTAGTCAAGCTCCGCTCATAGGCTTTCTGCAATGTCCCTGGCTCGGTCACAACGATCGCACCTCCTATCTTGGGTATTAGACCCCCAATAAAATAGTACACCTAATCTGCCTTCGTGTTAGCTGATCCTCCAGCATATGGTAATAACTGCAGAAATCGTCCCGTGTACTCCATGACCGACTCGTCCGCTAATTGTCTCAGGGAAGTGAACTCATTCCTCTTGGCTCTCATCACGGTGGGAGGAAAATACTTCATGTTGAACTGGGTCTTGAACTCTACCCAGTCTCTCGGTATGCCTCATGTACCCACAATAGTAGTCCACCAGTCGTCAATTTCTCCCATCAACATCGAGGAAGAAATAGCAGCTTTCATGCGCTCTTCAGTAGTTATGATATGGTGTGTGGCGGACCCAATTTCCGGGGTCGCCTCGTGCTAACAGTTACTTCTCCAGCTCATGCACCAGAAGTAACTGCCACGTCATATCTCTATCCATCGTCTAAGAATCTTCAAATTAGAGCTATTTATTCATAAGCAATAGCGGAAGTCTTGTCTTAATAAAAGAAACATTATATAAAGTTATTTAATTCAATCTATAGTGGAAAACCCGGCTATACTTGCATATAGGCGATCAACTATACCAATATATATACAAGTATGGAAGTGGTTGTAGTCTCTCATCCCAAAGTAATACAAAATATCAACATACTACACTAGCAACATACGTACTAGCAGGCTTCGGCGTAGGCAAGACAGATATAATCGCCAAAGATCTTCTTACCCCCGCGATATCGGTATCGCACTCGATTATCACAAAAACCAGATAACGAGTCCAGTAAGTAAAATCCCAAGGAAAACCACAGTGCATCCCAATTTATGAATATGAGTAGAAGCCAATAAATAGTGTGGAATAATCATGCAATTATCAAGAAAAATAATGCAAAGCAATCGCTCAAAAGGAAATGCATGAATATCAACACTCCGAAAACAAATGGGTGTGCAATAAATACCGCCAGTGAAGCTAGGATCAGTGGCCCAGTCATACCCTACTCCAAAGACCCCGCTGACTTTATCCTAGTCACCAAATACACTTGAGAAGAAAAAACCCCACACACCCGAAAAAACCGCCGGAATGCTACCGTTCCCATCACAATCGGAATTAGATTGATAAAGAAATAAAGCTCAATGAATAAAATAAGAAAATGCAATAGTGGTGTTCAATTGGGTTTTACATACCTCAATCCGCGCTCAACAAACCCCAAAAATACCCCCGGTTCGACCCTCGACTAATTCTTGACTCAATTCCACTGTCTTGAGACTCCTGGGACCAAATTTCAAGGTTTATTGGTCAATAATTTGGTTTATAATCAATTATGTCCAATTTCACACTAAATTCTATTCCAGATGATCATTAACGCGCTAATGAGGTCAATTAGCGCGCTAATTGATCTCGATCACTATTCATCATCATTTTCAGAAAGAAATTAGCGCGCTAATTCCAAATTTATTAGCGCTAATAGCATTCTCTGTCAGCATTTCAGATTCAAATTTACGGATTCCAAGCACCTCCTAAACCCATTCAAATTGATTTTCCCACTTCCCACATGCCTCATTGACACTCAAAAACATCATTAAACACGAATTTATCGAGCTTAAACCTCAAATTCAACAAATCATAAAAATCATGTTCAAAACCCATTTTCACAAATTCATCAAATCTCTCTCAAACTTGATCAAATACACAACTCATGTTATACCAACCTCATAAACATGAAATCTCAACCAAATACAGAATTTAACACTTCACAAATTCGAATTTCCTCAAATTCTTCAACAAAATCGAAATCTCATAAATCACCCAAGTTTGATGAATCATACCTTGGGATCTTATTGTTGGATGCCTAGAATCACTCTCTCAACTCCAGCTATGGTCTTCTCTCTCTTCCTCCACCGATCTCTCTCCTCTTCTCTCTCAATTTTCCTTTTTCTTCATTGTTTGATCGGTCAACATATATATATATATATATATATATATATAGTTGCTATTGATCAAGTGTGTACACCCATCTCGAGGCAAATCCGATGATCACCAACCACCCCTGTGTCACTCCAACTCACTAACACCTTATCTTGACACTGGTGACCTGACCCCTGTTGTGCATCTCGAGAACCATCTAATGAATCCTATTTATTCAGCCACAACTATAGGACTTTACAATTTCAATTAATTTGGACTATATAAATTATCAAATCTACTCAATAAATTCCCAAAATTTATAAATAGGGTCATACAAGTCTCCCGACCACTCGGCACTCGGTGCCTCGCGTCCCGCACGCACCCCGAGGTGGTCCCACACTTAGTGCACCAAATATAATTTTTATCATAAGGTTATATTAAATTTCCATTAAATTAAATCCTCCACCTTAGTCATGCTTAATAAATTTAATCTAATCAAACCCCAATGCCCGGCTTTACTACTTCCGAACCCCCGCGTTGGCCTGACTCACACCACGAAACCCCGGCGCTCAACCTCTCCCGACATCAAGTTACACCCATATGATGTTTATATAAATAATAATAACTTTCCCATCACAATAATAGACATACAACATACACAAATAACATAATACAAGCCTGGGTACTCATTTTCAAGTTAACCCAGCTATCCACGTAACGCCCAAATTACCCGTTAATCCTCGTAATTAACCCTAATCCTGATTTAATTAATTTGGGCCGTTACAATTCTTCCCAACTAAAAGAATTTCGTCCTCGAAATTGAATAATCCCAAGTAAAATTCTCCAGTTCATCGAACCGCATCCATTCACAAAGTCAAATTTTATTGAACTTGCTTCCAATACGTCAGGATCCCACCAGTGTGTGTATCAATTGGTCCTTCACTCAGAATCTTTTCCCATCGAGATTCCACCAATGCATATCAATCAATTGGTCCTTCACTCGAGAATTTTTTTCCATCGAGATCCCACAATGGTACCCCCCCCTGACCCTTCACCTCACGCATGTTCTATCTTGTGTGAATAATGTCTCTCGATAACTCTGTCGATCGTTGCTGACATCCCATCTCATCCGCGACTCAGTCCTAAACCATACTCTGGTACATCGGGATTCCCACTAGTGTACGCATCACCTGGCCCATTGCCCATAACACATCCCTCTGGGAATCCACCAGTGATAACGCTCAATCCTAGTCCGTTACCCGATAGCCCTCGCTATGGCCTTGTGTATCGCATGATCAATCAGTTTTCCATCAACATCCTCCGGTGAACACATCAATCGTCCTCAATCGTGTAGGTAATAAAACAATAGCTTCACCTACGAAATAAAACAACAAAATTAGCAAATAAACTCAAAAGTATCCTCAACTGCCTGTCTAGTCTCCTCCCAGATCGACAGTGCAACAACATCGACCCTATCTCTGGTCTGCACTGGTTGCTAAACTTATCCCTCTGTTTCTTCGGCTTGTGATTAGACCGAGAATTCTATCCAACTTGATCCGATCGCTCCTCGTTTTGCAGCAAGTATATCTCACGAGCCAAAACCCTATCGTATATAAAGCTTGCAAAGTGTCGGCTCCCCTCGCAACAATAACATCAGCGATCTTCTCATCTAATCCCCTGATGAAGTAATAAATCTGGAGTTTCTCGATGTTCACCACATCTATGGCGTACCGCATCAAATACCTGAATCTATCCATGTATGCAGGCACAGACATGGTACCCCGCCTAAACGCGAGAAACTCTTCTCTGAGCCTTAGTTGTACCTCTATCGGAATATATATGTAAAAACAGCTGATAAAACTCAGCCCAAGTCGTCGGCTTCGGTTGTGTATCAGTATAAGTCGTCCACTAGGCCGCCGTTTGTCCTCTCAGACAATACCCCGAAATTCGTGGCTGTTCAACCTCCGGCACTTTCAATAACTGATGTAGCTGTCGATGCGTCATCAACTAACACCCAACTAACTTTGGATCGCTCACCCCATAAAAATAAGTGGGGTTAAACCACATAAAGTCTTTCACCATCTTCGCCGCCTCTGACGAATTTTGCCAAATTTTCCTGTATGATCCACAATCATCTCTGACCCTATCGTAACTGTATCCTCCGGCTCTGCGCAACGTACTGAAAATCTGCAGGGCCTCCCATACAAGGCCTCAAATGACAATAGCCCGATACTAATTTGATAGTTGTTGTAAGCGAACTTTCACAGTAATAGATAGTCCTCCCATGAACCTCCAACTACTCCTGCATCGTTTCTCAGAACCCCAAAGTCCTCCTGAGATCCCTGTCGATTATTATGGAGATCGACACCTCATGCAGGCTGTCATCACTTCCCCGTTCGCCTTGTGTAGCCCCAATGTCTACGATGACTTCCTGACAAAAATCTATGGTAAAAGATTTCACATTTCCATCAAAGAATAGTTAATGGCTGCAACAATCCACCAGGTTGTCTATGCTTCACTTTCACCTGCTGACATGTCTGACACCTCGGAATTTACTTTTCCACTTCAGACATTTATCCTAAGCCACCAAAACATTCTCCGTAAATCGTGATACATTTTGGTTCTGCCCGGATGAATTGCGTATCGCAATTTTGTGCGCATCCTCTAAAACACTATCATGTATCTCAGCTCTGCTGGTACCTATAATCGACCTCGGTGTTGTAAACCTCGTCGGACGTCTCCGCCCAATCGGTGCACTCGGAATCCGTGCCAAACCACCGAACCGCTCATCGAGCCCATCGACCCTCGACACTCCGATTACTCACCCTAGTGACACCTTGTCGGCACCCTCATCGACCCAAATTTGAGCATCATGCGTCTGCAATGTCGACATGCTCATAGCGATCTTTGCATCCAACAGTCCGTATATCGCATACCGCTCGATCGTCGACTCCGCATCCACTCAAAAGATCCGCCACACATTGGCCTTACCAAGATGATACTCGATCGTAAATCAGGATCTTTTAGCAACTATAACCATCTCCTCTGACGTATATCAAGATCCTTTTGTGTGAAAATGTAGCGTAGACTCTGATGGTTTGTGTAAAGCACAACTTCTCTCCATACAGATAACGCCTCCAAAGCTTTAGCGCAAATACAACTGCCGCAAGCTTCAAATCATATACAGAGTAACTACATTCATGCGATTGCAATCGCCTGGATAAGCAAGCCACTGGTCGTCCCTCTTGCATCAGAGCACATCCCAGTCCAGTCCTTGAAACATCAGTGTAACTGATCACACTCTTCACTGACTCAGATAATGTCAACACAGTGCAGTGAGAAATCAATCTTTACTTCAACTCCGGGAATGCTGCTCACACTCCTCGGACCATCAAAAGAAAACATCCTTCTTTTGTCGGCCTCATCATTGGTGCTTTGCAATCATGGAGAAATCTGTACAATCCGTAGTAGTATCTTACTAGACACAAGAATTTCATATCTCGAATAACGATCTCGATGTCTTCAAGTCAATCACTGCTAAAATCTTGTCTTTTATAAAGAATATATCCTGACTATTGATAACATGCCCCGGAACTTCACCTTCTGAATTTTTACACACAGTCTGTGTTCCCTCAATGTCATCAATACAGTCTGAATTTGGCCTCAAATTTTCGATTACCCGAAATATACCATTTCTCTTGTTACGGTGTTTGAACAACCACCCATTCTCCATAATATTCCTATACCATACATATATCTCAACAAACATCCTCAGGTTTCATTTGTATCCGAAATGGAAACAACTTGATAGTTTTTATATATAGCACTACCAATTTCCATAATTTACACAAAAATATACTTGACTCTTTTCAGTAATTGCCCAACATATTGTTCAGATACGTTCTGAACCAGAAGCCTAAACACTCAACAGCTCCACCAATACCGATGCCATCCAGATCAACGCGCATTCCCCACGTATATGTCCCTCACTCCATAATAAATACATATCGAAACATGTGGCGATCCCTCATGTGAACCTCTAGTACCTGGCACAACAGAATTAGCCGCATTTGGTGTCCTAGTCGGAGTTTCTCATTGTTGCATAGTCTCACTCCTCACCAGCTCATATTGTCTGTTTCTAACCTCTCTCTGTTGCGATTCCTCTGCAGCTTGTCGTCGACGTCTTCTATGATATTCGACTACTGCAGCCGCCGGTGTCTGGCAACTAACCCTTAGATGTCCTCTCTGTCCGCATTTATAACATTTGCGCGTCTCTCTCTTCCTAGTCTGGCTGGTAGCTCCTGCATCTGGTTGTGCCACTGCGTGCACTCTGTTCCTATCCGGACCCTGATCCCGTAGAGGTGATAGTGTTCTACACTCATATCGCAAGTGTCCTCGCTGACCGCACCTAAAGCATCTGCGTGTCTTACGCCTCCCAGTATACTTGTCATCAAATCCCTGACCCTGACTCCGGTCACTCTGACCCCTGTCCCGGTCACCTTGATGTCTATACCGGTGTTGTGGCGAAGGTTGTTGTCGTTGCTGCTCAACAAGTACAGATGTGGTAGCATTCACCACCTTCCCTTCATCTCTCGTTTGGTGCTCGGGACTCCTATCTCGTCGACCCCGAATGTACTCGACAACCTCTGCCATCTGTGCCTGATGTAAAACTTGTTGCTCCATGACCCTTTGCAATAACGACTGTAGAGTCACCGTCTCACATGTCGAATCACTCGCATCACCAACCTCCGGTGAACGATGAGACGAAGCAATAGTCGAGTCCGTCGTAGTCCATCAAAAACTGCACCACAAAACGTGCGTCGGACCAGACTCAGCATATACGTATACCATATATAATACAAAATCAAATCATACACGTATATATATATTCCTTAATCTACCCGCCTCACAGTCACTTCCCAACTAAAGTTCTAGGCAATTCAACGGGTTTCCACATCTAAGTTCATTAAAATTTATGCTCTTGTTTAACTCCAATTCATAAAGTTTGACCTCAATCTGATATCAAATGTAACTATATCAGAGCTAACTATAACCTCCATTCCATCCTCCCACCTGGGTTCCTCAAACCTAAGATCCTCAACACCAGGTTTCTCAAACCTAAAAAGCTCTGATACCAAACTGTGGCGGCCCCAATTTTCGGGGTATCCCCGTGCTAACAGTTACTTCTCCAGCTCATGCACCAGAAGTAACTGCCACGTCATATCTCTATCCATCGTCTAAGAATCTTCAAATTAGAGCTATTTATTCATAAGCAACAACGGAAGTCTTGTCTTAATAAAAGAAACATTATATAAAGTTATTTAATTCAATCTATAGTGGAAAACCCGGCTATACTTGCATATAGGCGATCAACTATACCAATATATATACAAGTATGGAAGTGGTTGTAGTCTCTCATCCCAAAGTAATACAAAATATCAACATACTACACTAGCAACATACGTACTAGCAGGCTTCGGCGTAGGCAAGACAGATATAATCGCCAAAGATCTTCTTACCCCTGCCGATACTGGTATCTGCACTCAGTTATCACAAAAACCAGATAACGAGTCCAGTAAGTAAAATCCCAAGGAAAACCACAGTGCATCCCAATTTATGAATATGAGTAGAAGCCAATAAATAGTGTGGAATAATCATGCAATTATCAAGAAAAATAATGCAGCAACTGCTCAAAAGGAAATGCATGAATATCAACACTCGAGAAAATAAATGGGTGTGCAATAAATACCTTGATGAAGCTAGGATCAGTGGCCCGATCATACCCTACTCCAAAGACCCCATTGACTTTATCCTAGTCACAAAATACACTTGAGAAGAAAAAACCCCACACACCGAGAAAATCCGCCGAACGCTACCGTTCCCATCACAATCGGAATTAGATTGACAAAGAAATAAAGCTCAATGAATAAAATAAGAAAATGCAATAGTGGTGTTCAATTGGGTTTTACATACCTCAATCCGCGCTCAACAAACCCCGAAAATACCCCGGTTCGACCCTCGACTAATTTCGACTCAATTCCACTTGTCTTGAGACTCCTGGGACCAAATTTCAAGGTTTATTGGTCAATAATTTGGTTTATAATCAATTATGTCCAATTTCACACTAAATTCTATTCCGAGATGATCATTAGGCGCTAATGAGGTCTCGATCACTATTCATCATAATTCAAAGAAATTAGCGCGCTAATAGCATTCTGTCAGGCATTTCCAAATTCAAATTTCTGGATTCCAGCACCTCCTAAACCCATTCAAATTGATTTTCCCACTTCCCACATGCCTCATTGACACTCAAAAACATCATTAAACACGAATTTATCGAGCTTAAACCTCAAATTCAACAAATCATAAAAATCATGTTCAAAACCCATTTTCACAAATTCATCAAATCTCTCTCAAACTTGATCAAATACACAACTCATGTTATACCAACCTCATAAACATGAAATCTCAACCAAATACAAAATTTAACACTTCACAAATTCGAATTTCCTCAAATTCTTCAACAAAATCGAAATCTCATAAATCACCCAAGTTTGATGAATCATACCTTGGGATATTATTGTTGGATGCCTAGAATCACTCTCTCAACTCCAGCTATGGTCTTCTCCCTCTTCCTCCACCGATCTCTCTCCTTTTCTCTCTCAATTTTTCTTTTTCTTCATTGTTTGATCGGTCAACATATATATATATATAGTTGCTATTGATCAAGTGTGTACACCCATCTCGAGGCAAATCCGATGATCACTGTTCACCCTGTGTCACTCCAACTCACTAATACCTTATCTTGACACTGGTGACCCTATTGTGCATCTCGAGAACCATCTAATGAATCCTATTTATCCAGCCACAACTATAGGACTTTACAATTTCAATTAATTTGGACTATATAAATTATCAAATCTACTCAATAAATTCCCAAAATTTATAAATAGGGTCATACTAGTCTCCCGACCACTCGGCACTCGGTGCCTCGTGTCCCGCACGCACCCCGAGGTGGTCCCACACTTAGTGCACCAAATATAATTTTTATCCTAAGGTTATATTAAATTTCCATTAAATTAAATCCTCCACCTTAGTCATGCTTAATAAATTTAATCTAATCAAACTCCAATGCCCGGCTTTACTACTTCCGAACCCCCGCGTTGGCCTGACTCACACCACGAAACCCCGACGCTCAGCCTCGCCCGACATCAAGTTACACCCATATGATGTTTATATAAATAATAATAACTTTCCCATCACAATAATAGACATACAACATACACAAATAACATAATACAAGCCTGGGTACTCATTTTCAAGTTAACCCAGCTATCCACGTAACGCCCAAATTACCCATTAATCCTCGTGATTAACCCTAATCCTGATTTAATTAATTTGGGCCGTTACATGGTGTATCTTCTCATGACTCTTCAGGAACAACTCTGCCGCGGTCACGTCAGTGCCGCCGTAGAAAACAACAGGGCCGTGCCTCTTAAACTCTCGCCACTGTCTGACCTCAGTAGTCGCCGTAGTGCCATACACTACCGGTGTCGTGTTGCTGACGCACTAGCAAATTTGGCACGAGGTCTTCCATGTGGATTAACCAAACTAGCGGAACCGTCGAATGATATACGTCATCTTCTACTTGACGATATTAGGGGTGTTTCCCACCCGAGATCATGTCTGATGTAATTTTAACTTGGGCTATGTTCCCTGTTTATTATATATAAATAATAATAATAATTAAGACATCAATACTAGTAGGCTTGGACTCAAAAATTTAGAACTCTTCATATCATTTTGGAAAGCCTAGAGCGCTAGGTGATCTGCACATGCGTTGTTCTATCCCTGAATGTGTGCCGAACTTTACTACACGTTCGTCCTTCAACCTAATTATTTGCTTGCAATATTATTGAGACTTGAACCCCAAACTCTCACACCAATAACTGAACTATATATAGCTTAAATAACTAATTAACCGTTTCTCTCATATCTTTAAAAAAAATCTTATCAAGGATTGATTACAGCAGGTTAAGTACACATAATTTGATCGATAGCAAACAAACATATTCAAACGACCCGATGCTTTTAATATGTAAGTATTCTTTTAACATAAAAAATAGATCAAATAGAGAATTATCTTTAATGATCCTAAAAATTTAACCCGTGCCACGTGTCAATACAGGTGATACGTGAGCCCACGCCGCGGTACAATCATCAATTCTCGGACATCGACGCCGAGGTATATTAGTTTTGTATGGTGTTTGTATTATATTGTATTTCATTTGTTCAATTTCAAAGTTTTTAACGTGTATAGACGTTTGTGTACGAGCGTTGGTAGTCCGGGGACAAACTTAACTAAAAACACTGACAAAACATAAATTATAAAAGTCAACAAAGATTCACCTATTTGAGTCATTAAAGTTGGTGGGGGTGATTGCAAAATGTCCAAAAATGGCATTTAAATTATAAAGAGTATGGATAGTGGTGGAGGGTATTTTGGTCATTTGACCAAAATCCCCCTCAAAACACCAACATGCCACCGCCATCACCATTCTCACATTCTCAATCGATCAAGAGGAGAGATTAAGGAGAAGAGAGCAGCAGCTCGAGGAGAGCGTGGACGCTACATCGAGGCGAGATCCAGGTAAGGTAATTATTGATTGCATTGTTGGTGTTGTCGTTGTTGTTGTCACGGTGGTTGCCGAGGTTGTAGTCGAGGTTGTTGTTGAGGGTTGTGGATTTAAATGGTGAAAATGGGATATTGATGATGGTGGCGAGGTGTGTGTTGATTGTTGTTGTTGTGTTGTTTAAAACAAAGAAAAAAAATTTTTGTCTCTCTGTTCGTTCCAACGATCAAGAAGATGGAACCGGTTAGGTCAGACCGGGTCAGGTCAGGGAAGTCCAGACCTGACCCGGTACCCACCCACCTTTTATTATATTAATAAATAATTATTTATTTCAATTAAATATATTAAAAAGGATTTTAATTGAAATAAAATTCCAGAAAAATAGAAAAGATTCAGGAAAAATTATAAAAAATTATATTTTTATCAAATAAAGAGAAATTTGTGAATTTCTACAAAAAGTGAAGTATTCGGGGTTTTTGCGAGACGTTATGTCGAAGTTTTTTGCCTTGAAAAGCGTAAAATTAGCAAAAATAGTTAAAAACTTGAAAAAATCATAGGAAATTAAGGAAATTGATATAAATTGCATTATCAGGATTATTGTACACAAGGGGATCGTAAGGGCATGTCAGAGTCCGTGTTATCGCGAATTAGCTTGGATCGAGGTAACTAAACCAGTGAGGAACATTACAGTTATTTATTGAGTTTTGAAGTATTTATTGATATTATTTCGATGCTATCTTGTCGGTCCATTCCTTTTGAGTTGTCATAAGGCAAGTGTGTCAAGCGTGATTCTTGCAGAATTTCGGGCTCGTGGTGTATTATACCGGAGTATACGACTGGGGAAACGTGATTGGTTGTAATGACATATACGGGGTGAGAGTTCTCCACCAGATTGTTGGGGACTCTACACTTGCGTAAGGGTCTTAGAGGAGATTCTGTCATCGACTTCTAGCCTTTGAGGAGATTTTGTCATCGGCATAACGACTTTGATTGGTTGGAACCACTTGTGCCTTTCCTTTGTATTCCGGGACACTCAATTTCTACTGCTTATTTATTTGTTCACAGTCTTTATATATTCATGCCCTCCCTGTCCTTTTCTTTCTATCTGCATGAATTGACTGTTCATTTATTTAATTTGAAATGCTGTATTTATTGTTGTTCCTACTTGGTGTTACTTACCTGGGCTCGTCATTCTTGCGTTTGACCGAGTGCAGATCCGTAGTCCAGCAAAGAAAAGGCCGTGCATTAGGCGACATATTTTAAGCGTCCCTCCTTTGCTAACATAGGTGAATTTTTTGTTGTATTAGCTACTTATATTGTTTTTGTACATGTGGTTATGGGTTGAGAGATTTTTTTGGATATTATGACTTGGATGATACTCTCCTTGCTTTACATGGTATATATATGATATACGGGATTCCCACACCCTAGGTTTTTGTCCTACCTTGGAGCTTTCGAGGTTAATTGATTAGTTGAAATTTATTGCTTTCGCTTTATACTTTGATAACTCGCTAATTAATTGACTTCACTTTTAAATGATTAATAAATGATTGAATGGTAAGGATAGGCTCACTGGCCCCGCGCGACTCAGCGGGATAGGCTCGAGGGTTCGCGCGGGTCCATGCTGGGCAGCGCCCGATTCTAGGGTTGTGGAATTTGGGGCCGTCACAGTTGGTATCAGAGCGTATGGTTGAATAAAAGACTCTTAAATTTAAATCACAATCTACTAAGACATAGAAATGCGGAATTTAGGATAGTTGTTGAACTTAAAGTGGAACCCTATTGTGGCGGCCACAAATTTCCAGGGTCGCCCCGTGCAACAGGTACTTCTCCAGCACACAATCCAAAAGTACCTGCCACGTCACTTATTAATCCATTTCCTCATTATATCCACATATACTATGTGAAGTGATGTTCCTGAATTTCATACTATTTTATCTATATAATACCATTTCACAGTGGAAGATCCTAATACAGTCAAATACTTTAATATAGTATTGATTAGTGCACCTATAGTGGAATCCCGAACTGTACATGCATACATGCGATTAGCTAAAACAATGTTATATACAAGTACAATAATAATAAGTTTCCCATCCCAAAATACTACAAAATATCAAAACCATATATGTACCAGCACACGTACTAGCAAGTCTTGAAGTGGTAAGTCAGATGTAATCGCCAATGACCTCCTTACCCTTGCTGGTACTAGGATCTGCACTCAGTTATCACAAAAACCAGATAACGAGTCCAGTAAGTAAAATCACCAAGGAAAACCACCAGGCATTTCAATTTAAGAATATGAATTGAAACCAGTAAACAGTGTCAAATAATCATGCAATAGCAAGGAAATAACGCAGGCAACTGCTCAAAAGGAAATTTATGAATACCAACACGAAGATAACAAATGGGTGTGCATTAAATACCACCAGTGAAACTAGGATCAGTGGCCCGGTCATACCTTACTCCAATGACCCCGCTGACTGTATCCTAGTCACCAAATGCATTTGAGAAGAACAAACCCCATACACCGAAAAAATGCCGAAACGCTACCGTTCCCATCATAATCGGATTTAGATTGACAAAGAAATAAAGCTCAATGAATAGAATAAGTAAATACAATAGTGATGTTCAATTGGGTTTTACATACTTCAATTCGCACTCCAACAACCCCGAAATCCAACCCCCAGTCTAGCTCCAATAAACACCCAACAATCAAAAGTATCACACCAAATGTATCTAAGATTATTTATCATTGAATTAGCTTTAATTTGACATATTATGTCAAATTCACATTTTTCGAGGTAAAAAACCCGGTATAAAGTTTCCTCCGACTTTTGAATTTCTCATTTTCCATATAAATTCCTCAATTTCTATTTATTTGGTCAAAATACTATTTTTCCATATTTTTCCCTATTTTTCAGAATTTTCTTTTCCATTTTCTCTTTTTTTTTATATTTTATGTGTGAACCGGGCCGGTTCGGCTCGGTTCCGAACAGGCCCGGTTCACCATCTTCTTCTCCAACAGAACTGTGAAACACAGTTCTTTTTTTTTTCGATTGCTTATTCCTTTCTTTCTTCCTCTTTTTTTCACCGATGGAATTAGAGGGTGGGGAGACCACACGTCGTCTTCCTCCTCGGCTGATTCCAATTCTCGGCCATGGCCCCGCCATGGCCGAGCTCACCACATCCACCACCACACAACACAACGCCATACCACAGCAACAACAAACAACTCACCTCGTTCTCCTCGATCACCCGAGCCCTCGAGGTCTCCTCCTTCGTCTCGCTCGTCTCGGTTTCTTTCTTCCCTGTGGTCTCTTTTTTTTTCTTCCGATTTAACGAAGGTGAACGAAGGCGGAGGCGGTTTGATGGGGAAAAGACTAAAATACCCCTATGCACATCTCCTTTCCTTATTTAAACCAATACCCTTTTTGGTCATTTTGCATTTTTCTAATTTATTTTCTGATTTATATATATATATATATATCAATTTACTTATATATAAATATATACACTCACCTATATTTCCACCTTTAAGATTTCGTCGTATGAGCCAATGAGTGTACTCCGCGTGCACACTACTATACCACTCACGCGTGTCAATTACGACTAAACCCCGGCTCTTAACCTCGCCCAACATCAAGTTACACACATGTGATGTTTACATACATAATAATAACTTTACCATCACAATAATAAACATACAACATGCACAAGTAACATAGTAAAACCTGGGTACTCCTATCCGAGTCCACCCAGTTGTCCACGTAATGCCCGAATTACCCGTTAATCCTCGTGATTAACACTAATCATGATTTAATTAATTTGGGTCGTTACAATTCTTCCCAACTAAAAAAAATTTCGTCCCCGAAATTTGCATAGACCTCCTCCTCAAACCATGAACTGCAACACTAGAAGAATTTAGCTGGCCTCGCCATTCCATCTGCGACCCAGTCCTATACCATACTCTGGTACATCGGGATCCCCACTAGTGTACGCATCACCTGGCCCATTGCCCATAACTCATCCCTCTGGGAATCCGCCAGTGATAACGCGCAATCCTAGTCTGTAACCCGATAGCCCTCGCTATGGCCTAATGTATCGCGTGCTCAAACAATTTTCCATCAACATCCCCTGGTGAAAGCATCAACCGTTTCCTGTCGCATAGGTAATACAACAATAATACACCTACAAAATAACCAACAAAATAATATAACAGCCTGTCAGTCTCATTCCGAATCAGCAGTGCTAAACTGCAACCTGGTGCCAAACTAATCCTGCATCGCCTCCCAAAATCTCGAAGTAAATCTGTGATCTCTATAGATATTATGGAAATTGGTACCCCATGTAATCGAACAATCTCCTGTTCGAATAATCTGCTCAACTGAGTGAACGTGTATCGCATCGAAATGGGTATAAAGTGTGCCGATTTCGTCAGTCTGTCTATTACCACCCAAATTGCATCATGTCGTCTGGAAGTTTGTGGTAACCTACTAACAAAATCCATAGTAACGTGTTCCCATTTCCATTGAGGAATGGGTAATGGCTGTAACAATCCACCAGATCGCCTGTGTTCTGCCTTCACCTGCTGACATATATGACATCCTCGAACATACTCTCCAATTCAGCTTTCATCCCTGGCCACCAAAACAATCTCTGCAAATCATGATACATCTTGGTTCTGCCTGGATGAACCGTATAACGTGGTCGATGAGCATCCTCCAGTATACTATCCCGTATCTTTGGCACCGCAGGTATCTACAGTCTTCCCTGGTATCGCACGCATCCATCAGATGTTTCCGACCAATCAGTGCACATGGGATCCCGTGCCAACCCGCCGAACCGCTCATAGAGCCCATCAGCCCCCTGACTCCCGATTACCCGCTCCAATGACACTGTCGCTACTCTCATCTGACCATAAATCTGTACATCACTCATCGATTTACCCTCTACCATGCTCATAACCGATGCTATCTCTAACAATCTCATATGTTGAAAACTGGTTTGACTGTTGACTCCACATCTACTCAGAGCATCTGCCACCACCTAAGCCTTGCCAGGGTGATATTCAATGGTGAAATCATAATCTTTCAACAACTCTAGCCATCTCCTTTGATGCATATTCAGATCTCTCTACGTGAAGATATAGCGTAAACTCTGATGGTCGGTGTAAAGTATAAATTTCTCCCCATACAAATAATGTCTCCAACCTTTGAGCGCAAAAACAACAGCTGCAAGCTCTAAATCATGTACAGGATAATTACACTCATGTGGTCTTAATTTCCTGGATAATAAGCCACAGGTCGTCCCTCTTGCATCAGAACACATCCGAGTCCAGTTCCTGAAGCGTCAGTGTAAACAGTCAAACTCTTCCTCGCCTCAGGTAATGTCAATACTGGTGCAGAATTTAACCACTTCTTCAATTCCAAAAATGCATGTTCACACTCTTCAGACCACTCAAAAGGAACATCCTTCTTTGTCAACCTTGTCATTTGTGATGCAATCATAGAAAAATCTTGCACAAAGCGACGATAATAACCCGCTAGACCCAAGAAACTCCGTATCTCAAAAACAGTTTCCGGTCTCTTCCAGTCAATCACCGCTCTAACCTTATCTCCCTCAATAGAGATACCCTGATTGCTGACAACATGTCCTAAGAACTTCACTTCCCTCATAGAGAATTCACACTTACTGAATTTCACGTATAGCCGGTGCTCCCTCAACGTCGTCAACATTAACCGAAGATGACTCTCGTGCTACTCTCGTATATCAATATGTCATCAATAAAAAATATCAAAAATCGATCCAAGTACGGTCTCAGTACTCGATGCATCAAATCCATAAAAATCGCTGGAGCGTTCGTCAATCCAAACGGTAATACCGTAAACTCAAACAATCCATATCTGGTACTGAAAGCAGTCTTCTAGATATCTTCTTCTCGAATCCGCAACTGATGATATCCTGAACGTAAATAAATCTTCGAGAAGAATTTCGCACCTTTCAACTGGTTAAATAAATCATCAATCCTCGGAAGTGGGTAACGATTCTTGATTGTTACCTGATTCAACTTCCGATAGTCTATACACATCCTTAATGATCCATCTTTCTTCCTTACAAATAATACAGGTGCTCTCCAGGGTGACATACTCGAATGAATGAATCCCTTTGCCAACAGATCCTCTAGTTGTCTCCTAACCTCTTCCTGCTCTACCGGTGACATCCGGTACGGTCTGCTAGAGATAGGTTGGGTCCCTGGTATCAACTCTATAATGAACTCTATCGCTCGAGATGGTGGTAATCTGGGTAAATCATTAGGAAAAAACATCAACAAATTCTCAGATTACAGGTATGTCCTCAATCCTGGTAGTAACTCGAGTCTCAGGCTCAACTACCGTTGCGAACTCCTCCATCTCTTGAGTAGTTGCTAATCTACCCCTGGTAATAGGTAACTCCGACACAGTCCCGGTCAATGAAAACCCCATTAAACCAGGAATACTAAAGTCTACCCTTTTCTCAAAACAATCTATCCGTGCATGGTACGCTGACAGCCAATCCATTTCAAAGAGTGCGTCAAACTCTAAATACTCCAATACTCGTAGATCGACTGGTAATTGATGTCTGGAACCTCAACCATGACATCACGAACTATCCGATTAGGGTAAACCTTATCCCCAGCAGCCGTGCTGAGAACAAGATGGGTTTCAAGTGTGTGTACATCTAACCCTAACTCCCCAACTAACCGTCCAACAATAAAAGAAAGAGTCTACCAGAATCAAACATGGCATGTACAAGTCTACTACAAATATACAACATACCTTCCACTAGCTGGTGGGTAGCTCCTGAATCTGGCTGTGCTAAAGCATGCGCTCTGTCCCTATTGGGACCTTATTCCCGTCGAGGTGATGATGCTCTGCACTCCCATCTCAAATGCCCTTGCTGACCACATCTATAACATCTGCGCGGGTCCTGCCTCCTAGTCCACCAGTCACCAGATCCCTGACCCTGACCCCGATCTCTCTGACCCCTGTCACGGTCATCATGATGTCTCTCCTGATGCTGCGGCGGAGGCTGTCGTGGTTGCTGCTCATTCGGAACTATCGCATGCACAGGTTGTTTAACGTCCCCTCTCCACTGCTCTGGACGTCTATCTCGTCTACCTTGATCCTGCCTCGGCCGATCAAAGTGATCTTGCCGTCTCTTCGGCCTCTGGTCTGAACGTGAACTCTGACCAGACCTGACCCCAAGCTGACCTCGATGTCGTAAGTATGTCTCGCGAGCTAATGTCCGATCATAAACAGTCTGCAATGTCTCAGCTTCACTTGCGAGAATCACACCTCCGATCCTCTCATTCAAACCCCGGATGAAATAGTAGATCTGGAGTCTCTCAGTATTTGCCACATCCATGGCATACAACATAAGATATCTAAATCTGTCCATATACTGCGACATCGTCATATTACCCTGTTTCAAACTCAAGAACTGCTCCCTCAATCTCAACTGCACCTCCATGGGAATATATTCATCGAGGAATATTTGCCTAAACTCCACCTACGTTACTGGTGTAGTATGTGTGTCTGTGTAGGTGGTCCACCAAACTGCTGCCTGACCCCTCAAGAAATAACCGAATATACGTGGCTGGTCTGACTCCGGTACCTATAGCAGCTGGTGTAAACGTCGATGTGTCATCAACCATCGACCGGCAACCTCAGGATCACTAACTCCAGTGAAATATGTAGGGTTAAACCTCATGAAATCTTTTACCATCTTCGCTGCCTCAGACATCCTGCTCCTGGCAGTCGAATCTCATACACGTTGCTCAGTGGCAGCTGGTATTACTTCTGTAGTCCTAAGAGGCTCAGTTCTCTATCTCTGCCTCTATCCCAGCTGCCTGTATGTCATCAAATGATGCAATCACTGCCGGAGTGGTAGGTGCAATTAACTCAGCAATGGGTGCTACTACTGGTACACGCGAACTCCGTATGTACTCCATCAGCTCAGTCATCTGAGTCTGATGTAGTAGTTGTTGATCAGTAACCCTCTGTACCGTAGCTCGCAAATCTGCTACCTCCCTACTAGTATGATCACCCGGCTCCCCAACCTCCTGCTGAGTAGTAGGAGAAGTAGTAGAGGTTTGTCCATCCATGATGATCTTGCATCGATTTGCATATTCCAAATTAACTTCCAATATACGTATGCGCATAATATGTACTTATACACAACAAATACATATATCAAATAACAATATTGATTCTACCCACTTGATTCACTTCCCAACTAAAGTTCTAGGCAATTCATCGGGTTTCCGCATCTAATTTATTTACAATTTATGCTCTTTTCTACTTCCCTATTTACTTCAAGGCCCTATCGACCTTGCTTTGATACCAAACTGTGGCGGCCCCAAATTTCCAAGGTCTCCCCGTGCAACAGGTACTTTTGGAGTGTGTGCTGGAGAAGTACCTGTTGCACGGGGCGACCCAGGAAATTTGGGGCCGCCACACCTATAAATCTAACTTAAGTCTTAGTTGAGAAGTGAGGAGAGTTGGGGAAACTAAAACTGGACTATATGATCTATTTGATTATAGTGTATTATACTGTTATAGATAGCTATATAGTGATTAAGAACTCGCGTTTGTTGAGGGTTGTAATCACTGATCAACTCGAGACCCACTGTGAAGGTTCGGGAGGTGTTCAAGTAAGGAGAATGCTTGGTAGCGTAACATGGGGGTTACCAAATGCAAGCCCAAGGACTATACTGAGTTTAAGAAAAAAGGTTCAATCATGAGTAATTCTCGCCTTTAATTTTGAACATGAAGAGGTCCGAGATCTAGTCAGGTGCAGAAACAGAGACACAGTTAGGGACAGAGTGTCGATAAGGCATAGTGACGGATAAGCTGGTACATCGGAATCAAGATCTTAGAGAAGAGCATGCTATGAGTGCGGACAACTAAGCCACTTCACCAGTGTTTGCCCACGATTGGACCGAGGGCAGCCACAGGGCCGGGAGCAGGTACATGTCATTGCCGCACGAGACACGACTGTCTCACGGAACCTGATTGAGGGTACAGTTTACATTTGCAGTCGATTTATGCATACCATGTTTGATTCCGGTTCTACAGTTTCTATCATGGCCCAATTTTGTTAATCTTGATTAACTACTTAATTAGGATCACCGACCCGTGACGTGGGGCCACATGAGTTGAGCACACAGACCGAGGCTGGTGGCATAGGAAAATTTTATATTTGTATTGATGTATTCCTAGTGTTTTGTATGTGTGTAAGCTGACTGAGTCAGTATTTGTAGCTATTGAGTCAAGACGCGATTGGGGATTCGCCTCGAGTTGCGTGCAAGCCGATGTGCCGAGTAGATAGACTTGTGGTAAGTTTAAACTTAGTAAAATGCAATGTAATTAAATTAATGCACATTAAATCATAGCCTATGGTCACAATTAATTAAATTGAATTGAACACATTATATATAATATAAATATATATATACATTTAAAAAAAAATCAAATTGAGAAATGACAAAAAGGGGTATTGGCTCATATGGAAAAAAGATAAGGTTGGATGGGTAAAATGGTCATTTGACCCCCAAAACACAGACAAAAATCACCACCGCCGCACACAAGGAAGGAGAAGGAGAGAGTTCGAGAGAGGGAGAGAGTCCGAGAGAGGGAGAGAGAGAGAGGTCACCAGAGGAGATCAAGACGACGGCAATGTTGGCGAGGTGAGTCTTTTGTTGTTGTTATTGACGTTGTAGTGTTGTTGAAGTGGTGTTGTGGTTGAGCTTGAAAAAAATTGTTGTTTTAATGGTGGTTTGGATTGTTGGTGGTGTTGTTGTGTTGATGGATTGAAGAGTGAAGAAAGAAAGAAAGAAATCAAAAAAATAAAATAAAATAAAAATTGTTGAGGCAGAGACGCAGCTGTTGCAGCGTCTTTGCAACAACAAAATTGGGGGGGAAGGGAGACCCGGTCCAGGGGTCCAAACCCCCAAAAATAAAAAAATATATATAATAATAATAAAATAATAAAATGAAATAAATAATATATATATATGTATACATATATATATATACACATATGTATATATACATAAAATATATCCATGAAATAAAATATTAATAAAAAATAAATAAATGATATGAAATAATCTTTCAGGGACCTAGGGGTGTTACGGGAGTTCGGGAGTGCTAGTCGGAGTGTCGTGAGGCCGGATAGCCATAGCTATCCTGTGACTTGTAAGTGAAACTGTGAAAAATCTATACTTTATCTCATTCAGATATTTCTCTTTCAATCAATTTGACGACTTGCAGTTAGTAATCTACCATCATGTTTTCCTTGCTCTGTTCAAATTGAATGTTGAAATAGCATGTCTTGTGATAGTTTCATTGACTCTTTTTCTTGATATGTCGTATTTTGTTGTGGGTTATGTTGTGACTAATGTTAGAAATGCATGCATTAGGGTTACTGTGGTAATTGGTTTGTATTCCATTTCCTTTGGGGCTTTGTAGACTAACTTATAGTTGATATCGTAGAACCTTAGAAATGAAAATCCTTGAAATAAAAGCTGGAGATTATCTATTGTCCATTGCACGAGAGATGGGTGGATTCACGGGGTCACTGGACCTCGGGGTTTCCGGCACTCACCACTATTACTTAGGTGGCATCACGTAGCTTGAACTACGAGGTTGTCGACAAGTTATATATATATTCAAAATTTACAAAGTATGTCGAGAGTATCTCCATACGATAGTGGAAAAGGCTGGTTAATATTTCTCACCACCGACCGGACGTAGATCATCTGGACTTAGCCTGTGTCAGTCTATCTAATTCTGTTAACTATGATATTTACATGCATTACTTTCTCAACACTTTTTTCTTCTATATTATGCATTTAAATATTTGTCTTTACTTTGGAAATGTAGTATAGAATTCCCCGATTATCACTTAACTATTACTATACTCACTGTCTAGTTTGTGACGGTGGGTGTAGGTCCGTCGAGCAGCACTAGACCGGGCAAGGAGAAGATCGGCGACTACCTTTGAGCTCGTAGCGCGTAGCTGCTGTACATGTAGGTTATATTTTTGTATTATGCTTATATACGTCTTTTGCTTGGGTTATTCATTGGGACGAGAGTTAGTTCACCTGACTTTTGACTTTCATTTTGTCTATATGCTTACCGTTTATTGCATATTTATATTGTGATCGTTATTTCCTGATTTCCACATTTAGGATTTATATATAATGCTTTCGCTAATACATTAAAGACTTCCATAAATTTGATAATATACTGATAGGGAATTTCTTATTCCTGAACCCAATCCACAAGATAATAGGTAATACAGGCTAACTAATACGTAATTAGGTCATGCGTGTTGTAATTAGGGTTTAATTACGGGATTAGGCCGGGTGGTGCCCTAGATTAAAATAGGGGCCGTTACAGTTTCTTTCATTTCGGGTCGTATGGTTGATGAGTTAGGGTTGAAACCTATTCGATTAGAGAGACCCTTTATCCTTAGCACGACTTCTGGGGACAAAATTTACCCGAATTTAGTGTTTAGACTGTTCGGTAGATATAGAGGGACACACCTTACCTGCAGACCTAAGAGCGTTGGAGTTCCTAGAGTTCGATGCACTATTGGGCATGGATTGGTTGGGTGCTTATCATGCATTGATTCACTGCTACGGTAAGAGGATTACGTTTTAGATTCTTGGGCATCCGGAGTTTAACTTCCAGGGGACTTTGACCAATTTACCGATCACCAGGGGTAGAGTCGCCACTAGCGTAGATGTAGAGACATTCACTGGTGTGTTGAGAGGACAACTCGACGAGTTGTTGGAGTTAGGCTTTATTTAGCCGAGTATATTGCCTTGGGGAGCTTTGGTATTGTTAGTGAAGAAGAAGGATGGCAGCTTGAGATTATGCACCAACTACAAACAATTGAACAAGGTGACGGTTAAGAACAAGTATCCATTTCCTCGCATCGAAGATTTGTTCGACCAGTTGACAGGTTCGAAGTGTTTTTCGAAGATTGATATGAGATACGGGTACCATCAATTGAGGATAAGAGCAAAGGACATGGAGAAGATTGCATTTCGCACTCGATATGGGCACTACCAGTTTACAGTCATGTCGTTTGGGCTGACTAATGCCCCAGCGATGTTCATGGATTTGATGCATCGAGTATTGAGACAGTACTTGGACAGATTCGTAATTGTGTTCATTGACAACATCTTGATATATTCCAATACTCGCGAGGAGCACGAGGAGCACCTTAGGTTGGTTTTGTGGACACTGCGAGAACACTGATTATTCGCGAAGTTCAGTAAGTGTGAATTTTGGTTGACAGAGGTAGGATTTCTAGGTCACATTGTTGGGACCAGCGGAGTGTCAGTGGACCCCGTTAAGGTCAGGGTAGTTAGCGATTGGCCTACACCGAGATCAGCGTCAGACATTCACAGTTTTTTGGGCTTAGCAAGTTATTATCAGTGTTTTGTACAGGACTTCTCGAGGATTGAGATACCGATGACGCAGTTGACGAAGAAGGATGTCAGATTTCAGTGGAACGACGATTGTGAGCAGGTGTTCAGGACATTGAAGGAACGATTGACTATTGCACCAGTTTTGATTTTACCTGAGTCAGGGAAGGGTTTTGAGGTGAACATTGATGCTTCTAAGATTGGTTTGGGCTGTGTTCTGATGCAGGAGGGTAGAGTGATTGCCTACGCATCCCAACAATTGAAGATTCATGAGAAGAATTACCTTATTCACGACTTGGAGTTGGCGACAGTGGTTTTTGCACTGAAGGTTTGGCGCCACTACCTATATGAGTATAGATTCGTCCTATTTACTGACTACAAGAGTTTGAAGTACCTTTTCACGCAAAAAGAATTGAATATGTGACAGAGGCATATGATTTCTCATTGGAGTACCACCCGGAGAAGGCTATTGTGGTTGTAGACACATTGAGCTACAGAGGGTCAGACTCAGAGGTTGTTTCCTGCCACATGACGCACGATTACAGTTTGCTTGAGGCGGTTGAGAGGATTTGTACCGATGACGTTCCGACTGATACTAGAGTAATGATTTGTGGGCAAATAAGGACTCAGACAGTGTCGATACATAGTGTACTCGAGGGTCAGCAGACAAACGAGCATTATCAGAAGTTCTTAGAGCTGGCGTAGAGTTCAGATCATCCAGATTTGAGTCAGTCAACAAACTCATGCCTGAGATTTAGAGAACGCCTGTGGATTCCATCAATGGCTGAGCTACGCGATGAGATACTTCATGAGGCACACTACTCACAATTTACGGTTCATCCGGGCAGGACTAAAATATACGCAAATGTGCGTCGTCTCTTTTGGTGGCCCGGTATGAAGACCGACGTTGCTAATTTTATTCGAGGGTGTGATATTTGTTAGCGTGTTAAGGCTGAGCATCACAGGCCCGGGGGGTTATTACAACCACTTCCTATTCCTCAGTGAAAGTGGGAGCACATTGCAACGAACTTCGTTAATGGGCTATGTAACGACCCGTTACTTTAAGCAGGTGATTAGTGTTAATCCAAATGGTAATTAATCCGAGTTAGGCTCGTGGTTAAGCCCGATTTGTCATGATCAACGCGTGTGTGGGATTGTGTGATGTATTGCGTTTGTTTGGTGTGTATTAGTACATATACGTGACTAATCGGACTAACGAGGAAATGCCTAATACTATGTGTGGGTCATGTGGACACACATGAGACGCGAGATAGCGTTGACGCTCGAGTGTGTTCGGCGGTGGAAATTACGTAATTATAGGCGTAATTATAGGCATAAATATATATTTATACATATTATGGATATATATAAATATATATTAAATGGAAAATAATAAAATAATGATAATTTGTCAGGCGCAGAGTGATACGCGGGGTCATGAGTGACACGCGTCGGACTTACGGTGGTGCGCACGCCCGCGATGTTCTCGTTGGCGTGCCAACCGGAATTTGAGGTGCAAGAGATCAATAAATATATATTTATATATAAATCGATATATATATATATATATATATATATATATATATAAAGTAAATCAGAAAATGTAAAATTACCATTAAGGGTATGGAAGTTGTAAAGGGAGAGATAAAATGAGAGGGGTATTTTAGGTATTTTCCAACCAAAACCGCCTTCTTTTTCTTTAAATGTGAAACCGAGAGATCGAAGAGCAGAGATCGAGAAACGGAGGAAGAAGAGGAGGGTGATGGAGGAGCTCGAGGATGGAGGTCATGAAGTTGAGGAGAGAACGAGGCGAGTGTTTAGTTGTTGTTATGGGTGTGTATGATGGGGTGATGAGCTCGGCCATGGCTCTGCCATGGCCGAGAACCAAGAGTCCGAACCAAGAACAGTGAAAGGGAGAGTGTCTCCCTGCTGCTGTAAATGATTGAGAACGATTGGGATTGGGGTTGGGGCCCAATCGAAAAAGAAAAAGAAAAAGAAAAAAAAAACAGAGCAGCAACGCTGCTGTTGCTGAAGGTTGAAGACGACCCTGAACCGGGCCGGTTCGGCTCGGTTGAGCCGAACCCGGTTCAGGCACGGTTCAGGGCAAAAAGGCAATTAAAGAAAAGAAAGAAAATGGAAAAGAAAATCCAAAAAAATAGGAAAAAATATGGAAAAATAGTATTTTGATCAAACAAATAGAAATTGAGGGATTTCTATGAAAAATGAGAAGTTTGAAAGTCGGAGGAGACTTTACACCGGGGTTTTACCTCGAAAAGCATGAAATGGTTAAAATATGTTAGAAATTAGGTCCCGAGATTCTGGATTCGAATGAGACTAATTTCGAAGTATTAGTAAATGAATATGGGACTTAAGTTGATAACAATTGGTTTATTTTAGGTAATGAATCGATGTGAAAAATTTGAGGACTCCGGAGAGTCGTACAAGTCGGTAAAACATAGAAGCTCAGGACAGGTAAGTGGGACTCGTAGCTTTTATCAATTATGCAATGTAAAATAGTATTATTAGAGCATGTAGTGTACTAGACTGGGAATGGGGTAATGTACTGTGATTTGACTTTGGTTTTACAAAATGTTTTGAAATGAAAATGGATTCGGAAATAGGTTTGACGGGACGGATCGGCCTGGATTTGGAACTGTGGTGGAGTTGCTAACCATCACCGCACCCAGTGACTTGGGAATTATCCCGATCAATGCTTTCCAGTTGAGTTTAGCAGCTCATTAGTCATAAACCAATCAGATGAGCAGTGATTGGTTTAGTAATGATGAGTAAGTGCGACTCAGTGTTTTATGAGTTGGCGGCACATTGGCAAGAACTAGTTAGATGCCCAGTGATTGGTTCTTGGATATGTGAGGGGGCGACTCAATGCAAATACGAAAATGTGAAATACAAATCACGGGTACATTGCAATGAACCAAAGAACTTGCGTCTGTTGTATATATTGTTTATATTGATTCATATGCTCCTGTAGATATGCATTTGATTCATGTTGTTATACATTGCCTTGATATTAATTGATAGTTGATGGTTGGTATGAGAGTCACTTACTGAGCATGTAGGAGCTCACCTACCTTAACATCTCCAGGTATGAATGTACGCTAGGACTTGGAACTCAAGAAAGGAGAAGACCAGGAGTTTAGTATCTTCTCTACGGTGCAGTGAGTTTCCTGTATATATATATATTGTATTGCATTATGATTTGTAAATAAATGGGTGGGAATACGAGCTCAATACCGATGTTCATACCGGTATTGTATATTTTGTATTTTATCGAAAAAGTTTTAAATTTTCCGCTGCGTTGGTTTTCTTTTATTTTATTTGGTTAATGAATATAAAGATATACAGGTATTGTCAGGGAGTTTTGATAAGGCTGCTGGCTCTAATTAGGTTCGATCTGGTTTACCGGGGCTTAATTAGGGTTTTAGGCCGGACATTCCTTAATTAAAACAAGGGGATGTCACAGGCTACCTCGATCTCGGCAGGGACATGATAGTGTCTGGGTGATTGTAGACAGATTGACTAAGTCCGCGTACTTCATACCGATCTTGACCACACATCGGATAGATAGGTTGGCAGAGTTGTAAGGGCGAGAGATAGTTCGACTTCACGGCGTTCCATTATCGATCGTGTCTGACAGGGGGCCGTAGTTTACATCGCAGATCTGGCAGAGCATGCAGACACAGTTTAGCACGAGGTTGAATCTTAGTATCACCTATCACCCACAGACTGATGGAAAGTCAGAGCATTTGATCCAGATTCTTGAGGATATGCTGAGGATGTGTGTGTTGGAGTACGGTGGATTTTAGGAGGAATACCTTTATCTGTGTGAGTTTGCATATAATAACAGTTATCAAGTTAATATCGACATAACACCATTTGAGACATTGTATGGGAGGCAGTGTAAATCTCCATCTTATTGGGATGAGCCCAAGGATGTAGCAGCGATTGGGCCGGAGATTATGGTATATCACACAAAGAAAATACGCCAGATCCGTTTGAGACTGAAGGGTGCGCAGGAGTGGCAGAAGAAGTATTATGACTTGTATCACGGGGAGTTAGAATACTAGGTCGGGAACTTTGTATATCTGAAAGTGTCTCTGTTGAAGGGTCACAAGAGGTTTGTGATCAAAGGAAAACTTGCACCGAGGTTAATTGGTCCGTTCAGAGTGGTGAAGTGGGCAGGCAAGGTCGCGTACGAGCTAGAGTTACTACTTCCGATGTCATGGATTCATCCTGTTTTTCACATATCGATGCTGGTCTAGGGAGGGCAGACGACCGACAGTAGATTTGAGCCAGATAGACCTGAGGGAGGATGTCATATGCGACGAGAAGCCTATCCAGATATTAGACCGCAAGGTCAAGACCCTGAGGAACAAGGAGATCCCATCAGTCCTCGTTAAGTGGCAGCACCACGGGGACGAGGAGCTGACGTGGGAGTTGGAGTCATATATGCGCGAGTGTTTCCCCTACCTCTTCTGAGTTTAGTAAGTCTTTCCTTTAGTTTCGTTTAAATTTCGAAGACGAAATTCCAGTTAGTTGGGAAGACTGTAACGACCCTAAAAATTTGACCCGTGCCACGTGTCAATATAGGTGATACGTGGGTCCACGCCGTGGTACAACCATCAATTCTCGGACGTCGACGCTGAGGTATATTAGTTTTGTATGGTGTTTGTATTATATTGTATTTCATTTGTTAAATTTCAAAGTTTTTAACGTGTAAAGACGTTTGTGTACGGGCGTTGGTAGTCCGGGGACAAACTTAACTAAAAACACTGACAAAACACAATTTATAAAAGTCAACAAAGAGTCAACTATTTGAGTCATTAAAGTTGGTGGAGGTAATTGCAAAATGACCCAAAATGGCATTTAAATTGTAAAGAGTATGGATAGGGTGGAGGGTATTTTGGTCATTTGGCCAATTCTCCCCCAAAACAGCAACATGCCACCGCCATCACCATTCTCACATTCTCAATTGATCGAGAGAAGGAGAGATTAAGGAGAGGAGAGCAGCGGTTCGCGGAGAGTGTGGACGCGACGTCGGGGTGAGATCCAGGTAAGGTAGTTATTGATTGCATTGTTGTTGTTGTCGCTGTTGTTGTCACGGTGGTTGCCGAGGTTGTAGTCGAGGTTGTTGTTGAGGGTTGTGGATTTAAATGGTGAAAATGAGATATTGATGATGGAGGTGAGGTGTGTGTTGATTGTTGTTGTGTTGTTTAAAACAAAAAAAAAAAAAATTTGGCTTTCTGTTCGTTCCAACGAACAAAAAGATGGAACCGGGCCGGGTTAAGCTGACCCATCCCGTTTGGGTCAGACCGGGTCTGGCCCGGTTAGGGCGGTCCAGACCCGACCCGGTACTCACCAACATATTATTATATTAATAAATAATTATTTATTTCAATTAAATATATTAAAAAAGGATTTTAATTGAAATAAAATTTCAGAAAAGTAGGAAAAATTCTAGAAAATTATATTTTCATCAAATAAAGAGAAAATCTTGAATTTCTACAAAAAGTGAAGTATTCGGGGTTTTTACGAGACGTTATGTCGGAGTTTTTTTTGCCTTGAAAAGCGTAAAATTAGCAAAAATAGTTAAAAATTTGGAAAAAACATAGGAAATTAAGAAAATTGATATAAATTGCATTATCAAGATTATTGTACACACGGGGACTATAAGGGTATGTCGGAGTCCGTGTTATCATGAATTAGCTTGGATCGAGGTAAGTAAACCAGTGAAGAACACTACAGTTATTTCTTGAGCTTTGAATTATTTATTGATATTGTTTCGATGCTATTTTGTCGTTTCATTCCTTTTGTGTTGTCCTAAGGCAAGTGTGTCAAGCGTGAGCCTTACAGAATTTCGGGCTCGCGGTGTATTATACTGGAGTATACGGTTGGGGATACGTGATTGGTTGTAATAACATGTATGGGGTGAGAGTTCTCCACCAGATTGTTGGAGACTCTACACTCACGTAGGGGTCTTAGAGGAGATTATGTCCTCGACTCCTAGCCCTTGAGAAGATTTTGTCCTCGGCATAATGACTTTGATTGGTCGGGACCACTTGTGCCTTTCCTTTATATTTCGGGACACTCAATTTCTACTGTTTATTTATTTGTTCACAGGCTTTATATATTCATGCGCTCCCTGTCCTATTCTTTCTATCTGCATGAATTGATTATTCATTTATTTACTTCGAAATGTTGTATTTATTGTTGTTCCTGCTTGTTGTTACTTATCTGGGCTCGTCATTCTTGTGTTTAACCGAGTGCAGATCCGCAATCCAGCAAAGGAAAGGCCGTGCAGTTAGGTGATATACTTTGAACGGCCCTCCTCTGCTGACATAGGTGACTTTTTGGTTGTATTAGCTACTTATATTGTTTTTGTACATGGGGTTATGGGTTGAGAGATTTTTTTGGGATATTATGACTTGGATGATACTATCCTTGCTTTACATGGTATATATATGATATACGGGGTTCCAACTCCCTAGGTTTTTATCCTAACTTGGAGCTTTCGAGGTTAATTGATTAGTTGAGATTTATTGCTTCCGCTTTATACTTTGATAACTCGTTAATTAATTGACCTCACTTTTAAATGATTAATAAATGATTGAATGGTAAGGATAGGCTCACTGGCCCCGTGTGACTCAGCGGGATTAGCTCAGGGTTCGCGCGGGTCCAGGATGGGCGACGCCCGATTCTAGGATGGAGGAATTTGGGGCTGTCACATTATCTATTGAAGCCTTTAATCTCCTAAAACCATACTGAGATTTTATTGCCCTAAATTGTTTGATAGTACAAATGCTTTTTTATAGGTTTTAGGGAGAACCATTGAGCTTTTCACATTAACACAAAATTTCTATAAAATTTGTAACAATAACGGAGCTTAAAAGGCTTAGGTTCCTGCGTTATAATTTAACTCATTACATGATTTAATTAATATATAGTAGGATGTTGTGAGACACATTACGATGTTACACAAAGTGCTTGCAAAGAGAAAGATAAGTGGGATATATATAGCACTCAATCTTCAGTGACCCTTCAACGATTTTTGTGTATAATTTCAAAAACACTTCAGGTGATCAAAGTGTAACATCCAAGCATCTAATTTAAGAGTAGAAACCGTCAGTTTTATTTTATGTTTGTTATTCGAAATTGCAACTAGTTTCATGCTAAGACTCCTTAAAATTCGAACAAGTTGGTAACTTCGGATTCATCCAGTACTTTGAAGCTTGTCATGCATCCACGTACTCTCTATTCAACTTAATATAGCTGCCAACCTAAGCAAACTTTCTTTGCAAATCAAACCCTATTTGACTCATCACATGATTGTATTTCTTGCATTACACACCATATATACCATTAAAAAGGAGACGATCCATACTATGAATAGCTGCATGTTTATTCGTCAGCCACACGACGAAGTATGCCTCCAAAACCTAATTTTTCTTGAACTAATCATTAGCAAGCAACATAGATATTTTGCATTCCATAAAATGAGCAAACAACACAATCAAGAAGCACTATTAGTAAATAACTTCTTGAATTAATAAGAACCATAATAATGATAGAAGTCCAATACACTTCAAGAAAATGATGTCGTAAAAAACAATGAAAATGTTGTTGATCGTCAAAATATATTAAATGCATAACTAAAACATGAGTTAATATCTTTTAAACAAATTTAACATATAACGATACGTTGGCTGTCAGATTAAGTTTGTATTATATAATGAACATACCATTACAAGTAAAATCTTAAAATTAATAACATTTTATAATATGTCAATTATATAGTTGTTTAAGTTTTAAGAACGTAGTCTTCAACATCACTTATTGGTGTCTTAGAAAATATTTTTTTCTTAGTTTTAACGAATCACTCCGAAATGCACCGTGCCTAAGTTTTTGTGCTCTAGCATCTAGGCCTTTTTTCTCTCAAATCTGACATTGTTTAAAGTGTCTCAAAATTGAACAAACCATTGGCCACCCTATTCGTTTGCGTTTCTATTCTTTATCAAATCTGACATTGATAAAAAATCTATAACTAATTTGACTTTTAACAAAAACAAGCTCTTTTGGTTCAAAATTTGAATTTTACCAATTAAGTTCAAAACATTAGCTAATTAAGAAACATGGCTAACCTCATAATTTGAAAGGAAGGCAATTTTATAGTGTTTTTTTGAAGTAAAGGCGATTTATATATATATATATATATATTTTTTTTAATAAGCAATTTTATAGTTGTTAGTACAAACAAATGTGGTTTACAACACCGGATTCAAACGAGAGAAATTACTAAGAAAATCACGTTTAAGAGACCTCTTCATTTCTTGTGTCTTAGAAACTGTGGCGCTTAGAAAAAGATGCGGATGTGCTCCGTCACAAGCCTACACAAACTAGGACAACAACTGTCACGGCCTAATTTCCTAATCTTGATTTACTTGCTTAATTAGGATCACCGACCCGTGACGTGGGGCCCGTATGAGATGCACACACTGACCGAGGCACGTGGCCGAAGTAAATGTTATAATTGAACTGGTGTATGCCTAGTGTTGTGTATGCGTGTATACTAATTAAGTCAAATTGTTTGCAAATCATAGACGCCGAGTTGACGCGAGCGGGGACACGCTTTGGAGTGTGTGCAAGTACGAGTACCTAGTGGAATTATTGGGGTAGCGAGACTAGGCTAGGAAATAACAATTTATTTCAAATCTACCTTAACATAAAATAAGTTATTTAATTTAGTTGGAAAATACGACGTTCGACGCACGGGGAAAGCGCCTCGAGTTGCATGCGAGTCGGGACACCGAGTGCCGGGTAGTTGAGAGTCGGTGTGACCACTTAGATAAATTTTATAAATTTGTGTGACCAATTAATTATGGTCCATATGGGATTAATGTACATTAATCGATTTAACCTATAGTTTATTTATTAAGAAATCACATTGTTTATATCCTATAGTTGTGAATTAAACTAACCTGAGGACGGACCTCGAGATCCGTCTTTGCCACACACTCCCATGATGAGAGTCACAAATTTGGTGTCATCAAGAGAACTGGACTGCCTAGTTAGTAACCCTCGGATTTCCTCGAGATTCGTGACGCACACTTGATTTCACAAACACATATATATACAACTTGATGAGATGAGTTTCACTGTTAACATGCAAACAAATCTAAAAGTGAAGAAGAAGAAGAGGGAAAGAGAGTCCGAGAGAGAGGGGAGTCCAGGAGAGAGGAAGAGAGAGTCATCGGAGACAGGGAAATCGAGAGCTCGAGGTGCGACAGCGACGTCAAGGCGGAGGTGAGTTTGTGTTGTTGGTGTCGTTGTTGTTGATGAATGTGGCTCTCGGTGATGGTGGTGACGGGGGAGTGGACGCCGCTCTTGCGGTTCGTCGAGAGAGAGGAGACGACATGATCGTCGTCTCCCCTCCCTCCCATCTTGATTTCTATAAAAAAAAAAAAAAAAAATTGGTGGTGGCTCGAACGAAGCTGTGACGATTCGTCGAGGAAGTGTGATGGCGGGGACTCCCTGCCATCCCAAATCGAAGTTGGGGTTGGGATCTTTTCCAACCCCAACTCAACAAAAAAAAAAAAAAAGAGGAAGGGCTGCTCACGCGAACCAGAGGAGTTCTGGTTCGCGTGAGGAAGAAGATGCACACGGGCTGGGCCCGTGTGCACTTCTTCTCTGGGCGGGCAGGCGGGTCGGCTCGGCCCACGGGCGAGCGACCGGTGCCTGGCCGGGGGTCGAGGTCGGGTCGGACCCGACCCGAAAAAAAAAAATAAAATAAAATAAAAAATAAAATAAATATATATAATATATATAAAAAAAGAGAAAAGAAAGGGAATAATACCAGAAAAAAAAGGAAAAAAAAGAAAAAGAAAGATATATATATATATATATATATATATATATTTATATATATGTATCTGTTATATATATATATGCAAGTATACATATATATAGGAATATACATACATGTATATATGTATATGTATACATAATATATATACAGGTATGTACACACATATATATATATATACACATACACCTATGTATATATATATACGTATACACATATAGGTATAAATATAAAATAATAATAATATAGGATATATATATCTATATAATAAAAATATTAATAAATAAATAAATGATATGAAATGGCCTTTCATGAACTTAGGGGTGTTTCGAGAGTTTGGGAGCGCTAGTGTCGGGAGGCCGGATAGCTAGGACTCATGCGTTGACTGGTAAGTGAAAGCTGTGGGAACTCTTTACTTTATTTCATTCCAGTCATTTATAAATTTTTCAGTCTATTTGTAGACTAGCTAATTTATTTCCCACATCATGCTTTCCTTGTTTCTATTCATATTGAATATCGATATAGCATGATGCCTTGTTTATTATATCATTGACTCCATGTTTCCTTATATGCTCAATTTTTGTCTTGGAATGTGGCTAATGGATATTTAGAAAATGCATGCTATAGGGTCATCTGTTATGTTGGACTTGTGTTCTACTTCCCTTGGGGCTTTGTAGCCTAACTCATGTTGAAATCATAACATTTTAGGATATATATTCTTGAAAACTAAAGTAGGGATTATCTAGTGTCCATTGCACACGAGATGCGCGGATTCACGAGGATTTCGGTCTTTCGGGGTCTGTGGCACTCGCCACTACACTTGGGCGGCACACGTGGCATGGACCACGGGGTTATTGGCAAGTATAAATGATTTAAATACGCCGAGCACAGCTCCGCCATTTGAGGTTATTAGGAAAAAAAAGAGATTATTATCATATGTTGAGCACAACTCTATACAGTAGTGGAAAAGGCTAGGTGATAGTTCTCACCGCCACCGCCAGGACGTAGATCATCTCGACTTAGCACTGTGTCGGTTTTTGTGTATACGTTAACGTTGGTATTTACTTGCATTATTTATTCGGCATTTCTTCACTACATATGCTTTTAAATAACTTTTGTTTAAATTGGAAATGTAGTATTAGATTTCCCAGTTATCACTTAAATATCATCATACTCACCGTCTAGTTTGTGACGGTGGGTGTAGATCCGTCGAGCGACACCAGCGGGCAAGGAGAAGATCGGCGACTACCTCTCGAGCTCCAAGCGCGTAGCTGCCCGTACACGTAGGGTACTTTTTGTATTATGTTTACTTATGTCTTTATCTTTTGGGATGTTATTGGGATGAGTGTTAGATTACCCGACTTTTGGCTTTCACTTTGTTTATATATGTTCGTCGTTTACTTGCATATATATGGTGATCGTTATTTCCTGGATTCCACACTTAGGATTTATAAAAAAAAAAAAAAATCCGCTAAAATATTAGACTTCCGCTAAATAAAATAATTGTTTAAATAAGAGAACACAGGTAGTAAAGGTGACTAATTTGTAATCGGGTCCTATGTGTCGTGATTAGGGCTTAATTAGGGGATTAGGCCGGACGGCGCCCTAGATTAGAAGCGGGGCCGTCACAGTTGGTATCAGAGCCTAGGCTTTAGAACCTTAGGGACAAAGCATAGTGTTGAATAAGGATTTTGATACCAATTTCCTGATTGGTATCAAAGATCATTTATCAAGGAGTAAAGCATAAATTTGAACAAAATACACACCCTAGAAGTGGAAACCAGATGAACCTTGCCTAGGAATTATTTTGTTGGGAATTGAGTGAAAGTGAGTTGGGAAATTGTATATATATATGCTATCTTTTTCAATATGTATACGTATATACGTGGTAGACTTCGTAATAGTGATAGAAAATCGTTATCCACATGCAGACGACGATGACGGATGCACGCGAGACAGGCGATGGGGGTGCTAGCAGTAGTCAGCCTCCTACTACATCAGCCGACGACTATTAGAGGTTGGCGGATAGAGTAGCGGCACAGGGACAGCAGATGGCTGATTTCATGGCCTTCATGACAGCACAGATCACCGCACTTACTCGGGCGTCGCCACTACTCCTGCGACTACCACACATCCGACGACCCGGACCTACTACTATACCACCCAGCGTTCCAGATACTGCACCCGTACTAGACCCACCTATTGTTCAGGACACGGTAGTGATACCGACTCTTCCGGTAGTGACCGTTTCGACGGCAGAGGTAGCAGTGATGACTTCGACTCCCACACCTACACTTTCAGGCTCAGCAGTGGGGATTCAGCTAGTGAAGGACTTTCTCCGCCTTCAGCCAGTGTACTTCGACGGGGAGAGAAACTTTGAGAAGATTGAGGGATATATATTATCACAGGAGAAGCTACATCGGATTTTGGGGATCGAGGATAGGTTACGCCCAGATTTGTCTTCTTATACGCTACAGAGAGATGTCGATGTCTGGTAGCGCACCACCATAGCTACTGATGGGGACTTTGAGTCATGGACGGCCTATAAGGCCAAGTTTTATCCGCAGTACTTCCTGCCGGCAGTCATGATGAGGTTGATGAGAGAGTTTATGAGTTTGAGGCAGAGAGCAGATGAGTCAGTTATGGAGTACCGAGATAGATACGGGTATCTGAGGCAGTTTGCGGGGGATTTGGTCCGAGATGAGTTGGGAGATGTGTATCATTTTGGGGTAGGTCTGAGAGCAGACATTGGCTATCACGTAGTCAGCACGGGCGCTAGGACACTCACCGGGATATACGAGCGTGCACTTTCCCACGAGACCTACTACCTTGGTGTAATAGCTGACAGGGCAGGCTTAGGGCAGAGATTGACATTAGAGCAGGCCGCAGATTTCGAGAGGAGGCGGCGGAGTGGCAAGGCACCCAGGACATGGGATAGAGGTTTCCATGGATCGGGGGTGACTTCACGTTCTACATCGTTGGTACCTCAGGTGTCTTATGTCGCATCGCGCACGAGCTCGGGAGAGGACGTTCCATACCATCACCATCGATTAGGCCAAGCATTACCGGCGCTAGAGAGACTTTACTCTTCCGGCACCATCGCACCACGACAATATCGCAGCGACGGGGTGGTAGAGGCGAGCGGGGGTAGAGGCGAGAGGGACCCCGTCGGGGAGAGACAGACTCGGTTCAGGGACGACGGCCACGGTCGGTCAGCGCAGACAGGTTTCATGTTATAGGTGCGGACAGGTGGGACATTTGGTGAAGGAGTGTCCACAGCCAGCAGCAGTGTATCCACCACAAAGTCGAGAGGCAGCTCACATGGTGGCACAGCCGGATACTAACGCTATGCGGAGTCTCATCGAGGGTACGATTTCTATCGCCGGTAGAGAGTCTTATGTTTTATTTGATTCGGGTTCCACTATTTCCTTCATTTCTGGACGCATGTTAGGCTTACTAGGATTGATACCGATTAGGCTTGGAGTACATTTGATATTGAGCACCGCCGCCGGAGATAGGGTTTACCCTAATAGTCTAGTGGAGAGAGTTCTAGTAGAGATTAGTGGGATAGAGTTACCCGCGTAGAGTCCTTGAGATGTTAGAGTTCGACGCTTTCTTCGGGATGGACTGGTTATCAGCGTACCATGCTCACATAGATTGTTTTAGTAAGTCTGTCGTATTTGAGATCCCAGGACGTCCGATGTTCGTACACCGAGGTAGTACACCGAAAGTCGATACCACGAGAGGCAGATTGGCGACTAGTGAGGAGATGGAGACTCTAGTAGCCTTGTATACTATAGCAGAGAGTCAGGGACCCCGACTTGAGGACATACGAGATCGTTAGAGAGTTTTCGACGTCTTTCTGAGGAGTTGCCGGGACTACCGCCGCCGCGAGAGGTAGACTTCATCATCGAGTTAGTATCGGGCACCAAACCGATCGCGATACCACCTTACCGCATGGCCCCAGAAGGAACTAGAGGAGTTGAGGGCTCGGCTTAAGGACATGGGGAGAAGGGATTCATCACACCTTCCATGTCGCCGTGGGGAGCGCCGGTACTTTTTTGAAAAAGAAGGATGGTAGCCTACGATCGTGCATCGACTACGAGAAGCGAATAAGGTTACAATAAAAAACAAGTACCCGCTACCGAGGATTGATGATTTGTTTGAGCAGCTGAGAGGAACACAGTTCTTCTCCAAGATAGACCTGAGATCAGGGTATCATCAGCTTAGGATCAGGGACGAGGACCAGTCTAAGACAACGTTCCGCACCAGATATGGACACTACCAGTTTACGGTTATGCCGTTCGGGCTAACCAACGCCCCCGCCGTGTTTATGGACCTTATGCACCGAGTATTCAGGCCATTTCTTGACCAGTTCGTAGTAGTCTTCATCGATGACATTCTGATCTATTCGAGGACACGGGAGGATCACGAGCAGCACCTCAGGGAGCGTTGCAGATGTTGAGGAAGCACCGTTTATATGCCAAGTTCAACAAGTGTGAGTTTTGGCTTTAAGAAGTCAAGTTTTTGGGTCACGTTGTTGGAGCGACGGGGATTGCCGTAGATCCGGCCAAGATTCAGATGATTATGGGCTGGCCGGCACCGACGTCAGTGACGGAGATCAGGAGTTTTCTTGGGTTAGCAGGCTACTACCGCGAGGTTCGTGAAGGATTTTTCTAAGATTGCTTTCGCCGATGACTAGATCGACACAGAAAAGACGTCGTGTATATTTGGACGAGAGGAATGCGAGAACGCATTTGAGCGATTGAAGAGGTTGTTGACGACCGCACCGGTATTGACTTGCCTAAGGTTGGACGGGGATTCCTAGTATACAACGATGCTTCACACACGGGACTTGGATGCGTGTTGATGCGGGGTAGCGGAGTTGTGGCTTATGCTTCGAGACAGTGAAGATACATGAGAAGAACTACTCGACGCATGACCTTGAGTTAGCGCGATCGTATTTTTGCGGCGAAGGTGTGGAGACACCACTTGTATGGGGAGAGATTCACACTTTTCACTGATCACAAGAGTCTGAAGTATCTCTTCACACAGAAGGAACTGAATATGAGACAGCGCAGGTGGTTAGAATTCTTGAAGGATTATGACTTTTCTTTGGAATATCACCCAGGAAAAGCGAACGTAGTCACCGACGCACTGAGTAGGAGACCGACTAGAGACGTCGAGGTTGTCAGATGTCATGTGACGCACGAGTACGGATTACTTGAGGCAGCGATGACAGTAGGTCAGTCAGACGTTCCTATCGATACCCGGATTGAGATCTGCGCACAGACGAGAGTACATACCGTGTCTACACAGAGTGTGTCAGAGGGTCAGAGGACTGACAGGTTGTACCAGCAATTCAACGAATTAGCGCGGAGTTTAGATTGTGTTGATTGGACCGAGACATCTGATCAGTTTATGAGATTCAGGGGCAAATTGTGGATACCAGAGATGCCGGAGCTGAGAGAGGAAATTCTTCAGGATTCACACCATTCCCGATTTACTGTTCATCTATGCAGGACTAAGATGTATCACGACATGAAGAGACATTTCTGGTGGCCTGGGATGAAAGCGGATGTGTCAGAGTTTATCAGGAATTGTGAGATTTGTCAGCAAGTGAAGGCAGAGCATCGTAGACCTGGAGGACTGTTACAACCATTGCCCATTCCGAGATGGAAATGGGAAGACATCGCCATGGACTTCATCAAAGGGTTGTCGAGGACAGCCAAGAAACATGATTCCATTTGGGTGATAGTTGATAGACTTACAAAGTCTGCTCATTTTCTGCCAGTTGCAGCGCACTACACGTTTGATCAACTGAGTATACTTTTCGAGAGGGAGATCATTAGGCTGCATGGGGTACCGTTGACCATCACATCAGACAGAGTTGCTACGTATACTTCCAGGATGTGGCAGAGTATGCAAGAAAGCAATACGGTACACGCCTACGATTCAAAGCACGACTTTTCATCCTCGGGACCGACGGACGATGACAGAGAGGCGAATCGGGTTAGAGGACATGTTGCGGGCTGTGTGTTAGAGTTCGGTGGATCTTGGGAGGAGTATCTACCATTATGTGAGTTTGCGTACAACAACGGTTATCAGGCTAGCATTGAGATGGCACCATTTGAGGCTTTGTATGGCAGACCATGTCGCTCGCCGTCATGTTGGGCTGAGCCAAAGGACAGAGTTTCAGTAGGGCCTGAGATTGTTGTTGACCACCGAGAAGGTACGGCGATTCGACAGAGGCTCAAGCGCAGCCCAAGAGAGGCGAAGAAGTATGCAGACAAGTACCACAACGATCTCACTTATTCCGAGGGAGCCTACGTCTATCTTAAGGTCTCCCCTCGGAAGGGTTTGCAGAGATTTGGTGTGAAGGGCAAGCTCGCACCGCATTTCATCGGGCCATTCAGAGTTAGGAAACGGGTTGGAAAGGTTGCATACGAGTTAGAGCTTCCTCCATGATGTCGGGTGTTCATCGGGTCTTCCATATTTCGATGCTTCGACTGGCTGAGTCGAAGGCAGGCGCACGACCGACAGTTGACTTGAGTCAGATCGACCTGAGCGAGGATTTCTCATACGAGGAGCAGCCTATCCAGATCCTAGACCGAAAGGTACAACAGTTAAGGAACAAGTCTATCCCGAAGGTGCTCGTCAAGTGGCAGTTCCACAGCGACTCGGAACTCACTTGGGAGCGGGAGGACTATATGCGAGATCGTTTTTCGTACCTTTTCGAGTCAGGTACAATCCTAACCTGAATTTAATTTCGAGGACGAAATTTCCATTTTGTTGGGAATATTTGTCACGGCCTAATTTCCTAATCTTGATTTACTTGCTTAATTAGGATCACCGACCCGTGACGTGGGGCCCGTATGAGATGCACACATTGACCGAGGCACGTGGCCGAAGTAAATGTTATAATTGAACTGGTGTATGCCTAGTGTTGTGTATGTGTGTAGACTAATTAAGTCAAATTGTTTGCAAATCATAGACGCCGAGTTGACGCGAGCGGGGACACACTTTGGAGTGTGTGCAAGTACGAGTACCTAGTGGAATTACTGGGGTAGCGAGACTAGGCTAGGAAATAACAATTTATTTCAAATCTACCTTAACATAAAATAAGTTATTTAATTTAGTTGGAAAATACGACGTTCGACGCACGGGAAAGCACCTCGAGTTGCGTGCGAGTCGGGACATAGAGTCTTAGGGTAGTTGAGAGTCGGTGTGACCACTTAGATAAGTTTTATAAATTTGTGTGACCAATTAATTATGGTCCATATGGGATTAATGTACATTAATCGATTTAACCTATAGTTTATTTATTAAGAAATCACATTGTTTATATCCTATAGTTGTGAATTAAACTAACACGAGGACGAGACCTCGAGATCCGTCTTTGCCACACATTCCCATGATGAGAGTCACAAATTTGGTGTCATCGAGAAAGCTGGATTTGCCTAGTTAGTAACCTTCAGATTTTCCTCGAGATTCGTGACACACACTTGATTTCACAAACACATATATATACAACTTGATGAGATGGGTTTCACTGTTAACATGCAAACAAATCTAAAAGTGAAGAAGAAGAAGAAGAGGGAAAGAGAGTCCGAGAGAGAGGGGAGTCCGGGAGAGAGGAATAGAGAGTCATCGGAGACAGGGGAAATCGAGAGCTCGAGGTGCGGCAGCGACGTCAAGGCGGAGGTGAGTTTATGTTGTTGGTGTTGTTGTTGTTGATGAATGTGGCTCTCAGTGATGGGGGGAGTGGAGGAACTGCTCTTGCAGTTCGTCCGAGGAAGGAGACGACATGATCGTCGTCTCCCCTCCCTCCCATCTTGATTTCGATCAAAAAAAAAATTGGGGGTGGCTCGGACGAACTGTAATAGTTCGTCCCAGGAAGGTGATGGCAGGGGAGTCCCCTGCCATCCCAAATCGAAGTTGGGGTTGGGATCTTTTCCAACCCCAACTGACTGAAAAAAAAAAAAAAAAAAAGGAAGGAGCTGCTCACGCGAACCGAGAGGAGTTACGGTTCGCGTGAGAAGATGCACACAGGTGGGCCCGTGTGCACACTCTTTTGGGCGGGCGAGCGGGTCGAGCTCGGCCACGGAGCGAGGCGACCGGTGCCCTGGCCGAGGTCGGGTCGGGTCGACCGAGACCGAAAAAAAAATAAAATAAAATAAAAAATAAATAAAAAAATATATATATATATATATAATATATATAAAAAAAGAGAAAAGAAAGGGAATAATACCGAGAATAAAAAAAAGGAAAAAAAAAAAAAAAGAAAGATATAAATAATATATATATATATATATATATGCATTATATATATATATATATATATATATATATATATATATATATATATATATATATATATATATGCAAGTATACATATATATAGGAATATACATACATAATATATATACAGGTATGTACACATATATATATACACATACACCTATATATATATATATATATACGTATACACATATAGGTATAAATATAAAATAATAATAATATAGGATATAAATATATCTATATAATAAAAATATTAATAAATAAATAAATAAATGATATGAAATGGCCTTTCATGAACTTAGGGGTGTTTCGAGAGTTTGGGAGTGCTAGTGTCGGGAGGCCGGATAGCTAGGACTACTGCGTTGACTGGTAAGTGAAACTGTGAGAACTCTTTACTTTATTTCATTCCAGTCATTTATAAATTTTTCAGTCTATTTGTAGACTAGCTAATTTATTTCCCACATCATGCTTTCCTTGTTTCTATTCATATTGAATATCGATATAGCATGATGCCTTGTTTATTATATCATTGACTCCATGTTTCCTTATTGTCTTGGAATGTGGCTAATGGATATTTAGAAAATGTATGCTATAGGGTTATCTGTTATGTTGGACTTGTGTTCTACTTCCCTTGGGGCTTTGTAGCCTAACTCATGTTGAAATCATAACATTTTAGGATATATATTCTTGAAAACTAAAGTAGGAATTATCTAGTATCCATTGCACACGAGATGCACGGATTCACGAGGATTTCGATCTTTCGGGGTCTCCGGCACTCGCCACTACACTTGGGCGGCACACGTGGCATGGACCACGGGGTTGTCGGCAAGTATAAATGATTTAAATACGCCGAGCACAGCTCCGCCATTTGAGGTTATTAGGAAAAAAAAGAGATTATTATCATATGTTGAGCACAGCTCCATACAGTAGTGGAAAAGGCTAGGTGATAGTTCTCACCGCCGACCGGACGTAGATCATCTCGACTTAGCTGTGTCAGTTTGTGTATCTGTTAACGTTGATATTTACTTGCATTATTTATTCAGCATTTCTTTAGCTACATATGCTTTTAAATACCTTTTGTTTAAATTGGAAATGTAGTATTAGATTTCCCCAGTTATTACTTAAATATCATCATACTCACCGTCTAGTTTGTGACGGTGGGTGTAGATTCGTCGAGCAGCACCAGGCCGGGCAAGGAGAAGATCGGCGACTACCTCTGAGCTCCGAGCGCGTAGCTGCCCGTACACGTAGGGTACTTTTTGTATTATGTTTACTTATGTTTTTATCTTTTGGGATGTTATTGGGATGAGTGTTAGATTACCCGACTTTTGGCTTTCACTTTGTTTATATATGTTCGTCGTTTACTTGCATATATATGGTGATCGTTATTTCTTGGATTCCACACTTAGGATTTATTAAAAAAAAAAAATTCCGCTAAAATATTAAAGACTTCCGCTAAATAAAATAATTGTTTAAACAAGAGAACATAGGTAGTAAATGTTGACTAATTCGTAATCGGGTCTTATGTGTCGTGATTAGGGCTTAATTACGGGATTAGGCCAGACGGTGCCCTAGATTAGAAGCGGGGCCGTCACAACAACATAGTCCAAAAGCCATGGACTTGTGCTCCGTTATATGCCCACACAAACTAGGACAATAACATAGGCTCTTAGGACAATAATATAGTCCTTGTTTGGTTCATGGGTAAGTTGAAGGAAGTGGGATAACTTTCAGAAAAGTTTAAACTCGCTTCGCCTTGTTTGGTTGGATATTCTCAAAAAACTTCACTGAAAGTTTGAGCTCCACCTTCCCTACATAAAGGAGGATAACTCCTTTTGGAGGGGGGAGGTGGGTGAGTTATCTTCCTGAAGGAGAATGAACACTTTACCAAACGTGAAAAATGTAACTTCCTTAATGGTTAACTTCTCAAGAAATTAAACTTCCCGAAAGAAAACTTCCGTGGGAGTTATTAAAATGAAACAAATGAGGCCATAGTCCAAAAGCCATAGACTTCAAATCCAGTTACCACTTGTAAGGCCAAAAATAGGGAATGGTCACCAAATGTTAGCAATTCTCTTAGAAAGACCAATAAAGTCGAGACCACGACATTTATGTCAAAGTGGATTGCAGTTGCACTACCAGATCGTGAAGAATTGGCTAGGGGTTTCTCAAACATTACAAAAGATATGTTTGATGTGGCGGCTGTGAAAGTTATTGGCATTTGGGAAGCTTTCAATTGGTAATTAAAAAAAAGAGAGGTTTTTCCGCGGGGATTCTAGAGTTTTATGCGCAAGTTATGGTGAATGCCATTTGTTGTGGTGTTGGTGATGATTCTTGAAGTTGGAGCTATTATTAAAAATTAATTGTATATGCATATTAATTATGAATGAGATAGATTTATTAGAATTTGTTTTGTTAAAAGGGCTAAATGGAAACCAAGTAGCTCCTAGCTTTGCTAGAGTATGTATTTCTAAGTCAGATGCTAATAATTGTAGTTTAGGGTTTAGGGTGGGCCTGAGCTTTGAAGCCCTTGGCTCAAGCCCAACCAAGCCCGCCCATATTAGGAATTTTTTGACTATTTTTTATATATTTTAATAAGAAAAATATATTTAATAAATGTTTAAAAATGAATTTAAAGAAGTAGTTGACCTAGTAGTATAAGTTATACCATATTAATCTTGATGTTTTAAGGTTCAACCTTTAAAAACACTTTTTCTAATATTAATATTAAAAAAAATATATTTTTAAATACTTGATGGGCAGGTTGGGCGGGCTAGGTGGAGACCCAAGCCTGTGAAGAGGTCTACTCATTAATTGTCTTTGTAATCGGCTTTTAATATTAATTACTATTTGAAAGTTTTTAACCTAAAAAAACTCAATACCACAACATTGGTGGGATAACCACTAACAAATGTCTAAATTTTGAAGCAAATTAAGTTGAGAAGTTGGGTGACCTCATATATGAGATCCTGACAATGTTTGAGTGTGAATTAATTGGTGCAGTTACTTCCATACCCACACAGGAATTAAAAGGGGTTTGAGAAAATGAAATTGTTGCATACTTGCATACATACCCACCTTCTTTGTTTATTTCTTTTTCATAATACACGATTAGCTAGAGACATGCCTTCACTTGTATTTGTTAAGTTTTAATTAGGATGTGTTTGACTATTATGGTCATGAGAGAGAGAGAGATCAATTAAAAAGGATTCATGCCCACACGACTCCTATAAACAAGGAGAGCTCTTAACAACAAGCCATGCATCTCTCTCCATCAATTCCAACCACTCCAATCTCTACCCAGTGCACAAATGCACATCACAAAAAAATCTAAGGAAAAAGAGTGGGAATTCGATCAGGGAAGCCCCTGCTTTCGCGCTTCTAGTGGTTGCTTGCAGGGGCTCCTTCGATCATCTCTTCTTCTTCTTCTTCTCCTTCTCTTTCTCCTTCTCCTTCCTCCATGAGGAAAATGTACCCGAATCTCGATAGAGAAGAGGGTCTCGATACCGTTCTCGAGGTACCCATCCCCGAAAAGATTGTGGAGTCCATATGCTCAAACAAGACCCTTCAATTGCAAAACATGCACCAATGGCTCAAGAATCAATCTTGCACCAAGCTCTCCCCCTCTCCTAGTACTCCGACCGCCTCCAGCGCCGAATTCCATCTCGTTCTCAATGTCCTCGGCTCCCCCCATCCCCGTTCAAGTCGAGTCCGATCATGCAATCAACCGCCCCGTCAAGGATGGCTCCATTGTAAGTCTCTCATTCATGCAATTAATAATGCAAATGCTTATAAATAGCATTTCAAAAATATCATCTCATCATTCTCTTATACGAAAAATGTTACCTCATTCTCTTATACAAAGAAAAAATGACATACACCAACAACCTCCGTCTTGCCTTTTCACAAATGATGCCTTGTCTATCTCATCAGACAAGCTTAATTTTGCTTAATAATTAAACGTGGTTAAAAACTTGAGAAAAACTCTATTACATTATTCTTGTAGTGTTATATATGTATATAATGCTTCACTCAATGAAGGAATGATTTTGTTATGCATAATGTTGGAAGCCTCTACGGCGAAGTACATAACACAACAATATATGGCGGCAACAGGAGGGCAGGTGGCATTGAATGCCTTGAAGTGCATGTATGTAATGGGGATGGTAAGGATGGGGGCGTCAGAGTTTCGCTTCACGGAGGAGGATAGTGGAAAGATTAAAGGGAATGGTAAGGTTGGGGGGTTTGTTTTGTGGCAAAAAAACCCAGATTTATGGGTACAAGTGCTTGTTGTGTCTGGGTGTAAGATTAGTGCTGGTAGTGATGGGAAGTTGTCTTGGAGGTAACTCGCCACTCAACAACCCCACGCCTCGAAAGGCCCTCCGAGGCCATTGCGACGATTCTTTCAGGTCACCAAATATAACAGTAACTTCAATTTTACATTGCCTAGTACTTAAGTTTTCATGTTACATTAAGTACTAGCTAGCTTAATTGGTAGCATTGCATGCCTAGCAACCTTTCTCTTATGTTAACATGATGTATGGTTTACTTTACTTCAATTGGGGCTAGATCCAAAATCAACAACAAACTTATTCTTGGAGGCGGTTTGCGTGGGAGAGAAGATCATCAACACCGACGAGCATATTGAAGCTTGATGTTTCTCCAACGACGCTAAAGGCGAGAAGCACGAAAAACTTGGAGATCATACACCACACAATATGGGGTACTTTAGTCAAAGAACAGGCCTACTAGTTAAATTTGAGGACTCACATTTGGTGAGAATGAGCAGCAACAGAGGAGGTCATGAGCAGAGTGTGTTCTGAGAGACTAGCATGGAAAGCATGATAGAGGACTATAAGTATGTTGATGCCATTAACATAGTGCATAGCGGGCAAACGAAGGTAATGTTGTTTCGATATGGAACGGTGAGCTATAAGAGGAGGTTAGAGGAGTCATAGAGAATTGAAGAGGTTGATTTCGGGATTGTCTAAGGATTGCTTTCTTGCTCCTGCTGATCTGAAAAAGGATCATGAATGAGAATGATTCTTTAGTTTCTCATGTTGTGATTTTTGTAAATGTGTATCAAATTAAGGGAAAGCTGTCAATCTCTGTATATAGCGTGTTTGTGAAAAGCTCATTAATTCAGAGTGTTCCATTACCTTTTTTCTTCACTTTTTCTCTCAAATTTTACGAGATGTATTTCAAATGGGAGCAGCTAAAAGGACCCCAACAATTGCTCCACATACCCTAGTTTTGTGAAAGTACCCAACTATCACTCCATATAAAAGGGTTTTTACTCATCATACACCACTAATTGCTAAACGTATCCCCAATTTTGTGAAATTACCCAACTACCCCTTCATATAAAAGGGTTTTTACACACCATACCCTACTCACCCCAGTCACCTCTCTCAAATCCATTCACCAAAAATTGGCCAAATTTGAAGAAATTCGAGCAAAACCACATGGATTCGACGGTGTGGATGCATTCATCATCTCTTTTAGTGCCGATATCAAGGTTTTTATTTTGAGTAGTTTTGTTTGTGAATTTATTTTTGGGTTTAGGGCTTCGATTTGAGGCTTGAATCTTGCATTTTGGGTATAAGTTTTAATGAAATCAAAAATATTAAGTGATTATGAGCAAAAACCACTATTTTTTTACCATTTTCATGTATTTTTCAAGCGTTTTGATGTTTTTTTATCGTTCTGGTTGCTCGCGGGATTCAAACTAATAGAGTTTACACCTCTTAAGAGGTTTCGACCGGATTCCTTCGTCACCCACTGAAACCAAGTTATCTTCGCATTATCGGTTGAAGTCGGTCGAAACCTCTTCAGATGTGTCAACTCTGTTTGTTCGACACCCGCGTGCAAGGGTATTGGGGTGAGGGTGAGAGTGAGGTTGATGGAGTACATGAAGAAAAAAAAGTGGGGTACAGTAAGCAAGTGTATTGGGGTGAGGGTAAGGGTGATGGGGTACGTGCAACAAAAAAGTGAGGTGTAGTAAGCAAGGGGTATTGGGGTAAGGGTGATGGTGATGGGGTACACAAATTAAAAAAGTGAGGTACAGTAAGCAAGAGTATTTTTGAAATTTTAATAGAAAAAGTGGGGGGTACGCTAAGTAGAAAGTGGGGTACATGAAGTAAAAATTTAAAATTGAGGTATTTGAAACAATTAGTGGGGTTCGTTTAGCTGCTCCCTTTCAGATTAGTACTTGATAATGATTAAATTAAGCACATTAGCTACTTCAAAAAAAAAGAAAAAAAGAAAAAGAAAATTAAGCACATTATGCCACCATAGATATTTCGTGCTCCTAAAAAAACTTTCAAGAAGTTTTTAGAGATTGGCTTGTTAGGTCTCCTTCTGATTTTGCCTTTCGCATAATATCCTACATTAGTGAAAACCCCTCTAAAAAATCTTCTTCCTAATAACAATTTTTTTCTTTTTTTTTTGGTTAAAACTTCCTAATAACAAGTTGGAAAATACTATAATGGGTTATGGTAATGGATATGTCACAAATCACATCATGAGCGATTCGTACGACCTCGACCCATGTGTTATGTATTAGAATTTGTGTATGCCTGCATCTAAAGGCATGTATGAACAACTCTTGTGAGTCAATATGTCTTGCAGTGTGACATATCCATTGTTATTCTAGCACTTCTCCAATAAAGCCTTTATATAGAGAAAACCTTATTCTTGATGAGACTTTTTTGTATATAAGTCCTATCTGTATTCCACAGAAGACACCAATCGTCTTATGCTTCAGTAAATTAAGGGATTCAAATATACAACCTCATAGAGATTCAAGTGAACAATTAACAATGTGTCAACCACCACACCATAGAGATTCAAGTGAACAACTAGTAATGTATCAACCACCACACCAAGTCAATGGTTAATAGCCCTACAATAAGTTTGGATTAGTTGCTAAGTTTTTCTTTTTGAAAACAATTTATATATTAGAAAATATTTTTTTAAGTTAGAAAAATATATTCTTTTTAATTTATTTCTCACGTATTTTCACATTGGGGCACTATTGGGCTCCCTATGAGGGCAACCTAGTTGTTGCCTCCAAGAATGGATTTGCTAATGTTTTTCTTTTAATGCAAACTTGCTAATGTTATGAGGTGTAATATTGGTAATGTTTACCAATAGAAGCATGCCACATGTACAATATATATATGCGTGTGTGTGTTTTTACACTTTTGCCCTCCTCACTTTTATTTTTTTATCCACGTGACATGTTGCTACTGAGAAACATTACTAACATCACCCTCGTAACATTAGAAAATTCACATCTGTTGCCTCCTCTCAGGAAAATGTTTTCGTATAAAAAAAAAACTCTAAGGTCACGTGAGCATAGAGCGGGTTTCACGTAATGGCCAACCGGGCTAGGGTTTCGGTATCAGTGTTACATTGCTCGTTATTTAAGCCCCCTTTCCGCACCTTCTTTGCCATCTCTCCATCCTGTTTTCTTCATTCAATCGTCTCTCAAACAAGGTAGATTTTTGTTTATCAATTGTTTTCTTCATCTGTCACTCTCAAATTCTGTATAATCTGCATTTGTTTACCCTCTCCTCATGTTGTAATGCCCAATCGACGAGGTAGATATAACTGATGCACATAGCCAAAGATTGGCTTACCAACCCACTACGTCTACAATTTTTTTGTTTCGTTTTGGGTCAAATGGTCCCGTCGACATGATTTCTTATTTTGAAATTTTTTGGTTAGTGTAAATACTGAATTGGGAATTGCAGATGATGTGAAAATAGTCTTATTCTATATACTGAATTAATTTATGTGTGGACTACTACTCCGCTTATTATCTGATGCAATTCTTGATCAATTATTATGTTTTTTGTTGGTAGGGATTATATTTTAATTTATTATATATTTTTTTTGGCGATTGACTGATGATTTCAAGAAATTTGCCACTAGGAACGATTGTGTTTTTTCCCTGCCAAGTATTTTTCGATTTTATTTATAAGAAACACATAAATCTTGCATCACTTAGTAGGTTATAACAAATAAAGTCTAGTTTGTATAATAAAAAAAGTACAACCTTAATTAATAGTAGTAAATATCGAGCCCAATGTAAGAGTTTGTTTGATCGATGTAGTCGATTCTTACTAATTTGGGATTGACGTTTTATGGGCCTGAAGATGAGGAAAATGCAGACGGGCGGTCTGAACTGATGCCATGTTGAATGTCTGCCTATGTTCCAAAATTTGGAATTTCTTTGAGGGTTTCATTCAATCTTTGATGATATTTTTTTAAGGTTTTCAATGCGATTTTTTATAGCATTGCTATGTTTTTCAATGATGTTTGATTGTTCTGCTGTGATGAGTTGTAGCTAAATCACAATGTCTGGAGATATGAGACTTGTCTACGATATGTTCTGCTTCTTCTGAGCAGAACCCTTCATGTACACTTTCATGAATGAATTGTGTGTGAAAATGAAGAACAAAGTTATAGTAACTGAAAACAAATTTGCACTGATTTGATAGAGATTCAGGTGCTGCCTTTAAGAAACCATGATACTTGTTAAGTAATTATAATACAATAACAATGTGTTGACTCTTGCATTAGATGCAATGGAAGCACGATAGACTAGATTTGAACAAGAAAACAATGATCAAAGATGCAATGTAAGGTTTCGACAAGAAAACAAGAAGGATCAAATATGCAATTACATTATGATTACAATGCTCTAATGCTTAGATGCAATTTAAGCGCGATATATTAGACTTCAACTAGAAAACAATGATCAATCTTGACACAAAACGTGATGCAATGGGTATCTAGGCCAGTTTGAATATTTTTTCCACGAGGCGCTCTCGTGTTTGGGTTGTTATAGTTTTCATTTTTCTCAACAAATGGTTTTTTTAGTTCTTTGGATTGGATGTAGCTCAACTTAGTGGGAGTCAAACACAGTGTTAATTTCAATTATGGTCATTCAACTTTATAGTTTATAACACTTTAGTCACTAAATTCACATTTGTTTCAAATATATAGCTTAGCTTTATAAAAGGTTTTATATAAATCACTTCAGTCACTTTCTCGAAAAAAAATTCAGCCACCTTACTTACGTGGTGCAACGTGAGATTTCATAGAAGGTCACTGAACTTATCACTAATTTTTTTGGTAAAAACTTATTGTTCATTTCTAACAAAAAATTAAAGTAACTTATAACTAATGTACATGATATAATTAGAACACATAATCACGTAACTATTTTTTTTGGTAGAAACATTACCAAAAATGATTGACTAAAAAAATAAAAAATAAAAAATAAAAACCATCCTCCCCCCCCCCCCCCCCAAACAAACCTATGACTCTCCAATTCACTCCCCTCCCCAAGACACATTTTTTGCAACTCCTTAGATAAATCCTTCATCTACAACCATCTCTCTTCCTCCCCCCCACCCTCGATGTCTCCTCCGACCTCCCTACCCTCCTCTGCCACTCCTATTTTTCTATCTCCATCATCTGCGTCACCTCCCACATACACATCGTTGATCCCCTCAACTGCAACCTACTCGCCACAGCTAGAATCATCATCAACAAGGTGCACAGCCCTACAATGCCTCCACTGAGGTGTTCATCATTAGGGTTTTGTTTCGATCGACGAACTACAAGAGGGTTATGAGGGTTTGGGAAGGATGGGGAGATTTGGTGGAGACCACCGGTGGAGACGGAGGGGATGTCAAAGTTAGGGATGACGATACCAAATTAATCAATTTTTATTTTTTTCAAATCAATACCAAATTAATTTTAGTTAATGGGTTGACTATTTGTTTAATCACTGCGAAAAAGGAGTATGGGTCAGATTTATTTATTTTTTAACCATGTCATACGCCACATCATCAAACTGAAGTTTTGAAAAACAACACCAAAAAAGCTTAGTGACTATAGACGTAATCCCACGTGGTGAAACATCAACAAGTTCACTGGAAAATCAGTTGGAAATTGTTGAAGTGATTTTGATGAAATGTTTTGAAAAGTCGAGTTATTTTGTTGAAGTTCACAAAAAGTTAAAGTGATTTTTTCGTTACGAACAAAAGTTTTGTGACTAAAGCATTATAACTTTAAAAGTTGAATGACCATGAGTGTAATTAACCTATCGAAAACACATGATGTCCCTTAACCTTCTCACCAGTGCTTTTGGATGGATTGGATTAAGCGCTTTGTGAGTCGGAAAGGTTGCGTTACAAATGAGTAAAAGTTTAATTTCTTGAATCTTTATGAAAATATGATTTATAATGAAATAAATACTGTACATATACAGAACCTCGACAAGTGTTGTAAAAATAGACCGAATAGAGCAAGACCACAACAAATAATTTGGGATAATAAAAGTGAAGAAAAATGGACACAGAGATTTTTACGTGAAAACCCCCAAACAAATTAGGGTAAAAACCATGGGCAAGGATAGAAGAATTTACTATGAGAAAAATAATAGGTGTTACACAATCTCTCTATTTATAAAGGAGAAATACTGAAAATATCTCTCTTTATAATAGGAGAACACTCACTCTCTATTTGCTCACAACAGAGCACACTTGCACTTTGCACTACTATCTTGTGCTCTGAGCTTCTGCTTCTCTACATTTTGTTCTAACGCGTTGGGCCTATTTATAGGCAACCAAAGACGCATCAATCAATCAATCAATCAATCAATCAATCAATCAATCAATCAATCAATCAATTAATCAATCAATCAATCAATCAATCAATCAATCAATCAATGTAAGACGCGTTTAGTGCATTTTCCTTGCATGTGGGTCCCATATGTGGGGCCCACATGTTTCTTCACAATCTCCCACTTGAAGATTTGATTGAGAATCAATCGAGATCTTCACACCATTCTTTCTTCCTTGCTATTTCCATGTTGCTTACATTTTCGTCAAGCCGCATGAGGATCGACACCAGAGATAAATTTGTCAAGCATTGATCGTCTTCGTCGGAAAAATCGCTAGGTTGTCTCGTAGTATGAATTTTCTGCATGTCCACGGTTCCTTCTTCCACTTTCTCATGAACGAAGTGATACTGAACTCGTATATGCTTTGTTTTTGAATGAAAGGCTGGATTCCTTGCGAGATGCAAGGCACTCTGACTGTCACAATACAAAGTAATTTTCTCTTGTTTGTGCCCGAGTTCCTCCAACACCATCTTCAACCATACTGCTTCTTTACTAGCTTGTGTAGCTGCGACATATTCTGCTTCTGTTGTTGACGTAGCCACAACTGATCATAGATTTTGAAACCCAACTACTTCTCGTCTGCCGTGCAAGTGTGAACACATATCCAAAGTGGTGGATTTGCTTTTATCGAGATCTCTGCATAATCGAATCAACATATCCACCGACAATAAAGTCGATCCTCCGTAACATAATGCAACATTTGAGGTACCCTTGATGTATCGTAGGATCCTCTTTACAACATTCCAATGCTCTCTCGCCAGATTCGCCATGTACCGACTAACTACTCCCATTTGCTTGTGCAATGTCCGGTCGTGTACAAATCATCGCGAACATTAAGCTTCCCACCGCTTGATGCATACGGCTTTCGAGACATTTCCATCCTCTCTTCTTCATCGCTAGGACTCATACTTGAGGATAACTTGAAATTAATAGAAAGTGGGGTAGAAATTGGCTTACAGTCTTACATGTTGAAACGACGCAAGATCTTCTTCAAATAATTTTTCTGAGAAAGCCAAATCTTTCTATTATTTCTGTCTCGATGAATTTGCATCCCTAGAATCTTGTCTTGGTCCCAAATCCTTCATCTCGAACTCCCTAGCCAACCGAGCCTTCAATTCTTGAATACGATCTTTGTTAGGGCCTGATACCAACATGTCGTCTACATACAACAACAAAACAATGAAATCATTGTTACCAAATCTCTTGCAATATGCGCAAGGGTCGCATTTAGTCTGTTGTAACCAAGGCTCATTATGAAGGAATCAAATCTCTTGTACCAACACCCTCGGCGCTGCTTTAGACCGTACAGAGATTTGTTCAACCGACAAACCAAGTTCTCCTTTCCTTGTTCTTCAAATCCTTACGGTTGGAGCATATAAATCTCTTCTTCAAGATCTCCATGAAGAAAATTTGTCTTAACATCTAGCTGCTCTAGATGTAGATTAAAAGTAGCACACATCGCTAGAACTACTCGAAGCTGTTGTAAGTCGAACCACGGGGAAAATATCTCATTGAAATCAATGCCTTCTTTCTCGAGCATATCCTTTCACCACCAATCTTGCACGATACCGTTCCACTTGATCATCATTGTTTCGTTTGATCTTGTAAACCCATTTGTTACCAATGGGCTTCCGCCTCCCTGGTAATGGCACTAGCTCCCATGTTTTATTTTTATGGAGAGCTTCGATTTCTTCTGCATTCTTTGCGTCCCGAGATGCTTCGAGCCATGCATTGCCTCTTGAAGAGTTGATGGTTCTCCTTCCTCGGTTAGAAGACGGTATGCAACATTGCTTTCCATAATATAATCGAAAAGTCTGGTGCGTTTCTCGTGCGAGATGATCTACGAGGTTCGGAACTTCAGTTCACCTGGTTCATTCTCTCATACATACTCAGTACAAAGCCTTCGGAAGAATCCTTTCGTTCGATTCACATTCCACACTGTATTGTTGTAGTTTCGACATGCTATCATCTTTCTCTATTTGTTGTACCCTGTCCTCTCGTAAAGAGAACATCTCTCGCGACTACAAACTTGTGGGTAGTGGAATCCCACAAGCGATACCCCTTCACGTCAAGCATACCCCAAGAATAAGCATTTCCTGGATTTCGGATCTAGCTTTGTAGTTTCTTGGGTATTGTACATAGCGTACTAATTGGACTTCCAAATACATGGAGGTTTGAATAGTCAACTGGTTTACCAGTCCACATTTCCATCGGTGTCCTCAACTCAATTGCCGTTGATGGAGCCCGATTTATCACGTAACAAAGGCGGTGTTGTGCTGCTTGTTTCACCCAAAACTTTTTTTCTAAGCTGCGGTACTCAACATAGCTCTTGTTCTTTCTAGTTGAGTTCGTTCATCCGCTCTGCCACTCCATTTCTTTGAGGAGTGTATCTTTGTAGTGAACTGTCTTTTGATGCCTTCCTATTTGCAAAAGCTATCAAACTCATTGCCGTATATTCTCCTCCATTGTCGGTGGGTCCTCAAACACTTGATCTTCTTCCTGATTCAAGTTCAACCCGCGCCTTGAACACTTTGAAGATTCCGAACACATCTCGCCTTCCTCTTGATTGGATACACCCAACATCTCTCCTGGAGTAATCATCAATGAAGGACACAAAATAATTTGCTCCTCCTATTGATGTGATTTGGTGCTTGCCATACATCGAGTGGACCAATTCTAGAATAGCCTTACTTCTAGAATTTGATGTGTTAAACTTCAACCGATGTTGCTTGCTTGTTACACAATGCTCACAAAAGGGTAGTGACACCTTTGTGAGGCCTGGAAGTAGCTTCTTCTCAACAAGGATTTTCATTCCTTGTTCGAACATGTGTCCAAGTTTCTGGTGTCAGATCATTGTAGATCTCTCACTTGAACAACTTGAAGCAACTGATGCTTCGCCTTCCTGAAGAGTCTCTCCCATGAGCAGGTACAAGTTTGCAGCAACCTTTTCTCCCTTCATAAGTACAAGCGCTCCTCGACTGATTTTCATGATCCCTTTCTTGACTTTGATTTTACAGTCAAGATCATCAAATCGTCCCAAAGATAGCAGATTCTTCTTAAGGCCTTCCACATGTCGCACTTCTTGGATAGTGCGTGCGAGCATGCAAATCATACATCTTCAACATGATGGTTCCGATGCCAATGACCTTTAGAGCATGGTCATTACAAGCTGTACATACGATCCTCCTAAAATAGGTTCATAGTGATGGAACCATTCTCTTCGAGAGGTCATGTGATACGTCGCACTTTGAGTCGATAATCCGGACATCGAGAGAATCTTTTCCCGCTTTTAGTTGTTGTTGCCGCCTCGCAACACAATGCGCTCCATCATTTGAAGTGCTAGCCACATTTCCTTGAAGATCGGAGTTTTTCAAACTCCAACAGTCTTTCTTCAAATGACCCTTCTTGCCACAGATTGTAGCATTTAAAATTCTTCTTGCTTTTTGACTTTGATCTACCATGATTGTGACTCCCACTGGGGCCACGTTCGTTGATCTTCCTCTCATCATGATCGGGGCCTCCACTTGTTGTGAATCGGCTCGCTCTGTCTTCTTTGTTCTTGCGCCGATTTTCTTCTTCTAGAACAAATTGCAACATCATCGAAGGCTAAACAATCCGTTAAGAGATTATTTGTCGATTGATGATGAGTTGATCATACGAATCCGGTAGACTTTGAAGCGAAGTTCAAAGACGTTCTTGCGATTCTATTTTATAACTCAACGATGTGAGTTGAGAAAATAGTGTATTCATCGCATTGATGTGCTCCGTCACTGAAGTAGACTCCGCCATCCGTAGAGTGTATAATTTCCTCTTCAGAAAAATTTTGTTGTGGAGTGACTTGGCCTCGTACAATTTTCCAAGGTGATCCCGATCTCCTTGGCGGTTTTCTTCTCTTCAATGCTTGACAATACTCCATCGCTAGTGAGATGAAGATTTGCAATAGCATTCTCGTCCATCTCGTTCCATTTGGCGTTGTCTTCGAAATCAGTGGCCTTTCACGATGGCCGCCAAACAATTATCCTTTCTCGGGATAGCCTTCATCTTTAATTTCCACAAGTGAGAAATTACTCCCGTTGAATTTCTCAATCTTGAACTTTGTCGCCATTGCTTCTATCACAAATTATCTCAACCTGGCTCTGATACCACTTGTTGTAAAAATAGACCGAATAGAGCAAGACCACAACAAATAATTTGGGATAATAAAAGTGAAGAAAAATGGACACAGAGATTTTTACGTGGAAAACCCCCAAACAAATTAGGGTAAAAACCACGGGCAAGGATAGAAGAATTTACTATGAGAAAAATAATAGGTGTTACACAATCTCTCTATTTATAAAGGAGAAACACTGAAAATATCTCTCTTTATAATAGGAGAACACTCACTCTCTATTTGCTCACAACAGAGCACACTTGCACTTTGCACTACTATCTTGTGCTCTGAGCTTCTGCTTCTCTACATTTTGTTCTAACGCGTTGGGCCTATTTATAGGCAACCAAAGACGCATCAATCAATCAATCAATCAATCAATCAATCAATCAATTAATCAATCAATCAATCAATCAATCAATCAATCAATGTAAGACGCGTTTAGTGCATTTTCCTTGCATGTGGGTCCCACGTGTGGGGCCCACATGTTTCTTCACAGACAAGTACATGGAATTCATAATAATACGTACACTATTATAGACAATAACATAAATGCTTGATGGTGTTTTCCTAATTAAATTACTTTTAATTAGTATATGTATCAATTATTTCATTTTAAATTTACAATCAAAATAAAAATGAATGATACCTCAGGAGGGTGTGGTCTGTTTGCACAGGATGTTTCTTCCTTATCTACGTGACTCGATTTTGAGCAATTGAAATGGAGTAAATACTGTACATATACAGAACCTCGACAAGTACATGGAATTCATAGTAATACGTACACTATTATAGACAATAACATAAATGCTTGATGGTGTTTTCCTAATTAAATTACTTTTAATTAGTATATGTATCAATTATTTCATTTTAAATTTACAATCAAAATAAAAATGAATGATACCTCAGGAGGGTGTGGTCTGTTTGCACAGGATGTTTCTTCCTTATCTACGTGACTCGATTTTGAGCAATTGAAATGGAGTCCCTTTAAATAAATTTTGGGGTAGGGGCATCGCCCACTAGTTGGGGAACTAGCTTCGGATACCTGAGCGTCGGAACGTCAGTAAAAAAAAAAGAATGATAAGAAAATCCTTCGTTAAATATGTCGTCACATTTGATAATTTGTGTTTTTTTTACAATATACATATTAATTTTATTCGTAATTTCCAATTAATAATTTAAACACCAAATTGAAAATATTAATACACGCAAGAAATCACTGATAATCCACGTAATAATATTAATTATGTTTGGTAAAAAAAATAATTATGTAATTATTGCGAAACAATTTATTAATGTTACAATTATATTTGAGAAATGAGAAATCTGAGTGTCTACATCTGTTTTGAGAGAGAGAGAGGAGAGAAATGTTGTTAATTTCTTTTTTGGGATAAATCTAATTAATCTGACAAACGAACGCTACTCAGTTGAAAATTTTAGTTAAATTACAGTACAGCATTAATACTTGGGGTGGAAAATATAATTTCATTAATCAATAACCCTAATCAACAAACTTTGAAGCAGATCAAATAATTTTCTTGGGTAGAATAAAGACCTATAATAGGCCAATCTGCACAGTTCCAAAGTAAGTCTTGTTCAAATAAGAGATCAATACTAGTAGGCTTGGACTCCAAAATTCGGAACTTCATCAATATGGACAGCCTTGCTAGGTGATCGCTCCACATGCATTGTTCTCCCTGAAATTGTCTCGAATCACCACCCATTCTCAATTCAGTTCTTCCTTTTCTACCCCCGGTATTGAGACTATAAAGCAATAACTGAACTAGCTTAAATTTTAATAGTTAATTGTTTTTCTATCTATCTATCTAAAAAAATTACAATTGGTTGAGTACATATATTTTGATAGATAGCGAACAATCAAACGTAATCAAACGGTCCTGTGTGATCAAGCTGTTTGCAAAGAGAAAGATAAGTGAGATATAACACTCGATCTTTGGCACCCGTTCGATGATTATGCGCGTACTTGCAAAAATACTTGAGCTGATCCAAAGTGCAACAACCAAGCATCTTACCTAAGAAGAGAAATAACCAGTTGATCTCATGTTTGTTATTCGGAATAACTGGTTTCATGTTATTAGGCTCTTTACAATTCGAACACGTCAGCAACTCCGGATTCATAAAGTCTTCTGGAACAAACTTTCTTAGCAAATCAAACCTGTCTGGCTCACATGGTTGCACTTCTTGCATTGCACTTCACCATATATAGCATCCATACCATTAGCTAGAAGATAGTCCATACTCATGTTTATTCGTCGCCCATGCAAATGGGGCCTCCAAGTCCTCCTCTTCCTTGATCCGATCATGTGCAGGCAAACGTCGAGCGCGTTGAGAAATTAGCGGATACTGCGGTAACTGTGGTTGCTCGTCCTCGTGCATGTTCCCGTGGTCATAAGTAGGCAACATTAATAGTGGATGTGGTGGTGCTACAGTTGGTCTAACTAATTGTTGTTGAGGTTGTAGTAATTGGTAATACTGCTGTGGCGGCCGAACCGACATTGGCATAAGTAGTGGTTGTTGAGCCGGCGGTGGTTGAGGAGGCGGCAATGGTGGCGGTCGGGGCCTCGGTATCGGAGGGGATAGCCTTAGAGCAAGGCGTTCATCATCAAACTCTTCCATCAATGATTACAATTTGTTAATTAATTAATGAAACCACGTACAAAACCAAAACAAACAAACAAACGTGGAAGTAAAAATTAAAAAAAAAAAAAAAAAAAAAAAAAAAAGGAAAAGAGAGAGACACTAATTAAGATTAATTAAGAAACATTTAATCGGGCACTTTCTACGTGAAAACTGTTTTAAATAGATAAACCGTGAAGGATTTGTTTGTTAAAGCTAACATAGAATCCGATTAATTGTCGATTTTTTTAATCTCCGTGATCCTTTGGTCCTGACAGCTCCTTATCGACCAAAGCAAGACGCAACACTCAATCTGAGTCGTCCATTTTGGCGGTCCGATGCACATCACGAAGATTGTCGGTTATAACTTGTAATAAGCATAGATTTCGTGTGTTGAGTCAAAATTTGTGTTCGTAGTGATCTGGTACCTCACACTCCGAAATGTGAGAGTGATCGAGCAAAACTCTAGTCGAGAAAATTGGTCGGGCGAGTGAGGTGAATCCTAACTAAAGATTTGGTTTTTGTTGGTTTTGATTTTTGAATTTGAATTTTGTTGTTGCGATTTCAATTCTTGCGAAATTTTCTCTCTGTGTGTGTTTGAGTGTGTTGTGTTAAGCTGTCTTGAAAATTTTTTCCCAAATTCGAAGAGAATTGAAATTAACTAGTTTGATTGTAGTTAAGTGATCACTGTGTTGTAAAGAGTGTTTAAGGGCACAAATTTGTCGGATTGATGTGTTTTTGAAGTAATTTAAGATTTGAATATTTGAAATAACTAGAGTTTGAAATAATTTAGAATTAAAATTATAGAATGATTTTTTTTTGAAGACTAGAATAGGTTTTATTTGATTAAAATTTATGTATTAATATATTTGATTAATATTTGAATAGAATTATGTTTATTTAGGTATTTGAGTTAAATAAATTTGGATTAGAGGTGCAAATGTTTTTGTAATTTGGTTGAAGCAAATTGTAATGAAATATATTGAAAACAGTCATTTAGCATAAACACTTTTTTTATTAACCACCTCAGACCCTCCTGATTAAGGTCCAACTACAGGTTAGGAGGGCGCGCCTACCACTAACCCAACGGTTGAAGGAGAAATAGTGCGGTTGCTAATTGTTCAATTGTCTAGATTTCTTGTTTTTCGTTTCTGGGCTCACGGGACTAAAGGAATAGTGGAAGGGAAGAATCACACTTCACAAGCCTTCTTTTATTTAAGCTTAATACACAAACCTTCTTACTTACTATGAAGCACTGAGTTGTTTAATTAAATCTTTCTGTGAAAGACAAGACGTCGACTCCTTGAGTCTTTTTTTCTTGACTTTAATCTGATTGATTTCTTACTTCTCAACACTGATATGAATGGTTTTGGAGGTATATGATGATCCATTGTTCTACTTTATTTGAAGGGTGAAAAGTTTTTGACTTCATATGATATAATGTAGGATCATATTATAGTGTTGTTGAATTTTCTCATATCAGTTGTGCACATATCAATGGACCAAACAGTGGATGCATTGAATAATGCGTATTAAGAGTTTGTTGCTGCAGCAGCTGCCGTGCTTGAAACAAAGGAAGGATCTACTGGATAGAAACAACTGCCACTGATGCCGCTTTAGAAAACTTTAAGCTGAGATGGGAATTATTTAAAGTTGCTTGTGATCAAGCTGAAGAATTCGTTGAGTCAGTGAAGCAACGTATTGGTTCAGAATGCTTGGTTGATGAGGCAACTGGGTCAGTGGCAGGAAGGCCGAGACAAGCTGCTACCACAGGTCTTCCGCCCATCAGTAAAGTTTGACTTGAGCAGATGAGTAAAGCTATTCGATGGCTTGTAATTCCAACAAGGTTTTGGAGCAGCTGGTTCTGCCTCTCATGCTCATCCTTCTGTTCCTTTTGATGCTAGATTCCCTGAAGACTCTGGCCAGTAGTTTGGTAATCCTGATATCTTGATGAAGCTTCCCTTTTACTTTTCTTTTTCTCTTCGTAAGATAATTTTTGTACCTTTTTATTTCAATATAAGTACTTTGTTTTAAAATTTTGGCTATGGTTTACTTCGATGCCTATTGGACATGCTTTCGAATAGATCTTGATTGATTTCTCGAACTCAAATGAGTTGGAAGACTCTTCTAGGGTGGAAACATGAAAAATAGTGGAAGAAAGAAAGGGGAAAATTGCAATTAATGAGTCATTTTCCTTTCTATTGTTCATCCTTCCGACCATTTTTGAGCAAGAATGCGACTTTTTGCTCGCCTGAAGTTTTAAAAAGAAATAGTTCATGCATAAAGACTACTGTCAATTTATTCTCCAATATACTGCCAAGCTTGAATTGACTGCTACGGTCGTTCATTGTCCACATGGTTGTTTCATTTATCACTTACTGTTTTTTTGAGATTTGTCGAGTCATACAAGTATTCAACTTTTTGTTTTAATTATTTGAGTTTGATATCAAGTTCACCCTTGAATTTCGAGTTTTTTTTTTTTTTTTAATGTTCTGTACAATATATCAGGAAATCCCACCCTGGTTATCTATTATGGTTTGCTATGGTCTTGAATCTAGAAACTATTAGTACTTTTAAAAGCACTTTTTTTATATATTTTAATAAGGAAAATATATTTAATAAATGTTTTAAAATGGATATAAAGAAGTAGTTGACATAGTGGTATAAGTTATACCATATTGTTTTAAGGTTCAACCTTTAAAAGCACTTTTTTTTTCTAATATTAATATTAAAAAATATATATTTTTAAATACTTGACAGGAGGGTTGGGCGGGCTAGGTGGAGACCCAAGCCTGTGAAGAGATCTACTCATTAATCGTTCTTTGTAATCGGCTTTTAATATTAATTACTATTTGAAAGTTTTTAACCTAAAAAAACTCGATACCACAACATTGATGGGTTAACCACCAACTAATGTCTAAATTTTGAAGCAAATTAAGTTGAGAAGTTGGGTGACCTCTTATATGAGATCTTGACAATGTTTGAGTGTGAATTAGTCGGTGTGGTTGCTGCCATACCCACACAGGAATTAAAAGGGGTTAAAAAAAATGAAATGGTTGCATACTTACATACATACCCACCTTCTTTGTTTATTTCTTTTTCATAATACACGATTAGCTAGAGACATGCCTTCACTTGTATTTGTTAAGTTTTAATTAGGATGTGTTTGACTATTATAGTCATGAGAGAGAAAGAGATCAATTAAAAAGGATTTGTGCCCACACGACTCCTATATATAAGGAGAGCCCTCAACAACAAGCCATGCATCTCTCTCCATCAATTCCAACCCCCCAATCTCTACCCAGTGCACAAATGCACAACACAAAAAAACTAAGGAAAAAAAGTGGGAATTCGATCAGGGCAGCCCCTGCTTTCGCGCTTCTAGTGGTTGCTTGCAGGGGCTCCTTCGATCATCTCTTCTTCTTCTTCTCTTTCTCCTTCTCCTTCCTCCATGAGGAAAATGTACCCAAATTTTGATAGAGAAGAGGGTCTCGATACTGTTCTCGAGGTCCCCATCCCCGAAGAGGTTGTGGAGTCCATGGGCTCAAACAAGACCCTTCAATTGCAAAACATGCACCAATGGCTTAAGAATAAATCTTGCACCAAGCTCTCCCCCTCTCCTAGTACTCCGACCGCCTCCAGCGCCGAGCTCCATCTCCTTCTCAATGTCCTTGGCTCCCCCCTCATCCCCGTTCAAGTCGAGTCCGATCACGCAATCAGCCGCCCCGTCAAGGATGGCTCCATTGTAAGTCCAATACCTCAACCATCTCATTCATGCAAGTATTCTTTAACATAAAAAATAGATCAAATAGAGAATCACCTATTGAAGCCTTTAATCTCTTAAAACCATACTGAGATTTTATTGCCCTAAATTCTTTGATAGTACAAATGCTTTTTTTATAGGTTTTAGGGAGAACCATTAAGCTTTTCATATTAACACAAATTTCTATCAAATTGATAACGATAACGGAGCTTAAAAGGCTTTAGGTTCATACGTTATAATTTAACTCATTACATGATTTAATTAATATATAGTAGGATGTTGTGAGACACATTATGATGTTACACAAGGTGCTTGCAAAGAGAAAGATAAGTAGGATATATATATAGCTCTCAATCCTCCGTGACCCTCCAACGATTTTGTGTGTAATTTCAAAAATACTTCAGGTGATCCAAAGCGTAACATCCAAGCATCTAATTTAAGAGGTAAAACCATCAGTTTTATTTTATGTTTGTTATTCGAAACTGCAACTAGTTTCATGCTAAAACTCCTTAAAATTCAAACAAGTCGATAACTTCGGATTCATCCAGTACTTTGGAGCTTTGTCATGCATCCACGTGCTCTCTATTCAACTTAATATGGCTGCCAACCTCAGAAAACTTTCTTTGCAAATCAAACCCTATTTGGCTCATGATTGTACTTCTTGCATTACACACCATATATACCATTAACAAGGAGATGATCCATACTATGCATAGCTGCATATTTATTCGTCAACCACAGGACAACGTACGCCTCCAAAACCTAATTTTTCTTGAACTAATCATTAGCAAGCAACATAGATATCTTCATTCCATAAAATGAGCAAACAACACAATCAAGAAGCACTATTAGTAAATAACTTCTTGAATTAATAAGAACCATAATAATGATAGAAGTCCAATGTACTTCACGAAAATGATGTCGTAAAAAACAATGAAAACGTTGTTGATATATATGTCGTCAAAATATATTAAATTCATAATTAAAATATGAGTTAATATCTTTTAAACAAATTTAACATATAACGATATGTTGGCTGTCAGATTATTAAGTTTGTATTATATAATGAACATACCATTACAAGTAAAATCTCAAAATTAATAACATTTTATAATATGCCAATTGGATATTTGTTTTAGTTTTAAGAACGTAGTCTTCAACATCACTTATTGTTGTCTTAAAAAATATTTTTTTCTTACTTTTAACGAATCACTCCGAAATGCACCGTGACTAAGTTTTTGTGCTTTAGCATCTAGGCTTTTTTTTCTCTCAAATCTGACATTGTTTAAAGGGTCTCAAAATTGTACAAACCATTGGCCGCACTATTCGTTTGTGTTTCTATTCTTTATCAAATCTGACATTGATAAAAAAAAAATCTATAACTAATTTGACTTTTAAAAAAAACAAGCTCTTTTGGTTCAAAATTTGAATTAACCAATTAAGTTCAAAACATTAGCTAATTAAGAAACATGGCTAACCTCATAATTTGAAAGGAAGGCAATTTTATAATGATTTTTTTAAAGTAAAGGCGGTTTTTTTAAGCGATTTTATAGTTAGTACAAACAAATGTGGTTTACAACACCGGAATCAAACGAGAGAAATTACTAAGAAAATCATGTTTAAGAGACCTCTTCATTTCTTGTGTCTTAGAAACCGTAACGCTTAGAAAAAGATGCGGATGTGCTCCGTCACAAGCCCACACAAACTAGGACTATAACATATTCCAAAAGCCATGGACTTGTGCTCCATCATAAGCCCACATAAACTAGGACAATAACATAGGCTTTTAGGACAATAATATAGTCCGTGTTTGGTTCATGAGTAAGTTGAAGGAAGTGAGATAACTTTCATAAAAGTTTCAACTCACTTCGCCTTGTTTGGTTGGATATTTTCAAAAAACTTCCCTGAAAGTTTGAACTGCACCTTTTCCACATAGGGGAAGATAACTCCTTTTGGGGGGAGGGGGAAGGTGGGTGAGTTATCTTCCTGAGGGAGAATGAACACTTTTACCCTAATTTAATGGTCTCTCTACCTTTATTCTCTACAATCTCTCTCTCAAAAACAATGTAAAGGACATTTATGTCAATTACATTATTTTATTGTTTTTAAAACGTGGAACTTCACAGGAAGTTCAAAGTTGAACCAAATGTGAAAAATGCAACTTCCTTAATGGTTAACTTCTTAAGAAATTAAATTTTCTGGAAGAAAACTTCCTTGGAAGTTAGTAAAATAAAGTAAATGAGGCTATAGTCCAAAAGACATAGACTTGTGCTCCGTTATAAGCCCACACAAACTAGGACAACAACATAGTCCAAAAGCCATGGACTTCAAACCCAGTTACCACTTGTAAGGCCAAAAATAGGGCAGGGTCACCAAATGTTAGCAATTCTCTTAGAAAGACCAATAAAGTCGAGACCACGACATTTTATGTCAAAGTGGATTGCAGTTGCACCACCTGGGATCATGAAGAATTGGCTAGGGGTTTCTCAAACATTACAAAAGATATGTTTGATGTGGCGGCAGTGAAAGTTATTGGCATTTGGGAAGCTCTCAATTGGTAATTGAAAAAAAAAAAGAAAGGTTTTTCCGCGGGGATTCTAGAGTTTGATGCGCAAGTTATGGTGAATGCCATTTGTTGTAGTGTTGGTGATGATTCTTTAAGTTGGAGCTATTATTAAAAATTAATTGTATATGCATATTAATTATGAATGAGATAGATTTATTAGGATTTGTTTTGTTAAAAGGGATAAATGGAAACCAATTAGCTCATGGCTTTGCTAGAGTATGTATTTCTAAGTTAGATGCTAATAATTGTGGTTTCGGGTTTAGGGTGGGCCTGAGCTTTAAAGCCCTTGGCCCAGGCCCAACCAAGCCTGCCCATATTAAGATTTTTTGACTATTTTTTTATATTTTAATAAGGAAAATATATTTAATAAATGTTTAAAAATGGATATAAAGAAGTAGTTGACCTAGTGGTATAAGTTGTACCATATTAATCTTGATGTTTTAAGGTTCAACCTTTAAAAGCACTTTTTTCTAATATTAATATTAAAAAATATATTTTTAAATAATTGATGGGCGGGTTAGGCAGGCTAGGTGGAGACCCAAGCCTGTGAAGAGGTCTACTCATTAATCGTTCTTTGTAATCGGCTTTTAATATTAATTACTATTTGAAAGTTTTTAACCTAAAAAAACTCGATACCACAACATTGGTGGGATAACCACCAACTAATGTGTAAATTCTGAAGCAAATTAAGTTGAGACGTTGGGTGACCTCTTATATGAGATCCTGACAATGTTTGAGTGTGAATTAGTCGGTGTGGTTGTTGCCATACCCACACAGAAATTAAAAGGGGTTAAAAAAAATGAAATGGTTGCATACTTGCATACATACCCACCTTCTTTGTTTATTTCTTTTTCATAATACACGATTAGCTAGAGACATGCCTTCACTTGTATTTGTTAAGTTTTAATTAGGATGTGTTTGACTATTATAGTCATGAGAGAGAGAGAGAGATCAATTAAAAAGGATTTGTGCCAACACGACTCCTATAAACAAGGAGAGCCCTCAACAACAAGCCATGCATCTCTCTCCATCAATTCCAACCCCCTCAATCTCTACCCATTGCACAAATGCACATCACAAAAAAACTAAAGAAAAAGAGTGGGAATTCGATCAGGGCAGCCCCTGCTTTCACGCTTCTAGTGGTTGCTTGCAGGGGCTCCTTCGATCTCTTCTTCTTCTTCTTCTTCTTCTTCTTCTTCTTCTTCTTCTTCTTCTTCTTCTTCTTCTCTTTCTCCTTCTCCTTCCTCCATGAGGAAAAAAATGTACTCGAATTTCGATAGAGAAGAGGGTCTCGATACCGTTCTTGAGGTCCCCATCCCTGAAGAGGTTGTGGAGTCCATGGGCTCAAATAGGGCTGGGCACGGGTTGGGTTTGGGTCAACCCGACCCGATACGCGACGACCCGACTCATCTCGGGTCTGTATAAAAATGACCCGTCACCCGACCCACCAGACAAGGTACCCGAACCCGACCCGACCCGTCACACAAGATACTCGAACCCGACCTGACCCGACTCATCTCAAGTTTGTATCAACTACCATCCATAGTTTCAAAAACCACAAAAACCCTATAAAATCCATGATGACACCCGAACCCGACCTGACCCGACACTAATATGATCACACCGGAACCCGACCCGACACCCGATGGGTCGGGTTTTGATAACCCGACTCGTTTTCTCCACTCATCCCACTCGACCCACCACCCGCCACCCGATTCGGGTGACCCGACTTGAGTCGAGTACTCCGGTTTCATGCCTAGCCCTAGGCTCAAACAAGACCCTTCAATTGCAAAACATGCACCAATGGCTCAAGAATCAATCTTGCACCAAGCTCTCCCCCTCTCCTAGTCCTCCAGCGCTGAGCTCCATCTCCTTCTCAATGTCCTCAGCTCCCCCCTCATCCCCGTTCAAGTCGAGTCCGATCACACAATCAGCCGCCCCATAAAGGATGGCTCCATTGCAAGTTCAATACCTCAACCATCTCATTCATGCAATTAATAATGCAAATGCTTATAAATAGCATTTCAAAAATATCATCTCATCATTCTCTTGTACAAAAAATGTTACCTTATTCTCTTATACAAAAAAAAAATGTCATAGACCCATGACCTCCGTCTTGCCTTTTCACAAATGATGCCTTGCCTATCTCACCAGACAAGCTTAATTTTGCGTAATAATTAAACGTGGTTAAAAACTTGAGAAAAACTCTATTACATTTTTCTTGTAGTGTTATATATGTATATAATGCTTCACTCAATGAAGGAATGATTTTGTTATGCATAATGTAGGAAGCCTCTACGGCGAAGTACATAACGCAACAATATGTGGCGGCGACAGGAGGGCAGGCGGCGTTGAATGCCTTAAAGAGTATGTATGTAATGGGGATGGTAAGGATGGGGGCGTCGGAGTTTCGCTCCTCGGAGGAGGATAGTGGAAAGATTAAAGGGAATGGTGAGGTTGGGGGGTTTGTTTTGTGGCAAAAAAACCCAGATTTATGGGTACAAGAGCTTGTTGTGTCTGGGTGTAAGATTAGTGCTGGTAGTGATGGGAAGTTATCTTGGAGGCAACTCGCCACTCAACAGTCCCACGCCTCGAAAGGCCCTCCGAGGCCATTGCGACGATTCTTTCAGGTGACCAAATATAACAGTAACTTCAATTTTACATTGCCTAGTACTTAAGTTTTCATGTTACATTAAGTACTAGCTAGCTTAATTGGTAGCATTGCATGCCTAGCAACCTTTCTCTTATGTTAACATGATGTATGGTTTACTTTACTTCAATAGGGGCTAGATCCAAAATCAACGGCAAACTTATTCTTGGACGCGGTTTGCGTGGGAGAGAAGATCATCAACACCGACGAGTGCTTCATATTGAAGCTCGATGTTTCTCCAACGACGCTAAAGGCGAGAAGCACGAAAAACTTGGAGATCATACACCACACAATATGGGGGTACTTTAGCCAAAGAACAGGCCTACTAGTTAAATTTGAGGACTCACATTTGGTGAGAATGAGCAGCAACAGAGGAGGTCATGAGCAAAGTGTGTTCTGGGAGACTAGCATGGAAAGCATGATAGAGGACTATAAGTATGTTGATGCCATTAACATAGCGCATAGCGGGCAAACGAAGGTAACATTGTTTCGATACGGAACAGGGTCGGTGAGCCATAAGAGGAGGTTAGAGGAGTCATGGAGGATTGAAGAGGTTGATTTCAATATATGGGGATTGTCTAAGGATTGCTTTCTTGCTCCTGCTGATCTGAAAAAGGATCATGAATGAGAATGATTCTTTAGTTTCTCAAGTTGTGATTTTTGTAAATGTGTATCAAATTAAGGGAAAGCTGTCAATCTCTGTATATAGCGTGTTTGTGAAAAGCTCAATAATTTAGAGTGTTCCATTACCTTTTTTCTTCTATTTTTCTCTCAAATTTTAGGAGATGTATTTCAAATGGGAGCAGCTAAAAGGACCTCAGCAATTGCTCCACATACCTTAGTTTTACGAAATTACCCAACTACCTCTCCATATAAAAGGGTTTTTACTCACCATACTCCATTAATTGCTAAACGTATCCCCAATTTTATGAAATTACCCAACTACTCCTTCATATAAAAGGGTTTTCACACCATACCCTACTCACCCCAGTCACCTCTCTCAAATCGCATTAACCAAAAATTGACCAAATTCGAAGAAATTCGAGCAAAACCACATGAATTCAACGGTGTGAGTGCATTCATCATCTCTTTTAGTGCCGATTTCGAGGTTTTTTTTTTAGTAGTTTTGTTTGTGAATTTGTTTTTGGGTTTAGGGTTTCGATTTGAGGCTTGAATCTTGCATTTTGGATATAAGTTTTAATGAAAACGAAAATATTAAGTGATTATAAGCAAAACCCACTATTTTTTGACCATTTTCATGTATTTTTCAAGAGTTCTGATGTTTTTTTTATCGTTCTGGCTGTCGCGGGATTCAAACTAATAGAGTTGACACCTCTAAAGAGGTTTCGGCCGGATCCCTTCGTTACCCACTGAAATCAAGTTATCTTCGCATTATCGGTTGGAGTCGATCGAAACCTCTTCAAAGGTGTCAACTATGTCTGTCCGACACTCGCGTGCAAGGGTATTGGGGTGGGGGTGAGGGTGAGGGTGAGGTTGATGGAGTACATGAAGTAAAAAAGTGGGGTACAGTAAACAAATGCATTGGGGTGAGGGTAAGGAAGATGGGGTACGTGTAGTAAAAAAGTAGGGTACAGTAAGCAAGGGTTATTGGGGTAAGGGTGATGGTGATGGGGTACACAAAGTAAAAAAGTGGGGTACCGTAAGCAATGGTATTTTTAAAATTTTAATAAAAAAGTGGGGGTACACTAAGTAGAAAGTGGGGTACATAAAGTAAAAATTCAAAATTGGGTATATAGAGCAATTAGTGGGGTTCGTTTAGCCGCTTCCTTTCAGATTGGTACTTGATAATGATTAAATTAAGCACATTAGCTACTTCAAAAAAAAAAAAAAAAAAAAAAAAAAAGAAAAAAAGAAAAAGAAAATTAAGCATATTATGCCACCATAGATTTTACGTGCTACTAAAAAAACTTTCAAGAAGTTTTTAGAGATTGGCTTGTTAGGTCTCCTTCTGATTTTGCCTCTCGCATAATATCCTACATTAGTGAAAACCTCTCTAAAAAATCTTCTTCCTAATAACAACTTTTTTTTTTTTTGTTAAAACTTCCTAATAACAAGTTGGAAAATACTATAATGGGTAAATGGCAATGGATATGTCACAGATCACATGAACTATTCATACAGCCTCGACCCATGTGTTATGTACTAAAATTTGTGTATGCCTGCATCTAAATGCAAGTATGAACAACTCTTGTGATTCAATTTGTCTTGCAGTATGACATACCCATTATTATTCTAGCATTTCTCCAATAAAGCCTTTATATAGAGAAAACCTTATTCTTAATGAGACTTTTTTGTATATAAGTCCTATCTGTATTCCACTAGAGACACCAATCGTCTTATGCTTCAGTCAATTAAGAGATTCAAATATACAACCTCATAGAGATTCAAGTTAACAACTAGTAATGTGTCAACCACCACACCATAGAGATTCAAGTGAACAACTAGTAATGTATCAACCACCACACCAAGTCAATGGTTAATAGCCCTACAATAAGTAAGTTTGGATTAGTTGCTAAGTTTTTCTTTTTGAAAACAATTTATATATTAGAAAATATTTTTTTAAGTTAGAAAAATAATTTCTTTTTAATTTATTTTCACGTGTTTTCACATTTGGGTACTATCAAGCTCCCTATGAGGGCAACCTAGTTGTTGCTTGCAAGAATGGATTTGCTAATGTTTTTTTTTTTTTTTTTTTTTTGCAAACTTGCTAATGTTATGAGGTGTAATATTGGTAATGTTTACCAATAGAAGCATGCCACATGTAAAATATATGTGTTTTTACACTTTTGCCCTCCTCACTTTTATTCTTTTATCCACATGACACGTTGCTACTAAGAGACATTACCAACATCACCCTCGTAACATTAGCAAATCCACATCCGTTGCCTCCTCTCTGGAAAATGTTTTCATATAAAAAAAACAAAAAAAAACTCTAAGGTCACGTGAGCATAGAGCGAGTTTCACGTGATGGCCAACCGGGTTAGGCTTTTGGTATCAGTGTTACATTGCTCGTTATTTAAGCCCCCTTTCCGCACCTTCTTTGCCATCTCTCCATCCTGTCTTCTTCATTCAATCGTCTCTCAAACAAGGTAGATTTTTGTTTATCAATTGTTTTCTTCATCTGTCGCTATCAAATTCTGTATAATCTGCATTTGTTTACCCTCTCCTCATGTTGTAATGCCCAATCGATGAGGTAGATATAACTGATGCACATAGCCACAGATTGGCTTACCAACCCACTACGTCTACAATTTTTTTGTTTCGTTTTGGGTCAAATGGTCCCGTCGACATGATTTCTTATTTTGAAATTTTTTGGTTAGTGTAAGTACTGAATTGGGAATTGCAGATGATGTGAAAATAGTCTTATCCTACACACAGAATTAATTTATGTGTGGACTACTACTCCGCTTATTATCTGATGAAATTCTTGATCAATCGTTATGTGATTTGTTGGTAGGGATTATATTTTAATTTATTATTATTATTTTTTTTGGCGATTGATTGATGATTTCAAGAAATTTGCCACTAGGAACGATTGTGTTTTTCCCTTGCTAAGTATTTTTCGAATTTATTTATAAGAAACACATAAATCTTGCATCACTTAGTAGGCTATAACAAATAAAGTCTAGTTTGTATAATAAAAAAGTACAACCTTAATTAATAGTAGTAAATATCGAGCGCAATGTAAAAGTTTGTTTGATCGATGTAGTCGATTTTTACTAATTTGGGATTGATGATTTATGGGCCTGAAGATGAGGAAAATGCAGACGGGCGGTCTGAACTGATGCCGTGTTGAATGTCTGCCTATGTTCCAAAATTTGAAATTTCTATGAGGGTTTCATTCAATCTTTGATGATATTTTTTTTATGGTTTTCAATGCAATTTTTTATACCACTGCTATGGTTTTCAATGTGATGTTTGATTGTTCTGCTGTGATGAGTTGTAGCTAAATCACTATGTCTGGACATATGAGACTTGTCTATGATATGTTATACTTCTTGTGAGTAGAACCCTTCATGTACACTTTCATGAATGAATTGTGTGTGAAAATGAAGTACAAAGTTGTAGTAACTGAAAACAATTTTGCACTGATTTGATAGAGATTCCGATGCTTAATAATGATAACAATGCTCTAACCATCTCTCTTCCTCCCCCCCACCCTCGATGTCTCCTCCGACCTCCCCACCCTCCTCTGCCACTCCTATTTTTCTATCTCCATCATCTGCGTCACCTCCCACATACACATCGTTGATCCCCTCAACTGCAAGCTACTAGCCACTGCTAGAATCATCATCAACAAGGTGCACCACCCTAAGACGCCTCCACCGAGGTGTCATCATTAGGGTTTTGTTTTGATCGACGAACCGGAAGAGGGTTATGAGGGTTTGGGAAGGATGGGGAGATTTGGTGGAGGCCACCGGTGGAGACGGAGGGGATGTCAAAGTTAGGGATGATATGCCAAATTAATCAATTTTTATTTTTATTTATTTAATCACTGCGAAAAATTAGTATGGGTTAGATTTATTTATTTTTTAACCATGTCATACGCCACATCATCAAACTGAAGTTTTGAAAATAACACAGAAAAAGCTTAGTGACTATAGACGTAAACCCACGTGACGACACATCAACAAGTTCACTGGAAAATCAGTTAAAAATTGTTGAAGTGATTTTGTTGAAATGAGTGATTTTGTTGAAATGTTTTGAAAAGTCGAGTGATTTTGTTGAAGTTCACAAAAAAAGTTCAGTAATTTTCGTTACGAATAAAAGTTTTGTGACTAAAGCGTTATAACTTAAAAAGTTGGATGACCATGAGAGTAATTAACCTATTGAAAACACATGGCGTCCCTTAACCTTCTCACCATTACTTTTGCATGGATTGGATGGATTGGATGAAGCGCTTTGTGAGTCGGAAAGGTTGCGTTACAAATGAGTAGAAGTTTAATTTCTTGAATATTTATGAAAATATGATTTATAATGAAGTAAATACTGTACATATACAGAACCTCGACAAGTACATGGAATTCATAATAATACGTACACTATTATAGTCAATAACATAAATGCTTGATGGTGTTTTCCTAATTAAATTACTTTTAATTAGTATATGCATCAATTATTTCATTTTAAATTTACAATCAAAATAAAAATGAATGATACCTTACTAGGGTGTGGTGTGTTGGCACAGGATGTTTCTTCCTTATCTATGTGACTCGATTTTGAGTTATAGGATTGGAGTCCCTTTAAATAAATTTTGGAGTTGGGGCATCGCCCATCTGTGGTCCAACCAACCCCGGGTTCAGGATTAGTTGGGGCGCTAGCTTCGGATACCTGGACGTCGGAACGTCGGTAAAAAAAAAAAAGAATGATAAGAAAATCGTTCGTTAAATATGTCGTCACATTTGATAATTTGTATTTTTTTTTACTATATACATATTAATTTTATTCGTAATTTCCAATTAATAATTTAAACACCAAATTGAAAATATTAATACACGCAAGAAATCACTGATAATCCAAGTAATAATATTAATTATGTTTGGTAAAAAAAAATAATTATGTATTTATTGCGAAACAATTTATTAATGTTACGATTATATTTGAGAGATGAGAAATCTGAGTGTCCACATCTGTTTTGAGAGAGAGAGAGAGGAGAGAAATGTTGTTAATTTCTTTTTTGGGATAAATCTAATTAATCTGACAAAAGAACGTTACTCAGTTGAAAATTTTAGTTAAATTACAGTACAGCAATAATACTTGGGGTGGAAAATATAATTTCATTAATCAATAACCCTAATCAACAAACTTTGAAGCAGATCACATAATTTTCTTGGGTAGAATAAAGACCTATAATAGGCCAATCTGCACAGTTCCAAAGTAAGTCTTGTTCAAATAAGAGATCAATACTAGTAGGCTTGGGCTCCAAAATTCGGAACTTCATCAATATGGAAAGCCTTGCTAGGTGATCGCTCCACATGCATTGTTCTCCCTGAAATTGTCTCGAATCACCACACATTCTCAATTTAGTTCTTCCTTGGTATTGAGACTCATTCTCAACCTCTTACTCCAATAAAGCAATAACTGAACTAGATTAAATAACAAGTTAATTGTTTTTCTATCTGTCTATCTATCTAAAAAAATTACAATCGGTTGAGTACATATATTTTGATAGATAGCTAACAATCAAACATAATCAAACGGTCCTGTGTGATCAAGCTGTTTGCAAAGAGAAAGATAAGTGAGATATAACACTCGATCTTTGGCACCCGTTCGATGATTATGCGTGTACTTGCAAAAATACTTGAGCTGATCCAAAGTGCAACAACCAAGCATCTTACCTAAGAGGAGAAACAACCAGTTGATCTCATGTTTGTTATTCGGAATCACTGGTTTCATGCTATTAGGCTCTTTACAATTCAAACACGTCGGCAACTCCGGATTCATCAAGTCTTCTGGAGCCCTGTCATGCATCCTCTCTCTTTTATTCCTAATATAATTACCAATCTCAGCAAACTTTCTTCGCAAATCAAACCCTATCTGGCTCACATGGTTGCACTTCTTGCATTGCACTTCACCATATATAGTATCTATACCATTAGCTAGAAGATAGTCCATACTATGTATACCTGCATGTTTATTCGTCGCCCATGCAAATGGGGCCTCCAAGTCCTCCTCTTCCTTGATCCGATCATGTGCAGGCAAACGTCGAGCGCGTTGAGGAATTCGCGGATGCTGCGGTAACTGTGGTAGCTCGTCCTCGTGCATGTTCCCATCATAAGTAGGCAACATTAATAGTGGATGTGGTGATGCTACAGTTGGTCTAACTAATTGTTGTTGAGGTTGTAGTAATTGGTAATGCTGCTGCGGTGGCGGAACCGACATTGGCATAAGTAGTGGTTGTTGAGCCGGCGGTGGTTGAGGAGGCGGCAATGGTGGCGGTCGGGGCCTCGGTATCGGAGGGGATAGCCTTAGAGCAAGGCGTTCATCATCAAACTCTTCCATCAATGATCACAATTTGTTATTAATTAATGAAACGACGTACAAAACCAAAACAAACAAACAAACGGGGTAGTAGAAATTAAAAAAAAGAAAAGAAAAGAAAAGAGAGAGACAAGATTAATTAAGAAACATTTAATCGGGCCCTTTCTACGTGAAAACTGTTTTAAATAGATAAGCCGTGAAGGATTTGTTTGTTAAAGCTAACATAGAATCCGATTAATTGTCGATTTCTTTTAATCTCCGTGATCCTGTGGTCCCGACAGCTCCTTATCAACCAAAGCGAGACCCAACACTCAATCCGAGTCGTCCATTTCGGCGGTCCGATTCGCGTTCTCCGAATGCACATCACCACGAAGATTGTCGGTTATAACTTGTGATAAGCACAGATTTCATGTTTTGAGTCAAAATTTGTGTTCATAGTGATCCGGTACTTCGCACTCCGAAACGTGAGAGTGATCGAGCAAAACCCTAGTGAAAAAAATTGGTCGTAAGGTGAATCATAACTAAAGATTTGGTTTTTGTTGGTTTTGATTTTTGAATTTGAATTTTGTTGTTGCGATTTCAATTCTTGCTAGATTTTCTCTGTGTGTGTGTTTGAGTGTGTTGTGTTAAGCTGTCTTGAAAATTTTTTCCAAATTCGAAGAGAATTGAAATTAACTACTTTGATTATAATTTAGTTATCACTGTGTTGTAAATAGTGTTTAAGGGCACAAATTTGTCGGATTGATGTGTTTTTGAAGTAATTTAAGATTTGAATATTTGAAATAACTAGAGTTTGAAATAATTTAGAATTAAAATTATAGAATGAATTTTTTTTTTGAAGACTAGAATAGGTTTTATTTGATTAAAATTTATGTATTAATATATTTGATTAATATTTGAATAGAATTATGTTTATTTAAGTATTTGAGTTAAATAAATTAGGATTAGAGGTGCGGATGTTTTTGTAATTTGGTTGAAGCAAATTGTAATGAAATATATTGAAAACAGACATTTAGCATAAACACTTTTTTTTTTATTACCATGGGTGTCTGAACCACCTCAGGCCTTCCTGATTAAGGTCCAACTGCCATGGGGTTAGGAGGGCGTGCCTACCACTAACCCAATGGTTGAAGGAGAAATAGTGCGGTTGCTAATTGTTCAATTGTCTAGATTTCTTGTTTTTCGTTTCTGGGCTCACGGGACTAAAGGAATAGTGGAAGGGAAGAATCACACTTCACAAGCCTTCTTTTATTTAAGCTTAATACACAAACCTCCAAAGATAGCCTATGTACAAATGCCCCCCGGTAGAAAACTCGACTCACTAGAAACTAAAGAAATTCGACGAGTACGGTTAGACTGAAGCAAACTTGGGATGTATTAATTAGGAGGGATTTAAATAATTTGAAAAGCGTACCATCAATGCACTAAATCGAGCAGCAGGTGCTGTTGTTGATCTTATTGTATATCTTCTAAAACTTTCCTTTATAAATAAATAATCTTATTATTTGAGTTGCTTATATATTTTTTTTATCATGTTCTTCGGTGAAACATTAGAGTGATAACTTCATTCATTTTTTTCCGAGTCAACGTCAGGTTTTGCTTGACGATGAGAGACTAGTGAGCTTAAGGCAAGGTTGTTAGTTACGTGCTAGATCGAAATCTAAAATTATTTTCTTTTTAGGATTAATAAGTTATGTAGTAACTAGTAATCCTTCAATATTTTTCTACTTGATTACATATAATTCACCGTGATTACAATGACAACTGATCAGAGAGGACTTGTGTCACAGCCCAATTTTACTAATCTTGATTAACTACTTAATCAAGATCACCGACCCGTGACATGAGGCTCGCATGAGATGTGTACATAGACTGAGGCTTGTGACTGAGGTAAATTTTATATTTGTATTGATGTATTCCTAGTGTTTTGTATGTGTGTATGTTGACTAAGTCAGTACTTACAGTTATCGACATCGAGACGTGGTTGGGGCACGCCTCGAGTTGCGTGCGAGTCGAGGTATCGGGTAGAGAGACTTGTGGTAAGTCTAAACTTAATTAAATGCAATGTAATTAAATTAATACACATTAAACTATAGCATATGATCACAAATTAATTAAATTGAATTGGACACGTGTAATTATATATATACATTTAAAAAATCAGAAAAAAAATTTGAGAAATGACAAAAGGGGCATTGACTTAAATGAAAAATGATAGGGTTGAAGGGGTAAAATGGTCATTTTACCTCCAAAACACCAACAAAACCACCACCGCACACAAGGAGGAAGAAGAAGAGAGTTCGAAAGAGAGGGAGAGAGTCCGAGAGGGAGAGAAAAAGAGTCATCTGAGAAGGAGATCGAAATTTTTTAGGCGGCGTCGGCGATTCGAAGGTAAGCTTGTGTTGTTGTGTTTTTGAAGTGGTGCTGTGGTTAAGCTTGAAAAATTGTTGTTTTAATGGTGGGTTGGATTGTTGGTGGTGTTGTTGTTGTGTTAATGAATTGAAGAAGTGAAGAAAGAAAGAAAGAAATCAAGGAAGAAAAAAAAAAAAAAAAAAATTGCTTCCTGCACGAACGTCTCTGGTTCGTTTGGGAAGATGATGCACACGGGCTGGGCCCGTGTGCATCTCTTCCCTGGGCCGGGTCAGGCTCGGCCCACGGGGCGAGCTGACCCGGTAGCCTGGCCTGGGTCGGGTCCGACCCGACCTGACCCAATAATGTATATAATATATATAAAAAAAAGAGAAAGAAGAATAACAGAACAAAAATAATAATAATAAATAATATATAAATATATATGTATACATAATATATACATGTATGTATATATATATATACACACATACACATGTATATATACAAAAAAAATAAAATAAAATAATAATAATAAGCAGCAGATCCTCTAGGCCTAATTCCACCTCTCACATTTTCTCCCTGATCCTCAGCACTCTCCTCATCTTCATCAACATCAAGAACTCCATCACCACCATTTATACCATTGCCAACCATTTCACTCCCATCTTCCCCATAAATCTCATCATCATCATCTCCCTCAACATCGTCCTCATTTTCATCCTCATCTATGAACTCGGCCATAATTGCCCCATTCAAATGGGAATGAACAGCAACTCCTCCAGAAAGACTTCCCACTCCCATAGTTTGCCTGTGTTCCTCATCCTCATCACTCTCCTCATCATCATCATCATCAATATCAAGTACTCCATCCCCACCATTTGTACCACTGCTAACCCTTTCACTCCGATCTTGCCCATCAACCTCATCATCATCTTCGTCAGCCTAAATATCATCATCATTTTCATCTCCATCTACGTCCTCCATCATAACCGACCCATTCAAATGCGAATGAGCAGCAGACCCACTCAACCGATTTCCAACTCTCACATTTTCCCCCTCTTCCTCATCCTCATCCTCATCACTCTCCTCATCCTCATCGACATCACAAACTCCATCACCTCCATTCACACCCTTACCAACCTTCCCACTCATATCCTCCCCATCAACCTCGCCACTCCCAGGATCATCCTCTTCATCTTCCTCCTCCTCTTCCTCCTCTTCCTCCTCTTCATCCGATTCCAACCTCTCATTCTCTTCAACATCCATCTTATCCAAGTATCTAAGCGTCCTAATCAACCCAAACACACTAGCGCGATAATCCCTAATCCGCGTCACCGGACACTCATACAGATCCAAAGACACAAGCTTCAGCTTCGCCAGCGGCGCCAACTCCTCAATCGATTGAATCCTATTGTTCGACAAATCAAGGTTCGCAAACACTCCAACTCTGCCTCAACAAGAAACTCAAGTCCACCGGCGATTCTATTGTCCGAAAGAATCAGCCTCCGCAGATTCCGAAGCCTCGGAAAGTTCTCCAACGAAGACACTCCAACATTAGCGATTGAGAGGTGTTCGAGACTCTCGAACTTCTCCAACAGCGAAGATGGCGGCAATCATCCTTGAAAACACTTCACTGCTCCGTCTAGGGTTATAGATCGAGCAGAAACACAGTCCGCTTGACCTTCCAGCGCCGTCTCCACCGCTTTCTCCCAAATCTCGTCCATCAACAACAATCAAACCGTAGTATCTCAATCGAAATCGCAAAAACAAGTTCCAGAGTTCACGAATTACCGAACAAACGCCAACGGACGCGAACGAATGCGAACGACACCAATCGAGCTCATCACTTCACTTAATGCGCACCGAACACTCGTAGATCGCAACGCCGAACGACGAACAACAACAACGAAGCATCCGATTCGGAACTATATATAGTTCAAAACCGCTCAACCATGACGAAGAAGCTCTCTCTCTCTCTCATGCTCAACCATGACGAAGAAGCGATTATCAAAGAAAACCTATAAAACTCTCCACCGCGTTTGGTTAAGTCGGACGACTCGAACCGGGTCGACTCGGGCTCTCTGTGCTAGCATCTTGTGCTGTTAAAGCCGTCGATTGAGAGGGCACGGATCAATGACGTGTACGTTTCGGCGGTGGAGATTTCGTTTGTTTGTGTTTGTTTTGGCTCACCTGGGAAAGGAAAATGCCCCGCACGTTCTCTTTATTTACAAGAATGGCCTCCACTGCGTGAAACGAGATTGGCGTGTTTGGCGCGTTCTTTTAAAATGATTTCAAAACCTGAACTTGGAATTCGAAAACGTAGCTTTCGTGGAGTTCAAAAGGAGTACCAAATTTGGTTATCTCGCTCGCTCACTCGCAGATTTCGAAATTCGCGACATTCGCACAGGTTTTCTTTTCTCAATTTTTGATTGTTTTTGAGGTTCAGTTGTTGAATCGTGTTGTTGCATTTATAGATTGTGTTTCTCCGATCGAATCGAGATCTTTTTTCTCGATTTCAATCAGGAAAAGAATTGATTGTTCGCCATTACTAGATCTTTGTGGTGTATGTGTTTAGAGACGAGGAATTCTTCGAAGAGGTCACGGTTTAATTGTTTCTCTGTTCTGATAATACTTCGAATCGATCCAATTCAATGAATCTCTATTGTTTAGTTAGATTTTTGTTTGTGAGGTTATAACGACTAGATGATGCTTTAGGTTTCATGCCGACAAAAACGATTAGCATCGTTTCCTTAACAGTTTTTTCTTTAGCTAGTGTTTATGGAAGCATATGGTCTTTAGCATGATGAACATAAAAAATGTGTGTAATGAATCAAAATTAAGTTGGATGTAGCAATAGTTTACTGTAGCATAAAGATATGGACGGCTATCCTGTTGCTCCAAGTTAATATCAAAATTATAATTTGTGATTGGGTTGAGTGATTGAGACTCAATATCCATGGCTAGAAGGAGGAATTGAGTTCTAGCTCGATAAAAAATTACGTTGGGGGACCTGCTCTCTTGTGCATTTTGTTAAAGGTCGATCTGAATTAATTGGGGTAGTTGGTCTCAAATACTGAGCGAAGGAGCACCTAAAATAATATCAAAAGCTTAAGATAAAGTTGCTTGTGTTTAGAAATGTGTCTTAGTGGAAAACAAAATAGTTCGTTAGTTTTTTTTTTTTTTTTTTTTTTTTTTTTTTTTTTTTTTTTTTAATTCTATCCAAATGAGTCATTCAAAATGCATCTTTTAATATAGCTTTTCTTCTAAAACATTGAATAAGCATCTAGAAGTAAAAACAAAACTAAAAACGATTATAACTTTGCTTATCTTTGATTTGTTGCCAAAAGCTTTGTGTGAGCAAACTAAGAAAAGCTTACTCTTTTTTTTTTTATTATTACATTTCTTAAATAGAAGTGAGCTATTCATAAAAAATCTTATGCTATAGTAATTGTTCTAGTGCAATCAACATCGCCTGTGTCCCTTACAATAGATTGATATCTACATTTCAAAACGTATTCTATGGTCATTGCCAAAATATATCAAATGAAGATAGTGAGCTACATTACTTGCTTGAGGTTGGAGGCCCAAAGGCAAGCCTTGGGAATATGGGATCGACTCATGCAAGTACTGCAGGGAGAGAGTTGTTAATATTGCTAATAGACCTTGTAACTTGTTGACAATAAGAAAAAGAGTGTTTGCATTTTTTCTTAGATAATATACCTACTATATCACGAGAACGTGACATCAACTTGAATGATTTAATTGGGAATATATATTGAGGAAACTCGATAACATTAGGACTTTTGCATACATTTAAATGAAGTAACTACTATTTATAATTTATAAGTGGGGGTAAAAAAGTACACTTTGATTTGAAATCTTGGCAATTATTAATTAATTATTGTTTTCTACATCCTCAGGGTTAAGATAGTGAACAAGTAAAGCTCTTTGGCTACTTATAAAGTCTAAATCCTAGATGTTATAACCATATGGTCTCAATTAGATTTTAATAATATATGATTAATTATCATTATATTATTTGATTTTAGGACCTCCCTGTCCAATATTTGGGGTCAACCTCCACAACTAGTTCTAATCGACTTTCTGCAAGGGTCATTAGATAGTGAGGTCTCTTACTTTAAGAGAACAACAAGAAAGTTGTTTTTTGTTTATTGTAGGCAAGTGTGTTTACTCATGGTAGAAACTATTAACTTGCTATCATCGTCTAATATATGGTAAGAAAGCTTTCTATTGCTAGTAGGGAATAGCAACTTACTTGAGCAAAATCTAACATAACCTTAGCTTGCAAGAGCTTTTTTTTTTTTTTTTTTTTTTTTCCCCTGAAAAATCTCTACCCGCTGTAGAAAGCTTTCAAGCCCATCATAAATTGATGGTGGATAGTAAATAATTTCTACAGCGAGCTTTTCTTGTTGGAAGAAGCTTCAATCAGCATCTATATGGATACCTAAACTTTTTCATATTAGCCGTGAGAGCCTTATAGTTGTAGATTGTGATTACTTTGAACTTTGAAGCTTTAGTGAAGTGGTAGATCATTTAAAATGCCAATTTTAATCTGGCTTGTTGCATGACACGTGAACAGATCTGAAAGCCATTTCTGAAACATGTGGGGAAACTCTAGAATCGGAGATTGTCTTGGCATTTTAAGCTTGTTCTAGTGCTCCAGTCATAACAGCAGTTGCGGAACTGCTTTATTCATTCTTCTTTATAATATTGATTTCGCATACAATAGCTAGCTCACTAGTAAAGTACAACGCATAGAAATCCTGACTCTCGAGAAGCCGTACAATTTGAATTATCCATGATATATGGTAGCACTTGGATCGAAGTCCTTGTTAGACCAGGAGAATTGCAAAGACTTCAAAGCGTGTAACACTGCCACTTTCCTAAAGGAAGTTTTGCTCTCTACACTGCACGAGTCAGCAAATATCTTAAAGGATACGATGAAGTATACTCACCTTTCACTTTGCAGTAGTGAAAGATGAAAAACAAGAGCAATTGCTAGTGAGTTTCGAGATGATTTCTTCCTCCCAAAACCTTCCCTTTTATAGAGCACTGGTCATGACCAGTAAGATTGAAAATGGGGTAGTGGAGTAGTGGAACAGTCAAGCATTGATGCAATGGAATAATGAAGCAGTCAAGCATTGATGCAATGGAGTAGTGGAGCAGTAATTCCTTAATGGAGAGCAGTTTCAACTGCACCCACTAAGCCACTCTACTAACTACCCATTTAATCTCGAAAATGGTAAAAATTAATAGTAAAAATTTTTACCTATGGTTAGCTAACACACATATGCACGCACACATATGTGCCTCGTGCCAAGTGCTAAGTGCGCCTATAAAAGCGCATAAAATGCGCCATATGAGCCGTGCCGCGCCGCGCGCGTGTGGCTCACCGAGGATAGCACTTGTATTTTATTTTACACACACTATGGTGCAAGAGTACATATATATTCTTTAAACTTGAAGTTCCTAACCAACGTGGGACTAAACATTTAATTTTAAAATGTTCAACAATCCCCCGCCATTTTCAAAATACTTAGATCATTCAATCCACGAAATCTCAAACATTATATGCATAACTAATGGTATCTTGCGATTTGAACCACGAACTTTTGAAAAGTTAATTACATCATATCAGAATTACATGGTAGATACACTTTGAACCAATGATTCTATTCGATATGTAGCATAAACATATCACGCATATAACTTACACCAGCAAATAGCCATAAATATCCTGACACATTCAACATTGGCCTTGTGTTCCGTATCTTCTTGTGAATGTCTTTGGAGCCAAGCCCTTGAACTCCTTGAACTCCTTGAAGCGGCCACAGTTCACATCCACATAGGTAGTCTCCATTCTAGTACCCCCGCAATTTAAACACCTTTAGAAGATTATTAAGAGATCATCTCAACCTCCTCTCTTTACATGCAGGTACCGAACACTAACAACCTTGGGATGATTATTAAAATTTAGTGCTCACATTCACACTTATAATGAAATTGACTGCATTGAACTCAAGACTTAACGTAATGTTAGGTGTCGAGTTGAGGTTCCACTATTGGTGACATGTAATTTATGGGCTTGAGATCCATCCCTCTTGATGTTTTATTCACCAAGTCTCTTAGCAATCCTTTAGTAAGGGGATCTGGCAAGTCTTGACTAGATTTCACATAGTCAATCATGATAACTCTTCTTGTTATCAATTCTCTGACACAACTATGTCTCAGTCCAATATGTCTGGATTTACCGTTGTATATTTGGCTATAAGCTCTTGCCAATGTGGCCTGACTATCACAATGGATAGAGATTGGAGCTACTGGTTTAGGCCATAATGGTATCTCGTGTAATAATTCACGTAGCCATTCAGCTTCTTTTGAAGCTGAGGCCAATGCAATAAACTGCGATTCCATGGTAGAACTAGCCATTAAAGTTTGCTTCTTTGAAGCCCACGAGATTGCACCTCCAGCAAGTGTGAAAATCCACCCACTTGTGGATGCATGATTTTGATCTTTCACAATCCAACTTGCATATGAAAATCCTTCTAATATCGAAGGATATCCACTATAGCATAAACCATAGTTAATTATTTTCTTCAGATATTTCAAAACTCTTCGAATTGCAAACCAATGCAACTCGCTTGGATTAATTGTAAATCTACTCAACTTGGCTACTGCCAAGGCAATATTCGGCCTAGTGCATGTCATTGCATATATTAAGCATCCAATTAATCTAGAATACTCCAGTTGTGAAACTGGATTGCCTGTATTTTTCACTAGCTCAATATTTAAATCTAGTGGGGTAGAAATTGGGGCACAATTTAAGTGATTGAATCTATTGAGAACTTTCTCAATATAATGAGATTGAGATAGAATAATACTCCCTTCATCTCTTACAATCTGAATTCCGAGTATGACATCAGCTTGCTCCATATCTTTCATTTCAAACTGGCTTGAAAGAAACCTTTTGGTCAACTGAACTTGTTCCAAGTCAGTTCCAAAAATCAACATGTCATCTACGTAAAGATAGATAATGACACCATTGCCTTTTCCATCAAACTTGCTATATATACATTTATCAGATTCATTTATTTTGAATCCAAAAGAAAGTACAACCTGGTCAAATTTTTGGTGCCACTGTTTTGGTGCTTGCTTTAAACCGTACAATGATTTTCACAATCTACACACTTTATTCTCATGACCGGGCATAATAAACCCTTCAGATTATTCTATGTATATTTCCTCATCCAACTCTCCATTTATGAACGCTGTTTTAACGTCCATTTGGTGTATGACCAGCTTGTTTATGGCTGCAATTGCAATAAGCAATCTGATAGTAGCAATTCTAGCTACTGGTGAATAGGTATCGAAATAGTCTATTCTATGCTTTTGGGTGAAACCCTTAGCAACCAGTCTCACTTTGTGTTTTTCAATGGATCCATCAACTCTTCTTTTCCTTTTGAAGAGAAATTTGTATTTAATGAGTTTACACCCAGGAGGTAGATCAACTAGCTCCCAAGTGTTATTTCCCATTATTGAATCCATCTCATCATTTAATGCCTTTTTCCAAAAAGCTGCATCTCTTTCTTTCATTGCCTCATCTACTGTTTGAGGATCAGCATCCGCATTAAAACAATACGAAATTTGTCTAGTTACTGTTTCTCTACTTCCTTCAACTAGGAATGTATAGAAATCAGAACCAAATGACTTAATTTTTCGAGCTCGTTTGCTTCTTCGAAGTTCAGGAACTTCTACTATTTCTTTGTCATTTTCAATTTCTATGACTTCCTTCCCTTTTTGGTTTTCTTCATGAATAATTTTAGTAACAGATTTAAATCTTGTCTCATCAAAGATTGCATCCCTTGATTCAATTACAGTGTTTACTGAAATTGAATTATTAGGCTCAATTACCATGAACCTATATGCCTTACTATGTTGTGCATATCCAATAAAAATGCACTCCACTCCCTTTTCACCCAATTTTCTCTTTTTGGGTTCAGGTACTTCTACTACTGCTCTACAGCCCAAACTCTTAAATAATTAAGATTTGGTTTTCGCTTATTCCAAAGCTCATATGGGGTGACTTTATTCCTCTTTTGTGGAATTCTATTCAAAATATGGCATGCAGTTAGCAATGCCTCTCTCCAAAATCTGCTACTCAAACCAGAGTTTGATAGCATAGCATTAACTATTTCGGTTAAAACACGATTTTTATGCTCAGCCACACCATTTTGTTGTGGTGTATAAGAGGCAATAGTTTCATGGACTATTCCAATGGATTTAAAGTACTTTAGATCATAGTACTCTTCTTCCCTATCAGACCTTAAACATTTTATAAAGGTCTCACATTGCAATTCAGTTTTTGCCTTATAGGCCCGAAACTTAACCATTGCCTCATCTTTGGAATGCAACAAATAAACATAACAATACCTACTATAGTCAACAATAAATGTTATAAAATATTTATTGCCTCCTATAGATGGTGTACTATGTATGTCACAGACATCATAATGTATTAAGTCTAGCAACTTTGAATTTCTTTCAACATTAGGAAATGGATTTCTAGTTATTTTTGTTTTCATGCATGTATTGCAATTTCCTTCATATTTATCAAAATAAGGCAGTAATTCCAGATTTACCATATTATATAATTTTCTGAAATGAACATGTCCTAATCTATGATGCCATAAAAATGAAGAAGACTCAACAAGATATGCAGAAACAACATTCTTATTAGATAAAGCGATTACATTGAGCTTAAACATGTCCTCATAAGCATACCCCTTCCCTACATATACCCCTCCCTTGGAGAGTACAAACTTGTCAGCCTCAAATACAAGCCTAAATCCAAACTTATTCAAAAGACCACCCGACATAAGATTCTTCCTCACTTCTAGTGCATAATACACCTTAGTGAGTGTTACAATTTTGCCAGAAGTAAACTTCAGATCAACACTACCTATGCCTTTAACAGGGACAGTAGAATCATTTCCCATGTACAGGACAATATTTTCATCTACTGCCTCCATGGTCTTGAAGAACCTCTTGTTTTTGCAGACATGTCGAGTAACACCTAAAATCAACCCACCAAGCCATATCATTATCAACGACGTTGATTTCAGATATCATAGCAATGAGATCATCATTGTCGTTACCTGCACCTTTGGTGGCGCTAGAGGAAGCATAATTTTTTCTTTGCTTCCTCTTCCAATGATGACATTCGGACTTGAGGTAGCCATCTTTCCCGCAGAACTAACAAGTGACTTTCTGCTTCCTTTGATTCTGGTTTTGGTTGTTCGGTTTTCCCGAACTATTAGGCTTTTTGAAACCACTAGGCTTGTTAGGCCTATTCAGCAGGGGCTTTTTGAACTTAACCGCTTCCATCACATGCACCTTCGAAATTTCTTGAGCATTCTGCTCTTTTTCATTTTCCTGCATGCGACAATCCTCTTCTATACGAAGATGGTTAGCAAGTTCATCAAGAGATATGTCATTTTTTTTTATGCTTAAGAGTTCGTTTGAACTCCTTCCAAGATGGGGGCAGTTTATCAATAATAGAAGACACAACAATTGTTTCATCCATGACAAGATTGTGTTGAGAGAAATTATTTCTAATCCTTTCAACTTCACGGAATTGTTCCATGACAGACCTTTCATCAACCATTTTAAAATTAATAAACTTTGATATAAGGAATTTCTTACTTGTCGCATCCTCCTTATGGTACCTTGCCTCCAATTTCTCCCACAGCTCCTTGACAGAGGGGACGTCATGGTAGAGGTCGAACAGTGAGTCCTTCATGACGTTCAGAATGTGACCTCTGCAGGTGTGGTCATCCGTCTCCCATTTCTGCCTCTGCCTAATCTGCTCAACAGTTTCATCGTCGGACTCCATAGGTTTTAGTGTATCCAAAACATACACCAGATGAAGAGCCACCAGCAGGAAATGTACTCGCTTCTGCCACCTCAGGAAATCGCCTCCATCGAAGCGATCCAACTTCACAATGTTAGCCGACAGTTCTTTGATTGAAGCCATTGCAACGACAGACAAAAACTTCCTTTAGATTCTTAGACCAGGGGAATTGCAAAGACTTCAAAGCGTGTAACACTGCTACTTTCCTAAAGGAAGTTTTGCTCTCTACACTGTAAGAGTCAGCAAATATCCTAAAGGATACGATGAAGTATACCCACCTTCACTTTGCAGTAGTGAAAGATGAAAAACAAGAGCAATTGCTGGTGAATTTCGAGATGATTTCTTCCTCCCCAAACCTTCCCTTTTATAGAGCACTGGTCATGACCGGTTAGAGTGAAAATGGGGTAGTGGAGTAGTGGAACAGTTAAGCATTGATGCAATAGAATAATGGAGCAGTCAAGCATTGATGCAATGGAGTAGTGGAGCAATAATTCCTTAATGGAGAGCAGTTTCAACTGCACCCACTAAGCCACTCTACTAACTACCCATTTAATCTCGAAAATGGTAAAAATTAATAGTAAAAATTTTTACCCATGGTTAGCTAACACACATATGCACGCACACGCACGTGCCTCGTGCTAAGTGCGCCTATAAAAGCGCGTAAAATGTGCCGCGCGCGGCTCACTGAGCATAGCACTTGTATTTTATTTTACACAAACTATGGTGCAAGAGTACATATATACTCTTTAAACTTGAAGTTCCTAACCAATGTGGGACTAAACATTTAATTTGAAAATGTTCAACAGTCCTTTTCTTTAGCATCATATTTGATGAATGGCTCTTCAATATTAGTCTTGGCATCGCAATGATATATAGTAAAACTTGGCATCTGGTAATTTCCTTCTTTAGCATCATCTTTGATGAAGGGCTCTTCAACGTTAGTCTTGGCATCGCCATGGTGTATAGTAAGACTGGGCATCTGGTTCTTTTCTTCGTTAAACTCATACTTCATGAAGGATTCTTCATTGGCTTTGGCATCACCATGGTATATACTGAGACTGGGCATCTTGTAATTTTCCTCTTTAGCTTCGTACTTTATGATGGGCTCTTCATTTCTCTTGTTGCCACCTTCGCTATTATCTTGTTTCATTGGTGACGTGTGAATGTGACAACCAGCTTTCTGCTTGTTTGATGAGACAGGGTTTGAGGCAAGGTGGTGTCGAAGGGCTTCTGGCATGGACTGATCTTTCATACTGTCCTTCCAGTATTGATGAGTTGCCCTTGCATTCACGACAGTAGCAAACTGCACCTGAGCAACAAAATACTAAAAACTAGTAAGTTGTGTTATTTATGTTCTGTGCAACAAGTATGTTGATTATTGATGCATTAAATTCTTCAGAAATCATGCATATCTGTAAAAACCAGCAAATCATAAAAAGGACCTGAGATGCATTTAGAGTTGCTTAAAAGTATGCAGCACTTAAAATTTGAGGTCAAGGCCTTGTATCTCCGTGCTGTTAGATAGGAATCATTTTATCTTTAATATGCATGAAATCGATATGACTGATGAGGATGAGGGAGTAGTCGATTTCTTTTAATCTCCGTGATCGACAACTCCTTATCAACCAAAGCGAGACCCAATACTCGATCCGAGTCGTCCATTTCGGCGGTCCGATTCACGTTCTCCGAATGCACATTACGAAGATTGTCGGTTATAACGTGTGATAAGCAAGGATTTCATGTGTTGAGTCAAAATTTGTGTTCGTAGTGATTCGGTACTTCGCACTCCGAAATGTGAGAGTGATCAAGTAAAACCCTCGTAGAGAAAATTAGTTGGGCAAGTGAGGTGAATCCTAACTAAAGATTTGGTTTTTGTTGGTTTTGATTTTTGAATTTGAATTTTGTTGTTGCGATTTCAATTCTTGCGAGATTTTCTCTGTGTGTGTGTGTTTGAGTATGTTGTGTTAAGCTGTCTTGAAAATTTTTCCCCAAATTCAAAGAGAATTGAAATTAACTAGTTTGATTGTAATTTAGTGATGACTGTGTGGTAAATAGTGTTTAAGGGCACAAATTTGTCAGATTGATGTGTTTTTGAAGTAATTTAAGATTTGAATATTTGAAATAACTAGAGTTTGAAATAATTTAGAATTAGAATTATAGAATGAATTTTTTTTTTGAAGACTAGAATAGGTTTTATTTGATTAAAATTTATGTATTAATATATTTGATTAATATTTGAATAGAATTATGTTTATTTAGGTATTTGAGTTAAATAAATTTGGATTAGAGGTGCAGATGTTTTTGTAATTTGGTTGAAGCAAATTGTAATGAAATATATTGAAAACAGTCATTTAGGATAAACACTTTTTTTTTTTTTATTACCATGGGTGTCCTAACCACCTCAGACCCCCCTAATTAAGGTCCAACTAATCCCACAAGGTTAGAAGGGCGCGCCTACCACTAACCCACGGTTGAAGGAGAAATAGTGCGGTTGCTAACTGTTCAATTATCTAGATTTCTTGTTTTTCGTTTTTGGGCTCACGGGACTAAAGGAATAGTGAAAGGGAAGAATCACTCTTCATAAGCCTTCTTTTTCTTAAGCATAATACACAAACCTTCTTACTTACTATGAAACACTGAGTTGTTTAATTAAATCTTTCTGTCAAAGACAAGACGCTGACTCCTTGAGTCTTTTTTCTTGACTTAGATCTGATTGATTTCTTACTTCTCAATCACTGATATGAATGCTTTTGGAGGTATATGATGATCCATTGTTCTGCTTTATTTGTAGGGTGAAAAGTTTTTGACTTTATATGATATAATGTAGGATCATATTGTAGTGTTGTTGAATTTTCTCATATCTTTGTTTTCAGGTTGTGCACATATCAATGGACCAAACAGTGGATGCATTGAATAATGCGTATCAAGAGTTCGTTGCTGCTGCAGCTGCCGTGCTTGAAACAAAAGAAGGATCTATCGGACAGAAAACGGCCGCCACTGATGCTGCTTTAGAAAACTTTAAGCTGAGATGGGAATTATTTAAAGTTGCTTGTGATCAAGCTGAAGAATTCGTCGAGTCCGTGAAACAACGTATTGGTTCAGAATGCTTGGTTGATGAGGCAACTGGGTCAGTGGCAGGAAGGTTGGGACAAACTGCTACCACAGGTCTTCCGCCCATCAGTGCAGTTCGACTTGAGCAGATGAGTAAAGCTGTTCGATGGCTTGTAATTGAGCTCCAACAAGGTTCTGGGGCAGCTGGTTCTGCCTCTCACGCTCATCCCTCTGTTCCTTTTGATGCTAGATTCCCTGAAGACTCTGGCCAGTAGTTTGGTAATCCTGATATCTTGATGAAGCTTCCCTTTTACGTTTCTTTTTCTAGTCGTAAGATAATTTTTGTACTTTTTTATTTCAGTATAAATACTTTATTTTAAAATTTTGGCTATAATTTACTTCGATGCCTCTTGGACATGCTTTCGAATGGATCTTGATTGATTTCTCAAACTCAAATGAGTTGGGAGACTCTTCTAGGGTTGAAACGTGAAAAATAGTGGAAGAAAGAAAGGGGAAAAGTGCAATTAAGGAGTCATTTTCCTTTCTATTGTTCATCCTTCCGGCCATTTTTGAGCAAGAATGTGACTTTTTGCTCGCCTGAAGTTTTAACAAGAAGTAGTTCATGCAGAAAGGCTATCGTCAATTTTTTTTCTCCAATGTACTGCTAAGCTTGAATTGACTGCTACGGTCGTTCATTGTCCACACGGTTGTTTCATTTATCACTTACTGTTTTTTTGAGATTTGTTGAGTCATACAATTCAACTTTTTGTTTCAATTATTTGAGTTTGATATCAAGTTCACCCTTGAATTTCGAGTTTTTTTTTTTTTTTTTTAATGTTCCGTACAATATATCAGGAAATCTCACCCTGGTTATCTATTCTGGTTTGCTATGGTCTTAAATCTAGACGTTATGAGTACGTAGTCTTATCCTATGAGGTGAAACGTAACCATATTTCATTCTTCTAGAACGTAACTTTAAAATGAATTCCTTCTTTACTTGATAGCCAATCCATATATAGTATGTATACCAATATAAAGCAAGAGGTCATGAGCCTCAAAGAGAGAATATGCTTTCGAAGGAAAGAGTAAAAAGAGGGACTGCAGACTTCTATAGTCTATGCAAGGAAATAAGTTTGTTGGAGTAATTGATGTCGAAGTGATATAAACTAGTTGTTTCTGGCAAAATACTCGGAAGAAATCAAGCTATCTATGCAAACACCGAGTGGTCATTTGGATGCCGAGTTGAGTGGATGCCTACCCATTTATTTGTGTGATTTTATATCTTCTGAAATTCTGGTTATGGTGGTTTCGAAACCTCCAAAGATGGCCTACAAATGCCCCCACTAGAAAATTCGACTCAATAGAAACTAAAGAAATTCGACTAGTACGGTTAGACTGAAACGAACTTGGGATGTATTAATTAGGAGTGATTTAAATGATTTGGAAAGCATACTATCAATCCACTAAATCGAGCTGCTGCTGCTGCTGTTGTTTTTGTTATTGTATATCTTCTAAAACTTTCCTGTATAAATAAATAATCTTATTATTTGAACTGCTTATATATTTTTTATCATGTTATTCAGTGAAACATTAGGGAGATAACTTCATTCATTTTTTTCCGAGTCAATGTCAGGTTTTGCTTGATGATGAGTGTAACAACCCTCAAATTTGAACTGACTTGTGTAGGACCGTAACCCGGTTATGTGGTACTGGACACTATTTCGAGCTTCGGTAGTCAACAACAAAGTAATATTATGTTTCGGTGATGTGTGTATCTGTATTTAAGTCTAGTTTAAGTCTCGTGCCGTTCGGGCGATTTTAGACTGAGTGAGGCTTCGCCTAGATAAACAGGGGAGTAAAACACCGTTAAAATACAAATAAATGAATTATTGAATAATTTAAATAATTATTTGAAAAAACAAGGCAGGAGTACGCGCGCGGTGAGTTGAACTTGATCGAAAAACGTTGTTTGAATGTGGGGAGTTAGATAGCTATGTGACATACAATCTATGGGAAATAGACTGTTAAAGTGACACAACTGAAATTTGAGGAGCTGTGAGATGGACCTTGAGATGCGTGTGTGTGTTGAGATGAAGAGCCATAAATGAGACAACACATACGTACTACACTATTCAATCACTATTATTAACTTATATATATATATACGCACACAAACAATCCCACACACTTCATCTCTTTCATTTCAACTCTCACCACCGTCCTTACTCACTCCTCCACTCTCTCCTTCTCCCTAGTTTGTCATTGCCGACCACCGGGGGGGGGCCTTGCCGGACCTCTCACTGGGATTCTCACTGGGTTTCTCACACACACTCTCTCTCTCTTCCTCTCGGTTTCTCTCCCCATTCTCTCACGGTCACACCTCTCTCCTCCCTGGTTCGCCACCGCCGACCACCGGCACTGGACGACCGGACCTCACCGGAGGTCCTCCATTACTCTCTCTCTCTCTCGGTTTCTCTCTCACTCTCTCGGTCTTCTATCTCTCTCTTCTCGGTCCCTCTCCTCCCTTGACAAGCCGCCACCTCTCTCGGCGACGCTGGAGTGTTGGACACTCACCAGAGGTGTCTTGGGTTGTCGGATCTGGAGGTACATTTATCTCTCTCTCTATCTCTTTCTCTCTCTTTCCCTCTCCTTCTCTTTCTCGAACCTCATGGTCCTCTTCATTACCGCATACACATACACCACTATTTCGGCCACCACGGGATTCCTCCGACTGGAAACTTGGACGTGGACGACCCATGGGTATCCCGACGTTCCCAGAAACCCCAACGCACTGCGGACGTAATGGTTTTTTTCGATGAGTTTTGGGTTGTTGCCTATTAGGTACTGTTTTTCGCTTTTTTAATGTTGTGTGCACTGTGGTCGGCTATTGGGTGTTTCAAGGACCATGGGCTGGTCGGGGACGACTCCTTGGTGGTCCACCAGAGTCCCCGATAGCCCCAGAGCACCACCACAACTGTAGAAATGGAGGGTACCCTTGAATTTTCATCGTTGTGTTTATACTCGATTTTTCGATTTATATTTTTATGTTTGTCAACTCTTGGCTGTTGCTCCGCCACCTTGCACCACCGCCGCCAACTGCTATGACTTGGGGTGCATCGAGGACACTCTCACGAACCTGTAGGTGTTTCCCAATCCCCGGAGTGATTTATATACCGGCGGTTGTGGTTTGATCTTGTATGATGTATCGTTGGGTTATTGTTTGGACTGTTTTGAGTCCTTGCTGGAATTCGCTACCGTGGGTGACGCCACCGCTGTGCCACTGTGACCAGAGATGTCGGGGACTAAGTTAAGTCCATACTTGTATCTCACGACTCTTGGAGTGGCCCAAAACAGCGACATTGTTATTTGTTTATGTCATTTATACATTTTATGTATGTTGTACTTTTATCACGTCGAGTGATCGTTGACATGACGTAGAGCAAGCCTACGATTTTTACATGCCTTGTTGGCACTCTACGGACGTTGGATCATACTCGCGAGCTTCCCTACTCGCCGGTGTATGGTCATTTTAAGTTCTTATTGAGTCATTACTATCGAACGACATTGATACAATGTTTTTAAGTTGGTGGGACGGTAGTGACGTCGTAGTCACGCCGTCAGTTCGTGAGACTATGATGTGACCTATTAACGACCGAGCCGAGCCTATAATTCATGACTAAGCTTACATGCATTATGATTATCGATGTTGTGATATCCCAGTCGAGGTTGTTATTGTGGTTTTCAAGTCCGAGAGAGAGTATTCGTTTTTCTATTTAATTTTTGAGTTATTCGAGTCATTTAAAACGATGGAAAAATGCTAAGGGTATCAACCTAGGATTAGTTAATGACTCGACCCATTTAATTGGAGTTTTCGACCTTGTCAGGTAGTGAAAAACTTGGGGATACGTGCTAGGAACGTGAGAGTGTTGTATACGGGTTGCGATAGTTTAGGTAAATACACTTGCCTTAAAGCTTGTGTATGTTAGTAAGCCAGTTAAGAAATTTTTATGTGATTCATTATCATCTATTGCTACTCTTGCTATTATCCATTGTTGGCATTCAAATTCCCTTATTTGCTTGGTATGTGTGTTCTTGGCGTAAGTGTGTCGATATAGTATCATGTGGCCCGCATTGGTTGGGGAAACTTGGGTATTTTCTATCGGAATTATTGCTACCCATAGTGTTGTGTGAACCTGGGTACTGATTACAAAGGTGTCATGTGGCCCGCACCAGTTAGGGAAACGCGAGCCACTCTCTGCAGAAGTGCCTGACCATCCCTGGTGTTGTGTGAACCGGGGCACTAGATTGTTGTGGTTATTGTTGTGGATTTTGACCGCTTATGGCCTATTTTGACTCTTAGAACACACATGTTTTTGATTGCTATCATTTCAATCTGCCTATCATGCACTTTGATCTATTTATATTCCTGTCTTTAAATTACCGCATGATATTTAGACTGCTTCATTTGATATTCATGAATTACTGTGAAAGTCTTCTGGCATTACTTTCGATTTCTCTCAATTGCTCACCGTCTAGTTTGTGACAGTAGGTGCAGATATCCTGGAGTGCAGCAAGGGCAAGGGCCCTCTACTTGGTGACTTTATCTGAGGACCTCTTAGAGTACGCGACTTCAGGATTATGTTAGATTTGTTTTATGCTTATTGCTGATTGTATGATGTTTATATATATATATGATGTTGGTTATTGAACTGGAGATCATTTTTGAGATGGATACCATGAAACTCGGGGTTTCCATATTTATATAGACTTCCTAATTTTCGTTTGATTGAGTTATTTTCCAATAGTTGTTTAGTTTTTTCACTGCGTATAATTGCAATAACTCTTTCATAAATTGTTAAATTGATTAATTGGAGGCTGACTAGACTCGTCAGGCTCGCTGAGTACCGACTCAGGGTCTGCACGGGTCTAGGCCGGGTGTACCTAAATGCATTGGGAATTTGGGGTCGTCACAATGAGAGACCAGTGAGCTTAAGTCAAGGTTGTTAGTTACATGCTAGATCAAGATCTAAAATTATTTTCTTTTTAGGATTAATAAGTTATTTAGTAATTAGTAATCCTTCAATCTTTTTCTACTTGATTACATATAATTCACCGTGATTGCGATGACAACTGATCGGAGAGGACTTGTATGGATAACTTCAAAACTTTTGAATTTAGACCCTTGAAAGCAAACAACTTCACTTGTAGATTGAGATGAGCATGTCAACTGTGCATAATGATTAATAACTCAAAAATTATAGCCGCATGACAAGTTTGTGAAGATTAATCTTGTAGTCATTCGAGTTCTAAAGGAAACTGAACTAAATTGTCTGCAAACGATCTTTTTTTTTTTATTGAATCTTCATTTTGAACCATCTACCAAACAGAATAGCAAGCTTGATAATACAGTAAATGGAACAGCGGTCCTAATAACTTGTACCAAATCAATCATCCATGGTATATGGTGACACTCGGCTGACTCTGTTCGTCTTTATTTTCATCCTTCATAAACTTCTTCTCTCCATCTGTATTGGCGTCACCATGATAGATGATTATGTTGGGCGTCTCATCAACATCTTGGTCACCGTGATAGATTGTTACATTTGGTGTCTCATCAAGGTCTTGGTCTCTATGATAGATAGTTGCATTGGGCTTATCGTCAAGATATTGGTCACCGTGGTATATAGTTACAGTAGGCGACTCATCAAGATCTTGGTTGCTATTTTGAGTTCCTTTCTTCATGAATTGCTTCTCTTCATTTTTCTCGGCATCACCATGATAGATAGTTACATTGGGTGCCTCGTTAGAATCTTGGTTGCTATCTTGCGCTTGCAGTGACTCATGACAGTCTGCTTTCTGCTTGTAGGAAAAGTTGGGCTTCGTAGCAAGAAGATCCTTGAGACCCTCTGGTATAGTCTGGTCCTTCATCGCATCCTTCCAGTAATCAAGCGGAGCTTTTCTCGCATTGACAGCAGAAATAAACTGCAAAAGAACACGGGGAAAATCAAGATGGAAACTGATCAAGAACATGTCCAGGTAGCTACTATATTTGCATCTTAGAACCATATGCAATGTTCAAAGCTTTTCGACTCTTTAGATTATGGTCTCCTTGAATGAATCATTACAATGTTTGATAATATGGTTTTAAAGCATACGGAGAATTCAAATGGAATTAGCGGAATTAGCTCTTAATCTTCTAAGTTGAGCTTCTTTTCTATAAATGCATCAAACTTACCAGAATAAGTGTGAAGTAAACCAAGAGGGATTTCATCATCTCTACCGATTAGAACACACCTACACTTCTTTCTACTTGAAGAACTAGTTACAGCTCTTGCCCATATTTATAGCTCGAACCGTGACATAGGAATCATATCTGTCTGTAGGATTTTCTCTAATTTTTTTAATACAACACAAGTTTTGCTTGACGAGTTGAATTCATGAGGTTCTGCTTATCTTTTATTATGGGCTATGAAGTGTTCCACGAGATTCATGTGGTATTAATAGAATCAGTACTTGAACATAGAGCATATACCCAGCCATCTCAGTAATTCATCATATATTTTGCGGTACCAGTGGTGGTTGAACGTCGAGGGACTTCAATTATTTCAGATTGTTTTCCAAATTTTATGGATATGGTAGGGGTGGCTTGCTTAGATCTTTGAACCATTCAAAATTTTGTGCAAGAAAATATTTATTGATTGTATATTATTTTTGACAAATCTTAATAGAATATGATAAGTTTATTGTGTTGTTTGTATATTGATCTATTACGTGTCTCTATATATAGAGATGCAATTACATACAAAAAGAAACATCTAAATAAGGTAGCATATAATCAAGGGAATGATTTGTGCACAACATAATTACATGAGTGATTTCACAATATAATTATGGAAGTGATTTGTGCATATTTCTTAATTGCACAATATTCCTTAATATTTCCCCTCAAACTCAAAGTGGGAACAACGGAACCACTTTGAATTTGTAAACCAAAATAAAACTAAACCCGAGCAAAATTTGGGTTGATTTCGGTCTGAAATTTGGATTTACTTCGGACTTGAATTCAGATTGTCTTCAGATTGAAATTCGTACTAAGTTCAGATAAATTTTGTGTGGAGACACCAGATCGCGACGAACGGATGGAAGTGATCACGAACAAAATCTTCAGATAGGCAGGCGGGATAGATAGATCTGCAACAGTGTTGCAACTAACAGACATGACAGATACCACGAACTGCGCTCGACAACGTACAGTACGCGGATAATGGGTGTGACAGACATCATGAAATGTGTTCAAATTAGCAGACAATACAGAGATAACAGGCATAATAATTGAACAATGGAGTCGACGGAACAACTTGGCAGAGCAGAGTCGACGAAACGACTATCGGAACAGAGTCGGTGAAACGACTATCGGAGCAGAGTCAATGAATAAGCAATGGAGCCAACAAAGTCGATGACGGACACGAAAACAGACAATGTGCAAGTGATGATAATGTGGCAGTAACAATTTTTATTTTTTTTTGTTAAACTATTGTCTTTACATAAAAGGACGAAAAAAAAATTATGATGAGATGCTTTGAGAGTTGATTAAATAAACAACTCCCAACTTATCCCTCAATTTTATTTAATGCTCTACAAAACGCATGCACGAAGGCGTTGACGCACGAGCTCGGGTTTAGAACAAGAGCGGCGCACGTGGACGGATGGATGGGTAGATGGGCACAAATGAGTGGAGAATGCGGCTGGTGTGAGTCAGTTCAACAATCTGATGCTGATGAAACTAGAGTGTGTAGTTGGTGGCTTGAACAGGCTAGTGCGAACAAGGGGTGCTCATGCACTACTAAACAACACAGTCGGGAGGCACGTAGCTGGTGCGGACGGGGTGCTAGTGCGGATAATGATCGTTGGTGCAGAAGAATAGTGTTGGTGTGCGCATGGACAGAGAAATCACGCTCAGGCGAAAAGACGATTGGGAAAGATTAACCACCATGGGCTGGAGTGCACGATGCGAACGTACACACATGGGCAAGGATCGCGAACGAACAGAAGGCTGATGTGCCATTGCGCTGGAGAGTCTGTTGAACTTATGATGGACTGATAGATAGACTTTTAGAAGGCCCATGGAGTGAGAGACCCATGGATCGAGAGGCCCACGAAAAGACGGAGATGTGCACACAATCACCCTAACAGAAGTTGAACTCGTGATCGGGTTACAGGGAAGACAGGTGCTGACTGACGCGTGGAAGAGACTTAGGCGATGAGTGCTGAGATGCAGGTGGAGGTAGACGGATTGGTTGACTAAGTGACACGAAAGACGCAAACGGATTGGTATAACAAACAGACGTGAGTGAAGATGCACAAGAGAAACAAGAGCATAATTGAACACAAGAATAAGCACAAAGATGTATCAAGGATCGGTCGTCGAATCAAAAGTCGACCGTCCTTTGATTAGAAACCAAGATCTGATACCATGACAAATCTCAATAGAATATGATAAGTTTATTGTGTTGTTGTTGTATATTGATCTATCACATGTCTCTACATATAGAGATGCAGTTACATACAAAAAGAAACATCTAAATAAGGTAGCATATAATCAAGAGAGCAATTTGTGCACAACATAATTACAAGAGTGATTTCACAACATAATTATGGAAGTGATTTGTGCATATTTCCTAATTGCACAATATTCCTTAACAGTTTTTTTGCAGAGTTACGAGGGTTTCAATTTTCCTTTTAAAAAATATGTATGAATATGAGGCACGAAATCTTTCAAACTTGCATGCACCAATGAACCACTAATTTTACAAGAGTTAATTATATGCCCGATCTTGCTAAAGCATATCTAGTAAGATGGATGAAGTACCATTTGTCAACAGGCAAGGGTCTTTTAATTGTAGAGAATATTTAGAGTTACGAGGGTTTCAATTTTCCTTTTCAAAATATGTGTAAATGCGAGGCATGAAATCTTTCAGACTTGTATGCACCAATGAACCACTAATTTTACAAGAGTTAATTATATGCCCGATCTTGCTAAAGGATATCTAGTGAGATGGATGAAGTACCATTTGCCAACAGGCAAGGGTCTTTTAATTGTAGAGAATATTTAGAGTAGAACAAGAAATGGTCTCTTATTGCAATCATGCGACATAGTCTAATGCATAAGTGACTTAGCTATTATGACTTCAAATAATTACTTTCTTAGTGCTAAGTACAAAGTGCACCATTAATTGTATTGAATCGAGTGAAAGAGTTTGATCTATATATGAAGTTGACAATAACAAATTTGAGATTGATGTTATGCTGTTGTTGTTTCAATTTAAATATATAAATAGAGTAGTACTATTTGGATTGAGCTCAAAAATATTTTTTTATTTCAAAATAATCTTCAAACAAGCAATAAATGGTGGTGGGTTGAATCTCATCTTATCCTGAAATAGGACAATTTTTTTAAAAAATTGCATGGGAAAGCAGCAAACCCATGCCACCACCCACGGATGCTGAAGTGTGAAGGGTGTGTATTTTAATGAACGTAAGGTTTGTCTTTTTATTTTATTTTTGTCAAACTGACGTAAGGTTTGTCTCATTTTCAAGACCATACACAAATAATGCTCCATGGGCCAACACGGATTATTAAGGATATTGTAAAGAACCGAAAGTTGATTTAGATTTTATACAAGCTTCAACCAATAGCAGGACAAGTTGATCATAGCATTAGACTCTAATTAGGCATACATTATGATTCAAATATTCAAGCCAACATTTAACAACTCTGTTTGTGTGGGAAAGAATACACAACCATAAGGTTATCGATTCAATCCCTTCTCCCAATAAAAGAAAGAATCTCGATGCGCCTAATTGATGTGTCTAATTTAAGGTACTTTCTAAACTAATAAATTTTGTCACAAAGATGTTGGCAAAAGTAAAAAATAGGTTTCAATGTGGATTTCGAAGTTGAGGAATTATGGATCTCATCTAATTATAAAATCTACATCAAGTCCACAAGAGACCAAAAAAAAAAAAAGATACAATGGACTTAGGAATTTTTTTTTTTTGGTCATAATAAAATGGACTTCAGTAAGCCCCCAGACACAAGAAATCTGCATAGTCCGGGCCACACCTTATTTTTTGACTACCAAACCAAACCTTCTAAGGCCCAGGTTGCTGACATAGTGATCAAAGACAAAATATATGATATGTTGGTAAACTACTTTCACTGCCACCACACTTGACACAACTTGGTTTGACCACCAAATCTGAAACACTTGATTCACACTTGTGAATGAGAGCAAATTACGCTGAAGCCATACAAGTAGTACAAATAATTGGAGGGGAACAGGTGTCAGTAATTCAACAAATTTCATCGTCATGTCTTTACAACAAGGCATTTAAACCTTCTCTCTCTCTCTCTCTACAGAAAAAAAAAAAAAAAAAAGATAGTTTTGTTATACTATGTAATGTATCTGAAAATTGTAATGTTTCGCGGGGTAGGGAGGGTGAGCTCATCATAACTGAAATTTGAAAACCAACTACTATTTGAACAAGGGTTGCTTTCACCCGCCATAATACTTACACTTCTTTTTCCCGCCACAGCAACTAACAGACCTCTTCTTCCCTCCCTCTGTTCCTCACTATCTTCTATGATTTTCAACTCTCTACCATTTCTTTTCCAGCAGACAAGCTAACATTTCTTTGATTTAACATCATCGATGTCTTCGTCATTGCTTTCATCTGCTCTCTTTCTCTTAGATGAAGAGGGCAGTAGTTGAGGTTCCTCTTGTTGTTCCTCTCCATCTTCAATATCCTCTTCAGTGTCATCTTCTCCATCATCGAGCTCGAAATCACTGCCTTCGTCAGCCTGTGAAACGGGTTGGACGAGGAACTCTGACTCATCATCCTGCCATTAGCATGAAGAAACTAGTAATCAGAATTTAAACAGAGATTAAGAAAAAGACTCGTATAGCGACTGCAAGTAGGGAAAAAGGATCAATAACAAAATAAAAATTGAAGAAGGAGATAGTATCAATTGACTCAAATTTTCTAATACCAAATTATGTAGACCAATCATAGAACCACGCTACAAATCTAAGCATTAACGACTGACCAGTGAGGATATTAACAATCAATGATGTGAAGACATCATAAGAAACAAATAAATATATGAGAGGAAGATGACAAACAATACACAACCACCATCTAATAAAAACAAATAAATATACGAGAGGAAAACATAATCAAAACAGCCACAAGCATCTTCTTGCACAACAACCAGGTAAATCTTCAGCAGTAACAAATTAAGAACAGCCACTAATCATAAACTCCAACACTCCTCCCCTTTTCTGTTCTCATCTCGCTGCGGCTGCTTCCCTGCTTACTCACAGGATTCACTAAAAAACCATATCTAACAAAATGTCAAATTCTAACCCAACTAAACACAAGCCTTTTTCACAACATGGGTCCACTTGCTCCATTCTCTCCTATCTATGGCTTCATCCATAGTTGCATTAATGTCAAACTGATCACTTAATTCTTTTTACGGTCATTTTATACTCCACACCATCTTATTTCCTCTGGCATTGCCATTTGCTTTTAGTGGGTCACCAAATTGCTACAGACAAGTACAGCAATCAGACATTTAAAAGTAAGCCAGCAAAGGATAGTTAAGATTTATAAGAATCCTACAGTTAAGTCTATTTTTGGCCTGCAATATGTGTTAAATTGTGTTTAAACAACTTCCACCAAGTTCACACGTAACTGAGATAAGCAGTCATCAAAGGAAGCACAAAAGGTGCAAGTAAATACATATGTTAAATTCCTCAAAAAAAAAAAAAATACAAATGTTAAAGCTCAATAACTGACCACAGAATGAGAAAGTAATATCAAAGTTTAATCATAAATATATGCAATCGGCAAAGATATTCGGAAACTTATAATAAGTAACTAAGTGATTTTTGGTAATTAGGTAACTCCGCTAATTGCAATATGATACGCACAAAGAAAATAGCATCACTCCGCTTTCTTAGGAGAATGTCAATACGCTATGACTATCAGGCCTAAGCTTCATGGTGACTGTATCGTCATTCATTACCAACTTCAAATGGGATTCACAGTTAATATTATAAAATAAATGAACTTCAGCATTCGGTACAGAAGAAAATGATGCACTTTAAAACAAAAACCAAACTGATCTGAAACTAAATGATTAGTCCGAGATTCGCGGGTATTGTTACAGTCTTGTCTAATTATCATGGAATATCAAAACAATTATAAACTTCCAAGAAAAATTCACTAGATGACCCATCATAAATGATTATCGAAATTGATTTCTGCAACTAATAAATGAAATAAATGTCAATGTAAAAGTTACTCAAAAAGGATAAAAAAAAGCCGTCTTACCTCCTCACCATCATCCTCTTCGAATTCTGCATCTTCCCCAGCACCCTGATCCTCCTCCTCCTCTCCAATCTCCCCATTCTCATCGTTTTCATCCTCCTCTCCATATTCATGTCCATCAATCTCTCCTTCAGAACTCGTCAACCGACTCTTAACTGCAGTATCCACCTCTTCCTCTTCATCACTCTCATCTTCTTCATTATCGACCTCATCTTCCTCGTCTCCACTATCATCAATCTCATGAACCTCAACAACATCATCATCATCCTCACCCTCCTCTTCATTAACCTCTTCTCCCAAATCATCCTCATCATCCTTGACATAATCATTTTCATCTCCATCTATGGACTCAGCCATATACAACCCATTCGAATGGGAATGAGCAGCAGATTCTCTAGGCCTATTTCCACCTCTCACATTTTCACCCACATCCTCAGCACTCTCCTCATCTTCATCAACATCAAGAACTCCATCACCACCATTTATACCATTGCCAACCCTTTCACTCCCATCTTTCCCATAAATCTCATCATCATCATCTCCCTCAACATCGTCCTCATTTTCATCCTCATCTATGAACTCGGCCATAATTGCCCCATTCAAATGGGAATGAACAGAAACTCCTCCAGAACGACTTCCCACTCCCATAGTTTGCCTGTGTTCCTCATCCTCATCACTCTCCTCATCATCATCATCAATATCAAGTACTCCATCCCCACCATTTATACCACTGCTAACCCTTTCACTCCGATCTTCCCCATCAACCTCATCATCATCTTCGTCAGCCTCATCATCATCATCATTTTCATCTACATCTACGTCCTCCACCATAACCGACCCATTCAAATGCGAATGAGCAGCAGACCCACTCGACCGATTTCCAACTCTCACATTTTCCCCCTCTTCCTCATCCTCATCCTCATCACTCTCCTCATCCTCATCGACATCACAAACTCCATCACCTCCATTCACACCCTTACCAACCTTCCCACTCCTATCCTCCCCATCAACCTCGCCACTCCCAGGATCATCCTCTTCATCCTCCTCCTCCTCTTCCTCCTCTTCATCCGATTCCAACCTCTCATTCTCTTCAACATCCATCTTATCCAAGTACCTAAGCGTCCTAATCAACCCAAACACACTAGCGCGATAATCCCTAATCCGCGTCACCGGACACTCATACAGATCCAAAGACACAAGCTTCAGCTTCGCCAGCGGCGCCAACTCCTCAATCGATTGAATCCTATTGTTCGACAAATCAAGGTCTCGCAAACACTCCAACTCCGCCTCAACAAGAAACTCAAGTCCACCGGCGATTCTATTGTCCGAAAGAATCAGCCTCCGCAGATTCCGAAGCCTCGGAAAGTTCTCCAACGAAGACACTCCAACATTAGCAATTGAGAGGTGTTCGAGACTCTCGAACTTCTCCAACAGCGACGATGGCGGCAATCGTCCTTGAAAACACTTCACTGCTCCGTCTAGGGTTATAGATCGAGCAGAAACACAGTCCGCTTGACCTTCCAGCGCCATATCCACCGCTTTCTCCCAAATCTCGTCCATCAACAACAATCAAACCCTAGTTTCAATCGAAATCGCAAAAACAAGTTCCAGAGTTCACGAATTACCGAACAAACGCCAACGGACGCGAACGAATGCGAACGACACCAATCGAGCTGATCACTTCACGCGCACCGAACACTCGCAGATCGCACCGCCGAACGACGAACAACAACAACGAAGCATCCGGTTCGGAACTATATATAGTTCAAAACCGAAACCCTAGCTTTTCAATCGAACGAACTCTCGCCAAGAAATTCAAAAAAATTTCCATTCTTGTCTCTCTCTCTCTCCTGCTCAGCGATGACGAAGAAGCGATTATCAACGAAAACCACTCTCCACCGCGTTTGGTTGAGTCGGACGACTCGAACCGCCTCTAGACCGGGTCGACTCGGGCTCTCTTTGCTAGCATCTCGTGCTGTTAGAGCCGTCGATTGAGAGGGCACGGATCGATGACGTGTACGTATCCGCGTTGGGGATTTCGTTTGTTTGTTTTTGTTTTGGCTCGCCCGGGAAAGGAAAATGCCCTGCGCGTTCTCTTTATTTACAAGAATGGCCTCCACTGCATGATATGAGAGTGGCGTGTTTGGCGTTCTTTTAAAATGATTTTAAAACTTGAACTCGAAATTCGAAAACGTAGCTTTCGTGGAATTCAAAAGGAGTACCAAATTTGATTCTCTCGCTCGCTCGCTCGCTCGCAAATTTCGAAATTCGCGATGTTCGCACAGGTTTTCTTTTCTCGATTTCTGATTGTTTTTGAAGTTCAATTGTTGAATCGTGTTGTTGCGTTATCGAATCGAGATCTGTTTCGTCGATTTTAATCAGGAGAAGAGTTGATTGTTCGCCATTGCCAGATCTTTGTGGTGTATGTGTTTATAGACGAGGAATTCTTCGAAGAGGTCATTGTTTATTTGTTTATCTGTTCTGATAATACTTCGAATTGATCCAAGTCAATGAATCTCTCTCGTTTAGTTAGATTTTTGTTTGTGAGGTTGTAACGACTAGATGATGCTTTAGGTTTCATGCCGATGAAAACGATCAGCATCGTTTCCTTAACAGTTTTTTCTTTAGCTAGTGTTTATGGAAGCATATGGTCTTTAGCATGATGAACATAAAAAATGTGTGTAATGAAGTAAAATTAAGTTGAATGTAGCAGTAGCTTACTGTAGCATAAAGATGTGGATGACTATCTTGTTGCTCCAAGTTAATATCAAAACTTTAATTGGTGATTAGGTTGAGTGGTTGAGACTCAATGCCTATGGCTAGAAGGAGGAATTGAGTTCTAGCTCGATGAAAAAATTACGTTGGGGGACCTGCTCTCTTGTGCGTTTTGTTGAAGGTCGATCTGAATTAGTTGGGGTAGTTGATCTCAAATACTGAACAAGGGAGCACCTAAAATAATATCAAAAGCTTAAGATTAAGTTGCTTGAGTTTAGAAATGTGTCTTGGTGGAAAACAAAATAGTTCGTTAGTTTTTTTTTTTTTTTTTTAATTCTATCCAAATGAGTCATTCAAAATGCATCTTTTAATATAGCTTTTCTTCTAAAACATTGAATAAGCATCTAGAAGTAAAAACAAAACTAAAAACGATTGTACCTTTGCCTATCTTTGATTTGTTGCCAAAAGCTTTGTGTGAGCAAACTAAGAAAAGCTTACTCTTTTATTTATTTATTATTATTATTACATTTCGTAAATAGAAGTGAGCTATTTATAGAAAATCTTATGCTATAGTAATTGTTCTAGTGCAATCAACGTCGCCTGTGTCCCTTACAATAGATTGATATCTACATTTTCAAAATGTATGCTTTGGTCATTGCCAAAATATATCAAATGAAGATAGTGAGCTACATTACTTGCTTGAGGTGGGAGGCCCAAAGGCAAGCCTTAGGAATATGGGATCGACTCATGCAAGTACTGCAGGGAGAGAGTTGTTAATGTTGCTAATAGACCTCGTAACTTGTTGACAATAAGAAAAAGAGTGTTTTGCATTTTTTTCTAAGATAATATACCTACTATATCACGAGAACGTGACATCAACTTGAATGATTTAATTGGGAATATATATTGAGGAAACTCGATAACATTAGGACTTTTGTATACATTTAAATGAAGTAACTACTATTTATAATTTATAATTCGGGGTAAAAAAGTATACTTTGATTTGAAATCTTGGCAATAATTAATTAATTGTTGTTTTCTTCATCCTCAGGGTTAAGATAGTGAACAAGTAAAACTCTTTGGCTACTTATAAAGTCTAAATCCTAGACGTTATAACCATATGGTTTCAATTAGATTTTTATAATATATGATTAATTATCATTATATTATTTGATTTTGGGTCCTCCCTGTCTAATATTTGTAGTCAACCTCCACAACTAGTTCGAATCGACTTTTTGCAAGGGTCATCAGATAGTGAGATCTCTTACTTTAAGTGATACCATAAAAAAACATGCTATTCAAGTGATACCAGAAAAGGAAAAGCGAGTAAAAATTGATTATTAAATCATGAAAAACATGCTGGAAGAAGCTTCAATCTGCATCTATATGGATACCTAAACTTTTTCATATTAGCCGTGAAAGCCTTATAGTTGTAGATTGTGATTACTTTGAACTTTGAAGCTTTAGTCATTTAAAATGCCAATTTTAATCTGGCTTTTTGCATGACACGTGAACAGATCTGAAAGGCATTTTTGAAACATGTGGGGAAACTCTAGAATTGGAGATTGTCTTGGCATTTTAAGCTTGTACTAGTGCACTAGTCATAACAGCAGTTGCGGAACTGCTTTATTCATTCTTCTTTATAATATTGATTTTGCACACAATAGCTAGCTCACTAGTAAAGTACAACGCATAGAAATCCTGACTCTCGAGAAGCCGTACAATTTGAATTATTCATGATATATGGTAGCACTTGGATCGAAGTCCTTTTCTTTAGCATCATATTTGATGAATGGCTCTTCAATATTAGTCTTGGCATCGCTATGATATATAGCAAAACTTGGCATCTGGTAATTTCCTTCTTTAGCATCATCTTTGATGAAGGACTCTTCAACGTTAGTCTTGGCATCGCCTGTTAAGATTTTGACAGAGAGCAATGACAATAGTAAAACAAGAAAAAAGAGAAAGAGAACAAATCACCAAGAATTTTATATGTGGAAAACCCTATAAGGAAAGAAAACCCACAGCCGCCAACACAATCTTATTCACGATTCTCACAACTCACACTTTTTACATCAGAAAGAGATATATATACTTATAGAGAAAGTAAATCCCTATTAGAATGCAATAGTAAACTAATCACGCCTACATACCTAACATATCTCCCACTTGGAGTTGATTCTAAAAATTATTTTCTCATATAGTAGCATCTCCTTCTCATGTAGTGTTTTCAGGCGACGGCTGCCTTGTCGTCTTCAAGTAGCAAGGCTAAGAGAAGCTATGCAAAACTTCAGCTTCTCTTTAGGGACTGACTTGGTGTGCTTATCTGCAGGATTTTTGTTGGTGTGTACTTTCTCCAATTTGAAAGATCCTTCTTCAAGCATAGCTCGTATGAAATGATACCTTATATCGATATGCTTTGTCCTTGAGTGAAATCCAGAATTCTTTGCCAGATGAATTGCGCTCTGACTGTCGCTTAGTAGTCGACAATCCGCTTGCTTATGATCCAGTTCACTCAACAAGCTCTGTAACCAAGTCATCTCCTTACACGCTTCAACAGTTCCAACATATTCAGCCTCAGTAGTAGATAATGCAACAATCTTTTGTAACCTTGATACCCAGGAGATTGCTGCACTTCCAAGAATAGACACATAACCTGTAGTACTCTTCCTACCATCAATGTCACCAGCCATGTCTGAATCAACAAAGCCACACAGTTGTATTTTTGCACTTGTATAGCACAGTGCCACATCTTTTGTTCCTGCAAGGTACCCTAAAATCCATTTTACTACATTCCAATGATAAGAACCAGGATTAGACATGTACCTACTCACAATTCCCACTGCATGAGAAATGTCAGGTATTATACAAACCATGGCATACATAAAGCTACCCACTACCGATGCATACAGGATGTTCTCCATATTTTTTTGTTCTTCTGTTTTGGGACTATGTTGTTTCGAAAGGTTTTTGAAATGCCCAACTAAAGGTGTGCTCACCGGTTTTGTATAATCCATGTTAAACCTCTTGAGCACCTTCGATATGTATTCCCTTTGGCAAAGTTTTAGTAACTTGTTTTTTCTATCTCTTTCGATCTTCAGCCCCAAAATTTGTTTTGCAGCACCTAAGTCTTTCATTGAAAATTCTTTCGCCATTTGCTCTTTCAAATTTTCAATCTTTTCAATGTTAGAACCTGCAATCAGCATATCATCGACATATAGGAGCAAAATAATATACGAATTGTCAAATTTCTTGAAATAACAGTAGTGATCTGCATGACAGCGCATGTACCCTATTGTTATCATGAACTTGTCAAACTTCAAATACCATTGTATGGGGGCTTGTTTCAGACCATAAAGGCTTTTGTGCAACTTACACACTAGATGCTCCTTACCAGCCTTTACATATCCTTGTGGTTGTTGCATGTATATATTTTCCTCTAAGTCACCATGAAGAAAGGCAGTTTTTACATCCAACTGTTCTAAATGTAGATCCTCTGCAGCAACAATGCTTAGAACAGTTCTAATTGTACTCATCTTGACACAGGAGAAAAATCTCAATAAAATCAATACCTGCCTTTTGTTGGAAACCTTTTACTACCAATCTGGCCTTGTACCTCTGGGAACCATCTTGCTCCTATTTCAGTCTGTACACCCATTTGTTCTTAATTGCCTTCTTTCCAGTTGGAAGCTTGACCAAATCCCAAGTCTGATTTGTGTAGTGAGACTTTATTTCGTCATCTATGGCTTTCTTCCATTCTTCCTTATTCTCGACTTGCATTACTTTCTCATAGTAATTGGGTTCACCACCATCTGTGAGCAACAAATAGTGTATGGATGGAGAGTAACGGTCTGGAGCATTGATTGTTCATCTTTCACGTTGAAGTGCAATGGGTGGTGTCACTAGCTCCTCCTGAACTTCATGTTCATCAATGTGTTTAGCAACACTCTGATCAAGATCATAGGGAGGGATATCATTAAGTTCAAGATACTTTGATCTTTTTGGTTCCTCTTTCTTCTTGATCTTATCCTTATACAACACATCCTCATTGAATATGACATCTCTACTTCTGATCACCTTTTTACTCTCAGGATCCCATAGCCTATAACCAACACTATCAACTCCATATCCCATCAAGATGCACATTTTGAACTTTGCATCCAGCTTTGATCTATTTTCAGCATTGATATGGACATAGGAAACACAACCAAAGGTTCTTAAGTGTGAAAGTTTTAATTCCTTTTTTGTTCATTCCTCCTCAGGCAGTTTGCAATCAATTTCGGTAGATGGTCCTCTGTTGATCAGATAAGCAGTAGTTTTCATAGCTTCAGCCCAAAACTGCTTAGGTAGCCCAGCACTCAACAACATGCTCCTAGCACGTTCTATAATGGTTCGGTTCATACGCTCAGCTATACCATTCTGTTGTGGTGTCCTTGGTACTGTCTTTTCTCTTCTGATGCCATACATAGCACAATACTCATCAAATTCCTTGTTACAGTACTCTCCACCATTATCTGATCTCAAGCATTTCAGTTTTAGACCTGTCTGGTTCTCCACTAGACATTTCCACTTTTTGAAAATTTCAAACACTTGAAACTTATTTTTCATAAAGTAAATCCAAAGCTTTATAGTCGAATCATCAATGAAAGTAATGTAATAACAAGAGCCATTAAGGGAGGATACCTGTGAAGGACCCCAAACGTCCGTGTGCACAACTTTTCAGTTTTGGGAGTTCTGCCCTTTTTAGAAAAACTGACAATTTTTTATTTTCCAACCACACAACCTTCACATAGAGACAGATCAACACATGACAGTCCATGACGCGCGCCGAACGCGTCAATAAAATAAATATATTAAACCTAAACCAACTATTTTGTAGATAGTGGTAAAGGGACGATCCCATAGAGATTGGTGTCTTTCTTAGGTAAAAAAAATACAAAAAAGAAGAATTTGAGGTTTTAGAGAAAATATATATATTTTAAAAATAAAGAAATTAAATGGAACGATAATCTAATAGGAATGAATCTAGGTATTCAGTTTCACATTCTCGCCATACAACTTGGGATTGAATTTATTAATTGTCGGTTCATGAAAAGTATGAAACTAATCTATTATATAGTGCAGCTATAGAATCGGTGACGTACGCGGTTCCTCGCACTTCCTAATCTCGATAGCCAAGGTACGACCGTTGACTACTTCCCTAACCAAACACGCAACCTGATCGCTAGTGCTCCAGATTTAACGCATTGGTCGCATTATTTCGATTCGTGAATGCACTACACCTAGACAACCAAATCACTCGTGTGTCCAATTTAGCCTAGATTTCTAAGGTATTCAACCGGTTCCAAAAGGGTCTAATCAATTGGTATGGTCAATTGCCACTAGTGTGGTCTTGTCGCACAAGCACGGGTGCTTACGACTCACTGACATGTAAATTAAGGTTTAAACTAGTGTTTAACTTCAATTGTTCAAATAATACCAAAGAAAATAAATCATATAAAAGAATCAATAATAATTAAAAATAAATAAACCTCATGAAGATTCCCAAGTCGTAGGCTTGATTGATCCACCTTCAACCTAGAGGAAAAGCTACCTAAACATAATTAAAACTAAACTGAAAGAAATAAAAATAAAATAGATCTTCTTCCCCCCCTAATCTAAGTCCTAATATATATTTATACCCCAAATTTGGTCTCTGGAGGTGAGAAAAACCAATTTTCGTAATTTTTTGGAGTTTTTTTGCGTCGTGACACGTGGCAGTGTGTAATTGGTGGAAAAACTGGGCGTTGCTGACGTGTCACTGCCTGATTGGAGGAGCTGCTTGGTGCGCTGACGTGGCGGACGCTGATATGCCGAGACCGCTATGTATGACGTGTTGTTGGATGACGTGTCGACACGTGGCGGTTCTTGGTTCACTGGAGCTGCTGACTGTGCACACGGTGGACGAATGAGAGGCTGCCACGTGGCGATGACGTGGAGTGGGCGAAATCGCACGTCTCGTGCGAAAATTTGGGAGTGCGGTTGAGCACGCATCCTGAGGCAGATCAATCGGCGTAGGTGACGAGCAGCTTGTTGTGCTACGTGGCAGACGGTGATAAGTTGGGACTGGCGACATGGCATGCATGGACAAATCAGAAATGGACACGTGGCACTGCGGAACTCCAATTACCCAACTCTCGTGTATACTTCGAAACAAATCCTCTGGTGTCCGATTTCTTTAAGTATATACGCTATTTTGAGTATTTTTCCGCCCTGGATCCAATCGTGCACTCTGTTTCTCCTAAAAACGAAAATAAAATATAATTAAATATATATTTTCATATTATTTCAATAAATCACTAATTTCCTAAAATATACATTTATCACTATAAAATAAAATAAATATAGTCCAATTACACCTAATAACCTATGCTAAATTATGTCTAAATGAACACTTATCAGTCCATCTAACTTCCTTTTTGACACCATTACCTTCATTCCCTTCTCACTCATATGCCCGAGGCGTTGATGCCACACCTTTGCACTGACCTCAGAGGAGGCCATATTCATGGAGTTTTCATTGAGAACTCTGTAGAGAGTACCATCTCTCTGACCATGTGCTACTACCATGGCACCTTTTATGAGTTTCCAAGATGTTTTAGTGAACTTCATCTTAAGAACTGCATCATCAGTAAGTTGGCTTACCAAAATTAGACTTCTAGCAAGTTTCGGCACATGTCTAACTCGTTGCAACCTCAACTGCGTCCCATTTTCTATTTTTATCAGCACGTCTCCTTTTTCGATTATGTCACAGGGTTCATCATCACCAAGGTACACCTTGCTGAAATTGCCCTTCTCATAATTAAAGAAATACTCTCTATTGGAAGTAGCATGAAACGATGCACCAGAATCTAGTATCCAGCAGGATTTATCTTTACTGTCACAACACATGATCAGTGCTTCATCTGAACTTGATTCATTTGAGACATTCACCGAGTTGCTGTCTTTGTCATTTTCATCTGCCCTTTTCTTTGGTGCTTTACAGTCGCGTTTGAGATGACCTTTTTCTTGCAATTCCAGCAAGTCATCTGAGGGCCCTTTGACTGACTTCTTCTAGATTGTGAGCATCCATTTCCTCGGCCATTCGACCTCTTTGAGGATCTGCCCCGTTCCTCAGTATTCAGGGCATTATTAGAAACATCATCAGAAGAGTTGTTTCTCCTTCATGTATCTTCATCAAGAAGAACTCCCACTACATCCTCAAATTTTAAAATATTGGACCCTGATGAGTTGCTTACAGCCATAACCAGACCATCCCAACTATCAGGTAAACTCGACAAAATAACAAGAGTCAATACTTCATTATCAAAGATAATACCCACAGATTCTAACTGACTAGTGATGGTAGTGAAATCACTCAGATGCTCTTGTACAGATCTACTTTCAAGTTTCTTCATATTAAACAACCGTTTCATTAAGAATACCTTGTTTGACGCCGATGGTTTCTCATACATCCGTGTTAGGGCTTTCATCACATCTTATGTGGTCTTCTCTTTGGAGATGTTGAAGGCTACCGATGGTGACAGTGAAAGGCGAATCGCACCCAAAGCCTTTCGATCTAGGATTTTCCAAGCCTTGTCGTCCATATCTAAAGGTTTATTATGCTTGCCACTAAGCGGTAAGTAGAGATCTTTCTGATATAGGTAGTCTTCGATCTGTATCTTCCAAAGTCCAAAGTTCGAACCGTCAAACTTCTCAACCCGTAACTTCCTTTCTTCTGTCATTACTCCCACTTGAGAATAACCTTGCTCTGATACCAGTTGTTAAGATTTTGACAGAGAGCAATGCCAATAGTAAAACAAGAAAAAAGAGAAAGAGAACAAATCACCAAGAATTTTATATGTGGGAAACCCTCTAAGGGAAGAAAACCCACAGCCGCCAACACAATCTTATTCACGATTCTCACAACTCACACTTTTTACATCAAAAAGAGATATATATACTTATAGAGAAAGTAAATCCCTATTATAATACAATAGTAAATCTCTATTAGAATACAATAGTAAATCCCTATTAGAATACAATAGTAAACTAATCAGGCCCACATACCTAACATCGCCATGGTGTATAGTAAGACTGGGCATCTGGTTCTTTTCTTCGTTAAACTCATACTTCATGAAGGATTCTTCATTGGCTTTGGCATCACCATGGTATATACTAAGACTGGGCATCTTGTAATTTTCCTCTTTAGCTTCGTACTTTATGATGGGCTCTTCATTTCTCTTGTTGCCACCTTCGCTATTATCTTGTTTCATTGGTGACGTGTGAATGTGACAACCAGACTTTCGCTTGTTTGATGATGACAGGGTTTGAGGCAAGGTGGTCTCAAAGGGCTTCGGCATGGATCGATCTTTCATCTTCGTCCTTCCAAAGTATTGATGAGTTGCCCTTGCATTCACGACAAGTAGCAACCGCACTGAGCAACAAAATACTAAAAACTAGTAAGTTGTGTTATTTATGCTCTGTGCAACAGGTATGTTGATTATTGATGCATTAAATTCTTCAGAAATCATGCATATTTGTAAAAACCAGTATCATAAAAAGGACCTGAGATGCATTTAGAGTTGCTTAAAAGTATGTAGCACTTAAAATTTGAGGTCAATGCCTTATATCTCTGTGCTCTTAGATACAAATCATTTTATCTTTAATATGCATGAAATCGATATGACTGATGAGGGAGTAGTCGATTTCTTTTAATCTCCGTGATCCTGTGGTCCGACAACTCCTTATCAACCAAAGTGAGACCCAACACTCGATCCGAGTCATCCATTTCGGCAGTCCGATTCGCGTTCTCCGAATGCACATTATGAAGATTGTCGGTTATAACTTGTGATAAGCACAGATTTCCACTACAACATTAAAGAGCTTTAATAACAGAACCATTAATGACAGTTTGAGAAATCCGTCATGAAAGATAGGTAAAGATGACGGTAACCGTTATCTTAGTGTTGTATCTATGAGAACCAAATAAATCCCTTCTCACGAAAAACCCAACTTTACTTCTCTCGTCTCTCTCCATCCCGAGCCCTTCTTCAGCTCTCACAAAAAACTTTTCTCGCGACTCGCTTTCTCTATCTCTCGACATGTTTTTTTGGGTTTCGCTTTCGATCGTTCGTCTCGTCTTCAACCACAGAGCGATCACTTACACGAGTGCACACAGAATCATCCGAGAATCAACCGTGTTAGATCATCTGCTCTGCTCGATCAGATCTCTCACGTGAGCACTGATTTCCAGGTTCGATTAGATCTCTCGAACTTCTTCTTCTTTGCTCTCAATCTTGACATTCTCTGTTTGAAACTAGGGCATGTTCTGCTCCATGTACAATGAGGTAAGTCAATTCCTTCAACCATCAATCTCCTTTCTGAGGTATGTAATCCTTTCAATCTCATCAATTCCTTCAACCATCGATCTTTGCTGCCATTTTTTTGTGTTGTGTTGTTGTAGTTGTTTTGAAGCATTGATTGATCGATTCAACTGTATGTTGTGAAGAATCGGTTCGTGATTTGGAGGTTGTTGATCGCGGCGAGTGGAGGAATCGGGGAATGTGCTTTGAGATTTTCGATCGTTTTGATTCGCCTCTCTCTTTGTTTGATTTTGTTATGCGAGACATGAGAATGAATGATTTGAGATTTAGTATTAAGTTTAGGTTATCAGTTGTACAGATGAATTACTTTTGTTAAATTTGCTGCAATTGTAAGCCTGTAAAGAAAACTAAGGCATTCTCAAATAGATGAATAGACAGGGATGATCAAGGTGATGTTTCGTGGTGTATGTTGTTTGTGGATGCCATATTTAAATTGATGAAATTAAAGCAGTGGCCGAGTGTTGATGGTATATTAGAGGTTTGGTGAGTAACTTTAGACTTTGAGGTTTTAGAGTTAGTTCGACTAAGATCAAGTATATTCAATGTAAAACTCAAGGTACAGCTTATGTTAAATGCCATCTAATACAAGATGAGTTAAAGTGAAGCAGTTGCAAAGATTGAGAATTGATAAATATTATGAATGTAACTTAAGGTAATTGGATTCAATCACTAAAAAGATTCAGGAATAGGAGATGTTGTTACAAACGGAATTAAAATTATAAGTTTAGTTAAGTAGTATAGTGCATCTAGTGTATGTATGTATGTTTAATGTGTTCTGCTCGACTGGGAAGGATAGCCTTATAGCAAGATGATTTTGACAATAATGCTCTATAAAACTAAATGGTCAGCAACAAAAAGCATATCAGCAAAATAAATACATGTACAAAGAATGCTAGATCGATATGTAGAACTCTAAAACATGAGCTTTACCTTGCCTAGATCTAGACATCATGTGCTAATCTGTAACAACCCCAAATTTTTAACTGATTTGCGTTACACTTATCAGGATTATGACCCGGCTACGTGAATACTAGACAGTATTTTGAACTTCGGGAGTCGACACCGAAGTAATATTATGATTCTTTGATTGTGTGTATTAGTATTTTAGTATTTTACGGGTTTTGAGCTGTTCAGGCGATTTTTAGTTTAGTGAGGTTTCGCCTAGTTAAACAGGGGATAAAAACAAGTAAAAAGTACAAATAAATAAATTTTTAATTAATTTAGTTAATTAGTTGGCGAGACAAGGCGAGACTAAGCGCACTACGGGAGTCGGGGCAAGGCAAGATGGACCGAGAAACGTCGTTTGAACGCGGGAGTTGGTTAACTCCGTAACATACGGGCTATGAAATATAAATTGTTAAAGTGACACAACTCAAATGAGGATAGCCATGAGATTTGCATTGAGATTTGTGTGTATGATGAGATGTGATAAAGTGATAAAAGACCCATAAGGGCAACAGTTCAAAAATAAGCAAGTATGAAATTAAAGGGCAAAGGGGTCATTTCACACTTGTCCCATATATATAAACAAATAAAAACCTAATATACTATTCACTCATCTCCTCCATACACCCACCCGAACCTCACGTCCTTTCCCACCACCACCGCCCCTCTCCCTCGTCAGGCCAGTTACGCCTCTTGCCATAACCTTCACCGGAGGTCTGTTATCTCCCTCTCTCTCGGTCTCAGTTTCTCCACTCTCGTCATTTCACCTCTCGGTCTCTCGTTTCTTTGATCCCTCTCTCGGCCATCATCTCGGCTCTTTTTTGGTGACTGGACCACGACCCTGCTGGAGCTCCTACTGGTTGTCGTAGGTTCTCTCTCTCTCTCTCTCTCTCTCTCTCTCTCTGCCTTGTTGCGGTTTTATAACATTCTAGGTCTGTTGTGGTCGAAAATGACCCTGCTGGGGTCATCGGAGTCTCCACAAGTCCCAAAAGAGTCCACTATGTGGTGGAGATGCAATGGCGGTCCTGACTGGTCGAGTTGAGTGAATTGTGTGTGTTTTTCTTCTTCATCAAGTTTGTCTCACTGTGTACAACTGTCTTCACTTTCGAAGGTTACTGTCGCTGCTCCGGTGGGTGTCGAAGGTCGGGGGTGACCCTTGGTGGTCTACTAGAACCCCCACGTCCATGAAAAATCATTGATATGTGGTGTAAACCAATGCTGTCCGAACTGTCTCTCTTTTTTTTATGTATTGACTGGTTGGCCGGAAACCGCCGCTGTTGGCGGCGCTGTTGGCTGGACTGCTGCTCTGAGAGGTTGCCGGGGACCATGCTAAGCCAATGATGGTGTCTCGCAACTCTCCAATGGGTCCGAGCTAGTGGTGCGAAGTACATTAATGTGATTTCATGGTTTTTTTGTTCGGTTATTCTTGTTTATAAGTATGCGTTTGAGCTCCGATTAGGCGAGGTGTTTTTCGGCCAATCCATGCCGAGGAAACCCTCCTAATGCTGGGCAGTACTCATAATTCGAAATGAAGGTCTCAACTTTGGGCCTGATTAAGTTTATCGTTGTTTGGTTATGTCGATGAACACACAATATGTGTGAGAGACTTGTGTTGTGAGTTGTGTTTTCATTTTGGTTACGTTTCGATTAAGTGAAATCGCATTCATGCGTGTATGGAATGTTATGGATATCATGGATTGAGGGGACTTAATTTCATGTTCTGGTGTTTTAAGTTTCGTATTAAGTCGTGATTGTTGAGCGACGTCGTAATTATGTTTTTCATTGACTGAACGGTAGTGATGTCGTGGCCACGCTGCCGGTCCTCGAGACTATGGTGTAACCTATTTACGACTGAGCCGAGCCTATGGTTGATGAATAGGCTTACATATGATGTGGTTTTCAAAACCCAAGAGAGTTGTGTTTTTGCTTAGTTTTCCAATCGATTTTCGTCTTAAAAATATTGGAAAAATACTAGGGTTTCAACCTAGGGTTAGTAATGACTCGACCTATTAATTAGAGTTTCCGACCTTGTTAGGTAGCGGGAAACTCAGGGATACGTACTAGGAACGCGAGAGTGTTGTTACGCGGGTTGAGATTAGTCAAGTAAGTACACTTGCCTTAAAAACTTCTATATGATTTGTAAGCCAGTAAGAAAATGTCATGTGATTCATTATCATTTATTCAGATTTGTTATGCTCTATTATTGGTATTCCATTTCATTCCTTGTGTGTTTCCCGACGTAAGTGTTTTGTCTCAAAAGTACTAGGACTTGCACTAGAGGGATAAAATGCGGGCACTCATGTACAGGAGTGTGTGACCACTCTTAGTGACCGTGTGACATCGAGTACTGGGTGGGTGGGTTTGAGTCCCTCCCATCATAGTTGTGCCTTCACTTGTGTCAATACCCGGGAAGACCTCGCGAGGTTTTCGCGGTTATGCTATAATTTAGACCACTTATGGGCCTCTTTTGATTCCTTGGAACACACTTGACTTTCGATTAATATCTATTAGTCTGTTTATCATGCATCTTGTCTATTTAAATTCCTGTTTTTTTTATTACCGCATGATATTTAGACTACTTTACTTGTTATATCATGAATTACTGTTATCTTCTTCTGACATTACATTCGATTTCTTCAGTTGCTCATCGTCTAGTTTGTGACGGTGGGTACAAATAGAGCAGAGTGCAGTAGAGGCAAAGAGCCCTGCTTAGGCGACCTTTTGTGAGGATTAGCAGCTGGACTTGGAGACTATTTAGTAGGTTTTATGTTTTGCTTATTTGTATATCGTTTCATACTTATGTTTTTTTTTGAATTATTGAACTTGACATTTTTGGTGAGACTGGTATCATGTATATATGCTTATCGAATTATACATGAATACCTGGGGTTTTCCACATTTACAGAATTCCTATATTTCCCTTGATTGAGTTATTTCCCCTTATGTTTAGTTTATTTACTTTTCGCTGCATAAAAATTTGCAATAACTCTTTCATAAATTGTATAATTGAATGATTGGAGGCTGACTAGGCTCGTCAGGTTGCCGAGTGATGACTCGGGGCCTGCACAGGTCTAGGCCAGGCGTACCCAATTGCACGTGAAAATTGGGGCCGTCACAGTTGGTATCAGAGCGCAAGGTTATATAGACCTGACTCTTGATTTAAATTCATAAAAACACAAGCCATTTAAACCAGCGGAAGTTAGGAAAGGTTGAACCTAAAGTGAAAACCCTATGATCTTTTTAGAAACTTAGATGGGGGAGTTGGGGATGAGTCGGATTTAACTTCGTACATATTATGTTTGTTGTGTGTACTATATGGTATGCAGTAGCTATGTATTGATCTAAAGTATTCGCTCCCTTGGTTCAGACAGCGATGGCGGATCAGGCAGGTCTGAGCGATGATATCGGGATGGCTGATTCTCGACTCATTACTTTGGAGGAGTTTCGCGCTTGGACACGGAGATTCGAGGACTTAGTGCGGTCACTGACGATACCTATACCAGCTACCACAACACCATCGACCCCGACCACACCTATTCCACCCATTTCGACTAGTCAGGGGACGGAGACGCCAGTGGCTACAACTTCCACAGCGTCGATTCCAGTTATAGTGATGCCAGGGACGGCAGTTGCACATATAGCCCAGACGGAGGTTGTTACACATCTGATCTGTGACAGCCCCAGCAACTACAAACTAGGCTCCGCCTGGCCTAAACTTACGTGAACCCTCGAGCCCGTCTCCGACGAGTCAACGCAGGTCTAGTCAGCCTTAACTTACCAATTACTCAGTACATTATTCACTCACTCACCCTGGATCACTCTTTTTTATTCACCTTAACTCTATCTAATCTTTTATCCTCAATTATAGTTAGGTGTGCAGCTAAATTTTTTTTTTAAACACCAACTTAAAATAGTTTACTACTCAGTCAACTTAGATATGGAAAATCTTATCCAAACAACATCATATGTATATAACAGATCAACTGAAAACCCAAAATGAACATATACATGTATCAACAGTCAGGTTCAACTCCCCAAAGCCCCAAAATATCAAAACAAATGGATACATTGCCAAAATATACAACAAAAGGACAAAATACCTACAAAGTAAGAGTAAAGCTAATGGCTCTGAGCGTGCCTCAGAGGATATCGCCAAGCATCGACGTCTTGCCCCTACTCATCTGTGGATCTGCACCCACCATCATAAAAAAGACGGTGAGTATAAAATATAACAGTAAACAGCAACAATAGATATCTCAACATAAAATACTGACTTTTTAATAATCACAAGTCTATAAATCATGCAGTGTATAACAAGAAACTGAAATAGATAGCAAATCGCATGATAAATAGATTCAACAAGTAAAAATAACGATAATCAAGTGATCGGGAAACAAATGGATAGACGAAGAGATAGTACCAATCAAACCGCGGGTCACAAGACCTCATCAGCTTGCGATCGACACAGTAGGCCCAAAACTGCCTCCCTGCTCAATCCACCCTGTACGAACCAGTGGCCTTGAAGGTCGCCTTCACTGAACGCACACTCTGTTAGGAAAATCCACAAATAAAGCCAGCTGCTAAATTCTTAACACACTACCGAAAGAAAGCCACAGTCATAAGCCGGATGCTAAATCATTTCGATAGGCTCCTGTTGGGAAATGTGCCGTAGGTCAATCCATTAACAGTCTTTATGAATACATTTTAGTTAATAAAATAGAGGATTTCATTTGTTGTTTATTATAATTGATTTGCATGTTTACATTATAATAAGATCCATGGGTATTTACAAAAATATCCTAAATGTCCCTAGTCGATTATTATACTGGGAACTATAATGAATTAAGACTAGTGTGAGTCTTGATTGATGATCATACGATGATCATATGTATAGGAATACGAATCAAGATCATGAGTACTTGTTAGAGAACAAAGTATTGGACCGACCCGCTATGAGAACATCACATGGACTAAGTCATAGTTGTTTCTCATGATAGGTATATTTTTCAGTCCTCTGACTTGAGATTACCAGAGACTTCAACATTAGGAATACAATGATTTGACGCAATCAAACGTTGTCTTTAACCGGACAATTATAAAGGTTGTGATTGGTTACTGTGTGAATAATGTGGTGAAGTTGTGTAATCGAGATAGAATTTGGCCCTCTCATATAAAGAGAGATATCCAGTGGATCCCTCGATGTGTTAGACTGTTAAAAGGCCTAATCTAAGTAAATTGATATTGATCAATGTCACTTAGATATTTTCAGTCTACCTAGAAATCGAGACTAATACGATTGAACATGTTGGATGACAATTTCATGTCTTATGTTTGATCAAAAGGATATCGTTTGACAAAAGAATGTTATATACACTATTGATTAGGTTATATCGATTTGATATTCGTACAACTTGGGTAGTCATAATGTCTTGCTAGAGGCCGCTTATGACTTGTATACCAAAATGTGTTTTGGTACACTGCCAACGTTGTATGAGCCAATTGGGTTGCACACTGAGAATGGTTTTGCGAGATTTTGAGATGGTTCAGAAAAATAAATTTTATATGATAAGATTCATGACAAAAACGTCCTTGTAGTGTATTACACTTATACTTCTTTAAGTAGGAGTATATGTGTAATTTACTTAACCGTCTATATACAAGGGTTGTATAAATAGACGCTTTGAGTTAGAATACAAGTACGAAAGATTTAAAAAATGGTTGAAACTCTATTTTCGTTTTAAGAAACCACTTAGGGTTTTTTGGTATGCTCTGGATTATTTTGGAGAGAAACAAAAAGGTTTAGTATTCTCTCGAAGCTAGCACTTCAAATCTCAGCCGACGTTCGTGTGTGGACTGCTGATAGAGGGCGTTCATTGTTGGCAGCGCCTTAGAGATCGATTAACCTTCAGAAAGGTACATTGCGAGTGAGGTATGATTAAGTTTTCATAGTATAAACATGTTTTAATAGAATCAAACTCGAATCCTGTTGCGGTTTTTCTCAAAATAGTTTTGAAATCTCCGCTGTGCATGAACTCCAAAATCCAACAGCTCCAACGAGAACCACAGTCTATGCCGGCTGCTAAACTCGTTGAGACTTCTCATCACAGTCGGACTACCTAAACCCTAGGTCACCTGAACTAGAATGGAATACAAATGGCTCACATTTCAAGAATAATTAATCAATAAACAGAAAAATAATCATGTTGATTCTATTGTTGCCTTTACTCATCTCAAATCCCACTAAAAATGCCCTCGCGAAGCTCAACACATTCTCCAATTAGTTATCAACACTCCGCTTGTTATCTGACAATTATTCCAACCAATTTCTGTTAATTATTTCTAATTATCTTAAGTATTCATCAATTTTCTCAATTTTGACCCATTTTCTTCAATTTTTTTCTAAATTATTACTCATTTGCACAATTGGGTCGCTTAATCGGGTATTGGGTTGCATTTAGACCCATTAATATACCCGAGTGAAACCTCATAATTTTCATGCAATTTAAAAATATATTTTTCAATATTTTTTTAGTATTTTTAACAATCTCACGCTTTACGAGACAAAACTCTGACAAAAGTCTCGTCGCGAATCTCAAATTCTTCATTTTTCATAAAAATTTCTATTTATTTGGTCGAAATAAAATTTTTCAGAATTTTTTCCTATTTTTCTGAATTTTTCTGATTTTTCCAATATTATTTCAAAACAAATAAAAATAAAACATATTTTATTTATTTATTTATTATAAATAAATAAATAAATTATTATTTTAACAATGGGTGGGTCCCCGGGTCGAGTCCGACCGGGTCCACCCCAACTGGGTCAGACCAGGGCCGACCCACCCGGGTCGGGCCTGGGTCACCACGACCCGGCCCACCACTTCATCTTCTCCATTTTTTTTCCTTACAGAGTTGGTTCGTCTCTGCCTCCATTCTTTTTTTTTTTATTTTCTCTTTCTCTTGTCAACAAACAACAATAACATCAACAACAACATCTTTATCATCAACCCAAAAATTTTGAAATTAATAAACAAATGAGGAGAGAAAATGAAACTCACCAACACGATGCTCAACCTCCCTTCGATTTCGAAAACCTACACCTCAATCTCACTTCAACAATTTCGAAAATCTCCACACCCTCACTTGACCAATCTCTCTCTTTTTGATCTCTTCTCTCTCACTCTTCTTCTCCTCTCTCACGGTCAATTTGTGAGAAAATGATGTGCGGTGGTGTCTTTGATCAAATTTTGGGTCAAATGACCATTTTGCCCATCTATTTCTACCCACTTCATCACCAACTTAATACCCCGCATGATCATTTCACATTTTCTTTTTATTTATATATATACACATTTATATATTCTATATATATAAATATATATATATAATTGTATTTTCGCGCAACGAGTTCACTCAAGCGTGTGCACTACCATTCGACCCACGCGTATCGCCCACGACCCCACGTATCACTCAGCGCCCATAATTTATTATTTAATTCCATTAATTATTTTCATTTGTAAATATCAATGTTTTTATTCCATTTTTCGTCCCCCGGACTCTCAAATAACCATTTAGCGTGTTCTTTCGTACCAAACTCGTTCAACGATGCTAACGCACACTCACCACGTCCTCACACATTTGGAATATTGAATTTAATGTTCGGTAATAAATAAATAATACAAATCACCAAACAACAATAACATACCTCGGTGTTGACTCCCGAGGACTGAAATAAGTACAACACGACTAGTTGGGCCAACAATACGACCCTGAAATATCACGTGGCACGAGTTAAAATTTTAGGGTCGTTACACGATCCAGACGGAGGAGACACCAGTAACACCCGTAGCTGCTGCGGAGACTACTCCAGTCACTACTCCAGAGAAGAGTCCCAGAGCCACTGTTGAGGCGAGGCAGTGGAGAGAGTTTAAGAGGCACAACCCAGCCAAGTTCTTTGGTGGCACAAACATAGCTACAGTAGAGCTATTCCTGAAGAATCATGAGAAGATTCATACCTTCATTGTGACTGAAGACCACATGAGAGCGACGATTTCTTCATCTATGTTACAGAGGGAGGCAAATGATTGGTGGACGACTATCGTCACTACTCGAGGCATTCCGAGAGACTGGATCAACTTCAAGACTCAGTTTAACCAGAAATACTTCCCGTCGACTATTCTTTGGGCGAAGAGGAACGAGTTCATGGCACTGAAGCAGAGCACCGATGAGTCAGTGATGGACTATATGGGTAGGTTTATTTCACTGCTACCTTATGTTAGAGGATCTACAGATACTGAGGCTGATCGAGTCTACTACTGTAACGACCCGAATTCTACCTGACCCGACTCGAGGACATTTTGGTAATTTAATATTTTATTTGTGTTTGTCGTGATATAGTATGTATTATATATTATCACAATTTGGTGAGACTCAATTTGATAGTGCGTGCACAACAACGAAGACCTCAAGTCACAAATTTATTGAAGAATTATTAAGTGAGGGCCAAGATTTTGTTGTGCACAAAGTGTGTCAAGTTTGGAGTATTACAAGCTAGTGGGACAAGTAATCTAAATAAATAGGGTAGAAACCCTAAAATTTTCCTATCACCAAATATAAAAGGATTAAAACCCTAAATCTCTCTCTTAACAACACAAGAAAAGGAGAAAAGAAGGGCTTGACGACTACCATGAAGAGGGGAACCACGCGGAGGACTCGTGGACGGCGGTGGTGCACTCCGACGAGACCAGCAGCACCGGCGTCAGAGGAGCTGTGGACAACGGAGAGACGCGGAGCAGGGGCACAAAGGAGAGAGCGTAGCGCGGTGGAGCAGGGAAGACGCGGCAGTGGGCTCGGAGGCGTGCATAACTCCACCGTGGACAGCAGCCAGGTAATGGCATAGACGCAAAGGGGTTTCTCCATTATAGTTCGGGCCAAGGAGAGGAGGAGGAGTGGGGTGTTTCCCGTCACCCCTCCGCTCCCATTCTTTCCTCCAAGGCGGCCGGCCAAAGAGGCAGCGGCCCTCTGGCCAGCCGCCGGAGATCCCCTCCGTCGCGTGAAAGCGACGGAGGGTGGTGGTGGTCGAGGTCGAGGAGGGGAGCTTGTGCTCCCCTCCACGACTGTCGATGGGTGGAAGATGAACTTCCCCCTACCAGGTTGACTGGTCAAGGGTCAGTTGACCCTGGACCGATTGACCAGTCAACCGACCCTTAGACCGGTTGACCGGGGGCCAACCGGCCCCTGGACTCAACCAGGGACCAGTTTGGCCCTGCATTATGATTTAAGGGGCTGAAAAGTTCCAGCCCCTCTACGGCTTCATCGGGGGCGCACACGCGCACTCCGAGGGACTCGACGACGGGTCCTACCTTCGACAATGCCACATCGGGACCCCGACAAGGGCTCTAAACAACACGAAACCCGCGGGACCCACACTAATGGGTCCTTAAAAGTAAATGAGTTAAAGAATTAATGATTTTGTAATAGAATATGCATTGATATGTTGTTGTATGAATTGTCTTAGTGACACGCGACAGTTCACATCGAGCCTCGGGTGCGCAAAGAGTGGTCTTAGGCGCGCCGAGTACATGTAAGTGGGGAGCTTGTTCAATTATCAAATATGGCATGATTATTAGTTATGTTTAGGATTCATAATTTAAATTAAAGACTTGGGATTTATGGGTTGCGTCGTGGTATTGGCTCGAATCTACGTATCTATGGAATGTGAATGCACTGTTATCCATGGCCCCAGAATGTGTGGAGTTCCACCGAGGGCCTTATTAGCAAGTAAATCTATAAGAATACCTCAGAATGTTGTGGTACCACCGAGGGTCGTTAACACCCCAGGATGTGTAGAGTTTACCACCGAGGGTTTTACTTGACTAATTGAATTCATAAGTATGTCACGTAGGGACATGAGTTGGAGTTACCTTCTCTTGTACTCTTGAGACATAGTGATGTGCATCGGTGATAGCTTGGACGAACCTACTGTTGATTTGATAGGACAAACGAGAGGGCACATAAGGCCTGTGTGCTAGTTGGTTGTTTCCATCACTTTGAGAGTAGGAGAATCGGTCACCGAATTCTTGCCAATATCTAGTATGCATTGAATGGAACATCGACTTATCGTATTATTATATTTTATAGTACATAATCTCGCGAAATCCCCCCCCATTTATATGAAAGTTTGAAATTATGAAATGATTTGTCAATTTCTTTAATGCTATGCATGATTAATGTTGTTATAATTTGATGGCTTAAGAATACGTCATATTTGTTATGAAAAGATGAAATCCTATTTATTTGTGGCTTACAAACCTTATGTCCTTGATAGTACTTGATGGTTCATTATAAGTCTATTTCTTATGAAATCCTGCTACCATGTTAATATTCAATAAATCCTTGGTTGTTTATAAAATACATGCTAGACTTTGCATGCTTATAAGGTATTACTTGCATATTTGATGGTTGAGTGAGTTTTCTGCATTACCGAGCTCCGTTGGTTCTTTTAGCTCACCCCACTTACATCTCAGGTATTCATGATAGCGCTAAGATGAGACAAGGGAAAGACGAGCTTGAAGTCACCTCTTGATGTGAGTCTTTCTTGATATATATTACGTATATTTGATTTTGAAACTATTCAACTTGGGGTTAAATTTAAAATAGATTTTAGGTAGCTTAAATCGTACTTACCTTTAGTTGATCCACTTTGGAAATTTAATAAATTTATTTAGTGTAAATGAGCAGGAACCCATGTATAGTTTATTAATGTTCTCTGGACCTGGTTCAAGTATCGGGTCCAAGTGGCGGTCTAGGTCGGGCGACCCAACCCTAGGTCGGGGAAGGGTCGTCACAACTACTTTACCGAGGGTCTACTATGAAGGTCACCCAAGAGGGGGGTGAATTGGGCTACCGAATAGTTATCGCTTTTTTAAAACTTTATGTGTAAATAACAATGATAATGCATACACCAATGATAAATATCAATGCTATGCAATCAAGAAGGGGGTAGAAGAGATGGAAATAAGACACGTGATTTATAGTAGTTCGATCCAACCGATCTACATCCACTACGTAACCTCCCCGGTTAAGATTTTCAAACCCCACTCATATTATCAATAAGTGTTACACCCTAAGCCAACTAGCCTAATGAATGCCTAGCCTCAACTAGGTCTTCTACACGATGTCTTATCGCAATAAGGTCTTATACAACCACCTAGCCGCAACTAGGATTTTTCCACCTAGACTCATCTAGGACTTTTCCCACCTAGCCGCAACTAGGATATATGCCTAGCCTCAACTAGGTCATCCCTTTCGACTTAGATCCCACTAAGTCTTACAATCAACATTTGATTAAATACAATTGAAATACACTTTACAACGTAAAGTGGTATCAAGTTCAAATACAAGCAAGCCTCCTAGATCCTAACCACTCTTATGCATGCAAGTATGAAAACACTTGAGAAATGCAAGTATAAAACCGATTTTATGCAAAACTCAAATATGAAACCGTTTTAAATAAATTGATGAGAACAAAACCGGTTTCAAATCCAAAGAACAAGAAGTTTGATAAAAATCAAGTTTAAACACAAACTCTTATTCAAATCAGTCCAAGGGTTTAATAAATCAAGTTTAAGTGCAAAACCCAATACAAGTGTGTTTAACGACACAACAAGTAATTTTCCAAGTCAATCACATAAGAATATATAATTTAAGCACAAGAAAAGCTAGGAAATGGACTTTCTTACAACCCCAAGAAGATGACTTGAAAATCAGTTCTAGAGAGGTTGTTGTACTCCTTAGAGTGCCTCAAGAGTGCTGGTTTTGATGTTGAATGTACAGCTTAAAGTATAACTTGAAAACCCCAAGCTCCTCTTCTTGAAAAATTTGAGCACAAGTTCTTTTCTTTGATTTCAAAACCTAATTTTTGTGCCTTATGTGTTTGAAAGTGTTGTATATATTTATAGACCAGTATATGATCGTTGTGTGCATCCAAAGGCCGAGATTTGATAAAAAAATTCGAATTAAAGTGAATTTTTCAACTTTATAAAAAAGTTGTCAGGAATGCAATTAGCGCGCTAATTTTATGACCTAGCGCGCTAACTCTGCACATAGCGCGCTAATAACAGTATTAGCGCGCTAACTGCAGGGACCTCAGAATAATTAATTATGTCCCTTGTGTTAGCGACCCTTTAACGCGTCCGAGACCCAGCAAACCCTAATATAACATATAATACATGTTTGTTTTGGGTCATATGGCCTATTTGGATGGTCCGGATATTTTTACAAATCCCGAAAATAGAAAATCTCGGTTTCATGATTTGTAAGGGACTTTTCTGCAAATATACAGTTTTCTTTTTCAAAAGCTTTCACAATGATTTTCAAAGTACGATATGAACATACACATATAGTTTAACATTGTTTAAACTTATAGGACTGAAACCTTCAAGTAATCACTTGAAATTTGAAAAATCCATTTTAAAAACACGATGTGCATGAACTAATGCAATAGGCTTGCTTAAGTGAACTTGAATACCTTACATCAATTTTGCAACTCGTGGTCTTGATCTTTCGTCTTCATTCTTTTATGTATGCCGAGTCTTGAACTTGTATAGCTTGAATGCTCGAATGCCCGTGATGTGATGTTTCGCAACCTTTGATGAAACTGAAATACACTTGATAAACTTATTAGTATATTTTCACCTTGTTTGTTTCCATCAGAATCTCGATCGGAGTTAGAGTGACTAACTACTTAGTCCAACAATCTCCCCATTTTGATGATAACAAATAATGTGAACTTGACAAGCATAAAACATAATACAAGTGTATGAACATCACATTAATGGTTATTTTTTCAAGTTCAACACTCTTTCTCCCCCGTTTGATAACATCAAAAAGTGGGGCACGAAAATTCATGATAACATTATAAAGGCTCCCCCGTTTTATGAAAATGATACCAAATAAGTGCTCCCCCTATCGATATGCATCAGATGAAAGCTTAAGGAAATAATCGAGAATCTAGGCTCCCCCTATCAACATGCATGTTTCAGTTTGTGATACCAATAAATTTCTCATTTTAGGTACATGTCTTACTCCCCTAAAAAAAATAGATTCCAACAAAAAATGGATATAAAGTTTTCCCCTATCAATGTCATTCACATTATCTAAAAGTCTCCCCCAATATAAAATAATGGCTTCAACACATGACTTTAAAACATAGTGAATTTGAAGTTTTTCTGGTCAGGGGGAATTAGCGCGCTAATTGATGGACCTAGCGCTCTAATGGAAATACCTAGCGCGCTAATTCCTCTCTGAAATTTTGGAATTAAAATTTTTGAGTTTTTGATGCATAAATCCGATTTACCTCAAACTTCATGGACACTTCATTAACATCATATAAAGATGATTAAAACACTTAAAACATGTGTAGAAGGTCCGATTTATGAGAAATGCCTAACTCATGCCGTGTCAATGAATTTGGCCTAAAAATGTTAGGCTACATTGTATTAATTCATCATGGTCCTACATAAAATGTATATGAGATGCAGTCATGACATCACAAATAACAGTATATGCATGCTATGTGTATGTGACTAATGCAAGACCTATCATGCTTAACTCGTATATATCAATCTATCGTTTTAGCGCATTCATGTTCTAAAGTGAATCTAATTCACTCTATGAATCATGGACTTTGGTACCAATACACCTTTGTGTTCCATAACATGTGTACTATATACATTCTTTTCTATCCATGCAAGTTTACCTCTATTGGACCTATTTAGGACATATTTACCAACCATATGAGATCTATTGCATTTTAAACATCTCTTAGACTCGGCCAAAAGCTTTTCATAGCTCAATAGACTTACACCATAGCCTATGCCTCTCTTGTTGAGTGCACGTCGTTGTGCGCCCAACATCATGTCAAACATTTTGGAGCCACTTGTGAACTTAGTCACCGTAGTGGTCAAGTCCTCTAATGCTTTTGCTAAGCCATTTTTCTCATTTATGGCTAATTCTAAGTCATGTTAGATATCATCAATAATCTCATTTTGAGATTCAATCTCACTAATAGCTTTGATCAAACTCTTTTTTAGTTGTTTGGTTTTTTTGACCTCCTTTTCTAATTCATTCCTAAGGTCATAAATAATAGACATATCATCCAATGCATTTACGTCATCATAATTGAACGAGATAGAGTCACTTACCTCACTCCTCGCCATAAGACAAAGGATGGCCTTCTCATTTTCCGACTCGGAGTCGGAGCTTGATGATGATGAAGATGATGATGATTCATGTCTCTTGCTTCTTCTCAAGTACTTGCATTCCGATGCTCTATGTCCCGGTTTGTCGCACTTATAGCAAATCATCTCGCGTGACTTGCTTGCGTTGTTTGCACCTTTGTACTTCTTCTTGTACTTGTCTCTTTTGTATGTTGCCTTCTTGAGCTTTCTTGATAGCATGGCCACTTCTTGTTCAATAGAGTCACTTTCACTTGAGCTCACATCATCTTCGGCTGATAGGCAAGTAGCTTTCAAGGCATGCTCCTTCATTGACTCTTTCTTGGTCGAACTACCAAGTGCTTGTAATCTAGCACGATCTTTTAGCTCAAATTCATGGACCGTCAATTCTCCACATAGTGTATCAAAAGTGTAATCTCCAAGATTTTGAGCCGATTGAATAGCATATTTCTTCGCATCCCATTCCTTAGGCAAGCCTCTAAGGAACTTGTACACCGAGTTCTCTTGATCGTAATGTTTGCCAAGGTTTTTGATTTCATTCAAGAGCTTCGTGAACCTTGTAATGGTCGTGGCTAAGTCTTCATGGGGCTCCACTCGAAAGTCTCATAATGTTCTTCAAGAATCCTTAACTTAGTGTTCTTGACTTGTTGTGTACCTTCATAATGCACTTCAAGTTTTTCCCACACTTCTTTGGCCGTTTGACAAGCACTAACTCGGTTGAATTCGTTCTCACTTAGTGCACAAAACAAATGATTCACGTCTTGATCATTTGAGAGCTCGATCTTGATCTCCTCAGCGGTGTATTCTTTCAAGGACTTGTTCGGTGGAGAGTAGCCATTTTCAATTGCATCCCATAAATGTCTACCTTGTGCTCTAATGTAGAACTTCATTCGAACTTTTCAATGAGCATAGTTTGTCCCATCAAAGTAGGGAGGCCGAACGGATGAGTTGCCTTCCCTAAGGCGAGAAAAGTCTAGAGATTGCATCCTTGCACAAAAATACTCAAAGATACGTTAGTAACACTTTGAGCAATAACCCACTCTGATACCAATTGAAGGTCACCCAAGAGGGGGGTGAATTGGGTTACCGAGTAGTTATCGCCTTTTTAAAACTTTATGCGTAAATAACAATGATAATGCATACACCAATGATAAATATCAATGCTATGCAATCAAGAAGGGGGTAGAAGAGATGGAAATAAGACACGTGATTTATAGTGGTTCGATCCAATTGATCTACATCCACTACCTAACCTCCCCGGTTAGGATTTTCAAACCCCACTTATATTATCAATAAGTGTTACACCCTAAGCCAACTAGCCTAGTGAATGCCTAGCCTCAACTAGATCTTTTACATGATGCCTTATCGCAATAAGGTCTTATACAACCACCTAGCCGCAACTAGGATTTTTCCACCTAGCCGCAACTAGGATATATGCTTAGCATCAACTAGGTCTTCCCTTTTGACTTAGATCCCACTAAATCTTACAATCAACATTTGATTAAATACAATTGAAATACACTTTACAACGTAAAGTGGTATCAAGTTCAAATACAAGCAAGCCTCCTAGAGCCTGACCACTCTTATGCATGCAAGTATGAAAACACTTGAGAAATGCAAGTATAAAACTGATTTTATGCAAAACTCAAATATGAAACCGTTTTAAATGGATTGATGAGAACAAAACCGATTTCAAATCCAAAGAACAAGAAGTTTGATAAAAATCAAGTTTAAGCACAAACTCTTGTTCAAATTAGTCCAAGGGTTTAATAAATCAAGTTTAAGTGCAAAACCCAATACAAGTGTGTTTAACAACACAACAAGTAATTTTTCAAGTCAATCACATAAGAATATATAATTTAAGCACAAGAAAAGCTAGGAAATGGACTTTCTTACAACCCCAAGAAGATGACTTGAAAATCAGTTCTAGAGAGGTTGTTGTACTCCTTAGAGTGCCTCAAGAGTGCTGGTTTTGATGTTGAATGTACAGCTTAAAGTATAACTTGAAAACCCCAAGCTCCTCTTCTTGAAAAATTTGAGCACAAGTTCTTTTCTTTGATTTCAAAACCTAATTTTTGTGCCTTATGTGTTTGAAAGTGTTGTATATATTTATAGACCAGTATATGATCGTTGTGTGCATCCAAGGGCCGAGATTTGATAAAAAAATTCGAATTAAAGTGAATTTTTCAAAAAGCTGTCAGGAATGCAATTAGCGCGCTAACTCTGCACATAGCGCGCTAATAACAGTATTAGCGCGCTAACTGCAGGGACCTCAGAATAATTAATTATGTCCCTTGTATTAGCGACCCTTTAACGCGTCCAAGACCCAACAAACCCTAATATAACATATAATACATGTTTGTTTTGGGTCATATGGTCTATTTGGATGGTCCGGATATTTTTACAAATCCCGAAAATAGAAAATCTCGGTTTCATGATTTGCAAGGGACTTTTCTGCAAATATACAGTTTTTTTTCAAAGACCTTTCAAAAACAAGTTTTTCTTTTTCAAAAGCTTTCACAATGATTTTCAAAGTACGATATGAACATACACATATAGTTTAACATTGTTTAAACTTATAGGACCGAAATCTTCAAGTAATCACTTGACATTTGAAAAAATCCATTTTAAAAACACGATGTGCATGAGCTAATGCAATAGGCTTGCTTAAGTGAACTTGAATACCTTACATCAATTTTGCAACTCGTGGTCTTGATCTTTCGTCTTCATTCCTTTATGTATGCCAAGTCTTGAACTTGTATAGCTTGAATGCTCGAATGCCCGTGATGTGATGTTTCGCAACCTTTGACAAAACTGAAATACACTTGATAAACTTATTAGTATATTTTCACCTTATTTGTTTCCATCAAAATCTCGGTCGGAGTTAGAGTGACTAACTACTTAGTCCAACATACTACCCATCATCGGAGGATTCGTTGTCATGACTGAGCCAGAGAGCTTGTAGAGAGCATACGAGCGCAGTTTAGCGAGGGAGAGTTACTTGCTCACACATCCGGACGAGGTTAGGGCGAACAGAGCAGAGACTCGATCAGATAGTCACTGTCAGCAGGACGGGAAGAGAAAGAGGAGCAGATGGGGTAATCGTGAGCACAGGACGCAGAGTGTAGGATATGTTGCATAGCAGACCACACGTCTGGTACAAGCCGTTCCACCCGTGCCGAGTTTTACCAGTCATCCACCGCAGCCTAATCGACAGGACCAGCAGTCGCAGAGGCAGACTACTGAGAGCAGGGATACTAATCGAGGAGACAGGCAGAGGAAGACGCAGAGGTCTAGCCAGACTCAGAGATCACAGGATACCCGTACGTGTTACAAATGCGGACAGGTCGGCCACTTTCAGAGGGAGTGCCCTCAGCCAGCGAGAGCACCACCACAGCATCACCAGCACTAGAGGGAGCGTGTTCAGGCTGCTGTTGAGCTAGACCGGGATGCATCCAGACACAGTGTTGAGGGTATGATTTTCATTTGCGGTACTTACATGCATATCATGTTCGATTCAAGTTATGTTGATTCCTTGCTTGTTGTGCACTTGGTAGATATGTTAGGGTGTAAACTCGTTAGACGCAGCAGACCTCAATCCTAGTCACAGTTTTCAGGATGTGATATACCCGAATGCGCATAGTTTTGACATTTCGATCGAGTTAAGGGGCTACGAGTCGCCAGTAGATATGCGAGTATGGGAGTTGTTAGAGTTCGAGGCCTTAGTTGGTGGAACTAGTTATGAACATTACATACTTGGATCGGTTGATACGAGAAGTCAAATTGGAGACCGTCGTGATTTTCATACGTGCTGGAGCGAGACAGAGGCGTTGGCTTGAGTTCTTGAAGGACTACGACTTCTTGTTTGAGCACCATTCCAGGAACACTAACATTGTTGTTGATGCTTTGAGCCGCAAAGGATTTGATGCTGAGGTAGTCGTGTGTCAAAGGACTTACGAGTGTGGTTTACGTGAGGCAGCCGAGTTGATGAGTTCAACGAACGTGACAACGACTACAGGACACAAATACGTGATTAAACGATGTTGCAGACCGTCTCATTTGGCATTGTGCGCGAGGGACAGCAAGATGATGCGTCATACCAGCGGTGCAGTGAGATGGTGGATAGTTCAGATTGCCCAGATAAGAGTCAGTCAACAGACTCATGTTAGAGGTATCGCGGGCGACTGGGGTTTCCATTGGTGGTTGATGCGTGTGACAAGGTGCTTCAGGAGATTCACCGTTTCCGTTTTGTTGTATATCTGGGTTGACCTAAGATGAACGCCGATATGCGGCATTTCTTTTGGTGGCCAGGGATGACTTTCGAGGTGTCAGAGTTGTTCGAGCGTGTGACATGCCAGCACGTAGAAGCTGGGCATCGACGACCTGGAGGACTACCGTAGCCCCCACCCATTTCTCGATGGAATTTTGAACATATTGATATGGATTTCGCTAGTGGTTGCCTCGATCTCCTCGTGGTCACGATAGCATTTGGGTAATTGTGGATAGATTTGCTCGAGACTTAAGAGTGCCCAGGAGTGACTGAAGAAATACTTGACGAGTATCATGATGAGCTTCAGTATGATTCGGGGAGATTATAGATACCTGAAGGTCTCTCCACTAAAGGGTTACGAACGGGTCGGAGTCAAGGATTGACTCACTCTGAGTTTTATCGGTCTCTTCAAGATTTGTGAAGAGGAACGGTAAAGTCGTTGGTTTAGTTTACTTATTAGGTTAATTTCGAGGACGAAATTCTAATAAGTGGGGGAGACTGTAACAACCCTAATTTTTAACTGACTTGCGTTACACTTGTCAGAATTGTGACCCGGCTACGTAAATACTAGATAGTATTTCAAACTTCGGGAGTCGACACCGAAGTAATATTATGATTATTTGATTATGTGTATTAGTATTTTAGTATTTTATGGGTTTCGAGCTGTTCAGGCGATTTTTAGTTGAGTGAGGTTTCGCCTAGTTAAACGGGGGATAAAAACAAGTAAAGAGTAAAAATAAATGAATTTTTAATTAATTTAATTAATTAGTTGGTGAGACAAGGCGAGACTACGCGCGCTACGGGAGTCGGGGCAAGGCAAGATGGACCAAGGAACGTCGTTTGAACGCGGGAGTTGGTTAACTCCGCAACATACGGGTTACGGAATAGAAATTGTTAAAGTGACACAACTCAAATGAGAAGAGCCATGAGATTTGCATTGAGATTTATGTGTATGATGAGATGTGATAAAGTGGTAAAAGACCCATAAGGGCAACAGTTCAAAAATAAGCAAGTATGAAATTAAAAGGCAAAGTGGTCATTTCACACTTGTCCCATATATATAAACAAACAAAAACCTAATCCACTATTCACTCATCTCCTCCACATACCCACCCACCACCACCGCCCCTCTCCCTCGTCAGGCCAGTCACGCCTCTTGCCGGAACCCTCACCAGAGGTCTGTTATCTCTCTCTCTCGATCTCGGTTTCTCCACTCTCGTCATCTCGCCTTTCGGTCTCTCGTTTCTTCGATCCCTCTCTCGGCCATCATCTCGGCTCTCTTTTGGTGACTGGACCACGACCCTGCCGAAGCTCCTACTGGTCGTCATGGCTGTGACGACCCCAATTTCCGAGGACGCCCCGTGACCCACGCCCTCCGCTCGCAAGCCTAGCAGCGCATGTCACATCACTGGAACATCATCACTGCTGCCACGTCAACAACTCTGTGAAGTGATGCTCTGTTTGACTAATCCTACTATATTAAGTTGTTTAATTTATTTAAACATCTAGTAGGTTGGCAAATTTAGATAACAATAGCGGAAGCGTTTAATTCGTATTTTATGAGAATTTATTAAGCCTAAGCAGTGGAAAACCCGGAGATAACACCATGTATATAACTGAGACGAAGTAAACAGTAATCCATATACATGTGATAAAGTTCTAAAGTCCCCAAAACCCAACAAAACAAAATATACATACATAATATCAAAACATGAACTATCAGCAGCAACGGTCTCAGAGATAGTCGCCTAGTACCTCTTTTCCCTTGCTCTTACTCGTACCAGGATCTGCGCTCAGTTGCCCAACACATACAGCAATGAGCCAGTGAGTAAATTCCCAAGAGAAGTCTACACGTTAATCATGAAAAACCACAATACTCTGCGAGACATGTGAATATGACCCTGATGACAGGAATCATATTCCTATGGCTAGCAGTAAACAATATTCACAACTAATATGATGATCACACACAGTGAAAGTAAAACAAGCTAAAAGATAAAACAACATTCGAGTAAACCAATTCAATTACGATATCAATTAAAACTAGATGGAAGTGTAACGGAGTCTAACAAAACTAGATTATACTTCGTAGATTCGGATGACCCCGGCTGAGCACATCAAGCCTAAACCACATCCAAACTACTAACGGTGACCGGAACAAATCACAACCCACTGGACACGTGCACCCTGCTACTCGGATAGCTATTCACCGGCACCACCCAGATACACGCGCTACAATCTAGCCTGCTCAATTCCGTACCACGACCATCTCGATTAACCTCCGACCGTGTGAACAAATCAACCACCGACCAACACGTGATCACAGTGCATAAACATGGCAATCCAATAAGTAAACAATGTGGTAAATAAATAAATGAATAAACATTCATTTTCATGGATAAACCACGCATGAATTTAAAGTGTAACATTCTCAAGGGTTTTACACACCTGTAACTACGCACTCTGGCTTCCCAAACCCATCAATCCGACCTGCCTAGCTCCCCGATGCCCGAGTTATGGTTCCCCAGTCCCTGAAGTCCATTTATAGTATTTTATATTATTAATAAAACACATTTATCAAATTTTTTGATATTATATCATATTTTCAAATTTGAGTTGTAGTACCTCTCTCGGATAATGTCGGGGTTCCAAAAATACCCGAAAAGTTCCGAAACCACTTTTCTACCTTTTTCTAATTTTTTTATATTTTTCTAGAATTTTTTCCAATTTTTTTGATATTTTTTTAACTATTTCCCTATTTTCCATCAATTAATATATATATATATATATATAATATATTATATATTATTTAATTTAAATAAAATAAATTTTATTTGGGTGGGGCCCACCTGGACTGGCCAGTCAGGCCGGTCTGACCCTGCCCGGTTTGGGGATGACACACGCGCTAAGCGCGTGCGTCTCCTACCTCCAGAGACGGAAATCGTCTCTGGTGTTACCAGAGATGATTTTCGTCTCTGTTTTTTTTTTTTTTTCTTCTCTTTGCTTCTTCTTCCCTCCTCTCCATTTCTCTTCACTCTCACTCCATTGAAGACCTCTAAGACCTCAAAATTCTACCACAAATCTACCAAAACAAACCCCAATTCTCGGATCAAAATACATGTAAATAAACCCAAAATTTATCAAATCGCCTCAATTTTCTACAAATTTGATCCAAATCAATGTAAATCATCAAAACCAACTTCAATAACACCGAATTCATCAAAATTAGTGATAAAATCCTCCAAGAATTCAAACCAACCTCAACCTACAAAACCCACATTTTTATTCAAAAATTCACATTTAAATGGTAAAGATTACCTTAGATCGATATTGTGAGGCTTCAATCTCCTCTCCAAACTCGGTTTTCGACCCTCCCTAGTCCAATTTCTACTCACAGAGCCCTCAAAATCGTTTGAGAAATATGGCGTTTGTACGCATCTCGAGGATGATCGGACGGTTTCTGATCAATCTGTGTCACCAAAATTTTAGCCACCTTATCATAACATTCATTGCCTTGATTTACTCTGTTGTGCATCTCGAGGTTAATCCTATGGACGCTGATTTTTCTTATCAAACTATAGGACTTCAATTTATTCACTAATACATTTATTCAACCTTAGGTTAAATCACCTAATAAATCATATAAAAATCATAGGTTAGTCACATTAGCACGCAACTACCCGGCAACCCATGCCCCGTACCCCGGCTATCCCGTACCCGGTACCCGACATGCACTTCGAGACATATACCCGACTCGTAGCCTTACCCGATGTCAACTTACACACATGTGATGTTTATATAAATAATAATTTCCACATCACAATAATAGACATACAACATATACAAATAACACAATATAACCTGGGTACTCTTATCCGATTTTGCCCAATTGTACCGTTAATCCTCGTGATTAATACTAATATTCAATTAAATTAATTTGGGCCGTTACAGTTGGCTCTCTCTCTCTACCTTGTCGCGGTTTTGCAACATTTTAGGTCTGTTGTGGTCGGAGACGACCTTGCTGGGGTCACCAGAGTCTCCATAAGTCCCAAAAGAGTCCAATATGTGGTGGAGATGCAATGGCGGTCCTGATCTGGTCGAGTTGAGTGAACTGTGTGTGTTTTTCTTCTTCATCGAGTTTGTCTCACTGTGTGCAACTGTCCTTACTGTTGGAGGTTGTTGTCGCCACGTCCCTGAAAAATCGCTGATATGTGGTGTAAACCAATCTTTGTCCGAATCGTTTTTTTTATGTATTGATCGGTTGGTGAGCGCCGCCATCGCGGCGGCGGCGGCGCGTTGGCCGATCTCGCTCGGGAGGTTGTCGGGGACCATGCTAAGCCAATGATGGTGTCTCGCAACTCTCCAATGGGTCCAAGTTAGTGGTGACGAAGTACATTAACGTGATTTCATGGTTTTTTTTGTTCGGTTATTCTTGTTTATAAGTGTGCATTTGAGCTCCGATTAGGCGAGGTATTTTTTGGCCAATCCATGCCGAGGACCAATGCTGAGCAGTACTCATAATTCGAAATGAAGGTCTCGACCTTGGGCGTGATTAAGTTTATCGTTGTTTGGTTATGTCGATGAACACACAATATGTGTGAGAGACTTGTGTTATGAGTTGTGTTTTCGTTTTGGTTACGTTTCGATTAAGTGAAATCGCGTTCATGCATGTATGGAATGTTATGGATATCATGGATTGAGGGGACTTATTTCATGTTCCAGTGTTTTAAGTTTCGTATTGAGTCGTGATTGTTGAGCGACGTCGTGATTATGTTTTACGTTGACTGAATGGTAGTGACGTCGTGGTCACGCTACCGGTCCTCGAGACTATGGTGTGACCTATTTACGACTGAGCCGAGCCTATGGTTGATGAATAGACTTACATATGATGTGGTTTTCAAAACCCAAGAGAGTTGTGTTTTTGCTTAGTTTTCCAATTGATTTTCGTCAAGTTGTTTGAGTCCTTAAAAATATTAGAAAAACACTAGAATTTCAACCTAGGGTTAGTAATGACTCGACCTATTAATTAGAGTTTTCGATCTTGTCAGGTAGTGGGAAACTCAGGGATATGTACTAGAAACGCGAGAGTATTGTCAGGTAGTGGGAAACTCAGGGATATGTACTAGAAACGCGAGAGTATTGTTACGCGGTTGCGATTAGTCAGATAAGTACACTTGTCTTAAAAGCTTGTGTATGATTTGTAAGCGAGTAAGAAAATGCCATGTGATTCATTATCATCTATTCAGATTTGTTATGCTCTATTATTGGTATTCCATTCCATTCTTTGTTGTGTGTTTCCTGGCATAAGTGTTTCGTCTCAAAAGTACTAGGACCTGCACTAGAGGGATAAAACGCGAGCACTCATGTACAGGAGTGTGTGACCACCCTTAGTGACTGTGACACCGAGTACTGGGTGGGTGAGTTTGAGTCCCTCCCATCATAGTTGTGCCTTCACTTGTGTCGATGCCCGGGAAGACTTCGCGAGGTCTTCACCGTTATGTTATGATTTAGACCACTTATGGGCCTCTTTTGATTCCTTGGAACACACTTGACTTTCGATTGATATCTATTAGTCTGTTTATCATGCATCTTATCTATTTAAATTCCTGTCTTTTTATTACCGCATGATATTTAGACTACTTTACTTGTTATATCATGAATTACTGTTATCTTCTTCTGGCATTACATTTGATTTCTTCAGTTGCTCACCGTCTAATTTGTGACGTTGGGTGCAAATAGAGCAGAGTGCAGTAGAGGCAAGGAGCCCTACTTAGGCGACTTTTTATGAGGATTAGCGGCAGGACTTAGAGACTATATATTTAGTAGGCTTTATGTTTTGCTTATTTGTATATCATTTCATACTTATGTTTTTTTTTGGATTATTGAACTTGACATTTTTGGTGAAACTGGTATCATGTATATATGCTTATCGAATTGTACATGAATAATCGGGGTTTTCCACATTTATAGAATACCTATATTTCCCTTGATTGAGTTATTTCCCCTTATGTTTAGTTTATTTACTTTTCGCTGCATAAAAATTTGCAATAACTCTTTCATAAATTGTATAATTGAATGATTGGAGGCTGACTAGGATCGTCAGGTTGTCGAGTGATGACTCGGGGCCTGCACGGGTCTAGGCCAGGCGTACCCAATTGCACAGGAAAATTGGGGCCGTCACATTATCCATCATGTCAACGATTACTATTAGCTTTGCCTTAACATACACATCAATCAAGTTGTCTAATATATATTAATTGTCAAAAGCAATCAAGTGATTTAAATTGATTTTTTTTCGATCTGGTGATGTCCTGCAAATTTGTCCTACTGTTTTAACATTCAAGATTCATTCTTGTTAGTGAAGTTTATGTTGGCAAGCATTTTTGTGATGACAATTCATGGATGTTGTCTTGATATTGCTCATATCATACCAACAATTTGACTTTTTTTATCAGAACCAATAATTTGATAAAAGAAAATTAGTAATGGCATCAACCCATATAGTGGTATTCTAATTGGGTGATGTATTCTTACTTATAAAATAGAGTTTCCTTTTTGCAACAGCTAAAACTGGTTGATAGCTAGACGATGTAACACATATCAAACCTACAAAATAGACATCCTCTTTTATTTGTTGAAACCAGTATTATTCAGCTAGGAAACTTACTTTCCAAACAGACCGAAAAGAATGATGTCCGTTTCACGCCTTCTTCCACGCAACTCGCTTGTCTTATTCCATTAATTTAGTGGTGCAAACCTTTTCATTTCAAGAATCAAAAGCATTTTATTTCATGGCATTTTCTTCTTCCAATTCACTTTTAGTGGTGCAAACTTGTTTCATTTCAAGATATATATATATATATATATATATATATGTAGTAAGTGTTATTTTGTTTGCTTTATTGCACGTGGTGTTTCGATTTACAAATTGAGACTCTTAGCTTAGAGTCTAGTGGAGATTTTGTTTGTTTGGTATTAGTAATTTGAAATCATAGCCTCAAGTCTATGTAGGTCAAAGTTTGGAGACCCTTCACAGGTAGTGGGTGTTGTTCCTTATTATGGGATCATAAAGAACATCATTTTATTGGACTATCAAATTCTTCAAGTTCCAGTGTTTTTGTGTGACTGGGTGAATGAAGGCCAAGGTATGAGACTCGAAGATGGATTTACCATGGTTAATCTTCATCAGCAACAAAATCACTTCATATTGGCCAAACAAGCAAAACAAGTTTTTTATGCCAGGGAGAGTGATGACTCTAATTGGTATTTCAAATTAAGGACGCCGCCTAGAGAATTTTATGATTTGACGATGTATGATGGAAGTGGGCAACAATCATCTTCTCCTTTTGATGTATCGCGTCTGAATCTTGATACTTATAATGAAGATGAAAGTTATGTTAGAGAAGACTGTGATGGTCAATTTGTGTAAAAACTTACAATTAATATGTAAATTTGTAATGACGTATCACGTTTGAATATTGATACTTTAGTTTTTTGCAGTTTTAGTACTTCATTTTTAAGCCTTAAATTGTGCATTATTACTTAGACATTCTACTTTTGACATAATTCATTTGTACGTTTATTTTGAATGTTTGGGAAGGTTTGCGACATAGATAAAAGATGCGTCGACGTGATGGTAAAGGAAAAGGTGTAGTTGAGGCTCGTGAGGGAGAGGTAAAAATAAAAAACTCAATGCATTATTTTTATGAAAATAAGTATATTTTTAGTGGTTTCTAACAAATTCATAAATTGTTATTAGAGTTTTAAAAAAGCAAATAAAAGGCAAGAGAATGATAGACGAGCTGTTGAAGTAATTCTAACTCAAAATCCAAATGCCGGTGTAAGGATTGGAGCTCCACTTAGGCCTGCTAATTCGATTTCAGCGTCATCTCCTTGTTCACCTCGAGCTCCATTAACCAAGAGAATGGCAGTAGCAATTTGGGAGAGTATGGTGGGATCAAAGAAGAAGCTGTCACTATTTTGAGCCAGAAACTGCAGCAGCCTAAAAGGAAATTCGACATTCCAAGGCCGGACCCAAACGCAAAAGAGCCTAAACGGAGATGCCGAGTAAGATCAATAATATTCAGATTTCTCAATTGTCATTAATTAGAAATGTGTATGTTATGATCTACTGTTCCCGATCGCGATAATTATGAATGGAAAAATTCAGGTGCCAAGGAATAAAAAGAATGCAGACTCGAAGAAGAACCTGCAGAAGCTCAAAGTTATTAACGACACCGACGATGAGGAAGCAAATGCTGGCTTGAATGGGCAAAGAGTGATCCATCTGAGGTGAAGAATCTATTAATTGCTCTGAGTTTTCATCAACTTTTTAAGGGAATGGGCCTTGGTTTTTTAAGGGAATGGGCCTTGGTGGATGCATTTCACAGGTACTAATTTAATTACTTGTTTTCTTATTTTATTTCTTTTTTTTGTACTTTTGTGTGTTCTCTTTAAAAATTTATTTCTCACGAAGACTTTTTGTCACACTAAAAGATATAGAATTGATTTCTATGTGTTTTTCCTTCTTGTTTATTCAATTAATATGCATCATTAAAAGTCAATCATACTGTCTCTTGGGATTTTCAAATGCCAGTTCATATGGAGAGGTCCTGCATTGAAAACATTTTTTGTATTTAATTTGTGAAGCATGTAAGTCAATTTTTTCCATGGGTTTTGCAGGCAAAGTTCAATGCTAAATCTGTTATAGTGATGGCACTATTCTTTGCCCTCACCACTCCAGTTGGAGTTGCGAGTTGAGTAAGGAATGTTACTCACAAGGAGGAGGAGCTCACTGCTTAATTAATTGCACATTTTGGTTTTGAGTTTGTGTTATATGATGAAACTTAGAAGATGAATGGATCATTGATATCAGCAAAGACAGCATTAAAGCAATAATGATGGTTCCTCCTTTCTCTTCTCTCATCCTATCAATATTTCTCCATTTTAAAACACTGACCAATTCTCCTACAATTTTTTGCAGGATATGTTTCTCGCTGGAACTGATACAATGGCAACCGCTATAGAGTGGGCAATGGCAGAGCTCCTAAAGAGTCCTAACACGATGAAGAAAGCCCAAGAAGAGGTAAGGCTGCATCCTTTGGGTCCATTATTACTTCCCCGAGAATCTGTCACGGCAACTACTATAGGATTTGTTTCCTTTAACTTGTCAACATGTCTATATGTGAGTGCTGAAAAATTTAAATATTAGGAAAAAAGGATGAGCTTGCATTGGAGATACTTCGGATCACAGTACCTGCTGCCCTTGCTTTAATAGCTGATCCTATTGCTTCTTTAATTGACATGGCGTTTATTGGCCACCTAGGTTTGTCTCTACTTCATTCTAGTTCATTCTAGAGTATCAGTTCAATATAAATAAAAACTGTGAATGAAACTAGAAACATGCCATCTGCATCATCAGCACTATTTTTTGGTGGAGTGCTAGGCCTCCTTCAGGCCATATTCCTCACTACAGCAGCAAAACCTCTGTTGCAGTTCATGGGTGTGAAATCTGTAAGTGATTTCTCTGTTTTTATTTATTTTTATTTTTTTCTTTTTCCAATGTGATTCATTTTGCATCATTGAATAGTAACACTACAATATGCATCTGAAGAATCTGAAGCATCTATTCATTGCTAACTGTCCACTTCTACAATGTGATGGTCTAGACACAATCCAAGATCTTGTGTTTCTTCCGAAAAACGTGTTGCGAGACAATACGCATCTGAAGCATCTATTCATTGCTAACTGTCCACTTCTACAATGTGATGGTATTTTCTTTACAGAAAATAACAACGAGCTCCCACTCCTTTCTTGTCTCAAGTTAGTAGTAATCTTACACTAGCTTCAATAACTTGGCATTTCTTTAATGTCACGCTGAATATTTGCAACAGGATGAGGATGAGGTTGAGAGAAGACGGCAACAGGAAAAGGGTAAAGATAAGGTTCAGGTAATTTATTTTTTTAGTTCCATTCAGTTTTGATATTGTTTAATGAAGGATTTTAATGATGTAATTCTGTTTGTGCATTACTGATTGTTGTTATGGCCTTTTTCTGTTGTAGTGGATAGACATGTATGCAAAATGTGGAAGCTTGGAAGACGCCATTTCTGCGGTTGAGAATATGAGATTTAAGGATACACAGGCTTGGTCAACCGTGATTGTTACTTGTGCAATTCATGGTCAAGGCCCCAAGGCTATGTCAGTATTTAAGAATATGAAGGCTTCACAAGTTCAACCAGACGCCGTTACTTTGCTTGGTCTTTTATATGCATGGAATCATTCGGGAATGGTTGATGAAAGTTTAGCTTATTTTCATTACATGACAGATGAGTATGCGATTCCTCCTGGGATCAAGCATTATGGTTGTATCAAGGATCACAGGCACATTGGTTAGGGACGTTGCGGCGGTGATGGAGTATAATGGGTTGAAGCTCCAAGAAGCAGTGGATTGGGTGGTGAAGAATAGGCTGGATGGGCAGGCGGGGATGATTGTTGTGTCTAGCGAGGGAGATGTGACCTATGGATTTAATAACAATGCTATGTTTAGGGGGTGTGCCACTGAAGATGGGTTCATAGATGTAGGCATTTGGGAGTAAACAGATCAAATGGCAATATGAAATTGTAATGTGTGGATCATATATGTGAATGTTAATTAATGAATAACTTTTGTGATCTAATTTTATGTGCAGTAGTGGTGATGGTTTATATATATTGCAGGGAAAAAGAATATTTTGCAGAAAAACAACAGTCCTTTTTTAAAAAAAAAATTGAAAAACCATTCGTGACGGTTTAAAACTGTCACGAAAGGTTTTTTTCTATTGTTTTTATTTTAGATAAAATGACAGTTTTTAACCGTCACGAAAGGCCTTGAGCTTTTATAACATCTGATAACATGACGGACTGCAAAACGGTTTAAAACCGTCATGAAAGCCTTTTGTGACGATTTTAAATCGTCACGAAAAGTCATTTCTGTTGTAGTGTTCATGTGTCGAGTCAAAATTTGTTTTCGAAGTGATCCGGTACTTCGCACTCCGAAATGTGAGGGTGATCAAGCAAAACCCTAGTCGAGAAAATTGGTCGGGCGAGTGAGGTGAATCCTAACTAAAGATTTGGTTATTGTTGGTTTTGATTTTTGAATTTGAATTTTGTTTTTGCGATTTCAATTCTTGCAAGATTTTCTCTGTGTGTGTGTTTGAGTGTGTTGTGTTAAGCTGTCTTGAAAATTTTGTTCCAAATTTGAAGAGAATTGAAATTAACTAGTTTAATTGTAATTTAGTGATCACTGTGTTGTAAATAGTGTTTAAGGGCACAAATTTGTTGGATTGATGTGTTTTTGAAGTAATTTAAGATTTGAATATTTGAAATAACTAGAGTTTGAAATAATTTAGAATTAGAATTATAGAATGAATTTTTTTTTGAAGACTAGAATAGGTTTTATTTGATTAAAATTTATTTATTAATATATTTGATTAATATTTGAATAGAATTATGTTTATTTAGGTATTTGAGTTAAATAAATTTGGATTAGAGGTGCGGATGTTTTTGTAATTTGGTTGAAGCAAATCGTAATGAAATATATTGAAAACAATCATTTAGCATAAACACTTTTTTTTATTACCATGGGTGTCCAAACCACCTCAGACCCCTCTTGATTAAGGTCTAACTAATCTCACGGGGTTAGGAGGGTGCGCCTACCACTAACCCAACGGTTGAAGAAGAAATAGTGCGGTTGCTAATTGTTCAATTGTCTAGATTTCTTGTTTTTCATTTCTGGGTTCAAGGGACTAAAGGAATAGTGGAAGGGAAGAATCACACTTCACAAGCCTTCTTTTTTTTAAGCTTAATACACAAACCTTCTTACTTACTATGAAGTACTGAGTTGTTTAATTAAATATTTCTGTCAAAAACAAGACGCCGACTCCTTGAGTCATTTTTCTTGACTTTAATCTGATTGATTTCTTACTTCTCAATCATTGATATGAATGGTTTTGGAGGTATATGATGATCCATTGTTTTGCTTTATTTGTAGGGTGAAAAGTTTTTGACTTCATATGATATAATGTAGGATCATACTGTAGTGTTGTTGCATTTTCTCATATCTTTGTTTTCAGGTTGTGCACATATCAATGGACCAAACAGTGGATGCATTGAATAATGTGTATCAAGAGTTCGTTGTTGCAGCAGCTGTCGTGCTTGAAACAAAGGAAGGATCTACCGGATAGAAAATGGTTGCCACTGATGCTGCTTTAGAAAAATTTAAGCTGAGATGGGAATTATTTAAAGTTGCTTGTGATCAAGCTAAAGAATTCGTTGAGTCAGTGAAGCAATGTATTGGTTCAGAATACTTAGTTGATGAGGCAACTGGGTCAGTGGCAGGAAGGCCGGGACAAACTGCTACCACAGGTCTTCCGCCCATCAATGCAGTTCGACTTGAGCAGATGAGTAAAGTTGTTCGATTGCATGTAATTGAGCTCCAACAAGGTTCTGGAACAGATGGTTCTGCCTCTCACGCTCATCCTTCTGTTCCTTTTAATGCTAGATTCCCTGAAGACTCCGGTCAGTAGTTTGGTAATCGTGTCATCTTAATGAAGCTTCCCTTTTACGTTTTTTTTTCTCTTCGTAAGATAATTTTTGTACCTTTTTATTTCAGTACAAGTACTTTATTTTAAAATTTTGGCTATGGTTTACTTCGATGCCTATTTGACATGCTTTCGAATGGATCTTGATTGATTTCTCAAACTCCTATGAGTTGGGAGACTCTTCTAGGGTGGAAACATGAAAAATAGTGGAAGAAAGAAAGGGGAAAAGTGCAATTAAGGAGTCATTTTCCTTTCTATTGTTCATCCTTCCGACCATTTTTGAGCAAGAATGCGACTTTTTGCTCGCCTGAAGTTTTACAAGAAATAGTTCATGCTGAAAGGCTACTGTCAATTTTATTCTCCAATATACTGCCAAGCCTGAATTGACTGCTACGGTCTTTCATTGTCCACATGGTTGTTTCATTTATCACTTACTGTTTTTTTTAGATTTGTCGAGTCATACAAGTATTCAACTTTTTGTTTTAATTATATGAGTTTGATATCAAGTTCACCCTTGAATTTCGAGTTTTTTTATGTTCTGTACAATATATCAGGAAATCCCACCCCGGTTTTCTATTCTGGTTTGCTATGGTCTTGAATCTAGACGCTATCAAGTTCACCATTCTTCTAGAACTTAACTGTAAAATGAATTCCTTCTTTACTTGATAGCCAATCCATATATAGTATGTATACCAGTATAAAGCAAGAGGTCATGGGCCTCAAAGAGAGAATATGCTTTTGAAGGAAAAAGTAAAAAGAGGGACTGCAGACTTCTATAGTCTATGCAAGGAAATAAGTTTGTTGGAGTAATTGATGTCAAAGTGATATAAACTAGTTGTTTCTGGCAAAATACTCAGAAGAACTCAAGCTATCTATGCAAACACTGAGTGGTCATTTGGATGCTGAGTTGAGTGGATGCTTATCCATTTATTTTTGTGATTTTATATCTTCTGAAATTCTGGTTATGTTGGTTTGGACACCTCCAAAAATGGCCTACAAATGCCCCCCAGTAGAAAACTCTACTCACTAGAAGCTAAAGAAATTCGACGAATATAGTTAGACTGAAGCGAATTTGGGATGTATTAATTAGGAGGGATTTAAATGATTTAGAAAGCATACCATCAATGCACTAAATCGAGCAGCAGCTGATGTTGTTGTTGTTACTGTATATCTTCTAAAACTTTCCTTTATAAACAAATAATCTTATTATTTGAACTGCTTATATATTTTTTTATCATGTTCTTCGGTAAAACATTAGAGAGATAACTTCATTCATTTTTTTCCGAGTCAACATCAGGTTTTGCTTGACTATGAGAGACCAGTGAGCTTAAGTCAAGGTTGTTAGTTACGTGCTAGTTCGAGATGTAAAATTATTTTCTTTTTAGGATTAATATGTTATTCAGTAATTAGTAATCCTTCAATCTTTTTCTACTTGATTATATATAATTCACCGTGATTGCAATGGAGAGGACTTGTATGGATAACTTTAAAACTTTTGAATTCAGTCTGCTTTCTGCTTGTAGGAAAAGTTGGGCTTCGTGGCAAGAAGATCCTTGAGACCCTCTGGTATAGGTTGGTCCTTCATCGCATCCTTCCAGTAATCAAGCGGAGCTTTTCTCGCATTGACAGCAGAAATAAACTGCAAAAGAACACGAGGAAAATCAAGATGGAAACTGATCAAGAACATGTCCAGGTAGCTACTATATTTGCATTTTAGAACCATGTGCAATGTTCAAAGCTTTTCAACTCTTTAGATTGTGGTCTCCTTGAATGAATCATTACAATGTCTGATAATATGGTTTTAAAGCACACGGAAAATTCAAATGGAATTAGCTCTTAATCTTCTAAGTTGAGCTTCTTTTCTATAAATGCATCAAACTTACCAGAAGAAGTGTGAAGTAAACCAAGAGGGATTTTCATCATCTCTATGGATTGGAACACACCTACACTTCTTTCTACTTAAAGGAGTTACAGCTCTTGCCCATATTTATAGCTCGAATCTTCTAAGTTGAGCTTCTTTTGTATAAATGCATCAAACTTACCAGAAGAAGTGTGAAGTAAACCAAGAGGGATTTCATCATCTCTATCGATTAGAACACACCTACACTTCTTTCTACTTGAAGGAGTTACAGCTCTTGCCCATATTTATAGCTCGAACCGTGACATAGGAATCATCTGTCTGTAGGATTTTCTCTAATTTTTTTAATACAACACAAGTTTTGCTTGTCGAGTTGAATTCATGAGGTTCTGCTTATCTTTTATTATGTGCTATGAAGTGTTCCACGAGATTCATGTGGTATTAATAGAATCAGTACTTGAACATAGAACACATATACCCAACCATATCAGTAATGCATCATATATTTTACGGTACCAGTGGTGGTTGAACGTCGAGGGACTTCAATTATTTCAGACTGTTTTCCAAATTTTATGGATATGGTAGGGGTGGTTTGCTCAGATCTTTGAACCAAGAAAATATTTATTGATTGTATATTATTTTTGACAAATCTTAATAGAATATGATAAGTTTATTGTGTTGCTTGTATATTGATCTATTACATATCTCTATATATAGAGATGCAATTACATACAAAAGGAAACATCTAAATAAAGTATCACATAATCAAATGAATGATTTGTGCACAACATAATTACATGAGTGATTTCACAACATAATTATGGGAGTGATTTGTGCATATTTTTTAATTGCACAATATTCCTTAACACTCCCTCTCAAACTCAAAGTGGGAACAACGGAACCACTTTGAATTTGTAAACTAAAATAAAACTAAACCCGAGCAGAAATTGGGTTGACTTCAGTCTAGAATTTGGATTTACTTCAGACTTGAATTCATATTGTCTTCGGACTGAAATTCGCACTAAGTTCAGAGACAATTCTGTGTGGGGACACCAGATCACGACGAACGGATGCAAGTGATCACGAACAAAATCTTCAGATAGGCAGACGGAACAGATAGATCTGCAACAGTGTTGCAACTAACAAACATGACAGATATCGCGAGCTGCGCTCGACAACGTACAGTACGCGGATAATGGGCGTGACAAACATCATGAACTACGTTCTAATTAGCGGTCAATACACAGATAACAAACATAATAATTGAACAACGGGGTCAACGGAATGACTTGGCAGAGCAGAGTCGGCGAAATGACTATCGGAACAGAGTCGGTGGAACGATTATCAGAGCAGAGTCGACAAACAAACAATGGAGCCAACAAAGTCGACGACAGACAGGAAAGCAGACAACGTGCAAGTGATGATAACGTGGCTGTAACAATTTTTTTTTTTTGTTAAACTTGTCTTTACATAAAAGGACGAAAAAAAAACTGTGATGAGATGCTTTGAGAGTTAATTAAATAAACAACTCCCAACTTTTCCCTCAATTTTATTTAATGCTCTACAAAAATGCACGTACGGAGGCATTGACGCACGAGCTCAGGTTCAGAACAAGAGCAACGCACATGGACGGATGGACGGGCGGATGGGGACAAATGAGTGGAGAATGCGACTGGTGTGTGAATCGGTTCAACAATCTGATATGAAACTAGGGTGTGCGGTTGGTGGCTTGAGCAGGCTGGTGCGAACAAGGGGTGTTGATGCACTGCTGAACAACACAGTCGGGAGGTACGTGGCTGGTGCGGGTAATGATCGTTGGTGCAGAAGAATAGCGCTGGCGTGCGCACGGGCAGAGGAATCACACGCGAGCGAAAGACGATTGGCAGAGATTGATCACCATGGGCTGAAGTGCACGATACGAACGTGCACACATGGGCAAAGATCGCGAACGAATAGAAGGCTGATGTGCCATTGCACTAGAGAGTCTGTTGAACTTATAATGGACTGATGGATAGACCCTTAAAAGGCCCATGGAGTGAGAGGCCTACAGATTGAGAGTCCCACGAAAGGATGGAGATGTGCACACAATCACCCAAACAGAAGTTGAACTCGTGAACGGGTTACAGGGAAGACAAGTGCTGACCGACGCGTGGAAGAGACTTAGGCGATGAGTAATGAGATGCGGATGGAGGTAGACGGATTGGTTGACTGAGCAAAGCGAAAGAGGCAAACAGACTGGTACAACAAACAAACGTGAGTGAAGACGCACAAGAGAAACAAGAGCATAATTGAACACAAGAACAAGCACAAAGATGTATCAAGGATCGGTCGTCAACTCAAAAGTCGACCGTCCTTGGATTAGAAACCAAGCTCTGATACCATGACAAATCTTAATAGAATATGATAAGTTTATTGTGTTGTTGTTGTATATTGATCTATCACATGTCTCTATATATAGAGATGCAGTTACATACAAAAGGAAACATCTAAATAAGGTAGCACATAATCAAAAGAGCAATTTGGGGACAACATAATTACAAGAGTGATTTCACAACATAATTATGGAAGTGATTTGTGCATATTTCCTAATTGCACAATATTCCTTAACAGTTTTTTTGCAGAGTTACAATGGTTTCAATTTTCCTTTTCAAAATATGTATGAATGTGAGGCACGAAATCTTTCAAACTTGTATGCACCAATGAACCACTAATATTACAAGAGTTAATTACGTGCCTGATCTTGCTAAAGCATATCTAGTGAGATGGATGAAGCACCATTTGCCAACAAGCAAGCAAGAAATGGTCTATTAATGCAATCATTCGACATAGTCTAATGCATAAGTGACTTAGTTATTATGACTTCAAATAATTACTTTCTTAGTACTAAGTAGGAAGCACACCATTAATTGTATTGAATCGAGTGAAAGAGTTTGATCTATATATGAAGCTGACAATAACTAATTTGATATTGATGTTATGTTGTTGTTGTGTCAATTTAAATATATAAATAGAGTAGTGCTATTTGGATTGGACTCAAAAATATTTTTTTATTTCAGAATAATCCTCAAACAAGCAATAAATGGTGGTGGGTTGAATCTCATCTTATCCTGAAATAGGATAATTTTTTTAAAAAATTGCATGCGAAACCAGCAAACCCATGCCACCACCCACAGATGCTGAAGTATGAAGGGTGTGTATTATAATGAACGTAAGGTTTGTCTTTTTATTTTTTGTCAAACTGACGTAAGGTTTGTCTCATTTTCAAGACCATGCACAAATAATGCTCCATGGGCCAACACAGATTATTAAGGATATTGTAAAGAACCCAAAGTTGATTTAGATTTTATACAAGCTTCAACCAATAGCAGGACAAGTTGATCATAGCATTAGACTCTACTTAGGCATACATTATGATTCAAATATTCAAACCAACATTTAACAACTCTGTTTGTGTGGGAAAGAATACACAACCATAAAGTTGTCGATTCAATCCCTTCTCCCAATAAAAGAAAGAATCTCGACGCGCCAAGAATCTCTACTCGCCTAATTGATGTGTCTAATTTAAGGTACTTTCTAAACTAGTCAATTTTGTCGCAAAGATGTTGGCAAAAGTAAAAAATAGGTTTCAATGTGGATTTCGAAGTTGAGGAATTATGGAACTCATCTAATTATAAAAACTACATAAAGTCCACAAGAGAAAAAAGATAGAATGGACTTCGGATTTTTTTTTTTTGGTCATAATAAAATGGACTTCAGTAAGCCCCCCAGACACAAGAAATCTGCATAGTCCGGGCCTCACCTTATTTTTGGACTATCAAACCAAACCTTCTAAGGCCCAGGTTACTGACATAGTGATCAAAGACGCAAAATATATGATATGTTGGTTAACTACTTTCACTGCCACCACACTTGACACAACTTGGTTTGACCACCAAATCTGAAACACTTGATTCACACTTGTGAATAAGAGCAAATTACGCTGAAGCCATACAAGTAGTACAAATAATTGGAGGGGAACAGGTGTCAGTAATTCAACAAATTTCATCAAGTCATGTCTTTACAACAAGGCATTTAAACCTTCTCTCTCTCTCTCTACAGACTAAAAAAAAAAAAGATAGTTTTGTTATACTATGTAATGTATCTGAAAATTGTAATGTTTCGCGGGGTAGGGAGGGTGAGCTCATCATAACTGAAATTTGAAAACCAACTACTATTTGAACAAGGGTTGCTTTCACCCGCCATAATACTTACACTTCTTTTTCCCGCCACAGCAACTAACAGACCTCTTCTTCCCTCCCTCTGTTCCTCACTATCTTCTATGATTTTCAACTCTCTACCATTTCTTTTCCAGCAGACAAGCTAACATTTCTTTGATTTAACATCATCGATGTCTTCGTCATTGCTTTCATCTGCTCTCTTTCTCTTAGATGAAGAGGGCAGTAGTTGAGGTTCCTCTTGTTGTTCCTCTCCATCTTCAATATCCTCTTCAGTGTCATCTTCTCCATCATCGAGCTCGAAATCACTGCCTTCGTCAGCCTGTGAAACGGGTTGGACGAGGAACTCTGACTCATCATCCTGCCATTAGCATGAAGAAACTAGTAATCAGAATTTAAACAGAGATTAAGAAAAAGACTCGTATAGCGACTGCAAGTAGGGAAAAAGGATCAATAACAAAATAAAAATTGAAGAAGAAGATAGTATCAATTGACTCAAATTTTCTAATACCAAATTATGTAGACCAATCATAGAAGCACGCTACAAATCTAAGCATTAACGACTGACCAGTGAGGATATTAACAATCAATGATGTGAAGACATCATAAGAAACAAATAAATATATGAGAGGAAAACATAATCAAAGCAGCATGTATTGTGGATGACAAACAATACACAACCACCATCTAATAAAAACAAATAAATATATGAGAGGAAAACATAATCAAAACAGCCACAAGCATCTTCTTGCACAACAACAAGGTAAATCTTCAGCAGTAACAAATTAAGAACAGCCACTAATCATAAACTCCAACACTCCTCCCCTTTTCTGTTCTCATCTCTCAGTTCCACTGAACTCGCTGCGGCAGCTGCCCTGCTTACTCACAGGATTCACTAAAGAAACATATCTAACAAAATGTCAAATTCTAACCCAACTAAACACAAGCCTTTTTCACAACATGGGTCCACTTGCTCCATTCTCTTCTATCTATGGCTTCATCAATAGTTGCATTAATGTCAAACAGATCACTTAATTCTTTTTAAGGTCATTTTATACTCCACACCCTCTTATTTCCTCTGGCATTGCCATTTGCTTTTGGTGGGTCACCAAATTGCTACAGACAAGTACAGCAATCAGACATTTAAAAGTAAGCCAGCAAAGGATAGTTACGATTTATAAGAATCCTACAGTTAAGTCTATTTTTGGCCTGCAATATGTGTTAAATTGTGTTTAAACAACTTCCACCAAGTTCACACGTAACTGAGATAAGCAGTCATCAAAGGAAGCACAAAAGTTGAAAGTAAATACATATGTTAAATTCCTCAAAAAAAAAAAAAAAAAAGATACAAATGTTAAAGCTCAATAACTGACCACAGGATGAGAAAGTAATATCAAAGTCTAATCATAAATATATGCAATCGGCAAAGATATTCGGAAACTTATAATAAGTAACTAAGTGATTTTTGGTAATTAGGTAACTCCTCTAATTGAAATATGATACGCACAAAGAAAATCGCATCACTCCGCTTTCTTAGGAGAATTTCAATGCGCTACGACTATCAGGCCTAAGCTTCATGGTGACTGTATCGTCATTCATTACCAACTTCAAATGGGATTCACAGTTAATATTATAAAATAAATGAACTTCAGCATTCGGTACAGAAGAAAATGATGCACTTTAAAACAAAAACCAAACTGATCTGAAGCTAAATGATTAGTCCGAAATTCGCGGGTATTGTTACAGTCATGTCTAATTATCATGGAATATAAAAACAATTATAAACTTCCAAGAAAAATTCACTAGATGACCCATCATAAATGATTATCGAAATTGATTTCTGCAACTAATAAATGAAATAAATGTCAATGTAAAAGCTACTAAAAAAGGATTAAAAAAAGCTGTCTTACCTCCTCCTCACCATCATCCTCTTCGAATTCTGCATCTTCCCCAGCACCCTGATCCTCCTCCTCTCCAATCTCCCCATTCTCATCGTTTTCATCCTCCTCTCCATATTCATGTCCATCAATCTCTCCTTCAGAGCTTGTCAACCGACTCTTAACTGCAGTATCCACCTCTTCCTCTTCATCACTCTCATCTTCTTCATTATCGACCCCATCTTCCTCGTCTCCACTATCATCAATCTCATGAACCTCAACAACATCATCATCATCCTCACCCTCCTCTTCATTAACCTCTTCTCCCAAATCATCCTCATCATCCTCAATATAATCATTTTCATCTCCATCTATGGACTCAGCCATATACAACCCATTCGAATGGGAATGAGCAGCAGATCCTCTAGGCCTATTTCCACCTCTCACATTTTCTCCCTCATCCTCAGCACTCTCCTCATCTTCATCAACATCAAGAACTCCATCACCACCATTTATACCATTGCCAACCCTTTCACTCCCATCTTCCCCATAAATCTCATCATCATCATCTCCCTCAACATCGTCCTCATTTTCATCCTCATCTATGAACTCGGCCATAATTGCCCCATTCAAATGGGAATGAACAGCAACTCCTCCGGAACGACTTCCCACTCCCATAGTTTGCCTGTGTTCCTCATCCTCATCACTCTCCTCATCATCATCATCAATATCAAGAACTCCATCCCCACCATTTATACCACTGCTAACCCTTTCACTCCGATCTTCCTCATCAACCTCATCATCATCTTCGTCAGCCTCATCATCATCATCATTTTCATCTCCATCGACGTCCTCCACCATAACCGACCCATTCAAATGCGAATGAGCAGCAGACCCCCTCAACCGATTTCCAACTCTCACATTTTCCCCCTCTTCCTCATCCTCATCACTCTCCTCATCCTCATCGACATCATAAACTCCATCACCTCCATTCACACCCTTACCAACCTTCCCACTCCTATCCTCCCCGTCAACCTCGCCACTCCCAGGATCATCCTCTTCATCCTCCTCCTCTTCCTCCTCTTCATCCGATTCCAACCTCTCATTCTCTTCAACATCCATCTTATCCAAGTACCTAAGCGTCCTAATCAACCCAAACACACTAGCGCGATAATCCCTAATCCGCGTCACCGGACACTCATACAGATCCAAAGACACAAGCTTCAGCTTCGCCAGCGGCGCCAACTCCTCAATCGATTGAATCCTATTGTTTGACAAATCAAGGTCTCGCAAACACTCCAACTCCGCCTCGACAAGAAACTCAAGTCCACCGGCGATTCTATTGTCCGAAAGAATCAGCCTCCGCAGATTCCGAAGCCTCGGAAAGTTCTCCAACGAAGACACTCCAACATTAGCGATTGAGAGGTGTTCGAGACTCTCGAACTTCTCCAACAGCGACGATGGCGGCAATCGTCCTTGAAAACACTTCACTGCTCCGTCTAGGGTTATAGATCGAGCAGAAACACAGTCCGCTTGACCTTCCAGCGCCGTCTCCACCGCTTTCTCCCAAATCTCGTCCATCAACAACAATCAAACCCTAGTTTCTCAATCGAAATCGCAAAAACAAGTTCCAGAGTTCACGAATTACCGAACAAACGCCAACGGACGCGAACGAATGCGAACGACACCAATCGAGCTGATCACTTCACTTCACGCGCACCGAACACTCGCAGATCGCACCGCCGAACGACGAACAACAACAACGAAGCATCCGATTCGGAACTATATATAGTTCAAAACCAAAACCCTAGCTTTTCAATCGAACGAACTCTCGCCAAGAAATTCAAAAAAATTTCCATTCTTCTCTCTCTCTCTCTCGTGCTCAGCGATGACGAAGAAGCGATTATCAACGAAAACCTATAAAACTCTCCACCGCGTTTGGTTGAGTCGGACGACTCGAACCGCGTCGAGACCGGGTCGACTCGGGCTCTCTGTGCTAGCATCTCGTGCTGTTAAAGCCGTCGATTGAGAGGGCACAGATGGATGACGTACTCATTTCCCGCGGAGCCCCGCACTGATGAGGCAGGGATTTATCGCATTTTTACCTCCGTCGAGGTGGGCGCGGGGCAAAAGTTCACCCCGCATAACAGAACGGGGCGGGGCGGGGCGGGGCGGGCGCGGGGTATGCCTTTGCCCCAAGGTTTTCCCACAGAACCGCCCCGTTTCCCGCCCCGCGGAGAATACCCGTCGCCCCGCCCCGTACCCGGCCCCGTGGCCTGCCCCGCGGGGGATCCCCCGTCACCCCACCCCGTGCCCCGCCCCACGGCGAATCTCCGTCGCCCCGCCCCATCGCCCCGCCCCGTGCTCCGGCCCATAGAGAATCCCCGTCGCCCCACCACACAGGGAATCCCTATCGCCCCGCCGCGTACCCCGTCCCACAAGAAATCTATTTTAAAAAACTAGTCAAAATTCCGCGCTTCGCGCATGGGTAAGACTAAGTGTCAATATATTAGTTAAAAAATAATTAACTTAATGAGAAAAAAACTAAAAAAATAATCTTATTACATAATCTCGAATAAATTTTAAGTGAAGAATAATATCATTTAATTTTTTATAGCAAAATTAGGGAATATATGCCTTGAAAGCTTAAAAACTTTTTGCATATGGTTATACAAAAATACAATCCTAATAAAATTAATTTGATGAGAAAAAGGAAGTGATAAAAAGAGAAAAAAAAACTTATGTAAACATTGGTGAAATCTCAATTTAATACTTTATGAATACAAGCTCTATTTATTTTGAAAAATGATTAATTAAAATTTTGTTTCCACAATAAAGGATATATAACAAATTGACATCTTGTTGAATAAACTAAAAAAAATGAGGTCATTGATCTAAACAATGTACACAGAGATTGACGATCAGTATATGTCATTTCTAAAATATTTTTTTTGCTCTTGAAGAGAAAAATAAAAAAGAGATCAAAATAAAAACTCAAAGGTAAAAATCTAAATATAAAAAAAACCGAAAACCAAATAGCTATCAAAAAGTTGAAAAGAGCAAAAAAAAAAAAAGTTGAAAAACAACTAAAAATAAAAAAATGTTATGTTAAAAAAGTGCGACATAAGAAAACTTCAAATGTACAAATAAATTTTGTTGAGACAGTGAGGATATATAATAAAAACATATGATCTTGTCAAATAAACTTAAAATTGGAGATCATAGATCTAGGCAACACTTACCAAAGTTTCTCAACCAATACATATCACTTCTTTAATCCTTTTGTTATTAGAATTTTGATTAGAAAACAAAAAAATCAGAATCAAAACGAAAAGTAGATACTTGACAATAATGAATATACGTTGAAAGATATACATTCTCAATATGTGGAAAAACGCATTAAAATATGCGTCGAAGTAGAGGTCGTGATGTTCTCTCTGTAATTGTTCCACTACTCGTGTAGTCTGTGCACAACACCCGTGGGAACCTAAGTTCGGTCATCTCGAGACCATCTGTTTATCTGTTCGATCTGTGATCATCTGTGACTTGTTCTGCTCGCATGCATGTGCACTTCAGTTTTGCTTATCCGTCGATCCTCTCGAAAGTATGTCGTGAATTGCATATCTTTTGCATTGATGACATATGTATTTGCTCTGTTATTTTGGGTTGTCGTTCATTTCCAGAATGAAACCTAAATCTGATTTTGTTTACTCAGCTCCATTAGTCATTCCGTTGACTCTACTCCGATAGTCGTTCCGTCGACTATGCTTTGTTAGTCGTTCCATCGACTATGTTGTTTCGTTAGTCGTTCCGCCGACTATGTTGTCTTGTTAGTCGTTCCGCCGACTATGTTGTTTCGTTAGTCATTTCATCGACTATGTTTTTTCGTTAGTCGTTCCGTCGACTATGTTGTTCTGTTATCTGATAGTCGTTTCGTCGACTCTACTCCGATAGTCGTTCCGTCGACTATACTTCGTTAGTCGTTCCGCCAACTCCGCTTCGATAGTCGTTCCGCCGACTATGCTCCGTTAGTCGTTCCGTCGACTCCATTGTTCAAAATTCCAGACCGAAGTCAATCCAGATTCTGGCCGGGTTTAGTTTTATTTTAGTTTACAAACTCAAAGTGGTTCCGTTGTTCCCACTTTGAGTTTGAGGGGGAGTGTTAAGGAATATTGTGCAATTAGGAAATATGCACAAATCACTCCTATAATTATGTTGTGAAATTACTCCCATAATTATGTTATACACAAATCACTCCCTTGATTATGTACTACCTTATTTAGATGTTTTCTTTTGTATGTAATTACATTTCTATATATAGAGACATGTAATAGATCAACGAGATAAGAAACTTATTATATTCTATTAAGATTTCAACATGTAATTAAAAAAAGACAATAAAAAAATAAAATCAAGATAGTTTGTCTTTTTTTTAAAACTATCAAGATAGCTTATCTAAATATCAATACATATCAGTTCAAAAAAAATGAGGGTCTAGTGTCTACTACAACTTTGGCTGCTGATTTTTTTTTGAACTAACTTTGGCTGTCGATTGCAATTTAATGATTTTTTTTGGAAAAAAAAACCAAAAAATGATCACTTAATAAACGTAAAACAAAAAAACCATAAAAAACCCAAATTACAAGTTTACAAGTTACAACCCTAAGTTACTTCAACCGTTCAACGCAAACACCACACCACGCTCGTCTCCGTCGTCCTCATCTTTCGCACTGGGGAACATCGCACATGCTTTCCTCCTAGTCCTTCCGCGATCAGATCAGGCTCTCCTCCTTTAAAGACCGCGGCGATCAGGCTCTCCTCGTCTTCCGCGACTGCCGCTCAAGCTCTCCATTGTGTTGCCCTCACATAATCTTTGCCCCCCCTCTTGATCTGTAACAACCCCAAAAATTTTAACTGACTTGTGTCGCACTTGTCAAAATTGTGACCCGGCTTAGTGAATACTGGACAGTATTTCGAACTTCGGGAGTCGACACCGAAGTGATTTTATGATTCTTTGACTTTGTGTATTAGTATTATAGTGTGCTACGGGTCTCGAGCCGTTTGGGCTATGTTTTAATTGAGTGAGAGGTCGCCTAGTTATACGGGGTTTTCGGGAACCGTTTTAGTGGATTTTATTATTAAACAAGGCCAAATGGAAAACATGACCTAAGTTGAAGAAAATAAAATTTTTACAATAAAGTATAATAAAAGCATGAGGGAATTTATTCAAATCCCAAGAGTGGGACCGCCTCGAGAAGCGTGTCGAACGCGGGGCACGGTGCACCGAGTAGGCGAGAATTTGTGTAACCTTATTGGTAATTTAATAAAATTAATGGGGTTAATCTAATAGGTTAATATGGATAAGATTGTTAAAGTGACACAAGTGAGTGAGGAGAGCCATTGGATGGTCATAGAGATGGGGATATGTGTTAGATTAAAAGGATAAGCCAAAAGACCCATAAGGGTAGGCGGCCAGGGTTGGACAAGTGAGAGTTTAAGGGCAAATGGGTCATTTCACTTTAAGTCACATATATAAAAACAAACTAAACCCTAAAACCCTAACACACTATTCACTCTCTTCTCCAACTTTGCCGCCTTGTTCACTCTCCCCACTCACTCCCCAGCTGCCGTCCACCACCACCGGATCTCCGACCGGACCGAGAGGTGGCGGAGCCGGGACGGCGTCTCCCTCCCTCTCCTCTCTCGTTTCCTCACTCACGCACCCTTAGTCTTCTCTCTCTCGATCGATCAATCTCTCTCTCGGCCTCACGTCCACTCTCTCGGCCTCACTCTCGACTGCTCCTCCCTTGGCTGGACATCCACCACCACGGCCTCTTCCCTCGTCACCGGAGCAGGTGAGTGTTGTACCTCTTCCTCTCTTGTGTTCTCTCTCTCTCTCTCACTCACTCTCACTCTCGGTTTTTCATGCTCACCTTCTTCTTCTCGACTTCACGCTATACCAGCCACTTCCTCTCGCCTGACTGGTCACCACCGCCACCCTCCTCGCTGCTGCAACTACGGACGACCACCGAAGAAGGCAAAGTGAGTGTCCCTCCCATGGTTTTTCCTCCATCTCCATTATTCCGTTGCTTCACTTTTGTCACTGTTTTGGACAATTTTGTGTGGCTGTTTTAGATGCATGGGGTGTGGTTTGTGTAGGTGCACACCCCTGGTTGGGGTATGGGGTACCATTTGGAAATTTGTTTACATGGTTGTTTTGGTGTGTGACGGTTTTGGTTTTAATGTGTGTAAGTGCAGTTGTTTGGGGGAGAGTTGTGTGGGCGGTTTGGTGAGAGTGTGTGTGGGGTGGTTGTGCTATGTGTATGGGGGTGTGTGTGTGTACACACCCCGGTTGGGGTGTGGGTGTGTACACTATAGTGGATGTGTGGGGACTGTTTTCATGAGATGTATAGGTGGGTTTAGGTTTGCATAGAAACTGTTTTGGGGTGTGAATGTTATGTAAGGGGGTACAATGTGTGTACACCGCAATGGGGTGTACACAACAGTGGGTGTGTACACCACAGTGGGGTGTACACAACACTGTATATGTAACCACATTGGGGTGTACACAACAGTTATATATGTTTGGAATAGTGACAATGTGTATATAACATAGTTTTAAATAATAAAGTAATGTACTAATGAATGTGAACATGGTAGATCACAGTGGGGTGCACACACCAGTGGGGGTGTGTGTGCACAAGACAGCGGTGTGTGAAGTGTTAGTGTGCACACCAGTGGGGTGTACACATCAATGTGTGTGTGTGACCATAAAGTGCATTATTGTATGTGTGTGAATAATTAAAACAAGGAAAGTGTATGGACATTTTGAATACAAATTGTGGTCTTATATTAAGGCCCAATAAGAACCATTAAGGCCCAACACACATTTTGTATATATGAGGCCCATAACAAATACAAATGATGTGTAAATGGGTGGTGTTAAGGCCCAATAAAAACCCAATAAAATAGGTACAACTTGAGGCATAAAACAAAGACATAAAATATGAAAATGGACTTATGGATTTAAACCCAATAAGGGTCCACACAAAGAGATTACTTAGGTGAGTATAGACTTGATAAATGGGCCCAACAAGAGCCTAAAGAGGGATATGTTTTGTAAAAAGGACAATAACCATAGAGATGGATTGATCCACAATGGTTTAAGTCACCTTAATTAAATATATTTGAACTAGACATGCGAGAAACACCATAAGACGAAATACTAACCTTAAAAGAACATTCGGGATTTAAACCTTATTAGGTAATCGGGAAGTCACGGAAGACGCTTTAGGATCTCGGAGTTGTCACACGGGTCGCGATAGTTCAGGTAAGTACACTTGTCTCAAAAACTTGTGTACGTTAGTAAGCCAGTTAAGAAAATATCATGTGATTCATCTTCATTCCATTGTGTTTGCTATTATCTATTTGTTGGCATTCCATTCCATATTCCTTGTATGTGTGTTCTTGGCATAAGTGTGTGTCTCAAAGGTACATGCGGCCTGCACTAGAAGGGATAAAAAGCGGGCACTCGTGCGCACGAGTGTTTGACCACCCCTAGTGATTGTGTGATACCATGTACTGGATTGTTGTGGATATTGTTGTGGTATTGTTGTGGATTTTAGACCACTTATGGCCTCTCTTGACTCGTAGAACAGGCATGTTTCAATTGTTATTGTTTCCAGTCTGCCTATCATGCACCTTGTTTACATAATTTCCTGTCTTTCAATTCCTGCATGATATTTAGACTGTCTTGTTTGATAATTCATGAATTACTGTTATATTCTTCTGGCATTACTTTCGATTTCTCTCAGTTGCTCACCGTCTAGTTTGTGACGGTGGGTGTGATATATAGCGGAGTGCGGTAGAGGCAAAGAGCCTTGCTTATGCGACTTTTTGTGAGGATTAGCGGCTGGACTTGAGGAACCTTAGAGTAGGTTATATGTTTTTGCTCATTTGTATATTGCTTTATATATGTATGTTTTTGGTTTATAGAACTTGGCATTATTATTGAGATTAGTATCATGTATGTTGATTTATAGAATTGTACATGAATACCGGGGTTTTCCAAAATTATAGAATTCCTAATTTCCCTTTGATTGAGTTATTTCCCCTTGTTATTTACTGTTTAGTCTTCCGCTGTGTATTATTGCAATAACTCTTTCATAAATCGCTAAATTGAGTAAATATGAGGCTGACTAGGCTCGTCAGGTTGCCGAGTGATAACTCGGGGCTTGAACGGGTCTAGGCCGGGCGTAAACAATTGCATGGGGAAATTGGGGCCGTCACAGTTGGTATCAGAGCCTAAGGTTATAACAACCTAACTCTTGATTTAAAACACAAACCATTAAGACAGCGGAAGTTAGGAACTGTTGAACTTAGAGTGGAAAACCCTATGATCCTAATTAGAACTTTAGTTCGAAGGGATGAGTTGGGATAAGTTGGATGTGATGTTTATACATATTATGATTGTTGATTGTAATATATTGTATGTGGTAGCTATCTATTGATTCGAAGTATCGCTCTCTTGATTCAGACGACGAAAGCGGATCAGACCGGTCCGGGCGATGATAGCGGCTCGTCTGACACACGATATGCTAGCGCGGACGATGTGCACGTTTTGACGCCAGAGAGTTGCAATGCAGGACCAGCAGTTACAGGATATGTTACGACTGTTGAGGACTCTCGTATCACCTACTACTACACCATCGACTCGACTACACCATTGCCACCTACGTTACTCGTGGAGCGAGAGACTCGATTCTTTGCGGCATCTACGACTCCGATTCCGTTAGCGGCGATTCCCGAGGAGCGATTCTTGCGACGAGCACGCTTGAGACCGAGGCGGAGACACCTCCGTTACGAGCGGAGATAGTACGAGCGCGGAGACACCGACTACGCCGGTTCTTCTTGCAGAGGTTACTCCCGTCACTACTCGAGTCACTACTCCGGGAGAAGAGCCACAGGGCCCTTCGCCGACGCGAGGCAGTGGAGAGAATTCAAGCGGCATGATCCAGTCAAGTTCTTCGGTGGTACAGACGTAGCAGCGGCAGAGCTTTTCTTGAAGAATCACAAGAAGATTCATATGATTATCGCGACCGAGGATCACATGAGAGCGACGATCTCCTCATCCATGCTTCAAGGGGAGGCAGATGATTGGTGGACCACTATTGTCACTACTCGAGGCATTCCGCGAGACTGGATCGATTTCAAAACCCAGTTTAATCAGAAGTATTTCCCACCGACAGTGTTACGGGCGAAGAGGAATGAGTTCACTTCATTGCGACGATCAAGTAGGAGAGCGGTGATGGATTACATGGGCGATTCATTCAAATTTATTACCCATGCGGGGGATCGGCGAGATTCGAGGCCGATCGTATCTACTATTTCACCGAGGGTTGGCTACACCGCCATTGGAGGTTCGGTAGTCACTACCGAGCGGAGACTCTTCGAGAGGGCATACGAGCGGAGTTTGGCTAGAGAGAGCTACGATTTCTCACCCCGAGGAGGATAGGCCAGGCGGATCGAGTTTCGATCGGAGGAGCACCATCGGGACAAGAAGAGGAAGAAGAACAGGTGGAATTTTCGTGATCGTAGGACTCAGAGTGTAGGGTCCGTTGCACAGCAGATTACTCGTCCGACACGAGACCATTCCGCCGATCGAGTTTTGCCGGTCATCCAGCGCAGCCTAGTCGACCGGGACGCGATCGCGAGAGGCGATCTCATGCGAGAGTAGGGGTACGGATCGAGGAGACAGGCAGAGGACACAGAGGTCTAGTCATACTCAGAGTTTCGCACAGGGACGAGGCCAGAGCCAGACTCAGGGATCGCAGGATACCCGCACATGTTTCAAGTGCGGAAAGGTTGGCCACATTCAGAGGGAGTGCTCTCAACCCTCGAGAGCACCGTCGCAGCATCACCAGTACCAGAGGGGCGTGTTCAGGCTGCTGTTGAGCCAGACCAGGGGGCATCCAGACACATTGATGAGGGTATGAATTTCATTTGCGGTACTTGCATGCATATCATGTTCAATTCAAGCTACGTCGAGTCCTTGATTGTTGTGCGCTTAGTAGACATGTTAGGGTTGTAAACTCATTAGACGTAGCAGACCACAATCCTAGTCACGACTGTCAGGATGCGATGTACTCAAACGTGCATAGTCTTGACATTGCGGTAGTGTTAGGGGGCTACGAGTCGCCAGTACACACGCGAGTACTAGAGTTGTTAGAGTTCGAAGCCTTGGTTAGTGCGAACTAGATATAAGCATTACGTGCGTTGATTGGTGGATACGAGAAGACGAACGAGAGATCTTTGTGAGTTTTATACGTGCTGGAGCGAGACAGAGACGTTAGCTTGAGTTCTTGAAGGAGTACGACTTCTTATTTGAGCACCATTCCGAGAAGACCAACGTTGCTGCTGATGCGTTACGCTGCAAAGGATTAGATGCGGAGGTAGTCGTGTGTCAAAGAACCTACGAGCGTGGTTTACGTGAGGCAGCCGAGTTGACGAGTTCCGCGGACATGCCGACGACTGCCAGGACCGAGATACGTAGTCAAACGATGTTGCAGACCGTCTCATTTGGCATTGTGCGCGAGGGACAACAAGACGATGCGTCATACTAGCGGTGCAGTGAGATGGTGGATAGTTCAGATTGCCCAGACAAGAGTCGGTCGACAGACTCATACTAGAGGTATCGCGGGCGACTGGGGTTTCCATTGGTGGCTGATGCGTGTGACGAGTGTACTTCGGGAGATTCACCGTTCCGGTTTGTTGTGTATCCGGGTCGACCTAAGATGTGCGCCGATATGCGACATTCTTTTGGTGGCCAGGGATGATTTCCGAGGTGTCGGAGTTGTTCGAGCGTGTGACATGCCAGCGCGTAGAGGCTGGGCATCGACGACCTGGAGGACTACTACAGCCCCACCCATTTATTGATGGAAGCGGGAACATATTGATATGGATTTCGTTAGTGGTTGCCCCGATCTCCTCGTGGTCACGATAGCATCTGGGTAGTTGTGGATAGATTGCTCGAGAGTTAAAAGTGCCCAGGAGTGGCAGAAGAAATACTTGACGAGTATCACGATGAGCTTCAGTATGATTTGGGGAGATTATGAATACCTGAAGGTCTCTCCACTGAAGGGTCACGAATGGTTCGGAGTTAAGAAATGACTCACTCTGAGTTTTTATCGGTCCCGTTAGGAGTTATGAAGAGTCGTTAATCTAGTTTACTTATTAGGTTAATTTCGAGGACGAAATTCTAATAAGTGGGGGAGACTGTAACAACCCCAAAAATTTTAACTGACTTGTGTCGCACTTGTCAAAATTGTGACCCGGCTAAGTGAATACTGGACAGTATTTCGAACTTCAGGAGTCGACACCGAAGTGATTTTATGATTCTTTGACTTTGTGTATTAGTATTATAGTGTGCTACGGGTCTCGAGCCGTTTGGGCTATGTTTTAATTGAGTGAGAGGTCGCCTAGTTATACGGGGTTTTCGGGAACCGTTTTAGTGGATTTTATTAATAAACAAGGCCAAATGGAAAACATGACCTAAGTTGAAGAAAATAAAATTTTTACAATAAAGTATAATAAAAGCATGAGGGAATTTATTCAAATCCCAAGAGTGGGACCGCCTCAAGAAGTGTGTCGAACGCGGGGCACGGTGCACCGAGTAGGCGAGAATTTGTGTAACCTTATTGGTAATTTAATAAAATTAATGGGGTTAATCTAATAGGTTAATATGGATAGGATTGTTAAAGTGACACAAGTGAGTGAGGAGAGTCATTGGATGGTCATAGAGATAGGGATATGTGTTAGATTAAAAGGATAAGCCAAAAGACCCATAAGGGTAGCTGGCCAAGGGTTGGACAAGTGAGAGTTTAAGGGCAAATGGGTCATTTCACTTTAAGTCACATATATAAAAACAAACTAAACCCTAAAACCCTAACACACTATTCACTCTCTTCTCCAACTTGCCGCCACTGTTCACTCTCCCCACTCACTCCCCACTGCCGTCCACCGCCACCGGATCTCCGACCAGACCAGAGGTGGCCGGAGACCGGGACGACGTCTCCCTCCTCTCCTCTCTCGTTTCTTCACTCACGCACCCTTAGTCTTCTCCTCTCACGATCACTCACTCTCTCGGCCTCACGTCCACTCTCTCGGCCTCACTCTCGACTGCTCCTCCCTCGGCTGGACATCCACCACCACGGCCTCTTCCCTCGTCACTGGAGCAGGTGAGTGTTGTACCTCTTCCTCTCTTGTGTTCTCTCTCTCTCTCACTCACTCTCACTCTCGGTTTTTCATGCTCACCTTCTTCTTCTCGACTTCACGCTATACCAGCCACTTCCTCTCGCCTGACTGGTCACCACCGCCACCCTCCTCGCTGCTGCAACTATGGACGACCCTTAGAAGAAGGCAAAGTGAGTGTCCCTCCCATGGTTTTTCCTCCATCTCCATTATTCCGTTGCTTCACTTTTGTCACTGTTTTGGACAGTTTTGTGTGGTTGTTTTAGATGCATGGGGTGTGGCTGTGTAGGTGCACAACCCAGTTGGGGTATGGGGTACCATTTGGGGGTACCATTTTGGGGTACATTTACATGGTTGTTTTGGTGTGTGACGATTTTGGTTTTAATGTGTGTAAGTGCAAGCTTGTTTGGGGGAGAGTTGTGTGGGCGGTTTGGTGAGAGTGTGTGTGGGGTGGTTTGTGCTATGTGTATGGGGGTGTGTGTGTGTGTGTGTGTACACACCCGGTTGGGGTGTGGGTGTGTACACTATAGTGGATGTGTGGGACTGTTTTCATGAGATGTATAGGTGGGTTTAGGTTTGCATAGAAACTGTTTTGGGGTGTGAATGTTATGTAAAGGGGTACAATGTGTGTACACCACAATGGGGTGTACACAACAGTGGGTGTGTACACCACAGTGGGGTGTACACAGCACTGTATGTGTACACCACATTGGGGTGTACACAACAGTTATATATGTTTGGAATAGTGACAATGTGTATATAACATAGTTTTAAATAATAAAGTAATGTACTAATGAATGTGAACATGGTAGATCACAGTGGGGTGCACACACCAGTGGGGGTGTGTGTGCACAAGACAGTGGTGTGTGAAGTGTTAGTGTGCACACCAGTGGGGTGTACACATCAATTGTGTGTGTGTGACCATAAAGTGCATTATTGTATGTGTGTGAATAATTAAAACAAGGAAAGTGTATGGACATTTTGAATACGAATTGTGGTCTTATATTAAGGCCCAATAAGAACCATTAAGGCCCAACACACATTTTGTATATATGAGGCCCATAACAAATACAAATGATGTGTAAATGGGTGGTGTTAAGGCCCAATAAAGACCCAATAAAATAGGTATAACTTGAGGCATAAAACAAAGACATAAAATATGAAAATGGACTTATGGATTTAAACCCAATAAGGGTCCACACAAAGAGATTACTTAGGTGAGTATAGACTTGATAAATGGGCCCAACAAGAGCCTAAAGAGGGATATGTTTTGTAAAAAGGACAATAACCATAGAGATGGATTGATCCACAATGGTTTAAGTCACCTTAATTAAATATATTTGAACTAGACATGCGAGAAACACCATAAGACGAAATACTAACCTTAAAAGAACATTCGGGATTTAAACCTTATTAGGTAATCGGGAAATCGCGGAAGACGCGTTAGGATCTCGGAGTTGTCACACGGGTCGCGATAGTTCAGGTAAGTACACTTGTCTCAAAAACTTGTGTACGTTAGTAAGCCAGTTAAGAAAATATCATGTGATTCATCTTCATTCCATTGTGTTTGCTATTATCTATTTGTTGGCATTCCATTCCATATTCCTTGTATGTGTGTTCTTGACATAAGTGTGTGTCTCGAAGGTACATGCGGCCTGCACTAGAAGGGATAAAACGCGGGCACTCGTGCGCACGAGTGTTTGACCACCCCTAGTGATTGTATGATACCATGTACTGGATTGTTGTGGATTGTTGTGGATATTGTTGTGGTATTGTTGTGGTATTGTTATGGATTTTAGACCACTTATGGCCTCTCTTGACTCGTAGAACACTCATGTTTCAATTGTTATTGTTTCCAGTCTGCCTATCATGCACCTTGTTTACATAATTTCTTGTCTTTCAATTCCTGCATGATATTTAGACTGCCTTGTTTGATAATTCATGAATTACTGTTATATTCTTCTGGCATTACTTTCGATTTCTCTCAGTTGCTCACCGTCTAGTTTGTGACGGTGGGTGCAGATATAGCGGAGTGCAGTAGAGGCAAAGAGCCTTGCTTAGGCGACTTTTTGTGAGGATTAGCGGCTGGACTTGAGGAACCCTAGAGTAGGTTATATGTTTTTGCTCATTTGTATATTGCTTTATATATGTATGTTTTTGGTTTATAGAACTTGGCATTATTATTGAGATTAGTATCATGTATGTTGATTTATCGAATTGTACATGAATACCGAGGTTTTCCAAAATTATAGAATTCCTAATTTCCCTTTGATTGAGTTATTTCCCCTTGTTATTTACTGTTTAGTCTCATTTGTGTATTATTGCAATAACTCTTTCATAAACTGCTAAATTGAGTAAATATGAGGCTGACTAGGCTCGTCAGGTTGCCGAGTGATAACTCGGGGCTTGAACGGGTCTAGGCCGGGCTGTAACAACCCCAAATTTTTAATCCGACTTGTACGGCAATTGTCAGAATTGTGACCCGGCTACGTGAATACTGGTCAATATTTCGAACTTCGGGAGTCGACGCCGAAGTGATTTTATGATTCTTTGATTGTGTGTAATAGTATGTTAGTATTTTACGAGTCTCGCGCCGGTCGGGCGATATTTAATTGAGTGAGGTTTCGACTAGTCAAACGGGGAGTAAAACATATAAATAAATGAATTTTAATTAATTTAATAAATTAGTTAATGAGATGTGGCGAGAAAATGGACACGACGAGCCAATTGACGGGGAAATACGGACCGAGGAACGTCGTTTGAACGTGGAAGTTAGTTAAATATGTAGCATGCGGACTATGTGATTAGTATTGTAAAAGTGACACAACCTAATGGTAAGGAGCCATGAGATTGGCCTAGAGATGTGTGTGTGCTAAGATGAGATGATGTGGTAAAAGACCCATAAGGGTAGATGTGTTTAAATGTATGAAGTGAAGGGAGAAGGGCAAAAAGGTCATTTGATGTTATATATATACAAACCGTTTCAACAATCAAACCCTACTATTCATCTCCTTCTCCAACACCCTCACCACCGCCGCCACCTCTCCTCTCCTCTTTCGACCCACGCTGTCGGAGCACATTCGCCGGAGGTCGTCTCATCTCTCTCTCGGTCTCTCTCTCATTTTCTTGATCTCTCTCTCATTCTCACTTTGGTTTTCCCTCTCGGCCTCACATCTCTCTCGCTTTCGGTGGTCTCTCTCTCGGCTGGGAACAGCTATCACCACCGCCGCCCCTCTCCCTCGTCGGGCCGGCACGACTCGCCGGAACCTCACCGAAGGTCGGTGGTCTCTCTCCTCCACTCTCTCTCGGTTTCAAAACGGAAAAAAAAAAAAAAAAAAAGAAACCAAACGCAAGCGTCTCGGTCAAGAGAAAAACAAATTTGAAGAAGATGCACACGTGCATCATTATCTAATATATATATATAAATATATATATATATATATATATATATATATGTATATATATATATATATATGTATATATATGTATATGTATAGAAGAAAAATAGCAAATATATATATATTGAAAAATTCAGAAAAATATGATAAATTAGGAAATGGGTTCATAAATGAGTTTTGGGATTCTCTCGGAAATGTTGGCGGGATATAGTCGGGGTTTTAGCCTAGAAAAACGTAAAAATTTATATAATGTATCAAATTGAAGCTAATTTAATGACAAATGATCTTAGGTATAATTCGGGTGGTAATTTTGATTTGTTTGACATTTATTCAAGCTGGATTTGGATAATTGGAGTGCGGTATAGGAAATCGGGAAGTCGCGTTAGGATCTCGGAGTTGTCATACGAGTCACGATAGTTCGAGGTAAGTACACTTGCCTTAAACAAGCATTTGTACGTTTGTAAGCCGGTTAGAAAATGCCATGTGATTCATTTTCATGCCATTGTGTTTGTTATTATTTACTTGTTGGCCTTCCATTCCATACTTCTTGTATGTGTGATTCCGGCGTAAGTGTTTTGTCTCGAAAGTACTAGGACCCGCACTAGAGGGATAAAACGCGGCACTCGCGCCACGAGTGTGTGACCACCCTTAGTGATCGTGTGACACCGAGTACTTGGGTGGATGGGTTTGAGTCCTTTCCAGTCATATTTGTGCCTTCGCTTGTGTCGATGCCGGGAAGACCTCGCGAGGTCTTCGCCGTTATGCTATGGACTAGACCACTTATGAGCCTCTTTTGATTCTTTGGAACACACTTAACTCTCGATTGATATCCATTAGTCTGTTTATCATGCATCTTGTTGTCTATTTAATTTCTGTCTTTTTATTTCCGCATGATATTTAGACTACTTTATTTGAATTATCATGAATTATGTTGTTTTTCTCTTTGGCATTACATTCGATTTTATTCGATTTGCTCACCGTCTAGTTTGTGACGGTGGGTGCAGATAGAGGAGAGAGCGAGCAAGGGCAAGGGACCCTACCTGGGGATCTGTTGTGAGGATTAGCGGTTGGATTTGAAGACTATTTTATAGGTTTTTATTATGTTTTTGCTTTTATGTACACCGTTTTATATATACATGCTTTGGGATTATTAAACTTGGCAAATTTTGATAAGATTGGTATCATGTACCTTTGCATTTTGAATTGTACATGAATGCCCGGGGTTTCCACACTTATAGAATTCCTTTACTTCCATTTGATAGAGTTATTTCCCAATATTTGATTTGAATTTGACTTTTGCTTCCATTTGTGTTATAATTGCAATAACTCTTTCATAAATCTTGAATTTTTGATGTTTTGAGCCGACTAGGCTCGTCGGGTTGTCGAGAACCGACTCGAGGCTTGCACGTGTCTAGGCGGGCGTACCCAAATGCATTGGGAATTTGGGGCCGTCACAGTTGGTATCAGAGCATACCAGGTTTAAATTCATAAAACACAAGCCATTTAAACCAGCGGAAGTTAGGAACGGTTGAACTTAGAGTGGAAAACCCTATAATCCTTTTAAAAACTTAGATGGGGAGTTCGGGATGAGTCGGATTTAAATTTGTACATATTATGATTGTTGTGTGTACTATATGGTATGCGGTAGCTATGTATTGATCCGAAGTATCGTTTTATTGGTTCAAACGATAATGGCGGATCAAGCGGTCCGAGCGACGACAACGGGACGATCGATTCTCGATTTGTCACTACGGAGGAGTTTCGCGCTTGGACACAGAGATTTGAAGATCTAGTGCGGTCGTTGACGATACCCGCACCGACTATCGCGACACCATCAACCCCGACCACTCCTATTCCACCTTCGGTTACTCAGAAATGGAGACTCCAAGTAGCTACGAATTCCACCGCCCGATTCGTTAGCGGCAATTCCCGAGGGAATAGTTGATGCGACAGTACGCCGATCGAGGCGGAGACACCTCCATTACGAGACGGAGATAGTACAAACGACGGAGACGCCGACTATGCCGATTGTTGCTTTGCAGAGACTACTCCAGATTACTACTCCGGTCACTACTCGGAGAAGAGCACTAAGGCCACCGCGAGGCGAGGCGGTGGAGAGAATTCAAGCGACACGATCCGGTCAAGTTCTTTGGTGGTACAGACGTAATGCCGCGAGCTTTTCCGAAGAATCACGAGAAGATTCATACTATCATCGCGACCGAGGATCACATGAGAGCGACGATTTCCTCATCTATGCTCCGGGGAAGCGGATGATTGGTGGACGACTATCATTACTACCCGAGGCACCCCGAGAGATTGGATTGACTTCAAGACTCAATTCAACCGAAGTACTTTCCACCGATGTTCTTCGTTCGAAGAGAAATGAGTTTATGGCACGAGGCGAGCACAGATGAGTCGGTGATGGATTACATGGGTAGGTTTATTGCACTATTACCTTATCTTTGGAGGATCTGCAGATACCGAGACCGATCGAGTCTATTATTTCACCGAGGGTTTGCTACCTACGATTGGAGGTTCTCGTAGTCACTACACACGGCGGAGACTTTGCACATTGCGTACGAACGTAGTTTAGCGAGGAGAGTTACTTACTCACGCATCCGGACGAGGTTAGGGCGAACGAGAGCGGAGACCGATCGAGATAGTCACTATCGACGGGACGGGAAGAGAAAAAGGAGCGAGATGGGATAATCGTGAGCATCGGGCGCAGAGTGTGGGTCGTTGCACAACAAACCACACGTTTGTTACAAGCCGTTCCACCCGTGCCAAGCTTTGCCGTCATTCACCGCGATCTAATCGACTTGACCAGCGATCGCAGAGGCGATTTCGAGAACGGGGATGCGATCGAGGAGTTAGGCGAGAGGAGCACGCAGAGGTCTAGTCGGACTCAAACTCATGGTTCTACGGGGACGAGGCCGAGTCGGACTCGAGAGGTCGCGGGATAACCGTACGTGTTACGAGATGACGGACGTGGTCGGTCACCTTCAGAGGGAGTGCTCTCAGCCAGTAAAAGCATCGTCGCAGCATCACCAGTACCAGAGAGAGCGTGTTCAGGCTGCTGTTGAGCCAGACCAGGAGGCGTCCAGACACATTAATGAGGGTATGCTTTTCATTTGCGGTACTTGCATGCATATCGTATTCGATTCAAGTTATGTTGATCCCTTGATTGTTGTGCGTTTGGTAGACCTGTTAGGATTGAAAAAAAAACTCAATAGATGTAACAGACCTTAATCCTAGTCACGGTTGTCAAGATGCGATATACTCGAATGGGCATTAGTCTCGACATTTCGATAGTGTTAGGGGACTACGAGTTGCCAGTAATCACGCGAGTACTAGAGTTGTTAGGGTTCGAAGCCTTGGTTGGTGCGAACTAGATATAAACATTATGTGCGTTAATTGGTCGATACGAAAAGCCGAATGACAGATCTTTGTGAGTTTCATACGTGCTGGAGCGAGACAGAGACATTAGCGTGAGTTCTTGAAGGAGTACGACTTTGTATTTGAGCACCATTCCGACAAGACCAATGTTGCTGATGCGTTGCGCTGCAAAGGATTGGATGCGGAGGTAGTCGTATGTTAAAGAACCTACGAGCGTGGTTTACGTGAAGCGATCAAGTTGATGAGTTCGGCGGACGTGCGATGATTACCGGGACCTAGATACGTGGTGAAACGATATTGCGAGACCATCTCATTTGGCATTGTGCGCGAGGGGACAAGAGACGCGTCATACCAGCGGTGCAGTGAGATGGTGGATAGTTCCGATTGCCCAGACAAGAGTCGGTCGACAGACTCATGCTAGAGGTATCGCGGGCGACTGGGGTTTCCATTGGTGGCTGATGTGTGTGAAGAGTTACTTCAGGAGATTCATCGTTTTGGTTTTGTTGTGTATCGGGTTGACCTAAGATGTGCGCCGATATGCGACATTCTTTTGGTGGCCAGGGATGATTTTCGAGTTGTCGGAGTTATTCAAACGTGAGATATGCCAGCGCTTAGAGGCTGGGTATCGATGACCTGGAGGACTACTACAGCCCTACCCATTTCTCAATGGAATTGGGTATATATGGATATGGATTTCGTTAGTGGTTGCCCCGATCTCCTCGTGGTTACGATAGCATCGGGTAGTTGTGGATAGTTTGGTTTGAGACTTAAGAGTGCTCGGGAGTGGCGAAGAAATACTTGACGAGTATCACGATGAGCTTCGGTGCGATTCGGGAGATTATGAATACCGAAGGTCTCTTTTTTGAAGGGTCACGAACGGTTCGGAGTCAAGAAATGACTCACTCGAGTTTTTATCGGTTAGTTAGGAGCTGCGAAGAGTCGTTAATCTAGCTTACTTATTAGATAAATTTCGGGGACGAAATTCTAATAAGTGGGGAGAGGCTGTAACAACCCCAAATTTTTAATCCGACTTGTACGGCAATTGTCGAGAATTGTGACCGCTACGTGAATGCGGTCAATATTTCGAACTTCGGGAGTCGACGCAGAAGTGATTTTATGATTCTTTGATTGTGTGTAATAGTATGTTAGTATTTTACGAGTCTCGCGCCGGTCGGGCGATATTTAATTGAGTGAGGTTTCGACTAGTCAAACGGGGAGTAAAACATATAAATAAATGAATTTTAATTAATTTAATAAATTAGTTAATGGGATGTGGCGAGAAAATGGACACGACGAGCCAATTGACGGGGAAATACGGACCGAGGAACGTCGTTTGAACGTGGAAGTTAGTTAAATATGTAGCATGCGGACTATGTGATTAGTATTGTAAAAGTGACACAACCTAATGGTAAGGAGCCATGAGATTGGCCTAGAGATGTGTGTGTGCTAAGATGAGATGATGTGGTAAAAGACCCATAAGGGTAGATGTGTTTAAATGTATGAAGTGAAGGGAGAAGGGCAAAAAGGTCATTTGATGTTATATATATACAAACCGTTTCAACAATCAAACCCTACTATTCATCTCCTTCTCCAACACCCTCACCACCGCCGCCACCTCTCCTCTCCTCTTTCGACCCACGCTGGTCGGAGCACATTCGCCGGAGGTCGTCTCATCTCTCTCTCGGTCTCTCTCTCATTTTCTTGATCTCTCTCTCATTCTCACTTTGGTTTTCCCTCTCGGCCTCACATCTCTCTCGCTTTCGGTGGTCTCTCTGGGCTGGAACAGCTATCACCACCGCCGCCCTCTCTCCTCGTCGGGCCCGGTCACGACCTCGCCGGAACCCTCACCGAAGGTCGGTGGTCTCTCTCCTCCACTCTCTCTCGGTTTCAAAACGGAAAAAAAAAAAAAAAAAAAAAAAAAAAAAGAAACCGAGAGACGCTTGCGTCTCTCGGTCAAGAGAAAAAAAATTTGAAGAAGATGCACACGTGCATCATTATCTAATATTATATATATAAATATATATATATATATATATCTATATATATGTATGTATATATATATATATGTATATATATGTATATGTATAGAAGAAAAATAGCAAATATATATATATTGAAAAATTCAGAAAAATATGATAAATTAGGAAATGGGTTCATAAATGAGTTTTGGGATTCTCTCGGAAATGTTGGCGGGATATAGTCGGGGTTTTAGCCTAGAAAAACGTAAAAATTTATATAATGTATCAAATTGAAGCTAATTTAATGACAAATGATCTTAGGTATAATTCGGGTGGTAATTTTGATTTGTTTGACATTTATTCAAGCTGGATTTGGATAATTGGAGTGCGGTATAGGAAATCGGGAAGTCGCGTTAGGATCTCGGAGTTGTCATACGAGTCACGATAGTTCGAGGTAAGTACACTTGCCTTAAACAAGCATTTGTACGTTTGTAAGCCGGTTAGAAAATGCCATGTGATTCATTTTCATGCCATTGTGTTTGTTATTATTTACTTGTTGGCCTTCCATTCCATACTTCTTGTATGTGTGATTCCGGCGTAAGTGTTTTGTCTCGAAAGTACTAGGACCGCACTAGAGGGATAAAACGCGGCACTCGCGCCACGAGTGTGTGACCACCCTTAGTGATCGTGTGACACCGAGTGCGGGTGGATGGGTTTGAGTCCTTTCCGATCATAGCTGTGCCTTCGCTTGTGTCGATGCCGGGAAGACCTCGCGAGGTCTTCGCCGTTATGCTATGGACTAGACCACTTATGAGCCTCTTTTGATTCTTTGGAACACACTTAACTCTCGATTGATATCCATTAGTCTGTTTATCATGCATCTTGTCTATTTAATTTCTGTCTTTTTATTTCCGCATGATATTTAGACTACTTTATTTGAATTATCATGAATTCTTGTTGTTTTCTGCGGCATTACATTCGATTTTATTCGGTTGCTCACCGTCTAGTTTGTGACGGTGGTGGGTGCAGATAGGCGAGAGCAGCAAGGGCAAGGGACCCTACCTAGGGGATCTGTTGTGAGGATTAGCGGTTGGATTTGAAGACTATTTTATAGGTTTTTATTATGTTTTTGCTTTTATGTACACCGTTTTATATATACATGCTTTGGGATTATTAAACTTGGCAAATTTTGATAAGATTGGTATCATGTACCTTTGCATTTTGAATTGTACATGAATGCCGGGGTTTCCACACTTATAGAATTCCTTTACTTCCATTTGATAGAGTTATTTCCCAATATTTGATTTGAATTTGACTTTTGCTTCCATTTGTGTTATAATTGCAATAACTCTTTCATAAATCTTGAATTTTTGATGTTTTGAGGCGACTAGGCTCGTCGGGGTTGTCGAGAACCGACTCGAGGCTTGCACGGGTCTAGGGCGGGCGTACCCAAATGCATTGGGAATTTGGGGTCCGTATCGAGCTTTAAACCAGCGGAAGTTAGGAACGGTTGAACTTAGAGTGGAAAACCCTATAATCCTTTTAAAAACTTAGATGGGGGAGTTCGGGATGAGTCGGATTTAAATTTGTACATATTATGATTGTTGTGTGTACTATATGGTATGCGGTAGCTATGTATTGATCCGAAGTATCGTTTTATTGGTTCAAACCGTAATGGCGGATCAAGCCGGTCCGAGCGACGACAACGGGACGACTGATTCTCGATTTGTCACTACGGAGGAGTTTCGCGCTTGGACACAGAGATTTGAAGATCTAGTGCGGTCGTTGACGATACCCGCACCGACTATCGCGACACCATCAACCCCGACCACTCCTATTCCACCCGTTCCGGTTACTCAGGAAATGGAGACTCCAGTAGCTACGAATTCCACCGCCCCGATTCCGTTAGCGGCAATTCCCGAGGGAATAGTTGATGCGACAGGTACGCCGATCGAGGCGGAGACACCTCCATTACAGACGGAGATAGTACAAACGACGGAGACGCCGACTATGCCGATTGTTGCTGCAGAGACTACTCCAGTTACTACTCCGGTCACTACTCCGGAGAAGAGCACTAAGGCCACTGCTGAGGCGAGGCAGTGGAGAGAATTCAAGCGACACGATCCAGTCAAGTTCTTTGGTGGTACAGACGTAACAGCCGCAGAGCTTTTCCCGAAGAATCACGAGAAGATTCATACTATCATCGCGACCGAGGATCACATGAGAGCGACGATTTCCTCATCTATGCTCCAGGGGAAGCGGATGATTGGTGGACGACTATCATTACTACCCGAGGCACCCCGAGAGATTGGATTGACTTCAAGACTCAATTCAACCGAAGTACTTTCCACCGACCGTTCTTCGTTCGAAGAGAAATGAGTTTATGGCACTGAGGCAGAGCACCGATGAGTCAGTGATGGATTACATGGGTAGGTTTATTGCACTATTACCTTATGCTGGAGGATCTGCAGATACCGAGACTGATCGAGTCTATTATTTCACTGAGGGTTTGCTACCTACGATTGGAGGTTCTGTAGTCACTACACAGACGGAGACTTTGCACATTGCGTACGAACGTAGTTTAGCGAGGGAGAGTTACTTACTCACGCATCCGGACGAGGTTAGGGCGAACAGAGCGGAGACCCGATCAGATAGTCACTATCAGCAGGACAGGAAGAGAAAAAGGAGCAGATGGGATAATCGTGAGCATCGGGCGCAGAGTGTAGGGTCTGTTGCACAACAAACCACACGTTTGTTACAAGCCGTTCCACCCGTGCCAAGCTTTGCCAGTCATTCACCGCAGTCTAATCGACTTGACCAGCGATCGCGAGAGCGATTTCGAAACGGGGATGCGATCGAGGAGTTAGGCGAAGGAGCACGCAGAGGTCTAGTCGACTCAAACTCATGGTTCTACACGGGGACGAGGCCGAGTCGACTCGAGAGGTCGCAGGATAACCGTACGTGTTACGAGATGCGGATGGTCGGTCACCTTCGAGAGGAGTGCTCTCGGCCCGGTAAAAGTATCGTCGCAAAGATCACCAAGTACCGAGAGAGCGTGTTCAGAGTCTTTGTTGAGCGAGACCGGGAGGCGTCCGGACACATTAATGAGGGTATGCTTTTCATTTGCGGTACTTGCATGCATATCGTATTCGATTCAAGTTATGTTGATCCCTTGATTGTTGTGCGTTTGGTAGACCTGTTAGGATTGAAAAAAAAACTCAATAGATGTAACAGACCTTAATCCTAGTCACGGTTGTCAAGATGCGATATACTCGAATGGGCATTAGTCTCGACATTTCGATAGTGTTAGGGGACTACGAGTTGCCAGTAATCACGCGAGTACTAGAGTTGTTAGGGTTCGAAGCCTTGGTTGGTGCGAACTAGATATAAACATTATGTGCGTTAATTGGTCGATACGAAAAGCGAATGACGAGATCTTTGTGAGTTTCATACGTGCTGGAGCGAGACAGAGACATTAGCGTGAGTTCTTGAAGGAGTACGACTTTGTATTTGAGCACCATTCCGACAAGACCAATGTTGCTGATGCGTTGCGCTGCAAAGGATTGGATGCGGAGGTAGTCGTATGTTAAAGAACCTACGAGCGTGGTTTACGTGAAGCAGTCAAGTTGATGAGTTCAGCGGACGTGCCGATGATTACCAGGACCTAGATACGTGGTGAAACGATATTGCAGACCATCTCATTTGGCATTGTGCGCGAGGGACAGCAAGACGATGCGTCATACCAGCGGTGCAGTGAGATGGTGGATAGTTCCGATTGCCCAGACAAGAGTCGGTCGACAGACTCATGCTAGAGGTATCGCGGGCGACTGGGGTTTCCATTGGTGGCTGATGTGTGTGAAGAGTTACTTCAGGAGATTCATCGTTTTGGTTTTGTTGTGTATCCGGGTTGACCTAAGATGTGCGCCGATATGCGACATTCTTTTGGTGGCCAGGGATGATTTCCGAGTTGTCGGAGTTATTCAAACGTGAGATATGCCGTGACTTAGAGGTCGGGTATCGATGACCTGGAGGACTACTACAGCCCTACCCATTTCTCAATGGAATTGGGTATATATGGATATGGATTTCGTTAGTGGTTGCCCCGATCTCCTCGTGGTTACGATAGCATCTGGGTAGTTGTGGATAGTTTGGTTTGAGACTTAAGAGTGCTCGGGAGTGGCGTAAGAAATACTTGACGAGTATCACGATGAGCTTCGGTGCGATTCGGGAGATTATGAATACCGAAGGTCTCTTCACCGAAGGGTCACGAACGGTTCGGAGTCAAGAAATGACTCACTCGAGTTTTTATCGGCCCGTTAGGAGCTGCGAAGAGTCGTTAATCTAGCTTACTTATTAGATAAATTTCGGGGACGAAATTCTAATAAGTGGGGAGAGCTGTAACAACCCCAAATTTTTAATCCGACTTGTACGGCAATTGTCGAAATTGTGACCGGCTACGTGAATGCGGTCAATATTTCGAACTTCGGGAGTCGACGCCGAAGTGATTTTATGATTCTTTGATTGTGTGTAATAGTATGTTAGTATTTTACGAGTCTCGCGCCGGTCGGGCGATATTTAATTGAGTGAGGTTTCGACTAGTCAAACGGGGAGTAAAACATATAAATAAATGAATTTTAATTAATTTAATAAATTAGTTAATGGGATGTGGCGAGAAAATGGACACGACGAGCCAATTGACGGGGAAATACGGACCGAGGAACGTCGTTTGAACGTGGAAGTTAGTTAAATATGTAGCATGCGGACTATGTGATTAGTATTGTAAAAGTGACACAACCTAATGGTAAGGAGCCATGAGATTGGCCTAGAGATGTGTGTGTGCTAAGATGAGATGATGTGGTAAAAGACCCATAAGGGTAGATGTGTTTAAATGTATGAAGTGAAGGAGAAGGGCAAAAAGGTCATTTGATGTTATATATATACAAACCGTTTCAACAATCAAACCCTACTATTCATCTCCTTCTCCAACACCCTCACCACCGCCGCCACCTCTCCTCTCCTCTTTCGACCCACGCTGGCGGAGCACATTCGCCGGAGGTCGTCTCATCTCTCTCTCGGTCTCTCTCTCATTTTCTTGATCTCTCTCTCATTCTCACTTTGGTTTTCCCTCTCGGCCTCACATCTCTCTCGCTTTCGGTGGTCTCTCTCATTTGGAACGACTATCACCACCGCCGCCCCTCTCCCTCGTCGGGCCGGTCACGACTCGCCGGAACCCTCACCGAAGGTCGGTGGTCTCTCTCCTCCACTCTCTCTCGGTTTCAAAACGAAAAAAAAAAAAAAAAAAAAAAAAAAGAAACCAGAGACGCTTGCGTCTCTGGTCAAGAGAAAAACAAATTTGAAGAAGATGCACACGTGCATCATTATCTAATATTATATATATAAATATAATATATATATATATATCTATATATATGTATGTATATATATATATATGTATATATATGTATATGTATAGAAGAAAAATAGCAAATATATATATATTGAAAAATTCAGAAAAATATGATAAATTAGGAAATGGGTTCATAAATGAGTTTTGGGATTCTCTCGGAAATGTTGGCGGGATATAGTCGGGGTTTTAGCCTAGAAAAACGTAAAAATTTATATAATGTATCAAATTGAAGCTAATTTAATGACAAATGATCTTAGGTATAATTCGGGTGGTAATTTTGATTTGTTTGACATTTATTCAATTTGGATCTGGATAATTGGAGTGCGGTATAGGAAATCGGGAAGTCGCGTTAGGATCTCGGAGTTGTCATACGAGTCACGATAGTTCAGGTAAGTACACTTGCCTTAAACAAGCATTTGTACGTTTGTAAGCCAGTTAGAAAATGCCATGTGATTCATTTTCATGCCATTGTGTTTGTTATTATTTACTTGTTGGCCTTCCATTCCATACTTCTTGTATGTGTGATTCCGGCGTAAGTGTTTTGTCTCGAAAGTACTAGGACTCGCACTTAGAGGATAAACGCGGCACTCGCGCCACGAGTGTGTGACCACCCTTAGTGATCGTGTGACACCGAGTACCGGGTGGATGGGTTTGAGTCCTTTCCAGTCATAGTTGTGCCTTCGCTTGTGTCGATGCCGGGAAGACCTCGCGAGGTCTTCGCCGTTATGCTATGGACTAGACCACTTATGAGCCTCTTTTGATTCTTTGGAACACACTTAACTCTCGATTGATATCCATTAGTACGTTTATCATGCATCTTGTCTATTTAATTTCTGTCTTTTTATTTCCGCATGATATTTAGACTACTTTATTTGAATTATCATGAATTACCGTTGTTTTCTCGCGGCATTACATTCGATTTTATTCGATTGCTCACCGTCTAGTTTGTGACGGTGGGTGCAGATAGGCGAGAGCAAAGCAAGGGCAAGGGACCCTACCTAGGGGATCATGTTGTGAGGATTAGCGGTTGGATTTGAAGACTATTTTATAGGTTTTTATTATGTTTTTGCTTTTATGTACACCGTTTTATATATACATGCTTTGGGATTATTAAACTTGGCAAATTTTGATAAGATTGGTATCATGTACCTTTGCATTTTGAATTGTACATGAATGCCCGGGGTTTCCACACTTATAGAATTCCTTTACTTCCATTTGATAGAGTTATTTCCCAATATTTGATTTGAATTTGACTTTTGCTTCCATTTGTGTTATAATTGCAATAACTCTTTCATAAATCTTGAATTTTTGATGTTTTGAGGCTGACTAGGCTCGTCAGGGTTGTCGAGAACTGACTCGAGGCTTGCACGGGTCTAGGCCGGGCGTACCCAAATGCATTGGGAATTTGGGGCCGTCACAGTTGGTATCAGAGCATACCAGGTTTAAATTCATAAAACACAAGCCATTTAAACCAGCGGAAGTTAGGAACGGTTGAACTTAGAGTGGAAAACCCTATAATCCTTTTAAAAACTTAGATGGGGGAGTTCGGGATGAGTCGGATTTAAATTTGTACATATTATGATTGTTGTGTGTACTATATGGTATGCGGTAGCTATGTATTGATCCGAAGTATCGTTTTATTGGTTCAAACCGTAATGGCGGATCAAGCCGGTCCGAGCGACGACAACGGGACGACTGATTCTCGATTTGTCACTACGGAGGAGTTTCGCGCTTGGACACAGAGATTTGAAGATCTAGTGCGGTCGTTGACGATACCCGCACCGACTATCGCGACACCATCAACCCCGACCACTCCTATTCCACCCGTTCCGGTTACTCAGGAAATGGAGACTCCAGTAGCTACGAATTCCACCGCCCCGATTCCGTTAGCGGCAATTCCCGAGGAATAGTTGATGCGACAGTACGCCGATCGAGGCGGAGACACCTCCATTACGAGACGGAGATAGTACAAACGACGGAGACGCCGACTATGCCGATTGTTCTTTGCAGAGACTACTCCAGATTACTACTCCGGTCACTACTCGGAGAAGAGCACTAAGGCCACCGCCGAGGCGAGGCGGTGGAGAGAATTCAAGCGACACGATCCCGTCAAGTTCTTTGGTGGTACAGACGACGTAATGTAGCTCGCAGAGCTTTTCGAAGAATCACGAGAAGATTCATACTATCATCGCGACCGAGGATCACATGAGAGCGACGATTTCCTCATCTATGCTCCGGGGGAAGCGGATGATTGGTGGACGACTATCATTACTACCCGAGGCACCCCGAGAGATTGGATTGACTTCAAGACTCAATTCAACCGAAGTACTTTCCACCGGCGTTCTTCGTTCGAAGAGAAATGAGTTTATGGCACCGAGGCGAGCACCGATGAGTCGGTGATGGATTACATGGGTAGGTTTATTGCACTATTACCTTATCTTTGGAGGATCTGCAGATACCGAGACCGATCGAGTCTATTATTTCACCGAGGGTTTGCTACCTACGATTGGAGGTTACGTAGTCAGTCACTACACGGCGGAGACTTTGCACATTGCGTACGAACGTAGTTTAGCGAGGGAGAGTTACTTACTCACGCATCCGGACGAGGTTAGGGCGAACAGAGCGGAGACCCGATCGATAGTCACTATCGACGGGACGGGAAGAGAAAAGGAGCGAGATGGGATAATCGTGAGCATCGGGCGCAGAGTGTGGGTCTTGCACAACAAACCACACGTTTGTTACAAGCCGTTCCACCCGTGCCAAGCTTTGCGATCATTCACCGCAGATCTAATCGACTTGACCAAGCGATCGCAGAGGCGATTTCGAGAACGGGGATGCGATCGAGGAGTTAGGCGAGAGGAGCACGCAGAGGTCTAGTCGGACTCAAACTCATGGTTCTACACAGGACGAGGCCGAGTCGGACTCGAGAGGTCGCGGGATAACCGTACGTGTTACGGATGCGGACAGTCGGTCACCTTCGAGAGGAGTGCTCTCGGCCAGTAAAAGTATCGTCGCAGCATCACCAGTACCAGAGAGAGCGTGTTCAGGCTGCTGTTGAGCGCACCGGGAGGCGTCCAGACACATTAATGAGGGTATGCTTTTCATTTGCGGTACTTGCATGCATATCGTATTCGATTCAAGTTATGTTGATCCCTTGATTGTTGTGCGTTTGGTAGACCTGTTAGGATTGAAAAAAAAACTCAATAGATGTGAGACCTTAATCCTAGTCACGGTTGTCAAGATGCGATATACTCGAATGGGCATTAGTCTCGACATTTCGATAGTGTTAGGGGACTACGAGTTGCCAGTAATCACGCGAGTACTAGAGTTGTTAGGGTTCGAAGCCTTGGTTGGTGCGAACTAGATATAAACATTATGTGCGTTAATTGGTCGATACGAAAAGCCGAATGACAGATCTTTGTGAGTTTCATACGTGCTGGAGCGAGACAGAGACATTAGCGTGAGTTCTTGAAGGAGTACGACTTTGTATTTGAGCACCATTCCGACAAGACCAATGTTGCGATGCGTTGCGGCCGCAAAGGATTGGATGCGGAGGTAGTCGTATGTTAAAGAACCTACGAGCGTGGTTTACGTGAAGCGATCAAGTTGATGAGTTCGGCGGACGTGCGCGATGATTACCGGGACCTAGATACGTGGTGAAACGATATTGCGAGACCATCTCATTTGGCATTGTGCGCGAGGGACAAGCAAGACGATGCGTCATACGGCGGTGCGGTGAGATGGTGGATAGTTCCGATTGCCCGGACAAGAGTCGGTCGACGACTCATGCTAGAGGTATCGCGGGCGACTGGGGTTTCCATTGGTGGCTGATGTGTGTGAAGAGTTACTTCAGGAGATTCATCGTTTTGGTTTTGTTGTGTATCCGGGTTGACCTAAGATGTGTGCCGATATGCGACATTCTTTTGGTGGCCAGGGATGATTTCTGAGTTGTCGGAGTTATTCAAACGTGAGATATGCCAGTGCGCTTTAAATTTGGGTATCGATGACCTGGAGGACTACTACAGCCCTACCCATTTCTCAATGGAATTGGGTATATATGGATATGGATTTCGTTAGTGGTTGCCCCGATCTCCTCGTGGTTACGATAGCATCTGGGTAGTTGTGGATAGTTTGGTTTGAGACTTAAGAGTGCTCAGGAGTGGCAGAAGAAATACTTGACGAGTATCACGATGAGCTTCGGTGCGATTCGGGAGATTATGAATACACGAAGGTCTCTTCACTTGAAGGGTCACGAACGGTTCGGAGTCAAGAAATGACTCACTCGAGTTTTTATCGGTTCGTTAGAGCTGCGAAGAGTCGTTAATCTAGCTTACTTATTAGATAAATTTCGGGGACGAAATTCTAATAAGTGGGGAGAGCTGTAACAACCCCAAATTTTTAATCCGACTTGTACGGCAATTGTCAGAATTGTGACCCGGCTACGTGAATACTGGTCAATATTTCGAACTTCGGGAGTCGACGCCGAAGTGATTTTATGATTCTTTGATTGTGTGTAATAGTATGTTAGTATTTTACGAGTCTCGCGCCGGTCGGGCGATATTTAATTGAGTGAGGTTTCGACTAGTCAAACGGGGGAGTAAAACATATAAATAAATGAATTTTAATTAATTTAATAAATTAGTTAATGGGATGTGGCGAGAAAATGGACACGACGAGCCAATTGACGGGGAAATACGGACCGAGGAACGTCGTTTGAACGTGGAAGTTAGTTAAATATGTAGCATGCGGACTATGTGATTAGTATTGTAAAAGTGACACAACCTAATGGTAAGGAGCCATGAGATTGGCCTAGAGATGTGTGTGTGCTAAGATGAGATGATGTGGTAAAAGACCCATAAGGGTAGATGTGTTTAAATGTATGAAGTGAAGGGAGAAGGGCAAAAAGGTCATTTGATGTTATATATATACAAACCGTTTCAACAATCAAACCCTACTATTCATCTCCTTCTCCAACACCCTCACCACCGCCGCCACCTCTCCTCTCCTCTTTCGACCCACGCCTGGCCGGAGCACATTCGCCGGAGGTCGTCTCATCTCTCTCTCGGTCTCTCTCTCATTTTCTTGATCTCTCTCTCATTCTCACTGGTTTTCCCTCTCGGCCTCACATCTCTCTCGCTTTCGGTGGTCTCTCTCGGCTGGAACAGCTATCACCACCGCCGCCCCTCTCCCTCGTCAGGCCAGTCACGACCTCGCCGGAACCCCTCACCGAAGGTCGGTGGTCTCTCTCCTCCACTCTCTCTCTCGGTTTCAAAACGGAAAAAAAAAAAAAAAAAAAAAAGAAACCGAGAGACGCTTGCGTCTCTGGTCAAGAGAAAAACAAATTTGAAGAAGATGCACACGTGCATCATTATCTAATATTATATATATAAATATAATATATATATATATATCTATATATATGTATGTATATATATATATATATGTATATATATGTATATGTATAGAAGAAAAATAGCAAATATATATATATTGAAAAATTCAGAAAAATATGATAAATTAGGAAATGGGTTCATAAATGAGTTTTGGGATTCTCTCGGAAATGTTGGCGGGATATAGTCGGGGTTTTAGCCTAGAAAAACGTAAAAATTTATATAATGTATCAAATTGAAGCTAATTTAATGACAAATGATCTTAGGTATAATTCGGGTGGTAATTTTGATTTGTTTGACATTTATTCAATTTGGATTTGGATAATTGGAGTGCGGTATAGGAAATCGGGAAGTCGCGTTAGGATCTCGGAGTTGTCATACGAGTCACGATAGTTCGAGGTAAGTACACTTGCCTTAAACAAGCATTTGTACGTTTGTAAGCCGGTTAGAAAATGCCATGTGATTCATTTTCATGCCATTGTGTTTGTTATTATTTACTTGTTGGCCTTCCATTCCATACTTCTTGTATGTGTGATTCCGAGCGTAAGTGTTTTGTCTCGAAAGTACTAGGACCTGCTTAGAGGGATAAAACGCGGCACTCGCGCCACGAGTGTGTGACCACCCTTAGTGATCGTGTGACACCGAGTACCTTGGGTGGATGGGTTTGAGTCCTTTCCAGTCATAGGCTGTGCCTTCGCTTGTGTCGATGCCGGGAAGACCTCGCGAGGTCTTCGCCGTTATGCTATGGACTAGACCACTTATGAGCCTCTTTTGATTCTTTGGAACACACTTAACTCTCGATTGATATCCATTAGTCTGTTTATCATGCATCTTGTCTATTTAATTTCTGTCTTTTTATTTCCGCATGATATTTAGACTACTTTATTTGAATTATCATGAATTCTTGTTGTTTTCTGCTTTGGCATTACATTCGATTTTATTCGATTGCTCACCGTCTAGTTTGTGACGGTGGGTGCGAGATAGAGGCAGAGAGAAAGCAAGGGCAAGGGACCCTACCTAGGGGATCTGTTGTGAGGATTAGCGGTTGGATTTGAAGACTATTTTATAGGTTTTTATTATGTTTTTGCTTTTATGTACACCGTTTTATATATACATGCTTTGGGATTATTAAACTTGGCAAATTTTGATAAGATTGGTATCATGTACCTTTGCATTTTGAATTGTACATGAATGCCCGGGGTTTCCACACTTATAGAATTCCTTTACTTCCATTTGATAGAGTTATTTCCCAATATTTGATTTGAATTTGACTTTTGCTTCCATTTGTGTTATAATTGCAATAACTCTTTCATAAATCTTGAATTTTTGATGTTTTGAGGCTGACTAGGCTCGTCAGGGTTGTCGAGAACTGACTCGAGGCTTGCACGGGTCTAGGCCGGGCGTACCCAAATGCATTGGGAATTTGGGGCCATCACAGTTGGTATCAGAGCATACCAGGTTTAAATTCATAAAACACAAGCCATTTAAACCAGCGGAAGTTAGGAACGGTTGAACTTAGAGTGGAAAACCCTATAATCCTTTTAAAAACTTAGATGGGGGAGTTCGGGATGAGTCGGATTTAAATTTGTACATATTATGATTGTTGTGTGTACTATATGGTATGCGGTAGCTATGTATTGATCCGAAGTATCGTTTTATTGGTTCAAACAGTAATGGCGGATCAAGCCGGTCCGAGCGACGACAACGGACGATCGATTCTCGATTTGTCACTACGGAGGAGTTTCGCGCTTGGACACGAGATTTGAAGATCTAGTGCGGTCGTTGACGATACCCGCACCGACTATCGCGACACCATCAACCCCGACCACTCCTATTCCACCCGTTCCGGTTACTCGGGAAATGGAGACTCCAAGAGTAGCTACGAATTCCACCGCCCGATTCCGTTAGCGGCAATTCCCGAGGGAATAGTTGATGCGACAGTGCGCCGATCGAGGCGGAGACACCTCCATTACGAGACGGAGATAGTACAAACGACGGAGACGCCGACTATGCCGATTGTTGCTTTGCAGAGACTACTCCAGTTACTACTCCGGTCACTACTCCGAGGAGAAGAGCACTAAGGCCACCGCCGAGGCGAGGCGGTGGAGAGAATTCAAGCGACACGATCCGATCAAGTTCTTTGGTGGTACAGACGTAACGTCGCAGAGCTTTTCCCGAAGAATCACGAGAAGATTCATACTATCATCGCGACCGAGGATCACATGAGAGCGACGATTTCCTCATCTATGCTCCAGGGGGAAGCGGATGATTGGTGGACGACTATCATTACTACCCGAGGCACCCCGAGAGATTGGATTGACTTCAAGACTCAATTCAACCAGAAGTACTTTCCACCGACTGTTCTTCGTTCGAAGAGAAATGAGTTTATGGCACTGAGGCAGAGCACCGATGAGTCAGTGATGGATTACATGGGTAGGTTTATTGCACTATTACCTTATGCTGGAGGATCTGCAGATACCGAGACTGATCGAGTCTATTATTTCACTGAGGGTTTGCTACCTACGATTGGAGGTTCTGTAGTCACTACACAGCCGGAGACTTTGCACATTGCGTACGAACGTAGTTTAGCGAGGGAGAGTTACTTACTCACGCATCCGGACGAGGTTAGGGCGAACAGAGCGAGACCCGATCGATAGTCACTATCGACAGGGGACGGGAAGAAAAAGGAGCAGATGGGATAATCGTGAGCATCGGGCGCAGAGTGTAGGGTCGTGCGTTGCACAACAAACCACACGTTTGTTACAAGCCGTTCCACCCGTGCCAAGCTTTGCCGATCATTCACCGCATAGATCTAATCGACTTGACCAAGCGATCGCAGAGGCGATTTCGAGAACGGGGATGCGATCGAGGAGTTAGGCGAGGAGCACGCAGAGGTCTAGTCGGACTCAAACTCATGGTTCTACACAGAGGACGAGGCCGAGTCGGACTCGAGGTCGCAGGATAACCGTACGTGTTACGAGATGCGGACGGAGTCGGTCACCTTCGAGAGGAGTGCTCTCGGCCCAAGTAAAAGCATCGTCGCAAACATCACCAAGTATTCAGAGAGAGCGTGTTCAGGCTGCTGTTGAGCCAGACCAGGAGGCGTCCAGACACATTAATGAGGGTATGCTTTTCATTTGCGGTACTTGCATGCATATCGTATTCGATTCAAGTTATGTTGATCCCTTGATTGTTGTGCGTTTGGTAGACCTGTTAGGATTGAAAAAAAAACTCAATAGATGTAACAGACCTTAATCCTAGTCACGGTTGTCAAGATGCGATATACTCGAATGGGCATTAGTCTCGACATTTCGATAGTGTTAGGGGACTACGAGTTGCCAGTAATCACGCGAGTACTAGAGTTGTTAGGGTTCGAAGCCTTGGTTGGTGCGAACTAGATATAAACATTATGTGCGTTAATTGGTCGATACGAAAAGCCGAATGACAGATCTTTGTGAGTTTCATACGTGCTGGAGCGAGACAGAGACATTAGCGTGAGTTCTTGAAGGAGTACGACTTTGTATTTGAGCACCATTCCGACAAGACCAATGTTGCTGATGCGTTGCGCTACAAAGGATTGGATGCGGAGGTAGTCGTATGTTAAAGAACCTACGAGCGTGGTTTACATGAAGCAGTCAAGTTGATGAGTTCAGCGGACGTGCGATGATTACCGGGACCTAGATACGTGGTGAAACGATATTTGAGACCATCTCATTTGGCATTGTGCGCGAGGACAAGAAGACGATGCGTCATACCACGGTGCGGTGAGATGGTGGATAGTTCCGATTGCCCAGACAAGAGTCGGTCGACAGACTCATGCTAGAGGTATCGCGGGCGACTGGGGTTTCCATTGGTGGCTGATGTGTGTGAAGAGTTACTTCAGGAGATTCATCGTTTTGGTTTTGTTGTGTATCCGGGTTGACCTAAGATGTGCGCCGATATGCGACATTCTTTTGGTGGCCAGGGATGATTTCGAGTTGTCGGAGTTATTCAAACGTGAGATATGCCAGCGCTTAGAGGCTGGGTATCGATGACCTGGAGGACTACTACAGCCCTACCCATTTCTCGATGGAATTGGGTATATATGGATATGGATTTCGTTAGTGGTTGCCCCGATCTCCTCGTGGTTACGATAGCATCTGGGTAGTTGTGGATAGTTTGGTTTGAGACTTAAGAGTGCTCAGGAGTGGCAGAAGAAATACTTGACGAGTATCACGATGAGCTTCGGTGCGATTCGGGGAGATGATGAATACCTGAAGGTCTCTTCACTGAAGGGTCACGAACGGTTCGGAGTCAAGAAATGACTCACTCGAGTTTTTATCGGTTAGTTAGAGCTGCGAAGAGTCGTTAATCTAGCTTACTTATTAGATAAATTTCGGGGACGAAATTCTAATAAGTGGGGAGACTGTAACAACCCCAAATTTTTAATCCGACTTGTACGGCAATTGTCGAATTGTGACCGGCTACGTGAATGCGGTCAATATTTCGAACTCGGGAGTCGACGCCGAAGTGATTTTATGATTCTTTGATTGTGTGTAATAGTATGTTAGTATTTTACGAGTCTCGCGCCGGTCGGGCGATATTTAATTGAGTGAGGTTTCGACTAGTCAAACGGGGAGTAAAACATATAAATAAATGAATTTTAATTAATTTAATAAATTAGTTAATGGGATGTGGCGAGAAAATGGACACGACGAGCCAATTGACGGGGAAATACGGACCGAGGAACGTCGTTTGAACGTGGAAGTTAGTTAAATATGTAGCATGCGGACTATGTGATTAGTATTGTAAAAGTGACACAACCTAATGGTAAGGAGCCATGAGATTGGCCTAGAGATGTGTGTGTGCTAAGATGAGATGATGTGGTAAAAGACCCATAAGGGTAGATGTGTTTAAATGTATGAAGTGAAGGGAGAAGGGCAAAAAGGTCATTTGATGTTATATATATACAAACCGTTTCAACAATCAAACCCTACTATTCATCTCCTTCTCCAACACCCTCACCACCGCCGCCACCTCTCCTCTCCTCTTTCGACCCACGCCTGGCCGGAGCACATTCGCCGGAGGTCGTCTCATCTCTCTCTCGGTCTCTCTCTCATTTTCTTGATCTCTCTCTCATTCTCACTGGTTTTCCCTCTCGGCCTCACATCTCTCTCGCTTTCGGTGGTCTCTCTCGGCTGGAACAGCTATCACCACCGCCGCCCCTCTCCCTCGTCAGGCCAGTCACGACCTCGCCGGAACCCTCACCGAAGGTCAGTGGTCTCTCTCCTCCACTCTCTCTCGGTTTCAAAAAAAAAAAAAAAAAAAAAAAAAGAAACCAGAGACGCTTGCGTCTCTGGTCAAGAGAAAAACAAATTTGAAGAAGATGCACACGTGCATCATTATCTAATATTATATATATAAATATAATATATATATATCTATATATATGTATGTATATATATATATATGTATATATATGTATATGTATAGAAGAAAAATAGCAAATATATATATATTGAAAAATTCAGAAAAATATGATAAATTAGGAAATGGGTTCATAAATGAGTTTTGGGATTCTCTCGGAAATGTTGGCGGGATATAGTCGGGGTTTTAGCCTAGAAAAACGTAAAAATTTATATAATGTATCAAATTGAAGCTAATTTAATGACAAATGATCTTAGGTATAATTCGGGTGGTAATTTTGATTTGTTTGACATTTATTCAAGCTGGACTGGATAATTGGAGTGTGCGTATAGGAAATCGGGAAGTCGCGTTAGGATCTCGGAGTTGTCATACGAGTCACGATAGTTCGAGTAAGTACACTTGCCTTAAACAAGCATTTGTACGTTTGTAAGCCGGTTAGAAAATGCCATGTGATTCATTTTCATGCCATTGTGTTTGTTATTATTTACTTGTTGGCCTTCCATTCCATACTTCTTGTATGTGTGATTCCGAGCGTAAGTGTTTTGTCTCGAAAGTACTAGGACCCGCACTAGAGGGATAAACGCGGCACTCGCGCCACGAGTGTGTGACCACCCTTAGTGATCGTGTGACACCGAGTACCGGGTGGATGGGTTTGAGTCCTTTCCAGTCATAGCTCGTGCCTTCGCTTGTGTCGATGCCGGGAAGACCTCGCGAGGTCTTCGCCGTTATGCTATGGACTAGACCACTTATGAGCCTCTTTTGATTCTTTGGAACACACTTAACTCTCGATTGATATCCATTAGTCTGTTTATCATGCATCTTGTCTATTTAATTTTCTGTCTTTTTATTTCCGCATGATATTTAGACTACTTTATTTGAATTATCATGAATTACTGTTGTTTTCTGCTGGCATTACATTCGATTTTATTCAGTTGCTCACCGTCTAGTTTGTGACGGTGGGTGCAGATAGGCGAGAGAGAGCAAAGAAGGGCAAGGGACCCTACCTAGGGGATCTGTTGTGAGGATTAGTGGTTGGATTTGAAGACTATTTTATAGGTTTTTATTATGTTTTTGCTTTTATGTACACCGTTTTATATATACATGCTTTGGGATTATTAAACTTGGCAAATTTTGATAAGATTGGTATCATGTACCTTTGCATTTTGAATTGTACATGAATGCCCGGGGTTTCCACACTTATAGAATTCCTTTACTTCCATTTGATAGAGTTATTTCCCAATATTTGATTTGAATTTGACTTTTGCTTCCGCTGTGTTATAATTGCAATAACTCTTTCATAAATCTTGAATTTTTGATGTTTTGAGGCTGACTAGGCTCGTCAGGGTTGTCGAGAACTGACTCGAGGCTTGCACGGGTCTAGGCCGGGCGTACCCAAATGCATTGGGAATTTGGGGCCGTCACACGGGCGTACCCAATTGCATGGGGATATTGGGGCCGTCACATGATCTCTTCAACTAATTACTTGGGTAAGTCAAAATCTCGATTTCTGTTTTGTTGTACCTTGTTTCACTCCTATTTATAAACTATAAAAGGATATATATAAATATATATATATATATAAAGTATGCGAACTGTTAGAATATTAATCTAATGGTTGAACTTGAACAAATCTCAAGTTTATAAATGTAATTGAATAAGGATTTTGAGCCTCTGACTAAGAGCTAAAATACATCGATTAAAGGATGCGGTTCAAACGATCCCTTTCTTGTGGGGCCTAACTATGCGCTCACTTTATTTGTATTGCCAAGACTCAAGTTACATAGATTGGTTCACTTTTCTTTTTTAAGGGTAAAAGATCCTTTTTTAAGAGTAAAAAGAGTACTTTTTATTTTAATGACCTAATTAATGCAACCACATCTAACTCTAATAGTAAGACTCAGTGTTCATAAATATTTGTTAAGAAAATAAAGTGGGATCGCTTCATAGTTCATTTCAAGAAGCATAGGTTCTTTGACTTTTTTCAATTGGGAGTCTTGGGACTAACATTTCGTCCATTTCTTTAATTTAATCAATTAAAAAATATATAAGATGTGTTGTTTCACATGTGATTTCTTATTACAATTAATTTTGTTTTTTTTCTACTTTCTTATAAATTTATTACAACTTATATTTTTTTATTTGAATTGGCAGGTGAAAAATGGGAGATACTACTCCACAATCTATACTTGAGTCACCTGACAAGGATTTATGTCTGCCTACATCTTCTATCAATTTAGCCCCTATACCCCCTACTTTAATTGAAGAAGTACAAAACTTGAAGTTAAGTGATAAGAACCCAAAGTTGAAATCAAAAGTATGGGATCACTACAAGAGGGAGGTTATTGATGGTAATAAGAAGGCCATATGTAAGTATTGTCAAAAATCACTGGGTGGAGACCCAAGGAATGGAACATCACATCTACATGATCATCATAAACGTTGTCAAGAGAAAAAAAAGTCAGGATATAAGGCAGCAATTATTGAAATCTAAGAGGGACATCAATGGTAAAGAATCACTTGAAAACTTTAGTTATGATCAAGAAGTTGCAAGGCAAGGGATAGCAACAATGATTGTTATGCATGAGTATCCTATAAGAATGGTGGAACATTTTTATTTTAAAAATTTTTTCAGTGATATCCAACCATTGTTCCAGCCCGTTTCAAGGACTACAACAAGAGTTGATATCCTCAAGATTTATGAACATGAGAAGGCCAAAACAATGAAATTGTTTGATCAAAATAAGAGTAGAGTTGCAATTACTACCGATATGTAGATATCGACCAATCAAAAGAAAGGATACATGGCCGTCACGACGCATTATATCGATGATGGATGGGTTTTAAGAAATCAAATTATAATGTATCATTTCTTGACAACTATTTTTTTATCCATACAATCGTTTCAAATAGCATGTTTTAACTTTATCATTTATAACTTTAAATATTATTTTTTTTATATATATATAGGTTCATTTTTGTGCCATGTCCTCACACTGCCGATGTTTTGTGTGATGAGCTTATCAATTGTCTAATGGATTGGAACTTAGACACTAAGTTATCTACTGTGACTTTGGACAATTGTAGTACTAATGACTCGCTTGCAAAATTGATTAAATATAAGTTGTCGAGTAGTAATATTTGGATGGGTGGACATTTCATTCATATGCGTTGTTGTGCGCACATATTGAACTTGATTGTTAAAGATGGCTTAGATGTGATTAAAAAGACAATTGAGAATGTTCGTGATAGCGTTGCATATTGGGGTTATTCACCGAAAAGAAATGAGAAGTTTGAAGAAACCGTGCGCCAATTGAAATTGAGTGTCATGAAGGATTTAGTTTTAGATTGTCAAACTAGGTGGAATTCAACTTTTTTATGTTAAGCGTTGCCATTGAATATAAAGATGTCTTTAAGTGCTTGAAACAATGAGAGACTCGTTATTCATGTTGTCCATCTGATGAAGAATGGGAAAGAGCTAAGCAGATTTGTGATAGATTGAAGGTGTTCTTTAGTGTCACTAAGTTGTTTTCGGAGACCAAATATCCTACAGCTAACTTGTACTTTTCCAAGATATGTCAAATTTGTAAGAATTGAACAAATGGGTTTGTTGTGGAATTGATTATATTGAGTCAATGGCAACAGAAATGAAGCTCAAATTTGATAAGTATTGGAATACGATTCATGCCATTATGGGTGTAGCGATTGTTCTCGACCCTAGATTCAAGTTGAAGTTTGTGGAAATGTATTTTCCTGTCATCTACGCTAAGGACAAGGGGAGGGAGGAAACTCAAAAAATTTGAAATCTTTGTTATGATTTAGTAAATGAATATGCATCCCTAGTGAAGTTGAATGAATCTCAAGGCTTGTTGGATGAAATGTCCACACAATTAAAAGATAATGGAGGTGAAACAAATCTCATTAATGGTTTTCAAAAGTTTGTTGCTTCTTCCGATGGATATGAAACTGACAATGCAAAGTCGGAGTTCAATGATTATCTACAAGAGAAATTGGTAAGAATTGGGATAGACTTTGACATTCTAAGTTGGTGGAAAAATACTTCGAAGTATCCTGCACTTCAGTTAATTGCAAAAGACATATTTGCAATTCCAATTTCAACAGTGGCTTCGGAATCAGCTTTTAGCACAAGTGGAAGAGTTATAAGTCCTCATCGCAAATGGACTTAAAGCACAAACAGTAGAGGCATTGATGTGCACACAAAATTGGATAAAAAGTATGTATTTAAATATTAATTTCATCATTCATTTCTGTTAAGTTAGTTTTTTATTCTAACAATTATTGGTTTGTATTTTCAAGATTCTTGTTCATTAACAAGAGATCAACCTATTTGTGGAGCTTTTGATGAGGAAGAAGATGAAAATGATGAGGTAAACTTGAAATTATATTTCTATCAACTTTATTATCTTCATATAATATATTTATTTAAATTTTTTTAATTTATACTTTCTTTTCTTAAAGGAGGAATCTTTACATCATGATGTTAGCATTTATGGATTGGATGCACCGACTTGATGGATATCACGACTTAATTTAAGTTGTAGAACCTTCTCTTATGAATTTTGTATTATGGAGTTATTTATAAACTTTAATTTTGATTTGTTTTGTGGGTTGATTTGATATATGGTAGCTATATATAGATATAGATGAAAATATGTTGTGGCTTGTTAGCATAGTTTGTTATTTTGTACCTATATGCCGCATAGTTTGTTATTTTGTATCTATATGCCACATAGTTTATACTTTTGGGTTTTGTATATATGTCACCTGGTTTATATTTTAAAAATATATAAGGATGCTCTTATTTATGTGTTTGTTGTTTGGAATGAAATGAAACTTTTTACTTGTGTTTAAAGTTGAATCTATTTGTATTTACTATTTTCTTTCTTGAGGACAAAGTCTATTTTCTAGTTGTGTTCAAAGTTAAAATGTAACTTCTTTATTGATGTGGTAAATATGTCATTACAAGTGATTCTGAATTAATAAAGAAAGGACATTCAATAGTCCATTTTCTAGAAAAACGTTAAACATAGACCATTAAATGACTACAATATCTTCCATATATCTCGCACAAGATTCCCATATACACCATCGAAGTATCGAACTCCCGCCTAGCAATTCGGTCAACAAGCATCACTCTCTACCAGTGGGGCGCGAGGATCGGGAATCCGGCGGGGCCGGGCGTGGGGCAGCAAAGTTTACCTCGCGAAGAATTTTTGAAAAAAATCCCCGCCCCGCACCCCCGCAGATGTGGCCCGCCCTGGCCCGCCACACTTGCAACCCTACGCATACATTTCGGCAGTGGAGATTTTTGTTTGTTTGTCTTTGTTTTGGCTCACCCGGAAAAGAAAATACCCCGCGCGTTCTGTTTATTTACAAGAATGGCCTCCACTGCGTGAAATGAGAGTGGCATGTTTGGCGCGTTCTTTTAAAATGATTTTAAAACCTGAACTCGGAATTCGAAAACGTAGCTTTCATGGAGTTCAAAAAGAGTACCATATTTGGTTCTCTCGCTCGCTCGCTCGCAGATTTCAAAATTGATCTTGTGTGTGCGCGCGCGTGTAAAAAAAATTGTTTCTTGATCAAGCTTGGCGTAAAAATAAATTGTTTTAATGTTACAGTCTGTTAGTCTGTTGTATTGTAGCATATATTGTTTGTATCCATTGACATTGCTCTAGACATTATTATCATGGCCTGCCATTCAAGTGATACCAGAAAAGGAAAAGCAAGTAAAAATTGATTATTAAATCATGAAAAACATGCTGGAAGAAGCTTCAATCAGCATCTATATGGATACCTAAACTTTTTCATATTAGCCGTGAAAGCCTTATAGTTGTAGATTGTGATTACTTTGAACTTTGAAGCTTTAGTGAAGTGGTAGATCATTTAAAATGCCAATTTTAATCTGGCTTGTTACATGACACATGAACAGATCTGAAAGCCATTTCTGAAACATGTGGGGAAACTCTAGAAACAGCAGTTGCGGAACTGCTTTATTCATTCTTCTTTATAATATTGATTTTGCATACAATAGCTAGCCCACTAGTAAAGTACAACGCATAGAAATCCTGACTCTCGAGAAGCCGTACAATTTGAATTATCCATGATATATGGTAGCACTTGGATCGAAGTCCTTTTCTTTAGCATCATATTTGATGAATGGCTCTTCAATATTAGTCTTGGCATCGCTATGATATATAGTAACACTTGGCATCTGGTAATTTCGTTCTTTAGCATCATCTTTGATGAAGGGCCCTTCAACGTTAGTCTTGGCATCGCCATGGTATATAGTAAGACTGGGCATCTGGTTCTTTTCTTCGTTAAACTCATACTTCATGAAGGATTCTTCATTAGCTTTGGCATCACCATGGTATACACTAAGACTGGGCATCTTGTAATTTTCCTCTTTAGCTTCGTACTTTATGATGGGCTCTTCATTTCTCTTGTTGCCACCTTCGCTATTATCTTGTTTCATTGGTGACGTGTGAATGTGACAACCAGCTTTCTGCTTGTTTGATGAGACGGTTTGAGGCAAGGTGGTCTCGAAGGGCTTCTGGCATGGACTGATCTTTCATACTGTCCTTCCAGTATTGATGAATTGCCCTTGCATTCACGACAGTAGCAAACTGCACCTGAGCAACAAATTACTAAAAACTAGTAAGTTGTGTTATTTATGCTCTGTGCAACAAGTATGTTGATTATTGATGCATTAAATTCTTCAGAAATCATGCATATCTTTAAAAACCAGTAAATCATAAAAAGGACCTGAGATGCATTTAGTGTTGCTTAAAAGTATGCTGCACTTGAAATTTGAGGTCAAGGCCTTGTATCTCTGTGCTCTTAGATAGGAATCATTTTATCTTTAATATGCATGAAATCGATATTACTCATGAGGGAGTAGTCGATTTCTCTTAATCTCCGACAACTCCTTATCAACCAAAGCGAGACCCAACACTCGATCCGAGTCGTCCATTTCTGAGGTCCGATTCGGAATGCACTTCACGAAGATTGTTAGTTATAACTTGTGATAAGCACATATTTCATGTGTTGAGTCAAAATTTGTGTTCGTAGTGATCCAGTACTTCGCACTCCGAAATGTGAGGGTGATCGAGCAAAACCCTAGTCGAGAAAATTGGTCGAGCGAGTTAGGTGAATCCTAACTAAAGATTAGGTTTTTGTTGGTTTTGATTTTTGAATTTGAATTTTCTTGTTGCGATTTCAATTCTTGCAAGATTTTCTCTGTGTGTGTGTTTGAGTGTGTTGTGTTAAGCTGTCTTGAAAATTTTTTCCCAAATTCGAAGAGAATTGAAATTAACTAGTTTGATTGTAATTTAGTGATCACTGTGTTGTAAATAGTGTTTAAGGGCACAAATTTGTCGGATTGATGTGTTTTTGAAGTAATTTAAGATTTGAATATTTGAAATAACTAGAGTTTGAAATAATTTAGAATTAGAATTATAGAATGAATTTTTTTTTGAAGACTAGAATAGGTTTTATTTGATTAAAATTTATGTATTAATATATTTGATTAATATTTAATTAATTTGAATAGAATTATGTTTATTTAGGTATTTGAGTTAAATAAATTTGGATTAGAGGTGCGAATGTTTTTGTAATTTGGTTGAAGCAAATTGTAATGAAATATATTGAAAACAGTCATTTAGCATAAACACTTTTTTTTTTTATTACCATGGGTGTCCGAACCACCTCAGACCCTCCTGATTAAGGTCCAACTAATCCCACGGGGTTAGGAGGGTGCGCCTACCACTAACCCAATGGTTGAAGGAGAAATAGTGCGGTTGCTAATTGTTCAATTGTCTAGATTTCTTGTTTTTCGTTTCTGGGCTCACGGGACTAAAGGAATAGTGGAAGGGAAGAATCACACTTCACAAGCCTTCTTTTTTTAAGCTTAATACACAAACCTTCTTACTTACTATGAAGCACTGAGTTGTTTAATTAAATCTTTCTGTCAAAGACAAGACGCCGACTCCTTGAGTCTTTTTTCTTGACTCTAGTCTGATTGATTTCTTACTTCTCAATCACTGATATGAATGGTTTTGGAGGTATATGATGATCCATTGTTCTGCTTTATTTGTGGGGTGAAAAGTTTTTGACTTCATATGATATAATGTAGGATCATATTGTAGTGTTGTTGAATTTTCTCATATCTTTGTTTTCAGGTTGTGCACATATCAATGGACCAAACAGTGGATGCACTAAATAATGCGTATCAAGAGTTCATTGCTGCAGCAGCTGCCGTGCTTGAAACAAAGGAAGGATCTACCAGACAGAAAACGGCTGCCACTGATGCTGCTTTAGAAAACTTTAAGCTGAGATGGAAATTATTTAGAGTTGCTTCTGATCAAGCTGAAGAATTCGTTGAGTCAGTGAAGCAATGTATTGGTTCAGAATGCTTGGTTGATGGGGCAACTGGGTCAGTGGCAGGAAGGCTGGGACAAACTGCTACCACAGGTCTTCCGCCCATCAGTGCAGTTCGACTTGAGCAGATGAGTAATTCAATGGCTTGTAATTGAGCTCCAACAAGGTTCTAGAGCAGCTGGTTCTGCCTCTCACGCTCATCCTTTTGTTCCTTTTGATGCTTGATTCCCTGAAGACTCTGGCCAGTAGTTTGGTAATCCTGATATCTTGATGAAGCTTCCCTTTTACAATTTTTCTCGATGAGGTAGATATAACTGATGCACATAGCCAAAGATTGGCTTACCAACCCACTACATCTACAATTTTTTTGTTTCGTTTTGGGTCAAATGGTCCCGTCGACATGATTTCTTCTTTTTGAAATTTTTTGGTTAGTTGAAGTACAATTGGGAATTGCAGATGATGTGAAAATAGTCTTATCCTACACACTAAATTAATTTATGTGTGGACTACTACTCCGCTTATTATCTGATGCAATTCTTGATCAATTGTTATGTGATTTGTTGGTACGGATTATATTTTAATTTATTATATTTTTTTTGGCGATTGATTGATGATTTCAAGAAATTTGCCACTAGGAACGATTGTGTTTTTCCCCTGCTAAGTATTTTTCGACTTTATTTATAAGAAACACATAAATCTTACATCACTTAGTAGGCTATAACAAATAAAGTCTAGTTTGTATAATAAAAAAAGTACAAAATTAATAGTACTAAATATTGAGCGCAATGTAAGAGTTTGTTTGATCGATGTAGTCGATTCTTTCTAATTTGGGATTGACATTTTATGGGCCTGAAGAGGAGGAAAATGCAGACGGGCGGTTTGAACTGATGCTGTGTTGAATGTTTGCCTATGTTTCAAAATTTGGAATTTCTCTGAGGGCTTCATTCAATCTTTGTTGATATTTTTTTTAAAGGTTTTCAATGCAATTTTTTACACCTATTTTTTGGTGCCTGACTATCCGAGGCGAACTTTAGCCACTAGTTAAGGGTGGAGCGATCCTTACCACTGCTATGGTTTTCAATGTGATGTTTGATTGTTCTGCTGTGATGAGTTGTAGCTAAATCACTATGTCTGGACATATGAGACTTGTCTATGATATGTTATGCTTCTTCTGAGCAGAATCCTTCATGTACACTTTCATGAATGAATTGTGTGTGAAAATGAAGAACAAAGTTGTAGTAACTAAAAACAATTTTGCACTGATTTGATAGAGATTCAGATGCTGCCTTTAAGAAACCATGATGCTTGTTAAGTAATTATAATACAATAACAATGTGTTGACTCTTGCATTAGATGCAATGGAAGCACGATATACTAGATTTCAACAAGAAAAACAAGGATCAAAGAGCAATGTAAGGTTTTGACAAGAAAACAAGAAGGATCAAATATGCAATTACATTATGATAACAATGCTGTAATGCTTAGATGCAATTTAAGTGCGATATACTAGATTTCAACTAGAAAACAATGATCAATCCTGACACAAAGCGTGACGCAGTGGGTATCTAGGCGAGTTTGAATATTTCCATGAGTCGCTCGTGTTCGGGTTGTTATAGTTTTCATTTTTCTTAACAAATGGTTTTTTTAGTTCTTTGGATTGGAGGTAGCTCAACTTAGTGGGAGTCAAACACAGGGTTAATTTCACACTTCAGTCACTTTCTCGAAAAAAAATTCAACCACCTTGCTTACGTTTCCTAGAAGGTCACTGAACTTATCACTAATTTTTTTGGTAAAAACTTATCATTCATTTCTAACAAAAAATTAAAGTAACTTATAACTAATGTACATGATATAATTAGAACACATAATAACGTGACCACTTTTTTTTTGGTAGAAACATTACTAAAAAATGATTGACAAAAAAAATAAAAAATAAAAAACAAAAAAATGGGGCTGCATCGCAGACCTCCTCCTCCACTTCCTCCATCCTATTCATCATCTCAGATGACTTCTCCCCACAAACCTATGACTCTCCCATTCACTCCCCCTCCCAAGACTGATTTTATGCAACTCCTTACATAAATCCTTCATCTCCAACCATCTCTTTCCCTTCCCCCACCCTCGATGTCTCCTCCGACCTCCCCACCCTCCTCTGCCACTCTTATTTCTCTATCTCCATCATCTGCGTCACCTCCCACATACACATCGTTGATCCCCTCAACTGCAAGCTACTCGCCACTGCTAGAATCATCATCAACAAGGTGCACGACCCTACGATGCCTCCACCGAGGTGTTCATCATTAGGGTTTTGTTTCGATCGACGAACTGGAAAAGGGTTATGAGCGTTTGTGTAAGAATAAATCATTAAGTAAAGTTACTGTGTTGTAATATGTGAGTTATTGTGTGTTACTATGTATGTGTATGTGTTACAACTGTATCACATTTATTATGTATGATAAATCAAACGGTTGTGATTGAATCGATCATACGGTCATTGTAATATCTCACAGGATATAAATACAAAACATCAAAGCTGAGATGACTAAGAATGTGAGAATAAATCATTAAGTAAAGTTACTGTATCATTAAGTAAAGTTACTGTGTTGTAATATGTGAGTTACTGTGTGTTACTATGTATGTGTATATGTTACAGCTATATCACATTTATTATGTATGATCAATCAAACGGTTGTGATTGAATTGATCATACGGTCATTGTAATATCTCACAGGATATAAATACAAAACATCAAAGCTGAGATGAGTAAGAAAGAAAACTAACTCAAGAAAACTAACTTCGATTTGATTTTCTTCTTCCCCAAGTTTTCTAGTTTAGCATGGTATCAGAGCAATATGGCTAATGCCGGAGTGATTCCTGGTGAAAGATCGGTGCACAGAGGATCGTCATCACAAATGGCATTCGTCGCCGAACCTTCGTTGGCAGAGTTGGCCGATTCTACTCATGAAAATGGTGGATCTCGCTTCCCAGTTATCAGATTTGAGCCCAACCATGGTGGATCTACATCATAGAGCACTGGATCAAGATAGATCGGTGCAGGATCTTCATCATCACATTCGATCTTGACTCCGTTTGGTAATTCTTTGAACCAAATCGTCTCTATAAAGCTAGATCGTATGAATTTCTTGTATTGGAAGTTCACAGTTTTACCAATTTTTTGAGGATGTCGCTTAGATGGTTATCTTCTCAGGATGATTGCATGTCCATCTCAGTTCTTACATGAAACTGGTGAACCAAATCCAGCATATGATGATTGGTATGCGACGGATCATTTCTGTCTTGGATGGCTAATCAGCACCACATCCAAGAATGTGTCATCAGCAGTGATCAGGGCTTGCTCGGCACATGAGTCATGGAGACGTATTGAAGAGCATTGAGGATCGTTCAGCAGAGCTCAGATCCAAGTCTATCAACGTCAAATTCGATTATCCAAGAAAGGTTCTCAATCGATGACCGAGTTTCTGATGAAGATGAAAGACATCGCCGACAATCTGACTACTGTTGGTTCTCTGATCTCTAATGAGGAGTTGATTTCTGAGGCTCAGGCTGGTCTTGATGGTGAATATCTTCCGATTATTTCTGTGTTACAAGATAAGGCGTCCTTGCGTTGGACATAATTTCAAGCATCTTTGTTGAGCTTTGAGACGACTATTCAGCAGTTTCAGATTGGTCAAGGTCTGAACTCTCTCGTCATACATGATGACTCTCCTTCTGTAAACTCTGTAAAGGTGAAGAACAACAGTGGTGGTGTTGTGCAGTATAGATCTGGTACTGGTAGTAACTAACAAGGTTCTGGTGGTCGTGGTTCCTCGAATCGCGGCAGATGAGGTCGATCTCGAGGTCGGGGGAATTTTAAATTTCCAAACAATACTAAACCAACTTGTCAAATATGTGGCAAGTTTGGTCATTCGGCGGGAGTTTGTTACTTTCGCGGCGACGTGAAATATATGGGAGCTTTGACTGGTGTGTCGGTTCTTCACAACTTTCTCCTTCTCTACAGATGCATTTTACTCCTCCAGCATCCACTTCTCAACAGAGTTCGTTCTATGCTGCATCGGAGCCTGGATCAGACACATCGTGGTATGCTGACAGTGGGACTTCCTCGCATATCACATCGGATCCTTCTCTGTTGTCTATGTGCATGCCTTATCAAGGTAATCAATCACTGATTGTTGGTAATGGGCAATCATTATATATCTCTAATGTTGGTACTGCATCTATTCCATCTGGTTTATCCTTTATAAACACATTATGTGTTCCTCATATTAGGAAAAATCTCTTGAGTGTGTCTCAGATGACTCGTGATAATAATGTGCTGATTGAGTTTCGTGCTCGTGATTGTTTTGTGAAGGATATCAGAACTAATCGAGTTCTTCTTCATGGGACCCTGCATAATGGACTATATCGGTTCTTTGGTTTTCATGTTTCTCCTTCTCACAGACATTCCGCTTTCATAGCATTCAATAAACGTCTTCCTTCACTATGACATTCACGTCTAGGACATCCTGCACAGTCTACATTGTAGAAGGTGTTACAACTGGTAAATGTTCATAATGGTCCTCTTGGGTTTTGTTCTAGTTGCCCATTAGGAAAGAGTCATGCATTACCTTTTCAGTCTTCTTTCAGTCAGTCATCTCATGCTCTTGATCTTGTTCATACTGATCTATGGGGACCTTCTCCTATGTCATCTACTAATGGTTTTCATTACTAGATCCATTTCATTGATGATTGTACGATATTCACATGGATTTATCCACTGAAAGCTAAGTCTGATGCTGTCAAAGCCTTTCTTCATTTTAAAGCTTTTATTGAGAACCAGTTTTCTACTCGTATTAAATGTATACAATCTGACTAGGGTGGTGAATATCGTTCTTTCAAACCACTTCTTGACTCATAGGTATTGGTTTTCAACATTCGTGTCCCTATGTTCATGAGCAAAATGGCAGAGCTGAGCGTAAACACCGTCACATTATTGAAATGAGTTTGGTTTTGTTAGCACATAGCCAACTTCCTTACAAATTTTGGTGGGATGCTTGTGAGACTGCAGTTTTCCTGATCAATCGTTTACCTACTCGTGTGTTGGGGGGTGTGTTTCCTTATGAGAAGTTGTATGGTCGTCCTCTTGATTATTCTCTCTTAAGAGTGTTTAGATGTGCTTGTTTCCCTTACTTACGTCCTTATAATTCTCACAAGTTCCAGTTTCATTCTGATAAATGTCTGTTTTTGGGATATAGTTCTTCTCATAAGGGTTACAAATGTCTTCATAAGTCTTGTCGATTGTATATTACTCGTCATGTGATCTTTAATGAGGATGAGTTCCCTGTATCTTCTTTGTTTCCTTCTTCTTCTCATTTGGGGGGTTCGACATCTTCTTCACCTGTTCCTCTTTCTGTTCCCTGTGGGTCTACTTGTTTTCCTGTTTTAAGTAGGTCTATTCTGTCTAGTTCTATGTCCAACACTATGGCTTCCTCCTTTAGTCAGTCTCCTATTACTGCTCTTTCTCCTTCTCCATCTGAGTCTGCAACTAGTTCTCCATCAACTTCTACATCTCAATCAGCTCCTGTCACTGAGATTTCTGACTCTGAGGAACCACATAATGTTCACCCTATGATTACTAGATCGAAAAATGGTATTTCTATGAAAAAGGTTTTTCTTGCTACTACGTCTGTGTCAACTGATGAACCTCCTAAATCAGTTGATTTGGCACTCAAGGACCCTCAATGGAGAGAGGCCATGGAGAATGAGTATCAAGCTCTCATCAAGACAGATACTTGGTCCTTGGTGCCTGCTTGCTCTTCCAGAACGTTGTTAACAATAAATGGATTTTTACTGTTAAGAAAAATTCTGATGGCTCCATCAATTGATACAAAGCTAAACTAGTAGCTAAAGGCTTCAAATAGATGTCAGGTATCAATTTTGATGAGACATTCAGTCCAGTAGTTAAAGCCTCCACTATTCGTGTTATTCTTTCGCTTGCCGTTCAGTTTGGTTGGTCTATTCGACAGCTTGATATTAATAATGCATTTTTGAATGGTTGCTTGATCGAGGATGTCTATACAAATCAACCTCGAGGTTTTGTTGATAGTAGGTATCCTATTCATGTTTGCAAACGACACAAAGCTTTATATGGTTTGCGACAAGTACCTCGGGCATGGTTTGATAGATTGAGATCTACTTTATTATTGTAGGGTTTCTCTCCTTCGAAGGCTGATAATTCTTTATTCATTTATCGACATAATTCGGTGGTTTTGTATGTTTTGGTTTATGTCGATGATATCATTGTCACAAGTTCACACACTGATCAGATTACACAGTTTGTGTCACGATTAAATGATTCGTTTGCTCTTAAGGATATCGGTGATTTAAATTTGTTTTTGGGTATGGAGGTTAGGAGAGATTCTACTAGACTGTTTCTTACTTAATCAGCTTATATTAAACAATTACTTCAAAAAGGGGGTATGCTTCAGGCTAAGACAATTGATACACCTGCGTTAGTGAGCAAACTTCTCTTTGCTGATACATCTCCTTCATTTACTAATGTTACTCTTTATAGAAGTCTTCTTGGAGGTCTTCAGTATTTGGTTCATACTCGGCTTGATATAGCATTTGTGGTTAATCGACTAAGTCAATATCAACGTAGTCCTACTGTTACTCATTGGCAAGCATTGAAGCGTGTATTGCGATATTTGAAAGGGACTTCTGATTATGGTCTCTGGTTTCGGCCTTGTAGTCATTTGTATGTAACTGGGTTCTCTGATGCGGACTGGGCTGCTTCGCCAGATGATCGTCGGTCTGTCTCGGGGTTTGCTATGTTTCTTGGGTCGAACTTAATTTCCTGGCAGTCTAAGAAACAGCGTGTGGTGGCTCAGTCTAGCACTAAGTCGGAGTATCGAGCTCTTGCTCAGACAGCTGCTGAAATTTCATGGGTCTAATCTTTGTTATCTGAATTGCATATTCCTATTCCAGCATTACCAATAGTGTGGTGTGATAATATTGGTGCTCAAGCACTGGCTCACAATCCAGTTTACCATTGCGCGGACAAAGCATATCGAGCTTGATGTCCATTTTGTTCGAGATAAGGTCATTGTTGGTCAGCTGTTGGTTCATCATGTTCCCAATCATGATCAAGTGGCGGATTGTTTCACTAAAGCATTTGCTGCGTCCCGGTTTACTTTTCTCCGAGGCAAACTTGGTGTCGCTTCTCTCCCCTTTCGTTTGAGGGGGATGTGAGAATAAATAATTAAGTAAAGTTACTGTATCATTAAGTAATGTTACTGTGTTGTAATATGTGAGTTACTGTGTGTTACTATGTATGTGTATGTGTTACAGCTGTATCACATTTATTATGTATGATCAATCAAACGGTTGTGATTGAATTGATCATACGGTCATTGTAATATCTCACATGATATAAATACAAAACATCAAACTGAGATGAGTAATAAAGAAAACTAACTCAGATCTGATTTTCTTCTTCCCCAAGTTTTCTAGTCCAACAGTTTGGGAAGGATGGGGAGATTTGGTGGAGACCACCGGTGGAGATGGAGGGGATGTCAAAGTTAGGGATGACGATACCAAATTAATCAATTTTTATTGTTTTCAAATCAATACCAAATTAATTTTAGTTAATGGTTGATTATTTATTTAATCACTGCGAAAAAGGAATATGGGTTAGTGTAAGGACTCTCAAATTTTAACTCGACTTGTGTCGCACTTGTTAGGATCTTGAACCGACTATGTGATACTAAACAATATTTCAAACTTTGGGAGTCGACACCAAGGTAATTTTATGATTCTGTGATGTGTGCATTAGTATTTTAATCTAATACGGGTTCCCCGCCATCCAGACAATTTTTAGATTGAGTGAGGCATTGTTTAGGTAAACGGGAGAGAAAAAAATGCAATAAAAATACATTTAAACGAATTATTGAATGATTAAAATCTTATTTAACGAGACAACACTGTGCGCAAAACAGGGAATGTCGGATAGAGGAAATTTTAGAGAACTCCAGGGGTAAAATGGTCATTTTGACCAACTAATAAATAACATATATTAATACATACAGATTAATATATATATATATATATATATACATAACAAACCCTAACCCTCCTACACTCCTCTCTACGCCGCCCCCCTCCCCAATTGTCTTCTTCCTCTCCCTCTTGACTCCTCGGCATCCCTCTCTCTCGGCCTCCCTTCGTCGCCACCCTCACGGCATCCCTCTCATCCTCACGGTCTCCCTCTCCACCTCTCTTCACTCACGGTCACTCCTCTCCTCCCTCCTCTCCATCACTCTCGGCTTCACCACCGTCATCACGCTCACCTCCTCCCGAGATCACAATCACCGCCACTCTCCTACTCACGGAGTCGACGAGCCGAAGGTAAACCCTCTTCCTTCCTCTCTCTCTCTCGGTTTGTTTTTTTTTTTTTCTTTTGGCACTCACTCCCTCACGGTGCCTCTCCCTCCCTCTCGGCCGGTGCTCTGCTCGGCGTTGGGCTTCGTCGTGGCCGGTGGGACCGTCACCGGCCACGGCCGATTGGAGGCGACACCACTGTTGGGGTGTGGGTTGGACAGGGGTTTGGACTGTTGGGGTGGATTGGACTTGTGGTGTATGTGTGTGTGTGTGGTGACTGGTGGGGTGCGTGATGATGGTGTGGGGTGTGGACAGTCAAGTGTGTGTATGTATGTGTGTGAATAGTGGGGTGCGTGAGGGGGTGTACTGTTGGACTGTGTATGGTGTGGGTGTGTACACCCACTGGTGTGGTGCGTGATGGAGTTTGACAGTGAACAATGTGATGTGTGTAGTGTGCATTAGACTACTAGTGTGTGTATGAATAATGTGGTGTTTACACCCCACTGTTGGGGTGTAATGGGGGTGTGCGCACCCCACATATGGGTGCATAATGGTGTAGTACACCCCACGGCTGGGGTGTGGGGTGTACCATATGTATGAATAAAAAAGGGGACCAGAACAATTAAAAAAAAAGAGAAAAGTGTATGGACAATCTTAAGAATATGGATTTTGGGCTTGTATCAAGGCCCAATAAGTACCCAATATACACATTACCTAATAAGGGCCCATAACACATATAAGTGTATGTAAATGGGTTGTGTTAAGGTCCAAATGAGGGCCCAATGAGATAGGTACAACTTGAGGCCCAAGACAAAGACATAAAATATAAAAATGGGCTTAAATATTTAGGTCCAATAAAGGCCCAACAAATAAAATATTTAAATGAGTATGGAGTTAGAGTTTGGGCCCAATAAGAGTCCAAAGAGGGACAAGAATGTGTCAAGCCTAATATCTAAGGAACTATGAATATGTTAACTGTATCGGGGGACTTTTCCCCACGGTTTGAGTCGCCTAAACAAACGATCCTAAAACAAATTTATAAAGACTCACCCTAAGACTAAATACAAAAGACTTAAACTGATATTTGGGACTTAAATCGTTATCAGGTAGTTGGAAAATCGCGGGAGACGTGTTGGAGTCTCGGAGTTTGTTTCGTGGTTCGCGATAGTTCAAGTAAGTGCACTTGCCCTAAAGCTTGTGTACGAAAGTAATCCAGTAAGAACATTGCATGTAATTCATTTTCATTCATTGTTGCTTGTTGATTCCCTTTGTTGGCATTCCTATCTTGTTGATTCTTTGGTATGTGTGTTCTTGGCATGAGCGTGTCGATGTGATTCTTGAGGCCTGTGTCCCTCATTTATCAAGTTGTGCTAGTGTCGTAACATTGCCCGGGAAGAGCCAGCGTCCTCTTTCCGTATGCTAGGAGGCTTGTGTCCCTCTGATGCTGTGCTAGTGTTGCGACATTACCCGGAAAGAGCCATCGTCTTCTTTTCGAATGCTATGGTTTTACCGCTTGCTGCCTTTTTTGTTTCTTTAGAACACACATGTTTTCGATTGTTATTTCCTAAGTCTGCCTATCATGCACTTTGATCTATTCATTGTTCATGTCTTTTAATTACCGTAAGATATTTAGACTGCTTTATTTGATATTCATGAATTACTGTTATTTTCTTCTGGTATTACTTTCAATCTTTCTCAGTTGCCCACCGTCTAATTTGTGACGGTGGGTGCAGATATCCCGGAGTGCGGCAAGGGCAAGAGCCCTCTACTCAGTGATTATCTCTGAGGACCTCTCAGAGTACGCGACTTCAGGATTAGGTTAGATTTGTTTCATGCTTATTGCTTTTGTATGACGTTTTATGTATACGGTGTTGGTTATTGACCTGGGAATCACTTTTGAGATGAATACTATGAATACTCGGGGTTTCCACATTTATATAGATTTTCCTAATTTTCGTTTGATTGAGTTATTTCCAAATACTTGTTTAGTTTTCCGCTGCGTATATTTGCAATAACTCTTTCATAAACTTTTAAATTGATTAATTGGTGGCTGACTAGGCTCGTCAAGCTTGCTGAGTATCGACTCGGGACTTGCACGGGTCTAGGCCAAGCGTACCCAAATGCATTGGGAATTTGCAGGGAAAAAAAATATTTTGCAGGAAAACAACAGTCCTTTTTTTTTAAAAAAAAATTGAAAAACCTTTCGTGACGGTTTAAGATTGTCACGAAAGGTTTTTTTCTATTGTTTTTATTTTAGATAAGATGATGGTTTTTAACCGTCACGAAACGCCTTGAGCTTTTATAACATCTAATAACATGACGGATTGCGTGACGGTTTAAAACCGTCATGAAAGCCTTTTGTGATGGTTTTAAATTGTCACGAAAGGTCATTTCTGTTGTAGTGTTCATGTGTTGAGTCAAAATTTGTGTTCGTAGTGATCTGGTACTTCGCACTCTGAAATGTGAGGGTGATCGAGCAAAACCCTAGTCGAGAAAATTGGTCGGACGAGTGAGGTGAATCCTAACTAAAGATTTGGTTTTTGTTGGTTTTGATTTTTGAATTTGAATTTTGTTGTTGCGATTTCAATTCTTGCGAGATTTTCTCTGTGTGTGTGTTTGAGTGTGTTGTGTTAAGCTGTCTTGAAAATTTTTTCCCAAATTCGATGAGAATTGAAATTAACTAGTTTGATTGTAATTTAGTAATCACTGTGTTGTAAATAGTGTTTAAGGGCACAAATTTGTCGGATTGATGTGTTTTTGAAGTAATTTAAGATTTGAATATTTGAAATAACTAAAGTTTGAAATAATTTAGAATTAGAATTATAAAATGAATTTTTTTTGAAGACTAAAATAGGTTTTATTTGATTAAAATTTATGTATTAATATATTTGATTAATATTTGAATAGAATTATGTTTATTTAGGTATTTGAGTTAAATAAATTTGGATTAGAGGTGCGGATGTTTTTGTAATTTTGTTGAAGCAAATTGTAATGAAATATATTGAAAACAGTCATTTAGCATAAACACTTTTTTTTTATTACCATGGGTGTCCGAATCACCTCAGACCCTCATGATTAAGGTCCAACTAATCTTACGGGGTTAGGAGGGCGCGCCTACCACTAACCCAACGGTTGAAGGAGAAATAGTGCGGTTGCTAATTGTTCAATTGTTTAGATTTCTTGTTTTTCGTTTCTGGGCTCACGGGACTAAAGGAATAATGGAAGGGAAGAATCACACTTCACAAGCCTTCTTTTTTTTAAGCTTAATACACAAACCTTTTTACTTACTATGAAGCACTGAGTTGTTTAATTAAATCTTTCTGTCAAAGACAAGACGCTGACTTCTTGAGTCTTTTTTCTTGACTTTAATCTGATTGATTTCTTACTTCTCAGTCATTGATATGAATGGTTTTTGAGGTATATGATGATCCATTGTTCTGCTTTATTTGTAGGGTGAAAAGTTTGACTTCATATGATATAATGTAGGATCATATTGTAGTGTTGAATTTTCTCATATCTTTGTTTTCAGGTTGTGCATATATCAATGGACCAAACAGTGGATGCATTGAATAATGCATATCAAGAGTTTGTTGTTGCAGCAGCTGCCGTGCTTGAAACAAAGGAAGGATCTACTGGACAGAAAACGGCTGCCACTGATGCTGCTTTAGAAAACTTTAAGCTGAGATGGGAATTATTTAAAGTTGCTTGTGATCAAGCTGAAGAATTCGTTGAGTCAGTGAAGCAACGTATTGGTTCAGAATGCTTGGTTGATGAGGCAACTGGGTCAGTGGCAGGAAGGCTAGGACAAACTGCTACCACAGGTCTTTCGCCCATCAGTGCAGTTCGACTTGAGCAGATGAGTAAAGCTGTTCGATGGCTTGTAATTGAGCTCCAACAAGGTTCTGGAGCAACTGGTTCTGCCTCTCACGCTCATCCTTCTGTTCCTTTTGATGCTAGATTCCCTGAAGACTCTGGCCAGTAGTTTGGTAATTCTGATATCTTGATGAAGCTTCCCTTTTACGTTTCTTTTTCTCGTCGTAAGATAATTTTTGTACCTTTTTATTTCAGTATAAGTACTTTGTTTTAAAATTTTGGCTATGGTTTACTTCGATGCCTATTGGACATGCTTTCGAATGGATCTTGATTGATTTCTCAAACGCCTATGAGTTGGGAGACTCTTCTAGGGTGGAAACATGAAAAATAGTGGAAGAAAGAAAGGGGAAAAGTGCAATTAAGGAGTCATTTTCCTTTCTATTGTTCATCCTTCCGACCATTTTTGAGCAAGAATGCGACTTTTTGCTCGCCTGAATTTTTAACAAGAAGTAGTTCACGCAGAAAGGCTACCGTCAATTTTATTCTCCAATATACTGCCAAGCTTGAATTGACTGCTACGGTCGTTCATTGTCCACATGGTTTTTTCATTTATCACTTACTGTTTTTTTGAGATTTGTTGAGTCATACAAGTATTCAAGTTTATGTTTCAATTATTTGAGTTTGATATCAAGTTCACCCTTGAATTTCGAATTTTTTTTTTTATGTTTTGTACAATATATCAGGACATCCCACCCTGGTTATCTATTCTGGTTTGCTGTGGTCTTGAATCTAGACGTTATGAGTACGTAGTCTTATCCTATGAGGTGAAACATAACCATTCTTCTAGAACTTAACTGTAAAATGAATTCCTTCTTTACTTGATAGCCAATCCATATATAGTATGTATACCAGTATAAAGCAAGAGGTCATGGGCCTCAAAGAGAGAATATGCTTTTGAAGGAAAGAGTAAAAAGAGGGACTGCAGACTTCTATAGTCTATGCAAGGAAATAAGTTTGTTGGAGTAATTGATGTCAAAGTGATATAAACTAGTTGTTTCTGGCAAATTACTCGGAAGAAATCAAGCTATATATGCAAACACTGAGTGGTCATTTGGATGCCGAGTTGAGTGGATGCCTACCCATTTATTTGTGTGATTTTATATCTTCTGAAATTCTGGTTATGGTGGTTTGGAAACCTCCAAAGGTAGCCTACAAATGCCCCCCAGTAGAAAACTCGACTGAATAGAAACTAAAGAAATTCGACGAGTACGATTAGACTGAAGCGAACTTGGGATGTATTAATTAGGAGGGATTTAAATGGTTTGGAAAGCATACCATCAATGCACTAAATCGAGCAGCAGCTGCTGTTGTTGCTGTTATTGTATATCTTCTAAAACTTTCCTTTATAAATAATTAATCTTATTATTTGAACTGCTTATATATATATTTTTTATCATGTTCTTCGATGAAACAATAGTGATAACTTCATTCATTTTTTTCCGAGTCGACGTTAGGTTTTGCTTGACGATCAGAGACCAGTGAGCTTAAGTCAAGCTTGTTAGTTACGTGCTAGATCGAGGTCTAAAATTAATTTCTTTTTAGGATTAATATGTTATGTAGTAATTAGTAATCCTTCAATCTTTTTCTACTTGATTACATATAATTCACCGTGATTGCGATGACAACTGATCAGAGAGGACTTGTATGGATAACTTCAAAACTTTTGAATTTAGACCCTTGAAAGTAAACACTTCACTTGTAGATTGATTGATGATTTCAAGAAATTTGCCACTAGGAACGATTGTTTTTTTCCCCTGCTAAGTATTTTTCGACTTTATTTATAAGGAACACATAAATCTTACATCACTTAGTAGGCTATAACAAATAAAGTCTAGTTTGTATAATAAAAAATTACAAACTTAATTAATAGTACTAAATATCGAGGGCAATGTAAGAGTTTGTTTGATCTATGCAGTCGATTCTTTCTAATTTGGGATTGACGTTTTATGGGCCTGAAGATGAGGAAAATGCAGACGGGCGGTCTGAACTGATGTCGTGTTGAATGTCTGCGTATGTTCCAAAATTTGGAATTTCTCTGAGGGTTTCATTCAATCTTTGATGATATTTTTTTTTAAGGTTTTCAATGCGATTTTTTATACCACTAATATGGTTTTCAATGTGATGTTTGATTGTTCTGCTGTGATGAGTTGTAGCTAAATCACTATGTCTGGACATATGAGACTTGTCTATGATATGTTATACTTCTTCTGAGCAGAACCCTTCATGTACACTTTCATGAATGAATTGCATGTGAAAATGAAGAACAAAGTTGTAGTAACTGAAAACAATTTTGCACTGATTTGATAGAGATTCAGATGGTTATGTTAGGCGTCTTTATTTTAACCCTTCATAAACTTCTTTCTCCATCTGTATTGGCATCACCATGATAGATGGTTATGTTGGGCGTCTCATCAACATCTTGATCACCGTGATAGATTGTTACATTTGGTGTCTCATCAAGGTCTTGGTCTCTATGATAGATAGTTGCATTGGGCTTATCGTCAAGATCTTGGTCACCGTGGTATATAGTTACAGTAGGCGACTCATCAAGATCTTGGTTGCTATTTTGAGTTCCTTTCTTCATGAATTGCTTCTCTTCATTGTTCTCGGCATCACCATGATAGATAGTTACATTGGGTGCCTCGTTAGAATCTTGGTTGCTATCTTGCGCTTGCAGTGACTCATGACAGTCTGCTTTCTACTTGTAGGAAAAGTTGGGCTTCGTGGCAAGAAGATCCTTGAGACCCTCTGGTATAGGCTGGTCCTGCATCGCATCCTTCCAGTAATCAAGCAGAGCTTTTCTCGCATTGACAGCAGAAATAAACTGCAAAAGAACATGAGGAAAATCAAGATGGAAACTGATCAAGAACATGTCCAGGTAACTACTATATTTGCATCTTAGAACCGTATGTAATGTATCCACCACCACACCAAATCAACGGTTAATAGCCCTACAATAAGTTTGGATTAGTTGCTAAGTTTTTCTTTTTGAAAACAATTTATATATTAGAAAATAATTTTTTAAGTTAGAAAAATAAATTCTTTTTAATTTATTTCTCACGTGTTTTCACATTTGGGCACTATAGAGCTCTCTATGAGGGCAACCTAGTTGTTGCCTGCAAGAATGGATTTGCTAATGTTTTTTTTTTTTTTATTTTCAAACTTGCTAATGTTATGAGGTGTAATATTGGTAATGTTTACCAAGAGAAGCATGCCACATGTACAATATATATGTGTTTTTACACTTTTGCCCTCCTCACTTTTACATTTTCATCTACATGACACGTTGCTACTAGGAGACATTACCAACATCACCCTCTTGCAAATCCACAACCGTTGCCTCCTCTCTGGAAAATGTTTTCATATAAAAACAAAAAAACAAAAAAAAAAACTCTAGGTCACGTGAGCATAGAGCGGGTTTCACGTGATGGCCAACCGGGCTAGGATTTTGGTATCAGTGTTATATTGCTCGCTATTTAAGCCCCCATTTCGCACCTTCTTTGCCATCTCTCCATCCTGTCTTCTTCATTCAATCGTCTCTCAAACAAGGTAGATTTTGTTTATCAATTGTTTTCTTCATCTGTCGCTCTCAAACAAAGTGTAATCTGCATTTGTTTACCCTCTCCTCATGTTGTAATGCCCAATCGATGAGGTAGATATAACTGATGCGCATAGCCAAAGATTGGCTTACCAACCCACTACGTCTACAATTCTTTTGTTTCGTTTTGGGTCAAATGGTCCCGTCGACATGATTTCTTCGTTTTGAAATTTTTTTGTTAGTGTAAGTACTGAATTGGGAATTGCAGATGATGTGAAAATAGTCTTATCCTACACACTGAATTAATTTATGTGTGGACTACTACTCCGCTTATTATTTGATGCAATTCTTGATCAATTGATATGTGATTTGTTGGTAGGGATTATATTTTAATTTATTATATTTTTTTTTGGCGATTGATTGATGATTTCAAGAAATTTGCCACTAGGAACGATTGTTTTTTTCCCCTGCTAAGTATTTTTCGACTTTATTTATAAGGAACACATAAATCTTACATCACTTAGTAGGCTATAACAAATAAAGTCTAGTTTGTATAATAAAAAAAGTACAAACTTAATTAATAGTACTAAATATCGAGCGCAATGTAAGAGTTTGTTTGATCGATGTGGTTGATTCTTTCTAATTTGGGATTGACGTTTTATGGGCCTGAAGATGAGGAAAATGCAGACGGGCGGGATGAACCGATGCCGTGTTCAATGTCTGCGTATGTTCAAAATTTGGAATCTCTCTGAGGGTTTCTTTCAATCTTTGATGATATTTTTTTTAAGGTTTTCAATGTGATTTTTTATACCACTGCTATGGTTTTCAATGTGATGTTTGATTGTTCTGCTGTGATGAGTTGTAGCTAAATCACTATGTCTGGACATTTGAGACTTGTCTATGATATGTTATACTTCTTCTGAGCAGAACCCTTCATGTACACTTTCATGAATGAATTGTGTGTGAAAATGAAGAACAAAGTTGTAACTGAAAACAATTTTGCACTGATTTGATAGAGATTCAGATGGTTATGTTGGGCGTCTTTATTTTCATCCTTCATAAACTTCTTCTCTCCATCTGTATTGGCGTCACCATGATGCATGGTTATGTTGGGCGTCTCATCAACATCTTGGTCACCGTGATAGATTGTTACATTTGGTGTCTCATCAAGGTCTTGGTCTCTATGATAGATAGTTGCATTGGGCTTATCGTCAAGATCTTGGTCACCGTGGTATATAGTTACAGTAGGCGACTCATCAAGATCTTGGTTACTATTTTGAGTTCCTTCATGAATTGCTTCTCTTCATTGTTCTCGGCATCACCATGATAGATAGTTACATTGGGTGCCTCGTTAGAATCTTGGTTGCTATCTTGCACTTGCAGTGACTCATGACAGTCTGCTTTCTGCTTGTAGGAAAAGTTTGGGCTTTGTGGCAAGAAGATCCTCTGGTATAGGCTGGTCCTTCATCGCATCCTTCCAGTAATCAAGCAGAGCTTTTCTCGCATTGACAGCAGAAATAAACTGCAAATGAACATGAGGAAAATCAAGATGGAAACTGATCAAGAACATGTCCAGGTAACTACTATATTTGCATCTTAGAACCGTATGTAATGTATCCACCACCACACCAAATCAATGGTTAATAGCCCTACAATAAGTTTGGATTAGTTGCTAAGTTTTTCTTTTTGAAAACAATTTATATATTAGAAAACAATTTTTTAAGTTAGAAAAATAAATTCTTTTTAATTTATTTCTCACGTGTTTTCACATTTGGGCACTATAGAGCTCTCTATGAGGGCAACCTAGTTGTTGCCTGCAAGAATGGATTTGCTAATGTTTTTTTTTTTTTTTGCAAACTTGCTAATGTTATGAGGTGTAATATTGGTAATGTTTACCAAGAGAAGCATGCCACATGTACAATATATATGTGTTTTTACACTTTTGCCCTCCTCACTTTTACTTTTTCATCTACATGACACGTTGCTACTAGGAGACATTACCAACATCACCCTCTTGCAAATCCACATCCGTTGCCTCCTCTCTGGAAAATGTTTTCATATAAAAAAAAAAAAAAAAAAAAAAAACTCTAGGTCACGTGAGCATAGAGCGGGTTTCACGTGATGGCCAACCGGGCTAGGATTTTGGTATCAGTGTTATATTGCTCGCTATTTAAGCCCCCTTTTCGCACCTTCTTTGCCATCTCTCCATGCTGTCTTCTTCATTCAATCGTCTCTCAAACAAGGTAGATTTTTGTTTATCAATTGTTTTCTTCATCTGTCGCTCTCAAACAAAGTGTAATCTGCATTTGTTTGCCCTCTCCTCATGTTGTAATGCCCAATCGATGAGGTAGATATAACTGATGCGCATAGCCAAAGATAGGCTTACCAACCCACTACGTCTACAATTTTTTTGTTTCGTTTTGGGTCAAATGGTCCCGTCGACATGATTTCTTCGTTTTGAAATTTTTTTGTTAGTGTAAGTACTGAATTGGGAATTGCAGATGATGTGAAAATAGTCTTATCCTACACACTGAATTAATTTATGTGTGGACTGCTACTCCGCTTATTATCTGATGCAATTCTTGATCAATTGATATGTGATTTGTTGGTAGGGATTATATTTTAATTTATTATATTTTTTTTTGGCGATTGATTGATGATTTCAAGAAATTTGCCACTAGGAACGATTGTTTTTTTCCCCTGCTAAGTATTTTTCGACTTTATTTATAAGGAACACATAAATCTTACATCACTTAGTAGGCTATAACAAATAAAGTCTAGTTTGTATAATAAAAAAAGTACAAACTTAATTAATAGTACTAAATATCGAGCGCAATGTAAGAGTTTGTTTGATCGATGTAGTCGATTCTTTCTAATTTGGGATTGACGTTTTATGGGCCTGAAGATGAGGAAAATGCAGACGGGCGGTCTGAACTGATGCCGTGTTGAATGTCTGCGTCTGTTCCAAAATTTGGAATTTCTCTGAGGGTTTCATTCAATCTTTGATGATATTTTTTTTTTTAAGGTTTTCAATGCGATTTTGTATACCACTGCTATGGTTTTCATTGTGATGTTTGATTGTTCTGCTGTGATGAGTTGTAGCTAAATCACTGTCTGGACATATGAGACTTGTCTATGATATGCTATACTTCTTCTGAGCATAACCCTTCTTGTACACTTTCATGAATGAATTGTGTGTGAAAATGAAGAACAAAGTTGTAGTAACTGAAAACAATTTTGCACTGATTTAATAGAGATTCAGATGGTTATGTTGGGCGTCTTTATTTTCATCCTTCATAAACTTCTTCTCTCCATATGTATTGGCGTCAACATGATAGATGGTTATGTTGGGCGTCTCATCAACATCTTGGTCACCGTGATAGATTGTTACATGTGGTGTCTCATCAAGGCCTTGGTCTCTATGATAGATAGTTGCATTGGGCTTATCGTCAAGATCTTGGTCACCGTGGTATATAGTTACAGTAGGCGACTCATCAAGATCTTGTTTGCTATTTTGAGTTCCTTTCTTCATGAATTGCTTCTCTTCATTGTTCTCGGCATCACCATGATAGATAGTTACATTGGGTGCCTCGTTAGAATCTTGGTTGCTATCTTGCGCTTGCAGTGACTCATGACAGTCTGCTTTCTACTTGTAGGAAAAGTTGGGCTTCGTGGCAAGAAGATCCTTGAGACCCTCTGGTATAGGCTGGTCCTTCATCGCATCCTTCCAGTAATCAAGCAGAGCTTTTCTCGCATTGACAGCAGAAATAAACTGCAAAAGAACATGAGGAAAATCAAGATGGAAACTGATCAAGAACATGTCCAGGTAACTACTATATTTGCATCTTAGAACCGTATGTAATGTATCCACCACCACACCAAATCAATGGTTAATAGCCCTACAATAAGTTTGGATTAGTTGCTAAGTTTTTCTTTTTGAAAACAATTTATATATTAGAAAATAATTTTTTAAGTTAGAAAAATAAATTCTTTTTAATTTATTTCTCACGTTTTTTCACATTTGGGCACTATAGAGCTCTCTATGAGGGCAACCTAGTTGTTGCCTGCAAGAATGGATTTGCTAATGTTTTTTTTTTTTTTATTTGCAAACTTGCTAATGTTATGAGGTGTAATATTGGTAATGTTTACCAAGAGAAGCATGCCACATGTACAATATATATGTGTTTTTACACTTTTGCCCTCCTCACTTTTACATTTTCATCTACATGACACGTTGCTACTAGGAGACATTACCAACATCACCCTCTTGCAAATCCACATCCGTTGCCTCCTCTCTGGAAAATGTTTTCATATAAAAACAAAAAAACAAAAAAAAAAACTCTAGGTCACGTGAGCATTGAGCGGGTTTCACGTGATGGCCAACCGGGCTAGGATTTTGGTATCAGTGTTATATTGCTCGCTATTTAAGCCCCCTTTTCGCACCTTCTTTGCCATCTCTCCATCCTGTCTTCTTCATTCAATTGTCTCTCAAACAAGGTAGATTTTGTTTATCAATTGTTTTCTTCATCTGTCGCTCTCAAACAAAGTGTAATCTGCATTTGTTTGCCCTCTCCTCATGTTGTAATGCCCAATCGATGAGGTAGATATAACTGATGCGCATAGCCAAAGATTGGCTTACCAACCCACTACGTCTACAATTCTTTTGTTTCGTTTTGGGTCAAATGGTCCCGTCGACATGATTTCTTCGTTTTGAAATTTTTTTGTTAGTGTAAGTACTGAATTGGGAATTGCAGATGATGTGAAAATAGTCTTATCCTACACACTGAATTAATTTATGTGTGGACTGCTACTCCGCTTATTATCTGATGCAATTCTTGATCAATTGATATGTGATTTGTTGGTAGGGATTATATTTTAATTTATTATATTTTTTTTTGGCGATTGATTGATGATTTCAAGAAATTTGCCACTAGGAACGATTGTTTTTTTCCCCTGCTAAGTATTTTTCGACTTTATTTATAAGGAACACATAAATCTTACATCACTTAGTAGGCTATAACAAATAAAGTCTAGTTTGTATAATAAAAAAAGTACAAACTTAATTAATAGTACTAAATATCGAGCGCAATGTAAGAGTTTGTTTGATCGATGTAGTCGATTCTTTCTAATTTGGGATTGACGTTTTATGGGCCTGAAGATGAGGAAAATGCAGACGGGCGGTCTGAACTGATGCCGTGTTGAATGTCTGCGTCTGTTCCAAAATTTGGAATTTCTCTGAGGGTTTCATTCAATCTTTGATGATATTTTTTTTTTTAAGGTTTTCAATGCGATTTTGTATACCACTGCTATGGTTTTCATTGTGATGTTTGATTGTTCTGCTGTGATGAGTTGTAGCTAAATCACTGTCTGGACATATGAGACTTGTCTATGATATGTTATACTTCTTCTGAGCATAACCCTTCATGTACACTTTCATGAATGAATTGTGTGTGAAAATGAAGAACAAAGTTGTAGTAACTGAAAACAAGTTTGCACTGATTTAATAGAGATCCAGATGGTTATGTTGGGCGTCTTTATTTTCATCCTTCATAAACTTCTTCTCTCCATATGTATTGGCGTCAACATGATAGATGGTTATGTTGGGTGTCTCATCAACATCTTGGTCACCGTGATAGATTGTTACATTTGGTGTCTCATCAAGGTCTTGGTCTCTATGATAGATAGTTGCATTGGGCTTATTGTCAAGATCTTGATCACCGTGGTATATAGTTACAGTAGGCGACTCATCAAGATCTTGTTTGCTATTTTGAGTTCCTTTCTTCATGAATTGCTTCTCTTCATTGTTCTCGGCATCACCATGATAGATAGTTACATTGGGTGCCTCGTTAGAATCTTGGTTGCTATCTTGCACTTGCAGTGACTCATGACAGTCTGCTTTCTACTTGTAGGAAAAGTTGGGCTTCGTGGCAAGAAGATCCTTGAGACCCTCTGGTTCTTCATCGCATCCTTCTAGTAATCAAACAGAGCTTTTCTCGCATTGACAGCAGAAATAAACTGCAAAAGAACACGAGGAAAATCAAGATGGAAACTGATCAAGAACATGTCCAGGTAGCTACTATATTTGCATCTTAGAACCATGTGCAATGTTCAAAGCTTTTCGACTCTTTAGATTATGGTCTCCTTGAATGAATCATTACAATGTATGATAATATGGTTTTAAAGCATACGGAGAATTCAAATGGAATTAGCTCTTAATCTTCTAAGTTGAGCTTCTTTTCTATAAATGCATCAAACTTACCAGAAGAAGTGTGAAGTAAACCAAGAGGGATTTCATCATCTCTATCGATTAGAACACACCTACACTTCTTTCTACTTGAAGGAGTTACAGCTCTTGCCATATTTATAGCTCGAATTTTCTAAGTTGAGCTTCTTTTCTATAAATGCATCAAACTTACCAGAAGAAGTGTGAAGTAAACCAAGAGGGATTTCATCATCTCTGTCGATTAGAACACACCTACACTTCTTTCTACTTGAAGGAGTTACAGCTCTTGCCCATATTTATAGCTCGAATCTTCTAAGTTGAGCTTCTTTTCTATAAATGCGTCAAACTTACCAGAAGATGTGTGAAGTAAACCAAGAGGGATTTCATCATCTCTCTATCGATTAGAACACACCTACACTTTTTTCTACTTGAAGGAGTTACAGCTCTTGCCCATATTTATAGCTCGAACCGTGACATAGGAACTCTAATTTTTTTAATACAACACAAGTTTGCTTGTCGAGTTGAATTCATGAGGTTCTACTTATCTTTTATTTTGGGCTATGAAGTGTTCCACGAGATTCATGTGGTATTAATAGAATCAGTACTTGAACATAGAGCACATACCCAGCCATCTCAGTAATGCATCATATATTTTGCGGTACCAGTGGTGGTTGAACGTCGAGGGACTTCAATTATTTCATATTGTTTTGCAAATTTTATGGATATGGTAGGGTTGGTTTGCTTAGATCTTTGAACCATTCAAAATTTTGTGCAAGAAAATATTTATTGATTGTATATTGTTTTTGACAAATCTTAATAGAATATGATAAGTTTATTGTGTTGCTTGCATATTGATCTATTACATGTCTCTATGTATAGAGATGTAATTACATACAAAATGAAACATCTAAATAAGGTAGCAAATAATCAAAGGAATGATTTGTGCAAAACATAATTACATGAGTGATTTCACTACATAATTATGGAAGTGATGTGCATATTTTTTAATTACACAATATTCTTTAACACTCCTCAAACTCAAAGTGAGAACAACGAAACCACTTTAAATTTGTAAGTCAAAATAAAACTAAACCCGAGCAAAATTTGGGTTGATTTCGGTCTGGAATTTGGATTTACTTCGGACTTGAATTCATATTGTCTTCAGACTGAAATTCGTACTAAGTTCAGAGACAATTTTGTGTGGGGGACACCAGATCGCGATGAACGGTTGCAAGTGATCACGAACAAAATCTTCAGATAGACGTGCGGGACAGATATATCTGCAACAGTGTTGCAACTAACAGACATGACAGATATCACGAACTGCGCTCGACAACGTACATTAACTCCTCCAGAACGACTTCCCACTCCCGTAGTTTGCCTGTGTTCCTCATCACTCTCCTCATCATCATCATCAATATCAAGTGCTCCATCCCCACCATTTATACCACTGCTAACCCTTTCACTCTGATCTTCCCCATCAACCTCATCATCGTCTTCGTCAGCCTCATCATCATCATCATTTTCATCTCCATCTACGTCCTCCACCATAACCGACCCATTCAAATGCGAATGAGCAGCAGACCCACTCGACCGATTTCCAACTCTCACATTTTCCCCTCTTCCTCATCCTCATCACTCTCCTCATCCTCATCGACATCATAAACTCCATCACCTCCATTCACACCCTTACCAACCTTCCCACTCCTATCCTCCCCATCAACCTCGCCACTCCCAGGATCATCCTCTTCATCCTCCTCCTCCTCTTCCTCCTCTTAATCCGATTCCAACCTCTCATTCTCTTCAACATCCATCTTATCCAAGTACCTAAGCGTCCTAATCAACCCAAACACACTAGCGCGATAATCCCTAATCCGCGTCACCGGACACTCATACAGATCCAAAGACACAAGCTTCAGCTTCGCCAGCGGCGCCAACTCCTCAATCGATTGAATCCTATTGTTCGACAAATCAAGGTCTCGCAAACACTCCAACTCCGCCTCAACAAGAAACTCAAGTCCACCGGCGATTCTATTGTCCGAAAGAATCAGCCTCCGCAGATTCCGAAGCCTCGGAAAGTTCTCCAACGAAGACACTCCAACATTAGCGATTGAGAGGTGTTCGAGACTCTCGAACTTCTCCAACAGCGACGATGGCGGCAATCATCCTTGAAAACACTTCACTGCTCCGTCTAGGGTTATAGATCGAGCAGAAACACAGTCCGCTTGACCTTCCAGCGCCGTCTCCACCGCTTTCTCCCAAATCTCGTCCATCAACAACAATCAAACCCTAGTTTCTCAATCGAAATCGCAAAAACAAGTTCCAGAGTTCACGAATTACCGAACAAACGCCAACGGACGCGAATGAATGCGAACGGCATCAATCGAGCTGATCACTTCACTTCATGCGCACCGAACACTCGCAGATCGCACCGCCGAACGACGAACAACAACAACGAAGCATCCGATTCGGAACTATATATAGTTCAAAACCGAAACCCTAGCTTTTCAATCGAACGAACTGTCGCCAAGAAATTCAAAAAAAGTTCCATTCTCTCTCTCTCTCTCTCTATCGGACGACTCGAACCGCGTCGAGACCGGGTCGACTCGGGCTCTCTGTGCTAGCATCTCGTGCTGTTAAAGCCGTCGATTCAGAGGGCATGTTTCGTCGGTGGAGATTTCGTTTGTTTGTGTTTGTTTTGGCTCGCCCGGAAAAGGAAAATGCTCCGCGCGTTCTCTTTATTTACAAGAATGGCCTCTACTGTATGAAACGAGAGTGGCGTGTTTGCCGCATTCTTTTAAAATGATTTTAAAACCTGAACTCGAAATTCGATAACGTAGCTTTCGTAGAGTTCAAAAGGAGTACCAAATTTGGTTCTCTCGCTCGCTCGCTCGCTCGCAGATTTCGAAATTCATGACGTTCGCACAGGTTTTCTTTTCTCGATTTCTGATTGTTTTTGAGCTTCAGTTGTTGAATCGTGTTGTTGCGTTTGCAGTTTGTGTTTCTCTGATCGAATCGAGATCTGTTTCGTCGATTTCAATCAGGAGAAGAGTTGATTGTTCGCCATTGCCAGATCTTTGTGGTGTATGTGTTTACAAACGAGGAATTCTTCGAAGAGGTCACTGTTTAATTGTTTCTTTGTTCTGATAATACTTCGAATCGATCCAATTCGATGAATCTCTCTTGTTTAGTTAGATTTTTGTTTGTGAGGTTGTAACGACTAGATGATGCTTTAGGTTTCATGCCAACGAAAACGATTAGCATCGTTTCCTTAACAGTTTTTTCTTTAGCTAGTGTTTATGGAAGCATATGGTCTTTAGCATGATGAACATAAAAAATGTGTAATGAATCAAAATTAAGTTGGATGTAGCAATAGCTTACTGTACCATAAAGATATGGACGGCTATCCTGTTGCACCAAGTTAATATCAAAACTATAATTGGTGATTGGGTTGAGTGGTTGAAACTTAATGCCCATGGCTAGAAGGAGGAATTGAGTTCTAGCTCGATGAAAAAATTACGTTGGGGGACCTGCTCTCTTGTGCATTTTATTGAAGATCGATCTGAATTAGTTGGGGTAGTTGGTCTCAAATACTGAGTGAGGGAGCACCTAAAATAATATCAAAAGCTTAAGATTAAGTTGTTGTGTTTAGAAATGTGTCTTAGTGGAAAACAAAATAGTTCGTTAGTTTTTTTTTTTTTTTAATTCTATCCAAATGAGTCATTCAAAATGCATCTTTTAATATAGCTTTTCTTCTAAAACATTGAATAAGCATCTAGAAGTAAAAACAAAACTAAAAACGATTGTACCTTTGCTTATCTTTGATTTGTTGCCAAAAGCTTTGTGTGAGCAAACTAAGAAAAGCTTACTCTTTTTTTTATTATTATTATTACATTTCTTAAATAGAAGTGAGCTATTTATAGAAAATCTTATGCTATAGTAATTGTTCTAGTGCAATCAACATCGCCTGTATCCCCTACAATAGATTGATATCTACATCAAAACGTATTCTATGGTCATTGCCAAAATATATCAAATGAAGATAGTGAGCTATATTACTTGTTTGAGGTGGGAGGCCCAAAGGCAAGCCTTGGGAATATAGGATCGACTCATGCAAGTACTGCAGGGAGAGAGTTGTTATTACTGCTAATAGACCTCGTAACTTGTTGACAATAAGAAAAAAAAATGTTTGCATTTTTTCTAAGATAATATACCTACTATATCACGAGAACGTGACATCAACTTGAATGATTTAATTGGGAATATATATTGAGGAAACTCGATAGCATTAGGACTTTTGCATACATTTAAATGAAGTAACTACTATTTATAATTTATAATTGGGGGTAAAAAAGTACACTTTGATTTGAAATCTTGGCAATAATTAATTAATTGTTGTTTTCTACATCCTTGGGGTTAAGATAGTGAACAAGTAAAACTCTTTGGCTACTTATAAAGTCTAAATCCTAGACGTTATAACCATATGGTCTCAATTAGATTTTAATAACATATGATTAATTATCATTATATTATTTGATTTTGAGTCCTCCCTGTTCAATATTTGGGGTCAACCTCTACAACTAGCTCGAATCAACTTTCTGTAAGGGTCATCAGATAGTGAGGTCTCTTACTTTAAGAGAACAACAAGAAAGTTGTTTTTTGTTTATTGTAGGCAAGTGTGTTTACTCATGGTAGAAACTATTAACTTGCTATCATCGTCTAATATATGGCAAGAAAGCTTTCTATTGCTAGTAGGGAATAGCAACTTACTTGAGCAAAATCTACCATAACCTTAGCTTGCAAGAGCTTTTTTTTTTTTTTTCCCCTGAAAAATCTCTACCGCTGTAGAAAGCTTTCAAGGCCATCATAAATTGATGGTGGTTAATAGTAAATAATTTCTACAGCGAGCTTTTCTTGTTGAGAAAAGGCATTTTCTTGTAGTGTTATATTGTGGCACATAGTTCAGGTCCATTCAAACCACTCTTGAAGCCATCGTCATGCTATCGGAAGACTTAATTTAGGATGCACTCAAGTTGGGCTCAGGCATGCTTGACTTGATTTGTTGAGTATTGTTTTTTGATGATTGACAATTACTGACATGGTTGTTGGGGTAATTATTCCCACCCGTGTGACCAACATGCATGCTTAGTTTTAAGGAAGCTACAATTTAGTCTGGTACTGGTCGATCTTGTGTGCGCGCGCGCGTGTAAAAAAAATTGTTTCTTGATCAAGCTTGGCGTAAAAATAAATTGTTTTAATGTTACAGTCTGTTAGTCTGTCGTATTGTAGCATATATTGTTTGTATCCATCGACATTGCTCTAGACATTATTATCATGGCCTGCCATTCAAGTGATACCAGAAAAGGAAAAGCGAGTAAAAATTGATTATTAAATCATGAAAAACATGCTGGAAGAAGCTTCAATCAGCATCTATATGGATACCTAAACTTTTCATATTAGCCGTGAAAGCCTTATAGTTGTAGATTGTGATTACTTTGAACTTTGAAGCGTTAGTGAAGTGGTAGATCATTTAAAATGCCAATTTTAATCTGGCTTGTTGCATGACACGTGAACAGATCTGAAAGCCATTTCTGAAACATGTGGGGAAACTCTAGAATCGGAGATTGTCTTGGCATTTTAAGCTTGTACTAGTGCACTAGTCATAACAGCAGTTGCGGAACTGCTTTATTCATACTTCTTTATAATATTGATTTTGCATACAATAGCTAGCTCACTAGTAAAGTACAACGCATAGAAATCCTGACTCTCGAGAAGCCGTACAATTTGAATTATCCATGATATATGGTAGCACTTGGATCGAAGTCCTTTTCTTTAGCATCATATTTGATGAATGGCTCTTCAATATTAGTCTTGGCATCGCTATGATATATAGTAACACTTGGCATCTGGTAATTTCGTTCTTTAGCATCATCTTTGATGAAGGGCTCTTCAACGTTAGTCTTGGCATCGCCATGGTGTATAGTAAGACTGGGCATCTGGTTCTTTTCTTCGTTAAACTCATACTTCATGAAGGATTCTTCATTAGCTTTGGCATCACCATGGTATATACTAAGACTGGGCATCTTGTAATTTTCCTCTTTAGCTTCGTACTTTATGATGGGCTTTTCATTTCTCTTGTTGCCACCTTCGCTGTTATCTTGTTTCATTGGTGACGTGTGAATGTGACAACCAGCTTTCTGCTTGTTTGATGAGACAGGGTTTGAGGCAAGGTGGTCTCGAAGGGCTTCTGGCATGGACTGATCTTTCATACTGTCCTTCCAGTATTGATGAATTGCCCTTGCATTCACGACAGTAGCAAACTGCACCTGAGCAACAAAATACTAAAAACTAGTAAGTTGTGTTATTTATGCTCTGTGCAACAAGTATGTTGATTATTGATGCATTAAATTCTTCAGAAATCATGCATATCTGTAAAAGCCAGTAAATCATAAAAAGGACCTGAGATGCATTTAGAGTTGCTTAAATGTATGCAGCACTTAAAATTTGAGGTCAAGGCCTTGTATCTCTGTGCTGTTAGATAGGAATCATTTTATCTTTAATATGCATGAAATCGATATGAATCATGAGGGAGTAGTGCGACGAGAAATCCTCTAGTTTGAGATCCCTTGCCGCAAGTGTCTTACTTACCACAAGTAGAGCAAAGAAAATGAGGAGAGCCTTCATTGTATCAGCTGTTGCCCCAACTTTCTGCATGAAGTATTCTTCACCTCGTGCCCTTATTTATAATGCCATTGGGACATCAAGTAAATTATCAACCTCAACATGTTATGTGGACTCTCTTATTTCTCTATTGGGAAAGTAAATTTTTGCTTGGATCTAATTCATGGATTTTTCGTTGCTTTCGTCTTTTTCCTCTGACGCAATGAATCACTGTGTTGGTTTTCGGTTGAATTGTGTGGTGATGCTTAAACTGCAATCCTTGATGAAATTTGATTTGCTGTTCATGTCGGACACTGATTGAATTACATTGTGATGCGGGAATTGATATCATACCTAACCTTATCAAAATATCTGCTACTGTTTCTTGTCTTCTTTTGCAATTGTCTATTTGATAAATCTAATGTTACAGTTGGTTAATAATTATACTAGGTTCATTGTTTTTTCGAATAAATATTAACTACTGTGGTTATTAACTCATAAGGCGGTTTATACAGCAGCACGCATGTAACCCAACTTTAATTACATGTGTTTAGGTGCCTAGATACATATGTGTAAAGCTGCCACTCATTACCAGTGTTTGTTTAGTTGCATGGTTAGGAATTGGGGTCCTTAATCAGAGACCTCAAGTTAATCTAGGCCCAAAATTCGGAGAATCATTTAAGAGACTTCTTTGTTTATGAGTCCTAATAAACATTGGTTTGAGTGACTAGTTGAGATAGTCAAATTAAAGAGGAAGCTAAAATACTTAAAGAACAATTGAAAATAAAATATCAAAAAAAGAAGTGAAACAAAAAAATTAATGGGCTACGATTAATATTTGGAAGCCCACTAATGAACTGTGCAAACTCAAGTATTCTTTGGGCCAAAATGTACCACTAATGAAAACAAATGGTGTGGTTGAAGCCCATTTGGCTTGGGGAATGTAGGATTTTATTTATTATTTTATTATTTTATTTTATTTTATTTTTTTTCTGGATCCCACTTTTTGCTCTTTATACCCCATTTTTGAATTTTTTAATTCCGTTGTGAAATATCTTTGATGCCCCCATATATAAAGATGTTTTACTCCCCCATACTCCATTACTTTCATGAATTTTTTTTGAATCAAGAGCACGTCGCGGAAGACCCGCCAACTCTACCCCACACTCGACCTATAACTGACTAAATAAGTGCGAAACCGTACAAAATAAACTCGATAAATTCGTTCTCTAATCGATTACTTTTCGTTTGATTTTTTTTAGGTCATTTGGTGGTTATTTGACTGTTCTAGGGTTATTGCATTTTTATTTTATTTTTGGGCTTTGAGTTTGGCATTGATTGGCGCATTGTAAGGAGGAAAATGTTAAAGGAATCACCAAAACGAAGTAAACTAGAGCAGTACGAGATAATTTTCGTTGTTTTTCATGACTGTGCATACACACACGACCAAGATGTACAACATGTGTCTTAGCCCTGTGTGTATGACAATATACAGTACATAAGCGATGTATGTTGGTCGAGACTCATAGTTTCATGTCAACTTTGTGTAACCGCGAAACACTTGTAAGTATCGGCCCTGCTGCGTCGAAATAATGCTCGTACCCCATCGAATTGCTCTCTGTACCCCACCCTAACAAACACCACTCAAGTGTTTCGGTCGAAGATCTCTGATATACACTCATAACTTTACACTCTAGGCGCCAATATGCTAGTCATACCCCACCAAATTGTTGTGTGCACTCCATAATAGTATACTTATTCTATACTAGAGTATTAAAGGAATGAAACCGCAATATCTATTAATGTAGCAGATGCACATGACCGACAAGCATTCATAAGTCTCGATTTTGATGAATTGATACCAATAAAAACATGTCGGTTGAATGTGGTCAATACCTTTCCAGCCCTCACGGTTAAACATGACCGAGACCCTTTACAAGGTCTTAGCCTTGTGTGGTCGTACATTTTGACACCTTCAACTGAAAACCAAGGAAACCCATAAAGTTCACAAAAATGTCGCCAATACACTGGAAATCTCATGTGGAACAAACCCACAAAGTTTTAGGGCAAAAAAATTATTCAAAAGACCAAAAGAAAACGAAGATAATAGCGGTGGTCCCTCGCGTAGATTTGGTGGGTTTCAAGCCACTAAAACACTTCTAATGCACTGACGACCTCAAAAGTGGTGACAAGTTTGGTTATGGGGTACGTGAGTTGGGTAGGTGTGTTGAAGATGATGGTAGTTTTGGAATAATTTAAAAAAAAAAAGTGAAGTAGTAAAAAAAATTTAAAAGCTAGGGTACAACGAAGTTATGGGATAAAGGGAGCAAAAAGTGGGGTCTGAATAAGTCTGGCCTTAACAATATTGCCACTTGTGTAGGCATAAGCACTGAAATACATAAAGAAGAGTTTGTTCTGTGCAGGGTAAAAAATGTATTGGCCCATCAAACCTCACATTACAGTTGTAGATGGAGGCTTCCATGAAGATTTTGCTAAGCGGTGGATTACTTGAAGGTTAAAGCTGCCAATTATGATCTAGCATCTGGTTTGTTATGTAATATAAGGAGGTCTTGAAATGAAGATTAGTTTGCTCGCCATTTGGTTCCGCAAGTAAAACGAAAGGGGAAAAGGGGGTGGACTTCAATCAAACATTACCTTATCTGTCTACTGATTTATTAATACAGAGATATTGCACACAGTAGCAAGTTTATTTATACCGTACATCACATTTAAATCCTGATTTTCAACAATTTGATCCATCTGAATCATCCATGGTACAGGGTAGTAGTTGGTTCTAACTCTTTCTCTTCTTTAGCTGCAAACTTCATGAAGGGCTTTTTATTAGTTTCAGCATCACCATGATATATACTAACAGTGGGCTTCTGCTCATTTTCTCCCTCGGTCTTGGCATCGCCATGATATATGCTAACAGTAGGCTTCTGCTCATTTTCATCTTTATTTGCTTGATACTTAACAAATGGCCTTCCATTAGTCTTGGTATCGCCATGATATATGCTGACAGTGGGTTTCTGCTCATTTTCTTTTCCAACTTGAAACGTCATGAAGGGCCTTTCATTAGTCTTAGTGTCGCCATGATATATGCTCACAGTGGGCTTCTGTTCATTTTCTTCACTATCAGCTTGGTACTTCATGAATGGTCTTTCATTAGTCTTGGCATCGCCATGATATATGCTCACCGTGGGCTGCTCATTTTCTTCTTTTTCGGCTTGATACTTCATGAAGGGCCTTCTATTAGTCTTGGTATCGCCATGATATATGCTTACAGTGGGCATCTGATCATTTTCTTCTTTAACTGATTGATACTTAATGAAGGACCTGTCAGTAGTTTTGGAATCACCGTGATATATACTTACAGTGGGCATTTGCTCATTTTCTTCTTTACCTTCATATGTCATGAAAGGCTTTTCATTAGATTTAGCATCACCATGATATATACTGACAGTGGGCATCTGTTCATTATTTTCTTGGTTAGTTTCGAACTTTATGACCACTTCCTCGTTTGTCTTGGCATCACCATGATAGATGGAAACGGTTGGCTCCTCAGTAGCTTGATTTTGCGGCAATGTGTGACAATCAGACTTATGATCATTTGAGGCAAGAACTTGCAGGGCCTCCAGCATAGCTCTTGCATTGATGACAGTAGCAAACTGAACCTGAGCACAAGGTACCCAAAAAGTCGTAAATTGCATGTTATGTTCTATTTATGTGCTTAAGTATGTCAATATATAGTTGATACATCAAAATCTTCTAAAATGAATCATTATGCCAATTCATTACACGGATCTTAGTATTTATATGAGCAAAAAACTAGTAAATCTTAGATAATTCTGATATTTAAGTGTCGAGTTGATCAATAAGCATCTGAAGCTTGATATTGGAGGTCTAGGCCTCGAAGCTCATGACTTTTTTTTTTATTCTATTTTGAACTATGTGGGAAGTGTGCATATTTACTGGTAGTTTCAAAATAGAATAAGTTTATTATATATCAGAATGTATAGTATGGTGTCCTATTTATAAAATTAATTTACACAATTAGCATAGACGTTACAAAATCAATGGAGGCGTTACAAAATATTAATTTCCTAATATTTCCCCCTCAACTCAAGGTGGTGGCAACGGAACCACTTGAATTTACAAACGAATAAGATGAGGATACACAAGTCGGCGATAATTTTGCGTGGGACACTAGATCGTGACGAACAGATGCAAGTGATTACGGACAGAATCTTCAAATAGATAAGCGGGACAGATAAATCTGCAATAGTGTTGCTACTAACAAGCATGATGAACATCACAAACTACGCTCGAGAGCGTATAGTACGCGGATAATGGACGAGACAAGCATTGCAAACTGCGCTCAAATTAGCGAACAGTGCACGAACGGGATAACAAAATAACTAAACATCGAAACAACGGAGTTGATGGAATGACTATTGAGGTAGAGCCGACAGAATGACTGATGAAACTGAGTAGGCAGAACGACTATCGGAGCAAAGTTGGTGGAATGACCAACGGAGCAGAGTTGGCAGAACGACCAACGGAGTAGAGTCGAGGGAACGACTAACGAAGCAGAGTCGGCAGAACTACTAATGGACAGCGGAGTTGAAGGAGTTGACAACAGGATAACGGAGTAGATAGACAACAGAGTCGACAACAGATCGACATCAAAGTCGACAGTAGGCAGAACAAGAAGTGGGGATCTCGAGAGAGAAATGGTTATTTGAGTTGGAAGGCATCAAATTTGTGCGAACACGGTAGGAGAATTGACTGACTGAGCAACGCAGAAAAGGCAAATGGATTGGTATAACAGACAGATCGACTTTGGTGTCGACTCTGTCAACGGCAGGCAAAACAAGAAGTGCGGATCTCGAGATAGGCATATGGTTATTTGAGTTGGAAGGCATCAAATTTGTGCGAACATGGTAAGCGGATTAGCTGACTGAGCGACGCGAAAGTGGCAAACAAACTGGTACAACAAACAGACATGTGTAAAGACACATAAGAAACACAAAAACAAGCACTAAGATATATCAAGGATCAGTCGTCGACTTAAAATTCGATCGACCTTGGATTAGAAACTAAGCTTTGATACCATGATAATTTCAAAATAAAATAAGTTTATTGTATATTAGAATGTATAGTATGATACCCTATTTATAGAACTAATTTACACAATCATTGTAGATATTACAGAATATTAATTTTCCAACACTTACCATAGATAGTGTAAAGAAAACGAGGAGAATCTTCATTCTTCTACTGTTTACTTGGTTTTCTGATTGGATGAATGTCATGACTGAACTCTTGCCCCTATTTATATTATGCAGCTATGCCATTTAGAGATCCTATAGACTCCAGGTTTCACGTGGGTTTTCTTATTATGCATTATTTATTAAAAGATTTTGCTTGGATATGGATATATAAATTAGCCACTTGTGAATTGCATAGTAACACAGTTTAGAAAATTAATGAAGTGATGTCGTACCAAACCTGCACAAATATTCATTTCTGCATCTTGTCTTAATTTGCAATAATTGTGTATAAAAACTAATCTGATGTTATTGGTAACTTATCTTGCCAATATTTTGTGTTTTTTTTTAAATAATTGGATGATACCAAATAACCAATGTCGACATTTGATCAAATTGCCTTAGATTCGTGCATTAAAATTTGCTATCTATCAAGTGTTTTATGTTTCTTTCCTATCAATTTTTTTTTTTTTTTTTTTATTAACAATGGGTATTTAGACACTTACCTAACTAGTCCCACAGGTTTTGAATTGCGGAAAGAGATCACTAGTGGCCCGATGTTTGGCCGTTGTGAGAAATTGAACTCTAGACCATGCGCCTTCACCCTTAACACTAGGCTAACCCGTCCTGATTAAGTGTTTTAGAAGTATTTTTATGCTTACATTGATAAGCATGGGTCGTAATTAGGGGTGGGCAAACTACGAATCGATGGTGAAATCCATCGAACTGCTACCAAACCAAGGGTTATAATTAGGGGTGGTCATTTTGCAAATCACCACCAAATCGCGAACCCTAAAAACTGCAACCAAACCGATCATGGTTTGGACGGTTTGGTTTGACAGTTTTTCCGAAACATTTTCAACAAAAAAAAACTATCATATATATCCATCAACAAAATATACAACAAAAAAGATGTCCATGCATATGATCATCCACCATAAACAATTAAACACAAATACTAAATCAAAGTTATGAGTTTAAGTTTAGCTTAAAAGTTAAAACAATAAAAATAAATTTCAACATGGAAAGCCTTCAACTCCATTCTTCCAAGTTCCAATTTCATTCTTTGTTTTCCTACAAAATAAAACAATCAAAAATAGAAAATAATCAACAAGATAAGAGTTTAATAAGAATTAAACGTTCCAATAAGATTTACGTACCAAGTTAATGACTCAATGCATTTTGTTAATCATCTCAACTAATCATCTAGAACAAGGTGGTCCAAAATGCCTAAACAATGTTTCAAAATGTAATAGGATTAGATGATGTAAAAGAATAAATAAAGGTAATTAACAATTAACAACATTGGAAAGAAAAGTATAACCTACTTCAAGCTTTTCGAGTTCCTCTAAATTTTCTTCAACTTCCAAGTTCATTGTACCAATCACGTGTAAGAGCTTCAACAATCTTTAGAGTCAATGAAGTACGAAATTGACCAAGCACGCGTCCTCCGACACTGAAAGTGGACTCTGAAGCAACAGTAGAAAGTGGAATGGCCAATGCATCACATGCAAACATTGAAAATATTTTGTACTTCGAGGCATTATTTTTCCACCAATTAAGAATATCAAAGTCTCCATTTTGCTTCTCACATCCTTCATCCAAATGCATATCTAGCTCTGATTTGTTTGTCGTACTTGCCTCTTCTAAAAATCTTTGAAATCCAACCATATTGCCCTTTTAGCTCTGACATTACTAAATAATGGGTCTACAGTCTCTACATATTCTAGATAATGATCTAGTTTCATTAGACCATCTAAAAAGGGGAAGTGTTGGAAAATGTTTCATATTCTATGAACAAATCATCCTAAGCTTCTCTCACCTTCATTGTCATTTCATAGACTTGCTCGTTCGAATACAACATGCTATAACAATACTTCAAAAACTTCGACTTGTACCTAGAATCTAGAACCACAATCACCAACAAGATCATGGTCACTTTCGAGATATCTCCTCAATACTTGTCAAATTTTACCTTCATCTTCAATCCTATTGAGTGCACATATGAATCAACACTTCTTAAACATTCATCTATGAGAACCATAGCAACCAACAGGATCATGTTCACCTTCGAGATATCTCCCCAATACTTGTCAAATCTCACCTTCATATTTACTCCTATTGAGTGCACATATGAATCAACACTTCTTAAGCATTCATTTATAAGTGTCTCAACTGCATGCACCTTCATGAAAGTAACCATTAGCTGTTAACGAGAACCTGAAAGTCGAAGAATGGCCCAATAAAAAAGTTCCAAGAACTTTAATAATACACGAGCAACACTTCAATCTTCTTTTGTGAAACTCCCTTCAACTCACTTGCAATCTTGTCATATGACTCGTACAATCTCTCAAAAACTCTTTGATACTTCACAGCTAAATCCAACATCAAATAAGTGAAGTTCCATCTAGTTGATACATCTAAGGTCACTAAAGCTTTACATGGTATTTTTTTCAAGTTCAACACATTGCTTAAATTTTTTCTTCCTTGATAGAGAACTCTCACTTGTTTTACAGCTTCGCGGATTCGACTAATATAACCCTTCACTTCTTTCAAACCATCACTCATAATGAGATTCAAAATGTGTCCACAATATCTTACGTGAAACTATTTCCCATTTAACACACTTCGCCCTAATTATTTATTTTTCTCTTTTAAGTATCCAATTGCTAAATCATTAGATTTAACATTGCATCTCAACAGCCTTGCCAATATCATCAGCTGTATGACCTTCAACCTCACAAAAATTAATGATTTTCTTTTGCAATTTCTAATCATCATCAACATAATGTGCAGTGAGACACATGTAGCTAGTATTTTGCAATGAAGTCCAAGTATCAGTTGCTAAGCAAACTCTTTGAGAGTTCTTTATTAAGATCTTTTTCAATTTTGCCTTCTCGACATTATACATCTCCAAACAATCTCTAGTAGTGGTTCTCCTCTTCATTAACTTGAGTTTGGGTTGTGTAACTCTGCAAAATTTAACAAAGCATGGATGTTCCACAAAAACAAAAGGCATTTGAACTCCAATTATCAATTCAGTAAGGGCTTCATGACTTAATGTTTGATCAAACTTCCAAAGTCTCATTTGACTCTCACCTTCCGACCTTTTAGCTTGAAATTATAGTCTTTTATTTCTTACACACTGAGTTCACTTGGCTATGTGGATACTTGAGACATTTATTTAAATGAGCCGCTATTGTGCTTGTACCATTCTTGCTAAGGCATTGATACTCTTTACTAAAATAATTGCAAGTTGCAAGTGCTACTTTTCCAAACTCATCTAGCATTTTAGAGTAATGATCCCAAACCTTAGAGGTTGTGCAATAACCTTTCTCTTTCGGCTACTTCCTTTTTGATGATGGTAAACTAGAGGAGTTTGGAGGAGCAACAATAGGATCAACACTTTCAACCTCCATTGGTGTAGAACTTGCATCTATCGATAACGTTCCAACGGTTACGTGTTGTGAGTCCATCTAGATAGCACAAAAAAACTATACCATCATTGTTTGAGTGAGAATGAACACAAAATAACTAACAAACTCAACTAATCATAATTAAAAAAAAAAGTTGAATAAGCGATCAAGAAGGAAGAAAAGCAAGCAAATGACACTAATAGAAAAATAAATACTAATAATTAACCAACTAATTAGGCAATACGTAAAAAAACTAGTTGTTGTGGACCTTGGTCATATGGATAGTGAAAGCATATATGAGAAGAACATATTGTGATTCCCACCAAGATAAAACTAACATGAATGAAAAAAACAAATAAATAAATAAATATTTTGGTATCACATTTTAATTTAACGAACTCAAATGTTTTGAGTCTTTGCAAATTTACTTGGCTTAGGATTATCGGAAGCTATTTCTCAGTTCAATCTGAATTTTAAGTACATTGATCTTAAAAGAGCTACAAAAAATTTGATGCCACAAATAATCTTGAACAAGTAAGCTATGGCGCTATCTATAAGTAAAGTGGAAAAAAATCTAAACAAAAGTGAAAAACGTGTAAAATACTCCAAATTCTAAGTGCTCTTTTGGTTTCGACATCTAACTTGAATAGGGGATTCTTCCTAATGGAAGGGAGGTTGCTGTAAAGAGGTTTCTCAACACAAGGCAGTGGATATCTTAGTTCTTCAATGAAGTCGATCTAATCAATCGGGTGTGCCATAAAAGCACCGATGGACCCGAAAGCTTGCTTGTCTATGAGTAGTGAATATTATGCCAATAAGAGTACGCACAAATCCATCAAACAAAAACCACTTCCATTGAAAAACAATCGAGAAATCATTAACAAATTCACAATCAAACACTACAACTTGAATCTCAAAAACAAATGTTTGATCATTGATATCAATTTCAGCTTCATCCTTCAGCACAACCTGAATTAGGACGATAATGAATAACAGATGATAGGTTAAATGAAATGTCACTTGTTCGCAAGTTGATGAACCAACCTCTGCATATTCAAAAGATCTCAGAGATTTCAACGATATCTTAGTTGGGCGATATTGCTGTTATGATGAGACTAAATTGACTTTCTAGACAAAACAAAATTCGCATAGGTATTACTTTATGTACAGATTTTCCGCAGATTTCAGCTCCTATAGAACTTTGATCATTCTTCCTAATGTACTTATAATTCTCTCCCAAACCTTGAGAATATATACAAAAGTTACTAAACAACAAGAAAAAAACTGGTTTCCACTTAGGAGTTTAAGATGAATTAAAGAACATACTTTTTCTCCAAGTAAAAGTTTAAAATAAATTCTTGATTAATTAGACTAAATACATATAGAAGGAACTGAGGAGATGATGCTGCCCAATCATAAATGCCAAACTAAGAAACAAAAGCTTTCGCAAGAGTATTAGCTATGAGATTCACAGACATTTCACCAAAACAAACATGAAAACTATCAACCTCTCGTAATTGGGATTAATAAACCAACAACTCACTGAAGAGAACACCACCAAACAATCATCTCTCCCCCTCTCTCTCTATTGGGCGCAGTGTTGACGAGGATGAGCAGAGGAGGGCACAGTTGTTCAAGTGAGAGAGGAGGTGATCGAGGGCTTCAACGAGAACGTCGAGAAGAGAAGAACAGAGCAATGCAAGGAGGCGTCACGATTGTTCAAGCGAGAGAGGAGACGAGGGAGGTGGAGGCGGCATCAGTTGTTTGATCGAGAAAGGAAGGAGAGAATCAAAATCAAGGTGGAGGTTTAAACTTTAGGGCTTTGTATTTGGTGAAATTACTAAAATGCCCTTTGATTTGGTGTATTGCGATTTTTTAAAAATGAAAACCATCACCAAACTTTGGAATTGCGGTTTTCGAGTTTTTTAAACCATCCTTAAACTGCGAATTCAAAAAACTCAACCAAACCAAGCAGTTTGGGCAATGCCCACCCCTAGTAGTAATCTATAATTACGACATTTTTTTTTAATTTTTTGTTGTTATTAGATTAAGATGAAAGAGTCGTCACCAAATCGCAAACAGTTGGGATATTTAGTTTAAAGTAATCAATGGACCATTTCCATTAATCATGGTTCATCAACAAATATCTAGCAATAGTATGTATCACAGGTAGGAAGGTTTATTGCATAGGAAAATGAAAGAGTGATGATACTTATGGGGTGAACGTACACCAACAAATAATCAACCCCTCTGGTGCAACCAAATAAGGACTACAACTACAATATGAACGATCCAACAAGTAAAGAACAATGGAAATGCAAGAATCAAATCACAACACACAAGACTTTTAACGTGGAAACTTTCTTAAAATGAGAAGTAAAACCACGAGATAACTAACACCTATGAAAAGCTCTCCACTATGGCAAATGAGAATACAAAGTCTTCTCTAACACTAGTTAGAGTTATGAACATCACCAGTCATTAAGAGAACAAGCATAGAAGCATATTTTGGCCAAAGAATTTAATACAAGAGAAAATGGAGGATGTCACCTAGAAGAGGGTAAAGTGAAATCTCTACCAATGGTGTGTAGAGCTCGACGCCTCGAATCTCCCCTTCAAATCTCGCCTCAAACAGAGTCTGTTTGGACCTTCAATCAAGCACTTAAAAGATGCTTCAAAGCTAAGGCTTGAAGAATATAAATCTCTTCCCAAATTTCTCCTTAATCAAAGTTGTTCTCTACCCAAAGTAAAGCAAATGTGTTTTAAATAGGAAGCAAGCAAATTGACTAATTTGGCCATCACTAATAAGTTGAAAAAATTTAATAGATACATGAAAATCATACAAATTTATAGTTGTTTTTCCCTTATACTTAGATAAGCTATTTATACCTATTTATAATGTCGAAGTTACTCATTTTGTTGGTTCACTTCTATTTGTCTTCTAATTGCTGTGAGAAAAGACAGTGTCGACAAAACCAGGGTACGCATTGAGAAAGGAGTTTAACCATACTGCCTGGTCTCTCGCTGTGAATTGTGTTGTGACTGCCAAGTGAAGTGATAGTTTGATTCCACACCTGACCTTCACAAAATATTCATTACCGTGACTCCTTGCTTTAATTTGCAGTAAGTGTATCATGTCTATGTTAACTAATGTATTGTTATATGGTAGAATCGCTGTGTTCCCTCGAAATACTTGGATAACATTACTGGAGACAGTAACTGCATACACTGGCGTGTACATTATTGGATGCGCTTCGCACCATGTGTTTTTCTATGATTACCGGCCAGATGAATGATACGATTTTGTGCGTCACTTTCTTATATGCGTCCTCATCTTCTTACCTATAAATATTGCCTGGGTACGTGCGTTAAAGTTTTCCATGGATCGAATCTTGTATCTTTTTTTATTTAACCGACGATCTTATATTTAAATTTGCTGTCAATCAAATCTTTACAAGAATATTTTTTTTCTAGATGACAATCATGGGTTTTCCATATTTGGATAGATCATTTTTGGAAAATGCGTGTGTAACCCAGCACAAACATGTAATATTTGACGTACACTTATTAGCGTTTCTTAATTTTTGCATTGCAATTTGTGCATACATATCCAGGATAACGACGAGTGCATGTTGTTCCTGCTTGTCTATGTTGGGTAGCAAGATATAATATTTTTTTTTCTTTAAATGACAGCTGGTGGTGCCTTTGTAACCTAGAAAAGCCACAAAGACACAAACAACAAGCACTTTGTTGGCGGTCATTGATTCTCCGCACACATGCACCCCAAAGTGCATCGAACGGACGTTGATAAGTGAACTCTTTAGGACAATGCTTTTGTAATCTTCAGCTTCCTAGCATACGTGTAATGTGTTTTCTTGTTTGGAACTACCATAGAAGGTAACAAAACAATTACATACTACACAGGTACGCCACCAAAAAATAAATAAAATACACCTCAAGAATTTAAACTAGAATTAATATTTACAAGCCCAATGATATAAGACCAGGCAATTTAAATTGTACAACATGTCATGGGCCAAAACATAACATAAATGTCAAGCCAAACGGTCTGACCAAGGCCCAGTTGCTGGGCATAAGCTGCCTATAAAATCCTCTCAACAATGTAGCAAATTTGCCCTTCGCGAACCATTATTCCTCTAATGACACTTTTATGTAGCCTCACATAAAGAGCGAAGACCAATCAATCATCTATGGCGTACGGTGCAAGGCAAAATGTAATGTTAGCACCCAACACAGCAGGGACTGCAAGTGTCCGTAACCACATAACCATCCAACCATGTTCATACAAGAAGGCATTTGAAGTTTTGAACTTGCTCAACCAAGTCCCTACGGACAATAAACAGTTATTTTTCTTTTGCGGGCAATGGGAGTGAAGGTTGTAACTGATATTTAAAAAGCAACGGTAAAGAAGAAATATTTAACGACTTTTTGAACATGGGTAGTAGGTTCTTTACACCCGCCAAAATACCAACCCTTCTTTTCCCGCCAAACCCATAAGAGTGACCTCCACAAGTACACCTTAAAATCTTGGGCATCAGTTTTCACTTAACCTCTCTAGCGTCCCCATCTTTTGCTTGACATTAAAACAGCCTAAAATTAAATTAATGATGTTTCCTGGATTTAGCATCCACAATGCTTTCGTCCTCGCCTCCTCCATCTCTCTTCCTCTTGGAGTGAGAGGATGAGGGCTGCTGCTGCTGTAACTGGGTTTTATCATGTTCATCTCCATCTTCAACATCCTCATCGGCTTCATCCTCTGCATTGTCCAGCTCAGCATCACTGTCACCCTCAACCTGTCCAATTGGCTGGACAAGGAACCCTGCACCATCATCCTACATAATTAAACACCAAGAAAATGTTAAGTCAGACCACCTGTTTTTCTTTTGAAGAGAAAGTCAGACCATCTGTTGGAAACAAACAAAATTGTTCTTTGCAGGAAATGTGAGCAAGCACAAAGTATACCACTGCAAGAATAGTCTTGCTCAGGATTCACAATGAGGACATTTTTTTGGTGAAAATCTAGAATCTAGCTACTATAAACAATCAATGAGCAGGAAACACAACTGAAATGAATGATAAAACAAGCGGAATAAGGCAACTATTTTGAAGACAATAGCTATCCTTTCTCAGCTGTCTACATAAATAAGAACCTCGAGTACGTTTAAAGGTCGGAAGCACACCTAGCCGGATTAAGTTCAGTCACGTATCAGAGGTCAACCTCAATGAAGTAATCACAGAACATATAAACAGCAATTACAGCAATCAATATATAACATCTCACGTGCCAGAAAGGACATTCAGTGAAACTAATAGGTTTCTAACTAGCCACATTTCAAATTATAATAAGCAGGAGTGGAAAAAGGTGAGGCAGACAACTAAAATGAAATTTGAGAAGACTTCAAGTTTTAAAATTTACCAGTACATTAAAAGCATCAACTACGAACATTTTTGCATGTCTGCAGTTCATATATAAAAAGTCTAGCAGAAAGGGTACAGAATTAATATATAAGCAACTAAAGAACCATAAACAAAAGCTAACTGAACATCTTTTAGTATTTATAAACAAAAACGCCTTCCAGTATATGCATCATAAAACACGAGCAAGCAAATGAGGCATTATATAATAGGAAAATAAAAATATGCAATCATTACGTAGAACGAATTAGGATCACTGCAACAATAAACATAACTCAATAACAGCAAATAAGAAACTCCAAATTTCATAGTGCAAGTGCAAGTTCAACAGTAAACTGCATTAGTCTGGAATCGAGATTGCGGAAGTAAAACTGAAAAAATACAGAAACCTATTGGTCAAGTCAATAAAGTCGGTAAAAAAACAACACGGTATATTTCAGCACAACCTAAATCAAGGAAAAACAAGTAAGTTAGCCCAAGTTTCAGCAAATTGACAAAACAATGAAATATATTATATAACTACTGGCAATGATATCTAAAATCATGAAACAGTCAAACAAGAAAAACCAAATTATTCTTCTGAAAAAGACCTATCTCACCTCATCCTCACCATCATCTTCGTATTCTACATCTTCAAGACCCTCACCATTTTCCTCTCCGATCTCCCCATTCTCATCATCGTCTTCTTCATGATCGTGCCCATCAATTTCCCCATCGGTGCTAACCAATTCTCTCCTCCTAACTCCAGGTTCTGGATTCTCCTCATTGTCATCATCAACTTCCTCCTCCCCATTTTCATCCTCCTCAACCCCATCTTCCTCATCCCCGCTTTCGTCAATCTCCTGAACCCCTACAACTTCTTCATCCTCACCCTCTTCCTCATCAATTTCTTCACCCAAATCATCTTCATCCTCTTCCTCCACGTCCTCATACTCTTCATCCCCATCGTTCGAGCCAGCCACTGCAAACCCATTCGAATGAGAATTAGACCCATTTCCAACTCTCGCCCCAGCCTCCGTCTCCTCCTCATCCGCTTCACTCTCTTCATCCTCATCCACATAAAGCACCCCTTCACTCCCCCTCCTACCATTACTAATCTTCCCATTCCTATCCTCCCCATCAATCTCCCCACTCCCAGGATCATCATCCTCCTCGTCCTCCTCTTCCTCATCCGACTCCGGCCGCTCATTCTCCTCCACATCCATCTTATCCAAGTACTTCAAGCTCCTAATCAATCCAAACACCTTAGACCTATAATCCATAACCCGCGTAACCGGGCATTCATACAAATCCAACGAAACTAACTGCAGCCTCGCCAACGGCTCCAAATCCTCAATTGACTGAATCCGATTATTTGACAAATCAAGGTCCCTCAACGACTCCAGTCCTGCCGCAACCAAAAACTCAAGCCCACCCGCGATTCTATTGTCCGACAGGATCAGCCTTTGGAGATTCCTCAAGCGAGGGAAATTCTCCAGCGACGACACTCCAACGTTCGCTATCGATAGATGTTCGAGGTTCTCGAACTTCTCTAACAGCGGCGACGGAGGCAATCGCCCCTGATAACACTTCACAGCTCCATCTAGGGTTAGCGACCGCGCCGAAGCGCAGTCCGCTTGCCCGTCGAGCGCTATATCTACGGCTCTCTCCCAAACCTCATCCATTCACAACAATCAAACCCTAGCTTTTCAATTCAATCCAAAAACCCTAAAAAACAACTTCAAATACCAAAACAGAGAATCAGAGATCACGGATGCATTACCCAACAGCACTCCAGTTCGTCCCTTCCACGCTTGAAGATCGACGGTCGACGATTGACGATCAACCCCTAGCTTTTCAATTCAATCCAAAATCATAACCCTAAATCACACAATTGAACAAACCCTAACAAGAAATTCAAATCAAGATAAGGTCTTTCGAGACTGTGATCGTCCAAATCAAAGTAAGAACACTAAAAATCTTCACAAATCTTCACAAATCGAGCACTGCGATTCTGAAATTGCGTTTGACAAACGAAACCCTAAAGAGCTCTCACTCTCTCTCTCTTCGTTTCTCTCTCTATATTTATTGTGCGAGTGACTCGGTGAGTCGGGGTGAGTGGACTCGAGCGAGTGATGAGCGAAACAGGGTCTTAGGGTTCGGTGATGTTCTCGAAGGGAGAGGAGTGATTTGCGGGGTGTTGCGTTGTGGGAGCCGTTGGATTAGAGGTGGACGGATCGGTGACGTGGAGAGACGGACGGATGGGATTGGGGTTTGGTGTGTTTGTTCTGGCAAGGTTTGGGATTGGAGGAGTGTTTCTCTCTCTCTCTCTCTCTCTCTCTAAATACTCGCACGCATTAAGCGCTGTGGAAGGACGTAACAGCCCTTGGTTCGTCGTGTAATGACACAGGTACCCTATACTATGTGGGTGTTTCCCACGTGAGAAAAGCTAAATCACATCATCAAAATCAGACCTAAAGTCGCATCGGTTGTGGGAGCCATCCACGCAAATATGCATGTGCATACCCTTGTTTAGTACATAACATACATATTGTGTATCTAGATACGCATGTCAATGGCTCTCAAGTTCAATGTGCCGGGTGATGTCATAAAGTCATTTATTTGTAACTAATTAGTTAGCACTCTGGACGTGATGCGGAAGAAAAATAAAGTAATTTTGTAATCTTTTTCACTTAATTCTTTGGTTAAAAAAGTTAAATTTATTTAATTTAAATTGATAATTTTAATTGAAAATAATTTTAAAATCGACTTTAAGTGGAGAGATGGAGAAAAGTAGATTGAAATAAGAAAAAGCTAGATAATAAATTTCCTTTTTAAAATCACTATTTTAATTAGTTTCTAAAGATACCCTCATTATTTACTTTTTAAAGTTGTTCAGAGTCAAGTAATTTCGTTGTTTTTTTCACCTAATTCTTTGATAAATTTATTTAATTTGAATTAACAGTTTTAATTTGAATTGACAATTCACCTACTTTTCTTTGACTTTAATTGGAGAGATAGAAAAGTAGATTGAAATAAGGAAAAGTTAGATAATAATCTTCTGTTTTGAAATATAATTTAAAACCATTCTAATTAGTTTCCAAATATATCCTCATTATTTACTTTTTAAAGTTGTCTCGAGCCAATATAAAAAATGCGTTTAAGGGCAATGTTGGAATTATGATAAATTTTAGATTAATAGGATTTTAAGGGGGATTGACATTATATATTGTATAGATTATAATATTTAGTGTTGATATAGATTTTTTGTCAATGGTGTGCTTATATGGTAAGATCTTATATGAATGTATATGAATGTTTGTTGGAGATGTGGATCAAAAGTTAGTCTCACATTAGATAAAGTGCAATTTTTTAATAAAGTATAAGCATAAATCTCCCTCAATCAGTGTTGAAGCCTTTTTAATTAGAATTTTATATACGTGAGTTGAAGGTGATTAACGCACCAATTTTACAAAAAAACAATAATAATCAACGCACCAAGTGTGTATTGCTCTAATATTGATAATTTTTTTTAGTGCGATATTGTCACAAATTCGCAATATTGTCAAGCCATGTACGTTTTTTTTGTTCGATACAAAAGAAATAAGTCAAGTCATCTAAGTAAAGACTACTATTTAACTATTATTATGTTTTATCAAAAAAAAAACTATTATATGTAGTGAGAGGCATTGTTATTAGTTATCGAGCATTATAGATACACACTTGTTTATGTCCTTTAGATACACATTTATTTCATGCTCACACATCGATTTACAAATTAAAAGAAAGACAATTATTTATCTGTTTTGCTTGCTTATTTCGCAAATATTTTTCTTAATATTTTAACTTGGTACCAAATATTTTTTTTTCAACCATTGAGTATCCAAATTTAATCGGTTCAATAAAAGATAAAGCTCTACCAACAATAATTTTTATGTTTGTAGAGTTTCAAGGTTGAGATACTCTTATAAGTCATTAGAGTGCCAAATCATTCTAATCATTTTTTTTTTTTTTGAAACAAAATCATTCTTATCCATTAACTATTAGTTTTTCCTAATTAGGAAATTGAAACAAGCTTTCCTCGGAGAATTAACTGAACTGAACCCAGCAATCTCATCTCCTTCTCTGCTTGAAAACCCAATCAATTGATTCAATTCCACTCTCTCATGGCGTCGCTTGCGATCTCCGCCCCATTAGGGTTCACTCAGACCTCAAAACCCCCATCTTCTCAAAGGTTTCGCCCCCAATTCGCTCTCCCAATCTGCCCATTTCGTTTCTCTCCTTCAATCGCCTTCTTTAACACAAACTTTCGATTTTTTTTCTGATTTTGCAGGCACTTGAAGAGCGTAATCGTCTCTACATTGCCAACCATTCATGGTGAGTGACCTAATTGAATCAATTGTTCATTTCATGTACTGTTTTGGGTGGCTCAGACTTACTTGTTGTTTTCTCCCTTTCAGGATTGGCTAATCAAGGCAGTGGATTGCTTTCGAGTCTCGATTGTCGATTTCGCGCCCCAATTGTTCCAAGGTTTTTTTTTTTTTTTTTTCCCATCTCGAATGATACAAAGTTTTTATCTTTATTTTGGGTTGCATTGTTTGTTAATTGTTTCAATTCTTGTTGAAATTTGATTGAAATTGGGTCAAGAAATTAGGATTTTCATGATGATGCTCATTGCCCATACAAGTAATGAAGAGTTTGCTCGTGGTTTGCCCTTCAAAAGACCTGATTTTATGATGGGTCAAAAAATTAGGGTTTCTGCGTTGTTGCTCATTGTTTGTTGTGAATTTTCGCCATCAATTGCACTAAATCGAGCACAATGGAAGAGTTTGATCCATGTAGCCGACCCCATTTAATTTGAAACTAAGGCTATGTAACAATTTACTGGTTGGATTATTTTTAACTTGTATCTCTGCTTGTTCTTGGAATTTAAGTATATTCAGTGGATATTTCGAGTTTTGGTACTCTATACTTGTTTCGCCATTCGCTGCCGTGTTAGATTGCACATCCACATTAACTGGCATTTTTTATTTTTTATTTTTTCTTATTTTACAGTTATGGTGTGATAGAAGCCAAGAAGGGAAATCCACCCATAATGCCAGCTGTGCTGACTCCGGCGGGACCTTTAGATCTTTCATCTGTTCTCTTAAGGAATCGTATAATCTTCATCGGGCAGTCAATTAATGCACAAGTGGCTCAACGAGTTATATCGCAGCTTGTCACTCTAGCAACTATTGATGAAAATGCGGATATTCTGGTGCTGTATACTGTTTACATTCCTAGCCTTATTCTTCATTTTGTCCATGTCTGTTAATGCAAAACAATTATGACATCCTTGTTATTTAGTGGTTTAGAGTCAATCTGCTGATCCATTATTTTTTGTTTAACGTTCGTAAGTTTTGGGACTTATGATTGTTTCCATATGTTCTTTTTTCAGATTTATCTGAATTGTCCTGGTGGGAGCACCTACTCCGTGTTAGCAATTTACGATTGCATGTCTTGGGTGAGTTCACACAATTCAATTTTTATGTGATTTTGAAGCTGCTTGCGTATTGGATTTTGCTCACACAATGCCTATACTCAGATCTTTACAGTGCTGCAGCTGTTTCTTTCTTTCTTTCTTTTGTATCATTGTGTTAATGTTTTTCTTCTTGGTAATTCCTTAAATGTTATAGCCATTTTTAAGTGTATTGAAGGGTGTTTGTTTCTTCTTTTTTTCCATGTAGACAATAAAAAAACTGTCGATATTGGCCACTAGCCTATACATGGTATAATTTGTATGTTACAGTTTTTACTACTGCACTACACTGCTTCATTGGCTCCATCATCTCCGACCACATCTATTTCTAGCTTGTGCTTTTTTCAAACTTCATGGTCCAGAAGTATTTGGAGTTCAATTTTCTTTTAAAAAAAAAAATAGAGAAAGAGTTGAGGCTGATGTGGAGCTCTACAACTTCGGTTTTCTTAAGAAATATTAGAAAATTATGGAACTGCATCAATTAGCTGTATTAAACTTTACTTGTTTTGCTCCACATTTTCACTAATATTTTTAAATAATGTTTATTCTAAGCAACCACTTAATATTTTCTTTTTAAACATTCAGATTAAACCTAAGGTGGGAACTGTTTGTTTTGGAGTTGCTGCAAGCCAAGGAGCACTTCTTCTTGCAGGAGGAGAAAAGGGAATGCGATATGCAATGCCAAATGCACGCATTATGATACATCAACCACAGAGTGGTTGTGGGGTATGAATCATTAACTTGTCTTTAAAATCGATTATTGTAAAATTTCGTTATGGCTTGTTGTAATTGTCGCTCTATTTTTTGCTTTTTCTTGGTAGATGTCACACTATTTTTTTCTTCGTGGTTTGCTAATTGTGGCTACTTAACAAAGTGATGCGTTCCTTTCCTGCATCATCTATTTGCAGGGTCATGTGGAAGATGTCAGGCGCCAAGTCAATGAAGCTGTTCAATCACGTCACGTAAAATTTCATCCTTTCGAACCTTTTACTATGTTATATTATTAGTGCCTTCTTTACAAGCATCGTTATTGGCATAAAATGAGATATGTGCGTTTAAATATCCACCAATTCCTGAGTTATGTCTGTATTTTGTTGAATTACACTTTCTCGGTTGTTCCAATATTTTTCTTCTTCTAGATGTTCTAACCTTGTTCTTTTACATTAAAAATCGTTATGCCAGAAAATTGATAACATGTATGCCGCTTTTACTGGTCAACCCCTTGAGAAGGTGCAACAATACACCGAAAGAGATCGTTTTTTCTCTTCTTCTGAGGTATTTAAGTGCCACACTGATTCTTTTGCTTTGTTTCATCTCTTACAAGTCCCTCTAAATAGCATTTGCTCCTTGATGCTGTGTTCTCAGGCTTTGGAATTTGGTCTAATTGATGGTCTTTTGGAAACTGAATATTAAGATCAATCGCTCCTCGCTGGAGACTGCAATTTCTCTTAACCAATTGAGTTATGCACTCTTGATATAAGCACCGCTGCTCTTTCCTCTATCAAGGTTTGGAAGTAGGCTGCCAAGGATCTCAAGTTTTGCCTTTGAACCTCACTCAGTCTCGCATTGTATCGGGCATCACCTGGCAGATGACATTTGCAGAGAAAGAGGACTGCTATAAACTTGCTTGGTTTCTTTTGTATCAATGTTCAAGCTTTACTGTCACTGTATTGCAACAAACTTATTCCTAGTTTTGATGGTGATGAGAATTATCAATATCAAGTTTTTTTCTCAAATGGAAATTGATCATTTTATGAAGGAATCGACTGTGTGATGTATAAGAAAGATCTTCCAATGTTCAAAAAGAAAGTTAATTAGGGACCTTAGCTTCGGTCTATCCCTACTTTGTCGAATTTCTTTAATTTCTAAACTCGACTAAAGAAAAAATTGAAGAGATTCAATGAGGCAAGGGCAAACCAAAACTAACTTGGGATGCCTTAATTATAAGTGATTTAAATAATTTGGAAACCTCACTATCAATTGCTCTCAATTGAGCAGAATGAATTTATGTAGTCGACCCTAACTAATTTAGAATTGAGCTTGTTTTGTTGTTGATGATGGTGATGATAATATTGGATATTAGCTGACTATTTCACAGGACACCACACCCTACAAGAAATCTGCCTCAAAAAATTTAAGAGTCAAACCTCAACCTCACATGTTCAAGTGAACAACAAATAGGTCCAACCACCATAATGGTTGGTTTTTTTTTTTTTTTTTTTTTTTTTGATAAGATGCAATGGTTGGTTTATAAACATAGAAACCATGAAGATGCAGTAACGAACAAAAAGGGCTTTTCGTCAAATTTATAAATCAGGACATAGAGGGTCTTTGGAGACCATCCATCAACAGTTTGACATCAAGAAACAAGTATGAAATAATGTCTGTCTTCCATTTAAATTAATCTGTGAAGGCCTTTCTCATAAATATAATCAAATCACAGTGCTCTACCTCAACTATAGCTTAAACAAAACCGCTTGAGCTGAGAACTCAGTCCTGAAGATGCTCTACTTCTTTAGAAGACAAAAAATCCTACAATAAAAATTTACAAAATGGTTCTTTAAGACAATGTATTTACAAATGCCTTCGAAACCATGCCGCCTATTCCTCGATGGTCTGAATCTCCCCCATCATAATGCGGGTGCTGACAACGTTGAATCCTAAAACTGCCGGGCTCACCTTCTTCCCTTTCTTTCCCCTTTTCTTCCCTCCACCCTTGTCGCTGAAACCAACCGATAATTCTTGGTCAGGGTCTCCAGCACTTGTGTTCTCCGCTCTCATGCCTCTAACGTCAAGTCCAGTTACCTTCCGGTCACTTCTGGCTTGAAATGCAATATCAAGTACGTCAGCAGATAACAGTTCTTTGTAGTTGAGAACTTTGTCGATGAATTTGTGATCGGGATCAAGTGAGCCAAAGTTCTCTATCAAAAGGGTCTGAGCCTCAGAAGTTGATTGCTTCAAACAGAATTCCAGGATACTTGTATCTGGGACAATTAGAGAAAGATGCAAGATATTGAATGCTGGGTAAATACCGGGAAAATATTGCAAGATATTGAATGCTGTGTAAATACCGGGAAAATAGAGAAAGATGCAAGATATTGAATGCTTGACGAACTATGATTAAAAACGTGAAATATGGCAAGAAAGGCGAGCTTGCACACTGGGCTGGAGAGTGCCCTGATAATGGACAAGGTCATAGATGCGTAAAAAGATCCAAAATAATGACAACAGAGCCAAAGCTGCTTGTACTGAGAAGAAGTTAACTGATGCTATGACAACCAGATGCAACTTAAATCAGCTGCATGCGGACCAATACATGATAACACTACGGACCAACTATATCAAAGTGGTAGATAGAATAGATACCTTTCGAGCCAGTGAGTTTTGCTGTTTCAGTCTCACACCAAGCTCTGAAATCCATGGCCTCTGTAAATGAATAGTAAGAAAGGATGAGAAACAAAAGATACTTTATAACAACAGAGATCTAAGATGATCTCATAGTAAGACCGCGAACCTACAATCAGAATACACTATTTTTGCAATGATAAAGGAACAGCCAAGTAGTAGTATTGAAAGAAGAGTTTCTCAAGTCAGATAAAACGAAAACGTTTAGTATAAAAAAATCTGACCGGCATGCTTCGTTGCGGCATCCATCCTTCCTTTAGGTGATGACTGAACCGCAGCTGGTGATGATGCAAGAGAATAGTCTACAGGTTTGCTTCCCAAGGACCTCTGTCGACTACTCAATCCTCCAAGAATTCCTTTGGAAGGAGTGTTTTTGTATCCACTAGCACCAACTGGAGCATTTGAGAGGGAAGGAAAATCTGGCCTGCAAGAAATGAAGGCAAATGATTTAATTGTAAATAACATGAAAGTGCAATAAAAAATGAATGAACCAAATGCCAAAGACTTCTTTCTCGTCCCAAACAATCAAAAAGTATGAGAAATAAGAATCACTACGAGATGGATCAATTTGAAGTCATCAGCTTGTACACAAGACTGGTAAACAACTAGTATGATATGTTTAGTGTGCTATTTGGATGTAATACACAACAGCCATAAAGCCCTGGTACAAACTAGTTGAGGTATGCTACACTTGGATGCAGTAAGTACATTCTAGAAAAATATGGTTCGCTCAAGAATCAAAAAATATCTAAAGAAAATTTCTAACCTATATGGCTGCTTTATTGTGCCTGATAATAAAATTTTGCATCATGTCCACGTCGTGCAAAGTCTCATCCAGCTAATATCTGTTTCGAATGTCATTACTTAATGATCCTAAAAAGTTCAGACCATGGCACCCTAAAAGTTGTACATCTACAAAGCTTACAAGCTTCCAAAAATAAGCCCAGTAAACAGTGAATGGAAAGAAATATGAAAATTTAAATAGTTGAAAACAAATATTGAAAAGCAAAATTTTACAAAAATAATCAAGGGGACAAGCAAGTTATATAAGGTTCGCAATCAGACTAAGAAAACTAATAATGAGAAAGGCGTTTCAAATATTGTTACAAAATGGTCCTCTAAAAAGTTCAGACCATTGCACCCTAAAAGTCGTATATCTACAAAGATTACTAGCTTCCAAGAAAACAAGTCCACTAAACAGTGAATGGAAAGAAAAGAAGCTTTCTCAAAGAGCATAAATAGTTGAAAACCAAAGTATTGAAAAGCAATTAAAAAAAAAAATGAATGGGGCAAGCAAGTTATATAAAGTTCACAATCAGACTGAGAAAAGTAATAATGAGAAAGGTGTTTCGACATACTGCTTGGTCTCTTGCTTTGATTGGTCGATAGGGCCCCAGAACAGATCATCATCTCCCTTGGGTTTTGAAATTGTTGAGCCAGAGTTGATTTGGATAGGTGATGCAGCCTTGGACGGAGATGATCCAGACAAACTCCATGACCCACTGCCACGAGTAACTCGGGTAGCTGGCACTTTTTGAGGGGCTGTGCTCTGGGCTTGGTGCTGGACAGGAGCCACTCTTTTTTCTTGCTCCTTTTGTATATCCCTTAATGATGTGGGTTTGGATTGTTTGGCAGATTCAGTGGACCATGCCGGTGATGGCAGAGGGCTTGCAGGTTGTTCACCCTTCCAAAGAACAAAATCACCTAAAGAAGGACCCAATGGAAGTGGGGGCAATACTTCCTTTTCCTGTTGCACCTGTCGACAGCTTTTCCCTTTCTCAATAGGGCTTGATGCAATATCCACTGAAGGAATGGAATTCAAAGCCTTTGCTGCCACACCCTTACCCTTAACAGACTTTTTGCGATTTTTCTTACTATCTTTTGCCTGAATAAATTCATCCTCATCAATAGCGGAATCCATGTTGGTATTAACAATTGGTGCCGAAGGCACTTTAGAGACACTGTCCGAAGCCACCAGAGTTTTTTCATCAGACTTGGCCAGGACTTCCTCCGCCAATAGATCATGTAGCTGACTCTTCTTACTCTGTGAATTTAATAAATTTTCAGATTTTCCGGCGGCAAAGTGCACACTTGCTCCACCTTGATGACTCTCTCTTTTAGCTTCTGAACTGGCAACCACACCAGTCCAAGGCAGCGAAGGGTTCGAGAAGTTTACAGAAGGAGCTTCATCAGAAGCAGACACTTCCATTTGTGCCACCTTCTGTTCCTCCTGCTGAATTTCTAAGAGTGACTTTGCCTTAACACTAGGGGCGGGTTTCCAGGCTCGATGGCCTGAGGGGGCCAGGGAATTAGGCATAGATAAATGATCAGCTTCTCTTGAGACATCCTTGACCTCAAGAGCCTCAACTTTGGCACCAGAGCTGCTGCTTGGTGACATTTGGACTTCCGAAGCAACAGAATCTGCAGAAGACATCCTCAGTTTGGAATCTCCAGTTCTCGATGGAGGCATTCCAACAGGTAGTTCTCCTGCATCAAAGACTATATCAGCATTTGAGTCTGTTAAATTTAATCCCACAACTTCAACTTGCTTCAATTGCTGCAAAGGATGCACTCCAGAAGCCCCCTTTGTCTGCTCAGAATAAACATGTGCCTTGGCATTCTTTTGCTTCTTTGACTTTTTATCTGAACCTTTCTTTCCCTCCCGTAAGTCAACACTCCTTTCTTCTTTCGGTAACGACGTCTCACCAGGATCTTGGTCCCTTTGAACAGGCATTTCATCAAGGCCTGAAGAAAGTGAAACCTTAGAACTGTCAGTGACTTCACTGGTAGTTAGTCTAATAGTGCTAGTTCCTAAATTAGGAAGAAAATCTGAAACTCCAGAGGACTCTGTCTGCATAGAACCTCTAACAACTCCAGCAGCATTCAATGCAATAGGCTCATTGATTCTGGAGTCTTCCAATGCCTGCCGTGTGACAGCAGTAGAGCTGTCTGGAACACCCTCCTGCTTCTGAATAACAAAAGATTCTGGAGAAGACCCCAACAAAACCGATGAAAGTGTATGGCCAGCCTTTGCTTGATCCATCAATGAATCATTCTGTTGATTTTCATTAATTTCCTCCATTGTTACATCAGCTGCTCTGTGATAACTAGGATTCACAAACATTTGATGAGGCAAGTGAAGTTGAGCACCCTCCGAATTCATCCGGGGTTCCATATCATGGGAAACCTGTGAAGACATAGTTGCATAACCGGCACTGATTCCACCTTGTAAATTAGACACGGGCATCTGTAAGTTAGTGTGAAGTAACTCATGAGGTGGCCTAAACGCTAGATGATCAATTGAATCATTCCCTGTTGGCATAGCCCCAGTCTGAAGATGCCCATATGGCTCACTGAAGCGTTGGTGAGACTGATGCTCGGAAAGAACCTGAGACAGTAAGTGCTGCTGCTGTTGCAATAAAAGTTGTTGTTGCTGCTCTTGCTTCTGTTGTTGCTTAAGCAGTAGAAGCTTATCTAGCAGTGACATCTGCATAGGAAGAGGTGACTGAGAATGTAATTGAAGTTGAGATAGTAGATACTGCTGCTGCAGTAAACTTAACATCTGTGGATCTTGGGAGAGACCAGAAGCAAGTAGCTTCTCTGCGCTTACAACAGCAGAAGGATGATCCATATTGTGGGGACTCAAGTTTGTCAAAGATGGCGGCATTTGCTGTTGCATTCTTTGTTGAGGAACCCCATATGCAGCCTGAGAAAGGAAGTGTTGGCCATGATTCACGTCTATATTATCTTTTCGCATGTCCAAGCCACCTTGAACAGGGAAATTAGACCAACCCGGAACCCCATTATTGACAGATGAGGAGGGCTTTTCGACCACGCCTTGTAGGATGGAAGAGAGGTCCATATTCTGTGAAAGTGGAACGGGATGAGGGCCCTCTGACATTGATGATAAGAGCTTTGAGTGTATGGACGTGGCCTCTGGCAGAACATCATTCTTTGCAACCATGGGTGCTGCATCTCTTCCTGTCCAATAGGAATGAGGATTAGGCAGGGAATTCTGCCTATCCAGTGTCGCTTTCTGAGCTAAAAGGTAACTTAAGTCATTTCCACTTTCCATTCCCATCATTGGAATTCCAGCAGGCTTATTTACTGATTGTCCTTGAATACCTTCAACAATATCAGCAGAAATGAGACATTGCTAATAAATGATAAACCATGTAGAAAGTAGAAACAGTAAAAGTAAGGCACAAGAATGACTATTAGAAGGTAAGAGAAAATTAGGAACAGATAATACCTATAGTTCTAAAGGAAGAAAATTTTACGAGGAGACAACCAACCTTCAGAAAAAGCAAACTTTTCCAAGGGGGAACTGTTAATATTACTGGACATCAATGACTCCAAAAATCTGTTCTCAGCTTCATTCGCTGACTCATGTCTACTCCTTGGATCAGCCCTGGTACCATCAATCTCACTTGGCATTGGAAGTGGCATTCCATGAATACCAACATTCTGCATAACTACTGCCTCCGCCAGTTCCCCCTGTTTTGGCGCTGAAAACCCAGGTGGAGGTCTTGCCTTTGCTCGTAAGTGCGGCATAACATCCCCAAGCTGTGAGAAAGGAGTTTCAGGCGAAGCACTTGCCAAGCGAACTTGCAAATCTATACCAAAATACCCAGCTTCAAACCATCCAATGAGATCGCTTCCAGAGAAAGGACCTTGAATTTGACCTTGCGGATCTTTATAGTAAAGAGACAACTCTTCAGGTGAATTATTAGACAAGGATTTCCTGGTTTCACACTCCCTATCCAGTACTTCGGACAATTGCCTCTTGATGACAGAATCCCGGGAGATACCCGAGGAAAAACCTTCACCAGTGTGCCATTTTGATTCATCTGTGTGATAAGATGATGCCACAGCAGAAATACTCTCTGATGACGGATCCCTATCTTTTGGTAAATTTGACCGGCCCACCTCAGATGTTCTTGACCTGATCTCTGCAGGAAAATCTCTCCTTTCATGTGATGGAACATGCATGCGCTCCGCCAGGGATTGAGATCTCCACGGAGTGCTAGGAGGAATAGAACTTCCCTGCATGCCCACTCCCCTAGCGGTTGACGCAACATCAACCCTCTTGTTGGGAGTACTATTTGATCTCAAAGCTGCAGGAAGTGCAAAAAAGAGATCCTTCAAAAATGGATATAATGATGATAATAATAGATATAGAAGTTGAGAATTACAAGACAACCAATATATCTGGAGTCAGGCTGCAGCAATAATGTTAGTGATGATATATATAATGGGAACCAAATAAATACATTTAACATGGGAACATCATTTAGGACCAATAAATTTTGTTGTAATGGTTAATATATTTGTGTATTAATTGTTATATACATGGGTCATAAATGCTTGACAACACACAAAAGCATAGTTCTCGTCACATGGGTATATGTTTGGACTCCATTGCAAGAGAATCGAAACGGCTGTTAGATCAGTTGATTATTGACAACATCAAATTACCACAATCCTTAAAAATGCAGCATCATTATGACAGCAAAGGAAAATGATATTTTACCGACTGGGACATGAATATATCATCACAAAAGAAGACTCGAGCAATAAAAAGAAGAGCAGAATGCAGATTGACAGTACCTTCTATGTTAGGTTTTTCGTGGTACATCATAGGGTTTTGAATCAATTCCGACTTTGGTTCAGAACCATAAATGTGAGCATGCTTTTCAGCATTTTGTTCCTTATAATCATCAATAGAAGATGGCAAATCTTCTCGACTACCTGCACATAGATTGGAAATTCATAAATATTCAACCAATAAAAACAGTTTATACAGACAAATAACATCATGCCACAAGGGACATTTTGCAGATATAAGTAATTAATTGCATATGCAATCATCAAGAGCATTACCAAACTTGTTCCTTCCTGCCGGTGCCACAGTAGATCCCTCTTTAGAAACAGAAGGTGCTCCACTACTTACTACATCACCTTTTTCGATTCCCTTCATAACAGCCTACACAGGGAACGTAAAAATATTACTACAAGTAAAAAAAGAAGCCCAACCATACAAGAAGAGAATATGATTCTTACCTGTTCTTCGGGGTTAGGTGCACAAAGTGCAAGAGGCTCCAAGGGGTCTGACTGTGTTAGGGACGGCGGTACTTCTACAAATTCCTCTAATGGCTTTCTTCGGGATCCGAAATCAGTTATCCTATATATATCAAGCAATTTGGTCCTGCTGTATCTCAAAGGAGAATACTCTCCAAGTGCATTTTCATCCCTACCAACTGTAGTTACCAAGGAATGTGCATGAGAAGAAACATTATTCGCAAAGTTTCCACTAGGAATGACTTTTCCACGACCAGCAGAGAAGGTTGGAGGGGAATTTTCAACCCGTCCTCTCCCATAGCTAAATGTGGGAGCTTGTTTGTTCAGTGTTATAGATTGGTGATGAAGAGACTCTCCCCTTCCTCTATTTTGCAATGAGCTAGGTCTCCATGGTCGATACTGATCCCCCTCCTTCTCCTCTTTTCCTACAGTAGAATGATGAGCCAATGTCTTACCACGGGCCGCCTCTCCATCCTTGCTAGAATCCTGCCACTTCTCTCGCCAACTTTCCGACTCCTTGTCATCTGGCCCCCAACGTGTGTTCCATTTGCTTTCACGGCGGTGATCATGATTGTTGTCTTTGGACTCCCTACTACTTGAATCATTCCAACGGTCAGACGGGTTGCGACGTGCTTCTCCAGAGTGTCGACCAGAAGCATCCATCCACCTTTCCATCTTTCGACCATCCCCTAGCTCATTATCTACCTCCTTCCAACGATCTTTGCGCATGGCTGAATTGGTGTCTCTTTCTTCATCACGCCAATGGTCACGTCGATCTAACTCCACATCATGCAAGGGAGGCTTGAAGGCATCCCTTCTCTTTTCAGTATCACGAAACTCCTCATCATTCCTGGATGTCTTAGAAAAGTCCGAATGATTGGTATGACCCGGATACTGGCTGATATGGGATTCCTATAATAGTAAAAAAGAGTGATAAACACAAGTGCTAGAAGAGATATTGAATAGTCTTTGATAAAGAAAGTGCAAAAGGTTATATTTGCAAACATGTCAGAGAAAACTGTGCCTATATTTTTTTTATAATGTGAGGGAGTCAGAGTTATTTGGAATGTATCTGCACTTACTACGCCATGCTTAATCTCTCCTGGCTTAGGCAGAAGCCATTGTGGAGAAAGCGGCAGCGGAGGCAGCGGACTAGGAGATCCTTGGACGTCTGCAAAAATTAACCCAAATAATGATAATTAGATCCCACCTATCAAAAAGAAAAGAATGACCTACCAGGTAAACAAAGAACTACGAATATCTGGAAATTATTTTTTACTAAAAACATTGAAAATTTTATTTCTCAGTTTAAGAAAAATAGAAGTTTCTACAAAAAATAATTAAAGGTTAACCCAACTTCATTTGATTAGACCTTTGAAAGTGTGACATATTGATTATGACAAGGGAAAATAGTTCACAAAGTTAGGTTTATGGTCATTGAAGATTGGTAAAACCCATAAGCATCACAATTCATTACCCTCTTTTCTTCCTCAACAAAAAATTATTAGAAAAATTGAACATGGAAAATAAATCAAATGAGACCAAGAAGGCCACTCAGTGTACCCAATAAGTCAGTGAATTAAGAACTACACACCCCAATCATTTACCTAATAAATAAGCCCCACAAGCTAGGGAAAAAAAAGAGGACGATAAATTCTAAAACCAAAAATAAATAGGTAATGAACTTTGCGATGGAACAATTTTCCAGAGGGTAAGCAAAAGTTTGATGAATTATAGCATTGATAGCAGGTAATAGGAATAGCAGCAAATAATAACAATGTCGAACACATCACAAAACAGTGACTTGCCAGTTCCTAAGGAAGCCAAGAAGTTTTAGAGCAAAACCCCGGATTTTAAACTGAAGCCCCGGCTAATAATTCGAAGCTGATGCGCCAAACTAATCCTGTTGCCTGCGCATAGTTCCATTTACTATCAGCACCTCAAACCTCATAAATTAGTAATGGAGTCCCATACTGCCAATTGATTCAACAGCAAAGAAATAACGAAAATTTCTTAGCTTTTCTTCAAGAACACGTCAGAAGATGTACCTTCTAATAATCACCGACGTCCTATCTACCAAAACACCACATCGAGATGTGCCTAAGATGCATCGCAAACCTCTAACAACACAAATCCCCAAACCCTAAAATAGAAAACGTTTGAACATCAAAATTCACCACAAATTAACTTCTCCAAGCAATAAACCTTGCTAACCCTAACAAATCAACAAAAAATCGGCCCCTAAACACAAAAAGATCAAAACTTGAACACGAAACCAGAATCTCCACAACAAATTCCATCACGCATAACACAAATATCAGCTTAACCCCAACAACACAATCGAACGCACAGTCTAGGGCTCAAAACAGAAACCAACAAGACCGAGCTAGGGTTTCTACAAAACCACTCCTGAACTATTCGATCTGAGCAAAACACAACCATAAACCCTAGAATCGCACGATTGAATTGAACATCCTCAAAACCAGAACCAAATCAGACAAAGCCATGACCGAAAGAATTGGCGAGAGAGCGAGATTGAGATGGGGAGCACCTTTGGAGACACGGTGGTGAGTGTCTACGGAGAGGCGGGGGTTGGAATCGGCATTGGTGAGGTCGGCCATGGATGGCAGCAGTGACAGTTGCGGAAGCTCGAAAACTGTGGCGGAGAAAACCCTTTTCGTTCTGAATGCGGCGTGTGCGTTAGCGCTCACAAGGTTTGAGTTGTAAATATAGTGTGGAATGGATAGGAGTCACGAATTGGAGTCAGAATAGAAGTCAGTCAGTGGCGAGCACGGTTGGGCTAGCCAGACGTGGCGAGCCGGTTCGGCTTTCAGGCTCAGGACTCAGGAGTCCCTTGTTTGTGTGTTTTGTGAAGAAGTATTTAGTAGCAAGTTTCCTTACTTTTTAGGATGGACCCACTGGTGAGATCTTTGAAAACACTGACTAATGGCTGTAATAAAACAAATTAGACCTTTTCGAATGGCATATTTGTGATTTAGTAAAAGAATTTGTTAGATTCATCGTGGATGTATATTGTGGTATTAGTTTATAGGCCAAATTAGTTAAAATATCATAACCTTTAACATCTTTTGTTATTATATCTAAATCTTATTTTGATAAAAAAAAATTAAATAATTCAGAAAGGTTAAAAATCGACTTGAAATACAATAATTTAAAAAGATTATGATATTTTAACCAATTAAGCCTAGTTTATATATACATTATTCACTATGTGTATGAGCTATGTATTTTTTTGTGAAAAATGTTTTTTTTTTATATAAGAAATAAACTTCTTGCCTCTATCAAGGTTTAGACCCACGCCCACTTACTTCTAAACTCCATACCAAACTACGGGTCACCTAATTAGTTAGTATGGGAAAAAAATGTTTTTGTTAAAGTGAACTTAGCTATGTATGGATGTAGAGGTGAAGTCGTGAAACATAACAAAGTAGATAATGATAAATCAAGTTGAAATATCTATAGCCTAAAAAGGGTTGAAAGTTGTACTCAAACAATGATTGTCGAATGGGTTGACTTGCGAAGTTTCTATTATTTGTGAGCTCGATTCAAGTCTAAAGAGACGGAATAAACTAGTTTATGTGTTGGCTTGAGTTTTAAAGTAAGTGATTGTTCTACAATGTAAAGCAAGCTAGAGTTTATAATGTATTGACCTTCTTCTTAACTAGCCGATGCGAGATTATTCCCTCACATCCATCACAACTAATCCATGCCCAAAACTATTGAAAAATATTTGTACATACAATTTGAAAGGAAAAATTCTACTTCGATAGGCAAAAGCGAGCAAGAGACTAGACCAACGATTGTAAATTTGTAACAGTAATTGTTTTTCGACAAGTTAGAGCTCATGAGGTAAAAAATTAGTGTCCAACCAAGAGGTTGGGTTTGATTAACAACAACAACCTCAATCCCAAATTAGATAGGTTGGTTACTTTGAAGAAACTTTTTCATCGGACCATCGCGCTTGATTTAGTGCAACTAATGGCCTGCTAAACAGTGTTACAATGTTGTTTTATTAGGTTTGTGTTGCTACTTGCTACCAAGTATGACCAAGTTCTCAAAAAAAACATATTTAGTACTCTGCATTTTGTACAAGGATAACTCTGTGAGTGACGTATAACTATCTTTTTATATACTTTAGTGTTTAGGATTATCTCCAACTATTTTATCTAGAGACCACCAATCACACCTCTCCAACGATATACCTCAAAACCTTATAAGATTAGAACTAATGCCTTACGTTAGAGCATCTTCAATGATAAATATGGATTGTGAACATGGATTCTCAATGTGGAGATGATGTCCATCCTATACGGCTCAAATAGACATTAAACTTCAAAATAGATCTCCAATGGTAAATGAGGATTGTGGCTCAATTGATGACGTGTCATTTATTTTGTGATTTATGAATTAAAACGTGACAAAAATCTAAATAAAGTAAGTAAATATTTTTAAAAAGATTGATTATCCATTATGGATGTCAATTTGAATGTCCCTTCTTAACATTTAAAATAGACAATGTCTATTCACGTCAGCTCGACATTTAAAATGCATATTTCATTAGAGAGTTTTTCACCCAAATGTCTATTTTAGTTTTAAGTGGCATACATTAATATCCAATCCACGTTCGTTCTAGTGGAGATGCTCTTAGGTGTAAGGTAAGTACAATGGCTCAAATGGTGTAGTATAATAGTTTTGAATAGAGCCTTAATACTCTAAGGCAAGTATGACGAGTTTGATTCGCAACAATTGCACTATTTCTCCTACTCAACACCACCATTAGTTCGGTTTATGCCACGATGACTCAAATACCGTCGGCAAAAAAAAAAAAAAAAGGAAAAAAAAGTAAGTAGGAAGAAATAATGCAACCACTTGACATGGGACGGAAGGAGGTTCAGTATATAGGGCTGAACCGTAATTGGCTTTGCAGTGTGAGCCCAAAATGGACGTTATACCCACTCCCACCACCACCACCGCTCCCGCCACCGCAAAATCCACCGACGCGGCGGCGGCACCGGAAGACCACGGCGGTCCTCGGCGGAGAGCGGCCGGACAGAAGAGGAAATCCAACAACTGGACCCAAACTCCTTCCTCGTCTTCATCAAAGCGCGTCGCCAGGAACAAAACCCTCGCTTCGTCGCCATTGCCGCACCACCTCCACAACGGCCCCATCACTCGAGCTCGCCAGTCGCCAAACAAGGTCGCATTCGCCTCTCCGGTTCCGGTTCCTACTCCCGATGCTCATGCTGCTGCGACTGAATCCGCGCTTGTTCGGAACGCATCGAGTGTTGATGCGGCGAAGATGGGTATGCAGGCGTTGAGAGAGGATTCCAATCCGCCTGTGGAGAGCGTGATCGATTCGGAGTTCGAAGCGGTTAGATCTCGCGATCGTAGTGCTCATGTCGTGCCTACTCCAGCAGGTGAGTGTCAAAGTTTTGATTTTTGGGTTGTGTTTTGGTTTTCGGTGCTACATTTAGGGTTTTGAGGTAGGAATTGAAGTGAATTGCGTTTGTGATGTGGTTTATCTGAAGAATTTCAGACGATTTTGTGTTGAATTTGGAGAGGAAAGTGAGATTGATCAATTTCATTGTCACGTTTAGGGTTTTAAGATTTGAAATGAAGTTGATTGAATCTAGGACACTAGTTATGACTTGTAACTAGAATTTTAGGTGTTGATGGATTGGGAAATGGAGTGAGTTGTTTAACTTTCATGATGTAGCTTGGTTTTCGTGGTCGGAAATTCATCCGTTGGAGGAGCGCGCTTTGGCTTCCTTCTTCGATGGCAAGTCAAAAAAAAGAACACCTGATACTTACATGGAAATTCGGAATTTTTTGATGAAGAAATATCACTCGGATCCGAACACTCAAATTGAGTCAAAAGATCTGCCAGAGCTTGACATTGGGGAGTTAGATATGAGGCAAGAGATCATGGAGTTCTTGGACCACTGGGGTTTGATTAATTTTCATCCATTTCCAGTGTCTGAGTCTGATAAAGCCGACGTCAATGCTGATGTGCCGTCTAAAATAGGGTCATTGCTTGAGAAATTGTATCGGTTTGAAGCGGTTCTACCCCATTCGAGGTTGGGTCCTGCAGCCAATGTGGCTGTGCCTGCTATCCGTCCATGGTTGGTTCCAGAGTCTTCCATTGTGGATGAGGTGAGGGCAGAGGGGCCTTCAGTAGAGTACCATTGCAATTCTTGTTCTGGAGATTGTTCTCGTAAGCGCTTCCATTGCCAGAAGCAGGTTTGGCTCTTTCTTAAAATGTTACTCTTCTATCCCATTTATTTGCCTCCTTGATTGTAGATAAACTGTTGACTTCTTATTGGGGAATGAACTGTTTATCTAGTATACTGGTGTAACTAAGGGAAAAATGTTTCATTTCCTGAATTCATGCAATATATTAGTATCCATGCCTGCAATTTGTGGGGACTTATTCATACAAATGCATAAGTACTTGTGTCTCTTTGTACATGAGAGTTTTGAGGATTTTGCGAAAAGGCTGTAATGCTTGAAAATTTAGTGATTTGTAGAAGCTAGGCAAATCTTGAGACACCTATCAAGATATGCAAAAAATAGATAGCTATACATTATAAAACAAAAAATTTGACAGGAGTTGGAAGGTTTATTATATGGGCTCCGTAAATCTTCTTAGAGTATATTATGAAATTAGGCTTTGACTTATGTAATTCTGCTAGTCTAATAGCCACATTCAAATTACGCTTCCAAATCTTGATTATGGGGTTTGGGCTCCCGCCAACCTGTGACTGTGAAAGTCATCCATAAACTTGAGAGTTCTCTGATCGACTGAGTTGTGTGCTCCTTCTTAATTCTTGATCTCACTTGCCTTTTGCTTGTGTTGGGCTGATGGTGATTTTCTCTCTCAGGCAGATTTTGATTTGTGTTCTGACTGCTTTAGCAATGGCAAGTTTGATTCTGGTATGTCTCCTGCTGATTTCATTCTCATGGAGTCAGCTGAAGTTCCTGGTGTAAGTGGTGGGAGTTGGACAGATCAGGAGACACTCCTTCTCCTTGAAGCCTTGGAACTTTTTGGAGAAAATTGGAATGAGATTGCAGAGCATGTTGCCACAAAAAGTAAAACACAATGCATCCTGCACTTTCTTCAAATGCCTATTGAGGATACTTTTTTGGAAGGTGGGGATGGTTTTGAAATAAGTGCTCAGGGGAAGAGTGATCCTGTTTTGAGTGGCAGTCATGCGTCGCCAGCAAAAGATACTCATGAAACATTAATGGACAAAAGTGCTACCAGCAATGACACATCTACACTAAGAGAGTCAACTGAAGCAAAAATGGGTGGTGATCATCCATCCACGCTAAGCGTGTCTGCTGAAACAAAAATAAGCAAAGACGAGCCATCTACTCCTAAAGTATCCCTTGAAACATCAATGAGCAAGGATGCTGTCAAGAATGACTCAACTACTGCAAATGATGTCCCTGAAACGATGGAGACTAAAAATGCGACCAATGGGGAGCCCCACTTGTCTGAGAAAGGGGATATATTAGAGCCAAAAGATGCAGCCGAGTTAAATGTTCCTCCAGAAACTAGCACTGCCTCAGACTTTGTGATCAATGTTTTGAAGGAAGCATTTCAAGCTGTTGGCTTCTTTCCTGGACCAGGAGAATCATTTTCATTTGCCGAGGCTGGGAACCCTGTAATGGCTTTGGTAAGTCGAAGGAATCCCATGCTATGACATGCTTACATGGTTAGGCATTCCCTATCCTAGCTTACTCATTCACTTCTGTTCCCCTTTCCCCTTGTTTTCCTGTAGGCAGTTTATCTGGCAGGTCTAGTAGACGCTGATATGTCCACTGCTTCAGCTCGAAGTTCTCTAAAAGCTCTATCCGAGGATGCTTCTGGCATTCAGCTGGCTACAAGGCATTCTTTTATTCTTGAGGATTTACCAGATAACCTGAAAAATGCCCCAGCGTCTGAAAGGTTTTGGACTTAATCTATGGTTAACATTGTGATTTACTTTGTTTTCGATTTGAAGTTTTAGGCTTGAACAATATTTGGGAATTGCAGTGCCGATGTGAAAATGCTTGACCAAGATACAGAGAAGAATGAAGGTCAGAAAGAAGGAAACATTCAGGGGGAAGACCAAATGTCAGCTTTTGATGGTAGCGATGCATCAAAAGATAATATTGATCAAAAGAAAAATGTCAAGGTTTCAAATGAAAAGCAGTTGCTTTCTTCCTCTAATGAAGGTGAGGAAAATTCACTCACCACAAAGCATGTAGACGGCGCAGTTGGGGAGAAAGATGTGAATCCCAGCTATGTAGAAGAATCAGGCAATTCTACTTTGCCAGTTAGTGCTGTGCCAGAACCTGGTGATCAGACTGTGCCAATGGACGTTAACCTCACACCTAGTACTGTGATGAAATTAGGTGAAGTTACACCAATTACTGTAAAGAATTCAGAGGAAGTGACACCTAGTACTATTGAGAAGGATGTTACACCTAGTACTGCTGAGAAGGAAGATACACCTGATACTGTTGACAAACCAGGTGAAGTTACTCCTGCTGATGTTATGAGATCAGATGAAGTAGCTTCACCTTCAACCTCGAAGATTCCATCTAGTTCAGTGAAGGAATCAACTGATGCAGCTGCTGCAATGGAGTCTGCAAACTGCACAGAGGTGCCAAAAGCAGTGGACAAGGTGTTTAATTCCGTTCCTTCTGAAGATAAAAACACACTACAAACAGTTGCATCTAATTCAAATACAGAACCAGGAACAGACACAGGTTTGTCGTGGCTAGTTTCTGTTTGTTTTAGCTATGAAAATCTGCTCTATGTTGGGGATTGGGAAATCTTGAGTTACATAATATGGGTTTTATATTCTAAGGCTGGTAACAGCAATCATTTTTCTTTTTTTCATTTTTCTTTTCTGAATCATCCTTGGTCTTTAATCTATATTGTTTATTAAAATGAAGCATTCTTGAGGGACTAGGTTTTCCATTACTTACTAGGCATTCTGGGTCACAGACTTCCACCAATCGCCATTTCTTTTCCACCAATTGCCATTTCTTTTCCTTCAACACTTTCGTGGTTTTCCACTTTTGGGGAACTAGATTTCCTACCCATTATTTACTTATCTACTGGATTGAATCATCCCATGTTTACCTACTTGTACTCACACTTATTTGATTTTCCAGTATCTCATGCAGGTGACAATGATGCTTCAAAACTGGTTGGCTCCAACATGCCAGCTACCAGAGAAGAACAAGTTGTAGATAGGTTAAAACGCGCCGCAGTTACTACACTTTCAGCTGCAGCTGTGAAGGCAAAACTTTTTGCAGACGAGGAAGAGTATCAAATCAAAAAGCTTGCTACATTTTTGATTGATAAGCAGGTAAAATTATGGGTTAAATTAGAATTTTGTAGCCGTGTATGCTGGAAGAGGACCACACAAAAAATGCTTTTATAATTGCAAATAGGAAGTGCGTTACAGAATCTACTGTCCTTCCACTCTTTTTTTTTGTCACGGCATGGTATCATGGTCTAAAGTTTGTCTCTCCATGTCTAATGAATTCTTAAGTTTAGCACACGCTTATTTTTCTCACATTCGGTGCTATTTGAAGAGTTTTGATCCATATAGCTGACCACAACTAATTTGGGATTGGGTGATATCATTTATGCTGTACCCTGACACTGGCATCTTTACCAAAGAAAATTACACGAAATGTTTGTGGATGATGAGTTTTTGAATTGGAATCTGTGGATATGCTTCATTTGGTATCCAGATGAAAATTTTGTTTTTATGCATGCAAAACAATTAATAAATAACTAGTATTTGATTGTTGTTTTTTGTCAATAATGAATGTGTGTAGATTACAATTCCTGTAATGTTATTTGCCAAATATTATCTGTTACGTTGTTTGGTTACTGTTCTAAGTTCAGATCCATCCTATGCAGTTACATAAATTGGAGACCAAAATGGCCTTTTTCAATGATATGGATAGTAAGCTAAATCGGGTTAGGGAACAAATAGAGAATTCAAGGAAGAGGCTTTATCAGGAGCGGGCCCATATAATTGCAACTCGACTTGGGTTACCTGCTCAGTCTTCCAGAGGAATGCCATCATCTCTTCCTGCTAGCAGGTTTGCCATGAACTACGCAAATTCGGCACCAAAGCCACTACCAAGTATGATCCAGGAGAAACTGCAGTACTCTCTTTAAACCAATATAGTTCCATCTCTTTTGTTCTCATATATTGTTTGTATGCTACAGGAGGTCCAATTCCCCCTTCACGCTGAAAATTTCTTCTAGAGGGCCATTTTGTGCTATTTTAGGATAAAATCTGGTTTTCCCATGTCTGGCTGTTGTACAGTATGTGTAATGACTAATACCGGGTATGTGATATATTGATTTTGGTGAATCTAAGTTTTTTCTTCTTTCATCTCTCGCTAATATTTCTCTTTCATCTGTCAATCTTTGCTTCACTTGGGCGCTTACTTTTCAGAAATCCAATGACAGAATTGAAGTTATACAATCTTCACGGCTTTGGTGGTTGTTTTTCCCGTTTGATGTCCACATGGATCAAAGTTTTCGATTAAGCATCTTGCCGTGGGAAGAAAAGTGTCACGGACAACAAGCTTTATAGAGATGACAATTGTACCATATATGAACGATTACATCATTGTAACAGTAAGGAAATGTATTGTAATGTTAGAATTGCCGCTATAGCCATTCTCTAAGCTATCATATATCAAGGCACTGATTTTCATGCATTTCAGTGAAAGATCTGTGTGTGGGGGTATACCTCCATGGCTCTGATTACGTTAATCTTTCTGTTTGGTTGTACAAAATTCCATCTATAGTAATGCTTGTTGTGTTGTACTTCAAGCTTTCATCAATAGTTACTTATTTCTTGGCAGTCAGTCTTTGGTATTTAGCAGTCATTTTGTGCCTTTTGCGTTCTGCGCCGATGCAGGAACAGTCAGTCTTTGGTATTTAGCAGTCATTTTGTGCCTTTTGCTTTCTGCGCCGATGCAGGAACGGAGTCGTTAAGGATGCTCTGCAGGCTGTGTTTGATTACAACCTCATTGAAGACAACACATTTGCCCTGAAGAGCTCTTCTCTAAAAGGTATTTTTCTTCATTTTTTCCCTGGAAGGGTGTGATTCTTCAGTTGTATTAATCCAATGTAAAACTCTTGTATTGTACCAAAAAAATAAAAAAAATAAAAAATAAAAAATAAAAAACAACCTCTTTGCATGCAAAGGTATAATTCCTCAATTAAAACTCTGGTGAAGTCTTAATTGAAAGTTGTCAATTTCTTGATCTGAACATCACAAATACTTACTGATGTTTCGAGTCGGTAAAAACGGTCTAGTTACTTCATATTCATTACTATTAGCTGCTACTTGCTAGGAATCCATCCTTGTGAAAAGAATTACTTTGCAGACGAGGGGGCATAACCTTCTAAAATACTGCATTGTATGACATAATTTTATAAGTTACTGCAATTGTTTTGAGCTAACATTAAGAACTTTCACTGAACATACAGAAATCACAAATCACAATATCACAAGAAAGAAGAAAACATGTACTAAACAAAGTGTAACTCCTTCAACAAGGATCCACGAATGACAAGATGCACATCCAGGCCAGTACTAACAGATGCTCAACTTATTTCCTGCACAAACACTGCCGGCAAATATCCAGACAAACTGGTTGATAACTGCTGCTTTGATACATCGATAAACATTTAGAATAGAGCACCCCTTCTTAGCACTCGCAGCCTGATGATCTTTGCTGACTTCCACCTCCGACGTCGATGGTATCTGGCAGGTATCTGCATATTGACAAACATATTCGAAAGGGTTACAATCAAGGGAAAACATGTTGGTATCATGGTCTGTTCTTTATTATTTTACTATGCATAAAAAAGGTACTTTCCATATCCAAAACCAGAAGAGTAGATATGTGTCTATATGAAAAATAACAGTTAGTGTTATTTTTCATATAATACTTCAAGTAGTACTGCATCCATTTAAGATCATAAAAAACCCATAAAAGTGAGAGAGCTTTCGCTTACATCTCTTCCTCCTCTCCAGTCTTCAAGGCATTCTTTGCAATGCACTGAAAAGCTTCTTCAACATTGAAGCCTTCTTTAGCAGAAGTCTCAAAGTATGGAATATTTCCCTTGGATGCACACCATGCCCGAGCCTTCTTTTCTGAAACCTGGGAATGCCCATGGAAATACGAGATTGGGTGGATGAAACAGAAACAAACCACCAAAACTTTGATAGGAAAGAAAGGTAGATGCATCCCTTACCACTCGACTGTTTCCACCATCCACATCAACTTTGTTCCCCAAAACAACAAACGGGAAATTCTCTGGGTCTGAAGGGCTTGCCTGCAGAATTTATATTCTATGTCAACTCAACATCTTTATGTTACCGAGCAGAAAACCGCTAATCGTCAATCTTACTTCACATGGTTAGTTTGTCTAATAATGAGTTAAGTTTTGAAAAAATTCTGGAGGAATAATAGTTGCAGCTAAGGAGCATTATTAAGATGGAACAACAGTTGCAACACTAAGACCTCTATCATACCTGTATAAGAAACTCTTCTCTCCAGTTATTCAAATTATCAAACGATTTCATCACATTAACATCATACACAAGAACACAACAATCTGCACCACGGTAGAAAGCAACACCAAGGCTTTGAAATCGCTCTTGTCCAGCAGTGTCCCAGATCTGTTAAGAAAAAAAGCAAATGGAAGTAAATGATAAGTCGTTGCTTCAAAAGTTCAATACTAAATTATAAGTAACTATGTAAGTTAGCTGCCTTAAAGTGCAAAAAAGTGGAAATAATAAGCATCCCCTACAATGCAATAGACTTTATTCTCTCTTCTTTTATATCTTTACTTATTTTGGGAAAAAGATGGTTACCTAAGTTGAATTGTTAAGAAAATTCCGAAGATGCGAGTAATGACAAGGTAAACAAACAAAATTGCTACATATAATTTGCATATAGATACATGGAATAAAATAGTTGACTGACAATTTTAGTAGTCCCTTTACACCATAATTGTAATGCATCCAATTTGAGAACTGATAATGTTTACAATAATTCAAACACTCAGTAGATTCGACCGAATTCTTCGCATGACTGAGAGTCCATGACTCTTTTCAAAATCTGAAATTATCAAAGCAATAAGGATCCCCCTTAGTAGAGGTTGCCCCAAAAAATGTAGGGCTGAAAAAAGGCAAAAAGCTAAATTAACACCCTTTCGAAGCCAAATAACACTATGAACCACAATTTTTGACGCAAATGACTTGAAATTGTTAATTTTGCGCTAGCAGTAACATCATCCGCAAGCGACCTACCTGGACACTTCTTCACAGGCCTGTGGATCTCTGCTATTAACGATACTGTCCCCAACTTAACCACCTTCAACTCATAGGTGCGAGGTTTTAACTCAAAAGGACACAATACTAGTTGACGGACGGGAGATCATCACTTGTATACTTAATTGTGAAGTTTTATTTAATCGACGTGGGACTATTATTTCGGTTCACATATCCCTAGATATAATTCTGTTTGATCTAACAGTTTATAATTGAGTGTACTTCAAAGTGTTTTCAATCCAAATTCAACATGAATCAATTAAGTTCAAGTTCAGCCAAACTGACCTGCAAAGTAAATAGTCTATCCTCAAACTGCACTTCCTTTGTCAAGAAATCAGCCCCAATTGTCGCCTTGTACTGATTGCTGAACTTCTTATTCACATATCTGTCAACACAATTTGAATCAAACATACCCCAAAAAAAAAAAAAAAAAAAAAATCAACAAACAAGCATTGATTGATTGATGGTTACTGATTCATCAATGACGTCTTCCCAACCCTGCCCAAAACGCACACAAACATAACAAAGCAATCAGATCTCAAAAAACCCTAGAATTCAGATCAACATCAAATCAAAGAAAGGGATTGGTGAATTGACCCGCTGTCGCCGAGGATGATGACCTTCAAGAGTGTCCTTCTTCGCGACGGCATTTCCTCTTTGAAATTTCTTGACTTTCAGAGAGGTATCGAAGCACTCGAGTTTGCGTAGATCGTGGGTATTGTTCGAAGTCCTCTTGCGGTGTTAATTGTGTCGGAAAATCCCAACTTAGATATTCGTGATGGTTTGATTCTTCAATCGTGTGGTTGAGGGAGAAGGGGTTTTGTTATGTTAAGTGGATGTCGACGTAGGATATCATTCCGTTTTCCATAAATTATTAGTATTAACCACTGGAGGACTTACTGCAAGCCTTGTATAGCTGGACGTTCGATTGGACATATGCTGTTGCATATTCTTTTTAGAATGTAGGAAGCATTCCTCCCCTTGCCACTAGGAACCTCCCCTTAGGGTTGGACCAAAGTTAACTGTGAGTGCAGAGAGATGGAGAGAGGGTCACTGTCGTTGGAGTGTTTCGGGATAACAAAGGGGAGTTTATTTCGGCCTTCCAATCTAAATTAGGTCGATGCTCTCCTCTTTATGTAGAGCTATTGAGTGTTAAGTATGGTCTCCAATTAGTTTGGAGTAAGGGGATTAGGAAGGTAGTTGTTGAGGTAGACTCGAGGGAAGCAGTGGAGTTGCTCGACTGCTCATTTCAAGGCCCATTACATGACCCTCTGGTGAGGATATTAGGATCAGTTTGAGTTGAGATTGGGAAGTGAAGTTTTGCCAATAATGCTTGTGCCTACCATTTGACAAAGGAAGCCTTTCAGAATGTGGGAGAGTTTGTAATTTGGGATTCGATACCAGATTCCATTGAGTTACTCTTGGAGCAGGATACTTTTCATATGTAATAACCTAGCCAATTCTGACAGTTTTTCTACAAAAAAAAAAAATACAAATATCCCGTTAGAAAACTCAACTCAATCAAAATTGAAAAAAATTGACTAAGGTGAAGGTAGACCGAAGCTAACTTGGGACATATTGATTATGAGAGATTTAAATAATTTAAAAAGCACACCATCAATTACACTAAAGCGTATTTTAATATCTCTATAAGATGGGAGGGGCTATGATATAAGACATGGTAAGAGAGTCGGCTGGACTAATTTTTGCCTCTGTTTTTTGTACAGCCCTCACCAAACTTTGTAACCCATGTACATATGCACATTAATTTATACAATATAGGAGTATTGCCTCCAATTTATCAAAAAAAATCTATGTAGCTGACCCCACTAATTTGGGTTAATGCTATGTTATTGTTGTTGATTTCCTTCTCAAGCCAAGTAGATTTAAAAAGGGGCCAAGTTTTCTCAGGAGAAACGATTTCATTTGTAGGGCTCAAAATTAAAACCTCTATTTGAAGAACCAACGCAATAAACCACTCAAATAACTCCATATCGTAATTTGTGGAGTTATGAATGTTTAAGCAATGTTACCTATCTTTTTGTCGAATTTAACTTTGAGACTGAATAATTTGGTGGACCTTACTTCCTAAAGATTAGTTTTGAATGAGAAAGATGGTTGGCTCTGCTATGTAACTCTGTATGTAATGTCTCTTCAAAAGGACACTATGATGACCAACAATCAGTTGGCCCAAGTGGTAAGAGACTAGTTCCTCTTAAGTTAGGTTTCGAGTTTGAGTCCCATGAATTGAAAAAATAAGGTTAAGTGGGTTGCCCACCGTATGGGTTAATGCCCGAGCCTAGATTAGTTAGTGCGGTTGACATCTGACACCACGTGGGAAACCATAAAAAGTATTATGCGCATGGATGGAATCATATTTATTTTAGATATCAGCTCATATACATATTGAAGAAGAGAAAGAGAGAGTTATTAGCATAAATATATTTATGTAGAGAAAATCACTAATTCCAAATAAATCAACCAATCCACAGATCAATCTCCAAAGAGAAACACTTAAAAGCCTGGGAAATCAATCTTACCAATGCTAAAACCAATAAATTTATCAAGAGTAAGCTCAAAAGAATCAAGACTTCATTTTTTTTTCTTTTCCTCTTGGTGTCAAATGAGAATAACAAATAAACACATCCAGATTATTGACCATCTCTGTATGTCAATGCTTGCATCAATGGTCGGACCTATGCCTCCCAAACTCACTAGAACTGGTTGCTTCGCTGCTCGTGGTGGTAGAGTTGTCGTTATTGACGTCGAACTCACCTGTTTGGTTGTTGTCACTACCATAATCCAGCGCCAACCTCTTGTGCTGCTTCAAGTTTTCATTGTACACTTCCGTGTTGAACTCTGTAGTCGTTGAAGAAGATATTTGGGAGCTACTCCTAGGCTGCGTAGATTCATTCAGATCTTCCAGCGATACGTCACCTTCTAATGCTCTTACTATCTGCTCCAAAGTCACACAAGTTATCCTTAAATTTATGAAATATTTACTATCACTTGTCTCAACTATTCTTCCTTCAAAAAATGTCTTTGCATTACTTAACTACATTCAAGTTTATCAATTAAGGATTTACCTGGCTCATCTTGGGGCGTCGCTTAGCAGAATGGCGAATGCTCGCAGCGGCACATGCCACCATTCTTCTCATCTCATTGTGGTCAAAATTGTCTTCCATCCTTGGATCAGCTAACTCGTCGAACTTATTTTCGTCTTGTGATTTTTTTAGCAGTGGCCGAGCCTGTTTGTGACATAAATAACAAAAAATAGAAATTAATTCAAATTACTGTTGTGCATGAATCAATCTTTGTATATATGAACAGAACCAATTACCCAGTCAACTAAACTATCTTCCATGTAGGAGTTAGTAACATCAACAGGCCTTCGCCCAGTTATTAGTTCTAATAGCATGACACCATAAGAGAAGACATCAGATTTCTCAGTGAGCTTGCCACTTGCTGCATATTCGGGAGCCAAGTACCTAAGATTCAAACAAGAATTATTAACAAGGTCTAGATACGAGTGAAACTTCAGGGTCATGTCAGTGATAAGCACAAGCAATTACTATACCAAACAAGCTTGAGTATGCAATTTCTTACCCAAATGTGCCCATCACGCGGGTTGAGACATGAGTGAAAGTATCTGAAGACAACTTGGCCAACCCAAAGTCTGCAACCTGATCAAGTAGTGCAGAAATTTGTTAACGTTCATATCACTTTAGGAATTTAATTCACATCACTTTATTTGCTTAGTGAATTGCATTTGGTTGTTTTTATAAATGGTGAAACTTGATGAACTATACATACCATAGCTTCAAAATTGTTGTCTAGAAGAATGTTGGCCGCCTTAATATCACGATGGATGATGCGAGGATGGCCTGCGACAAGCAACACAAGTCAGGAAAAGTGAGATGGAGAGATTAGTTGTATAAGAAGTCTAATATGTACATTAAAAAAGTCGAAGCCAGAAAATTGAGCGAGGAGGCAAAAAAGATGGAGGGATTTTAAGTTACAATCTTCATGAAGATAGGCAAGCCCCTTTGCCGCTCCCATCGCTATAATGATCCTATTAGACCATAACATTGTGGGACGACCAGCTCCTGCGATCACAATCTCGATTAGCTTTCATTTCAATACCAATATATCAAGGTTAAGAGAAAAAGATCAGTACCATGTAGATGGTACTCAAGAGTGTTGTTAGGCACAAATTCATAAACCAACATCCTCTGCCCTTCAGCAATGCAATAACCAACCAAGGACACAAGGTGCCTATGATGCACTCTACTAATGATCTCAACCTCTGCTTGGAACTCCCTCTCTCCCTGACCACTCCCAGACTTCAAACTCTTCACTGCTATCACCTTCCCATTTGGCAACACCCCCTTGTGGACAAACCCGAACCCGCCTTGTCCAAGCAAGTTCGCCTGTGAGAAGGCGTTGGTAGCCTCAGAAAGCTCTTCATATGTGAATGTGCTCTTGTTGAAGCCCAAGGCAATGCTTGGTGATGGTGGTGGTAGCACTGGCAAACGAGGACCTGATGAGAAGTTGGTTGAGCCCATGTCACCGCTGCTCATCATTGGTGGTGGTGGTGGTGGCGGCGGTGGTGAAAGCCAGGACGGGCCGCCTTGCTGTGGGCGAAGATTTGGGCTGTGGCGATGGTTACTCGCTGAATTGGTTCCGTTTTGCCAGTTATTTGCGCGATGTGAGGCTGCTGGGTAGTATTGTTCACTACCTACAAAGGCAATTTAGTATTAATATTGTACATGTTCTTACTTAAAAGTAAGTTATACATGGAGACCGATTTGTTGACATACTTTTGACACCTACATTCCACGCCTAGTTGTTGTTGCGGTTCTTTAAATTTTGCATTTGGGTGTGTGCGTATACACTTCAAAGTGTTAAAAGGCTTAAAAGGCACAATTATTAGGCTTCAAAGTGTATAAAAGGCTTAATTAGCATTTCCCTTTTAAGGGTCATTCTGCATTTCATTGCATTTGTATAATTGAGGGGAATGAAATTCTTACACACTTTAAACCTCACGCACTCCCTTTGAAAGTCATGCAATATTTTCAAGATGGACGTAGCACAATTTTCAAACAAGTGTGTGACCCATGTAACGGAAGTAATAGTGTGTCTACCACAAAAAAGTAATAGTGTGAGCGATTGAGGTACCTTTGTGCATATTAGGAGGGTCCATGTAATAAGGTATGTGATCACGTCGTCTCTTCTTCTTTTTGGTACAACACACAACTATGGCAATGAAAGCTATCAAAAGCACCACAACACCCGCTGTTACTCCAACTACCATTGGCACTTTACTTCCATTTGAATCCGATGATCCATCCGAAGATGGTGGTGTCTTGTGCGACGGTGCATGGGGAGGCGAGATCGAATGATGGGGAGGTGGCGGCGATGGCGTGTGAGGTGTAGGAGTATTGGGAGATTGAGGTGGTGGAGGTGGCAATGGCGGTGGTGGTGGAGGAGATGACTTATCTGACGGTGGAGGTGGCGAGGGTGATTTTGATGGTGGAGGTGGTGGTGGAGATTTATCATTTTTTGGTGGTGGTGGCGGTTCTGCTGGTGGTGGGGCTTTCTCAGCCGGTGGCGGTGGAGAACTAGGCGGGGGTGAGGGTGGCGGCGGAGTTGTTGAATTCGAGGAATCAGGTGGCGGTGGAGCAGCTTCAGGGGAAGATGCCATTTGAATTCAAATGAATTCCCCGCCAATTCTCTTTTAATACTCCAATTCCCTTCAAATTATCCAAAAAAAATACTTTTAGAACTGTGATGAATTCAAAAAAATAAACTAAAATAAAATCATAAACATGCAATTTGAAAATAAATTGGCTTTTGGATCTACTCACCTTCTTATCAATTTTGGATACAAAAATTTGTATCCAAGAACCAAATTAATTAACCAAAGAGGCCATCAATGCAATCTTGTAATTGCTCTTGTAAACAAATATTCCCTTAAAGTTCAACAAAACACACAATGCAAGACCAATGGAATCTATTGTTCATTCATTCAAACAAGAACAATAGAGACTAAGAAGAATTCAAGAGTGAGGGGAGGAGATGTGGTGATGATATTAATTAATGTCAATGTTTGGATGACTCTGGTCGCTCAATCTCATCTCCTCCGAAGGAGAAAGCGATACCGAAACGAAATTTAATTGAATGTCGTTGTGCTTTCAGGCTTCTCAGTTTGCGCTTCCACAAAAGCCGCCATTTCTCTAACAAATTTTAATTTCCACTGTTACGCATTCTCTCTATTTTTTTCCTTCTCCACCCATAATTGTGTCCCTAGCCTTCTCCCAATCTCTATTTTTAGTTACCGGTTTGTTGATCCAACTTTGCCCGTTCATAGATTGCTTCAAAGCACTGTACCTTTTAAACACAGCCTAACAAGTGTCATTGCTCTCCTAGAGTATCGCTTGTTTGAGCATTTGTTACAACTACAGCCTCATATGATTTTATTTTTTTTTTACAAGAACTTCTCTACACGGTATCTCCTTGGATAGAAGTATTGGTTTCTAGGTTGTGCCAAGCATGTATGGGTTAACGTTCTTGTATTTTAAGTGATTAATAAAAATATATAGTATATTATTTTCAAGATTATTGTAGTTTATTACATTGTTTTTAGGACATTAATACATTATATATATAAAATAAAATTGTTTCATTTAGTTCGTGATCTCAATCTCTAATTAAGAGCATATAATTGAAGAATGTGAAGATTAAAGGATAGTAAAGATTTAAAGAAAAATTGGTTTCCTTCCTACAAATAAAGAGTTAGTTTAAGTCCCCCTTGCTTTAAAAATAAAATAAAAATAAATTGACGATCTCTAACCATTCTTTGTAAAACAATTATAATTAAAAAAATTAGTTTGAAATACATATCCACCCACTCTCTGCTTCAAGCATGTCATTATTGAATTTCTTCTTCTTCTTCTTCTTTTTGGCAAAAGTCATTATTGAATTTTACATTATTGAAACTTATTTAATATACAATTATTAATATATTTTAAGATATTGTTACATTTGTATTAAATAACATCAAAATTATACTTATTTCAAAAAAAAATCAATATTATATATGCTACTCAACCTTTACCGTTATTGTGGTCTTCTACTGTCATTGAAACATTAACTCTATTAGAAATCATTGAAAAATTACTATTACTTTTGTTTTTTCAACACTTTATTTATTCTTTTTATTATAACTCTGAAAGTTCCTTTCTTTCATCAGCTCTTGTTTGCTTGTTAGTTGTTATCAAGAATTCCTTTTTGTTCTCTATATTTATTATAAATTGAATTTAGCTAATATAGAAGGAAAATGATAATTTAACACACTTTCAATGTGTTCAATTTTTATAATAAGGTCATAATCCAAAATTTTATAATAAGGTTCCAATCCAAGGTAAGGAGAGTGTAGTGACTAATTTTATATATATGGGTTGTTGGTGTTTGGGATTTATGCGCAGCGAAGATTACAAAACAATTTTGATACAAAAAACCCAACAGGATTTGAATCTAATTCCATTAAAAACGTTTAAACTATGAAAACTTAATCATACCTCAATCGCAATGTACCTTTCTGAAGGTTAATCGATCTCTAAGGCGCTGTCAACGACAAACGTCCTCTATCAGCAGTCCACACACGAATGGCGGCCGAGATTTGAAGTGCTAGCTTCGAGAGAATACCAAACCTTTTTGTTTCTCTCCAAAACGATCCAGAGCATACCAAAAACCCTAAGTCGTTTCTAAAAAGAAAATAGAGTTTCGGCCTTTTAATCTTTCGTACGTGTATTCTAACTCAAAGCGTCTATTTATACAACCCTTGTATATAGACGGTTAAGTAAATTACACATATACCCCTACTTAAAGAAGTATAAGTGCAATATACTACAAGGACATTTCTGTCATGAATTTTATCATATAAAATGCATTCTTCCAAACCATTTTAAAATCTCGCAAAACCATTCTTAGTGTGTGACCCAATAAGCTCATACAACGTTGGCAGTGTACTAAAACACATTTTAGTATATAAGTCATAAGCGGTCTCTAGCAAGACATTATAACTACCCAAGCTGTATAAAGATCAAATCGATACAACCTAATCAATAATGTGTATAACATCCTTTTGTCATACGATATCTGTAACGGCCCAATTTATAATTGCCGTTAATTATGACGTCATGGCAGATGTGGACGCCAGCTAGGACGGTCGAGGATCCCACAGCGAGACTGGAACGCACTCGAACTAGGTATACAGTCCGTTTTGTATGCTTGTTGTGGTAAATTGTGATGAAAATATTTTAAGTAGTTAAATTTCATTACAATATGGGTGTTAATATAGATTTTTGACGAGTGAGGAATTATCTCGGGGTGCGTGCGGACACGGGACACGAGGCACGAGGTGCCGGGTAGTCGAGGAAACTAAGGTGAGCTTATCCATAAATTTTGGAAAATTTATTGAATAACATAGGAATTGTTATGGGCTAAATCAATTGGAAATTAATAAGTCCTATAGTAGGCTGAATAAAACAACAACAGTTGATGTTTCTCGAGATGCACAACAACAGGTTCATGAGTTCATGATTAGGTGTATAAGGTTGGAGTGACACGGGGTGACCATGAACCCCTTGGATTGTTCTCGAGATTCGTGCACACACTTGATCAAGTGTCAACTATATATATGTTTTTGTGTGTGTGTTGACCGATCATAGAGAGAAAGAGAAGGAGAGTGAGGTTTTGTGAGAGATCGGAAAAGAGATCGGTGGGAAGAAGAGAAGAGGAAGAACAGCCATTTAGGGAGTGAAGAAGGTGATTTTGGGCTTCCTACAACAAGAATCTAAGGTATGGACACAATAAACTTGAGTTTTGTGGAAATTTTTGATGAGGGTTAGGATGTGTGAAATTCGGATTTGTTGGGGAATTAACACTTGGTTTTGTTGGGGATAAATGTGAATGAGAATGACATGAAATGGGTGTGTTTTTAAGCCAATTTGGGAGAGATTTGATGAATTTCTGAAAAATGGGTTTGAAAAGGGGGATTTTTACGATTCTTGGATTTCGAGTTTAAATTCGATAACCTTGTGGTTAAATGGAGTTTTTGAGGTGAATTGTGAGTTTTTGAGGTGTTGGAGTCGAATGAATGAGTTTATGGGGTGTTTGGAATGTGAATTTTTAAACTGTAAAAAATCTGGACAGAGCGCGATTAGCGCGCTAATTGGAGGACCTAGCGCGCTAATTACCCTCTGGAAAATGATGAACAGTGACTTAGATGAATTAGCGCGCTAATTCATATCATTAGCGCGCTAATAGTTCACTGGAATGTAAAAAATTGGAAAATGGGGAAATGAGTCTAAATAACATTTTAGACCTATTAATTGATAATTAACCCTCATAAATGAATTCCAGGAGTCTCAAAATAGTAATTGGAGTCGGGTTTAGTCGGGAATCGGATGGGAGTATTATCGGGGATTTGGAGGTATTGGACCGGGGGTTGATTTGTGGAGCGAGGAGTGCGGTTTGAGGTGTGTAGTATCCCAATTGAACTTCACCTTAAGTATTTACCATTTGATTTATTTGAATTCGGTTCCATTTATTCTTCATTCCATTTCATCTTTGCTTTACGGTGGGCACTCTCACTGGTGACTTTACGGTAGTGGAGGGTACTCCTACCTGGTGTCTTTACGGTGTTGAGATCACCCCCACTGGTGCTTATTTCGTTACGGCCATAGAGTCCATTAAGTCATAGCACTTGTCTAGGTATACGCCTGTAGGTGAATAGGCTACCCGGGTATAGTAGGCTTGTGTGGGTGCGTCGTTGGTCTACGCCGACCACCTAGAGGTCCAGGGTCAACCCATTGGTGTGTTCTTCATGGGCCGTGCTCGGGAAAGCCCGAAGTATGACTTGGTCGATTTTTATGTGCACGTACTTTGTTCCGTCACTATATTTATGCATGCGATGATCTTTCTTTTACGGTTGTTCCGTATTTCTTTTATTCCGCATGTTTAAATTATAGTATTTTCAATTCCAGTACTTTTATTTCCGTAATTACTTGGTGAACTTCCTTGGGATTACTCACTCTGGACTCGTCATCTGTCTTTTTGTGATGGTGAGTGCGGACCTAATACTGGCCGGGAAAGGGCAAGCTTGAAGAGTACATCGATTGACGTTTTAGCCCCACTCGTACGTATGTTTATATTTATCCGTTTTATGTCGGGTTTTGGGCTTGAGAGAGATAGGTTGTACATTTTGACATTTTGGTATCAGATGAGATGTATATGATGTATATTTGGTATGGTTTCCACTTAGGCATTTTGCTAATAAAACACGAGATGAAGTTTTATATTGTCTATTTAAACTTCCGCTGTTAATTTTGAGGTTATATGATATTAACTGAATCAAATTTAATGATAAATTGATCAATGATGGATAATTGGGCGTGGGACACAACTGGTGGTGACGTGGACAGTTGTGGGCCCGCGTGGCCTCCCGTGGCGGACCAATGTGAAAATTGGGGCCGCCACAATATCCTTTTGATCAAATATAAGGTATGAAATTGTCATCCAACATGTTCGATCGTACTAGTCTCGATCTCCAAGTAGACTGAAAACATCCAAGTGACATTGATCAATATCAATTCACTTAGACTAGGCCTTTTAACAGTCCAACACATCGAGGGATCCACTGGATATCTCTTTCTATATGAGGGACAAATTATATCTCGATTACACAACTTCACCACATTATTCATACAGTAACCAATCACAACCTTTATAATCGTCCGGTTAAAGACAACGTTTGATTGCGTCAAATTATTGTATTCCTAATGTTGAAGTCTCTGGTAATTTCAAGTCAGAGGACTGAATAATATACATATCATGAGAAACAACTATACTTAATCTATGTGATGTTCTCATAGCGGGTCGGTCCAGTACTTTGTTCCTAATAAGTACTCATGATCTTGATTCGTATTCCTATACATATGATCATCGTATGATCATCAATCAAGACTCACACTAGTCTTAATTTATTATAGTTTCCAGTATAATAATCGACTAGAGACATTTCTGATATTTCTGTAAATACCCATGGATCTTATTATAATGTAAACATGCAAAACAATTATAATAAACAACAAATGAAATCCTCTATTTTATTAACTAAAATGTATTCATATAAACTATTAATGGATTGACCTAAGGCACATTTCTCAACATGGGCTACAAGTGTGAAAGTAGGGTTCACTCCAAAATGTCAAGGCAAGATGGAGTGTTCATTCCACACTTAGTAGTCGATGTGGGACTATCCCAACATCTCCAACACTTCCCCTTCAAGTCCAATTCGGACTTGACCGCAGAACATCAATCAACCATTTTTGTTGAATGTCTACAAGGCTCTTGGACAATGAACAATTAAGCCAACCATCGATTCTACTATCATGTTTAATTTTTATAATAAAGTCTCAATCCAAAGTAAGGAAGGCGTAGTGACTAATTGTGGCGGCCCCAATTTCCACATTGGTCCGCCACGGGAGGCCACGCGGGCCCACAACTGTCCACACCACCGCCAGCTGTGTCCCACGCCCAATTATCCATTATCAATCAATTATCAGTTAACCTTGATGTTATGAGTTAACTTTTATTTCCTCATTATCATTCAACCATAAATTACGCAGCGGAAAATTAAATGAGCAACATAAAGATTTATCCTGAACTCCATGATCAAAATGCCTAAGTGGAAACCATATCAAATATACATGTCCTTTGAGATCCACAAAATATCAAGAAGCTACAACCTATCTCTCAATAATCCCAAAACCCAGCATAAAACAAATAAATATAAACATACGTACGAGTAGGGCTAGAGCTATCAATCAATGTAGTCCTCAAGCTTGCCCTTCCCTCGACTCGTACCGGATCGCACTCGAGCCATCATAAAAAGACGGATGACGAGTCCAGAGTGAGTAATCCCAAGGAAATTCACTAAGTAATTACGGAAGTAAAAAGTACTGGAATTTAAATACCATAAATAAACATGCGGAACAAAAGAAATACGACAACCGTGAAAGGATCATCGCATGTATAAATATAGTAACGAAGCAAAGTACGTGCACAAAGTAAAAATCGACTAAGTCATACTTCGAGCCTCTCATTGGGCACAACCCTCAAACACACCAACAAAGTTGTCCCTGGACCCTCTAGGTGGCGGCGTAGACCCACGACGCACCCACACGAGCCTACCATACCGGGTAGCCTATTCACCGTATATGCATAGACAAGTGCTATGACTTAGTGGACTCTATGGCCGTAACGAATAAACACCAAGGTGGGGAGTAATCTCATAAAGGCTCCAAGTAGGAGTAAACTCCACTACCATACAAACACCAAGACGAGAACTCAACCACCGTAAAGCGTAATGGAATAGAATAATGAATAATCGGAACCGAATTCAAATAAATCAAATTGTAAATACTTAAAGTGAAGTTCAATTGGGATACTACACACCTCAATTCGCACTCCTCGTTCCACAAGTCAAACCCCGCTCAAAACCTCCAAATCCCCGTTATTTCCTCCTGGGTCTAATTTCCGACTAAACTCCGACTCCAATTACTATTTTGGGACTCCTGGAATTCATTTATGAGGGTTAATAATCAATTAATGGGTTCATAATGTTGGTTTGACTCATTTTGTCATTTTCCAATTTTTGGGGTCCAGAGAACAATTAGCGCGCTAATGAGATAAATTAGCGCGCTAATTAATCTCAATCACCGTTCATCATCTTCATTACTCGCCGTGATTAGCGCTAATTTCTCCCATTAGCGCGCTAATTGCTCGTCGTCCGAAAATTTCCAAATTAAGAATTTGAACTCCAAACCCATAAATTTAATTTCCATGTTTCCATAAAACATTAATGACCTTAATTACACCATTTAAACACTAATTACCATAATCAAACCCCAAAATCCACAAATCATGGAAATTACATTTCAAAACCCATTTTGGAAAATCCTCCAACTTCTCCCAAATTTACTCAAAACTCACAACCACCTCATGCCATTTTCATACACACTCACTCCAACAAAACCAAGTGTTTCATTCCCAACAAATTCGAATTTCCACAAGCTCCAACCCACACCAAAAATTCCACAAAAATCCAAGTTTAATGTGTCCATACCTTAGGTTCTTGTTGTAGGAAGCCACAAATCACCTTCTTCACACCTTGTTGGCTGTTTTTCCTCTCCTCTTCTTCCCTCCAACGATTTCTCTCTTCCTCCAAGCTCTCTCTTCAATCTCACACTCTCACTCTCCTTTGACCGATCGATCAAGCATGTGTATATATATTTGGCATTTGATCAAGTGTGTGCACGAATCTCGAGAAGCATCCAAGGGTTCATGGTCACCCCGTGTCACTCCAACCTTATACACCTAATCATGACACTCATGAACTGTTGTGCATCTCGAGAAGCATCCAATCTGTTATTGTTTTATTCTCCTTAACTATAGGATCAATTGATTTCCAATTGATTTATCACATAATAATTATCTACCCTATTCAATAAATTACCAAAATTCACGGGTAAACTCACCGTAGTTTCGACTCGACTACCTAAGCACTCGTGCCTCGTGTCCCGTGTCCGCACGCACCCCGAGGTCATTCCTCACTCGTCAATCAACTACATTAGCATACATATTGCAATGGAATTAGTTAATTTATACCTTTCCATCACAATTTACCACAACAAGCATACAAAACGGACTGTATACCTAGTTCGAGTGCATTCCAGTCCTGTTTGTGGGTCCTCACTGTCTTCGCACGGCATCCACATCTGCAATGACGTCATAATTAACGGCAAATATTATTTGGGCCGTTACACTAATTTTATATATGGGCTACAAATGTAAAAGTAGAGTTTACTCCAAAATGCCAAGGCAAGATGGAGTATCCACTTCACACTTATGACCCTTCTTTTTCCTTTATAAGTAGTCAATGTGGGACTATCCCAATACAATGTGCGCTTTGGGCGCATACCTTATTTTTTAGTCGTTTATGATGTTTTGTCAGATGTGGGGCCCATGCCTAGGGAGACAAGAAATAGTTACAAATGGTTAAAAAACAAGAATGTGCGCCCAAAGTGTGTATTGAAAGTGAGTCATTTTATCATTTTCCAATATAGAATAAGCAATTAACATAGAGGATTGATGATACAACCTTTTGAACCACCGCCGATTTAAAAGAGAATCGGTGGTGGTTCTAATAATTTCTTTTGTTTGCTTTTATTAACTAAATAAACTCTCTCAGATCTGATGGGATAATTAGTTTCATCCCCGTTGCGGCCATTAGATTCACTATTAGCAAAAGTCAAGTCTCCACATCTGCATCATTTCTGAAGACTGTGCGTGGATTTGCGTTTATGGGGTTGGTACTCGTCATTAGAGTTTTTTCAATAAGTAGTTATTTCATTTCCTTGTTGAAAGGTTTAAATTGTCATCCCCGGTTGGAAGTCTTGTGTATACTTTCCTTGTTGAAAGTTTTATTTTTCGTTATGGTTCGAATGATGTATATGTGTACTGTCGTATTCTAGTGTTTGTCAAGAGAATAGTCATTGATTGTCAAACTATTCCATTTTTACAGTCGCAGTTCTTGAAAGGCAACCTTATGGCGATTGAATGTTCTTTTGAACAATTAAGATTAGTAAATCAATTTGCTACGCTGATTGATTCTATATCTCGTCCTGTTCCATTGAATGTATTGAGAGTCATTAATGATTAATGAAATTTCTATTTCTTCAAAAAAAAAAAAAAAAAACATAGAGGATTGATGGTTTTTTGTTCTCTCACCTTTTATTACTTTATGTATTTTTATATTTGTTTTGCGTCGGTGTGGCCACGGATACGACTCATTTTGTAACATATTGTATAAACAATGAGAATGTTGTTAATAAAGGGAGAAGCTAAACCGACCCATTAATTACTAAACGTACTCCAGTTTTAAATTTTTACTTCACGTACCTCACTTTTTATTTAGTATACCTCACTTTTTAAAAAAAAATTCTAAAAATACCCTTGCTTAGTGTACCCTACTTTTTTACTTCGTGTACCCCATCACCTTCACCCTCATCCTAATACCCTTGCCACCGGGTGTCAGACGAACAGAGCCGACACCTCTAAAGAGGTTTTCGGATGAACATGACCAACACATTTTTAGAGGTCTCAACCAACTTCAACCGATAATGTGAAGATAATTTAGTTTCAGTGAGTGACAGAGAGAACCGACCGTGTCGACCCAGTTCGACGAACACCTCTTTAGAGGTGTCGACCCTGTTACTCCGAAACCTGTGGGCGACCAAAATGAATAAAAAAAACTTTAAAACTCTCAAAAAATACATGAAAATGACCAAAAAAATAGTGGGTTTTGCTCGGAATCACTTAGTATTTCCAATTTCATCGAAACTTTGTACCTAAAATGCAAGATTCACGCCTCAAATCAAAGTCTTAAGCCCAAAAATAAATTCACAAACAAAACAACTCAACAAAAAAAAAAATCCAAAAAAATTTCGAAATTGATACTAAAAGAGATGATGAATTTTACCAAAAAAAAAAAGAAAGATAATGAATGCACCCAAGTCGTTGAATTCAGGTCGTTTTGCTCGGAAGGTGAGGTGATTTAAGAGAGGTGACTAGGGGTATGGTGTGAGTGGAGGTGAGCGGGGTATGTTGAGTAAAAATCCTTTTATCTAGAGGGTTAGTTAGGTAATTTCATAAAACTGGGGTATGTTTAGTAATTTATGGGGTCCATTTAGCCTCTCCCTTAATAAATACATTGGTAAAAACATGCTATATTATTAATTTTATATTATTCAATAAATTATTCATAATTATATATTATAATATGTCAATTATATAACAATTATGCACTTAATATTTTAAAACATTTTTTTTTGGTAGGAAACATATTTTTTCTTCTTGTGAATTGGTCATTTCAGTGTGTTAAAGGTTCGATCTTACAAATTAATACAAGATTTTAGCGAAGACTCTTATATAGGTTATCAAAGGATAGTGAAATGTTCCTACCAAAAAAAAAAAAAAAGAAAAAAAAAGGATAGTGAAAGCTCAAGTATTCTTTTAAATCGACGTGAACTTCAACAACAATGTCAACAATTTGGTGCAACTGTTAGAGTTTCACCTACAAATCATGTATATTGTTATGGCTTTACAACTTCAACAGCAAAATGGTGTTTCACCATTACAAAATTTACAATCAAAAGTGACGAAGTCCTTCATAGTCTTGAAAAAATCAACAATTATACTAAAGTTGCTTTTGTTGTAAATGAAATGGATGTAGATGACTCTTCCTATTCAAACCATTTGTATTCCACCACTATGTGTGAGTGGTTACACATTTACATCATGTAATTGTAACTTATGATATTTGACATTCTTGTAATGGCCTATATAAAGAGCTCACATCTATGTAATGGATACACCAAGTTGAATGAAAACTTCTCATTCCAACTATCTCATTTCTTCTCTTCTCCTTTGTAGTAGTAGAAGTTCTTAGTCTTCTATTTCATTCTCTAGTTCTTAGCAAGTCTCAATTCAATTCACAACACGTTATCAGCACGAGCTTGCTCTAGCATTAAGGAGATCTTGAAGTTCAAGAAGGTTTGTTAAGGAAACAAAGCTAGAAAGGTATAACTTTTACGAGTTCAGTTTATTTCTATATTATCTTGGTTGCTTCACTTTTATATGCATACTTTATTCATATACTATGCATTATAATATCACCGATTGCGAAAGTATGCTCTGTAGTTGCGTCTTGTATAATCTTCTACATCAGAAATCAAAAGTCAATATGTGACATAACTAGTTTTCTCGCTATACTACAAACGATTAATTATGCTCCATTCTTGATTTTTTTATATTGCAAATAGTGCTATGAGTTTGGGTTGATAGTGGGTAAGCCTTGTCCCTGGTAAAGCTAAACATTGAAAGGGAGACGGGTTATCCCGTTCAAGGAGGCATGGTTTTTAAGTAGACTTCGTCTCACCACCCAACCTGGAGGTTGTCCCACTAACTCATACAAGTAGTACATTTTGCATATTAATAATCAAGTTGTGAACATATATTTAATCGTATATTATTTATTTATTTATAAAAGAGAAAATTATTTACTCAATTTTTTGACATATTTTCAGATATGGCAAACCTTTCAAAACTTGAATATATCGCTCTTGATATCATTGGAAATAATTATTTGCCATGACAACTGGATGCCGAGATACATCTCCAAGCTAAAGACTTTGGAGAAACTATTATAGAAGGAAATGAAACATCAATGCAAGACCGTGCGAAAACACTGATATTCCTTCGCCATCATCTCCATGAAGGCTTGAAAGTGAGTATCTCACTATAAAAGATCCTCTCACCTTGTGGTTAAGCTTAAAAGAGCGATATGATCTCCAAAAGACGGTGATATTTCCAAAAGCTCAAAACGACTGGCTGAATCTTAGGCTGCAAGATTTTAAAACAGTCAGTGAGTATAACTCCACCATGTTTAATATTACCTCTCGTCTGAGGCTTTGTGGAGAAAATATATCTGATGAGGCAATGATGGAAAAAACATTCAGTACTTTTCATGCCTCGAATCTGTTGTTGCAATAGCAATATGGAGCGCGCCAATTTAAAAAGTACTAAGAATTAATTTCTTCTCTCATGGTGGCTGAACAAAATAACGAGCTTCTATTGAAGAACCACAACTCCCATCCAACTGGTTTCGCTTCAATTAATGAAGCAAATGCAACATCCTATAATGACCATAAAAAGGGTCATGGAAAGAAAAACCATGGACGTGGAAATAGGAAAGGATCAATCAGCAAATATCGTGGCAAGCCATATTCTAAATTTCGTGGCAATAAGTTCTAAAATAAATGGAATAAGAATGATGCCGTTCAGAATAAGGGGAAAAATATTGTTGAAAATGGGCATGCTCGTAATCGTGACCAACCATGTCACAGATGTGGTCTAAAAGGCCACTGGGCTCATGTATGCCGCATGCCTAAGCATTTTATTGATTTTTATCAAGCCTCCTTAAAGGAGAAAGGCAAAACAGTTGAGATGAACTTCACTGTCGGAGATGGCTCGTCAGACATCAATTATATGGATGCCCCAAATTTTCATGATGATCTAAACACTAATCTCGATATTTTTAATGATCATATGTAACGATTTTAAATAATTCTATGTACTGATTTTTGTTATGCTTCTTAGTTATATGTACTAGTTTCTTATTATGAATGAAATATGACTATTTTTCTAATTTGACAAACATTATTTGTCTAGATGGATCAACAAATCATGTGTTCAAATCATGAATCAAATAAGAGCGATATATATCTTGTTGATTGTGCTACAACGCACACAATCCTTAAAAATAGAGAATATTTTTTCAATTTAAACTTAGCTGAGGATAATGTTCAAACAATATCTGACATCTCCAAATTGATTAATGGCTTTGGAAGATCAAATATTATGTTGCCTAGGGGAACAACAATTCATGTTGACAATGCCTTATACTCTGAAAAATTCAGAAGAAATTTACTCAGCTTTAAAGATATTCGACAAAATGGATATCACATTGAAACCATGAACGAAAATAACAGAGAATTTTTCTATGTCACATTGGTTTCAAATAGGAAAAAAGAAGTGTTAAAAAAATTCTCAGCTTTATCCTCTGGATTATATTTTACTCATATAAGGCATGTCGAAACGAATGTCGTCTTAAATAAGAAAATTAATGATCCAAAGACATTCATTTTATGGCATGATCGGCTTGATCATCTAGGATCATCAATGATGCGAAGAATAATTAATAATTCACATGAACATCCTTTAAGGAGTCACAAAATATTTTCAGCTGGTGATTATAATTGCGCTAATTGTTCTCAAGGTAAATTGATAGTTAAATCATCCCCAAGTAAAATTGTTGTGGAATCCCCAGTTTTCTTATAACGCATTCAGGGAGACATATGTGGACCTATTCATCCTCACTGTGGACCATTTAGATATTTCATGGTTTTGATCGATGCATCAACTAAGTGGTCACATGTTTGTTTGCTTTCGACCCGCAATGTTGCATTTGCTAGACTTTTAGCGCAAATCATTAAGTTAAGAGCACAATTCCCTGACAACGCAATCAAGACATCCGTCTTGATAATGCCGGGGAATTTCAATCTCAAGCATTTAAAAATTATTGCACGTCTATAGGAATTACCATTGCATACCCAAAATGGTTTGACAGAATCTCTAATCAAACGCATTCAATTAATTGCCAGACCTTTAATCATGAGAACTAAGTTATCAACTTCAGTTTGGGGACATGCAGTTCTTCATGCAGCATCTATCATTCATTATAGGCCTACTGCATACCATGAACATTCCCCTATGCAACTCATTTTAGGTCAACAACCAAATATTTCACACTTAAGAATTTTTGGTTGTGCAGTGTATGTTCCTATACCACCTCCCAATAGAACTAAGATGGGTCCATAATGAAAACTTGGGATTTATGTTGCATTTAACTCATCGCCCATTATAAGATACCTTGTAACGGCCGTTATTTATTAACGCCGTTATTATTTTAATTATTCAGATTAGAACGCCATTTCGGATGACACGTGGAAGCTGTGGAGAGACTAGACACGAGGACCGACTTAGGTAACGGATTAATTTTTTATGGTTGTTAGTTCTGTGATGTATTTGATATCATTTATGTATAATTCATCACATGTGTGATTTACATTATTGTGTTCGGGCAAGGTTGAGAGCAGGGGTGTGGTTCGTGGAATGTGCCTACGCGTGGATTCGATGGTGTAGGCGAAGAGCGTCGAGGTTTCGGGTGAAATAAATAATTTAATGTGACTAAGGTTGTTGGGTAAAATTTATGAAATTAGGAATATTACATAAGTACACTAAGGGTGGGACCGCCTCGGGGTGCGTGTCGGACACGGGGTGCCGAGTGGTCGGGAAACTAGTGTGATTTTAGTTATAAATTATGGGAATTTATTAAATAGATTTGATAATTATTATAAGCCAAATCAAATGAGAATTTTAAATCCTATAGTTAAGTGAATTAATTAGCATCAGTTGGATGGTTCTCGAGATGCACATTTAAGGTGGATTGTGTCATGATAAGGTGTTCAACATGGGAGTGACACACGGGGTGGTTTTGGATCACGGGATTTGTCCTCGAGATGTGTGCACACACTCGATGAAAATCAAGTATATATATACATGTTGACGGTCAAAATGGGTAGGAAAAGAGAGATTGAGAAATTTTAGAGAGAAAAGGAGAGAATCGTGAGGAAGAGGAAGAAGAAGAGATCAAAAAAGCTGGATTAGAGGGAGTGATTGTGTCAATCCATAACAAGAATTAAGGTATGAAATCATTTTATCTTGGATTTTCATGAGAATTTGGGGTTATTGGATGATTTGGGTTTCAAATGAATTTAGGGGGATTAAATTTCGTATTTTAGGTGGGATTTAGTATTCATGAGGTTTGTATGACATTGATGGTGAAATTAATCAAGTTTGAGAGAGATTTGATGAATTTTTATAAATGAGTTTAAAAATGGAAATTTTTAGTAAATTGTGGATTTTTGTGTTTGATTATGGTAATTGATGTTTAAATGGTGTAATTAAGGTGATTGAGGAGTTATGGAAAGATGGAAATTGCATTTATGGGTTTGTGAGTTGTTTGGAGTTCAAGATGTTAATTTGGAAATTTCGACGACGAGCAATTAGCGCGCTAATTGGAGAAATTAGCGCTAATCACGCTATTGATTGAAGACGATAATGAACAGTGATGAGATAAATTAGCGCGCTAATTGTCCACTGGAACTCAAAAAATAAAGAAATGAATAAATGAGCCTAAATAACAATATAATCAAATTAATTGACCCTAACCCTCATAAATGAATCTCTGGGAGTGTCCAAAACAGTAATTTCGATCGGGAATTGAGGAAAACCAGGCCGGGGGATATTTTTGGGGTTTTGAGCGCGGTTTGAGGTATGTAAAACCCAATTGAACACCACTATTGCATTTATTTGTTTGTTCTTTGAGCTTTAAATTCTTTGTTAATCGAATCTATTATCGACGCGAACGGTGAAGTTTCGATGGGTTTTCCTTTGGTGTGTGGTCGCTTGGGAGAAATTGTGACTTAGGACACGGTTTGCGGGGTCATGGGAGTAGAGTACGACCGGGCCACCGGTTCTAAGTTCACTTCTTATGTAGTTGGTTCACACCCATTTGTTTCGAGTGTTAATATTCATGCATGTTCCATTTGAGCGGTTACTGCGTTAATTCCTTGATTATTGCATGATTATTTAACACTATTTATTGGTTTCCATTTATGTTCATAAATTAAATGCCTGGTGGTTTTCCTTGGGATTTTACTTATCGGACTCGTTATCCGGTTTTTGTGATAAGCGAGTGCAGATCCTGGTACAAGAAGGTAAGGAGGTTCTTGGCGATTACATCTCGACTTATCATCGTCAAGACTTGCTAGTACGTGTCTTGGTATATATATATTGTTTTGATATTTTGTAGTATTTTGGGATGGGGAAACCTATCATAACCGTACTTGTATATAACACTTGTTTACTTAATCGCCTATATGCATGTACAAAGTAGGGTTTTCCACTATAGGATGGACAATGAAAACTAATATAACACATTTGTGATAATTCACAAGGCTTCCGCCGTTATGGATTTATAACATTAATTGTGAGACTATTAGATAATGGGATAGGATATGACGTGGCGATTCTTACTTACGGTGCATGAGTGAGAAGTAATCGTTAGATATGGCGACCCGGAAATGGGGCCGCCACGGTTGGTATCGAGCAAGGTCGGTAGGGCCTTGAAGTAAATAAAGGAAATGAAAAAGAGCATAAACTTTAAACAAATTAGATGTGGAAACCCGATGAATTGTCTAGAACTTTTAGTTGGGAAGAAATAGAAACGGGTAGAGTAAGGATGTTATGTGATATATGTATTTGTTGTATATATACATACTATACGCATGCGTATATTGGGAACTCATTCGGATATGCAAATCGATGCAGACCACTATGGAGGAGCAGACTCCTACTACCTCGCCTACTACACAACAGGAGGTTGGAGAGACGAGTGATCATACTAGTAGAGAGGTAGCCGATCTACGAGCTATGATGCAGAGAGCGATCGATCAAGCTATTATTACAACAGACTGGGACTCGATGGCCGAGGCGATGGAGTATATACGGAGTTCACGAGTACCGCAGTAGCACCTCATCGCCGAGCTAGTTACACCTACTACACCGGCGGTGATTGCACCAATTGAGGACATACAAATTGGGATAGAGGATGATAGAGAGGCCGAGCCTATTGTGACGCCGCGGTGAGACTACGGAGGTGACACCGCCTACTACAGAGCGGCGTGTAGAGGTTTCGTTGCGCCGAAGTAGGATGTCCGAGGCGGCGAAGATGGTGAAAGATTTTATGAGATTCAACCCCACTTACTTCACCGGAGTCGGTGATCCCGAGGTTGTCGGCGGTGGTTGATGACACATCGACGACTACACCAGCTGTTAGAGGTACCCGAGGCGGACTGTGCGCGTATCTCGGGGTATTGTTTGAGAGGTCGAGCAACGGTATGGTGGACTACTTACACCGACACACATTCTACACCATCGACGTGGGCGAGTTTCGGCGAGCTATTTCTCGATGAGTACATTCCTACCGAGGTGCGATTGAGGTCGAGAGAGCGAGTTCTCGTCATTGCGACAAGGAACCATGACGATGTCCCAAAGTACATGGATCGGTTCGGATACCTCATGATGTATGCCATGGATGTGGCAAACACGGAGAGACTTCGATTTATTATTTCATCGAGGTCTAGATGAGAGGATTGGTGGGGTGATAGTCGCGGCGGTGCGGAGACACTACAGTTGTTTATGATAGGGCATTGGCTCGCGAGACCTACCTACGACACCGGGGTGAGCTTGGGGATAGGTCCGGCGAGTTCGCATTCGGACGAGAGGCGAAGAGACGGCGGGATCGGATTCGATCGGAGAGAGACAAGATCGGGGGCGACGAGATAGGCGTCCGAAGCAGAGAGAGAGGTGATGATAGGCGAGATGGTGTATGCTACTACATCGGCACCTCGAGCGAAGCAACGACGACGACGCCGCCTCGCATACACACTCAAGATAGACATCGGGGTGACCGGGACGGGGGTCGAGGGACCGGGTCGTGGTCGAGATCCGATGACAGTATATCGGGAGGCGGGGGAGACACGCAGATGTTTTAGGTGCGGTCACGAGGACACTTACGATATGAGTGTAGAGCACCATCACCTCGACGAGATCGGGATCCGGACAGGACAGTGGTGCACGCGGTGGCACGGCCAGATTCAACAGCCTACTAGACAAACTAGTTGAGGGTACGTTATACATTCATAGTAGACTTATTCATGCTATGTTTGATTCGGTAGTACACTATCTTTTATTCTTTGGACGGTTAGTGGGGGAGTTAGGGTTACACACACACACACTGGAGACCCATCTTATTCTCAAAGACGGCCGTCTGGGGATAAGATTTACCCTAACCGAATAGTTCGGGATGTCATGATTGAGGTTTCCGGACATCGCTACAGTGATCTACGAGTATTAGAGTACTTAGAGTTTGACGCACTATTTGGAATGGATTGGTCGTCACTTACCATGCACGAGATAGATTGTTATGAGAAGAGGGTAGATTTTAGTATTTCGGGTTTACCAGAGTTTACTTTGATTGGGACTGCGTCAGTGTTACCTATTACGAGGGGTAGATTAGCGACTACTCAGGAGATGGAGGATTTTGCAGCTATTGTTGAGCCTGAGATTAGAGCATCTACCAGGATTGAAGACATACCGGTAGTTAGAGATTTTGTTGACGTTTTTCCTGATGACTTACCCGGATTACCACCCCCTAGAGCGATAGAGTTTATTATAGAGTTGATACTGGGACACAAACTATTTCTAGCGGACATCTTATCGGATGTCACCGATGGAGCAGGAGGAGGTCAGGAAACAGTTAGAGGACTTGTTGGCGAAGGGATTTATTCATCCTAGTATGTCACCCTGGGGAGCACCGGTGTTATTTGTAAGGAAGAAGGATGGATCGATGAGGATGTGTATAGATTATCGAAAGTTGAATCAGGTGACGATCAAAAATCGTTACCCACTTCCGAGAATTGATGATTTGTTTGATCAATTGAAGGGTGCGCATTTCTTCTCGAAGATTGATTTACGCTCAGGATATCATCAGTTGCGGATTCGAGAAGAGGACATTAAGAAGACTGCTTTCAGTACCAGATACGGATTGTTCGAGTTCACGGTATTACCCTTTGGGTTGACGAATGCTCCAGCGAGTTTTCATGGACTTGATGCACGAGTGTTGAGACCTTACTTGACGATATGTGATAGTCTTCATTGACGATATTTTGATATCTGATCGGACTCGGGAGGATCATGAGAGTCATCTTGGTCAGGCGACGACGTTGAGGAGCATCGATCGTATGCTAAGTTTAGTAAGTGTAAATTTTGGTGAGAGAAATGAAATTCTTGGGACATGTTATCAATGATAAGGCATCTCGGTTGAGGGAGATAAGGTTAGAGCGGTGATTGATTGGAAGAGACTGAGACTGTTTTTGAGATACGGAGTTTCTTGGGCTTAAGCAGGTTATTACCGTCGCTTTGTACAGATTTCTCCATGATTGCGGCACCGATGACGAGGTTGACGAAGAAAGATGTTCCTTTTGAGTGGTCGAAGAGTGTGAGCATGCATTTTTAGAGTTGAAGAAGCGGTTGACTTCAAAGACCGGTGTTGACATTACCCGAGGCGGGGAAGAGTTTGATGTTTACACCGATGCTTCAGTGGACTGGATTGGGATGTGTGCCGATGCGGGAAGGACGACCAAGTGGCGTACTTATCTAAAGCGATTGAGACCACACGAGTGTAACTACCCCGTACATGATTTGGAGCTTCGCATTTGTGTGTTTGCGCTCAAGGCTTGGAGGCATTATCTCGTACGGGGAGAAGTTTGTGCTTTACACCGACCATCGAGTTTACGTTACATTTTCACGTTGAGAGAGGATCTTAATATGCGCGAGAGGAGATGGTTGGAGTTACCGAAAGATTATGATTTCACGATCGAGTATCATCCTGGGAAGGCAAATGTAGTGGCGGATGCTCTAAGTAGATGCGGAGTCGACAATGAGCGAGTATGCGACGTATGGGACTGTTGAGAGCAAAGCATCGTGATGAGCATTTCGGACATTTGTTATGCACGGTGTTCGATTTACGGTCGGATGAGGAATGACAAACGGTGTCACTAGAGCGGGTATCGGGGTGTCGAGGGTCGATGGGCTCTATGAGCGGTTCGGTGGTTTGGCACGGATCCCGAGTGCACCGATTGGGCAAAGACATCTCGACGGGTGTTTACGACCGAGGTCGATTGTGTGGGTACCGGCGGAGCCGAGAGATACGTGAAAGCATATTAGAGGATGCTCATCGATCGCGATACACGTTCATCCGGGGAGAACCAAAATGTACCATGATTTACGGAGATTGTTTTGGTGGCCGGGGATGAAAGGCGATGTCGGTGAGTATGTTCGAGGATGTCATATATGTCGGCGAGGTGAAGGTTGAGCATAGGCGACTGGAGGATTGTTGTTGTAAATGTTACCCATTCCTCGTGGAAATGGGAACACATTACCATGGATTTTGTCGGTGGATTACCGCAGACTACCGGGCGACATGATGCGATTTGGGTGGTGATCGACAGTTAACGAAATCGCGCATTTCATACCGTTTCCATGAGATACACGTTTCCTCGGTTGAGCAACCGTTCGAGCAGAGATTATCGACCGCATGGGGTACCGATCTCTATAGTATCCGATCGAGATCCCAGTTCACTTCGAGATTTTGGGAGGCGATGCAGATCGGTTTGGTACTAGATTGCAGTTCAAGACGGCTTATCATCCGCATGTACAGACGCCGGTCGAGAGATTGATACAGATTTTGGAGGATATGCTTCGAGCTTGCATTTTACGGTTTGGAGGTTCATGGGAAGATTATTTACCTTTGTGTGAGTTTGCCTACAACAACAGCTATCAGCTAGTATCGGAATGCCACCATTTGAGGCCTTTGTATGGGAGGCCCTGCAGATCACTGGCGTGTTGGGCGAGCCGGAGGATACGATTCTTGTGGGGCCGAGATAGTTGTTGATCACACAGAGAAGATTAGACAGATTCGGCAGAGGCTTCGAAGCGCACGGGATGATAGACAAAAGAAGTATGTGGATAGATACCATGAAAACCGAGCTATGAGGTTGGCGATATGGTTTATCGAAGGTTTCTCCTTGGAAGGGACAAGCAGAGGTTTGGGATTAAGGGAAACCGGCACCGAGATTTGTTGGACCATATCGAGTTGCGAGAGAGAGTTGGCAAGTGTGGCGTATAGATTGGATTTACCATCGGAGCTAGCGGGGATTCATCCTACGTTTCACATTTCGATGTTGAGATTGGCTAGGACGGGGCCACGACCCATGGTTGACGTGCGACAGTTGAGAGATTCAACCCGACACGACTTACGAGGAGCGACCGATAGCTATATTAGATCGTAAGGTTCAAACTCTCAGAATAGGGAAATAACTAAGGTTCTCGTACGGTGGCAAAGATCACGGTACGGAGGGACTTACCCGGGAGTTGGAGTCGACCATGCGGGATCGTTATCCTCGCCTATTCCACGGTAAGTCTTACACTAATTTAATTTTCGGGACGAAAATTCTTTTAGTGGGAAGAATTGTAACTACTGTTATTTATTAACGCCGTTATTATTTTAATTATTCGATTAGAACGCCACTCGATGACACGTGGAAGTCGTGGAGAGACTAGACACTCGAGACCGACTTAGGTAACGGATTAATTTTTTATGGTTGTTAGTTCGTGATGTATTTGATATCATTTATGTATAATTCATCACATGTGTGATTTACATTATTGTGTTCGGGCAAGGTTGAGAGCGGGGTGTGGTTCGTGGAATGTGCCTACGCGTGGATTCGACACAAGTGTAGGCCGAGCGTTGAGGTTTCTGGGGTGAAATAAATAATTTAATGTGACTAAGGTTGTTGGGTAAAATTTATGAAATTAGGAATATTACATAAGTACACTAAGGGTGGGACCGCCTCGGGTGCGTGCGTGTCGGACACGGGGTGCCGAGTGGTCAGAAACTAGTGTGATTTTAGTTATAAATTATGGGAATTTATTAAATAGATTTGATAATTATTATAAGCCAAATCAAATGAGAATTTTAAATCCTATAGTTAAAGTGAATTAATTAGCATCGGTTGGATGGTTCTCGAGATGCACATTTAAGGTGGATTGTGTCATGATAAGGTGTTCAACATGGGAGTGACACAGGGTGGTTTTGGATCACAGATTTGTCCTCGAGATGTGTGCACACACCGATGAAAATCAAGTATATATATACATGTTGACGGTCAAAAATGGGTAGGAAAAGAGAGATTGAGAAATTTTAGAGAGAAAAGGAGAGAATCGTGAGGAAGAGGAAGAAGAAGAGATCAAAATTTGGATTAGAGGGAGTGATTGTGTCAATCCATAACAAGAATTAAGGTATGAAATCATTTTATCTTGGATTTTCATGAGAATTTGGGGTTATTGGATGATTTGGGTTTCAAATGAATTTAGGGGGATTAAATTTCAGTATTTTAGGTGGGATTTAGTATTCATGAGGTTTGTATGACATTGATGGTGAAATTAATCAAGTTTGAGAGAGATTTGATGAATTTTTATAAATGAGTTTAAAAATGGAAATTTTTAGTAAATTGTGGATTTTTGTGTTTGATTATGGTAATTGATGTTTAAATGGTGTAATTAAGGTGATTGAGGAGTTATGGAAAGATGGAAATTGCATTTATGGGTTTGTGAGTTGTTTGGAGTTCAAGATGTTAATTTGGAAATTTCGGACGAGCAATTAGCGCGCTAATTGGAGAAATTAGCGCTAATCACGCTGATTGAAGACGATAATGAACAAGTGATGAGATAAATTAGCGCTAATTTATCTCATTAGCGCGCTAATTGTCCACTCGGAACTCAAAAATAAGGAAATGAATAAATGAGCCTAAATAACAATATAATCAAATTAATTGACCCTAACCCTCATAAATGAATCTCGGAGTGTCCAAAACAATAATTTCGATCGGGAATTGAGGAAAACCAGACCAGGGGGATATTTTTGGGGTTTTGAGCGGTTTGAGGTATGTAAAACCCAATTGAACACCACTATTGCATTTATTTGTTTGTTCTTTGAGCTTTAAATTCTTTGTTAATCGAATCTATTATTGACGCGAACGGTGAAGTTTCGATGGGTTTTCCTTTGGTGTGTGGTCGCTTGGGAGAAATTGTGACTTAGGACACGTTTGCGGGGTCATGGGAGTAGAGTACGACCGGCCACCGGTTCTAAGTTCACTTCTTATGTAGTTTGGTTCACACCCATTTGTTTCGAGTGTTAATATTCATGCATGTTCCATTTGAGCGGTTATAATTCCAAGGCTTCCGCCGTTATGGATTTATAACATTAATTGTGAGACTATTAGATTGGGATTTATATGACATGTTTCATGCATGAAATTTGGAGATTGTCACTTTGATGAATCAATTTTCCCACCATTAGGGGAAGATAAGAAGTCAATTCAAAAGGAATGGCGCGAAATTGCTTGGAATGCATCAACTTTATCACATTATGATCCACAAACAAATCGATGTGAACTTAAAGTTCAAAAGATCATTCATTTACAATAGCTTTTTTCTTTTTTGGTTTACTAATGGTGCACTTGACATATAAATTTAAAACCACAGTTGTTTCTGATCATCAAAGTTTGGATAGTAAGCAAATTAAGTTTTAGTGTTTTAAAAAAATGTTTTAGTATCTTATCAAAAAAATAAATAAATTTTGTCGTTTATCTTTATCATCCAAATGACTCTCCTTAATTTCTTGGTACACATCTTTCTTACTATTTTTAAAAGTTGATAAATTTTGAAGTCGCTAAGTTTGATTTGTACTTTTATTTATTTGCAATGAGGTCCGCTAGAGTAACCCACTTTTAACCCACATTTGGCACCAACCTTGTTGGATGTCGTTCAAATCACGTTGAGATACGTGCGTGCGCATCTCAAGGCAGACATCCAATGTGGTCGATGCAAAAAGTGGGTGCCGAAAGCAGGTTACTCTAACATTTTTCATTTGCAATAGTGATGTGGATGCCAGGAGTCTTGTAGGCTCCTTTAAAACTCCAGCCCGCTTGGTTGGGAGTGTTAGCTTATCTGAACCTAGGCTTAACGGTAAAACCATTGTTTGGTTCGAGTGTTAAGTAAGGCATGGGCTTACCAAAACACTCATACACCATTTTACCAAATGACAGGGGATCCTGTTATTAAAGAAGCCCATCGATTTGTTTAGATGAAAAGTAAGAAATGCCTTTATGACGCGATGGGTAGGTTGGTTGTTGAACAATTAATATGAGCATTTTAAACTTTTCACCCACTTTTCTTTATTTTAATGATCAATATACTATTACATTTGTACTTGAACTAAACACTTTTTAAGTAAAACTCTCATCTCTCACAAAGACTAGGATCATCTAAGTCAATCCTTAAACCCCAACCCTAAAAAAATAATAAAAATTTCTAAACCCCTAAACTTTGCAAACCATATTTGAAAAGAAATAAAAGTACACAAAGTAAATTTGTCAAAAAAAAAAATTCAAGCTAAATAAAAAAGAACACATACAAAGTTCGCGAAGTTTTCCCTTTTATTTTTCTCTATACAATTGATTATAAATGATATCACGAATCTTCACTAACCAACGCAAAAACCACTGTAGAGTACTTATGGTAGCCAAGGTCTATAATTTCTATTAGTGTCCCCAACATAACTACCTTTCAACTCTAGGTGTGAGGTTTTATCTCAAAAGACCTGGGTACTAGTTGGGAGGAATTAATCTATTATATACTTCTTTGTAAAGTTATATATAAATGAGGTTGAAGCCAATTTTACACAAAATCAATTGACTTTTGCTAGAATTCAATCTACTTACTTATTTATCACACAAACTCTTATTATATTTTATTGTCACTTGTCAAATACAGACCTACTTTTAGAAATCTATACAAACATGCCTAGACCTACTCTTATAGGCTCTAGGTCCACAAATGCGTATAAACTTCATTAATAGCCCAACTAATTCTTAAAATACGTGTTCAAGATCATTTTGCTCTTATACTTTATGCAAATCAATGGGCTCGGAGAGTGTTGGGCCGCACACGCATACACATGTGGGTATATAAATGGAGTTGGAGCCAAATTTGCACAAAACTAAATGACTTTTGCTAGGATCCAATCTACCCATTTATTTACGACACCAACTCGTATTATATTTTCGATATTAGATTATATATTCCAACAATTTATGCTTATTGGACGAATAATGTTTGAGTTTCATGTAATGTATTATAAATGGCAGACTTTTTTTTTTAGAAATAAATATTAAACCTTTAATTGATACTTAATCCTGATACATAACAACTCTTCGTAGAAATTCAAGTCCACGAACCAGATGGTTGTGACCTACCTATGAGTTTTTACGACCTACCTAGGTTCTATAGGTTCTATGGTTGTAGTTGTTCCTCCCATGCTTGTAAAAAAAAAAAAAAAAAAAAAATAACGTGAGTTGACTCGCCGCATTCGTGAACTCAGCCGTTTCGAAGCTAGGGCATTTCGGTCAGTTTATAACAACTCGGTTGGGCACTCACCATTTTGTTCCTGCAATAATCGCTCCTTCTTCACATCTAAACCTCAACTCCAGTTACCCCGCGAGAGAGAGAGTCCTCACATTTCTCGCGCGTGTCCTCTCCACAGATCTCCATCTCTCCAACGCCATGGCTCAACCTCTCGTGAAGAAGGACGACGATCGCGACGACGAAGGTACTACTACTTCTCACGTTCTCCAATTCTCCTCTCAATTTCGTTCCGATTCGATGTTCGATCGTTCGCATTGCTGGATCCTTGCGCTTTCAATGTTCTGTCAAGTGTTTGGGGAATCAGAGCAGTAGAAACGTAGATCAGTTGTTTTTGTTACAGATCTGTGCGTCTATGTTGTAGTTTGATCGATTGGTCGGAGGAGTTCCGTGATTTGAGTGGTTTTGGGAGGAATTCGTTGTTGTTATTGCAGATCTTGTGCTGAATTGTGCTTAATCGCGTGAAATTTTAGGTTTTGTGGAATCCATTGCGATGTAGTTGTGAATCTCTAGGTTTTGTCAGATTTTCTTTTATTTGTGAATCTTCTGATTGTGTCCACTTGATTTTTTGCAGAGTATTCTCCATTTTTGGGAATCGAGAAAGGCGCGGTTCTACAGGAAGCTAGGGTTTTCAATGATCCTCAGCTTGATCCAAGGAGATGCTCTCAGGTTTTGTTCTTCACCATTTACTTCATTAGTTGCTTCGTTTCGTTTGTTTCAGGCGACTTTGGTTGTAGACATTGATGGTGTTGCTTGTGTGCAGGTCATAACGAAACTATTGTATTTACTTAACCAAGGAGAAACATTTACAAAGGTCAGGTTTTTTTCTTTTGCTCTGAATCTCCACTTGCTCCTCCGAATTTTGAAGTTGAAGTTGAACATAATTTTGTCTTGGTACTCCTTTTCAGATTGAAGCCACGGAAGTGTTTTTCGCTGTCACCAAGCTTTTCCAATCAAAGGATATAGGTCTGAGGAGAATGGTTTATCTTATGATCAAGGAGCTGTCTCCTTCTGCTGATGAGGTTAGTGGCGATTGCTTTGGTTTTTGCCATTTCTTGTTCTAATATCTCAAAGGCAGGCGTTGACTAATAATGTTTCACATCCTAGGTTATCATTGTGACAAGCTCTTTGATGAAGGATATGAATAGCAAGACTGATATGTATAGGGCAAATGCTATACGGGTTCTTTGTAGAATTACTGATGGCACACTCCTAACCCAAATTGAAAGGTACCTAAAACAAGCGATTGTTGACAAAAATCCTGTCGTTGCCAGTGCTGCTCTAGTTAGTGGCATTCATTTACTTCAGGTATTGTCACGTGCCTTCTTGTAGATACGCATTATTCAGCTTTTTGGTTTCTCTTATAATTGTTCTTGTTTGAATAGACAAACCCAGAGATTGTGAAGAGATGGAGTAATGAGGTCCAAGAGGCTGTTCAATCAAGAGCTGCTCTTGTTCAATTCCATGCTTTGGCACTTCTCCACCAGGTACATCAAATGTGGACTTGATTTTTTCTTTGTATTTTCCTTATTGTGTGATTCTACGTTGTAAATTGTGAATGTCAACATCCTACCCTAGGATAAAGGATACTTTCTACTGTTTGGTAATATAAAGGATTCTTATCTACTGTATGGTAACTCCTTTCTTCAATTTATTTAGAAGAAAGGGCATTAGCAAAAAAAAAAGTATTCTTTTTTGAAGTATTCTAAGGCGATGGATGGATGCTAATTGGATAAGTCCAGGGAGCTCGGTGAGTTGGTAGTGAACATTCATTGGTTTGTTGGCTAAAGAATTGGAATGCAGATTATGCAGAAGTTGGGCATAGTTTCTCTGTCTCTTTCATGGACTGCTGGGTTGAATTTTGCTTTGGATGTGTAGTTTGTATATCTTTCTTTCTGTTTTTTGTATATATGTTGCACTTATTTCCTTTCAATTAATACATATAGAAAGGAAGTAAAAAAAAAAATCTCCTTGATATAGTGGGCATGTTGCTCGATTCATTAGCACCACTTTTCAAAATTTATAATTGTTGAGATTCATCTATAGCTATTTATGGACATAAGTGATACTTATGGATGTTCTTTTTGTATTTGAAATTGTAACCAATGGATGAGTGAACCAAAACTTTGGTAATCACTTGAAATTGGCATTACCTTCAACTTCTATTTTTCCTCACCTTAACTGAACAACAGAAACTGTAGCAACCACTCAGTCTTGAAATGGCCATTACCTGCATTCAACTTCTCCTTCCCATCCCTTTGACTGAACAGATGGAACATACACATTTTGCAAAGGTCTTAATTGGAAATATGTATTATGTATACAAGAGTCATTAGTATTTGGAGGGAGATGTTGCAGTTCATTGTTGTGGTGTATTATCATTTGAATGAATGTGAACTTGCAGATTCGACAAAATGATCGATTGGCTGTCAGCAAACTGGTTACCAGTTTAACAAGAGGAACAGTTCGTTCACCGTTGGCTCAATGTCTCCTAATCCGATATGCTAGTCAGGTGCATTTTCAAGACTGATATTCCAAACACTGTTGACTTCTTTGTGATATCTAGTGTAGTGAAGGAATTCCTATACAGGTGATACATGAATCAGGCAACACTCAACCAGGAGATCGTCCTTTCTATGATTATCTTGAAAGTTGCCTGCGGCATAAGGCAGAGATGGTGATATTTGAAGCTGCTAGAGCAATAACAGAGTTGAGTGGTGTCACCAGCCGTGAATTGACCCCCGCCATCACTGTTCTGCAACTCTTTTTGAGCTCATCTAAGCCAGTGCTGCGTTTTGCTGCAGTTCGTACTTTGAACAAGGTCTCTCTCTCTCTCTCTCACCCACACAATTTTACACATGCTCTTTCTGTGTTTTTTGTCATTTTTTTTTTCTTTTTTCTGGTATTTGATTCTGTTCATATCTGCTTTTTTTGGGCTTTATATGCAAGTCAAGCTGAAACAATTCAGCAGCTCATTTGGTTTGCTTATCTGTTATATGCACTTAATCAATTCAATCATAATCATTTTCTGAGAAATGTAGTTGCTCTAATTGTAGATTTATTGGGAACTGATTAATCTGTTGAACATGCAAAAGAAAGATTATGAGAATGACCAATTAGGGAGAGCTATGTGCTAGCTATTAATAGAAAATTATTAAAGTAGAATAAGGCCTTGTTTGGTTCGGGGTGAAGTTGAAGGAAGTGAGATAACTTCCAAGGAAGTTCCAACTCGCCTTGTTTGGTTAGATATTTTCAAAAAACTTCCCTGGAAGTTTGACCCCCCAACTTCCCCCACATAGGGGAAGATAACTCACTTGGGGGGTGAGTGAGTTATTTTCCTGATGGGGAATTGACACTTTTACCCTCATTTAATTCTCTATTTCTACCTTTATTCCCTACAATCTCTCTCTCAAACACAGTATAAAGGGCATTTGTGTCAATTACATTATTTATTTGTTTTTAAAATGTGGAACTTCCCAGGAAGTTCAAAGTTGAACCAAACGTGAAAAGTGCAACTTCCTTAGTGGTTAACTTCCCTGAAAGTTAGTAAAATGAACCAAACGAGGCCTAATAATTCAAATGACCAGGAAGAGATTTTAAGAAACTGTGTAGAAGGAAGGTGATTCATATAGACAGTCCCCATGCAGCAGGGTAAAGGTTTTGTGGGCTTGAATATTTTTCTGTAACTTTCTTCTTTTATTGATGATACTTAGAATGTCAATGCAAGTTAAGTTCATCTTTCATACAAATTATACAATCTCGAATAAGTTAATTTAATAACTTTATGATGTTTCTTGTACACGCTCAAATGCTTTGAGTTTGTGGTTTGGATTCTTCAACTTTTTGCCTGATAAAAGCTGGAGTTTATTTGGTTGAGTCGGTGTTTCTCTATGGTTTTCGGACACGGAAATGTTAGATTTTGCTTTCTCCATTAGCAAATCATTCTAAATAAAATTATATTTGATTGGTTTGATCTATATCCTTATTTATGGAAATATTTATGAACTTATGATAATGTATAAGTTTCTGTATGATAAATCTATCATATCTATTCTTCTCTTTGTGTAGAATATTTCGAGAAATTAAATTCTCTACTGTAACTCCTATCTATCAATCTATATGAACTCTGAGGCAAAACTTAGGCTTTTAGTGTCAATGTCTTGCAGGTTGCAATGACACATCCTATGGCAGTGACGAACTGCAACATAGATATGGAAAGCTTAATTTCTGACCAGAACAGGAGCATTGCCACTCTTGCAATCACAACACTCTTGAAGACAGGCAATGAATCAAGTGTAGACCGTTTGATGAAACAGATAACCAACTTTATGTCTGACATTGCAGATGAATTCAAGATTGTTGTAGTGGAGGCTATTCGATCGCTTTGTCTCAAGTTCCCTCTAAAATACAGATCACTGTAAGTTCTGCTCTCATGTTTGGTAGAATAAAAGGTTTTCATTTGTTACAATTAATTACCTCAATAATTTGTATTTGAATCTTATAATAACTGGTACTGTTCTTTGAATTGGTTTTCCAGGATGAACTTTTTAAGTAACATTCTTAGAGAAGAAGGTGGTTTTGAGTATAAGAAGGCCATTGTTGATTCAATTGTCATTCTTATTCGTGATATACCAGATGCCAAAGAGAGTGGCTTGTTTCATCTCTGTGAATTTATTGAGGATTGTGAATTTACATATCTTTCTACTCAGGTGAAACTTTTCATATGAATAATTTGAACCCTGTTATTTCTTGATTTTTTTTCATTACATTATTTCTTGAATTTGTTTGTCCCGTTTATGTAAAATGTTTATTACTTATTTTGTTTCCAGATACTTCATTTTCTGGGAAATGAAGGGCCAAAAACATCAGATCCTAGTAAATATATACGCTATATTTACAATCGTGTAATTCTTGAGAATGCAACTGTTCGGGCAAGCGCGGTCAGTACCCTGGCAAAGTTTGGTGCTATGGTTGACTCTTTGAAGGTAAAATCATAATTGATTTCCATCAACATTGCTTCTTGGTTTCCGTTTTCTATGTTACAAGGTTTTGACCTTTGGCTGAATTTTTTGTTGCAGCCTCGCATATTTGTTCTGTTGAGGCGCTGCTTGTTTGATAGTGACGATGAGGTGAGTTGCTTTTTTGACATTTCCTGCAATTAAATTCCAGTTTTTGTTATCTTCAGAAGAGTAAAATCTCGTGAATATTTCCAATTGATTATTACTGTGGCAGTAGTTAATTTGGGATTGAAGCTCTGTTGTCATCATTTGACTTAAAAACTCAATGATTGTGTGGTTTCAGACTATGATGGTTAATTTGTCTTTTCACGGTCTTTTAGCCTTTGATTTTCTGTCATTGTAAATAATCAAGCTCACTTTCTCCTTTTGCCTTGCAACTGATGAGAAATCTGGCAGTCAATCTATTTCGTTGTTATTTTTAAAAAATTGACAAAGTATAGAGCATGTCTATCCTGGATATGTAAGGTTGTGGCCGTGTTTCTTTTTATTTCAGATGTTCTACCTTGCAGGTCATGCTGTTCTGCAGTTTTCATTTGTAACTTGTCCATAAATACTCTTTGCAGGTGCGCGATAGGGCTACCCTTTATCTAAATATGCTTGGAGGTGATGGGATTGTTAGTGAAACTGGGAAGGACGTGAAGGAATTTCTCTTTGGATCACTGGACGTTCCACTGGGCAACCTTGAATCAAGTTTAAAGAACTATGTAGGTTCCTCCCGGCAATTTCTACTTCATCGATCACAGTTTATTTTCAGTACTTGTGTTCAAGATAGCCCTTTCTGTTGTTGACTGTTTCATTCCATCTGTATGGTTTTGTATTCAGGAGCCCTCTGAAGAACCTTTTGATATCAATCATGTGCCCAAAGAAGTTAAGGCTCAACCACTTGCTGAGAAGAAAGCACCAGGTAAAAAGCCAACTGGTTTGGGTGCTGCTCCTACTGGTCCAACATCCACTGTTGATGCATATGAGAAGTTGCTTTCTTCCATTCCTGAGTTTGCTGGTTTTGGAAAACTTTTCAAGGTTATCTCGCTATATCTTATTAAAAGTACTGCATTGGTGTTTGATGCACAGTAACATTGTGCTTACTTTTCCTCTTCTTTACTTATCAGTCTTCAGCACCAGTGGATCTTACTGAAGCTGAAACAGAATACGCTGTGAACGTTGTCAAGCACATCTATGATGGGCATGTCGTGTTCCAGTACAACTGCACAAATACCATTCCTGAACAACTGTTGGAAAATGTAACTTTCCTGTTTGTTTGTTATATTTATGTCCTCCTGTAGGAAACTTGTTTAAATTCTCCTGCCTATTATATTTCTATGCTAGGTCTCTGTGGTTGTTGATACTTCGGAAGCAGAGGAATTCTCTGAATTAGTATCAAAGGCTTTAAGATCTCTGCCCTATGATTCACCTGGTCAAACTTTTGTAGCATTTGAGAAGCCAGAAGGAGTGGCATTTGGAAAATTCTCAAATGTGTTAAGATTCATAGTTAAAGAGGTATGATTACATGGAAACTTGTGACTCAATTCATATCAGTTTTTGTACTATATTTTGTGGGGTACTCAGCTGCCTATTTTGGTGCACATTTATTTTGGCATCCTTTAGGTTGATACTTCCACGGGTGAAGCTGAAGAAGATGGTGTCGAGGATGAGTATCAGCTGGAGGACCTTGATGTTGTGGCTGCTGATTACATGTTGAAAGTAGGTGTCTCCAACTTCAAAAATGCATGGGAAAGTATGGGTGATGACTGCGAAAGGGTTGATGAATATGGCCTTGGTGTAAGAGAGAGTTTGGCAGAGGCTGTTAATGCTGTCATTATCATCCTTGGAATGCAGCCTTGTGAGGTAGTTTTTAATTTCTATTTACTCTGTTGGTTAATTGTTTTCAAGGAAAATGAGCAACTTGATAAGCAAAAACATGTTCAACTGTCCACAGCTCATTCAAATAGAAAACCCCAACCCCCTCTGTCGGTTAATTGTTTTCAAGGAAAATGAGGCAAAGGAATGAGCAACTTGATAAGCAAAAACATGTTTAACTGTCCACAACTCATTCAAATAGAAAACCCCAACCCCTAGTGAGATAACCAGCAGAGAGCCCTTTTGTTTCTTATCCAAAGGCATCATGTAAGAATCTTTAACTCGAATCTCATCTCACTGGCAAGCTTTCTCTTCAACTATGCCATGAGATATTTGGTTGACTAATGTACCGCAAGGCTTTCATATACTCGTAAATAAAAGAAAAATTCCTTTTGCCACAACCATGTAATGAAACTACTTCCATGAGGTGCTCAATGGTGCCTAGGGATCATTAACTGTTAACACCTATGGTACTATTCCTAATTGAACTAGTATGTACTCTCTTACAACAACAACACAGCCTTAGTCCCAAATTAATTGTGGTCGGCTACATGGATCAAACCCTTCCATTGTGCTTGATTTAGTGCAATTGATGGTGAGCTTTCCAAACCATTCAAATCCCTCCTAATTAATGCATCTCAAGTTAACTTCAGTCTACTCCTACCTCGTCGAATTTTTTTAGTTTATTGAGTTAAGCTTTCTAGTGGGGGCGTTTGTAGCCGTATTTGGAGGTGACCAAACCACTGCAACCGCCCTTCCTTAATCTTTGTGTCAATTGGTGCTACTCCTACTTGTCTTTGAATTTCTTTATATCTTATTCTATCTTTACGAGTTTTACCACACATCCACCTAGGCATCCTCATTTCTGCTATGATAATTTTATGTAGTTGTTGTTGCTTTACTGCCCTTCATTCACTTCCGTAGAGCATAGTTGGCCTAATTGCGATTCTATAAAATTTTCCTTTTAACTTAATATGCATATTTCTATCACAGATCACACTTGTTGCACTCCTCCATTTCTTCCATCCAACTTGTATTCTATGAAAGTTAATATTGATTGGAACTTTGTGCATGCCTTATTGCATTACCCATTTATAAGCACATCTTTCTTTCTCGAAATTGCTGGAGAATATGTCAAGAATGTGAAGTTAGTGAGTTTATCATTTCTTGTGACCTCTTGGATTTTGTACAAGGGGTATGATTCAAATTTTCTTTTTTGGTATGAGTTGATATGCAGTTACTGAAACCGAATGTCGTTCTTGCGGTCTTAATTGATTGTTGATTTTGGTGACTAGTGTTAAACTTGTCTTGTATACTCAAACCGCACCGTGATTGACTGTTCATACTTTCTGCAGGGCACGGAAGTTGTCCCAAGCAATTCCAGGTCGCACACTTGCCTTCTATCTGGTGTGTTCATTGGCAATGTCAAGGTACTTGTTCGCTTGTCATTCGGTATTGATGGCCCTAAGCAAGTAGCAATGAAGCTGGCCGTCAGATCCGAAGATCCAGCTGTCAGCGACACCATTCACGAAATAGTTGCCAGCGGCTGATTTCAGATTCCGCTCGACTGCCTCTTAGTAAGGTTTACCATATTTCTTCTCGAGTGGCTTGATGTGATGTACGAGGATTGCGCTCTCCCCTGATGCCATTGGATCTCCTCTGAAAGGCAGACAGAAGAAACCAGGTTTCCCTTTTCGGTTGGGAACTAAGGCTCCCCAGCTAGAGTATATATACATGAACAGTTCTTTTTGGTTTGGCTTTTATTCACATTCAGAACAGTTTTCTTTTTAATTAGAAACTGAACAGATTATTCATGTTAAAATTTTCTGAGGCTTCTCCCCCTTTGAAGCAACAGCGCCGAGTGGTTGCCTATTAAAGAGCATTGTTATTACTTTTCGACATTGATCTTTTTGATTAAACAGGCCATAGTTTGATTCGCTTACTGAGTTTTTGCTTAACTAGCTATTTGGTTTTTCAGGAATTTGGAGTTTTTGTACTTATTTTTTCCATTAGAGATATAGGCTTACTGGGTAGGTTGGCTACTGGCCCTAAATCGAAAGCAGCCTTAATTAAGGTTGTTATACATAATAGCAATGTCAGGGACCATAGCAACAACGGATCAGGAGAGAATTAGGTTGTTGGATCTTTTTTTTTTTACCAAGACTCGAAAAGAGTTGTGTTGTGCAAGCAAATGTATCTTCTTATCATATAGGTTGTGAAAGCATTAACATTTGCATGCGTGAGAAATTCTCTTTTAAAACAACAATTGTGATTGCGAAAATTCATTTTAAAGTTGTAACCTTCTTTTGAATTTATTTTTTTGTAATTTTAAATTTATTATTTAGTAGCTAAACCTTATATCACGTAATTCAGATATCTTGATAAAGTTTAATAGTTGATACAAAGCACAATTTTGTGGCTAGTTTGAGTTTTATGTTAATCTAATTAGTTTTTGTACAATGTTGTAGTTAAAAGGTAAAGGTGTCACTATAGCTCTCAGAGCAGTATTGTTATGTTACAATTACGTAGATGTCAACTCAATCAACCACTACGACTCAAATTTTAAGAGCTTTAATAATTCAAGCAATCCATTAAATTGATTGGAACCTAACATCAAAATATAACATCTCCTTGAAAATAAAATACAATTTCGAGAAATTTTTTATTTTTTATTTTTTATTTTATTTTTTATTCACATCCGATTCAACTCGGTGACGTTCCACCGAGTCCTGCCTACTATAAACTGGTCACCATGACGGATGCACCGTCGCTCCTCTCTGTTGTATAAATAAGCTTAACCCAAACCCTCCCAATCTAGATTCTACTAACAGAACCAGAGATCTGAAACTGCGCGCGTCGAATTCGTTTCCTTTTCTCTTCTTCGCCTCCAAAACCCTAGAAATTGACAGAAACCCTAGGCCGATCTCCGAAGATGGGAGACTTCAATGACGCATTCATGCGCAACCAAAATAACAACATCAACAACAACAACAACAACAACGCCGTGCAGGCTCGCACCAAAGCTCAGAATCGCGCCAACGTTCTTCAATTGAAGCTGGTTCGTATCTCCCCCCCCTCTCTCTCTCTCTCTCTCTCTCTCTCTCTCTCTCTCTCTCTCTATATATATATATATATATATATATATATATATATATCGATATCTTCTCTTTTGACTCCTGTTTGGACTTGCATCGGAAAATCTAGGGTTTTATCTCGTCATCGACTCGATCGGTCAATTAGGTCGTGTTTCCGATTCACTGTTCTTGTTCGCGATGATTGTGATGGGCTTTTGATGTAGACTTGGCTCGACCGCCAGTTCAACGATGGATTTTTTAGGTCAATCGGATGAGAGTTTTGAATTCAGTGTTCTTGTTTGCGATGATTGTGATTGAAGTTTGATATAGACTTGGCTCGATCGTGACGCAGCAATCATATTGTTGCTGATCTGATCAGTTTTCCCGACTTGGAAGAACCAAAAACACTAATAAAACATAAATTTTCGATTCATAAAAGTCTGATTTCTGTTACATTCTTAGAGCATAAATAATGTACTAAATAAGACTCCTAAATGGACTACAACTTAACCAACTAAGTTGTATTTAGAGAAGAGCCAAACTTAAAACTCCTAGAACTACTAGGACTTCTATCTAGATAACAATCCAACTAAACTAATCCACATCAACGAATTAAAGAACAAACTCAAAAACTAAACCCAAACTCAATCTTCATCAGAACGCCAGTTCAACGATCGGTCAATTAGGTCTATCAATTGATTGTTTGGGATTCACTATGATTGTGGTAGTAGTTTGAAATAGACTTGTTTGAGCACGTTTTCGTGACTCTTAACCTAGTTTTTTTTTGTGAGTTTTTACCTAATTTGTTGTTGAGTGAGCTAAGGTTAAGGTTGTGTGTTTTGTTGAGCAGATTGGGCAGAGTCATCCGACTGGGCTTACAAACAATCTTTTGAAGCTGTTTGAACCGCGAGCGCCGTTGGAATTCAAACCACCTCCAGAGAAGCGGAAATGTCCACCTTATTTAGGTTGTGATTGCACAGAATACAGTATTTATGTTTATGCTGTTATGAACTCCAGATTTGATCTCTGTGTTTGCTTTTGATTTTCAGGAATGGCACAATTTGTGAGCAACTTTGCGGAGCCCGGGGATCCTGAATATTCTCCGCCTGTCAAAGAGGGTGAAACCTCAGTAAGTTTATTGATGTGCTCTTTTTTTCCGCATTCGCTATACTTCTGAAAATTGAAGTTGTATATATCGAGGTACTCTATTTGTGTCTATTTGTGGATGGATAAACTCATGACGAGCCTTGTCTAATTGACTAGCTGAAATAGAGTTTCCGTAATGTTTTGTTTTTTAGCGTCCCACTTTCATTGAAGTTATCCTTTTAGAAGACCCAATAGTTCTCATTCTAATACTATGGTTGTATGATCACTATGCTCAAAATAAGGATGCACCTATTTCTCATAAGCCGCTTCTTACAATAACATCTGCTATATTATTCGTTATTTGCAACTAGAGTTGTGCTATTTTGTATTCTTATTCCAAGCGATGATTCATCTTGCAACTAGGGCAGACCAAAATCTAAGGTCTAAAGTGAAGCTGTACAGTGTAATATTTAGGATTGAACTAACGGAGACTGGGAATTCTTGTGCATTATAAGAACAATTGAATGCTTTGCTCAATGATTGTATTCTGCAATATGCATTGCATTTCTTATTTAATACTACTGTTTCCTGTTTCTGTAGCCTATGAATATGTATGTAGGTCCCCCTTTCTGATCTGAAAGACTTCATTCCTTGTTTGGGATAAAATTCAGAAGGGGGTTGAGAAAATTGCTGACAACAAGAAATAAGAGAGACTACCGTGAGGCAGTGTGAATAATTGGTTGCTTAAAACAAACTTAATGAAAGGTCTCCTAATTCATTACGTATTACTTTGAGTGATAAACAGGACAGGATTGAGAGACTACTGGCGGCTGAGTAGAACAAAATGATAATAGATATATTGTTCTACTCATCCAATAAATTATGAAGCTGCGTTGCTTATTCAATTAGTAGCACAAAAAAAGTGAAAGGCTTTGGGGCCATATAATGCAAACTTTTTTTATGCCATTTAATCCACAGGAAGTATGTTCAACGTTTCTCAATTGAAAGACAGAAATAACGCTGTAGGATTGACTGATGCATATGGTAGAAAATGGCGGAAATTTCCTTTTCTGCTGTATAACTTATATATTTTCACAATATGTAATAGTTATTGTTATTTTTCCTATTTGGGATCTGTTAAAATGATGTGTTTGACTGTTACTAAACTTACTACACAGTGTATGCACATTCAACCATAATGAAATTTATCATTGTTGTTCAGCCACTGTTGATTATTGCCAAGATAAATGTTATTTCGAGAGGATCTTAACATTATATTTCTGATAGGCACAGAGAAGGGCCAGAATTCACCAGCTCAGACTAGAGGAGGGTGCTAAGAAAGCTGCCGAGGAGCTTGAAAAATGTAACCGAAATATTCCTTGCCTCTAGTCACATATGTTTTAGCATTTTTTGTTTTTGGCTGACTTTTTTTTGATGTTGGGAATGTTTTGCAGATGATCCAGCTAGTGATCCGAATATATCTGGGGATCCTTATAAGACATTGTTTGTGGCAAGACTTGTAAGTAAATAGGGCGCCATTTACTATTTTCAGCTTTTCATCAGGTTTGCTCTGGATGCCTTAAAGTTGTTTTGATTTATTGCAGAATTATGAAACAACTGAACACAGAATCAAAAGGGAGTTTGAAGGATATGGTCCAATCAAGAAGGTAGGTGTTTTAGATAATACACAAGGAGATCAGGTTTGGTATTTCATTGTCTATATTCTTGCAGTTCTATATTTTTCCTCCCCACTGGAAAAACTCTTGAGTTTTAGGGAGTTTATTGGAGTTTGCTTGGCTTTCTTCTGCTCTCTCAAACCTGCCCTTTGTGTTGGTGTCTTTGTGAAGTGTGTTATTGTGTTCTATTTCATATTTCCTTCGTTCTCTTTTTTTTAACCCTTTTATCAACTTTAATAGCTCTAACATCTTCAGAAAGATGTAACACTGCATTCTGCTCTCTATTCTTTCCTCTATCCTCTTCCCCTTCCTCTAAATAAGGCCAACTTTGCCCCCTGAAATCACCACTGTTTTGTATTCATACTTTTCTAATGGACAATGGGGTGAGGTTTTGTCCCTTTTGATGTCAAGCTCATCAAAAAAAAAAAAAAAAAAAAAAAAAAAAAAAAAAGAAGTAAGAATGAGCTAAATACCTTACATGGGAGGATCTGCTGGCATAATATATCTGACAAGAGGTAAGAAGTTTCAAGCCAGCTTTTGTGCAACGTATGTGATATGGAGTGACAGCACATACCATTTTATTTACATCATGCCTGACAGGGGGCTTAAATGGTTATTTCATTTTCCTGTGGTAGAGTGTTGTTTATCATCCCTAGGCAAAAAGCAGTAGAAGTGATAGCCACGTTGAATTGGACTACTAGCTGGTATTGGAAGTCATATTGCTATTTATTTAGCTGGCAGGTAATTTAGTAATGAAATGAGAGAAGTAATAGTTTTGCTTAACACTTCTTCTGTTTGTCAGTATCTGTTCGGTTAATGCAATTAGAAATTGGGTGAGTTGGTTCTTCTGATTCCCTTAAAGTTGGCAAGCTCTTTTTCGTTTTTTTTAAATTGAACAAGCCTTGGTGTCTCACTCCCCGGTTCTATTGATTAAGCTGTATCCTGCATGGCAAGGCTGTAAAACTATAGTGGCAGAGTAGTGATGCCTTTGCTCTTAATTTTGAAGCCCTATGAAAGGAGAGCCTCAACTTACTTTTTCCACTGCTAGGTAAAATACAAATCGCGAGTATCATCACCTTTTGGTATTATTTCTATTCTCAGTAATCTTTATTTTTTGTATTTACTGAGATCTGACTTTACTTCAAAGGTCAATCAAAAATCTCTCCACAGTTCAGAGGATGTAATGGTATTTCATATGGTAATTCATAGTCAATTATATATTTTAAGTTTTTTCCCTGGTAAGGGGAAGGTAAATCTGTTTTACAACTGGTAAAATCAGCCACACAAATCAGTTTTTCTGCCAAGTCCAGCAATGTTGGTGATGCATCCTGCGTTGGCGAACACCTTAAAAGGTGAGCACGGCTAGTGAGGCATTGTGCCTGTCTGCCGTGCCATTTAGGATAGTCCTTTGAAATTAAGTGACAAATTAGCTAAAAGGTTATTTGGAATTGTATTTTAATTTCAAGTTCGTCCTCTCTGTTGCCATGCAAAGTTGTCTTCTAACAGTTTCTTTTTTTTTTGGTCTTACCATGATCCTTTCAGGTTCGCATTGTTACAGATAAAGTGACGAACAAACCTAGAGGTTATGCATTTGTTGAGTATATGCATACAAGGGATATGAAAGGTCTGATATTAGATGAACAGATGCGAGTAGTTTCGCTCTCGCTGTGTTAAACTTGAAAATTTTTTTTTACGCTTAATTGGAACTTTTATGATTGCTTGCGTGCAGCTGCATACAAACAAGCTGATGGAAGGAAACTGGACAATAAAAGGGTGCTTGTTGATGTTGAACGTGGCAGGACTGTCCCTAATTGGCGACCTCGTAGGTTGGGGGGTGGCCTTGGATCAACCAGAGTTGGTGGTGAAGACCTCAATCAAAAGTACTCTGGCAGGTTAGATTTTCCTATTAAATTTGAATGCGCAGCTTAAACAAATCTCTCATAATATGGTTTGACTGGAAGTATATTTTGTTCTTTGATTTTTTTTATTTTTTTTATAAATTCATATGTACACGGCACATTTGTTTGAGCAATATGGAGTTATGTTGCATGTTAGGCACAAATCATTTAGGTTAAAAACTTTATAACCTACTTATGATAGAGTCGCGCTATGTGCACCCCACAAAATGATCAATGCACCCCAACTTTTTTTTTTTTTTTTTATTTGTGTTGGTTCTAAAAGGAAATGACACATTTGCCCTGGGGTGCCCAGAGTAATCGGTTGGGTGCCTATAGCGTTACACTACATTAATAAACACTTAGTTTTAGGTCTCGCGGGGGAAATGACCGAACTTATGGTCTTGGACACACAGGACCGTGATATAGGTTGTGTCGGTTGGTGTCAACTGAGACATACATACATGTCTCGGCACAAAGCCATTGAGACCACTTGTATAGTCTCGGTGGTCACCTATCAAGTTGGGTGTTTGACTTCTCATATTTGGGTGTCAGTTGGTATATACCGACACTGTAACACGAATCTCGGCAAGATATGACCGAGACCACTTTAACATGTGACTTAGGTAGTGGGGTGCGTTGCTTCACAAACTAGGGGCATTTTGGTATAGGTACCTGGGTGCCCTGAGTAATTTCTTTGGTGCCCTGATCATAGCGCGACTCTTATTATATCTGACATGAAGAAATTATTTACGCCGACAACTTCAATCTATGGAATATACTATATTACTTTATTAACTGATATATCTTATTCAAGGCACTCATTTGCAATTTTTGCCTGCTTGGCCCATGTCCTTTGCAACACACGCGCTCACACACACATATATAATAAGAAACCAACTTCAATTCCAACATGAGTCGAACCCAGCCTTGCCCTTGACAAATGATGCCTCATCCAACTCATTACACTAGAGAAGCTTTGGCATGTCCTTTGCATCATATTGTAGTCAAAATAATCCATTTTATTTTATTTGTTTATTTTTAGAAGTTGTTAACATTTATGGCTTTATGCAGGCTTAGGTATAAGTTTACATTGAATTACTTGATGTGTCCGGAAATTGTTGCATCTCTCACAATAAAATGGAATCTAATTTTGGATAATTTTCGTCCCACAACTAGCAAATGAAATATGTTCAAGATGTTAACACAACACAGAACAAGACCAATGTCTTCTTGGTCATTCATTTTTTGCTTAACTAGTTGAGACAGGCAACTTAACATCACACAACTCCTATCTGGGCACAGGCGGTTCTTGTTCATTACAAATTTTTATTCTGTTCTTCCTCATTTTTGGATTAGAAAACTGCTTAAACTACCCCAACCCAAACTCCCACTCCCGGAGAGTTGAACTCTTAGCCTAATATAGAGGTTAGTACATGACAATTGACAAACTAATGGAGCTACCACTTGGTTGACAATTATGTATTCTTCTTGAGAAATGAAATGTACAAGTATTTTTTTTTAAACTAAAATATATATACTTGTATGCTGTAACAAATGCAATATGCTACGAAACTTACGAAGGCTAAATTCTGTCTGTTGTGTTTCTAGTTTCCCTAACGTGATTTTTTTTTCCCTCTCCAGAGAGCCACAGCAAGGTGGAACCGTCGCTCGATCCGAAGAACCAAGAACTCGTGATGATCGCCATGTTGACAGGTAGAATGACCTTTGCATAAAATTTACTTTGAAACTGAGTTTTTCTACGAAGCTTTACCAATTCCAGAACTGTTCTTGTTTTATAAAATTGAAAGCACCGGCCTACTCCATCTTATGTGCTAAGTCAATTAGACAAGGAATTTCCAGTTATAGAACATCGCAAGTCGTAATGCCAATTCCCTTGCTTGTATCAAACCTTTGTTGAAATGCAGAATTTCCCATCTCACATTACTCATTATGTAGGTTCCTTGGTTATCTTCTTGTGATATTTTAACCAATGACCGTTATTGAAGAGGAATTGATTTGGCGATTTATATTCCTCTAGTATTGGTGTTTTTCCAATAGAAGAAATGTCAAAGCATTTGGAAGTGTAGTCCTGTTAGGCCAACAATGGCTGCAGGTGCATATTGTCCTTAACATGGCTCCTACATTTTCTTTCATGTCTTCTTTCTTCATTCATTATACTTGCACACTATTAAAATGTAAAATACTGATAGTGTTAATGTCAAGATGTAAAAAATCAATGGCATTTCGTTGCTGGTACGTGATATACTGAAAATAAATTCTCATGGAGCAGTCATCTTTGCTGGGTGATATTCTTTCAATTCCGTCTTTGGTGACTTCGTTATATGTTACATCTGTTCAAATGCAATGCTTTCAGGGAGAGGGAAAAGTCTCGCGAAAGGGGAAGAGACAGAGATCGTGAGAAGTCTCGGGAGCGCTCTCATGACAGAACTCGCGATCGCGAACCAAGAGAGGAAAGACACCACAGAGAGCGAGACAGGCACAAGGATAGGGAAAGGGATCGTGATCGTGACCATGGTCGCGATAGAGACCGAGAACGTGATAGAGACCGCGGTCGTGACCATGATCGTGGTAGAGACAAAGAAAGGGACCGTGTTCGGGAGCGGGAGCGTGATCGTGGCAGAGACCGTCCTCGAGATAGGGATAGAAACTACGAACATGGAGAAGTTGAGGAAGATCGCGGGCGTTCTCGTGATAGGGAAGCTGATTACGACCGTGTTGAACCAAAGCATGGTCTGGACAGACATGATGAAAGGGCTGGAGAATACGATAAGTTCGAGCATGGTCGTGGGTATGAACTTCCTGAGCCTGAGGGAGACCATGGTGGCTACGACCATTACAATCATCACCAGTATGACAATCTTGAGCCTCATGGGGACCTTGGACGATATGATCAAGATGAAGGTCGCGACCATGACCACTATGACCAGATGGAGCCTGAGGACCACCAATACGAGCGCGCAACATCAGTGTCCCGTGAGAAGGAAAGGACCAGGAACCATGAATGGGACTATCAGCGGTCTGAGAGGTCTCTTTCGCACGAGTATGAACCATAGGAATGTGGCTTCTGCATCAGTTAAGTGTGAAGTACACGTTTCCTATTTCTGCAAATCAACTTTTGGTATGCAAATTGTGGTTGTGTTTGCTAGAACTTCAGCTTCGGCAGCCCTTATGTATGTTGTCTTTTTTTTCCTATTCTTAGCTTGCGAATTTAGGTGACTTTAGATATCTTGCAACTGTTTTGAAAAAATTCACTGGATACTGAGTTAAGGTTGAATTATTAGACATTTATGTGAACTATTTATGGCTTAACAATGTTCTTTTGTGATTGAATGTCTGCCAAAGTTGTTTTAGATATGAGACGATGAACAACTATTGTTATTTCAAAATCTTTATTTTTTTCATAGGAACGAGACTTTATTTAATGTAATAGCCAACAAATTATGTGCACGGCAAGAGACAATGCATTTCCCTTAAATGAAGTCCAAAGAGAACCTTGCCAGGGTAGTAGGGGAAAAACCCATAATCTCTATGTATCAAGACCTTTAATTATAGTGAATATTTGATCCCCATAATCTCTATGTATCAAGACCTTTAATTATAGTGAATATTTGATCCATTTAGAGTCTAAGATTAGAAAGTAAACCAATACACATACTATATTACTAGCTAATTATCCATGAAGAAGTGTAACGGCGTGTTACAGAGAGGTTCTATAGTTGCATATAACCAACACAGAGTCGTAACAAAAGGAAGCAGAACCTAAAACAATGAACTAGGAGATTCATGTTCTGCAACAAAAATTATTTGACATTGATCAAACACCAGTTGATCCGAAACCCCCAGAACCCCGAACAGTCGAATCCAAGTCTTCAACTTCCAGAACCTCAGGAGTAATTATCTTCTCAATAATCAACTGAGCAATCCTATCACCAGTCTTCACTTCAAAATCAACATCAGAGTGGTTGAACAAGATCACACCAACAGGCCCTCTGTAATCTGCATCAATGACACCAGCACCAACATCGATAGAATGCTTCCACGCCAAACCAGATCTAGGCGCTGCACAGCCAAAAACAGAACCATTTCAACAAAGCAAACTCAAAAACACAAATGAGTCTTCACATATAGTCTAAGACACTTCACACAGCCAATTGAAGAAACCAAACTCCAAAAAAACACGAATTGATCTTCACAAATGGTTAAAGATTCGTAAGTCGTAACCCACAACCATTTCAAGAAATGAAACTGAAAAAACTCGAATCAATCTTCACATATAGTCTAAGATCCATACTCACACAACTATTTCAAGATATATATATATATATATCATATACATGGGGCTACATCATGTGGGAGATGATTCCATACTCCCAAGTACATTAGAACAATTCAAGAAGCCTGACAAACTCCATAAAAATCGTTTCTATTAGCACTGATATGAAGCACTCCAAGTCTATATCATATTTTGGTGGAGCAGACTTTCGATGCTTACAGCACCAAAATAAAATAAGAACTACTTGTAACAAACTCAAAGAAGATGTACAAAAAAGAAAACTGTTCTTTCGGTGCATCGAAGAAATGAACATAGCAAAACAAGTTGTTAACTATAATGGGTGCTTTCACTGGTAGGGTTTTTTTTCAACTTTATTTTTGAGGAAACACATTGTTTCTCTGTTTCTCGCCATGTACATTACATTTTTCGACACATAGTTGGCACATAAAAGCATTCAACCTGTTTTATAAATGGCATTAAACAATGGACTTAAAACACACAAGAGTATTGTGTAGAAAAATCACAATTCACAGATAAAAGATGTACAAATATTCCAAGGTCACAATCTGAAAGTTGAAACCATGTAAATTAGTTGTAGTCATGAAAGAAAATCACCGTGCTTTTTTTTATACTTACATAACCAATTCATGGGATCAAAACTCAGAGAACATGAACCAATCTTCACATATAGTCTAAGATTCGTCACAAAACATGAATTGATCTTCACAAATAGTCTAAGAATCGAACTCACCGACGCGCGCGTATGTTCCTTCAGGAATAGAAATGCTCAAATCAGTAGGAACCAGAGCCTTCCCCCTCGCCGGAACCTTCGTGTCGGTCGCGCTGAATCAGAAACCAATCTGCTCGTTAAGTGTTCGACAAAATGCGCGAAACAAATCACAGATCTGAGAACGTCTTCTTTACTACGTTACCTGGAGAGATCATAGCCTGCGGAGAGAGGCGAACCTCTTGAAGGCAGAATCGCTTTCTCTGAAAGCTTTTTCACTTTCAAGAGCGGAACAACAACAGCGACAACAGCAGCAGCAGCTTCGTCGACGGAATCCTTTGCGGCGGCGGTGGCGCCGTTTTGATTATCGATCTTCTGAACCTTCGGCGAAGGTTCGCTTATTTCAGCACTATTCGCCATCTTGATCGCTGAAGGAGGAACAAAGTTTCGGATTTTTGTTTTTAGAGAAGAAGAAGAAATGGTTTGTTGGATGTGAGAATTTAAACAGATTGGGGAAACAAAAAGAAAAAGTGGCGCCAACCATTCCCGCCAAAAAGGACTAATCTAGAAGATCGTGCGAATAATTAAAGGGCATGCCAGGGCACCCCTTGTGTTTATAAGGGCACCCTTGAAACCCCAAACTATCTTACAAGCACCAAATCCCTAGTTCTTCGACTCCAAAATTGTAAAAATTTTAAGTTTGTCTCTGATGGTCGATGGGGGTCATTGGAGTCGATGATTCTCGATTTGAGGTGGGGTGCACAATAAGAGAAAAGGCATGTGAGGGGTTGTGGAGGTTGTAAGGGGTAAGTATGTCATTTCAGTTGAGGGTATAAGTAAAAAAAAAAAGAGGCCGGCTATGTGCACCCCAGTCGTTACTCAGGGCACCCCATTTACAAAGGCACCCATCAAATTTCTCAGGGCACCCCTGAGTTGGACGAAAATGCCCTTCTTCATCAATGTAAGGCACTTCACCACCAAATCTTCTTTCACACTCCTTTCCATCACAAATCGACACCTCAATCGACTAAATCTCCTCATTTTCTTACTCGTTTGCCCCTCGATTTGTTGTTTTTTAGGGTCGGGTGAGTGTTTGTGGTGTTTGTGAGGTGAGGGTTTGAATGATGACTTTGTGATAGATGGCTAATATTGAATCGTATAGGGTTCGAGGGTGTTTTTCGTTGAGTTTGTTGTTCCTTTATCTTGTGTTGTTGTTGTCTTTCATGGGAATGTACCCATCACTGAGTTCAACCACAATCCCGTAATGTTCGGCCACGCAGGGCCGAGACTATTGAGTAAGTCTCGGAACTGCATGAACGAGACTCTAAGTACATCTCGGTACCAAGTAACCGATCGAACAAGTAACTTAATTCACAATGGGTTCGGTTATCAAAGAGACCGAGACATAAGAGGATGTCTCGGTTGTTGGTAACCGAAACATCCTCTTATGTCTCGGTACCCGGTAACCGATCGAACAAGTTACCCATTTCACAATGGGTTCGGTTAGAAATGAGACCGGAGACATAAGAGGATGTCTCGGTTGTTGGCAACCGAGACATCCTCTTATGTCTCGGTCTGTGCGTCCGACACTTTCGTGTATGTGGTACATTTCAAAATGCGGTAAATTCTAAACTCAAAAAAGTCAAAGCACACCAAAACTCATGCTTCCAACCCTTAAAATGGGGTGGTGGGGTGCCCAAAGTTGTGTCTGACCGTCGACGAAGATGATGGGATCGATTGGGAGCGCAAGGGTGGTGGAGTTCGGTGGTCACACATCAAAATGGGGTGGTGGGGTGCCCAAAGTTGTTTTTTTTTGTTTTATTGTGAATTTGTGTTGGAGGGCATATGAGTCATTACACATACAATTAGAAAAATGGGGTGCCCTGAGTGATGACTGGGGTGCACATAGCCGGTCTCAAAAAAAATTGGGGTGCAAAAAAATAGTGGTTTGCCCTAATAGTTTGTAGGGTGCAACTATTTGCACCGTAATTGAATGGGCCAAATTGCCCATGCATTCGTGACAATAGAGACAATAGATACGTTTCTTAGGCAGCACATAATATAAGAGTGACTTCGATTCAAATTGATATTAACCTATACAAAGCAATCTAGAGCTAAGCCTCCCCTCTATCATAATATATAGTCCATGTAGAACCAGTTATCATGAACTTTGTTGAAGATGTGTACAAAGTTAGTCCCACATCGATTAAATGAAACTTTAAAATGAAGTATATTAGAGCAACTCCAATGGGTACTCTATTTTAGAGTAAAACTCTAAAATAAAGTAAAACTACTCCAATCATACTTTATTTCTCCTCTAATATAGAGTTGGGTGAATAGTGAAACTCCAAATTTGGAGTTCCACTATTCACCCAACTCTATAATAGAGTTCTTTTATTTTTTATTTTTCATTTCATTTTTTTCTTTTAAAAAATTATCAATAATTATTCCTTTTTCAAAAAAATATGAATATATTTTTTTCATAATTTTTTAATAATTAAATAATTTATTAAAATTAATACAAATAAATAACAAAAAAAATAAAAGTATGAAATATAGTTTTGGAGAAGAAATAGAGTTTGTGGTTGGAGAAGAAATAGAGTTTGATGTGACAGAACTATAAAATAGAAGAGAAATAGAGTATTGTGGTTGGAGATGGTCTAAGTTAATAACTCCTCCGGCTTTTTGAGATAAAACTCTACACCTAAAGTTGAAAGGTAGTTAAGTTGAGAACAATATCGGTGCTAGGGAAGGAGGTCCACGTGCTCACACACACGTGTGCAACGCAACCGTGAGAATTTAACATGTAGTACAACTAAGTTATTTATACTAACACCTAGGTTCTGATGCAACGCGTCACTAGATAGAAATGTCTCAACGTTTATATTTGTTTTATCCATTTCATAAAGAGTGACAAAGGTTTTACGCTTGTTGTCAACCTATCGCAATCCTCCTCCTTTATTTGGACTTGAAACTGGCTATGTAGTGCATATAATATTTTACCTAGATGGAGTTAAAAACAAAAGAAATGTCACCTCATCAATTGAGATGCAATCTATATCTACCATTAGAGACCTATTTTGAAGTTCATTGTTCATTGAGCCACATTGGATGAATATCTTCTCCACATTTGAGAATTCATGCCTACAATTCACGTTTACACACTCATTGTTCATCAATCTCAATCGCCACAAATACGACCAGGTACTACCAGTCTACCACACGGTCCATTCACCTTTAGTGGTCTACTACCACACCTTTTACACCCCAAAAAAAAAAATCATTTATTTGATGCCAGGGTTTTTTAACCGAATGAGCCGAAATGAGCATAGCATCTACAACAACAGGTGGAGAAGTAGCCGCACAAAGGGTTTATGAGGGTGAGTCTCAGTACGCATGCAGTCCCAGCTTCACTCACTCCAACATAAAAGATGGATCGCAACGCATGTGTGTTGACAGCAGGGTCATTAACAAGATTACCATCAAGTATAAGTTTCCTACACCTCACCTTGAAGACATGTTAGACAATTTGGGTAGCGTTGTGGTGTTCCCAAAGCTTGACTTACAAAGTGGCTATCACCAAATTCGGATTCGTCCTGGTGACGAATGGTGACGAATGGAAGACTGCTTTCCAAATCAAGTGTGAACTACATGAATAGCAAGTGATGTCCTTCGGCCTTAGTCTGCCAGCCCAACACATCTACCAATATACTCGTGTTTCGGATTGCTAAAGTGAAGTATACAATAGTTAAACTACAAACGGTTGCATATTGAGAACAGCCTAAATCACATAGAAAAAAAAAAAAAAAGACCCTATATATTAAGATCCCAGCTAAGTGCATCCCACCGTTTATTTAGTGCACCTCCAAAAAGTCAAACTTTAAAAAAAGTCAATCCTACTGTAAAATAACCTTTATACCCCTTACTGTGATTAGTGCACCCCACTGCACTTTCCTTTCTTTTGATGCACCCTATCATCATCACTCCACACGCTCTTTTTGTAATTTATAGACATCACCAAGTAGTTCGGCCTCATAGATTTAATCTCTTGTTGGAGAGCCGATCAGATTTCATCGAACCTCTGATTGGAGAGTCGGTCAAAACCTGTCGAATCTTTAATTGGAGAGCAGTCGAAACTCATCGAACCTTTAGGTCGACAGTTGTCAACTAAATCTTACAAAAAAAGTTCAATTGGACAACACCGAGCCTAAAGGATAAATCTCTATCACACGTCGTCAAACCTAAAATAGATGTCTCTACCAAGGTTTTGAAGTTGGGTGTTTCATTTTGAATGAAGGAGAATTTGGGGTACATTCATAAATTGAAATTCGAATTTGAGTGCCCTCAAAATCGAGGTGCCCTAAGTAAAAATTGAAGTGCACTTAGCCGGGCTCTATATTAATGAAATACTATCACTTGATACAGATTGACTACAATGAATCGGCCACTGGTCTAGCTCTTTCAAGATGTTATGTTACTTCAAAGGAAATCATTATTTTATTTTTTTTCATGAAGAGGAAATCATTGTTGACACTTGGACAAGAAGACCAAAGAAATCTTACTAAAAAGACATTGCCTTGGAAAGAGGGGGGAAAGTGAGTACAAAATGAGAACACCTGCTTTACATACAGACACTGAAGTCCTTTTTCCTGCCGAGAAAAAATCATACGACCACCCTTCTGTCCCCTCCAAAAGCCCAAATCTGCAATAGACAAACTCGCACTTCAGTCAAAAGCAATTTATAACCTCTACAACGTTGGTCCTTGCCAATATGTCACATATTCTGTGAAAGATGCAAGAGTCTAGTGATGTTTTCTATTAATGTAGCTTCCGCTTATTAAATGATGCCGGCGGATCATTTAAAAAACCGAGATGCATGAGTAGAAAGAACAAGGACAACAGTTTAGCTATTCAACTTCTAATACGTTAGAACTAGCGCAGGGGAGAATAAAGTATTATCAGTAGTGCACCACGGCTAGACAACTAATCAAAATAGAATTGTTTGTTCATCTACGTCTAACTATCCAACTCTTTAAAACGCAGGTTGCACAAATGTGAAGGTCAATCTAACATTAGAAGAAATAAAGAGCTTGTGCATAAACTAATGACATAAGGTAAGAAAGATGACTTGCACATTTTGCTTTTGACAAACAGCAACTAAGGAGGTAACTTGACTGATTTCTCTTGCTTAAACAATATACTTTCACCAATGGTTTACGTGTCAAAATATCAAGGTGCTCAATTCATACTAAAGCTAGCACATTGGAACTGCTACTTGATCCTATTATCAGTTCCTATTTTAACCTAAAAAAAAAAAAAAAACACAGTTGCAGTTTTTCGCATCAAAATCATTATTTTAACTAGAATGATAAACAAGAAAAATAGAGATTGATGCTTTAGCCATTTCTTACTTTAAGGTTTCTGTCCCAACTTCCTGTACACAAAGCACTCCCATCAGCTGACAAAGCCAAACAACTGACTCTATCATCGTGTGAGTTCTGCAGTGAGCCCAAATCCAGAACCACCTGAGATGAGGAAACAAATAATTAGCGTCAAATGGTATTTCACCTTAAACTTAGCCAGAAATAAAATTAACTACTAATTTTATATGAGACGCAGAAGGAGTAACAGATGTATAAACCTTCAAAAAGAAAATGATACAATTAGCTAAGAAAGGAAGTTTAGCATATATAAATGCATGAACCGCACCTTTAATGAACAAGGTACTTATTAGAGCGACACACTAAAAGAGAAGTTCAGCTCCACAAACCACATCATTTGCAAAAGCATTAACAAGGTACCCTAGTAGGCAATATCTATTTAGAATATTCTATCTATTAGAAAAGAAAATGCTGCTATGTTGCTTGATATAAAAACCTAATATAACCCCAGATCAACAAAATGCCATTAACAAACTAATAGACTTTTAGAGAAACACCCCTTCCTTAACACATACATCTTATATATCAATAAAAAAATAGTTATAAGACCATTCTAACAAGTTTCCTTAAGTGATTTATTGACTATTTGAGAGCATGAGAAGATTTTTCAGAGACAACTTTAAGGCGAACGAAGGCTCCCTAAACTTATTACTGGGAAGCACTCAGTTTTGGCAATAGTACTGTAACACTTTCCCGAAGGTTGCTTGAATGAGGTAGACCTATTCTGGAAGACCGTTCGCTTCTGGGCCTTTTCCCAGTTTATGTATGAATACAATTTTTTCATGATTTGTTGAGAGAGATTATCTATTAGTTGAATCATTTTTTTTTTTTTTTTTTGGTACATAGTTGAATCTTGTTTATGTTTGAAGATTTTTATTGTATTTTTCCTGTCTTTTGTATAATATAGTTACTTTCTTATCTGAAAAACAAAAGCAAAAGAAGAAATCACATACCCTTGCCATGATAGTGTCCCATATATAGCAGTTACGATTCGAGTATCCTACAAATAAAAGCCTTCCAGATACAGAGAAGGCAATGGACGTCACTGTGGGCACATCAGCATCACTAAGTTCCTGATAGTAAGCTTGGAGCTGATGGCCAGTTCTTATATCAAATAACCTGCATGAACCGTCATCTGAACCAGTGCCAAATTGCTGTCCATCTGGGAAGAACTTGACAGTACTAACATCTCCTTCATGCCCATGAAATGTATGGGTGGCTCTAGTAGCCGTTCGAGTGTCCCACAACCGAGCAGTTGCATCACATGAACCAGAGATAAACAACTTTGGATTTGATTTACTTATCGAGAGACTGAAAAGCGAAAAGTTAAGGAAGTTCACTCAAAAGAGCAGAAAGAGCAGCTAAATAGTAAAACAAAAATCAATCATAGACCAACACCAGAGCCTCAATCAACCAGTCAACTCAGGACCTTCTCGCTTCGATGAATCAAAACTGGCATGTTATATTTTCGGGTTAATTACACACATGATCACCCAACTATACATGTTGTAAAACTTTGGTCATTGAACTCCACTTTGTAACAAAAAAATCATCTAACTTTTCGAAACATTTCACTAAAGTCACTTTGATATGATGTGGCGCTTATGTGGCATTTGTAGCTTAAAAATTGATATTAGTTCACCTCGACATCAATACTTTCTCACCGACAACTCTTATTAAGTGTGTCAAAAATTTTGTCACAACACCCATAGTCACAATTAACACACAAAAATTGAAGCAACAATTCTAAAAAAGAAAAAAAAATATAAGTCTCTTCACCGCCCTGCCCTTTGACCATAAAAAATCTCCACCACGCCAGCACTGTTGTACCTCCCACCTCCACCGCCTCCACCAATGCACCTTCCAAAGTGCCTCTAATGCTTAACAACTAGCAACACCGACACTACCACCGTATCCATCTCCGCCTCCACCATCCATTCCTCTTTCGCCTCTGCCTCCACCTCGCTCGCCTCTTCCACCACGGCCTCACTCGCCTCTTCCACATCGCTATAAATCCATACCCATTATCACCGTTGTACCCACCACCACACCACCTCCAAACCCATGTCCACTATCGCCTCCAAACCCATACCAACCACTGCCTCAACCGCAACCAGTGGCCACCACGACCGCCGCCACCTCCATCAAATCCTTCGTCCCTCTGGCTCCTCTAGATGTTGGAGTTGTCAATGCCAACGATGCTGATGGCTTTGGTCCTCCCATCGTTGCCTTGCAGAGATCTTCGACATGATGAATCCTACTGCCATTTTTTTTTTTAATTAACAATCTGTTTGTTTGTTAATGGGTGATGTAAGGGTGTTGTGACATAATTTTTGACCAACTTAATGGGAACTGTTGGATTGGGCGTCTGGATAAGAAAATACAAATGTCAAGGCGAACTAATATCAATTAAGCTACAAATGCCACATAAGCGCCACATCATATTAAAGTGACTTTAATGAAATGTTTCAAAAAGTTAGATGATTTTGTTGCTACAAAGAGTTTAGTGACCAAAGTGTTACAACATATATGGTTCAGGGACCATGTGTGTAATTAACCCGTATATTTTCTACAAACATGGTTTTCATTTCATTTAGAAACAAGTTTGTTTGTCAATTTAAATAAGTTCACCGAAAGGATAGATCAGTCGTATTACGGGCTCCACAGTTGAAGGAGAATCATGGAATGGATGGATCAAAAATGCTAAAATCCATTAAACAAACTCAAACAATTCATGGCTGAGCAGTCAAATCGATAAACACAAAGCACAAGGTGATTAACAAACAAAAAATACCAAAGCCTGCTTATTCATCACCATAACAAGTAAAATGCAAATACGTTGATATTCAATTAAGAAAACCATGAAAGTAGGCAATACGGTATAGCTTAGATATTATATAATTAGTGGCTAAGATTTCAGGTTGATATGGTTGACATGAATTTTCAATTTCGTGAAGGCGTTCAATAGTGATAGAGTGAAAGTGGCAGCCATTTTATCCATTTATCCAAAGCAAGTAAAGATCAAAGTGATGTCGGGAAGGAGATCCGGACATTGAATGAGTAAGATTATGGTTATACCAAATTACCAATAAGAATCTTGGTAGTTTCAAGTTCTCCTTAGAAAGTAAAACTAAGTAACAAGTTGTCGGCACTAACTGAGCTCCCTTTCTAAAACCAAGCACATAAAAATATGAGGTGAAGAAAGGCAAAATAAGTAAATTTAATCAGAAATGAGAGCTTCAACAGAAAAGTGGAAAGTAGAAGAATATCAGGATTAAGATATACCTCGACACATCACGGTCATGGCCTGAAGAAAATTCACCTCCAAAGGTAGAAACTTTCAATCCTGTAGTGACGTCCCATAAGATGCATGTCTGGTCTCCAGAGCTTGTTATAAGATGAGTCTCACCATCTGGAACATACTGACAACAGGAAACATAACCCCTATGCCCAGAAAGCGTTCTTGACACTGGTAGGTTGCCGTCCTGGTCACTTGGAGAATTTAAACTAAAGATCGAGCATACACTATCAAGGCCACCACATGCAACAGATTGGCCACCAGGAGAGAAGGCACATGTCATAACCCAAGCACAAGGTAGCTTTATATAATGCGTTTTCTGACTTGTTAAAGCATTCCATACAATTAACCGTCCGTCCTGAGATGCACTGACTATTCTATTACTTTCATTACTCCAGTCCAATGCATAAACCTAGGGGGAAAAAATTTGTGTCAACAGAACCTAAAAAAAAATTAAAAAAAAAAATTGCAATTGCCTAGATTCAGAAAAGTACTCTATTAGATAATGGAAACGTTCTTTCTCCAAAATCATTTTACATTTATGCATACGCACAAATTCAATCTTAACGCCAATATACAAATAATGAGATAAATATGGTACCAATGCTCAACATTAGAAAGCAAAACTAGTGAACTAAAAGCACAAATCTTTCAGGACGCAGTGTAATCATTTTCCACTGATTCCACAAACATCCTCTTAACAAGTCAATAGCTTAGACCAAAGCCATGAAAAGGGCTTCACTTTGGCCACATCAATAAGCGCTGTCTAAACCACCAACTAAGTCGGCTAAAATACTGCTGCATCCACATCATGGTGAAGCATAGTATATACTAAGAGAATTCATCGATTGTTGTCTAATTTGCTATTTCTCACAAATCCATAAAACTAACTAATTAATGTTTGAGAAAATCTTTCAGGCTTTCCAATCTTCATATAAAGTGAGTTAATCCATGATCCATCACACACACACACACACACACTCAAACATCTCCTTCATAAGATCAATGAACAGCTATGCAATTGAACATACAAGTGAATACAAGATCCAGCAATACCAAATACCACTACTTGAGTATCAAAGGAGAAGTACCTTCCCCGCGTGCCCCTGCAATATCCGGCAACAAACCAGATCCGTCGAGCTGAAGCTCACCGCCGTCCGGCCAAGCGAACTCGCGTAACTCGCAACTGCAAAATCAAACACAGCAGACTCACGTTAATTTCCTAACTTCAACTCGGCAATGTCGAATTGGAGCTCACCGTCGGTATCTTGGAGAGGAAGCCTTTTCTGGTGCACTCGTTCTCTGAGCGCATTCAGGTTCTCCGAAGCAGAAATCTGCTGCGCCTTCAGCTCCTCCACAGACATTTCAAGCCCTAGATCTTCTCCGGAACAGTAAATTAGAAATCACGAGCCCATTGAAGGTCCTCTTTGAGCTCGGATCGCGCCGCTCGGTTGCTCTTCATCTGCCGCTCCAGCAGACCAAATCGGCAGTACAAATCGAGAGCAGACTCAGCAGAAATTGAGAATTCAATAACACAACAACAACGACGACGACGACGACGACTGGTCTAGTTGATGAATTGAGTGATGATTGAATTGATGTCGTTGAAGTGCATATATATATATATATATATATAGAGAGAGAGAGAGAGAGAGAGAGAGAGAGAGAGAGGGATTCGGAGACGAAGAGGACTTCTGGAGTCCACCACTAGTGGGACCCGCTATTTTTGTCTAACTGCGGAACTTCGCTGTCCTCACTACTTGATGATGAGCGTTTGATTTCACACACGAACCGGACTGCCTCGAGCTCGCCCGGTAAGTTAACCCAAAACCAGCTCGCTTGTGATTAATGTTTAAAAACAATAAAATATATATATATATATATATATTAATTGCGTCTTTTTTTTATTTTAGTAAAAATCGAATCACGATCTCCCGTAGTCTTATCTCTTTAGTAGGTGATGTGTTTACTATCTTACCTGAGAGATTTTGACAATTAGTTGCATCTTTTTCTTACAACAATTCATTTAAATTTTTTTGAAGATAAATCGAAACTTCATTAATCATTAATGATTCAATACAGGACCATACATATAATCAAGTACATTGATTCGCTAATCTTATTTGTGCAAACAAACTGTCATTAATTTGATTTTTTTAAAATTGAAACAGTTTGACAATTAGGGACTGCTCTCAATAACATTGAAACTCATAACAATACACAAAAGTACTAGAACCACAAAATGAATAACAAAACTTCTCAACAAGGAGAAGACAAATCAAAGACTTCTAACTAGAGAATAAAACTAACAATAAAGTAAAAACTAAATACAAATCAATTTAGCGCACCGCACAAATCCACACAACACCGTTAATGAAGATGCACCGCAACAAGGATGAACCAATCTCCACAAAATATGATTAGATTTGTTGTCTATTGAATGAAAAAGTGCAAAAGGGATTTGATTGGAACCGCCGCTGCCAATCATTGAGAAGATTGGAGGTGGTTCAAGAACAAAAATCACAAAAGCGAATCAATTTTTTTTTAAGGTTTTGGAGAAAAAGAGGGGAAAACCGTTTCGTATTGTGTTATGATCTATTACATAATATGATAAGTTTTATTGTATTAACATTTCATTTTATGTTTCTAAGTTTTTAATTTTACAGTGTCGCATTCTCTTTTTTGTCACCAGAAGTTATATTATTGTTTCAACTTTCATTGCATTGATTACCATAAGTCTTTGAGGGTGAGGTTTGCAAGGACGCTAATAAAGTGGCCTATTGCTTAGCTAGTATTGTAAAATTGTATGAAAATCTTTATGAATTGTTGGAAGTACCGAGTACCATTGGTGAGCTTCTAGCAGCTGATGTAACGAATTCGATTTCGATTGATTAATGAAATTATCTCTTTTTAACAAAAAAAAAAAAAAAGACTTATCATTGTATTGAATGACTTAGCGTGGAACCAAAATCTACAAAATTAAAATACTTTGGTGACACAACTTAAATTATAAGTACTTTGACAAAAAAAAAATAAAGAAAGAAAAAAGCTTAAACTATAAGTAATGAAACTTAATCTTTTATTTTAAAGTTCAATGTGGTAGTAATATCAACCCATCCGCTTAACAACAACAAACGAAAGTTGGTTAATTTGAAAAGAACGACCTCACGCATAGCCACACAAAAATCTCTTTGATATCATTTATAACGTCACCTTGTTGGTGTTCCATGCTTACTTAAATTAAGTGGACACTCTACAACTCAAGTGGATGACCTTATGAAGTTATTTAGGTGAGAAATCGAAAGTTCGAGCATCATAGTACAAAGATATGGTTTCTTTCTATAAAAAAAATGGAGCACTCAGTCCAATTTATTGTATCTCTCTTTCTAAAAAATTTCATTCAATGCATTTGTACTATGCACGATGTCATAGAACAGGATTGAAATCCGACCGTCGTCGGTTCGACCGGTTGGCTCGGCCAAAATAAGTGGGAACTTTGCAATGTCATGGGCCTTTTGAGTCCAAATCAGCTGGCATAGACGTCAAATCGGGTAAACCGTGGTGGGCCCTAGGGACAGTCGGCAAAAGTTGAACAAATGAGTGTTGGGCGAGGTTATGTCCTGGTGAATGGGCCCAAATTTGACTTGCAAATAATTCACACAACAGTTTTTATTTTTGATCAATATAATTCACACTATAGTTAGATTTCTCTGAACAAACCTGTATAATTGTGGGCCAAAGAAGACAACACCTGGTGGGTTGCAATTCGTCCATCTCACCATAAATATTTTTTTTTGGTAAATCAAATGTATTTGAGTACTGGTGTAGTGTGTTGAAACATTCTATCTAAATAAACACAAATCTGAACATGACACACAGTATAACAATTAATAACAAGAACTAATAATATTGTCCTAAACAAAAACAATAATGATTTGCAATGTCCTAAGACATAATATTTTCCTCCGATTCGATATTGAATTCTACTAGGGTGTCCCCAGGATACAACAGATTCAAACTTTGATTAAGACGCTAATCAAAGAACCTTCAAAACAACATCAATGGATTCTCTCTCAATACACAAAAAACACATAGAATTGTAATTTTGAAAATTAGTGTTTTTTCTATGTTAATGGACTCTCAATATATAGAGAAATTTGTAACTGTATAAAACAGTTACAAATTTCTAATTCAAATTTTTAGAGCACTTATCACTTGGACAGTTAATTAAATTGCCCATAACCATTAGTAGTCTTGAACCAACCAAAGCCTGTCAAAGATTATTTAAATGGAAAATGATCTGGTGACATTTTTGGGAATACAAACCGGTCACACCAATACACGTGTTTAATTTTAAGTGGTTGTTGGTGGGGCCACCACTGACAAAAGTTGAATACGTGTGGCCACGTTGTGTCACGAAGAATATCACCATATATATCAGTGTCCTATTTAAATAGAGTGTCTCTCCTAGTGAAACCCATGGACCATTCACTACAACCCACTTGTCACATAAACAATAGTAAAGCGTATTGGGCCATATTTGAATTGAAAAATAAAATCTTTAGTCTCACATAAAACAAAACCTATGTGAGACTAAAGATTCAGTTGTCACTTTTACAATATAAACTCAAACCACTATGTTCAACATAGTGTAGTAGTAGTAACTCAAATTTAAGACAATGACTGAGACAATGATCATAAATTCGAGGCGCAGTAACTGCATATCATGTCTTCCGACTACATTTGGATGTTAGGCAATGTGCTTCTGACAAAAAAAAAAGGATAAATAAATATTATACTTTAGTCATGAGCAGATGAGGCAGTTTGGACACCCATGCACATAAAAAAAAAAGGATAAATAATTTATTACAACAAAGCAAATACATATTATATTTTCCTTATATTAAAGCTTGAAATTAAACTCCACAATTACACACCTGCTTAGTTCATTTTTAAGATAAAAAATAATTAAAAATATATTAGATAAAAAAACCAAAAGTACAACAGAAAAATTATTTTATTTAAATAAATTTGACACAAGAAGTACATTAATAAAATCTTTTTTGATTCACAAAACAATAAAAAAAACATAACTCAAAATAAAATAAAAAAAATGATTTTGGCAGACCCCACACATGCTCGCCAGAGTCTGCGATTAGGCATGCAATGGATTGGGTGTGGAGTGAAGCCCATGCAATGGATTGGGTGTGGAGTGAAGCCCCCTCCACGCCCATGTTGGCCTTACTCTGAATTATGAAAGGCTACAAATTATCAAGTAATTTTAAGTTCACTTTTTTATTAATTTTTTAATTATCGTGAATGTTAAAGTTTTTTTTTCGACCTCTTCCTACTTAAACTCAGTTGTTTCTATGAGAGTCCATTCGATACTCTAATTCATAATTCAAGAGAAACATATTTGAGGTTAGATGAAAATTTTAATTTCATGACCTATTTGTCGTCATAGCACGTCTCTCAATAGGTTGGGATTTTGATTCTAATGGGAGCAAAATTCTTTCTTATTAAAAAAATGATTTACCACTAATTTTTATTAGTTATTGCGTCAATGATGGATTTTCGTTTCATATACGTAGTTTATGACGAGAAAAATATAATATATATATATACATCACAAAGAGCGCACCGTATTATTATAATCCAACATATCTTTTTTCACGAGTTATGGCTGAATTAATATTCAATAGTGCGACCATAATATATTTTAATATAGACATCGAGGTCTATTTGGCAGTGGCCGTGTTCACGTAACATCCAAAAAACTTTAAGCTAACAATGAAAGAGGAATAACTTTCAGCTACTAAATAACAAACTGCTTGTTTGCAAAAAAATATAATTAAATAAATAACAAACTGCTTTGCAATAAGGTGACCATTTCCTTTAAATTTGGGTTTGACGCCCATAATTTGCCCATAAGAAACCATTTTTTTTTGTCAACTAATCAACAATAACAACAATAGAACCTCGAAATTTCAAATTAATTGAGGTTAGTTGATTGAACTCTTTGACTGTGCTCGATTTGGTGCAAACTTAAAATCACTCAAACATCAAAGAAAAACAAACAAACACGAAAGGAAAGCTGCCAAAAAGTTATTAACTATAGTTTGACACATTTAAAATCATTTAGCAAATCTAGACAGGTTGATTCAACGATAAAAGTGAGTTGGGAAGTATGTGAGTTAGGTGCACGGTCCTATGTTCGGTTCCCCACTGCATCATCACTGGGGTATACTTAGGTCGATAGCACCATAATTTTGTGGAATAGTTATACTGGCATGAATACATACATATAAAAAATAAAATAAAAATCACTCAATTAACAGAATATTTCAAAGTGTATCCCACAAATTGGGGTTAATTTCATTGAATGTTACTCGATTTTATACTTTGTCAAAGCCTCTCAGGTGATATGCTAAATACATCACTAGCCAAAAAGACAAAAACTCAAAAGATCGTAGTTTGATTTCCACTGAAGTAAAAAAATATATATATATTTTGGTCACAAACTTGACTATGTAACAAAAGAATTACTAAAGTTTTTGTAAAGTTTCGATAAAGTCACTTTGGTAATTTTATAGTCACCTCTCCGACGAGAAAGTGTGAGCTGAAAATTGGTGTGCCTCGAGGTTCGAGAATGATGTGCATCTAATAGACAATAGTGTAAGTGTTGCAAAAATGCCCCATTATAATGTTTTGTCTCAAAACAACAATATTTTTTCGAAAATGTTAGGCTGACTGGTGAGGGACACACTGTGATTGTGTCAATCCATTGTGCATCGATTTGTGTGCGCATATATCCCGATATGTAAATGAATGAACATAATCACCTGATCATTAATCCTGGGTGTCCCATTGGGGTCATTCTAGTACTGCTCATATTTTTTAGGAAAATGATAATCTAACGCACTTTGAACGCACACTTTATTTTTTAGCTCATTTATGATGTTTTGTTAGATTTTTTTTAGGGCGGAAACGACTAGGGTTTGTTCTCTGCTTTTATCTCATCTCATCTTGCAGCTTAAACAGCTTTTCAATTTTCTTCAGATCTGGATTGATCTCATCAACAATAGACCATCTCCAAGTAAAACACTACAAATGCTCTATCTTGCCTCTCTTCAACAACTTCATAATCAACAGTGATACCCTGTTTTGACTGATCAAATGATCTCCTCCAATGAAACTGAACATCAGACGTTGACAATATATGATGAAGATGAAAACGATGTGATCTCCCTCCATCTTTGTTTTTCTATTGTTATTTTTTTGTTTTCAAAAAAGACCTCAACATGAAAGAGTTTGATCATGACCCCAATTAATTTAAAACTGAAGCTATGTTTTTGTTGTTGTATTGATTCCCAATTCGTACGCCCAAAACAATTGAAAAAAACAACGCAATTCACCAGTCCCAATTCATACATCGCCCCCTCTCCTCTTCGATTTCGTTTTCAATCTCATCTACTTCGTCATTTGTTCCTATTCTCCAATGTAACTCACTTTTCGCTCTAAAAAAATTATTGTTTTGGGACTATAAATATTACAAGGTGCGACGGCCCCAAATTCCGAGGCCGCCCCGTGGCTTCCCGTTTCCCCTACTCGTGCACCGGAAACACCTGCCACGTCACTCATCTATCCAACTAATTCAAAACTCTTAAGTTACCTGCCATTTAATTTAGTAGTTTACAATTTACAGCGGAAGTTTTAAGATATCACCAAAAGAGCATTATATAAAGTAACTTATTCAACCTATAGTGGAAAACCCGGAAGTACTCGGTATATAGGCGACAACTGCCATCCGTGAATGTTTATATACCAGTACTGAAGATGTAATAACCACAAGTTCCCAATAATAATATTCAAAACAAGTTAATACTAATACACATACCAAGTAGGTCCTCGACAAGTGGGCAAGTAAAGATTTTGTCGCCCGTGATCTCCTTGCCCCTACTGATACACAAGGTCTGCGCTCAGCCACCACAAAAGCCAGATGGCGAGCCCAGTAAGTAAAATCCCAAGGAAAACCACCGTGCATTATAATTTAAGAATATAAATGGAACAAGTAAATAGTGTTAACCAAACATGCGGAATAGAAGGTAAATGCAGACAATGCTCAAAGCTCATCGCATGAATATAAACACAAGATAAACAAATGAGTGTGCACCAGCTATCCAAGATGCGTACGGAGGATCAGGAGCCCTGTCGTGGTCTGTACCATCGACTCTACCACTGTCCTAAACCACACATCTAGCAAGCGACCGCACAACCCTCAGATACATAGACGAGAAATCTCAACCGTCCCAGTAAGATTTGACTCAAAGATTTTCAATGAAAAATAGCTCAAATGAATAACAATAAGTAAATGCAGTAGTGGTGTTCAGTTGGGTTTTACGTACTCGAAAATACGCACTCCGACTTCCCGGACCGGTCAGTACGCCCCACCTAGCTTCCCAATTTCCGAGCTATGGTTTCTCGGTCCCTGAAGTCCATTTTATAGTGTTTTATACTTTTTGGAAACATATTATATCATTTTATGATATTATATTATATTTTTAATTTTTCAGTTGTGGTAGCTCTCCCGGTTATGTCGGGGTTCCAAAAATACCCGAAACATCCCGAAACCACTTTTCTACCTTTTTCTAATTTTCTATATTTTTCTAGAATTTTTCCCAATTTTTCTGATATTTTTCCCCTATTTTTCCTATTTTCCAGAATTTAAAACTTTTTTTTTAATAATAAAATAAAAATAAAAAAATTATTATTTAATTAATAGGGGTGGGTCCCCTGAACCGGGTCCGACCCGACCCAACCGGGTCGGCCTGGTTCGGCCCATCGAGCCGGGTCCGGGTCGGGCCCGGTCCAGGCCCACCCGGGTTGGGCTGGGCGGTTTGGCCCGACTCCACCCGGGATGGGCCTGGGCTGGCCCAGCCCGGTCCCAGGGGTGCACGCACGCACGCACGCGTGCGTGCCCCCCCTCCCTTCTTCTTCCTCCCACCAGAGCAGAGGCTCTGGTTCTTTTTTTTTTTTATTTTTTATTTTTCTTTCATCAATCTTCTTCTCTTCTCTACTCCTCTCGATTCATCTTCAATCTCAATCCATAGGAGACCTCCAAAACCTCTAAATCTCCCATAAAACCCCAAGAACAACCCCCAATTCCCGGATTAAAATTCATGAAAAATAACTCAAAATTTATCAAATCACCTCAATTTTTCCACAAATTTGAACCAAATCAATGTAAATCACCAAAACCAACTTCAAAGTCCACAAATCTAGTAAAAACAGTGGCCAAATCCATCGAAAATGAATTTTCACTCCAACATCCATTTTAATGGAAAATCAACAAAAATGAGGGTAAATTACCTTAGATCGATTGTTGTGAAGCTCAATCTCTTCTCCAAGCTCGATTTCGTCCTTCCCAAACTTCGATTTCTCTCACAAAACCCCCAATCGTTTGAACAAAATGGAATTTTTTGCATGCATTTGATCGATCAAGTTGTATATATAGGTGGTGTTTTAATCTCACGCGCACACGCATCTCGAGGACGATCGGACGGTTCTTAATAACCCTGCATCACCAAAGTTCTTTACACTCTATCATGACAATATTTGCCTTGAATCTCATTGTTGTGCATCTCGAGGCTTATCCTAAGTGTACTGATTATTCAGTTCAAACTATAGGATTTTATTTACTCCAATTTGATTTAATTCCTAACACTTATTCTAGTCATCAATAAATTCCATAAATTTGTAGATATGGTCACACTAATTCCCCGACCACTCGGCACCCCGTGCCCCGTGTCCGGCACGCTTCCCGAGGCGGTCCCACGCTTAGTGTACCCAATTTAATTTCCTTTGCTTAGCCTAAGCTTATATATTTTCATTTAATTAAATAAATCTTCAACCATAACATGTTTAAATAATTTAAATCTAATTAGCCCCAACGCCCGGCCTCACTGCTACTAAACCCCGCGTTGGTGCGTTCACCGAACTAAAACCCCGGCTCACAACTCGCACGACAATAATTTACACACATGTGATGTTTATATAAATATTAAATTCCCACATCACAATAATAGACATACAACATGCACAAATAACACAATATACCCTGGGTACTCCTATCCGAGTCAACCCAGCTATTCACGTAACGCCCGAATTAATCACTAATCATTGTGACTAACACTAACATTCAATGAAGTTAATTTGGGCCGTTACACAAGGAGACATTTTTATAACACCTTCATTATTGTATATCAGATGTACATCATTCTTGAATCTCAAGACACTAATTTTCAGCTTATATTTTCTCGCAGAAGAGGCGACCAAAAAATGACCAAAGTAACTTTATTGAAACTTTTCAAAAACTTTAGTAATTTTTTATTAGGCAAAACGTATTTTTTGGTCCTTTAACTTTGAGACTTTTATGTTTTTGGTCCCTGAACTTTCAATAGTGTACATTTAGTCCCTGAACTTTCATTGTTGTACATTTGATCCCTGAACTTTTGAGTTTTATGCTTTTGGTCCTTGAACTTTGAGATTTTTATGTTTTTGGGGGAAATTAAAAAAATTTTCGGCTTTTTTTGGTCGATGCGAGTCGTCCGATTCAGTAATATAAACCATTTTACTCTTCTTGACTAATCACACAATACTTTTGTTGCCCACATTGACATAATTTAACACTTTAAATGGTGGAAGGACTAAATGTAGATCTTTGTGAAAGTTCAAGGACCAAATGTATAGTAATAAAAGTTCAGGGACCTAGACACAAAAAACACAAAGTTCAGGGACCAAATGATAGGTTTTGCCTTTTTATTATAAAGTTAAGTTTTGTGGCTAAAATGTTACAAAGTATAAAATTAAGTGACATTCAATGAAATTAACCTAAAAAATTCTTGCAATTACCAAACAAAGTGAGTAACTGTGTTCGTGTGACTTCCTATGTGTCAATGCAACCACTACCCAAATAAACAGACTTTCGCGCATGTTCAATCTCAATCCGCTCACCACACCATGCGTCACCCAACCGAGTCATCATCACTTAAAATGATGCACAAGTTCAAAAATCTTACCTCTGTGGCACGTACCGTAATTACTACTCATTCTCAAGGGTACACACGTAACACCACATCCCATTTTCCCGCTCAATCGCGCTCACTCACCAATGCCACTCCCCCGGTCGACATCGCTCCATAAAACCGCGTCCGAGCTCCCACTCCGTCGCTTCGCTTCGCTTCTCTCTCGCCACCGCCGCTCTTCACTCTCTCTCTCTCTCTCTCTCTCCAACGCAATCGCCGAACAAAAAACAAGGTTTCGTATAACAAATCGTGTTTTGTTTGTTTTTCGAGGTTTTCAAATGTACTGTTCGCCTTTGATTTTGTTCTTCGTTCTGGGCAGCACAGAATCGATGCGACGCAACGGACGGTTTTGAAATTTCAAAATGCGATCTTGTGTCAATGTCGTTGTTTCTATGTCGATGTTTAATGTGGATTTGGATTTGATAGTGTTTTTGGGGTTGAATGAAACTAGGGTTTCGTGTTTGAATTAGGTTTATTTATGATTTTAGGGTTAAATTGATTCATGTTTGTGTGATTTGTTTGTTTTGGTGGGTTTTAGGGTTTCTGGTTGTGTTGGTGAGAGATGGCCGTCAAGAGCGAGAAGAAAGACGGTGAGAATGCGGAGTCGCCGACTTCGGTGCTAGAAGACGAGGTTGTTTGTTTGTTTCTCTTCAATGCATCTTCTTTTTGGTGGTTGTTTGTTTTTCTATGATGTTTGAGTGATGCCAAGTTTGCGCTAAATCGAGCGCAATGGAAGAGTTTGATCCGCGTCGCAGACCACAACTAATTTGGGATCAATGCTTTTTTGTTGTTGTCATTGTCGTAGTTGAGTGATTCGAGTTTTTTCGTGCCCTTGTTCAAACTCATTTGGATTTTGGGTCGTTTGCGGAACTTGTAGGTTCATGTGATCATCTCGGCATTTTATATTCTTAAATGTGATTTTATTGATTTGTGTTGTGTTTGTTGTAATGGGTATTGGATTCAACAGCAAGATGCTTGCAAGGAGGGAACTGTTGTGAAAAGTGAGGGCAACGCTGATCATACACGTGAAGTGAAAAATGGGGATTCTTTATTCATATCTAGTGAAATGGCCAAGGAGGAAGAGAAGCTGGAGGAAGCCCGTGTTAAAGGGGAGGAAGAGGAAGAAGGAATGGAACCACCCACCATGGATGATACCCAGTTCTCCAAATTGGATGAGCTATTGACACAAACTCAGTTGTACTCTGAGTTCCTGCTTGAGAAAATGGAGGACATTACATTTGTAATTTCTTCAAACCAGTTTAGTTAGTACATTTATAAGTCTTAAGTGCTAATGTCATCTATATTATACATGATCATTTTTTTCTCTCAGAATGGAGGAGACAACAAGGACGCTGAACCTCCCTCCGGCAGCAAAAAGGGTATCGGTCGTGGCAAGAAGAGGAAGGCTGGCCCTACCTATAACACTGTAAAATTATTTTTGAACCTCCTCGTACTCATCATTTTTAAAGGTCGCTCAGAACATTAAATAAAATATCCTGATACAAAATTATGACTTTCTATATTGCAACAAACTCAAGGTCTCAAATCCAATTTTTCTAAGAGGTTCAAAGTTCTTAAGTACCACAATTATCATTGATCGCTAAAAGCAGGAATTTAACACCCATTATTGGTTGAGTTTTGAAATATCATTATAATTTAAATGGGCACATAACTTGTGTGCTTTGGCATTATTATTTTGGTATTTGATTGTTTTCAGTGCTGCATTTTTTATATATTATTCTCTTGTATTTATTTATAACTACTGTTTATCTACATAATTTTCTGATCTTATTATCTTTAGAGAAAAACTAAGAAAGCAGTTGCAGCGATGTTGTCAAGACCCCAAGAGGGTGCATCACATGAAGGTTCCAACCTTACAGAGGAGGAGAGAGCTGAGAAAGAGCAGGCTGAACTGGTTCCTTTGTTGACGGGTGGACAATTAAAGCCCTATCAAATTAAGGGTGTTAAATGGTTGATTTCTCTTTGGCAAAATGGTCTAAATGGAATTCTTGCTGATCAAATGGGACTTGGCAAAACTATCCAAACTATCGCTTTCCTTGCTCATCTAAAAGGGAATGGCCTCGATGGCCCTTATTTAGTGATAGCTCCCCTCTCTACTTTATCGAATTGGGTAAACGAAATAACCAGGTAATGTAAATCCCATGGTTTTCCTTAGAATTGGTTCTAGCCAATAAGTATTTACTCTTATCAGTCTGCATTTTAGGTTTCTTCCCTCAGTGAATGCGGTCATTTACCATGGAGACAAGAGCCAAAGAATGGAGATAAGGAGGAAGTATATGCCCAAAGCAATTAGCTCCAAATTTCCCATCATTATTACTTCGTATGAGGTTGCCATGAATGATGCGAAGAGGTACCTGAGGCATTACAACTGGAAATATGTTGTGGTAGATGAGGTTAGTTCCTTGGACAGGAATAGTATTTTTCTCCTCCCAATGAATACACAAGGAGTGCAGCATATACATTGCTCATTCTGTTATCACCATGGAGATGTTTAGATTACCATTTCGAATTTTCTGTCATGTCAGCAAGTTTTATTTTTTTGAAGGGACATCGACTGAAAAACTCACAGTGCAAACTGTTGAGAGAATTAAGGCATTTGCCCATGGAAAACAAGCTTCTACTGACTGGAACACCTCTTCAGAATAACTTGGCTGAGCTTTGGTCATTGTTGAACTTCCTTTTGCCTGATATTTTCTCTTCCCATGAAGAATTCGAGTCATGGTAATTTGTCCGTAGATTTTTAATTGCCTTTTTTGTTCAAAACTTCAAATTATGATAGCATCTTTAAATTTGGATTTCTATTTGTTCTTGTAGTCTTGTATGTTAGAGGAGAAAATGGTTGGCAATTGTTGCTATGTTTTTTCTTCTAAAGTTGGTTTAACTTGTCGATTGTGGTTGGATTTTCAGGTTTGATCTATCGGGAAAGTGTAGAAGTGAAGCTGAACAGGAAGAATTGGAGGAGAAAAGACAAGTTCAAGTATGCATACTTTGCGAATTGTTTGACTTTGTTGTTTGTTTAACTGCATATCCTGAGGGCATGGAACTTATCACGTGCAGGTGGTAGCTAAGCTACATGCGATACTGAGACCATTTCTTCTGCGGAGATTGAAGGTAGAAGTTGAAAAGATGCTTCCTCGAAAAAAGGAGATTATTTTATATGCCAGTATGACGGAGCACCAAAAGAACATTCAAGGCCATTTAATTAATAAAACATTTGGGGATTATGCAGCAGAAAAAGCAATCAGAAGTAAGTGAATATTTTTGCTTATGTGTAGTTGAAGTTGCTGTCTTGCTAAAAAATCAATTTCACAATAGATTAATATAGGCTTAGGATAAGTGATATGCATCTATGACTAACTGTGGTTTTTACAATAGTTACATGTTGGCAATAACTGGTATATGCTTAGTGAGAAAGCTAGTTGTTTGAAAATCTCATTTTTGATGGTCTTCATGCAATCAACATCGTTGGCGGCTCTTTATTGTTTCGGATCTCTGGTTGTAAATGTTTCGGGCTGGATAATTCAGATAGTTTGATCTAAGTTTATTGTTCTATTGTATCTCATTAGTTGATGTTACTAGCCTGTTCTTACCTCTTCTTACCATGTAATATATGTATATGCATTCTACACAATAAAGGGAAGGGAAAAAAGCAAAGGAAATAAATTGTTTCCTAGAGTCACCTTAATGTGTACCTTGGTTCATTTAAGGTGGGCACTGTTACTCTGTTCTCTACATTTTCTTCCCTTTTTCTGTTAACCTGGTCCTCACAATGCAGTGCAAGGAATCAGAGGCAAACTGAACAATCTGATGGTTCAACTTCGAAAGAACTGCAACCATCCTGATCTCTTGGAATCACTTTTTGATGTGACTCGTATGTACCATTTCACTGTCTGTCGTTAGGGAATCAAATTTTAAACTTAATTCTTGGTTTTAAGTATCTATTGATTTTATCCTGCAGCCTTTTTTCCACCTGTGGAAGAGATTGTGGAGCAGTGTGGGAAATTTGGCTTGCTGGACAGACTAGTGAATGAACTATTAGCTCGCAAGCATAAAGTATGTATAGTTACTGATCATTCACATTCTAGTTATCTTGTTTTTTAATTAAATATATATAACCATGTCAAACTCTTGGCTACTTCAGGTCCTGATATTCTCCCAATGGACGAGGGTTTTGGATATAATTCATTATTATTTCAGTGAGAGAGGCTTTGAAGTCTCTAGGATTGATGGTAGTGTGAAGCTGGATGAAAGGAAACGACAAGTAAGTGGCGTTTCAAGTGACTTGAAAGCTTTTATTTTTCTGATAAATAGAATAGAAAGCTTGATTTCTTATACAAATTAGTTGAGGTCGGCTGCATGGATCGAACTCTTTCATTGTGCTCAATGTAGTGCAATTGATGGTGAGCTTTCCAAACCATTTAAACCACTCCTAATTAAAGCTTAATTTTTTTATCTCTTTAATTTTATTTTTCTACTTCAAATTTTGACAACTTAACAATTCTTGCGAAATTAAAGTATAGAGAATGAATTAAAATTCATTCAATAAATGGAGAGTTCCTTAGGCATGATTGGCAACATGATAGGTTAAGCCCTTGGCAGCCTAGTTGACATACCTAGATCTAACTCCTCTGCAGAAACCTGAATTTTCTTTAGGGCATTTCCGCATTGATCTTCCTTGGTCATGTGATCCTTGGAGCTTGACATGGACATTTTATCTCTTGTGTGGTTTCCTGTGGAATGTAAATTGCTTTCTGTATATCCTACTTTGTTTTGTTTACAATTCTGGATTATTGTTTCTTGTGATTTGAATCATTTGATAACTGATCTGAAGCTGTCTTCATCACTTTCTTATTCATGGTCACAGTTCCTATTGTATTTATTTTTTAGTTTATTTTTTTGGATAAAGTTTTTGTTTCTATTTTCAAAATGAGTTGATTACTATGATGTATAATATATTACATGTACTTCCAAGCAGATTCAGGAGTTCAATGACATAAATAGTGATTTCAGAATATTTCTCCTAAGCACTAGGGCAGGTGGGCTGGGTATTAATCTCACTGCCGCAGATACGTGCATACTCTATGACAGTGACTGGGTATGCACTTATTTGGCTCTCCTCTACTAATTTACTTCGTTATTTCTTGGGCTTGTCGTATTACTTACTGTTATGCATATGCCATTCCAGAATCCTCAAATGGATTTACAAGCTATGGATAGGTGCCACAGGATAGGCCAAACACGACCAGTTCATGTGTACAGGCTTGCAACAGCACAATCGGTTGAGGTGCATCACCTATTGGCTTCTTTTGTTTCAGTTTCTACTTTTTAACTCTTTAGACCATTGGATCAGAAGCTGACGGATCTTTTCTTTTCCCTTCTCAAAAAAAGATTCGCATGTTGAAGCGAGCTTTCAGTAAATTGAAACTTGAACACGTGGTGATTGGAAAAGGGCAGTTCCAGCAGGAGAGAACCAAGTCTGATTCAATGGATCTCCTTGAGGTTTGTGCATCCATTATAATTATTTCTTCCTTCTTTAGGCTTTGTAGTTTCATCATAATAGTTTCTCACTGGTTTCATTGGCATAGATAAGGGACTAATTATCTCTAACAATTCGGCAAAATCTTAAATTTGATGTTCCATAAAACCCAAACCGTGAAGAGCGAGAGCTCCTGGATCTATTCCATTGAGCTAAAATGATTGTTATTTAGTTGCGATTCTAATCAAGTAGTTTCTGTGGTCATCTGCAGTCCGATGAAGTAAATAGTCCACAAAGTCGATTTTTAGAGAAGCAAATTAGGCTGGATGTGGTATATGTTCAAAGTTCACAACAAGAAGTCTCAATTCCAAATTTGTTGGGTCAATCAAGTATAAATGTTTTCAAAGTTCACAAGAAGCCAAAATGAGGTTTTACTTTTCTGATATGGCAGCAACTGAAAATGTTGTAAACTTTGGAAACCTCTCATTGTTCTCTAAGTTTTCCCTTATCAAGGGGCACAGACGAAAGCAGTGATGGTTGTTTTGTAGTCCTGAACGATTTTATGCACTTCTAGATTTTATGTGGTTCTTCTCAAAAAAAGAAAAAAAAAGAAAAAGATTTTATGTAGTTTACGCAATTGTATAATGCCTCCAATTAAGCCAAATTTAAACCGGTTTTCACATGGGCCAATATAATTGTGAGAAATGTTTAATCAATCTGATCATTCTTTTAATGAAGTTTCACTCGTTCTTATATTCTTCTATGAAACAGGAAGACGATTTGTTGTCGCTGCTTCAAGATCAAGAAGATCCTGAGGAAAAGCTAGTCCAAACTGAAATCAGTGATCAAGATCTTAAGAGGGTGATGGATCGTAGTGATCTAGTTCCTGGCTATGATGGTGATGCCTTTCCTCTTAAAGGACCTGGTTGGGAGGTGGTGATTCCACCTCAGAGTGGCGGCGTGCTGTCTACTCTTAACAACTGATGATTTCTGCGTAGTTTACTTGTGACGACTGATAGAGCATATGCTATGGAAAAGAATGCAAGATATTAGGCATGTGCTATTACAGATGATTTTGGCTCGTTTATTTCCCATCTGTAAACGTCAGATGAAGATATTAGATTGAAGAGCAGTTTGTGAGGGGTCGATTTTTGTAAGCATTTTTTATCTACATCCCATCTGTACCCTGATTTTGTTAAAAAAAGGAAACAACATCGAACTGTCTTTGAAACTTAGTAGGCAATAGTTAGCGCCATATTTTGCTCGAACCATTTTGTTGTTGCATTGTTATGCATAAGCTCAGATGTATGACATAATAGAATGACCATGCAAGTACAAAATTGTGGCACAGATTCTTGTAGGTAACACTTGTTTCCCCCGGTATTTTGGGTTTCATTCTATAAATGCATCTTGCCTGTGCAATTGCTGAATATGAGTGTCAGCGGGCTTTAGTATGTCATTCGGCTGAGCGTTGCGGTCTGCTTGAAATGGAGAGGCTATACTATATGGTTTGTTCTCAACTCAAGCATTACTAAACTTGGGGAACTGTAAATAAGGGATTTCTACCAACTCTTGCAGAGGATGCTGCCTTTGCATCTATTGTAGTCAGTATTTGAGGTACAGACATGCCACCAGAAATGACAATTTCTGCAACCAAAAACCTATTGTTACACACCCTTATTGGAGATATTAGTGATCTATTATACCAGTCATAGCAAGTTAGCGCGAGATTTTCTTACCGATGCCTTCTCGAACTGATAAATTGGGTCTCATAACATCATTTGAGTTGATAAGGAAAATGTCCCCAATGTAGAGGTGGTTCGAGGGCACATAAACGCAGCATAGCTCCTCTTCACTTGCAGCTCTCTGAAGAACAACTGTGGAGGTAATGAAGCCAAAGGCATATTCGCCGACGCGAGGATGCCTTATGATGGCTACTTCCTTGAAGGCATTGGAGTTTTGGTCTGCAAAAACAAATTTGTCGGTAAGTTGATTTCAAGATTAAGATCTGTAGCTGTTTGTGCAGAAGCAATTTTTTACTGATGTGTTCACCTGGTGATATTGCAGTGCTTATTTGTTTTGAAGCAGAGTATATGTAGCTTACAAAGGGCATTTTCTTGATGAACCATTCACCAAGGCCAAGAACAGAAGCCCCCCACCATGAGGACATGAACACGCCGACCAAGAAGATGAAACTAATCGAAGTGACAAATCCAAGACCTAAACATGATCGTCGAAGGCAGATTAATTGTTGTAGAAAACAAAATTGCTATAAAAATGCGATAAATTAGGGAAGAGGAGGTACTTACCAAACACATGGACTCCAAGATGGATATATATAGGAGAGAAGAATCCATCAACAAAATGGATGAACCACCAGGTAATGTAGAATGTGATTGCAATGGGAAGAAGAATGACACTGTAAAACAAAGGCGAAAAACATGTATTGAGTAAATCAACATTGGAGATGTTTTTCGCGCAATCTTCCTTTATATCAATTTCGTTTCAGTACATCAACATTGTTGAATGTTGACTCCTTTCTATCTTTTTCAAGATACTAAACCAGTTCTGACACTGTAAGACTTGTGAGAACAGAATAGGAAGTTACCATCCTGTCATGAACTTTTTCGATGCCCAGCTGCGGATGACTTTAGAAAATGCCTGCACAATTGCGAAAGAAAGCAACAAATCAGTTTAACTAGAGATCATTAACAGCTTAACTTGCATAGTCCTTGTTCTACTCGATTTTAAAAAACTATACATAAATTCATTAAAAAATTGGACAAATTACAGTTCAAGTTGTAGACAAATGGTGGTTAACAAACACCCAATTTCATCCTAATCTGTACTTATAAAGGGATTTTTGTCTCTGAATCGTGAAATGCATGACTCATGAGGCATCACTTGCCAAAAAGCAAGGTTTAAGGAGGTCGTGGGTTTGACTCTATCTGAAGTATGAAAAAGGAATTTTGGCATTCTTAGAGTGTTTTTTGGTTTCGATGAAAAACTTTATAGAGATGAAAATCACCAAACTGGAATACCATATAAAGGTAATGATTGATCTTTAGATGAAATAATATATAAGATATAAAAACACTGATTTGATTAAGAAAAAGAACATTCTAGGAGAAGAAATCCAGACCTCTCTTCCAGCGTATTGGTGGGACGAAGCGGAAGGATTGATGGTCGGAATTGAAGAGGATTTCGAGTTGTCATCTTCATCGGTCTCGGAAGCGCCTCCATTGGAGGCTGGAATCAAAAGCTCTAGATCTCTATCCCTTTCTCTAGTGGCTGCCATTTTTGTCGGCCTTTTCTTTGCTCTCTCTTTTCGGTTTTCTAGGCTCACTTGCGCCACTGTGAGGGACACCATTTGATTTGGATTTGGCGAAGTCGTAACACTAACAGAAACTGATCCCGATCCCCTAGGCCGCAATTTTGAAGGGTTAACCAACTCCGGGTCTTCCGTTTGCTTTCCACATGGATAGTCACTATCTGATTGAAAGATTATGCCATTTTTCTTTTTTTAAAAAAAAAACTAAAACAATATTTAATTTTTTTTTTGTTTTTTTTTCCTTTTGCTTTTGATATAATTAGCCACAAAATCTCATTCCCAAATCAAATATAATGCACTTTTTTTTTGATAAAAAATAAAAATTTCATTATGTTGTAAATTGAATTGAGACTTGCTAGAACTAGAGAAGGAAAGTAGAAAAACTAAGAACTTCTACTACTACAAAGAACTACAAAGAACTACAACTACAAAGTAGAAGAGGAGAAATGAAAGAGTTGAAATGAGAAGTTGTATACAACTTGGTGTGTTTTTACAATGAGGTTGGCATCCTTTATATAGGCCCTTTGGTGATGATGATAAATGTACTTAGACAATGTTTACAAGTAACACATATATCACATGTCATACAACTCTTCACAAGCAACATTGACAATACATGGAATAATGAATACATTTGATATGGATACAAGTAAGGGCCATGCTTGATACTACCACTCAATGTAAGAGCCATGCTTGACAATGATTAGTCATACAAAGTCTTGATCAATTGTTCATCCATATCATAACACTCCCCCTTGGATGACAATTGTTGAGAGAATGTGCCTCGTTAAAATTTCTACTAGAAAAAACCCTGTGGGAAAAAATCTAGCAAAAGAAAAAGAGTACACATTTCTTATTAATCTTAAGATGAGTATAATATTGTTAGGATTGCCTCATTAAAAAAACCTTGCTAGGAAAACCCAATGGGATAAAACCATAGCTAAGGGAAAAATAGTGCAATACACTAATCAATAACTCCCCCTCATGTGAACATGGGTAAAACTTGTTCAGTTTCCTTACTTGCAATGTCCTTAAGTTTACGCAAGCCAATACCATATGTAAGCCTTTTAAATGTCGTAGTTGGTAAGGCTTTTGTGATTAAATCAGCAAGATTATCGCTCGATCGGATTTGCTTGACATTAATTTCACCATTCTTCTGAAGCTCATGTGCATAAAAGAATTTTGGTGAAATATGTTTTGTTCTGTCCCCTTTTATGAATCCTTCACTTAATTGTGTAATACATGCTGCATTATCTTCATATAATATGGTTGGAGAATTTTTTATTGAAGGCAATCCACATGATTCTTGAATATGTTCAATCATGTTTCTCAACCAAACACATTCACGACTTGTTTCATGAATTGCAAGTACTTCAGAATGATTGGAAGAAGTGGCAACCATAGTTTGTTTTACTGACTTCCATGATACAGCAGTATTACCACAGGTGAATACATATCCCGTTTGAGAACAGGCCTTATGGGGATCTGATAAAAATCCAGCATCAACATAACCTTGGAGATTCAATTTTACCCCTCTCGAGTAAAATAAACCCATGTCACTTGTTCCTCGAAGATATCGAAAAATGTGTTTAACACCATTCCAATGTCTTCGAGTTGGTGAAGAGCTATATCTTGCAAGTAGGTTGACAGAAAAAACAATATCGGGTCTTGTACAATTTGCAAGATACATAAGTGCACCAATTGCACTTAAATATGGTACCTTCGGACCAATTAGCTCTTCATCACTTTCTTGAGGTCGAAATGGATCCTTATCTACTTCAAGTGATCTGACAACCATTGGAGAGCTCAATGGATGTGCCTTGTCCATATAAAATCTTTTTGATAATTTTTCAATATAATTTGATTGATGGACAAGTACTCCACTTGAAAAATGTTCAATTTGCAAATCAAGACAAAGTCTTGTTTTTCCAAGTTCTTTCATCTCGAACTCCTTTTTCAAGTATTCGGATATTCTAACGATGTCGTCGTGGTTTCCCACTATATTTAAATAATCAATATATACAACAATAATCACAAATCCTGTTGATGATCTTTTAATGAAGACACATGGGCAAAGCGAATTATTTACATATCCTTCTTTCAGTAAATAATCACTAAGACGTTTGTACCACATTCGTCCGGATTGTTTCAACCCGTACAAAGACCTTTGTAATTTTATAGAATGCATGTTATGAGGTTTTGATTTTATTTCATCGGATATTACAAATCCATCAGGGATTTTCATATATATCTCACTGTCTAGAGATCCGTACAGATATGCCGTAACGACATCCATTAAATGCATATCAAGCCCTTCAGAGACTGTAAGGCTTATCAAGAACTGAAATGTGATTGCATCTATAACAGGAGAATATGTTTCCTTATAATCGATGCCAGGTTTTTGTGAGAAACCTTGAGCTACAAGTCTTGCTTTGTACCTTGTAACTTCATTTTTTTCGTTTCTCTTTCGTACAAATACCCATTTATGTTCAACAGGCTTTACGCCATCTGGCGTTTGGACAATTGGTCCAAAAACCTCTCGTTTCCTTAACGAGTTTAGCTCTGCTTGAATAACATCTTGCCATTTTTGCCAATTAGGTCTTTTTTGACATTCGTCCACTGATCGTGGTTCTGGATCATCATTATTTTCACATATTTCAAAGGACACATTGAAAGAAAATATATCATCAGGAACAATTTTATTTCGATCCCAAATCTTACCAGAGTTTAAGTAATTTATTGAGATCTCATTACTTTCATCTTTTTCATCTTTTTCTAGAGGAAGTTCCACATCAGAATCAACTTGTTCTGACAAACCCTTATCAAAGGATTCTTGTGCTTTCTCAGGAGTATTTTGATTTGTATTTATTTTTACTCCCGTTTTCCTTTTTCGAGGAATTGTATCCTTTGAACCAACCGGTCTTCTACGCTTTAAGCGTTTCGTTGGTTCTTGTGCATTTTGTTGCACAGAGACATCAATTCTTGCAGGAGCATTTACAAATTTGGAATATGTGATTTTGTCACTTGTTTTGCATCATTAAATGCATCTGGTAATTGATTTGCAATTTGTTGCAAATGAATGATCTTTCGAACTTCAAGTTCACACTGATTTGTTCGTGGATCATAATGTGATAAAGTTGATGCATTCCAAGCAATTTCGCGTCATTCCTTTTGAATTGACTTTTTATCTCCCCCTAATGGTAGAAAAATTGCTTCATCAAAGTGACAATCAGCAAAACGTGCAGTAAATAAATCCCCTGCTAAGGGCTCAAGGTATCTTATAATGGACGATGAGTTAAATCTAACATAAATCCCAAGTTTTCGTTGTGGACCCATCTTAGTTCTATTGGGAGGTGGTATAGGAACATACACTGCACCACAAAAAATTCTTAAGTGTGAAATATTTAGTTGTTGACCTAAAATGAGTTGCATGGGGGAATGTTCATGGTATGTAGTAGGCCTATAACGAATGATAGATGCTGCATGAAGGACTGCATGTGTAACATCCCCTAATTCTATTTTAAGGAATGTCCGGCTTGAAACCCTAATTAATAGGGGTGGGCAGCGGTTTTCAAAAAACCGCCCAAACCGCTCAAACCGACCAAACCGCACGGTTTGGTTTGGTTTTTGAAGCTCGCGGTTTGGTCGCGGTTTGGAAAACGACCAAACCGCAGATTCGCGGTTTGGTCGCGGTTTTCATTTTGAGAAAACTGCGGTTTAACCAAACCGAGGACATTTTGGTAAATACAAACCAAAAACCCTAAAAAAAAAAAACCACAAATCTCACATCTTCCTCTCGCGCTATTCGGTCATCTCTTCACCAACTCACCGCCGCTCCCACGCCTCAACGCTCTCGCTCGTCTCACGAGTCTCCCACGCCTCGACGCTCCGGCATCTCCGGTCGTGCAAGCCGCCGTCTCGGCTTCTCCAACTCCCTCCTCACGCATCACCGGTCGGGCGGCGTCTCGGCGTCTCCAACTCCCGGCGTCTCAAGTCCCTCCTCACGCCTCTGAGCCACGCTTCTTGTTTTTCATTTTTGCTTGCTTTGTTTTTTCATTTTTGCTTGCTTTGTTTTTTTCATTTTGGATTGCTGTTTTTTCATTTTTGCTTCTTTGTTTTTTCATTTTGGCTTGATGTTTTTTCATTTTTGCTTCTTTGTTTTTTCATTTTGGCTTCTTGTTTTTTCATTTTTGCTTGCTTTGTTTTTTCATTTTTGCTTTTTTTTTTTGGCTTGCTTTTTTTTTTTGCTTTGGTTTTTTTTTTCCTGAAAATAAATTGAATGAAAACCGCGAAACCAAACCGCGCAAACCGCGGTTCGGTTTGGTGCGGTTTTGGTGATCTGCGGTTTGGTTGCGATTTGGAAAATACCAAACCGTAGACCCTCGGTTTGGTTGCGATTTGGTGGTTTTCCAAACCAAACCGCGGTTTGCCCACCCCTACTAATTAAGCACCGGTAAACCAGATTGGACCTAATTAGAGCCAGCAGCCTTACCATATTTTCCTGACAACAACCTGTATATTTTAATTTAAATAAATAACATAAAACAAACGCAGCGAAAAATTTAAAACTTTTTCGACAAAACATAAGTTACACAATACCGGCATGAACATCGGTATTGAGCTCTTATTCCCACCCATTTAATTACAAATCATAATGCAATACCATATATATATATATAACAAGAAAACTCACTTCACCGTAGAGAAGATACTAAACTCCTGGTCTTCTCCTTTCCTGAGTTCCAAGTCCTAGCGTACATTCATACCTGGAGATGTTAAGGTGGGTGAGCTCCTACATGCTCAGTAAGTGACTCTCATACCAACCATCAACTATCAATTAATATCAAGGCAATGTATAACAACATGAATCAAATGCATATCTACAAGAGCATATGAATCAATATAAACATTATAAATAACAGATGCAAGTTCTTTGGTTCATTGCAATGTACCCGTGATTTGTATTTCATATATTCGTATTTGCATTGAGTCGCCCCTCACATATCCAAGAACCAATCACTTTGGGCATCTAACAGTTCTTGTCAATGTGCCGCCAACTCATAAAACACCGAGTCGCACTTACTCATCATCACTAAACCAATCACTTGCTCATCTAATTGGTTTATGACTAATGAGTTGCTAAACTTAACTGGAAAGCATTGATCGGAATAATTTCCAAGCCACGGGGCGCAATGATGATGGTTAGCAATTCCACCACAGTTCCCAAACCCCAGGCCGATCCGTCCCGTCAAACCTCTTTCCGAATCCATTTTCATTTCAAAACATTTTGTAAAACCAAACTCAAATCACGGTACATTGCCCCATTCCCAGTCCAGTACACTACATGCTCTAATAATACTATTTTACATTGCATAATTGATAAAAGCTACGAGTCCCACTTACCTGTCCTGAGCTTTCTATGTTTTACCGACTTGTACGACTCTCCGGAGTCCTCAATCCTTTCCACATTGATTCATTCCATAACATAGACCAATTGTCATCAATTTAAGTCTAATATTCATTTATTAATACCCTAAATTGGTCCCATTCTAATTCGGAATTCCAAGACCTAATTTCTAACCTATTTTGACCATTTCACGCTTTTTGAGGTAAAACCCCGGTATAAAGTCTCCTCCGGCTTTCAAACTTCTCATTTTTCATAGAAATCCCTCAATTTCTATTTGTTTGGTCAAAATACTATTTTCCATATTTTTTTTTCCTATTTTTCTCGGATTTTCTTTTCCATTTTCTTTCTTTTCTTTCTTTTTTTTTTTTTGTTTAAGGTGTGAACTGGGCGAACCGGGTTCGGCTCAACTGAGCCGAACCGGCCCGGTTCACCACCTTCTTCCCACGAGAACAGAGCGTCGCTCTCGTTCTCTTTTTTTTTTTTTTTTTTTTTTTTTTTTTTAATTTCTTCTTCGATTCATCGTTGGGGTTGGCTCTCAACCCCAACCCCAACTCAACCGGCAAGGGAGACTACTCCCTTGCCTTCCCCACTCATCACCCAATCACACACCCACCGATACACCATAACCTCAACAACAATTCAAGCTTACCTCAACGTCTACGTCCTCGAGCTCCCGAGCTTTTCGCTCCCTTCTCCTCCCCCGATCTCGGCTCCTCTCTGCTCATCTTCTTCTTCGTTTTTGATTTTTTTTAAAGAAGAGACGAGGCGGTTTAGGTTGGGAAATACCCAAAATACCCTTGAGCTTATCTCATTTCTTTCTTTACTCCATTACCCTTTATGGTAATTTCACATTTTCCAATATATTATATATATATATTTATATATATATTGATTTATATATAAATATATATATTTATCGATATCTTGCGCCTTAAACTCCGGTTGGCACGCCAACGAGAACATCTCTGGCGTGCGTACCATCGTATATCCGACGCGTGTCACTCGTGACCCCGCGTATCACTCTGCGCCTGACAAATTATCATTATTTTATTATTTTCCATTTAATATATATTTATATATACCCATAATATATAAATATATATTTATGCCTATAATTACGCCTATAATTACGTAATTTCCACCACCGAGCATACTCGAGCGTCAACACTATCTCGCGTCTCATGTGTGTCCACATGACCCACACATGGTATTAGACATTTCCTCGTTAGTCCGATTATTCACGTATATGTACTAATACATACCAAACAAACACAATACATCACGCAATCCCACACATACGTTGATCATGACAAATCGGGCTTAACCACGAGCCTAACTCGGATTAATTACCATTCGGATTAACACCAATCACCTGCTTAAAGTAACGGGTCGTTACAGTCTCCCCAATTTAGTAACAATTTCGTCCTCGAAATTAGGGAAACATACAAGTCACCAATAGTTTCAAAGATAAATGGATTTTTCCTTATAACTCCCATTCCTTAGCTTTTTCTTCATTCCTTGCTTGTCTAGTATATGTTATTTCACCACCATATCACTAGCACAAAGCTATCTCAACTTTACTGTGAAGAATAAATGAAACTAAATTATCGTTTTATTCTTCTCTTTCAGTTTAATGAAATGTAAATAATACTATTCCATTAATTTCACTTAATCCGAATCTCTATAGCCCGTTCATAGGTTAGATTTTCAAAAGATCCCATATATGTTTTGATACATCAATAACCTATGATATTTGTCACGTTTTCTCTTTTTCTTAAGGATTATTGTAGCTCAAGCATTGACGAATCTACTAAGGATCAACAGTATCGTGTCTCCTACCTCCGTCCATCTCATAACTGAACGGCAAGGTCGACAATCATCATGTCTCCTACCTCTGTCCACAACAAATGAACAGCAAGGTCAACATATTCATGCATCACATTTCCTACCTCTGTCCACCACAAATGAACAGTAAGGTCACCATATGTGTGTTTCCTACCTCCATTCCACCCATCGATGAATGGTAAGGTCAATCACACAACATTCTCATCATCATCATCATTTTCATTTCATTTCATTTTTTTTCAATACCTGCTTGAACCTTATAGATTTCGTCAATCTATACACTACAACTTTATCCTCATATTATTCGTTTCCTTTATATTGTAGTTATACAGTACCTAGTCTGCTCTATTTCCTCTGTGTAGTTCTTTATTACTTCATTCATTCTAGTACAATATCTCTCATTTTTATCTCTCACCCTCATGGTAGGATAAAAAATATAGTTCATTCTGTAAACCCTCAGATTACTAAGAACATTAAAGAACTCACACAGATAAATTGATTCTTTCAGTGACTATTATGATGAGCCACAAGCTCAATCATATTCATTGAATTAAAATTAGTACACACTCTCTTCGTCAACACGAAGGAAAATATTGTATCGAGATTGAGACTGGTTTTCAGTTTATATCAATAACTTCTTCCCTCGATGGAAGCAAGTCTCGGATCTCTATCCAGAATATTTTTTAATATCATACCATCTCACATCTCGCATACAACTATTTTGCTCAATCCTTTTGAACATAGAATATACCTTCACTGACAAGAATCTTGCATACTAGATTCCCTCATCAACTATCATTCATTGTCCTGACGTCTATTTTCCATTACAAAATTTAATGTACAGCACAATTTTTATTATAACATCTAATATAGACACTACTCATTCATAATCAATCTCTAACATATTGAGTAGTTCCAATTATATTTCTTAATCAATCCCATCATCTAATCATTCATTAATTCATACATTTACTGAGTTCAGTCTCATTCTGAACTCCAAAGAAAAGACTGATAATTATCAATCCCAACCTCTCAATTGATGATATGCCTGCGCAGGACTTCACTTATTCATCAATTATTATCTATCCCATCAATGAAATAATAGTGAAAAGTTCCTATTATAATTACCTCTCTTGCCCCTTTCTTTCATACAACTATTAATTATCATCAATCACTTATATGAGTGATTCCTCAGAGTGAATATATTATCTTTCACACTCCAGTAACTCATTACCTCACATTTTATTTCACTCTGATATAATCATATTCTTCAAACTCTCATAGTTTGAAGCTTCCTTTAAATCACACGTTACCAGTTTCACTGGTTTTCCACAATTTTTATCTATCATTTAATGATTCCCCTAAGATATTCCAATCTTAAGAATAACTAAATAACATTCATACCCTTCAAACCCTTGTACCTGATACAACTGTACTTCAAAATTCCTTCATGAATAAATGAACTTGCACATTCCATCCAATCAACTGAATATATACAATACTGAAGTCCTCATCCATATCTTATCATTTTTCAAGTCTTTCCTTTAAGACCTATTCTTGCAATTCATTCTATCCATCATTTGAAATACATATTATCAATTCTTCATTATCAGTTGATGTCTTACAATAATTTGGTATTCTTACCCATACCATTGTTTCTTACCAGTTCCTCTAAACGATATTTAATGTATTTACTATGATCCCTTGCTTCATTGTATCAATAGACAATTACTTGGATAAAATATTACAATATACCTCTAACCTTTCTCTAATCCAAGTAAAATGAAACAACCATTGTAGTAAAACTACATTTCACTTTCCTTAAGTCTCAGGACATCATTTGTATCATGCACAACTCATCCTCATTCCATTATAAATTATTTCATTCTTAGATTAATTGATCATACAATACAACTATATCACCACTTTCTGTTTAAGTTGTTTGTATGCTTCAATCATTTTACATTTACCCATATTTCTATTCTTGTGTTGAATGTAAGACAATTCTCTAATTATCTTAAACTCAGTCAATTCCTTTGACTCATAACTTTAAAATTTAACACATATCTTAAGATTTATAGGTGAAACTTATCCATTGCACCTACAACTTTTGGTATATACCACCCTATTATCAGAGTTTCACATAACTCTGTAACAGTACTTTGTGCATTTGGTACAGTTTCAACTATTTTCATATTCATCATCATTGTCAACTCAATGATGATCTTATCTCAATAGAGTTTAACAACTCTACATCTTCATTCATAAACATAGCGTGAGCTCTAATGAATTTATATGGTTTACACCATAATCTTTCACCTTATCAAGCCACCACTTGTTCATATACACTTAAATTGTTATCTTTACTTTATGATAATCAAATCTCAATCACTATTGAGAACTATTGGTTTCATTTGATTTACAAACTTGAGTTGTCAATCCTGAAAATCACTATTCCTTTGGAATTCACCTCACATTCATTTATCACTCCACTTGAGTTCTTAAACTCATACAATTTTCATAATACCTCAAAGTACGATATAATTAATCATTGGTTTGGTATCAACCAGCCAAATACTTTGATGAATTCCTTCTATCCTACATTGTGATAAGATTTCAAGTCTTTCTAATATTCACATTACTTGAAACCTTAATCTCACAATCTTACATTCATCAATATTGTTTTTTTCCTTACCGCCCTATTATCAATTTGTTCAACCTAAACCATTTGAATTTCGAATGATTTCTGAATTTCTACGAATTCTCATTCCCAAAATTTATAAATTTCAACATTTTCCATTATATATTGCAGTTAATACCAACATCTTGATATGCTGCTCACCTATTCATTTCTAGTATTGTACATCATTCTCTATATTCTCAATCCTTAACCTTATTGACAACTCATTCTCCCCAATTTAGACTGTACTAGTCTAAACATCAAATTTAAAACACCTCATGGCTCATTGCTATGTTTTTCTCAATTACCTGAACGGTACACCTCTTATCTACATCAGATGTTTCTGATGAAAAGATTGTCATGTTTATGAATCTTTATGTATTAATGCCTCTAACTTTGACCTTTCCAGTCCTTCAGTGTATATATTTGCAACTTACTCTTCACTTTATTCTCAATTTACCATTTCCTTATAACTGATTCTACTTCCTCAAACAAGATAGAGTTGATCAAGAACACAATTTTTTTTTTCCGCAAATTCTTCATTTCTCATTTCTTGTTTTAACTTTTCACTTTTAGAGTAATGTTGCCTTCAGCTTATTTCTGTATATTCCATCTTTAATCTATACTTCAATTATGTATCCTTACATCCAACATTGATCTACCCATCAATTTAGTAAACTCACGTCTCATTTCTTTATGTATGGTTATACCATATTATCATTCATTTCTCTTTTTGCTCTATTAATGAATGTGATTACCCACAACAACACTAATAAGCCCTTGTTATTCTGCCTTCAGTATATACAACTATATCTCAACTATACTGACAGGCCTCCTTATTATTATACTATTAGTGCTTGAAGTTACATCACCACAACACTAATAAATTTCTTTCTTACATAACTTTCAGTATGTGTGGCTACCCCACAACCATACTTACAAGTTTCCTTCTCACTATTCCAATACAGGAATCATATACTTCATAATTATTCATGAAGTATGCTCAACTAATGATTATCTAACCTCACAAGGTTCTTATCATTCTCACTTACTACTATTCTCCTTATTGAATGACTTTTCATCCAACTCCACTAGTCTCAACACTAGTATATTTTCTACTCAAAGTGACTCATCACCTTTGAGTTTCGTTGTCAATCATTTCATATTCCATTTACCTTGTATAGTCATTTTATCCGACCTGTCTCTGAGTCCTGAGTCCATTATTCCTTCAACACTGACTATTTCTCATCAGACAATATCAGGGAGAATCAAGACCCTTAGAGACTACTCAATAAAAGAGTTATTCATAACTCATCTCCTTTCGATATCTATATCATTTGGTTTCAGGGTTCCACAAACCCTAACCCTTAATATATACATATTCTCATTTCATGAGACATGGACGGATATAACCCATCTTATTATCGTTTCACTGTCTTCCTTTATCACCATATCTCTGAAGTCTAGGTTCCCAAGAACCCTCACAATCAATTTCATTTGACTTACCAAGTCCTAGATGTGAGATAAGACTTTCAGATTCTTTTCAAGGCAAGACAGTACAGCTATATCTATCGCATAGATATAATATAAAGCTCACAAATACATGTTTCAAGCTTTTATCTTTCATTACCCCCCAAAACATCGATAAAACCATTTATTTAATCTTGGTTTATCCCTGACTTGAGAATCAATCTCCAAGTCAGTTAACCTAAATTTTTAATTTTAATATACAGGTACAACTCAAAATTTCAATCCAAACGGTATCAGTATTATCACATCACTTTGAAACTTGATTGAAAGTGATAACCTCAGTCCCTGATACTAATCTATATCAGAGTTATTCCATTGACTTCTCAATGGAATAATCAAACCAAGCTTTACAACATAGTCTCTTATATCAATCCATATCAAAACTGTCTCTTACTTCGAGACCAATAATAAACTTAAGTTTGTAAACCCTTGGCTCTGATACCAACTGTACCATCCCCTAATTCTATTTTAAGGAATGTCCGGCTTGAAACCCTAATTAAGCACCGGTAAACCAGATCGGACCTAATTAGAGCTGCCAGCAGCCTTACCATATTTTCCTGACAACAACCTGTATATCTTAATTTAAATAAATAACATAAAACAAACGCAGCAGAAAATTTAAAACTTTTTCGACAAAACACAAGTTACACAATACCGGCATGAACATCGGTATTGAGCTCTTATTCCCACCCATTTAATTACAAATCATAATGCAATACCATATATATATATATATAACAAGAAAACTCACTGCACCGTAGAGAAGATACTAAACTCCTGGTCTTCTCCTTTCCTGAGTTCCAAGTCCTAGCGTACATTCATACCTGGAGATGTTAAGGTGGGTGAGCTCCTACATGCTCAGTAAGTGACTCTCATACCAACCATCAACTATCAATTAATATCAAGGCAATGTATAACAACATGAATCAAATGCATATCTACAAGAGCATATGAATCAATATAAACATTATAAATAACAGATGCAAGTTCTTTGGTTCATTGCAATGTACCCGTGATTTGTATTTCACATATTCGTATTTGCATTGAGTCGCCCCCTCACATATCCAAGAACCAATCACTGGGCATCTAACCAGTTCTTGTCAATGTGCCGCCAACTCATAAAACACCGAGTCGCACTTACTCATCATCACTAAACCAATCACTGCTCATCTAATTGGTTTATGACTAATGAGCTGCTAAACTCAACTGGAAAGCATTGATCGAAATAATTCCCAAGCCACTGGGGCGCAGTGATGGTTAGCAATTCCACCACAGTTCCCAACCCCAGCCGATCCGTCCCGTCAAACCTCTTTCCGAATCCATTTTCATTTCAAAACATTTTGTAAAACCAAACTCAAATCACGGTACATTGCCCCATTCCCAGTCCAGTACACTACATGCTCTAATAATACTATTTTACATTGCATAATTGATAAAAGCTACGAGTCCCACTTACCTGTCCTGAGCTTTCTATGTTTTACCGACTTGTACGACTCTCCGGAGTCCTCAATCCTTTCCACATTGATTCATTCCCTAACATAGACCAATTGTCATCAATTTAAGTCTAATATTCATTTATTAATACCCTAAATTGGTCCCATTCTAATTCAGAATTCCAAGACCTAATTTCTAACCTATTTTGACCATTTCACGCTTTTCGAGGTAAAACCCCGGTATAAAGTCTCCTCCGACTTTCAAACTTCTCATTTTTCATAGAAATCCCTCAATTTCTATTTGTTTGGTCAAAATACTATTTTTCCATATTTTTTTTCCTATTTTTCTGGATTTTCTTTTCCATTTTCTTTCTTTTCTTTCTTTTTTTTTCTTTTGTTTAAGGTGTGAACCGGGCCGAACCGGGTTCGGCTCAACCGAGCGAACCGGCCCGGTTCACCACCTTCTTCCCCACGAGAACAGAGCGTCTGCTCTGTTCTCTCTCTTTTTTTTATTTCTTCTTCGATTCATCGTTGGGGTTGGCTCTCAACCCCAACCCCAACCCCCGACCGGCAGAGGAGACTACTCCCTTGCCTTCTTCACTCTCGGCCATGGCTTCCGCCATGGCCGAGCTCACTCATCATCACCCAATCACACACCCACCGATACACCATAACCTCAACAACAAAAACATCAATTCAAGCTTACCTCAACGTCTACGTCCTCGAGCTCCCGAGCTCTTCGCTCCCTTCTCCTCCCCCGATCTCGGCTCCTCTCTGCTCATCTTCTTCTTCGTTTTTGATTTTTTTTAAAGAAGAGACGAGGCGGTTTAGGTTGGGAAATACCCAAAATACCCTTGAGCTTATCTCATTTCTTTATTTACTCCATTACCCTTTATGGTAATTTCACATTTTCCAATATATTATATATATATATATATATTTATATATATTGATTTATATATAAAATATATATATATTTATCGATATCTTGCGCCTCAAACTCCGGTTGGCACGCCAACGAGAACATCTCTGGCATGCGCACCACCGTATATCCGACGCGTGTCACTCGTGACCCCGCGTATCACTCTGCGCCTGACAAATTATCATTATTTTATTATTTTCCATTTAATATATATTTATATATACCCATAATATATATAAATATATATTTATGCCTATAATTACGCCTATAATTACGTAATTTCCACCACCGAGCACACTCGAGCGTCAACACTATCTCACGTCTCATGTGTGTCCACATGACCCACACATGGTATTAGACATTTCCTCGTTAGTCCGATTATTCACGTATATGTACTAATACATACCAAACAAACACAATACATCACGCAATCCCACACACACGTTGATCATGACAAATCGGGCTTAACCACGAGCCTAACTCGGATTAATTACCATTCGGATTAACACCAATCACCTGCTTAAAGTAACGGGTCGTTACAGCATGTCCCCAAACTGAAGTTGATAACTTAGTTCTCATGATTAAAGGTCTGACAATTAATTGAATGCGTTTAATTAGAGATTCTGCCAAACCATTTTGGGTATGCACATGTGGAACAGAATGTTCAATGGTAATTCCTATAGACATGCAATAATTTTTAAATGCTTGAGATTGAAATTCCCCGGCATTATCAAGACGAATGTTCTTGATTGGGTTGTCAGGGAATTGTGCTCTTAACTTAATGATTTGCGCTAAAAGTCTAGCAAATGCAACATTGCGGGTCGAAAGCAAACAAACATGTGACCACCTAGTTGATGCATCTATCAAAACCATGAAATATCTAAATGGTCCACAAGTGAGGATGAATAGGTCCACATATGTCTCCCGAATGCGTTCTAAAGAAAGCGGGGATTCCACAACAATTTTACTTGGGGATGATTTAACTATCAATTTACCTTGAGAACAACTAGCACAATTATAATCACCAAATTTGAAAATATTTTGTGACTCCTTAAAGGATGTCCATGCGAATTATTAATTATTCTTCGCATCATTGATGATCCTGGATGACCAAGCCGGTCATGCCATAAAATGAATGTCTTTGGATCATTAATTTTCTTATTTAAGACGACATTCGTTTCGACATGCCTTATATGAGTAAAATATAATCCAGAGGATAAAGCTGAGAATTATTCTAACACTTCTTTTTTCCCATTTGAAACCAATGTGACATAGAGAAATTCTCTATTATTTTCGTTCATGGTTTCAATGTGTAACGGCCCGTTATTTTATTAACGCCGTTATTATCCTTATTTCAGATTAGGACGCCAGCTCGGACGACGCGTGGACGCCGCGGATAGATTAGGCATGTTCTGGACCTAGTATTGACTGGTATTGTTGTTTTTCTAATTTCGGTGATTTATTGATAATGATGTATTATCTGTCACCGGTGTGCAATTAAAAATAAACTTGTCGGGTGAGTTGTGAGCCGGGGTTTTAGTTCGGTGAACATGCTCCCAACGCGGGGTTTGGTAGCTGTGAGGCTGGGCGTTGGGAGTTAGAAAAATTCAATCAATATTATATTAGCATGGTTGAGGGTTTAAATGCAAAGAAATTCATATGTGACTATAGGCTAAATGAATGAATAATTGGTACACTAGGTGTGGGACTGCCTCGGGATAGCGTGCTGGACAGGGGGCACGGCGTGCCGAGTGGTCGAAAAATTAGTGTGGTCATATCTACAAATTTATGAATTTTATTGATGACTGGAATAGGTGTTAGGGATTAAATCAATTGGATTATAATAGAATCCTATAGTTGGAAATCAATAATCAGCACACATTGGATGATCCTCGAGATTTGACAATGAATCAAAACGAGACAACTAGTGTCATGATAAGTGGCTAGGAGTTGGGTGACATAGGCTGGACAGGGATCATCTGATCAGCCTCGAGATACGTGTTGCACACTATATTATAAAATCTCCTATAAATACCCCGATTTATCAAGCATGCAAAACACCGTTACACCATTTTGTCAACAAATCCAGATTTTGAGAGAGACATCAGAGAATTTGGAGCTCAGCTAGGGGATTTGGAGCTGGATTTGAGCATCAAACCATCCACTTAAGGTAAATCCCCTTATTTATTTCATGGATTTTGATGGAAAGTGTTGCATGTTGTGGTTAGTGTGGTTAAACGAAAATGTGATGAATGTGTACTGCTTTGTAGTGAATTTGTGAGTTTGATGTTCGTTTCTAGAACTATTGATCTATTAGAAACGGATTTGAGCTTAAATGAATGATTTGGATGATTCTTGTTCTAAGCATGCACATTTGGATCTGAGAATTGAGCAGGATTTCTAATTTAAATTGATGTTTTTAAGGGTAAATCGATGATATTGAAGTATATTGGATGTTGCATGTTGGTTTTGGAGTGTTTGAATCAAGTTAGGGAAGAGTTCGGATTTTTAGAAAAATCTAGGCAGAGAGTAATTAGCGCGCTAATGATGAATAGTAGCGCGCTAATTCTCTGGGGAAGATGAAGATCTTCGTGCATGAACAGTACACGAAGATCAATTAGCGCGCTAATACCCCACCTAGCGCGCTAATGACCCCCCGAACCTTAATTAAAACATGAAAACCGAAACTAATTGATGTTAAACCAAAGTTAACTAATCAATGAACCCCGAGATTAGACCTCAGGAGTCTCGGGACAATAGTTGGAGTCGGGGATCGGACCGGGGGTATATTTTGGGATTTTGAGCGCGGCGTGAGGTACGTAAAACCCAACTGAACACTACTACTGCATTTACTTATTTATTTCCATTGATCTTTATTTCCTTGAAAATCTGTGATTTATATTCCTACTGGGACGGTTATGGGACCGTCTATGTATCCACGGGTAGTTGAGGTCGCTGGATAGGTGTGTAGCGCGTGTTCTAGGAACTCGGTAGATGATATCCCGAGTTGTACTCCGTTTCACGAGTTCGATTAGCCCACTAGGGTTAATGTCGCTGGGATACAGTCGTAGGGTCGGAAGCATGGGCCACGACCAGGGCTCCTGGTCCTAGTACACACTTAGTGGCTGTGTTCGCACCCCTTTGTCTATCAATGTGTTTATATACATGCGATTAACTTTGAGCAGTTGTCTGCATATTTTCCTTCTTTCCGCATGTTTATTTAACACTACTTATTGGCTCTGTTAATTATTTCCATTATTTATGCACGGTGATTTTCCTTGGGATTTTACTTACTGGGCTCGCCATCTGCCTTTTTGTGGTGGCCGAGCGCAGATCCTAGTACTAGCAGGGGCAAGGGGATCATCGGCGATTTCATCTGACTTGCCTACGCCGAGGCCTGCTGGTACGTGTGATGTCTATATTTATGATATTTTATATATATATGAATGCATTTTTGTCAAACTTTAAATTCTTCCGCTGTTTAATTTTGACTATAACAACTTATGATAACTACTTAAGTACGAGGGCAGACGAGTGACGTGGTAGGCGTTTCCGGTGCACGTGCAGCTGGTAATGGGAAGCCACGGGGCGGCCTCGGAATTTGGGGCCGCCGCACAATGTGATATCCATTTTGTCGAATATCTTTAAAGCTGAGTAAATTTCTTCTGGATTTTTTCAGAGTATAAGGCATTGTCAACATGAATTATTGTTCCCCTAGGCAACATAATATTTGCTCTTCCAGAGCCATTAATCAGATTGGAGATGCCAGATATTGTTTGAACATTAGCCTCAACTAAGTTCAAATTGGAGAAATATTCTCTTCTTTTGAGGATAGTGTGCGTTGTAGCACAATCAACAAGACATATATCATCATAATCTGAACAAATAACTTGATGATCCATTTCTACATTGAAAAACAATATGGTATTAAAGAAATACCCTTTTCGTAATAAAATACGAATATCTCAAACTTTTTGGATCATTAGTCAACAAAAGTATGGTAAAATATCACAAAAATATTTGGGTATTGTATATATGACAATATTTAGGCAGCATAGCCTTTCATACGTGACAAAAAAATGTCACAATTGTGAGCGCTCCTTGTCAATACTAATTTACCCTTTCTAGTGGTGCGCCACTTTTTATTTTGACTATCAATGGAATTGTCAATATGACTTTTACCATATCTTTTCACATTTTCCGCGTCTATAAATTTGTAATTGCGACCATGGTCATTATATGCAACATATGCTTCTTAATTTGAAGCTAAACCAATTGGACATGAGTGATATTATATTTATAATATCTTATTATTTTACTCAGCTACCACGAGACAAGGATTCAATCCATAATTAATATTTAATGGATTGACGTGCGCGCTCGATAATTTGTTGCAGTAATACATCGAGGCGAGCCACGTGACTTTTATTTGTCTCATCAGTCATATTTCTCCATAGCCTCAATATAGAGGTAATTGAAATAGCAGAATAATAAATGATATTTGACTGATATAAATTTTGTAGCGTGAGACCCAGCCGCTCATTTTGAGCATTTTGAAGCATCACCGATTTTGGCCTTGATATAGATAGCTCCATGAGGTGAAATGATAATATAAAGTGAAATATTCACTTTTCAAATCTCTAAAGAGTCTAAAGAGATATTTGACGAATAAATATTTATACGCATAGCCTTGCATAGATACTTTATATATAATTTGAGCATCCCGTTGCTATCCCGTTGCCTTGACAAGTAATTAGTATTGTCAATATTGTTAAGGTAATTAATTCAATTATAATTAAATAAAATCTTTATGAAAATAGGGATAAACTAAATAGTTTTCTTTTTATACAAAATAGATAATATACCATTAAATATATGTTTACAACTTGATTATAAATGCGCAAAATGTAATACTTGTATGAGTTGGTGGGACAACCTCCAGGTTGGGTGGCAAGACGAAGTCTACTTAAAACCATGCCTCCTCGAACGGGATAACCCGTCTCCCTTTCAATGTTTAGCTTTACCGGGGACAAGGCTCACTCACTATCAACCCAAACTCATAACACTATTTGCAATATAAAAAATCAAGAATGGAGCATAATTAATCGTTTGTAGTATAGCGAGAAAACTAGTTATGTCACATATTGACTTTTGATTTCTGATGTAGAAGATCGTACAAGACGCAACTACAGAGCATACTTTCGCAATCGGTGACGTTATAATGCATAATATATGAATAAAACATGCATATAAAAGTGAAGCAACCAAGATAATATAGAAATAAACCGAACTCATAAAAGTTATACCTTCCTAGCTTTGTTTTCTTAACAAGCCTTCTTGAACTTCAAGATCTCCTTAATGCTAGAGCAAGCTCGTGTTGATAACGTGTTGTAAATTGAATTGAGACTTGCTAGAACTAGAGAAGGAAAGTAGAAAAACTAAGAACTTCTACTACTACAAAGAACTACAAAGAACTACAACTACAAAGTAGAAGAGGAGAAATGAAAGAGTTGAAATGAGAAGTTGTATACAACTTGATGTGTTTTTACAATGAAGTTGGCACCCTTTATATTGGCCCTTTGGTGATGATGATAAATGTACTTAGACAATGTTTACAAGTAACACATACATCACATGTCATACAACTCTTCACAAGCAACATTGACAATAAATGGAATAATGAGTACATTTGATATGGATACAAGTAAGGGCCATGCTTGATACTACCACTCAATGTAAGAGCCATGTTTGACAATGATTAGTTATACAAAGTCTTGATCAATTGTTCATCCATATCATAACACATTAATCATTAATGGTTTGGTTTGATACAGTACAAGACATAGAATAAAAAAAATACATTGATTCGTTAATCATTTAAAATATAATGAACTTGACAACACATATTCAAGAAAAAAACAAGACAAAATAAATTCAAAACCTTTTAAATCATTTTTTTTACTTAAATTAGAGTCAACTCACCACCTCTCTAAGCTTTACCTTTTGTCTCTATCATCTCACTAGAGATGCTTTGACTTCAAAAAGATTCATTTTAATCAATTTTAATTAGTACAAACCAAGTTACTTTTTTTTTTTTTTTTTTTTTTGCAAAATACAATCCAAGTTTACTTAAATCTTTAATGATGTAAGAATTCTTTATTTTAATTCAAAACCAATAAAGTGAATCAAATCATGTATAGAGAATTTCTGACCTGTGGAGCAATTGAAATCTGAAACCATTGATATAAATTATAGAGTTTGATTAGGCAAAAGACTAACAAATACAAGCTGCTAGTTCAAGCCATATACAACTTACAAGTAACTCAACAACAATGAATAAAAAAGCCTTTTCCCCAAAATAGACATCAAAACAGAAAGCCACACTCCACCTCCTAGGGAAGAAAACAGAAACTCTGATAACATTGGTGAAAATAACAAAAGTCTGATTAGGAAAAAGAATAAGAAATACAGACCACAGATTCAAGCCATATACAGGTAATAATCGCCATGGATAAACAAAAAGCACAAACTAAAGGAACTGCCTCTCTACCTCTCCAGGAGATGAAATAAATAAAAACTTAGACGGTGCCATGCGAATCTTGTTAGTTAATTAACCACCAGAGTGGGAAACTGGGGTAGTAAGGAACTGTCCATCTTTGTATGTGTGAATATATTGCTGTGGTAGCGCATGCTCCACCTGCAACAGTACTCATAATGAATCAGAATCATAGTATTTTTTTTTTTTTGAAGAAACAAAAGAATGATAGTATTAATGAGTGCAATATAGATCAAATTCTAACATGATTGAACATAAAGAGGACCGTACCCAGTCATCGTCAGTTCCAGCACCTGGAACTAATACATTGATCTCACTCGATTTGGCAGTTGTAATTGAGGTCCCCAGAGAATCCTTGCTCAGATATAATTGACAACCAGATGTGTTATCCACTGAAATTGTAGGTGCAGTACCCTGAAAAACAGCCAACGATATTAAATGCCTTCAAGAGTCAACAAGCTTTCACATCTTTGATAGAACACCGATATTGATAGATGAATTAAGAGGAATATCAACAATTACAAACACAAAAGTAACCAGAGAAGAGTCTTAAAACTCTCTCAACCTAATCAGCCCAATTAAATTCTAATTCCCAGATCCCCAATCTCAGTAACTCACCCTTATTTATAGTGTTTCCCTCTCACTCTTAAATGACTCTCTATTTGGGATCCTATCAATCTTTCACTCAAAACAACTCAAGAACACTTGAGTACCTGACATTGCAGCTCTACACCATTGCAATTCACAATCTCACAAGCAGCCACCACATCCTGTTGTTTGATGAACCAATATTGATAAGCGTTCTCTAAATAGTGCAAACTTTCATGGAACATAAACGTTATCTAATTATATGTGGTCAGCAACTAACCGTGAATACTATTCCCATTTTTGTGCATTTATCAACAGTAATATTGTTCACTTTTCCTGCACATCATTGAAAATGCCAATAAGTAACTTCCCATCAAAATGCAAATTCATAACTGGTAAACAGAACTTGCCATTAACTGATATAAACCTTGGATTTGCAAAACAGAATCTTTGCATCCAAAAACATAGACGGATTGTCTTGCGTCACAATCATCAATAACCAAGTTTTTCCTCCCAATTTGATTCTCAACCACCCACCTGCACCACAAAGTGATCATGGAAGCGTGATGAAAATGGATATGGCATCATGCACACTTTTATTCATAAGAATTAGTCTTCTTTAAATTGGAAGTAAAGACAATAGAGCAGTTTTCAAAACATCTCAAGCGTGTACCCACTTGCGTCCCATTTGCAGCTCCAGCTTTGGTGGCCCTGTCTTGGAGAAGGAGGGCGAACTGGTGCGAGTTTCTTTTGTTGGGACGCCAACAACACCAGTTCTATCAGCACGGTTTTTAGTCTTCATATCGGCTGTCACCTTCCTCAAACCTAGGAAACAATACATAGATAATCAAAAAGTCCACTCATCTGGATAACATCAATATCACAATCCAAATCAAATTCAATACTCAGTATATAATACCTAAAGTCACAGACTGGCCAAAATTGATTTCCTGAAAAACAGCAGCCATTCCCTCTTTTGGACGTGATGCCGCAGAACCAGAAGGTTCAGAACTAAAAAGAGAGGCTGGGGGAGGGGGTGGAGGGGCAGGGGCACTAGAAGAAGCTTTTGATGGCGCCGAGGCAGAAGAAGATTTTGATTGTGCCGAGGTAGGGGCAGAAATAGTTGCGCCAGTAGCACTCCATACTGGGCCCAAAGCATAAAACTTCTTGACGTAGTCTCTCAGACCAGGTAGATAAAGTTCCTTCATGGCTTTGGCCCATTCTACATGATTTGGATCCTTACTTTTGTACTCAACAAGTACCTGAATTGTAAGAGATGATCAGCAACTACTTAATGGACTTTCTTTGAATAACCATACAATTAAGAGAACCTAAAAGTCTAAGTAAGCCAGAAACTGCAATTCTGAATGTGTGAAAGAGAACTAGACATGCAAGCATGTTACTCTTAGAGAGGGAACCCAACCAACAACCTGCCAGATGATGACAAATGGTGCAGTAGGGGGCGCAATGCTTCTTATACTGAAATTGACACATTTTAGTCGGAAACCAGATCTGTAATGTTAATGTCATTTTAGCATATACTGATACTTACAACCTATAAAACAATAAATGAAATTCACTTTTGAACTATTCTAAGTAGTGATTTGAAGTGCAGGAGCTTGCACACCAAGATTGAGAAGCCACAGGGAAAAACAGTTTATCCTTTAAATCGTTAAATTAGAGTCCGCAAAGTATACACGGTGACAATATCCGTGAAGGAATTTTGGTAAGAAACAATTGGTAATGGCATTGAGTCATTCTACAGTCATTCCATTGTCTGAGCTAAACATACACCAAACAGGAATCAACCAAAGGCATTTCAGACCAGTTTGACTCAATAACCCGTTCTTCAAGACATGACAATGTGAATGATCACCAAAATAAGAAAAACGGTGATTATCTGCAAAAGAAAATCATGTACCCCGGCCATGCATTATATTTTATTCAGTTTCCCTAGAGAACTACAACACATCATTTCCACAAATGAATATTGTATTCAAGTTCTCCTACTTGTAAGTTTGTAACATAGACAATGTTGTGATATATTGGAATAGAACGGACAAGTGCAGCATAAGGTAATAAACCTTGTTATTATAGAATTCAGCCATTTGCCAACTTTCTTCCACATGCGCAATTGGAAGACTCATACCTAACAAGAGAGCAAAAGTTACAAAATGAAACATTGCACTAAGATTTCATCACATAACTAGACTAAAATAAAGCAAATCAAACCAAATAAACTTTACCACAATCTTTTCCAGAGTAGGCAATCCAAGCTAATGCTGTCAAACTGTCAGCAGCGGCTTTCAGGTGGTTATAGAAATCAGAACGCCGTCCTTCAGTAAGTGCATTTGCTTTCATGATCGCTTCGTTCAAAGGCTTGAGAAATCCAGCCAGACCTTCGAGATCCGGTTTCTGCAACAGTGACAATGAATATAATAAATGCATAATCTGTGTGATTCAAGCTCTCGTCTTTCGTTTCCAACAACGATTTAATTAATGTTCACATGTAGAACATCTTAACTTCATAAAATCCGAGCATCTAAATATCTTTTTCAAGAACGATTCAACATAACATTCACAAGTAAATTTATGCATTAACAAGTCTAATAGAAGCACACAATTCCAATAGATCCGAGCAATCAAATCTATTGGAATTGTGTGCTTCTATTAGACTTGTTAATGCATCTCAAGATTCTCAACACAGAGCTTGGAGTAACTCATCACAAAACATTGCCACTAAATTCAACTAAATTCCAATAGATCCGAGCATCTCAACACAATGCTTGGAGTAACTCATTACTCATCACAAAACATTGCCACTAAATTCAACTAGGCGATGAACAATAAATTCTAAACTGCAAATTTGAAACAGCACTCAATTACAAAAGATCTAAACACAAAACCTGGAGCAACTCGTCACAAGGCATTGCAACTAAATCAATCCAACTAGGCGAAGAGGAACGAATTCGAAATAGCATTACACATCATACGCAATTCAAATGAAACTAAGAACAATTACTGATAAACACATTACTCTGGATCCAATCATCCAACTAAGAATCTGCAGATCCAAATGAACCACTACGAATTCAACAGATTCAACGTTAAAACAATCAATTCAGCCTAAATCGAGTCAAATCAAAAAAGAAAACGAACCTTAGATTGCTTGGCTTTGATCAAAAGCTCCTTCTGCACAGCGAAGGCCACTGCAAGAATCTTCGTCGCATCCAAAACCTGTCCGCCGATCTTCTCCGCCGCCGCCGAGACTCGGCCAACAAATTGCACCATCAGATCATCGTAAGCAGCGATAGCCGGATCTAGAGGCGCATCCGAATCCTCTCCACCAACCGATCGAGATCCGAATCCACCGGAGAGCGACTCCAATCGAGCCACCGCGGCCTCTAATCTCTGCAACAGCTTCTCCTCCATTTCTAGGGTTTCTTCGGTACGAGATTCGTCCCTCTCTCGCTCTGCGAAACCACGAACACGAATGGCTCGAGCTTCGAATCGCTCCGGTTCTCTCAATTAATGTTTAAATATGCGCACCTGATCATTAACTCTCACGATTTGGTTTTGATTGATCGACAAAAGAAGTTGGGTTTCGATTTAAGACTCGCCGAAAGGGTTTGAAGACCGAGTGGCGCCACAACCACGCACGGTTGATTTGGTTTTGATTGCTTTTGAGCGAGACAACCGGAGCTCATTTGTTTTTTGGTCGGTTTTGGGCCCAACGTGGTGAGGTAATGAGGTCCACGAATGTTAATTCATTTGATTAACGATTACTATAGGAACACGTATTTTTAATTTTTAATTTTTAATTTTTAATTTTTAATTTCCTTTTTTTTTTTTGACATATATGGGTTTCGTTACTTATACAACTAGTTCCCTATGAAGAGACTCACCAATCTCTATAATTTTAAGTAAGTTACAAGCACTATCGAAACTAATGCACAGGTGGTAGTTTAAGCATTGTCGAGCAAGTTCAAAGATTTTTTATATTTTGGCTCCCTAATTAATTATTAGAAGGAGTTGTTAACGGACATGTTGTCTCATAAAGTGTGTGTTGTTCGTAGGTTAGCGAACTTAGCAGCTCATACTATTGCGCGGGAAGATAGTTATATGCTTCTAGATCTAAATGGTTTTTGTACCTTCATTTCTTATAGATATATTTAAAGCTGATTTGAAATAAAGTACATCTCTCTAGTTAAAAAAAAAGGTAAATTTCAAATAATTTTACGGCGCTTGCTTCACTGCCACTGCACTACTTTTTTAAAATATATTAATACATATTATTGTATGCATTAGCATTCTTAATACTCTTATTAAAAAAAGACAATACCGTTCCAATTTGCACTAATAAAACGAACATTTAATAGAGAAATCAAATAATAGAATGTACTATATAATTTTCTATAGTACAGCTGGATGATCGGGTAATAAAACCACAACCCTTTTTAATAGAATGTACTATATAATTTTTTATACATATTATTTAGCTTGAATAATGTTTGTGCGATGACTAGGACAAGTATTTCGACTTCATTTAGGTGTGTAAAGAAGAAACGAAGAGGACATGGAAAGGCAGAATAGGCAAATATCAAATCTCTCGCGTCGGGCTAACTAATGAGAGGGTTGAGATCCACTTTATCTAATCACATGGATACAAGATTATGTGATCCGTTTCATTGATTAGTCCGTTCAGTCAAACACCGGATTAACAGTTACTCCTAGGATTAAAAATTTAGTCAACTTGGGTTCCTCTCAACAAAACGTTGGCCCATAACAATTTAAAGTAAAAAACAATTTGTTACAAAAAGCCCATTCAAACGTTACCTCTATGAATGTTTACTGCGCATCAGCTCAAGCTCAACAAAACACTCAACACTGTCTTCTTTCTTTCTTTACTATCTCCAGAGTGACAGGTCCTCATCCACGAAGAATCAAATGGGTTCAAAGAATCAAAATCAACGAACGACAAGCTTTTTCTTTTCTATAATATGCACTTTAGTCTTTGTAGTTTAAAAATATACACGTTAGTCCCGTAGTTTACTACTAGTTAGTTAAAATCATCATTGAATTAGTGTCAAATTAAAATATTACTATTATATTAATTTTTAGATGATGTTGACTTAATTATTTTACTAACAATACCCTTTAAGTTTTTCTAAATTCTCTCTTTCCTAATCAACACTATTTAAAAAATTATCATTTTAGTCCCTTAATGTACAATTTTATTTTATCTTTTTGATATCAACTATATGTACATAAGTATATTTATTTATTTGTTCAATAATTATTCATATATTTTAAATTAATAAAAATCATATTTTGCAAGAAATAAATAATAATAAAATGTAAGTACGTTTATTATTTAATAATAATAATAAAATTGATAATCTATATTTTGTGAAAGGAATTTGGTGCTTAACAATCAAAATTGTAAAGCCATATTGATTTTCACATTAAAAAATATATGCAAAAAGACATAAGTTTATGTATACCCAAAAATAAAAAAAACTATTAATTAAATTGTAGCATTATTTTTCAATTTACACCTTTCTATAATTTATAAAAATAAATACACAAGATATTCTTTTTTTGAAGAGAAATACATAAAATATTCTTAAAGGCTATAAAAGTAGTAAATCAACACTAAAATCAAATGCTACTCTATTTATAATAATATACATAAATACATACAAAAAATTTATCAAAAAAGTTATTTTAAAGAAGATTTATAAAAAATCATGATTTATTTATAAATATTTTGAGTCCTTATTCTTTGTGTTTGTCTCTTTGTATATTAACTCAATCATGGTTTAAAAAAAGTTAGAATGAGGGACAAAGTGCATATTTTTTAAACTTCAAGGACTAAAGTGTATATTATGGTAAACCTCATGTACCCATTTGTATTTTATCCTTCTTCTTTATAGCAAAAACGCACGATCTAGACTAAAAATCATAAACAATCAAACTATGCCAGCAAAGTCATTTAAATCATCAATGTTGTTGTGACACAAAAATGAGACAATTGCATTGCACAATCTCAATTTTAGAGCAAAAACTAGAAGTTGAAGAAAATGATATAACTTTCAAAAAAATTACAACTTACCTTGTTTGGTTGGATATTTTTAAAAAACTTCCCTGAAAATTTGACCTCCAACTTCTCTCACATAGGGAAGATAACTCACTTATGTCTTGTTTGGTTCATTTTACTAACTTCCAGGGAAGTTAATCACTAAGGAAGTTGCATTTTTCACATTTGGTTCAACTTTGAACTTCCTGGGAAGTTTCACATTTTAAAAACAGTAAAATAATGTAATTGATATAAATGTCTTTTACACCGTTTTTAAGCGAAAGATTGTAGGAAATAAAGGTAGAGAGAGCATTAAATGAGGGTACCCCAAGTGAGTTATTTTCCCCTATGTGGAGGAATTTAGGGGTCAAAGTTCCAGAAAAGTTTTTTAAAAATATCTAACCAAACAAAAAGAATGTGAGTTGGAATTTCTTTAGGAGGTGGGGAGGAAAGTTATCTTCGTGACGGGGAATTGACACTTTTACCCTCATTTAATGCTCTCTCAATCTCTTTCTACCTTTATTTCCTACAATCTCTCTCTCAAAAATAGTGTAAAGAATATTTATGTCAATTACATTATTTTATTGTTTTTAAAATATGAATTTCTTAGGAAGTTCAAAGTTGAACTAAACGTGAAAAGCACAACTTTCTTAGTGGTTAACTTATCAAAAAATTAAACTTCCCTGAAAGTTAGTAAAATGGACCAAAGAGGCCTGGATTATGTGGTTTCTATTAGATGATTTAGTGTTGTTTAATCCAAAAACCCCTTCAATTTTTATAACACTCGACTGATTGAATATTTCACTAGGCTGTCGTGTTCTTCCATTACAATCTGATTGTAATGAACCATTGGGCTATTTGGTTGCGTGCTACATTGTATCGCGCTTCGTAGACTTGGAGATGAATGAGTGATCATTTCTATTGTAAGGGAATGCAGAATGTCTTTGTGAACTTAATGGAAAAGAAGCATGAACTTTTATTTCATTTTGTTTTTCTCTTAAAAAACATGGAGTTAGAAGTTGGAATAGAAAAACACACTCATCTCACCTACAGATAACATATCAAACAATGCCTCGTTAAGGAGCGAATTGAGCAGGCGTTTCTCAACATCTATCATGACTTCGTCAATGAAGGCAGACATGTTCTTGTTCCATCCGAAATCCCACATACAGTTCACATCAGGTTCTCATTCTCTACGTAATTCAGGAGCATCTTGTGCAAGCAGTCAGCAGCATTGTATTCATTATTACATTTTTCTCCATCACAAGATATGATTCTTATGCTCTCTATTCAATTCCTTAACTAAATCATAGATGCATTTCACTCTCGTAGTTCCGAAAGAAGTATGGAGTTGGTTCACGAGCTCATCTTTTGCATTTCCTTTCCATCACTTCGTAGGCACAGTGCATAAGTATTTCATCATCTTCATCTGGGTGGTCTAAATTCATTGTAAGCGATCCTGATGTTTCAGACTTGGGAATCTTCTGTCCCTCCTGTATTGATGATTTAGTGACACCTTCAATTGCGCCTTCATCCATGCCTGAGTTACCTGAGTTAATTACATATCATAAAAAAATCCTGCACGATACTGTGCTGCTAAAATGTGAAATTCGCCACAGGAATTTTGAGACTTGAAATAAATTGATATTTTGTAGCTATGGTATAGTTTATAGGTTTAGGCTTTAGCCTCTTAGATGAGCTGTTTGTTGATATGGTATTGGAGCAACCGAGCAAGAAAGCATGAAACTTGTTCAATTACCTGGGACAAGTGTATTTCAAAACTATTCCAGTTTGTGCACTCTTGTGATCAGAATGAGCACCATGGGAGGGACTCGTGTGTTGGAGGTCATGCCCATTCCACAACAGATAAAAGAAAAGGAGTTCTTTAGCTATGCTAAACATGTCATTGGATTGATGGTGGATATTGAAAGGGATGCAAATAAAAATTTCTCTAGCTTCTTGATTCTGGAGTTATTTCATTAGTGCAGTGCAACGACGACAACACAATAACAACGATGACAGCAACAACAACAACATAGCCTCAATACCAAATTAGTTGGAGCACTGGTGTAGTACTGGAAGCTTAAATTGGGGATAAAATTAATACCTTTAGTTTGAACTGATGCAACATCGGGAAATCTTGAAACATCATTGTTCTGAAGTGGAATAAATGATGCTTCTAGTGAGTCTGAAACTTTAACAGTTGTGTTTCTAAGCTGCAAAATAATTTAAGAAGCCTGATTAATAATTTCATGTAAATACGTAATTGATTCAAATGATGTCGCTGATGCATAACCTGAGGATAATAAAGTTTAGAAAGCTTACTGTTGCTTTGTGAAGCTTATTCTCGGGCACATTTTTATCTCCCATGCAGTTGCACAAATTGGATGCATTTTGTGTATGACTGCGTTTCTGAAAATTTTGTTTTAGATCGGATGCTTTCACACTGAATGCTGTTTCTTTATTTATTCTCGGGTTTGGTTGTATAACTGAAGGCTTCTTCTTGATCTCCATAGGCACGTCCCTTGGCAAGTTTTTTATTGTTGGCAGTCCTGGATTACCAGTTTTATCCACTAGCTCATCTTCTAACTTCTGCATTTTTGGAATATGCAATGGCTTTGTATTCTTAACTGTCGAAATGGGAGAAGGGTCCTTTTCAGGAGCAGTTTCCCCATCTATGGTGGATGTTGGAAGTTCTTCGAGTCCCATTAGTTTTGCTATGATGGGGATCCTGACCTTTTCTGATTGAGAGTTTGTTGTATTTGAGATCTTGTTTGAACTTTTGGACGTCGTAATGGTTCTGATTTCTGTACCATAGTCAGTTGATTGCCTATGAGAATCTGACTTCGGGTTGTTTGGGGCCTGTTTTGCAGGATATTCATGGAGATTAGCTGCTCTATGGTATATAGACAGCATTCTGAGGAACACTTTCAAATCTTTGGCTCCTTTCAAGAGCTTCTTTCCAATGTCAACCAAACTGCAAGCATTGAGGATCTGGTTCAGCTTTTGGGCACCCTTTGAGATCTCGTTTATGTGAAGCTGTGACGAGAGGGTAGGAAATCGACTTCTTACAGATTGGTTTCGGTCGAGACTTTGTGTTCTATTAATCTCGCTGACGTCCTTTGAGTACCTTCTAGTGTGATGTTTAAATCCCATTTTATGTTTGTTAGAGGACTCCGTTTTTCTTACATTTCCACCATTCTTGAGTGCAGAAGCAAGCGCCGTTGACAAATCTGCTATGCTGTCAGCGCTGCGTGCTCCTACCTAGCAGAACAAGTTCTTTGATGATCCCTGCAAGAACTAAAACATGGCCAATAAAATAAATAGTTATGCTTTTGAGATCTTTGTGGTTTATATGCAACAGCCATTCTTTGAATGGCAATAAAGATGACGATGTTCTCAAGGATTGATAGAAAGGCAAGTTTTCAAATTTTTTAGTTGAATGACAATTTTGAATGCCAATTAGCTCCCATGATTCTAGTTGATTGACAATCTTGATTGTCAATCTGTAAATATGGCAATGTTCTTTATATACTAAGGTGGTGTTTAGTAACTCTACTTCAACATCTTATTTTTGCTCAAGTCTTATTAATAAGAGTTCTATAATTAGTGATTCAGGAGTCTGATTAAGGAAAGTGTACTCCTTAGTGAGATGTTAATTCTAATAAAGTTTCTTCCATTTCTGAATAATCTCTAAATACAAACAAAAACTTAACTGATAGAAGAAATAGGTTGGTCATTTGTGGAACCATGATATTAAAACTACACACCTAGATCAAAAGAGCATAAGTAGAATGATTAATTCAACCATGAATTTCAATTCACAAAAATACAAATCAATTAATTGTGTAGAAATTAGTGCTTTAGGGCATCTCCAACCAGCACCATTTTGGTCTTTGCCGGTTGGATGCAGTGTACAAAATGTATTTGGGTTGGAACCCAACCTGCGCCATTATGCCATTTTGCTTGCACATAACAATAGTGCCGCACCAATTTGGTGCGGCACTGTTCACCCGCCATCTCTCTCTCTCTCTCTATATATATATATATATATATATTTTTTTTTTTTTTTTATTTTTTTATTTTACATATAATTATAGTTATCTTAATTATTTTAATACTTTTTTAATAATCCATATTAATTTAATTAATACATAAATTTTATGATTTATTTAAATGTGTTTTGTATGTTCACCAAAAAAAAGTTGTGTATTGTACCTATTTTTATTTTTAAAGTATTTATCTTAATATTAAAAAAAATAAGTTAATTTGTAAATAATTAAAGGCATATATAACCAAAATAAATGTATTTTCTAATAATTATGGGAGTGGCATGGTCAATGTGATGATTAAATGTATTTTCTAATAATTATGTGTGTTTAAATGTATTATCAATATTTATGTTGCTTTAAAACTTGTTAGACAATTTAGTATAATATTTATGTTATGTTTAATTGAACCTTCGTGTGTTAGCCTTAATATTTATATTTTTATAAATGCATTTTAATTTATATTGGTAAAGGCACATACTAATTTATTATTTAATTATTTATTAGATAAGTAATTGATTAATCTTAATAAATTAATTTTATTAATATGTAGAGCAATATATTTAAAATATATAAAAGATTCAATTTTAAGAAAAGAATAAAATAATAAATAAAATAATAATAAAGTAAGATAGTGTAAAAGATAGTGTTGTGGGTTGGAGATGGTTTTAGAATTTAGTGTAAAAGTTACACCAAAATGGTGCAAAAGTTGCACCATTTTGGTGTTGTGATTGGAGATGGCCTTAGGTCTCTACCCAATAGTTTCTATTTTTGTTATTTAATTTTATTTAGTGCACATTCCTATTTCTAGTCCTAGATTTAAGGAGTTTCTATTTATGTGCGCAAGAGTTTTTTAGTAGTCCTATACTATACGAAGTTGCTATTTTTGTTTGGTGTAGATTAAAATAGAAGTAGAAGTTTTAGGAGTTTCTTTATTTCAGTTCTTTTCCTATTTAATATGTACGTTAGTTCATTATGTTTAAGAGAATTAAAAATTCAGTTTTTTTTTTTTGAAATAAAGATTCAGTTTTGTTTACTGTTTCTATACAACAACATTAATAGATTGGGTAGTGTCGAACTTCAGTCAGAAAGACCATCGCAAGAAGGTAATGTTTGGTGTCTCCTGTTGGAAGCTGTGGTCCTGGAGAAATAACACTATGTTTGAAAATCGATCTGATACAGGATATGAGGTCACGCGATCCATTATTTACAGAACTGATGAAATCCTTCGTTCAGAAGGTTTGTGGCCAACCTTGAGCCAGGCTCTAGCAAGAAGAAATCATTGCCATTGAGTAGCACCAAAGGATGGGTGGTTAAAAATAAATTGTGATGGGGCGGTGCGAGGGGAGGATGGGGAAGCCATAGCTGCAGGAGTGATACGAGAGATGAAAGGTGATTTTCAAGCAGCATTTTAAGCAAAGTTGGGTCGGTGTTCACCTCTTTGCGCCGAACTATAGGGAGTTAAATATGACTTGCAACTGGTGTGGGATAAAGGACGTAAGAAACTCGTTGTGGAGATAGACTCGCAGGAAGCAATTGATCTTATTTTGGACTCAACACAAAGCCAATTTTGAGATCCATTGATTCATGATATTTTAAAGAAGACGGACAGGGAGTGAAGTGGAGTGTAGTTTTCAGCCACACATTTAGAGAGAATAATGCCTGTGTAGACCATATGGCCAAAGAAGCTTTTCAGTGTGATGTTAATTTTAAGATTTGGGAACATATTCCTAATCATATTTTTATGTTGCTAGAGCAGGATATCTTGCAGCTATGTTACCTGGACTCGGGTGCGGGTGTTGGGTACGGGTATGAGTCTAAAGATCGGACCCACCTATTCTCTAATTTAAGGACACGAAGACACGGCAAAAAGTGTCTAAAACTTGCGTGACATATGCTTATATATATGTAATAACATATATTACATATATGTAATAGCTTATACACCTATATTTTTTCTCATTTTTCATTTCTTACTCTACACTAAAAAGTTGTGTTAAGTTTTTTTCTTTATTCTCTTACATTTTAAATCTTTTTATACGAAGAACTCTTCAAATGAAGTATCCATGTCTTTTCAAGTGTCAGACTCGTTTCAAGTGTCCGAAACGGGTACTTTGGGTTAGAGTGAAGGGTCCGGGTAACATAGTCCTGCAGTTACAGATGTAACCTATATCGGATTTGGTCTTTGATAAAAAAAAAAAAAAAAAAAAAAAAAAAATTGTGAGAGCCCAAAACAAAAGATTGTTGGGACTCCATTAATGATTTCTCTCCTTGCATAATTTCTCTATTGTTTTTCCTATCTTTCATTTTTTTTACTGGTTTCAAAGCCAACAATTGGTATAAGAGATTACATCTTAAGGGATCTATGGAATGGATTCTGAAAAGAGTTTTGACAAGATTGCTCCTCCAATCTTTAATGGAGAAAACTACCAACTTTGGGAGGTGAAGATGGAGACTCACTTGGATGCTATGGATTTGTCGGAAGCAATAGAAGAGGATTATGATGTCCCTCAATTGCCAAACAATCCTATGGTGGCTCAAATCAAAAGTCATAAAGACAAAAAAACCAATAAGTCAAAGGTAAAGGCTTTTTTGTTTGCTGCCGTCTCAACAACCATATTCACTAGAATTATGTTGCTCAAATCTGTGAAAGAGATTTGGGACTACTTGAAGAAAAAGTACAAAGGAGACGAAAGGATTAGAGGTATGCAAGTCCTTAATCTAATTAGAGATTTTTAATTGGAAAAGATGAAAGAGTCTGAGACTGTCAAAGAGTACTCATATAGACTACTTGTTGACAAGGTGCGGCTACTTGCACAGAATTTCCCGATTCAAGAATTGTAGAAAAATTCTCATCATTGTGCCAGAAAGATATGAAGCATCCATCACCACTTTGGAGAACTCGAAAAATTTTCCAAGATCACGTTGGCGAAGTTGTTGAATGCCATGCAAACACAAGACCAACGAAGGTTTATGATGGAAGTTCATCTTGTTAAGGTGCTCTACAAGTCATGCATCAAGATGACAAGAAACCTTACAAAAAAGGTTCAACAACAAGTGGAGAAAACATGGGTAGAAACTCTAGGAGAAACTATCCACCATGTCACCATTGTGGGAAAAAAAGGTCATCCACCATACAAGTGTTAGCAAAGATCGGATGCAAAGTGCACCAAGTGTGATAAGATTGGACATGAAGCAGTGATTTGCAAAATTGAATCTCAAAATAATGAAGTTGAGGCCAAAGTTGGTGATCTATATGATGAAGATCGATTTTTTGTTGCAAGTTGTGATTTAACTGAAGATTCTTGCAAAAGTTTGTTGATTGATTGTGGTTGTACAAACCACATGTGTCACGACAAAAACTTGTTTAGAGACTTGAAGCCAGTTGAAGTCAACAAAGTCAGAATTGGAAACGGTGGTTACATCCAAGCTAAAGGAAAAGGCACCATTGCAATCACAACAGGTTCGAGTACAAAATTGATTTCAGTTGTTCTCTACATACCCAACATACTCGACATTGATTAGAATTTACTTAGTGTGGGTCAGTTGATTGAAAAAGGACATAAAGTGTCATTTGAAGATTTGCATTGTGCTATTTTTGATGTTATTGATCATGAGATCTATGTTACCTGGATTCGGGTGCAGGTGTCGGGTACGGTATGAGTCTAAAAGTCGGACCCACCTATTCTCTAATTTAAGGACACGGAGACTCGGCAAAAAGTGTCTAAAACTTGCGTGGCATATGCTTATATATATGTAATAACATATATTACATATATGCAATAGCTTATACACCTATATTTTTTTTTCTCATTTTTCATTTCTTACTCTATACTAGAAAGTTCTTGTTAAGTTTTTTTCTTTATTCTCTTACATTTTAAATCTTTTTATACAAAGAGCTCTTCAAATGGAGTATCCATGTCTTTTTAAGTGTCAGACTCGTTTCAAGTGTCCGACACGGGTACTTTGGGTTAGAGTGAAGGGTCCGGGTAACATAGCATGAGATTTTGAGGGTTAAAATGAGAGGTAAAAGCTTCTCATTCGATCCAATAGAAGTGACGCAGAAGAGCGACAACAATGAAGTCAATACTACAAAAGTTAGGGACAACAAACTTGACTCTTGTCACTTTCCAAAAATTTTGAATACAAGGAAGAAAGATGTTGCAAGACCTCAAAAAAGGTCATCATTGCATAGTAGAATGTCATTATTATTTAAGCTCAACCAAAGATGTTTCAGAATGTGAGGTACTTTGTTGATACTCCACTGAAAACAAGGAAGCTTAACCAAGGAAATTCTCAAGTTCATGATGTTACCGATTCTTTTGTACGTGGTGTTCTTACAACAAGTGTTAATGAAGTTAAAGAAATAACCTCGTCAAAAGTTTTTCTAGAAGAAAAATTGGTTCAGTGAAAGGAGATATAAGAATTGATGGCTACCCTAAAGTTCAAGAATCATTGGCCGACAGAGATCAAAGTGGCGAACGTTCTCCACAAATCAATGTGAAAGGATCAATGGTGTATTCAAATTGGTTGCAACATCCTCCTGATATTACTTCAAGTCAACAAGTTTGAGCCCCTAATTTAGAAAACTAGTCAGTATCCCGCACTCCGCGCACGGGCAAGATTTAGTATCAATCAATATATCGGATAAAAAATAATAACGAAAAAAAGTGAAAATAAATTAACTTAAATGTAACCCCGTAGAGTATTCGAAACCAATACCATCATCATTTAACATTTTTGAAAAAGAAATTATACAACTTAAAAGGTAAAAAAAAGGTATCCTTTCACGTGGACACATGGTGCAGCTAGGCCCAAACACCATGTGCGAAACCAAATATTGACTTTTTAGAAAACGCTACAATGACACTCTAAAGTCACACTGGGTAACTTTGCGCAGACCTGTGTCCTTAGAAGCCATTCATGCGCGCCTCAATATACACATGCTCACGTGTTATGCATTAAGAACTATATGTGTGCACTCATTTTCACACGAGCACATGTACATCATCCCGTGTGACTTTGGGGTGTTCTTGTAGTATCTTCCTTATACCTTTAGCTAAGAGTTCAGCTTCTCCAATAGTTAATTAATAATTGTTTTGGATTAAAGTTTACAAAATGGTTACTAAAGAAATTAAAAAAGTTACAAATAGAATGGGTTAATTTTTATGTGATTTTGCACCTAATTTAAGGTACAAACCAATCAGCTAATGTATCTAAAAACAATTAAACACGAAAATAGATATTCGAAAAAATAACTAAAACATATGAGTTAAAGAGGTGATTGTTAATACTAACCTTGACATAGTATTGGTTCAACTGAATAACCTCTTAGTCTCCAAAATGCATGATCATTTTTATCCAGGAAAAGTGGCGATATTCTAATCACATAGGATGTCTCCTTTTCTGCATCATTGTGGAAGAATGAGAAAATTAAAGAAAATAGTTAACTAGAAAATTTTCTCAAAACAATACACAATAGCTAATCTGAAACAGGTTTTAAGGATACGATCTCCTCAAAATAAAATAAGAGGCAAGAGCTATGATGGATTCAAAAACTTGTAAAACTTTGAAAAAAAGCGGATATTATTGTCTGATAGCTGTGAATATGTGCAGCGACAATCAGCTAATTGTCGTGCCATCTTTGAATGGCCATAAAGATGGAATCCCTTTTCAGGCCTCTCTTTGTAGCTTCAACATCAATCATTCACACTGGATTCGTAAATGTAACCAGAATCTGCAGGTCTAGGAAATGGCTAAACAGACCCTGCTTCTTGCTAAACGCACCCCTTTACTTCTTGCCCCCCACTGGAAAGTGTACCTTCCCCAACCTCAGCTCCCAAGAATACCCTCACCCTCACCCCAACACCCCCAAATCCTCTATTTTCTCTGTTTTAACCATTGTATGACAAAAATTGAAATGCAAAAAAGTGGGTACGAAGGAGCAATGGGGTCCTCTAAGCAAAAATTGAGGTCCGTTTAGCCATTTCCCATTTGATTATATACCCATAGCTTGGGAAGCAGTGGATTGATGTACTTCATTCGTCATAGCAGTTACATGTTTAGAAGATGTAATCCAGTGTGAAGAGATAGTTAGAAATCCAACCACCTAAAATTAGAGGTCTATATGTGGCAAATTTGTTTAACTCTACAATGGTGGACAGTTTAAGAACAGATGGAATTTATAAAATACATCGAAGCATGTTCAAACTCTTCAATACCCAGGAAATAGATATACACATGCTCTAGTCTAGTTTGGAGGGAATGAGAAGGAAGTCGATGCTAAAAGTAGTCCACTCCAGTCTCCAAATGCGAAAAGCTAACCATTTACATTATGGAAAGTTGATCAATCAGGTTTTACTTGCATGTGCCCATATCCTTGGACAATAAGCAATGAGCCAAATGAAATTTTAAGTCTGGATTTCTAAAATATAGCAGACCTTAAGAGTCTTTCAAATCATTATGAAAGGTTTCCTCTTTATGATCAAAATCCACCAGTCTTTGCTCATAAAAACAGAAAAATCTGAATATGTATCTCAGAGCAGATTCAGCAGTATCACAAGAGTTCTATACATGCAACACGAAAGAGACCAGACTGTCCACTTCAATACAAAAACCACAAAGAAGAGACAACATCACCTCAGGATTTACTCAAAAGTACATACGAGATAAAACTGCAGTCATGCAAATAACTTCGCCAAATGACAAATGAAATCACACTTACGTAGCATATCTACAGCTTCTAGAGTATGGCCATGAGCCTTTGCTGTTTCACTTTTAATTTTTGAAACAAGATTCTCATGCTCGAAAACGGTAAGGGGAGCACCATCTTTCAAGAGAATAGTTTTGCCAATCTTATTCTGCATCTTCCGCTTCATTCCACGCTCCTATACCAAACCACACTTTAAAAACAACTAAATACAGATCAAAATAATTACCAAAAAAAATAAAGATCAAAATCAGCATAAACATTAAAGTACTACCTTTTCCTTTGCAGCAAGAACTTTTTCTTTTGCCTTTTTTCTTCTTTCAATTACCTTTGAGTTTTGTTCATCACTCCAGCTCCTCAAGTTTCTGAAAGGAGAAATATATAGGACAATGCAATGGAGAAAAAGGAAAAAGGAGAAAAATAAAAGGCTAAAGAAATCCCATCACATACTCAGTGCCAAGTGCCTCATCACATAAAAAATTCAAAAGTCACAGCTTCTTTGTTGTGACTAACTTTTTATATCCCCCACCATGAATATCGAAACAATCAAAAGGAAACTTCTTCAACCCATGTATCTCCATTGTCTGTTGTTGTTAAGAGAGATCTGAAGGTAAACAAGTATACAAATTACTAATTGTATCTACTTTTACACACCATTAAAAAAGAAAAGGAAAAGTTAAATGCCCGCATGTTTATCTTGAACTACATATGAAGATCGTCCTCTAGTTTACAGATTTGCGCCTAATCTTTTGCACAGCTCACTAATTACAGAGTCCTTGTGCCCATGAATCTCCAAATCAGTTTGTTTTCTCAAGTTTGATCCTTGCTTGCTCCAGACTCAAATGGGTGGATTCAGGGGCGCAAATTCACTCCCAGGTAATTGTTTCGGGGTTCGAATCTTACCCGTTTGTGCAGGCATCTCTTAGTGATATGTACTCGAAATGTTATGATCTCGAATGCAGAGTTTCAGTTTTTTGTTCTAGTCCATCCAGTGATTTGGTGTTCTTTAATTGTTTAATATCAGGGCATGTGAGCTTAGGGCCTTATGAAGAAGCATTTGAATTGTTTGCAGAGTTACTTAGAAATATTGACTTGAGGCCAACCGAGTATACTTTTGCTAGTGTTATCAAGGCTTGCTCAAATTTGGGAATTGATTATGGAGAACAAATTCACGGCTATATTTTGAAAATGGGATTGGATACTGATTGTTTTATAGGCACTTCTCTTGCGGATATGTATCGTAAGTTAGCCAATTTTGAAAGTTCAGATAAGATGTTCCAAGCTGCCATTGCAGTTGGTGATATAGTTTTATACAATTCCATGATTGCTGTTCTCTCGAATAACAATTTGCATGAAAGAGTTTTGAAAGTGTTCAATGAATTGAAGTCTGAAGGTATTGACCTAAATGAGTCTACTCTCTGCAGTCTTCTTAAATCTTGTGGTGGCATGAAATGTCATGATTTGGGGAGAATTGTTTATGGAGTCGTGTTGAAGTCTGGGTTCTACAGAGATTTGTTTACCAACACTGCTTTGATTGATATGTACGTGAAGCCAAAAGAAACCACCAAAACATCATAGATAAAGCAACAAACACATTACAATGTACAAACTATCAACGATTCAACGCCGCAACCGCACATTCACTATTCACACCTGAATCACCTAAATTGCATAGCTTCACTAACAAATCAGATTTCTTTACACTAACAAGTAAATAAACAACAAAGAAAAACTAGCATTCTAGGTTTCAACAGTTTAGACCATCAAACAAGTTGTGGAAATCAATGCATATCATCAAAACTTGATCAATCACAAACAGAACAACCGAAATTCAACAACCAAAACAGTCATTAGACTTCCGATTCAATCAAAACACATCGATCGAAGAACAAAACACCGAAATCCATATCTCATCCAACTGTACTGAATCACGGCTCATCAGATTCGCATTGTGAGCAATGAAATGAAGAGAATCTGAACAATAAAAGAATCAAAGAAGGCGAACCTGAGTAATTTCTTGCTATTTTTGGACTCCTCGTTCGCTTGCTTCAACAAACGATCAAGTGAAGAAGGCCTTCCTCGGAATCCCTAATCGCCACAATAAGCTCCTCTTGAACCTTCCGCATTGGAACTCAAATCAATCAAGTTACAATCAGCAAAAGAAAGTAAGCCCTAATTGAGAAAAAGTTGGATGATTACGGAGAGGAGTTTGGAGTTTGATGGATCGGAAGCTAGGGCTTCGTTCAGAGTAGGGTTGCAATGAGTCTATCTGTTCTTCCAATTGGAGCTCCAGTAGTTGCTCCAGCTCTGCTTCGTCTTCTTCCCCGTCCGCCATTAGAGAGAGAGAGTTCTTGCAACGAGAGGAGCGACGTGAAGGGGCACTTGTGGCTGGAGTATTTAAGACTGTTTCGATGAGAGGAAGTCGATGGGTTTACACTTTATTTTTTAGTCGTTTTTAACTCTTTCTTGTTTCCACATACGCGACCCTAATATTTAACAAAACACTATAAATAAATTAAAAAAGCAAAATGTATATTTCAAGTGTGCGCTCAAAATGTGTTATATTATCATTTTCTTTTGAGTTTCGAGGGCTAAACGATGGAAATGAGAGTGAGTGTTTTGAGTTTTGATATTAAGTTTGATTAGATGTAAAGAAATCAAAATCCAAAAGAAATGCTAAAATTAATAATAATTAAAAGTATTTTGTTAATATATATGTCCCTCTCTCGACTTCTATTCCTCTCTCCCTCTTTGTTCTTTTATTTTTTATAAGCTTTGTATTTTTCAACTATAAGACACTAAGCTAATGACCTAGGTTAGAGTCTCAGACTACAAGGGAGGTTCAACCATTACTATCAATAGATTTGTGAGGATTTATTTATATTAATTTTAGTTATAATTTCAATTTTGGTATTTTTCTTTATTACCGTGATTATTTAGTGATTACTTTTATGATCTATGTCTAGAATTGTGTATAGGTCTAAATTTGTGTAGAGCCCTATACACACTTCTAGACATAAGATCTACAACTAGTTAGAGACCCTACATATGTAATATCGTGTAGGCAATTTAACACAAGTAGCGACCTGTTCCATTGATTGATTCGCACCTTTGAGAAGAATAGAGTAATAGAAAAATCTAGGGTAAATTGGGCGTGCGTTGTGACTCGGTTATCTAGCTAGTGTTAGTATTATCACAAAATTCATTGTTGTCAATGCATTAAATCCTATGAGCGTGTCTAGGGTTGTGTGTTGATTAAGGAAGTAGCCAACGGTCGGACCTTGGTTGCCGAGACTAAGAGAACCATGGACTTTAGCACATGTTGAATCCTATAGCTAACCTATTAAAGTTGAATTGAACATAATTAGTAGAATCGACGACCAAATCCCCATCTTTTATCGAACCAAGCTCATATGTATTGACCTAGGTGTTTTCGTTCATTATTTTAAAAGCTATGTCCCTTATTTGTTTATTTATATTAAGATTATATAGTTAATTCACTCTATTAGAATCCCCCTATTTTTCTTTCCATTTTACTTTAGAAAGATTACTAATCTCTGTCTGATCGAGGTAATATATTTTATTGACGAGTACACGTTCCTTTCCTTGCCAGCGAAGTGCTTTTATTTCTATTTTTCTTCTCATCATGCTGATCGGACATGTAGGGTTAAAGTTTCTTCCATTTCTGATTGAAACTGCTGATTAATTTAAGATTAATTACCTTTTTTGTTGTTTTTGCAATGACATTTTGGCTATTTGGTTGTGTGAGACTGTACTCGTGCTTTGTAGGAGATGAATGACCAAAACTTTCTCATTCATGGAGCATATCATTGGAAACTTTGGAAAAGAAGCATTGCCTTTCATTGCACTTTTTTTTTCTCTAAAATACATGTAGTTTGGAGTTTGAAAAAAAAAAAAAAAAAACACACACACACACACTCACAGTCTCACACACATCTTATCAAACAGGTACGCTTATGGATACCATATCTACCATCACCTCGTCAATGAGCAAATTGAGTATGTATTTCTCCACATCCCTCACGACTTCTTCTTTCTCAAGAAATGCAGACATGGTCCCATTCCATCCGTAATCCCACATACAGTTCACATCAGGTCTTCTGTTCTCTATGTCATTCAGGAGCATCTCGTGCAAGCAGTCAGCGGCATTGTAGTCATTACATCTGTATCCAGCGCAAAATTTGAATGTCTCAAGGTCTCTGTTCAATTCCTTAACCAATTCATCCAGGCATTTCACTCTCGTAGGTCCAATAGAAGTATGGAATCGGTACATGAGCTCTTGCCTTCTGCCTTTCCTTTTCATCACTTCATAGGCACTATCTAAAATTAGTTTGTCATCTTCATTTTGTCGATTGTTGGCACTAGCATGGAAGATTTCGGCGGGAATGTGAATTCTGTAGAGGGCCTCCGCTGCATTGAGGAATAATTGGCTTTTAATTAGAACCTGCTTGAGGTGCACTTCATTTTCTGTGAGCAATCCTGATGTTTCAGATTTGGGAATTTTTTGTCCCTCCTGTATTGATGATTTGGCGACCCCTTCAATTGCGCCTTCATGCATGCCTGCAACATTATTAAAAGCGTGAACAACCTGAGTTTTCTGCATCATAAAAAAATCCTGCACTACACCACATGATGTGTGGTAAAAGTCGTAAAGGTAGAATAAGAAACACAAAAGTTCAAAGAAGTAGGATTAGCACCAATTGATACAAAAATTAGGGAAGGACAGTTGCGATGGTTTGGACACCTGCAAAGACGACTTACAAATGGTCCCACTAGAAACTCAATAGAAACTGACAAAATTCGACGAGGTACGGATAGACCGAAGTTAACTTGGGATGCATTAATTAGGAGGGACTTGAATGGTTTAGAATGCTCATCATCAATTGCACAAAATCGAGCACAATGGAAGAGTAGCCAACCACAATTAATTTGGGATTGAGGCTATGTTGTTGTTGTTGTTGTACACCACTGGATGGCCGGAATTTTGATTTTTCCGATCGTTCAGCTCAGATGAGAGCTGAAGAATCGGAATATATTTACATTTTTAAGCTTTAGCCTCTTAGATGAGTTGGTTGTTGATATGGTATTTGACGAAGGAAGCATGCCAGTACTTCTTCAAATACCTGGCATGAATGTGTTTTAAATGTATTCCGGTTTGCACATTTTTCCACTCTGTGTTTTGAATTGGCATTCTTGTGCATTTTTCCATTCCGCAACAGAAAAAAGTAAAGATTCTGAAGCTATGGTAAACAGGCCGTTATTGGTAGATAGATGAGAAGATAGTAGATACTGAAAGGCAAATGAGAATTTCTTTAGCTTCTTGATTTCGGGGCTATGTTGTTGGTTGTGTAGTACTGGAAACTTAAATTGAGATGAAGTTAGTACCTTCAGTTTGAACTGATGTAGCATCAGAAGATCTTGAAGCATCATTGATCTGAAGTGAAATAATTGAAACTTCTTGTGAATCTGAAACTTTAACAATTGTGTCTCCAAGCTGCAAAATAATTAAAGAAGCTTGATTAGTAATTTCATGTAAAGTAGTAATTGATGCAATTGATTGTAGTAGATGTATAACCTGAACATAATAAAGTTTAAGAAGCTTACTGTTGCTTTATGAAGCCTATTCTCCGATAATTTTTCATCATCCATGCAGGTGCTCAAATTGGATGCATTTTGTGTTGGTTTCTGAAAATCTTGTTCTGAATCGGATGCTTTCGCACTGACTGCTGTTTCGTTGTTTGTTCTCTGGTTTGGTTGTATTACTGAAGGCTGCTTCTTGATCTCCTTAGGCATGTCTTTTTCTGTTGCCACTCTTGGATTAACACTTTTATCTACTAACTCATCGCCTAACTTCTGCATTATTGGAATATGCAAAGGCTTTCTATTTTTAACCATTGAAACAGGAGCTGGGACCTTTTCCGGGGCAGTTTTCCCTTCTATGGAGGATGAATTTTGTTCTAAATTCTCATCTTGTGATTTCTTCATGTTGAGTTTGAAATTATTAGAACGTCCTTCTCTTGCAAAATCTTCTAGGAGGCCAGCTCTTGGAGGCATCATTGGTGGCATTGCACCCGAAGTTCTTTCAGAAGTTTTCTTGCCGGAGTTGGTACGGTTTCCATTAGATGGATTTTTCTGGGAATTTATGGCACTGAATGGAGGCTTTGATGAATTGCTCGGGATCCTTTCACGACCTTTGAACTTATTATCTTGCATGTTGTTCTTTGAGTTTTGCTGCTCTTTTTGTGCTGCTTGAAGCCTCTTGCCTGGAGAATTGGATGTTTGAAGTATGTTTGGTTGCTGTGATGTAATAGTCTGTGGATTTTTTTGGTGTTTTCTGTACACTGGATTCCTTTCATTCACAATTTTTCTTTCTTTCCAGTGTGCAACCTCCTGGGTTGCTACTTTTTCCTCTTTAGCACACACAACATCTGTGTTTTTCTGATTTTGCGGTTTCACTCTTTGAAAATCATCCTTGAGGGATGACTCCTCAAAGTCAGCTCTTTTCATGCTTTTCTCTTCATTCAGATTCATAGTCTCATTTATTTGCTTTTTTTCTTGTCTGTCCACCAAACTTGTGGTGTTATGTTGTAGCTGATCATTGCTGTTGCTGGTTGTATTGATTTTGTCAGTCAGCATCTTCAAGCTTGACAGTATATTAGTCTCTCCAATGTTCTTGGCATCCTTATCGTAAACCGACGACTTAACTGTGGTATTTGAAGTGAGCAGGATTTTATCTGTGTATGGAATGATGCTTGAATCAGGAGTAGCGGAGCTTTTGCTTATATGCATCATCTTCTTGCTACCTGTATGCATTTTATGCTTTTCAAAGCTTAAAGTCTTCATATCGACTTGGTTGCTGCTTGCTTGCAATACTCTATTCGAGTCCTTGCCACTTCTAGTTCCTTGCTGATTGTGTTGCATATGTCTGTACATTTTTTTATGGACCATGTCTTTCGACTTAGTGGACGCTGGAAGTTCTTCGAGTCCCATCAGTTTAGCTATAACATTGGGAATCCTGACCTTTTCTGATTTAGCGTTTGCTGTATTTGAGACCTTGTTTAAACTTTTGAATGTGGTAATGGTTCTGAATTCTGTACCATGGCTAGCCGACCGCCTATGAGAAACTGACTTCAGGTAGTTTGGTGCCTGTTTTCCAGGATCTTCATGGAGATTTTCTTTATGGGCGCCACTGTTTTTGGTGGCTTCTCTATTGTCTTCAATAGAACTCCTGGAGTGTCTGTGGAGGGAGAACTTGGGCTGGTCTAATTGTTTCTGCTTGTTTTCTTCAAAAATGACCGCGTCGACTTCATCGTTTTCTAACTCAACTAATCTGACCTGCTGCTTTCTCTGTGGTCTAACCATGTGTTCTGAAGCTTCTTGTAGATTTACCAGCATTCTGAGGGACTCTTCCAAATCTACGGCGCCTTTCAAGAGCTCCTTTCCTATGTCAACTGAATATTTGTCAAAATCAATGCCATTACTGCACGCCTTGAGGATCTGGTTCAGCTTTTGGGCACCCCTTGAGATCTCTTTTATGTGAAGCTGCGAGAGGGTAGGAAATCGACCACTTGCTGTTTGATTTCTGTCGAAATATTGTGTTCTATTCATCTCGCTGATGTCCTTTGAGTACCTTCTAGCATGATGCATGAATCCCATTTTATGATTGTTGGAAGACTCCATTTTTTTTAAGCTTCCGCCATTCTTGAGTGCAAACGCAAGGACCATCGATAGATCTGCTATGCTGTCAGAGTATTGCGCTCCCCCTAGCGGGACAAGTTCTGTCGATGGTCCCTTGATGGCTAGTGAGATGTCTTCACTACCTAACAGTTTGTGTTTGTTCCAAGTTTTAGAATCAGTCTGCAGAAACTAAAACACAATTAAATAGATAGTTTGGAGTTCTTGATTGTATATACATTAATGTCAGAAACAATCCAAGGAGAAAAGAAAAACCTTACAGTCTCACTTGGACTAATTATCCCCGTCGATCCTTGTGAAGGTCGTTTGAAATTTCGATATGTATCAGCTGATGATGACATTAACAGAACCAATTGCAGAATCAGTAATATTAATTAGAACTGTGTCCATTTTTTCAGTGGAATTCGCATCAAGAGTAGAGGAACAACAACTACTTATCACTCTTAACTGTCATGGAGGTGTACTTCAACGGTAAAATAGAATCAAAGGTGAGAGCATACCAAATTGGCTTTGAATTGCATTAAAAAATTTGCTATATCTGTGTTTTCTTGGAACAAATATTTCCTGGCAAATTTTATTAAATCATTAGCTTTGTTATTTTTCAGGATAGGTAGAGCACACTTCTCTTTAAGCCCAAGGCATCTGAGGCATTAGCTAATATTAGTCAGACATATTGGTACACTAAAAGATGTCATTGGCTCATGTTAGCAATTCAATTGAACCTACCAGCTGATATCTGGCTTGATTGATTCGATTTCTGAGACGTAGCCATCCGCTCCTTCCGCTTCCGCAGATCATCCAAGAGCTTCTGTGCAAAATCCGATCGCTTCGCCATGGTAATTCAAGATCTTGTTCGTGAAATTTGATCGCTGTTGCTTCTCAATTGGAGCTCATTCGACTACAATTGGCAAACTAGTTGTGGTCCTCTTGGACTAGGTTTCGCATGTTGGAAGATAGAAAAATGAAAGAAAAAAAAAGAAGAGAATGTGAGAGATGTGGAATTATTCTACATAGTTGGAATGGCTTTTTCAATGAAGAGAAGGTGAGGAGTCATGTCTGCTAAAGAAATGAATGCTAGAGGGAATGTTCTTCTAAGGTTGACGTGAAAGTTAGCCATTTGGATGATGTGTTGTAAGAGTGCCTGACTTTCATTCAAGTCTAAGCAATCTCAGTGAGTTCAATTTTCTTTTTCAATTATCTACTTTTGAAGAACTAGTCTTCAGAGAAATTCATATCTAAGCTACCCTTAATTTCGCTCAACTTTGATCGATATGTTTGCTTACTTTACAGCTAACACCGTTTACTGCTTATTACCAAATGTGAATCATGAGATTGTTCAATGTTGTACATATTTGCTAAAAATATGTGAAGCAGTAGTTGGAAAAATGGGAATTAGAGTAGTTAAGAGTGGTGGTTGTTTTTGAAAAATAAGCTTTAGATTATCCACTTTGCAAGTGCGATGTTGGGTACAAAACGTAGTCTTAAAGTAACGTGGGAGACGGTACTTCAAAAATGTTGGTGAGTCAGTATCAATATGTAAAATTCATTTTCGGCACTTGTTCTTTTCTTTATTTTTATTTTTTTTTGGTAAACAACACTTGTTCTTTTTAGTCACTTCTAACCAAATACTATAAGCTATTTTCGAGTTTAATTTGTATCCTGTGCTTTAGAATTGTAATTTATTTATAAACAGTACTTTTTCTTGGGTCATCAGATGGAGTTACAAGCTGTGTTACTAAACAAATATAAGGGTAAGTCAATCTATTACATGAGCACTATACAATGATGAAGCTTGCTAAACTGTAGAAGACGCACCACCATGCAAACCGAGCCTTGACATGCACCTTCACTCTCCATTGCATGATTGTCCTTGCATCGAAAACTTCTCGGCGACACCTCCCCCAAGACCTTGCACCAGTGTGATAGCATATAGACTACCTGCAACAAAATGAAGTGGGTTTGAAAGTCACCTCAAGTCCACCACAAAATTGTAATTCTGATTGCATTGCTATGGATTAATTAATTGTTTATTAGTAGATTTAGTACTTAAATTAATGATAAAAAACAAATGTTGGGTTCAGTGGCAAAAAAATAGGTGTATCTTGAGCACAATCACAGTTCTAACCCTGACATGTTCAGATTAAACATGCAAATTGATATTCTAAAGCTAGAAAAGGTCTAGTCAGGACCAATTTTGTTGAATTGATCAGAGTTCTAAAGTTCATTTTTCTATATTGATAAGTGGGTGCCCATTTCGGTGTCCAAATTTTTTTACCCAATCATTTTCCACAGTTAAAATGGTGCAATTGTCAAGAATTGAAGTTGGAGTTCTTATAAAATTCAATGTGTAGATAGTATCACTAAAATTCAAGCCAATTTGATGTCAAAAGCATATAATGTTTCCATATTGTAACATTTGGTTTTGATCTTCATAGTTGACTAAGTTTTGATTAGCTTAAAATGACCCATAATATGAAGTATTAAATGAGATTAAACTTAAACCATTCCCCTTGTCACCTTTTGTTGGGATTGGAGGGAGGGCACTATGGTGTCACAGACTCATGGTCACTTGGTCATTTTTTTTTTTTTTTTTTTAGTTTAAACCATCTCGGTAACTAGGTTATCCGACTATTCCGAACTCACATCGAGTTGCATGCCATATAAGTTGGGGAGCAACCGACGTTGATATTTCCAATATAAGACTTAAACTCAATCATTAATTGAGGAACAACATCCGCTTTCAGTTGTGTGAACTAATCCTTGGTAAATGGTAATCCACATGGTTATCACAAACTTAAATGTTATGAACATAAACTGGGCTGCTTATTGGGCTCTCTCGGCCCAGCCCACTTGGTTGTGTGGGCTCAGAGTTTCAAGGCGGGGAAAGCCGAGCTTATAAATAGAGGGGAATGAGCGAGAAACAGATCATTCGAGATCTTCGTCGATGCGGTGGCGCGCAAATTCTGCGTTCGCTTTGTTTTTCGTTTCGATCGAAAGGTTCGTAGCCAATCGGTTCACGTTTCTCAAATTTCTTCTCTCGCAGATCCTGATTTCTTCACATATCATTCTCTGAATCTTGTTCAGTTGTTCTGCAATGCGCGTAACTGTAGATTTTCTTTCAAATTAGGTTTCTTGCTTGCATTGATTTAGATATTCGTTTCCAATCGATTTCTCAGGATTTCGCGAGAATTTTTCTTCTCGAACACTATGGAGTTCTGTGGATCAACAATTCGGTCTCGGCGACCGTTTCTTGTAAGTTATTTCTCACATGGATCAGATTTACATTTCAATTTGAGAACGCATTTCTTGAAATTTGGTTTTTCATTTAGGTTTTCTAGTTTCGCTCCCTTTTAGTGCTTGATGCGAAGAAATACGAACGCTATGATGTTTGATGATTCTTTCGATCAATCGATGTCGTCTCTGCCGCTGATCTGAGCGGCGCTGCCTTGAAATTGAGAATTGATTTGATCAAGAAAGCAAAGAACGATTTGAGCACGAACATTAGAAGAATAAAAGCATCTAAACCAAGGTCAAGGTGAATTCAACTTCATTAGTTTAATCTGATTTTCTCTGTTTTAATTCGCGCCTTTTTTTTCTTTTCTTTCCCGCTCAATTGATTTTGAAATTTAGATTCAAAAGAACATTGCCTAACATACTAAGTTTTTGGTGATTTGTTCCAAATTTTGCTTTAATTTGATCTTTTTGTGATAGAAGATGAACCGAGAAGTCCTGTTCCTCCGAACATTGATAAAGTCCAAACTCCAATCTAACCGTTGATTTTTTCAGAGTTGAATGATTGAATCTGATGAAGCAGTTGCAGTCATTGATTTATTCACAAATGCATAAACCAAGAAAACAATCTTTCATTCGTCCAACCTGTGTAAGGTTTATGATTATTGATTTCTAATCTTGCCTAGTTTCACTCTTGTGTATTTTTTGTTGTCACATTCATTTCATTTAAACACCAAATTAACACTGAATGGTTGTTATTTCTTATCTTCCATAGTTTCAATCTTGTGTTTTCTTCTCCTCAATTTGGGTTTTTTTTTGCAGATGGTCTGAGAACAATGCCGGCACAGTTTTTTGATCATTATGGACTAGATTGCTAGGGTTGATATTGTCAATTAGATTGATAGGGTAGATATTGTCAATTAGATTGCTATTAGTTGATTAGTTGGTGTTTTGTAAGGTAGGATGTATTATTCAGTTGATCAGCACATCAACATAGGTATATTTGTTGTAGCTAAAGGTGTTTAATCCGTGCACAGCTTGCCAAATTGAGAGATTTGGGGCTGTGCAGCGAGCGGTTGTATTGATCCAACTATTGCCATGCTAGGTGCTCTTGCTTGGCGGGTCACAACTCTTAATAAAGTTAAATTTTTTGGTTGGCTTTGGAGAGACCGCACGGGTTTGCCCGGGATCTCTCCATTGGTGTGGGTGTGTGTTGTCTCTTTGGCTTTTTGATCTTCTTAGCTATAACCGCAACAATCCAATTTTTAAGATGAAGGGTAAATCTAAACAATAGGTAATGGGAAATGTTACACTTACTTAGTGAACAAAATCGTCTAATCATGCTTGCCTATTTAGCGATGCTTGGAATGTGGAGCTTATGCATCTCGAGCTTCATAACACTTTGCCACATTGGCATGTTAGGATAGTGTGTTCACCAAGTGTAGCATTCATGCTACACTTATAACTCACTTGAGCTTATGCATTTATATATGCGACACATGCTCGAGATGAATCTTGAGATGCACTACATTGGTTGTCAATGTATACCACATATGTGAGTGTGGTTAGGTGAGTGGCACACATTGACGATTGTATTATGCACCTTGGGTTGTGCAAGTTTACATCTTGAGCATGTGCCACTTAGAGTGTGGTAAGGTGGTGTGTTCACTAAGTATATCTAACATTTCCCTTTTTTCTTAAGCTAGGGAGTCCATTAAGCTATTCTATATGTTTGTGTTTAAGTATAGCTCTGTTACGAAGCTGGGATGTAAATTGATGCAATTTGTTGCATTAGTTTTTTGAAAATTTTCCTTAGCTTATTCGGCTAGTATTATCCAAATTAATTAAATTAGGTACAACAATAAATTGTTAAAGCGTCTCTAGTTAAATGGTAGAGACATTACTTACTAAAAAACAAAGTTTGAGAAGGTTGTGAGTTTAACACCCACTTGAAGTAAAGAAAAAGAAAAGTACAACAGTAAATTAGTTTTGTTGAATAAAATAATAGTAGTATTCCTACCAAAAATAAAAAAAAAAATAGTAGTATCGTAATATATATACCCATCTTAACCATCTCAATATTAAGTGTAGGGTTTTAATCCAAAAGCCTCGGTACTATAAGATGAAACATTACTCTTATGAACTTTTTCAAGAAGCTATAGATAATCAGTGTGGGATTAAACTTTTTGGTCCACACATTTCAACAATATGTATGCTTACATGATGGATAGGATTATTTATCTTGTTTCTTCCCTCGTTTGAATCCCTTGGATCAATAATGCCTTGATAAGAGAAAAATGTCTCTTTATTGGCAAATGGCTCATGTCAAGTTCAATCTTTTTCGGGTTAGGATGGACTTGTAAGAAATTGGCTTCCAATTTTAATCATGTGCAAACATAAAGTTCGTCTAAATAAGAAATCTGATAAAACGCTGTACCAGGATCTAGAGCATGCATTTCTCAAGATCATCTCTACCTTACCCATGTCAGATTCAAAGAAGTTCCTGCACCGGTGCCTTAGCTTTTGTGCTCATGAAATGGAGGACAACTCGCATTTGGTTTCGACGAGCAACTTGTCCACCTCAAGGTTTAGTTCCTTCAAATGCAGCTACTTGTATTTGAAGCTGTAACTTGAAACGCATCAGCCTACAGTACGTACTCACCAGGATGCATGAAGGTTTTTGTTTCAACTTGAGCTGCAACTTTGGTACATAATACAAGTAGTTAATTAGGTGATATTTCTTTTTTTAAGTAAAGAATACGTGGTTCGATGCTTATTTAGTGTTCCCTGTATTGCATTTTGAAGGAGAGTTCACTTTTTACCTAAGTTTTGGTTGAAGAGTGAGGAATGTGATTTTTGGGATTTGGGATTAGCGATATCGCTTTCCTCTCCGAAGTGAAGCTTGTTTTCGGGGTTTGTTATTTTCAGTCACTAATGGTTATCCTATATTCTTAGAGGATTATATATCTTATATATTATATGAAAGGTCAAGCAATATATATTGTTTCAAAGTTTCAGAAACAAGAGTTCGGGTGATTATCTTTCTAACTTTATAAATCTTTATATGATCACTTAATTTTTATATGAAAGTTTATAAATTTGAGAGAAATACAGGGTGTGCCCCAGAACCACAAATTGATATTAAGATCTAGAGAAGACTAGTTTTGTTGAATTGACTGATCAGTTTTTGTACGTATTAGTAGAAATGAGATTTTTAGATATTTGAAGAACCAATTAGAGTATAAACCTTAACTTTGTTATCACTTATATTTTGCTTGATTTGAAGTTTAATTTTTTTGGTGTGAATGTAAATATTACATTTTGGATTTTTTAAAAGAATTCCTTGTGGTGCTAGTAATATTAAAATTCTAGCCAATTTATGGCTTCCTATCCAACCCACTATAGAAATTGAAGAAAAGCGATAAAATTTGTGTAGCCAACCCAACTGATGTGGGTTGAGGCTTTGGTTAGATGTAAAAAAAAAAAAAAAAACATTGAACCATAATAAAGCCTCTCTAATATAAATGTTCACGTCCTAGGTGGAGCCAAAAAAAAAAGAAGAAAAGAAAAGAAAAAGTAAACCTATCTAATTTTATTTCAAAAACCATAATACTTGTTCTAATTTTTTTTTCGACTTCGTTGGGAGTCTTAAACTTATGACCTCTTCAAACCTTTCATTTTAACAAATGATGCATCATCCATCTAACGACAAATGCTTTGACATTGTACTTGTTCTAATCTTTTCAAGTTAGTTTATTAAATTGACATTGGGTAATAAAAAACGAGGGTCATTTTGAGACTAAAAAAAAGGAAAATGATAATCTAACACACTTTGGGCGCACTTCCTACTTTAGTTTTTTTTAGTCATTTATACGTGGTTCAACATCTAACAAAATATCATAAATGGGCTAAAAAATAAAGTGTGTATCCAAACATATGTTAGATTATCATTTTTCAAAAAAAAAACGTCTAACCGTTTGTATGAGTTGTAAGTTTCTTCCAATGGCCTCGTGTTTCTTTTCTTCCCTTCTCCTTTTCCTCTCCGCCAAGGAAAAGGAAAACAAATCTAAAAAAAAAAAGAAGAGAGGCGTTTTTTGGAGATTAAGTGGTTTTTGAGAGCGATGTCCGATCATCCTCACCTATGCTCCAACTAGGTTTGGTGCGATAACGACAAAAGCAAGGCTGTTGGAGGTGAAGTACACATTGTCACTCATCACGATGCGGTCTGATTGGTGTCATCATCGTCCTCTTAGATCGGTTGTTCTCTTTCCTTATTTGTTGGTGGTTGAAAGGTTGTTGGTTGCTGTAGAGAGATGGGGCAAATCTTGAAAATGAGGAATGTTGGGAAGATGAAGGCACTTTGGCAGCCATGGCGGAAGTGTTCTAGGGCTTCCCTAATTTGGGTGATCCCATTTATGTTGTAATCTCATTCTTCTGTTAACATTAAGTTAGTTGATGTTGTTAGTTGTTAGTTGTAGTTGTTTTCCCTTTTAGGGGCACGTTTTTCCTTTTTTGTCAGAGCTTTCTTCTAGTTGTATCTGACTTTTCTCCCCATCAAATATGCCTTCACGACCTCTGATGGTGGATTGTAGTGAGGCTTCATTGCTCTATTATTCTTGTAGAGACCAAGTTATAATATTTTATGGTATCAATATAAGGATTCTTATCTTAGCAATGCAATTTCATTGCCCCTTCAAAAAAAAAAAAAAAAAAAAAGACCTCTTTGTTTTGCAACTGTACGTTGCCAAATGCCAACTGGTGAGGGTCAAATGCTACTGTTAGTCTGTTAGGACGTGGCTTAATTATTCCGCTTAAGTGATGTAATCAGGTTTTTTTTATTTGAGAGCACCCAATGTAAAAAAATAAAATAAAATAAAAAATCTTAACTAACATGTATATTAAGTTAATTACCATATTACCGTTATATACCCACCCATACCTCTCTCCTCTCCTTTTTATCTTCCATTCAGTATTGATGGTTGCTCTAATCTTCTCCGAGAAGGCTCCGGTGATTGTAGAAACAAAAAAAACTCATATCTCTCAAGTAAAAGACAAACGTTCTTGGTCCATCTTCCTCTTTTTATTGAAGCATTTTGATTAGAAAAACAAGATTAAAATGTTGCTGTTTTTTTTTTTTTTTTTTTTTTTTTTTTTTTTCGCGAAACAGAGCCTTTATTTGTTCATTAGAAAACAAGAAGTTTTCTATCAACAGTAAAAACTCCCAAACATCAACCCAAATCCTCACTTGAACCCTAAGCCCTTCTCTTCCAACCTTCAAACCAAACCTAACATCTCTCCCCTTCCCTTCTCTCCCATTTCTTCAATCTCTCAATTCTTCTCTAAACCCTACAAATCTATGGGAAAGAATCTTTAAATTAACCAACTAAGCATCGGCTCTCTATCAATGCCAAAGACGGCATCAACAAAGGTGAGTAAAATCAACCACCCAGCGATTGGCAAGCGGAGAGTGACGAGCGAGCAGTGATCGATGAGCAAAGGGCGGCGGAAAAAGAGGGTGAGGGGCGACTGTGCTATTACAGAGGAAGGGTGATGTGCGCAGACGAGGGAGTGGGGTTGCGTTGATTTTTGTTGGTGTTAAGTGGGTGTAGTCTAATTAATGGTATAATAGAAATTTAAAAATTATTGTTGGATGGTTAGAGTTTGGAAATGTAATTAAGCGGTTTATTTTATTTTATTGTTTTTGATAAAAAAAACGGTTAATTTAGATTGTGTGGGAAGATAATTTTGTTGGGTTGAAATAGTAAATCTCTTTTATTTTAATTTTAATTTTTTTTTCAAAAATAAAAATAAAATAGGTACAAAATGTACAAACCAAAAAAAAAAAGAATGATAAATTATAAGTAATTTCATACTTCGAATTGGTGCATAAAGTTTGTTTTTATTCATAGTAAGTAAATGATCATCATTTTATAATAAAGCATACTTTATATTTTCTAAAGATGTGGCGATGACAATTATTCATGGCACAATATATATTTTATAATTTAATAACATATAAAATAATTTTTTATTCATAACATACATACATATTTAAAGATTTGTCAAAGTATAACATGCACATCCATCTATTTGATGCAACACATATTTTAAGATTCATTATCTATAATAAAGGAAAACATTCAAATATCATAAATGAAAGTCAACATCTATGCAAGGGGCACACCAGAGTTATATAGATAATTAAGTTTTGATTTTTCAAGGATGGGTTCAGATAAATGTAGTGTAGCAACGAGTTCTCTTGGCCAACTCATGTCCCGAACATGACCTAAGCATGTATTGACCGCCACCTCATGGCTTGGTCGTGCATGCGCGGGTTGCATTCAATTCATCGAGAGAATAATGTACCAACGTTTATCCGAAACATAAACGAAAAAAAACGGACAAAAAACAAAAAAAAAAAAAAAAAAAAGCAAAAAAAAAAAAAAAAAAAAAAAAACAAAAAAAAGATAAATTACAGACCGATTGTCTTCGGAAACTTGTCCGATTGTGATGTACGTTTGAAGAAATGGCGAGCGGAGCCAAAAAGGCAACTAATCCCAACGTCTCCTCCGTGCTCTAATCAGCAAAATCACCACCATCACTCCCTGACGGAACCCTAACGGCGACGCCCCAGACTCCGTCACCGACCACCACACACTGTCCTCCAATATTCCACCACCATTCCTCCCCCTCTGACGTCATCCTCCGTCTCTACTTCGACCCTCCGTCACCGTCATCTCATGAGGATCTGGAGCTCTCCCTCCACTCCGACGTTCTTCGACGATCCAACCACTTCTCCACTCTCCTGTCCGATCGCTGGCAGAACCCAGACTCTTCTTCATCAGGCGGCGAAGGTTTCCGTCTCAATTTGGGGATTTCCTCCTCGAGATACGTATCATTCGATTATCACATCAAGGTTCTTCATCTTCTCTACACTAACGATTTTGATGAGTCGATCGACAGTGTCTCGACTGCTCTGTCCATCATACACATCGCTCTTGAGCTCTTGTTCGAGGAATGCGTGAAAGCTTGTGTTCGATTCATCGAAGCTGTTGCTTGGACTCGTGAAGAAGAGTTACAAGTCCTCGATGTGATTCATTTACTTAAAGAAGAGGAATCGAGAGAGCTTCGCGCTAGGGTTTGCGTCGAAAAAGAGGAATGCACGGATAAAATGTTCTTATATATGATTGGGGCGGCTCTAGGTGGTTCTAGAGATAGTAAGAAATGGAAGAGTTGTGAGAGACAGAGACTTCTTGTGGAGAGTTTTATGAGGGATTTTGCGCAGAAAGGTTCCATCAAGTTTGTGTTCAGTAAAGTATTTGGCAATCGTTTGAGTTTATTGCAGACATTATTTAAGCAGTACTTTGAATCTTTGCATGACAAGGCTTCGGTTTCGCTCCATATTTTGGGAGTTTTGAAGCAGCTGATGTGGCTGGTTGAGAGGGTGATTGAATTGAGAGTGGCTAATGATGTAGTGAGTAAGTGGAGTGATGATGAAACCTCACTCGATGCGAATTTGCTCAAGTTTTTAAGAGATGACCGTGGGTGTGGAATCTAAAGGCGACAAAGATTCCCATCGTTATACTTCAATGCCTTCGCATGCTCACTAATGGAGTTGCAACTGGGTCAATCTTAATTGATCGACAGTTATTTTAGTTATCGCGTTTGATTTGTGAATATTTTCGTGTGATGTGACTGATACGAACTGCGAAGACCAAAATTTAGGTAGAAGAATTTAGGTAGAAGAAGCTAGTGCTTTGTGTTTGCGTGGTATGTTTGTTGGAGTTTCTATTCTAGGTCGAGTCACTAATTAAGAGACAATAACCCACTTCTACCTGTGCGAACCAAACGTTGGTATTGTTTTGTTTGTATTTGCTTGATTGTTTGGTTCTGTATGGATGCGTCAGCATGTTCTACCTAAAATAGCATAATGGACATTTCATCAATGAGCTAGAGCTGGCTAATAGCATCTTCGTTGCTGTCGGCAACTAAGAATTGAGTTAGAAAAGGGGGCCACATGGGGTAGGTAGACATAGCAAAGAAAGCATCTTATACAAATGTCTACCTTAATTCTATGGGTTGCAGATAGGTGAAAAAGTGTCGACATTGTGCATTGGAAATGTAATGACATCAGTTCGAAAACTTATGACTCTTGCATATTCTATAATTGTTGTGTCAGCAATAGGCGGAAGCAATTCATAATTGCATTGGCGCGGTCAATTTCTTTTCTTTTTTTTTTGGTACAAAAAAGTAGTATTCGCTAGTACTAGCATCTATACATAACACCATTTGCATCCCCTAACAAGAAATTAAGTACCGATGGGGGCGGTTACTAAAAAATACAACAGTGTAAATTTCTTTCCAATGCCAAGTTTGCCAGATGATCCGCAAAAGAATTCCCTTCACGTAGTTTACGACGGAGCTGATAAGACCAATATCGATCCAAAAGTCCTTTGCAGTCTTTGATGGTGCAGTTCCACATTGTGCATTAGAGATGTTACAACATTACGCGTTGAAGATTGAGACCCTTCTTTCTTGGGTTTTGAAATTTAATTTGCAGCTCAACAATGTAACATATAAAAGGAGTGTGGTTATAGGCAACCTCCTCATATTAAGTTTAAAATCTTTTTCAGGCTAGGATGAACCTCGTGAAGAATTGGCTTCCATTTCTAATCGGTTGCAACGACAAAGTTGTTCCAAAGAAAGAATCTGATAAATCGTTGTACCCAGATCTGGAACAGGCATTTCTCAAGATTATCTCCACGCTGCCCATTTCAGATTCGATGGAATTCTTGAGGCAGTGCCTTAGTTTTTCCACTGACGAATTGAAGGATTGCCCGCATTTGGTTTCCACCTTAAAAACCTGGTTTTTGCGAGCTACTCACCCCTCCATGTACAACTACTCCTGCTTCAAAGTGAGACTGGAACTTGAAATGTATCATCCAACAAGTTTTTTGATGTCGGCGTAGTCTCATGTGCGATCCAAGGATGATCACCAGAATGAAGGTGTTTTTATTTCAGCTTTCAGCTGTAGGGTACTCTTTTTTTTGGGTGAGAATGTAGGGGTAGGGTGTGTTGGAACAATTAATTATATTATTTAATTGTTTATAATTTGAATAAAAATTATGTGAAAAGGTGTGTATGTAGAGACATAATAGACCAAAAGGTGTATCTATTTACCAAGAGGTGTGTATTTTTCTAATAGACACAAAAGTCTATATATATTCACTTGATGGATTGTTTTAAAATATAGATATATAATTAGAAGGAAAAGCAAATAGGTCAAATCAAAATGTCTTTCTCTATTTTACATGCTTTTGAGTCAGAGAGAGTATTGAATCATAGATTGGTTCGTAGACTAGTGATTCGGAGTGCTACAAATCACTAGCATGATCGTTGTATCTTGGGAGACTATCGTCATTAGACCGTGAGCACCATAGCGGGGCGAAATAGTCTTAAGGACATTGAGTATAACTCAAGCCTCGATTAATTGCATCAAGTTTTTCTTCTATTTCGCACCAAGTTTTTGGAAATCACACCAACAATCTTAAGACTAATTAAACACAATGGCGATTTTGGTGGATTATTTCTACAGACTAAATGGGTTTGTTGTTTATGACGATTCCTGCAAATGAGTCCAAGATCAGGAACTTAGATACGCATTGATGACATCGGGTACGTATGTTTGTTATTCTAGTAGATATCTTAAGTGAGATATTCATTGAAATCATTCATTGATGTCGACATCCAAGTTGATCGATGGATCATGATCATATATATATATTTATATCATCATCATCATCATGAAGTAGATCTGATCGGATATACACTAATTCAATTTTAATTATCTTCTAATAATACTAGTGTGTGGTGCATCTATTAGATCACGAAGAAGCATTTTGAATTTTAAATTCAAATTTGGAATTTGATACCTATAAGGTAGTTTTTAGAACTAACTATAGAGCAGTTATAAAAACAATGAATTTTGGGGATTCTTGGTCTCTGTTATTTTACTGAAATAGATGAATTTGTCTATGAAAATACAAGGTTCATGCATGTTCTAGTCATTTAAATTCTTGTTTTCCATTTGTTCAAAATCTGAGATAACTGTAAGGCAGTTATGAAAATAATATTTGGACTGCAAATCAGTGTGTACACTGATGAATCGGTGCATGTGCAAAGTGAAGATGATTTTGTAACTGAAACAATGACAATTTATGATTTTTGTCTAATGTGACTAATGAATTAATGTTTTCACTGGAGCCTCTTCATGAGGAGTAATATGTCTTTTCAAGTGCAGTAACATAAAGCGACTTGGATCCTTTGCAATTTGATGGTGTGCGTGAATGATCCCAAAAATTGCAATGTTGGATTGCAATCACCTCTGAAAATAGAGATATGATGCATTTCATTTGCATTTGGAATCTCTTTGATCAGAGATGGTCATTTGATGTTGGGACTGACGTGATCTATAAAAGATTTAATTTCTTGTTGTACATAACACTTTGCGTTTAGAGGCATCGATCGGTTGGTTCTTTTAGAGAGTGCGTACTCATAAGAAATCGAATCGATAAGAGGAGGTTCACAAATGATTGAACCTGGTGTTTCATGAGTACCTCTGATTATTTGTATTTCGCGGTTCACAGCAGAAATAAAAATTAATGTGAGCTCAAATGGCAGAAGTCATGATAACAGTAAGGTTGTATACATGAATCTCTATTTGGATATCAAAAGTAACATTTTTAATTGATTATTAGAAACGTGTTGAAGGAACTCTTGGTTGTTCCATGCAGTTTAATTAGTAACGGGCCTATACATTTAGCCAAGTGTGGGAATCAATTTGGTCAAATTGTTTGTATTGATTGACATTTATCCATGTTTATATTTACAATGATAATGAATGATGCATGATATGATTAGGTGATTTATTGACAATGAAATTAATGAACTATCTAAAAGAGACGTATAGGAATTATATTGTTGATCCTATATGTATTAATTATTTCTTTCTCATAAGAATGTATTTACATGCTCAAAAGTATATCATGGATTAAATCCAAAAGATATAGCTTGTTGATGAGTGAATTAAGAATTACTGATAGCATTATCAAAATTGTTGGGGGTTGAAAGCAATTAAATTGCAAGCCCTAATTTTGATAGTTATATCTTCTGAGTTGAAGATATATCATTAAATGTCTATGAACACATGAAAATGTGGGGATGCACATAAAAACTTTTGTCTTCGGATTAAAGAAAATAAATTATAAACCCTGAGTAAAGCATTCAATAATAGATTGTATTGAAAATGAGTTATCAATAGTGAGATTGAATGCATCAAGTTGTAGCATTTGAAGTGTAAATGGATTTTAAAATCTAATTAATGGCAGATGGATAAGTTGCTTAAAACTAAGCAAATTAAATATATAACTTAAGGCTTTATTTGAGATAAAGTGAGCCTTGATTTCTTAGAGAGAAATTCACTAGTCTATAATGACATCTAGCAAGTTGGTTGCTAATAAAGAAAAGCAAAAGATGTTAAGAGACGACACTTCTTAAATAGTGAATTTAGAGAAGAAATGCTTGTATCAATGGAAATCCTCAACAAAATGGGAGTATTGTTAGATTCACAATGGAATCTAACTGATTGCGCGCAAATTAATAAGCTAGAAAAGTTACATTATGGCTTTGAAAGAGTTTGGAGGATATTCCATATTGCATACAATTGTCTCGGTAATGCATAAGAGTATGCCGGCTAATAATCGCAAGTGACAGAATAAAATGATGCATAAAATGATAAATCTTGACTTATGTGTCGAAGATTGTCATTGAATAGTTACTTGATTATAGAATAATTTTCATAGAAAATGAGAAATAAGAAGACAAACTTGTGGCAACAATTGAAGGTTTGTCAATATCAAGTAAACTGATATCGAGGGGAATGAGTTTAAAAGCCTAAAAAATGAGTTAAGTCTGGCGGAAACCTAACCTGGCTGATTGGAGATCCCATGTACTAGGTTCAATAGGCAAACTGGTTAGATGAAACTCGAGAGAAGAACACACCTATCTCATTCCTAAGATAAAAAATGTGTTTAGAAGAAGTTAAGGACATGCTAAGCATTTAATGACAAATAAAAATGTCACCTATATGATAGTAAATGTGGGTCGCATTTATGAGAATGAGACAGGCTAAATTCTCTAAATTTATCATGAAACCAAGATTGTGTCCAGGACCAAAATGGACAAAACCGTAAGAACCAATTATGATAGGGATGAAGTTATGTGAGTATTATTGTCTCGATTTACTACAAAAAGTGAATAGTTCAAGATCTTCTATATCTACTGCGTCACTAAGTAAGTCCGATAATATTTCACTAGGGTAAGTTCAAGTCTCTATACGACACTTTTCCTGATGTAACTTTATTCCGCCAATGCTCTCTCAAGTGTGTCTGCATTAAAATGATTTTTAAAATCAATTTATGTGGGGGATATATAAAGACTTGATGATCAATTTTCATTCATGTCGGGGATTGTTGGAACAATTAATTATATTATTTAATTATTTATAATTTTGAATGAAAATTATGTGAAAAGGTGTGTATTATTGTGTAGAGACATAATAGACCAAAAGGTGTATATATTCACCAAGAGGTGTGTCTTTTTCTAATAGACACATAAAAGTCTATATATATTCACTTGATGGATTGTTTTAAAATATAGATATATAATTAGAAGGAAAAGCAAATAGGTCAAATCAAAATGTGTTTCTCTATTTTACATGCTTTTGAGTCAGAGAGTATTAAATCATAGATTGATTCGTAGACTAGTGATTCGGAGTGCTACAAATCACTAGTATGATCGTTGTATCTTGGGAGACTATCGTCATTAGACCGTGAGCACCATAGCGGGGCGAAATAGTCTTAAGGACATTGAGTATAACTCAAGCCTCGATCAATTGCATCAAGTTTTTCTTCTATTTCGCACCAAGTTTTTGGAAATCACACTAACAGGGTGCTCTTTGGTACATATATAAGTAATTATTGTTAGGGTTACTCAACAAGAAAATAACCCCTTCAACTCGAGAAACAGATGAATAAAATCTACTAAGCCACGAACTATGCACCAAATCAATCACACCATAAAAAACACAAGATTTAACGTGGAAAACCTTCCAAATCAGAGGGAAAAAACCATGAGCCAAACTCCGAATAAATCCACTATATGAATAAAAAGTACAAGAATCTCAATTAAGGAAAATACTATATAACTCCTTCAAAGAACTTGAATAGTCACACCAAGATCTTGAAGAACTCCACCCTCAAATTGTACCCTTTCTTGATCACCAAGAAACCACCAAAGACTTCGTCGCAAGTCTTCAGATTCAAGATCTTGATGTAACTTCAAGATAGAGAAAATTGTTGTTGCATTCACCGCCTTGAACGCACAATATAGAAGAGAGAAGAAAAATTGCCAAAACACACAAAAGCTGGCTAATTAGAAGAATCACCCAATTCCTTAATTCACTCCAATTTTCTTTCATAATTTCTCTCTCAGATTCCTATTCAAACTCCAATTTGTTGCTTTATGTGTTGGACTTTTTTTTATTTTGTGTGGGGCCTACACAAAAATCAACAGTTATGCAACATTTCGTTTCTTTTAAGTGAAGGATATATAGTCTTATTAGTGTTCCCTGTGCAAACATCAATATGAGCATAGTAAAGGTGAGCTCAGTTTTTATTGATAGTTTTGGGTTGAACAGTAAAGAAAGTGTTCTTGGAATTTTGCTCGTCACTTTTGTTTCCTTGTTTTGGTATTAATGCTTTGTTGTTGCGTTGGTTTCCTTGTCTTTGCTTCTGTTGCATCAGTTTGTATAACCTCTTTGCTATGCGACAATATTTCCAACTAGTAAGGATTAGGCGCTGGCTCGGATTTTGAAGGAACCCTCGATTTAGGAGCTTCATGGGTTTCACAGATTTGATTGAATGGCATATATCAGCCTTCAAAGGTCTATGTTTTGTAGAAGAAGAGGCATTCGAGGTACATTGCCTTGAGAACTAGCATTTGACGGCCCCAATTTCCCCGTGCAATTGGGTATGCCCTGTGACGGCCCCAATTTCCCCATGCAATTGGGTACGCCTGGCCTAAACCCGTGCAGGCCCCGAGTCATCATTCGGCAACCTGACGAGCCTAGTCAGCCTTTGATTTAATCAATTCAGTGATTTATGAAAGAGTTATTGCATTAATACACAGCGGAAGACTAAAACAATTATAACAAAGGGAAATAACTCAATCAAATGGAAATTTGGAATTCTATAAGTGTGGAAAGCCCCGGGTATTCATATACAATTCGATAGACATATATACATGATACCAGTCTCACAATAGCAATACCAAGTTCAATGGTCCCAACAATATAAGTATAAAACGATATACACATCAGCAAAACAAAGTATAATCACCTACTATAAAGTCTCTCAGATGTCGCTGCAAATCCTCAAAGTATATCACCTAGGCAGAGCCCCTTGCCCTTGCTGCTCTCCACTCTATCTGCACCCACCGTCACAAACTAGACGGTAAGTAACTGAATAAAATTGCTAGTAGTACCAGAAGAATGTAACAGTAATCTATGATTATAACAAGAAAAGCAGTCTAAGTATCATGCGGTAAAGAAATAACTGGAAAGTAAATAAATCAAATGCATGATAAAGAGACTGATAGATAAACAATCGATATTTGCATGTTCTAAGATTCAAAAGAGGCCCATGAGTGGTCTATTTCACAACAATACGGCAAAGATCTCACTATATCTCCCCGGGCAATGTCGCAACACTAGCGCAGCGTGAAATCGAGAGGCATCGCAACACCTCTCGAATCCAGTACCAGTACACACATCACTAGGGGTGGTCAGTTACCCCTGCAGAGGGCACCCTCGTTGTCCCAGCTAGTGCAGGACCACATGATACCTTTGAGACACACACTCATGCCAAGAACATACAACCAAGGAAACGGAATGGAATATCAAGCAAAGGATCAATGCAACAATAGCAATAAATAGAGGATGTATAAATCACATGTTATTTTCTTACTTGTCTACTAACGTACATACATACGAGGCATGCATGTACTTACCTGATCTAACGTGACCCGGTACTCACTCCGAGACTTTAACGCGCTTCCCGTGTTTCTCGACTACCTGACAACGATTTAAGTCCCGAATATAGGTTTAGGATTAGTATTTAGTTTTAGGATAATTCTCATAAACTTTGTTTCAATTCATTCAATTAATGCAACCCATATTATCGTTGATGTCCTTTATACACTGGTTAGGCTCTTGGTGGGTCCATGTATTAAGCCTATATCCACCTAAGTAGGCTCGATATGTGGATAATTATTAGGCCTGGACATATGGGCTCGTTATTACATTTTATGTATTTGTTTTGGGCCTTAAGTTGTACTTATCATATTAAACTCTTATTGGGTTTTACACAACCCATATACACACCAATTGAGACTTGTTATGGACTTATATTGAAATGAGTGGATTGCGCCCTTGTTGGGCCTTATTACAAGTCCATATTCATTTAAAACAAATGTCTATACTTATAATCTTGTTTACTTATTCTCAAACATACAATAATATACATTATGGTCACACACACACACAATTGATGTGTACACCCCACTGGTGTGCACACTAACACTTCACATACTCCGCTGTCTTGTGCACACAACCCGCTGTTGTGTGCACCCCACTGTGATTTTCCATGTTCACATGCATTAGTACATCACTTTATTACTTGAAACTATGTTATATACACCTTTTTTAACAAACGTTCCCATACATCAACTATAGTGTACACACCCACACCCCAATTGGGGTGTGCACATACACAGTCACACCCCATACACATAAAACAGCCACCCCACACTCATATTAACCAAAACCGTCACACATGCACCTAAATAATCCACATACACTTCACACAACTACATCTACACACTCCAACACAACCATTGTGTACACCCCACTGTGGTGTACACATACACACTGTTGTGTACACCCCACAGTGGTGTACACACACAGCTGATTCATGCACCCCATGCACACCAAAGCCATAACTCACACCACCAAACAAAACCGTCACAACCAAAACAGTCCACACACACTCACAAAACAGTCCACCTGGGTCACCTCCGGCCAGTAGTGTCGCTGGAGGGTGACGTCCTGTCATCCTCGACCGACACCAGCGTCGGTCACCCAAACAATGGTGTTCATCATCACCAAAACCGTCACAAAGAGGAGAAAAATTTTTAAAACTAAAAATAGTGAAGCCGAGAGAGCGAGGGGACAGTCGAGCTCACCTTGGTGTCTCCGATGGGTGGCCGAGGTCCAATGCCGTGAGGGTGACGGTGGTGACTGGAAAACGAGAAAGAAAAACAGTCGAGAGTAAGAGAGAACACGTGAACTGCAGAGAGAGAGAAGAGAAGGAAGAGAGGGAAGAGAGGAGCTCACCCAACGTCGTCAGTGGTGGTGGAGGGATCAGTTGCCGTGGTCAAGGGTGGCGACACAGCTGAGGGTGAAGGAGAGCACGTGAGGCCGAGAGCAATGTGGGCGGGCTGAAAGTCGAGAGCGTGGAGAGGAAAACCGAGAGTGAGTGCGTGAGTGAGGAAACGAGAAAGAGAGAGAAAGACGTTGGAGAGAGAGACTCAACTCGTCGGGGTCAGTGTCGTCGGTGGGAGGCGGCGGCCGTGGCGAGAATGGTGGGGAGGTGAATAGTGACGACTAGGGTGGGGAAGATGATGAATAGTGTGTATTAGGGTTTTTATTTGTTTATATATATGTAACATAGGTGAAATGACCCATTTGCCCTTAAACTCTCACTTGTCCAACCCTTGGCCAGCTACCCTTATGGGTCATTTGGCTTATCCTTTTAATCTAACACATATCCCCATCTCTATGACCATCCAATGGCTCTCCTCACTCACTTGTGTCACTTTAACAATCTTATCCTATACTAACCCATTAATTTTATTAAATTACTAATAAGGTTACACAAATTCTCGCCTACTCGGTGCACCGTGTCCCGCGTTCGACACGCTTCTCGAGGCGGTCCCACTCTTGGGATTTGAATAAATTCCCTCATGCTTTTATTATACTTTACTGTTAGAATTTTATTTCCTCAACTTAGGTCATGTTTTTCATTTGACTTTGTTTATTAATAATATCCACTAAAACGGTTCCCGAAAACCCCATTTAACTAGGCGCCATCTCACTCAATTAAAATATAACCCAAACGGCTCGAGACCCGTAGAATACTAATATACTAATACATGCATTATCATCCACAAATAACCAAATTTTTGAGTCGTTACACGCCCGACATAGACCCATACAAGCCCCGAGTTATCACTCGGCAACCTGACGAGCCTAGTCAGCCTCCTAACTACTCAATTTAGTAATTTATGAAAGAGTTATTGCAATAATACACAGCGGAAGACTAAAACAATTATAACAAATGGGAAATAACTTAATCAAAGGAAGTATAGGAATTCTATAAATGTGGAAACCCCCGGGTACTCATGTACAATTCGATAAGCATATATACATGATACCAGTCTCACCAAAATACCAAGTTCAATAATCCCAACAATATAAGTATTAAACGATATACAAATCAGCAGAAATTATAAACACCCACTATAAAGTCTCTCTGATGTCGCTGCTAATCCTCACAGTAGATCACCTAGGCAGGGCCTCTTGCCCTTGCCGCTCTCCACCCTATCTGCACCCACCGTCACAAACTAGACGGTGAGCAACTGAAGAAAATTGAATGTAATGCCAGAAGAATATAACAGTAATTCATGATAAAACAAGTAAAGCAGTTTAAATATCATGCGGTAATAAAATGACAGGAATTTAAATAGACAAGATGCATGCTAAACAGACTAATAAATATCAATTGAAAGTCAAGTGTGTTCCAAGGAATCAAAAGAGGCTCATAAGTGGTCTAAATCATAGCATAACGGCAAAGACCTCGCGAGGTTTCCTCGGGCATCGACACAATCGAAGGCACAGTTATGACGGGAGGGACTCGAACCCACCCACCCAGTACTCGGTGTCACACGGTCACTAAGGGTGGTCACACACTCCTGTACATGAGTGCCCACGTTTTATCCCTCTAGTGCAGGTCCTAGTACTTTTGAGACGAAACACTTACGCCGGGAACCACAACAAGGAATGGAATGGAATACCAATAATAGAGCATAACAAGACTGAATAAATGATAATGAATCACATGGCATTTTTTTACCGGCTTACAAACGTACAAGTGCTTTTTAGGGCAAGTGTACTTACCTAACTAATCGCAACCCGTGTACAACACTCTCACGTCCCTAACCCGTATTCCCGAGTTTCCCGCTACCTGACAAGGTCGGAAACTCTAATTAATGGTTTGAGTCATTACTAATCCTAGGTTGATACCCTAGTGTTTTCCCAACGTTTTAATGACTTGAACAACTCGATGTTTCAATCGGTAAATCAAACCAAAAACATAACAAAATACAATGATTCTCTTGGGTGTTGTACCCACACCTATGTAAGCCTAATTACAAGTCTAAGGCTCGACTCAGTCACAAATAGGTCACGCTATAATCTCGAGGACTGGCGGCGTGACCACGGCGTCATAACCGTTTGCAATATATAGACTCACGTGAAATCATCATTACTGTGGCGGCCCCAATTTCCATATTGGTCCGCCACGGGAGGCCACGCGGGCCCACAACTGTCCACGTCACCGCCAACTATGTCCCACGCCCAATTATCCATTATTAATCAATTTCAGGTTAACTTTGATGTTATGAGTTAACTTTTGTTTCTTTAATGTTATTTAAACTCAAATTACGCAGCGGAAGATTTACTATCAATATAAATATTTAACCTGAATTTCATGTATATTATGAGCAAAGTGCCTAAGTGGAAACCATATCAACTGTACATCATATACATATCATCTAAGAATCCTCAAAATATCAAAATATACAACCTATCTCTCAAGCCCAAAATCCAATATAAAACGAGTAAATATAAACATACGTACGAGTAGGGCTAGAGCTGTCAATCGATGAAATCCTCAAGCTTGCCCTTCCCCGGCTCGTACTAGGATCGCACTCGGCCATCAAAAAGACAGATGACGAGTTCAGAGTGAGTAATCCCAAGGAAATTCACCAAGTAGTTACGAAAGTAAAAAAGTTGGAATTTTAAATACTATAATTTAAACATGCGGAACAAGAAATAATACAGACAACTGTAAAAGAAAGATCATCGCATGCATAAATATAGTGACGAAACAAAGTACGTGCACATAAAAATCAAACTAAATCATACTTCGGGCTTTTCCCCAGGCACGGCCCATGAAAACACACTAATGGGTTGGCCCTGGACCTCTACAGGTGGTCGGCGTAGACCCACGACGCACCCACACTAGCCTACCATACCCGGGTAGCCTATTCACCGGCGTATACCTAGACAAGTGCTATGATTTAGTGGACTCTATGGCCGTAACGAATAAGCACCAGGTGGGGAGTGATCTCAACACCGTAAAGACACCAGGTAGGAGTACACTCCACTACCGTAAAGTCACCAGGTAAGAGTACTCAGCCACCGTAAAGCAATAATGAAATGGAGTAAAGAATAAATGGAACTGAATTCAAATAAATCAAACGGTAAATACTTAAAGTGAAGTTCAATTGGGATACTACACACCTCAAATCGCACTCCTCGTCCCGAAAATCAAACCCTGTCTAGCTCCAATAATCACCCGACAATTCCAAATTATCACCCCAAATGTACCTATTATCATTTATCACTAAATTAGCTTCAATTTAATATATTATATCAATTTTTCGTTTTTCGAGGCTAAAACCCCGACTATTATCTCGCCAACATTTCCAAGAAAATCCCAAAATTCCTTTGTTTGAACAAAATATATTTTTTTCTAATTTTTTCCTATTTTATCTGAATTTCCTATGAATTTTCCAGATTTTTCTTTTTCTTTTTTCCCAAAACTGTTTTCTTTTTCTTTCAAAACTTTTTTTTTTTTTTTTTTTTTTTTTTTTTTTTTTTTTTTAGTTTTAGGGGTGAACCAGGACCCGATTCACCGGTCCGGTTCGGCCCAATGAACCGGACCGATTCACCGGGTCCGGTCCGGTTCGGCCTAACCTGAACCGGACCGCCAACCGGTCTGTCCTCGACCCGCCCAGACCGAGCGGGTCGACCCGACCCGGTTGGTCATCTTCCTCCCAAACAGAGGCGCGCAGCAGCCTCTGTTTTTTTTTTTTTTTTTTTTTTTTTTTTTTTTTTTTTTTTCCATGGAAGATAAGGAGAGGGAGAGGGAGAGGGAGAGGGAGAGGAGAGGGATTGGGGAGACGATTATCGTCTCTCTCCTCGGACGAATTGCGAGAGCATTCGTCCGAGCTCTCGAGCTCCCCCACCATTGATCCACAAAACCGCCACCTCCACCATCATCCAACGACATACAACAACAACAAGCAACAAAACTACACAACTCACCTTGTTCTCCTCGATCCCACAAGCTCCCGATCCCTCGATCTCTCTTCCTCCTTTCTCCCGATTCCTCCTCTTCCTCTTCAATTTCACTGTTTTTTTTTTCTTCCTCTTCTATTTCGATTTATCGAGAGAAGGCGGTGGTGGTTTAGTGAAAATGACCAAAATACCCCTCTCATTTTATCCTTTCCTTTACAACCCCAATACCCTTATTGGTAATTTCACTATTATTTATTTATTTTTCTGATTTTTGATATATATTTATATATATATATATTAAATTCCTTATACACATATATATATAAATATATATATTCGCCTATACTTTCGCGCCTAAAATTTCGTTGTGCGCGCCAACAAGCGTACTCGGGCGTCCACACTATCGTACCACCCACGCGTGTCGACCACGACCCCGCGTTTTACTAGGCGCCAACCAATTTACGTATTTTATCACATTTAATTCATTTTATGTGTAACATTTTTCTCAACTTAAAATTTCGTCTTTAATCTACCCGGTACCCGCGTCGACACGCATATCGATGCGAATACTCATCATACAATCTCCCACGTCAATTTAAAATATAATTACACACATCGCGATGTCGTTAACCTATTTTAACATAAACATCGCAAATTAGCCAAAACAATACACAAAATAACTATTTACCTAATACGGACGCGCTCCAGCCTCGCTGTGGGACCCACGAACGTCCCCGGTGGCGTCCATGTCTGTAATGACGTCATAAAATAACGGCAAATATTAATTGGGCCGTTACAATTACGCTTCACGCCCATTTGAAACCTAAATAACATTCCAAACCCTTTACTCTACGTCGCAATTTATGTTCAAATTAATATTGCGAGGAAACCATGCATGAGAACGTAACTCCAACATAAATTCATTCTCACACATGACGTGCTATTAATTCAATTGATTTCAATAAGACATTTAAACTAAATTAACAAAACCTTGACTGAAAACTCAACACCGACGTCATCAACAAAGAATGATCGAAACACGAAACCACGCAACATTGATAAGAAACTACAACGAGTCCAGTTGTTTAATAAAAATCGTAACAAGTAATTCGGCAAAATAACAATATTAATAGTGTTTTAGATGAACCAAAGCCGCGAGAGACCATCAAGGACATGAGCAAGATTCGTGATAACCCCCCACCAATGATGGTTAGACCAGCAAATCCGTTCAAACATGCGATTTTACGGCGAGAGAAAGAATAAAAATAAGATAAAACACAACACAAAAAAAAATCACATGAAATGATGGGTTCACACACCAAAACCGTCACCTATACATACATTCACCAAGCAGTCACATATGGGGGGTCTTCTCCGGCCAGTAGAGTCGCCAGAGGGTGACCTCCGGCCAGCCTTGACCGACACCAGCGTCGGTCATCCAAACCGTGGCCAACACACTCATAAAACAGTGAGAGAAAGAGGGTATGCTCACTGCCGAGAGAGAGATGGAGAGGTCGAGAGTTTTACCAGTTCTCGCGGCCGAATTCTAGCGAGGTTCCGTCGTCCAGCGCCGGCGAGGGTGGTGATGACAGTCGAGAGAAAAGAGACTGCCAAAACGAGAGAGAATGTGAGGCCGAGAGGGAGGGACCGAGAGAGAGAGAGATATCGAAATAGAGGGTGAGAGAGTTACCTCTGGTGAGAGGTCCCACGACGGGCAGTCTGTGGTCGACGACGGCGAGCCAGGGAGAGAAACGTGATCATGAGAGGAACCCGAGAGGGAAAACCCGATAGTATTAGCGAGCGAGAGACCGTGAGGATGAGAGAAACCGAGAGAAAGAGAGTGGGGGAGGATCTCCGACGACCAGCACTCCGGTGTGGTCCAGCTCGACGTGGGACAACAGAGGAGAGGAGAGGTGGCGGCGGTGGTGGTGTTTGGAGAAGAAGATGAATAGTGAAGTAGGGTTTTTATTTGTTTATATATACAGTACAAAGGTCAAATGACCATTTTGCCCTTCCACTTATTTCATATACATTTTAAAACAACTACCCTTACGAGTCTTTTGTCCCTGTGACGGCCCCAAATTCCACAATCCTTGAATTGGGCACCGCCCGGCCTAGACCTACGCCAACCCCCGAGCTAATTTCGCTGAGTCACGCAGGCCTAGTCAGCCTTCATTACCATTTACCATTTATTACATATTTATAAGTGAAGTTAACTAATTAGTGAGTTATCATCAGATACAGCGGAAGCACTTAAACTCCAAACTAATCAATAACTTCAAGACACACCAGTTAGGACAATCCTAGGGTGTGGAAACCCCGTAATCATATCCATCATATGATTCGAAAGTATGTATCAATAATGTCCTACATGCCCAAGATCTCTCATAACCCATAATCCCACGTTCAACAAAACAATATAGATACTTAATACAAAACATACTCAATATGCGCAAGGAGAATGCCTCGTGGTCCTCGCCTCCAATCGCCTAGCGCTAATCCCTTGCCTTAGTCTGTTCGCCGGTCTGCCCACCGTCACAAACTAGACGGTGAGTACAGTGATGTAGAGAGTAAAATACCAATAGAGTCTAAACAGTATTTCAAATGTCAAGTAAATAGCTAAACTAGTATTATACATGGATATTACGAAGAATGTAAAAAAAAGACATGATAGGTGAAATCACGAAGATAACAACGATACATGAGTGTCAAGAACACAAAGCCAAAAGAAAAGGAATCTAAGTGTCCCGATGTCACCAGATTTCAACACTTAGTTTACAACCTGACTTTCAAGACAAACTCTGGACCTACACAAACCCAAGACAGTCTAGAATAAGGCATTTAACCCCAGGTCACACTTAGTTCGCATACGGTACCGCGTCACACACACAGTTCAACATACGGTCACCGCAATTCCACATCGTGGGTTTAACCAAGTCCAGAGTCCGTGTACTCACTCACGCACGTAATGCGTGAGTACCATGATGTCCACTTAGACACAAATAGACTATTCATTGAGGAATCCAATCAAAATCAAGTCGATATATTAACAAGGATAGATATAACAAAGGGAATTCGACAATTCATAATCCACAAGAAAGTATTGCTCAACCAACATAATAGCTCAATTAAATGGACAAGTGAAATAATGCAAATACTCTGGTTGGTTTTACTCACAAATACCGCACGTGACTCCGCACTTGCGGTTCTCACACACCACCAAACGACTCCGCACGCTTGTCTCCAATCTACTAGACACCTGGTCATTATTTTTTTGATCCATTTACATCATGTTAGGGCCTTTATGGAAAATTTTGGATTTTTAAATCCATTTCTCATATTTTCCTTAATAATAAATTTTTTCTAAATTTCTTGGCTATTTTTACCAATTTCACGCTTTTCAAGGCAAAAACCCCGACAAAATGCGTCATAAGAACCCCGAATACTTCACTTTTCATGAAAATTTCTAAATTTCTCTTTGTTTCATGAAAATATAATTTTCTATAATTTTCCAGAATTTTTCATGAATTTTTCCTATTTTCTGGAATTTTATTTCATTTAAAATCCTTTTAAATATATTTAATTGAAATAAATAATTATTTATTAATATAATAATAGGGGTGGGTCCCGGGTCGGATCGGGTCAGACCCGATCCAACTCGGTCAAACCCGGTCTGACCAAACCGGGTCGGGTCGTTTCCTTTTTCGTTCCAGACTGGAACAACAATTTTTTTTTTTTTTTTTTTTTTTTGGGTGGGGTTTGATCCCTGGACCGGACCGGTCGGTTCGGTTGAACCGGACCGGTTTCGTCCGATTTGGGGGATCAAACCCCCCCTTTCTTCTTCACGGCGGAACGAGCTCTCTCGCTCTCGTTCCGTCAGTAAATTTTTTGTTTGGGGTTGGGATCTCCCAACCCCAACTCGATCTAGCGGGGAGTAGTCTCCCCGCCATCATCATCCTCGGACGAACTGCAACGCAGTTCGTCCGAGCATCTTCCCCAACTTAACAACAACAACAACGAATCAACAACAACAACAACAATGGCACCAACAATCACAACATTCACACTTACCTCACAACGCCAACGCCGCTTCCCCGAGCACTCGATCTCGTCTCCCGCTCTCTTTCTTCTCGGCGACTCTCTCTCTCACTTTCTTCTTCTCTTTTCCAATGGTGAGGACGGTGGTGGGTGTGGATATTTTGGAGGGTTGGTCAAATGACTAAAATACCCCTCCATTTTTATCCATTACTTAATAAATAGTTTGCCCTTATTGGTCATTTGCATTTAAATTTTGATTTTTTAATATTTATATATGTATGTATATAATAATTTGCATACATATACATATATAAATATATATATATATATATTTGCCTACAAATTCGTTGTGCGCGCCAACGAGCATACTCGGGCGTGCACACTACCATACGACCCACGTGTGTCGCCTATAACCCCGTGTATCACTCGGCGACCATCAATTTATTATTTTGTCCGTGTTTTATTTAAATGTATGTTCCCCCAGGACGTCGTAACCCGTAATTCGCCCGTCGAAACCCATTCGACATGTTTTCTCGAGGCGATCACTATTCGTTTATCAACGTCACCGCCCTATCACACAGAACACGAGTTTAACTCGATATTACACGTCATTACACAAAAATAACATAAATTTTCGGGTCGTTACGTCTTCCCAACTAATAAGAATTTCGTCCTCGAAATTAAACTTAACTCAAGCGAAATCTTAATAAAACGCACTCAACAGGGGAAAGTCTTGTCTAACCAATCCTTGACCATACTCACATGGACCCGTCCAAGTGTGAGTAGGTAAGACCATGCTCTATAACTGGTGGGTACCAGCTAACTAACCAGTCTATGGTCGTTCCGTAAATTACAGGCTCACTTAGAGAAAAAAAAATAAATAAATATCGAATTCACATAGAATGTGTGCACTTAACTCGATATCTTGTTTGAATCTATGGACTCATTTAAGGTTATAAGGTAGATGCCGAATTCACATAGAATCTGCACACTTAGCTCAGTATCATTTTCCTCAAAACGTAGACTCGCCTAGAGTCAAAACATGTGACTCCACTCAGGCTCACATAAATCTTAGACTTACCAAGAATCTATGCACACAACCCTCTTAACTCACCTAGAGTCTAAACTCGCACAGAGTTCTATTACACGGTATACTCTCACTCACACAGAGTCTAAACTCTCACAGAGTACTCACACACAGTCTATTCTTACTCACAAAGAGTCCTGACATACAGTCTAGTCTCACTCACAAAGAGTCTAAACTCTCACATAGTACTCACACACAGTCTATTCTTACTCACAAAGAATCCTGACACACAGTCTACTCTCACTCACAAAGAGTCTAAACTCGCACAGAGTACTGACACACAGTCTATTCTTACTCACACTGAGTCCTGACACACAGTCTACTTTCACTCACACAGAGTCTAAACTTTCACAAAGACCTAACACCCAGTCCATTTTTTTTTCCAGACCCACACAGAGTCCTAGCACACAGCTTCGTCCACCACTTCGAAATATTGACTTACAGAGTCATTGCACACAGCTAGATATCCTTTCAAAGGTTAGACTCACACAGAGTCAGGGCTCACACAGTGTCAGGAGTATCACACACAGTTTGCTCCTCCCCTTCAAAAGTTGACTCACACAGAGTCGTCGCACACAGCTAAATATCTATCATATCTCGAAGGGTGCATTCACACAGAATTTCTCACCATTTCTCACACAGAGCACGTTCAACTAACAATCTCACACAGAGTCTCCCCAAGTCTGACTCACCTAGAGTCGTTGCTAGTCCTTGACTCACCTTTTACCACTGACCCACCTAGAGTCTATTTTTTTTTAACTCAGATTCACCTAGAGTTCACTCGAGTCGAATATAAACTACCGACCAAACATAACAAATTTATGCCAAGACGCAAAATAACTCTTACCCGTCGTTGGGTCTCGCGTCGTCTCCGAACTAGGTCCGTAATGGCATGTGCTCTCTCTTGCACGTGTAACGGAGCGCTAGCGCGACATGCTCGCCAACTGAGGACAATGGATGGCTATGTGTCCGGTCGCCCGCACCGGTAACATCGTCTGCCTCCTTGCGATCTACTACCTCCGCTCTGGTTACTATACGGTTGTTGTCGTCCCGCCCGTGCACCCTGAGGTGATCGCCTAGCGACACGGTTCGTTGGAGCATGTGAAACCATCACTGTAGGTATTGGACGTGTCTGTGGTGCAGCCATCTCCATGTCATCGTCCTCATAATCACCATCCAGTCCTGACATTGGATATGTGGTAACCTCCACGGTACGCATACTAACAAAGCCCTCACTGGCCATGGCTCTCTCGTAGGCCTCTTGCAATGTACTCGGAGCCGTCGTCACAACTATCGCACCAATCGAGTCGAGTAGCCCATGCACAAAATAATACGCCTGGTCAGCGTCAGAGTTAGCCGCTCCTCGGCATACTCCATCAATCGCGGTATCGGTCCATATATCGCATCACGGACTCGTCGACCGACCTCTCGAATGTTTTGGAACTCGGTCCTCTTCAGGTTACGAACTGGTAGGAGGGATGTATTTTCGCTCGAACCTCTCCTTGAACTCGCCCAGTCTTTAGGTTTCCCTTTTGATGCCACCGTAGTGCGCCACCAAATATCGGCCTCGCCGAACAGTAAGGCTGAAGATATACTCGGCTGCATGTGTGCCGGCGTAGCCAATACATCATGTATCTTCTCATGGCTCCTCATAAACTTCTCTGCGGCCTCAAGGTCAGTTCCCCCGTGGAACTTCTCCGGATAATGTCTCATAAACTCACGAGCCTGCCTCGCCTCAGCTGTCGCTCTAATACTTGTGTCGATAGGAGTACTCGACATATCATCTGTCGCTGTAGGTGGTACCACCTCTGTCTGAACTCGTACCTCCTCGGTCACTACAGGTCCTACTGGTACAGTCTGTGCCCTCAATAATCGAAGAATCTCCTCGAGTTGTTGGCCATGTAAGGAGACCAACTGAGACATTTCATCAAGTCTCTGATGAGCATTCTCTGTACCACCACCACTAGAATCCGGTTGATCGGCCATCGCTATCTGTCACGAAAGCGGTTTCTCGATCAGGCTGTAGCTATCCGTAGTAATAGTATACAATACATCAAATAGCTCATATAGTTCAAATTTTGTTTTCCCCAATTCTCCTCACTTCCCAACTAAGACTTAAGTTAGTTTCATAGGGTTCCACTCTAAGTTCAACCGTTGTCCTAACTTACGCTGTTTGTGTCTTAGTGGATTGTGATTTAACTTAGTAACCAAGTTTAAAACTTTAGGCTCTGATACCAACTGTGACGGCCCCAAATTCCACAATCCTTGAATTGGGCACCGCCCGGCCTAGACCTACGCCAACCCCCGAGCTAATTTCGCTGAGTCACGCAGGCCTAGTCAGCCTTCATTACCATTTACCATTTATTACATATTTATAAGTGAAGTTAACTAATTAGTGAGTTATCATCAGATACAGCGGAAGCACTTAAACTCCAAACTAATCAATAACTTCAAGACACACCAGTTAGGACAATCCTAGGGTGTGGAAACCCCGTAATCATATCCATCATATGATTCGAAAGTATGTATCAATAATGTCCTACATGCCCAAGATCTCTCATAACCCATAATCCCACGTTCAACAAAACAATATAGATACTTAATACAAAACATACTCAATATGCGCAAGGAGAATGCCTCGTGGTCCTCGCCTCCAATCGCCTAGCGCTAATCCCTTGCCTTAGTACGTTGCCGGTGCCTTGCCCACCGTCACAAACTAGACGGTGAGTACAGTGATGTAGAGAGTAAAATACCAATAGAGTCTAAACAGTATTTCAAATGTCAAGTAAATAACTAAACTAGTATTATACATGGATATTACGAAGAATGTAAAAGACAGCATGATAGGTGAAATCACGAAGATAACAACGATACATGAGTGTCAAGAACACAAAGCCAAAAGAAAAGGAATCTAAGTGTCCCGATGTCACCAGATTTCAACACTTAGTTTACAACCTGACTTTCAAGACAAACTCTGGACCTACACAAACCCAAGACAGTCTAGAATAAGGCATTTAACCCCAGGTCACACTTAGTTCGCATACGGCATGCGTCACACATGATTCAACATACGGTCACCGCAATTCCACACCTTTGTGGGTTTAACCAAGTCAGAGTCGTGTACTCACTAAGCATAGACCGTGAGTACCATGATGTCCACTTAGACACAAATAGACTATTCATTGAGGAATCCAATCAAAATCAAGTCGATATATTAACAAGGATAGATATAACAAAGGGAATTCGACAATTCATAATCCACAAGAAAGTATTGCTCAACCAACATAATAGCTCAATTAAATGGACAAGTGAAATAATGCAAATACTCTGGTTGGTTTTACTCACAAATACCGCACGTGACTCCGCACTTGCGGTTCTCACACACCACCAAACGACTCCGCACGCTTGTCTCCAATCTACTAGACACCTGGTCATTATTTTTTTTGATCCATTTACATCATGTTAGGGCCTTTATGGAAAATTTTGGATTTTTAAATCCATTTCTCATATTTTCCTTAATAATAAATTTTTTCTAAATTTCTTGGCTATTTTTGCCAATTTCACGCTTTTCAAGGCAAAAACCCCGACAAAATGCGTCATAAGAACCCCGAATACTTCACTTTTCATGAAAATTTCCAAATTTCTCTTTGTTTCATGAAAATATAATTTTCTATAATTTTCCAGAATTTTTCATGAATTTTTCCTATTTTCTCGGAATTTTATTTCATTTAAAATCCTTTTAAATATATTTAATTGAAATAAATAATTATTTATTAATATAATAATAGGGGTGGGTCCCGGGTCGGGTCTGACCCGACCCAAGCTGGGTCGGGTCTGGACCAGCACTGACCGGGTCGGACCGGGTCGGACCCGATCCAACTCGGTCAAACCCGGTCGACCAAACCGGTCGGGTCGTGTCGTTTTTTCGTTCCAAAGACCTTTGGAACAACAATTTTTTTTTTTTTTTTTTTTTTTTTTTTTTTTTTGGGTGGGGTTTGATCCCTGGACCGGACCGGTTCAGTCGGTTTGGGGGATCAAACCCCCTTCTTCTTCAAAGCGGAACAGAGAGAGAGCTCTGTTCCGTCATGTAAATTTTTTGTTTGGGGTTGGGATCTCCCAACCCCAAACTCGATCTCTAGGCAGGGGAGTAGTCTCCCCGCCATCATCATCTCGGACGAACCGCAACGCGATTCGTCCGAGCCTCTTCCCCAACTTAACAACAACAACAACGAATCAACAACAACAACAACAATGGCACCAACAATCACAACATTCACACTTACCTCACAACGCCAACGCCGCCAATGCCGCTTCCCGAGCACTCGATCTCGTCTCCCGCTCTCTTTCTTCTCGGCGACTCTCTCTCTCACTTTCTTCTTCTCTTTTCCAATGGTGAGGACGGTGGTGGGTGTGGATATTTTGGAGGGTTGGTCAAATGACTAAAATACCCCTCCATTTTTATCCATTACTTAATAAATAGTTTGCCCTTATTGGTCATTTGCATTTAAATTTTGATTTTTTAATATTTATATATGTATGTATATAATAATTTGCATACATATACATATATATATATATATATATATATATATATATATATATATATATATTTGCCTACAAATTCGTTGTGCGCGCCAACGAGCATACTCGGGCGTGCACACTACCATACGACCCACGTGTGTCGCCTATAACCCCGTGTATCACTCGGCGACCATCAATTTATTATTTTGTCCGTGTTTTATTTAAATGTATGTTCCCCCGGGACGTCGTAACCCGCAATTCGCCCGTCGAAACCCATTCGACATGTTTTCTCGAGGCGATCACTATTCGTTTATCAACGTCACCGCCCTATCACACAGACACGAGTTTAACTCGATATTACACGTCATTACACAAAAATAACATAAATTTTCGGGTCGTTACAGTCCCTTTATCACATCTCAACACACACACACATCTCGAGGCCAATCTTATGGCTCATCACCATTAGGCTGTGTCACTTTAACAATCCTAATCACATAGTCTGCATGTTACATATTTAACCAATTCCCACGTTCAAACGACGTTCCTCGGTCCATTTTTCCTTGTTCCAACTCCCGTAACGCGCGAAGTCTCGCCTTGTCTCGCCAACTAATTAATTAAATTAATTAAAAATTCATTTACTTATACTCTTTACTTGTTTTTATCCCCCGTTTAACTAGTCGAAACCTCACTCAAATAAATATCGCCCGACAGGCTCGAAACTCGTAAAATACTAAAATACTAATACACACAATCAAAGAATCATAAAATCACTTCGGTGTCGACTCCCGAAGTTCGAAATACTTGTCCAGTATTCACGTAGCCAAGTCACAATCCTGACAAGTGTAATGCAAGCCAGTTAAAAATTTGGGGTTGTTACATAGCATACTGCTTGAGACATAACTACAACATTGACATTGCAGTATAAGGGGAGAGGGAAGGCGCAGTGTGGGGGGTGAGGGGAGGGGGATCACGGACAACAGGGGATAGGGAAGCAGTGGAGGGTGAAGATGGTGGCGGGGGGCCGAAGAGGGATGGAGGAAGGTCAAGAGTGGAGGGGAAGGAACAACAGAACGAGAAAAGAGAGAAGGAGAAAGAGGAAAGGACGCAAGGAGGGTCACCGACATCAACAACCGCCAAAGAGGGTCACCGACATCAATAACCACCTAAGAGTGTAACGTTGGTAATGGTAATGTCTACAAATAGAAAACAACAACAACATACAACATAGCCAAGTCTCAAATTAATTGGAGTCAGTTACATGGATTAAACTCTTCCATTGTGCTTGATTTTGCGTAATTGATGGTGAACATTGCAAATCATTCAAGTCCTCTTATATGATGTATGATGTAATTTTATGCTTTTGCCATGCTTTTGCCCTACTGCTTTCACTCTTTTGTACACGTGGCCCTTTGTTATTAGTGAAAATTACTAACATTACACATTTGCACTCCAGACATTATCAAATCTTCTTCCCTCTTAAAAGGGTAGAGATAAAAATTTTAAAGCAGTAATTAATGTACAAATGCACGAACTAAAGAAAGATATATAGATTACAGAGTGACATATCAACAATTGAATCGATTAGTTTAATCAATAAGAAACACAATTTCTTTTAATTTAAATTTAAGAGAAGTCTCAAATTTGAGTCTAAGTAGATGAAAAAAATTGAGATAAAAGGGTCGCCCGTGTTATGTGCCTTGATAGTGTGGTGGGAAACCAAAAAAAAATCACATATTAATCTTCATATAAAAAAAAGAAAAGAAAAAAACAGTCACATGGAGTAGTAAACTTCATAGAGTAGAGTAACCAAAAAAATTACCAAAAAAAAGTAACCAAAAAAAATCTTCATAGAGCGCAACACCTCACTTGGGAGTTGGGACACATTAAATAAGGCAAATGTATCCTCTTCGCCTTCGCCGATCTTTTCCATTATTTCTTATGGATGCCTCCGAAGAGACGATCTTGTCCCATTGTGATGTTGGAAGAAATGGCGAGGGGAGGTATGCCAAAAAGGCGACGAATCGCAACCTCCCCACCATGCACACGCAGTCACACAAAACGCAAGCAGCAGCAGCAACAACAGCCACCACAACCCAACTCTTCTGACGTAACCGTAACGGCGTCGCCCCAGCTTCCGTCACCCACCGTCCTTCACTATTCCACCACCATTCCTCCCCCTTTGACGTCATCCTCCGTCTCTACTTCGACCCTCTGTCACCGTCATCTCATGATGATCTCGTGCTCTCCCTCCACTCCGACCTTCTTCGGCAATCCAACTACTTCTCCGCTCTCTTCTCCGATCGATGGCAGAAACCAAATTCTTCATCAGACAAAGGTTTTCGTCTCAATTTAAGCATTTCTTCCTCGAGATACGAATCATTCGATGATCATTTAAAGGTTCTTCGTCTTCTCTACATTAAAGACTTCGTTGGATCGACCAACATCATCTCGGCCGCTCTATCGATCATACAAATTGCTCTCGAGCACTTGTTTGAGGAATGCGTGACAGCTTGTGTTCGGTTCATCGAAGTCGTGCTTGGACTGATGAGGAACAACAAATGGTTATGTAGGGGTGCACGCGGATTGTACCAATCCGCGGATTCAGTCCAATTCGGATCAATTATCACTAATTGGATCAATTTTTTGATCCCTTAGGATGGGATTGAAAGCTCACTAATCCGGTTGGACTGAATCGGATTATGGATTCTATATTAAAAAATCGCGGATCCAATCCGTTTCAGTCCGTTTAGCACATCAACCCATGTACATATCTACTCATATATACTATAATATCTCAAAAAACATCAACTCAAACTATAACTCTAAACTATAATATCTGAAAGACTATGCTTATTTTAACTATTTTATTACGCTTTCGACTTTTTTTGTGGGTTGCATATTGCAACGTGCACATTTTTGTGCTTTTGTGAGGGTGTATAATGCAAATTTATGGATGACATATTAATTATGTAGGAACTTGCATTTTAAAGGTTATTGTGATGACAAGTTTGTGAGAAATATGATATATATAGATTTATAGGATGTATGTTGTAAATTTGTCATTCATGAGATTTATGATTTTTGTGATTCATTTGTTAAAGTTTAATTTCATGAATCTTTGGATAGGAAAATGTCAATCCGTGGAACTTGATCCATTCCAGTCCACATTTTTCAAATTGGATTGAGTTGGATTGATGAATTATTTGGACTGGATTGGACAGTAATTTTTCAATCCGCAATAATTGGATTGGATTGCGGATTGACCTTAATTAGACTGGATCCAATCCGTGTACACCCCTATAGTTATGGATGTGATTCCATTACTTGGATTAGATGAATCTCAAGAGCTTCGCACTAGGATTTGTGTTGGAAAGAAGGAATGCTCGGAGGAAACATAGTACGATATGATTCGCGCGGCGATAGATGCTACAGATATTAAGGAATGGAAGAGTGGGAAGAGACGTAGACTTATTGTGGAGAGTTTGACGAGGGATTTTGCGTCGAAAGGTTTCGTCAAGGTTGCGTTGAGTAAAGCATTTAACGCTAGTTTGAGTAAATTGAAGAAATTATTTAAGAAATACTTGCAACTTCCTTTCAGTGATAGAGATAGGATTTCGAGTGTTATGAAGCAATGGATGTGGCTAGTTGAGAGGGTGATTGATTTGGGAGTGGCTAATGATGCGGCGAGTGAGTGGAGTAATGAAGCCTCACTCCCTGCGGATTCGATTAAGATTTTAAGAAATGGCAATGTGATTTGGAAGGCTTCGATTGTTGATCGACAGGTATTTTAGCTAGCACGCTTGATTTGTGAGTATTAGTGTGATGTGATTGATATGAACTGCAACGACCAAAATTTAGATAGAAGAAGCTAGAGCATTGTGTTGTGTGTTATGTTTGTTGAAGTTTCCTTTGTTTTGTTTGCCTTTACTTGATTTTTTGGTTATGTATTGATGGGTCAGCACCAACTAATTAGGTGGCCAAATGGTTTGGTGCAGGGTTTGAGAGTAAGAAGTCATGGGTTCGAATGGGGAGCAAGTTGTTTCTTTCTTATAAAAAAGAGGCCGGCTATGTGCACCCCAGTCAACACTCAGGGCATCCCATTTTTTTTCAATTGTATGTTTAATGACTCATGTGCCCTCCATTGTTTTTTATGGGATGCCTCCGAAGAGACGATCTTGTCCCATTGTGCTGTTGGAAGAAATGGCGAGGGGAGGTACGCCAAAAAGGCGACGAATCGCAACCTCCCCACTGTGCACACGCAGTCACACAAAACGCAAGCAGCAAAAACAACAACAACAACAACAACAGCCACCACAACCCACCTCTTCTGACGGAACCGTAACGGCGTCGCCCCAGCTTCTGTCACCCACCGTCCTTCACTATTCCACCACCATTCCTCCCCCTCTGACGTCATCCTCCGTCTCTACTTCGACCCTCTGTCACCGTCATCTCATGATGATCTCGTGCTCTCCCTCCACTCCGACCTTCTTCGGCAATCCAACTACTTCTCCGCTCTCTTCTCCAATCGATGGAAGAAACCAAATTCTTCATCAGACAAAGGTTTTCGTCTCAATTTAAGCATTTCTTCCTTGAGATACGAATCATTCGATGATCATTTAAAGGTTCTTCATCTTTTCTACACTAAAAACTTCGCTGGATCGACCAACAACATCTCGGCCGCTCTATCGATCATACAAATTGCTATCGAGCTCTTGTTTGAGGAATGCGTGACAGCTTGTGTTCGGTTCATCGAAGCCGTTGCTTGGACTGATGAGGAACAACAAATGGTTATGTAGGGGTGCATGCGGATTGTACCTGTGACGGCCCCAAATTCCCAATGCATTTTGGTACGCCCGGCCTAGACCCGTGCAGGTCCCGAGTCGATACTCAGCGAGCCTGACGAGCCTAGTCAGCCTCCAATTAATCATTTTAACAGTTTATAAAAGAGTTATTGCAATTATACGCAGCGGAAAACTAAACAAGTATTGAGAAATAACTCAATCAAACGAAAAGTAGGAAATCTATATAAATGTGGAAACCCCGAATGTTCATAGTATCCATCCCAAAAAGTGATCCCCAGTTCAATAGCTAACATCATATATATAAAAACATCATACAATCAGCAATAAGCATAAATCAAATCTAACCTATCCCTGAAGTCACGTACTCTGAGAGGTCCTCAGAGGAAATCACCAACCCTTGCCCTTGCTGCACTCCGGCATATCTGCACCTACCGTCACAAACTAGACGGTGAGCAACTGAGAGAAAATCGAAAGTAATGCCAGAAGAATTTCACAGTAATTCATGAATATCAAATAAAACAGTCTAAATATCATATGGTAATTTAAAACAGGAATGTAAATAGATCAAGTGCATGATAGGCAGACTGAAATGATAACAATCGAAACATGTGCGTTCTAAGAGTCAAAAGAGGTCATAAGCAGTTAATATTCACAACAATAACCACAACAATCTAGTGCCCAGGTTCACACAACACCAGGGGTGGTCAGGCACTCCTTGCAGAGAGTGGCTCACGTTTCCCCAACTGGTGCGGGCCACATGACACCTTCACAATCAGTACCCAGGTTCACACAACACTGTGGGTAGCAGTAATTCCGATAAGAAATACCCAAGTTTTCCCAATCAGTGCGGGCCACATGATACTATATCGACACACTTACGCCAAGAACACACATACCAAGAAAATAAGGGAAATTGAATGCCAACAATGGATAATAACAAGAATAGCAATAAGCGATAACGAATCACATGAGAACTTCTTAACTGGCTTACTAACGTACACAAGCTTTAAGGCAAGTGTACTTACCTGAACTATCGCAAATCGTATCCACTCTCGCGAATCCTAACACGTATCCCCGATTTTCCCGCTACCTGACAAGGTCGGAAACTCGTATTAATAGGTCAAGTCGTTAACTAACCTAGGTTGAATCCCTAGTATTTTCCCAGTGTTTCAAATGGCTTGAACAACTTGACAATTTAATAGAAAATGAATACTCTCTCTTGGACTTAAAAAACTAAAATAACAACTACGACTGTGATATCTCGACATTGATAATCATAATGCATGTAAGCCTACTCATAAATTATAGGCTCGGCTCGGTCGTTAATGGGTCACGTCATAGTCTCGCGGACCATCTAATCGACTTAAAACACAATATCAATATCGCTCGACAGTAATGACTCAATCGGAACTCAAAATGACCATACACCGGCAAATAGGGAAACTCGCGAGTATGGTCCAACGTCTGTAGAGTGCCAACATGACATGGAACAGTCGTAGGCATGCTCTAAGTCACACCAACGATTACTCGACGCGATAAAAGTACTTACACATGGATTCACCATTACAACGACTCGTTACCATCGATATGGACGCTCCGGGAGTTATGAGACATACATAAAGGTTTGGTTGTGATCTCTGGCACTCCCTTAGTCATGGCTTCCGGCGGCAGTGCCGACCATGCACGATAGTTTGCGACGAGACGCGTAATAACGACATCACATGAAATGACGCTCACAAAACTCACCACTACTAATAAAGACGCTCCGGGGCTGTGAGACTCCATGATAGACATAATAAGGTCTTCGACAATCCCCCAAGTCATTGCGTCGATAACAATGCTGCCATGATAGTGATTTCCAACGACAAAAGCATAACTTATATAAAATGTACAAATGATATAAATAAATAACAATGCTGCTGTTTTGGACCACTCCGAGAGTCGTAAGACACAAGTATGGTCTTAACTTGGTCCTCGACATCTCTGGTCATGATGGTACAGCGGTGGCTTCGCCACAACAATGGATTTTGATAGAGAGAATGACAAAACACATGAAATGAACATTAACATGAAATGTCTAAGTTTGCGCTCACCTTACTGTTATTGACCACTCGGAGAGAGCTGTGGGACCCAACAAGGCTCGATGGGGTCCCTGACAACCTCTAGTCCCGGTGGTCCAGTGGCGGCACCACCCATAGGGGCGTTTTCCGGCGATACACTAAAAACAGCCCACAATGTGACACATAACACATCCCACACATCACGATTTGGTGTTGACCCTACATATCATAATGCACCCCAACCGTGGGGTGCACACACACCACAGTCCAACAAAACCAAAAACAAGAGAAAACAGTGAGCAAGAACGAGAGAGTAGGAGAAAATAAGAGAGAACCCGAGAGAGATAGAGAGAGAGAGGGAGAGAGAACGTGATGGAGCTCCGGCGAGGATCAACGGCTGGCCACCAAGTAGATCCGAGCAGGGAGAGGGAGATAATGGCCGAGAGAGAGAGATCAAGGTGATACCGAGAGAGAAATGAGAGAGATCGAGAGAAAGCCCGAGAGAAGGAGTAACCAGAGAGAGTGAGAGAGAGTTACCTCGACTCGGTGAGGACTCCGGTGACCACCACACGGTCATCTCCGACGTTGAGAGTCCCCTCCTAGTCCAAGCGGCGTCACGGACAACAACACGACGGTGGGGTGAGGCGTGAGCGAGAGATGAAGGAAGAAACTCAAGAGAGAAGCCGAGAGGAAGAGAGAATAAGAGAGAAACAACAAAGTGATCGAGAGAGAGGGAGAGTACCTCCGACGAGAGGTCCGGCGAGGTCCAAGGCGGTGGTCGGCGAACCAGGGAGGAGGAGGGTGACAGTGGTGAGAGGTTGTGAGGACGGTAGTGAAGGTGAGAATGGGAGAGATGAGTGTGTTTGTATATATATATATATATATATATATATATATATATATATATATATATAAAACTGATGATGAATAGTACATGAACAGTAAAGTGGGTTTGTGTTGTCACATTTATGGTCTTTCATCTCAACACACGCACTCATCTCGAGGTCCATCTCACGGTTCCTCAACTTACAGCTGTGTCACTTTAACAATTTATCCCATGCACTATATATCACGTAGTTATCCAACTCCCCGCATTCAAACAACTTTCCTCGGTCCGATTCAACTCACCGTGCGCGTAGTCCCGCTTTGTTTCCTTCAATAATTATATAAATTATCTAAAAATCTATTTATTTGTATTTTAACAGTGTTTTATTCCCCCGTTTATCTAGGCGAAGACTCACTCAGTCTACAAAAAAAAATTGCCCGAACGGCGCAAGACCTGAAATGAGCTACAATACTAATACATACATCACAGAAACATAACATTACTCTATCGAGGCTCGAAATACTGTCCAGTATCACTTGGCCGGGTCACGGTCCTACACAAGTCGGTTAAAATTTGCGGGTTGTTACAGTACCAATCCACGGATTCAGTCCAATTCGAATCAATTATCACTAATTGGATCAATTTTTTGATCCCTTAGGATGGGATTGAAAGCTCACTAATCTGGTTGGACTGAATCGGATTATGGATTCTATATTAAAAAATCGCGGATCCAATCCGTTTCAGTCCGTTCAGCACATCAACACATGTACATATCTACTCATATATACTATAATATCTCAAAAAACATCAACTCAAACTATAACTCTAAACTATAATATCTGAAAGACTATGCTTATTTTAACTATTTTATTACGCTTTCGACTTTTTTGTGGGTTGCATATTGCAACGTGCACATTTTTTGTGCTTTTATGAGGGTGTATAATGCAAATTTATGGATGACATATTAATTATGTAGGAACTTGCATTTTAAAGGTTATTGTGATGACAAGTTTGTGAGAAATATGATATATATAAATTTATAGGATGTATGTTGTAAATTTGTCATTCATGAGATTTATGATTTTTGTGATTCATTTGTTAAAGTTTAATTTCATGAATCTTTGGATAGGAAAATGTCAATCCGTGGAACTTGATCCATTCCAGTCCACATTTTTCAAATTGGATTGAGTTGGATTGATGAATTATTTGGACTGGATTGGACTGTAATTTTTCAATCCGCAATAATTGGATTGGATTGCGGATTGACCTTAATTAGACTGGATCCAATCCGTGTGCACCCCTATAGTTATGGATGTGATTCCATTACTTGGATTAGATGAATCTTAAGAGCTTCGCACTAGGATTTGTGTTGGAAAGAAGGAATGCTCGGAGGAAACATTGTACGATATGATTCGCGCGGCGATAGATGCTACAGATATTAAGGAATGGAAGAGTGGGAAGAGACATAGACTTATTGTGGAGAGTTTGACGAGGGATTTTACGTCGAAAGGATTCGTCAAGGTTGCATTGAGTAAAGCATTTAACGCTAGTTTGAGTAAATTGAAGAAATTATTTAAGAAATACTTGCAACTTCCTTTCAGTGACAGATATAGGATTTCGAGTGTTATGAAGCAATGGATGTGGCTAGTTGAGAGGGTGATTGATTTGGGAGTGGCTAATGTTGCGGCGAGTGAGTGGAGTAATGAAGCCTCACTCCCTGCGGATTCGATTAAGATTTTAAGAAATGGCAATGTGATTTGGAAGGCTTCGATTGTTGATCGACAGGTATTTTAGCTAGCACGCTTGATTTGTGAGTATTAGTGTGATGTGATTGATATGAACTGCAACGACCAAAATTTAGATAGAAGAAGCTAGAGCATTGTGTTGTGTGTTATGTTTGTTGAAGTTTCCTTTGTTTTGTTTGCCTTTACTTGATTTTTTGGTTATGTATTGATGGGTCAACACCAACTAATTAGGTGGCCAAATGGTTTGGTGCAGGGTTTGAGAGTAAGAAGTCATGGGTTCGAGTGGGGAGCAAGTTGTTTCTTTCTTATAAAAAAAAGGTCGGCTATGTGCACCCCAGTCAACACTCAGGGCACCCCATTTTTTTTAATTTTATGTGTAATGACTCATGTGCCCTCCAACCTAAATCTACAACAAAAATCCAAAAAACCAGAATTACCAAGGCACCCCACCCCAGTTTTGAGCTTAGTTAATCCTGTTCAATCCCTATACCCCGATCCCGTCGACAATCGGTCACGACGTTCTTGGATGAAAAAGTTTATACAAGGTCGGTATCCTCATCCATTGTTCAGTTTTTGAGTGTTTGAATCTTGCGTTTGGTGTGTTTTGGTGTTGACAATGGTGGTGTTTGATGATTCTCGTTTACTTAGGGTTTGGAGCAAATCGTTTGGTATTTTAGTTTACAATGGATAAACAAAACCCAAGTGAGAATGAATCGACGCAGTTGGAGGTGAGTTTTAAAGTTTTTTTTAGGTCTAGGGTTTCCTAATATGCAAATGTACCATGTACCTGATTGTTTCGGCCATACAGGATCGAAATATTTGTAAATATATCGGTGACACACAACTGATACTTAAACGTAATTCTCGGTAGTAGATAACCAAACATTTTATGTAAAGGGTTGCTAGTAGACTTGGTGGTCATGTGCGGAGATATATTGAATGGTATCAGTTGTGACCTACTGAAACTATCTTTTACGTGTTGGACCTGTACTATTGAGAATTGCGTTTTTAAGGATTTTCTAACTTTTAACACCGAGTACTTATAATATTTGAATTTTTCTTGTAGGAAGTAACATCGACAAGTGCATTTGAAGATATCTCTTATCTTTTCAAACAGGAGGCACCATTTCAAACTAGAAAAGAGGCACTCGAATGGGTTCAAGAGACAGGTCGTGCTAGAAAGTTTGTTCTAGTTACAAAGAAGTCTGATGCCGGAGGGAATGGCCGTAGGGGAAGGGTCACAATTGCGTGTGAGAGATTCGGAACATATAGGGGTATTTCCCAAATAGTTGGAATTGCTAAAGCTGAACTAATTGAGAAGATACCACGTAAGTTGACAAAATGCAGAGGAAGAGGAGGACAGCACAAGACCAAACACCGGTACGAAAAAATGTCAGTGCCCTTTTCTTATTCAACTTAAGGAACACCCAGACTCATATTGGTATGTAAGTGTGGTATGTGGCATGCACAACCACAACTCTGTGAATTCCTTGGAAGGGCACTCATATGCTGGAAGATTGACTCAGGATGAGGCAGCTATTTTGGATCAGATAAGTAAGGCTAATGTTAGGCCACGACAGATCCTAAACACTTTGAGGCAAAAGGATAAGAACAATACTTCAACATTGCGGACAATATACAATGCACGACAAAGGAATCGAATTAAAGAAGCTGGTGGGAGAACTCAAATGCAACAACTCTTACATTTATTGGAAGACAATATGTATCTGTCATGGCATAGGAAGGACCCCGAATCAAATGTAGTTACAGACTTATTTTGGTCCCATCCTGACTCCATCAACTTATTGAGGTCTTTTCCATACGTTCTTCTAATGGACTGCACATATAAGACCAATAGGTACCGATTGCCGTTGTTGGAGATTGTTGGGGTCACTTCGACAAACATTACATTCTCGGTTGGGTTTTGTTTTTTATCTTCAGATACTATGTCCAATTACACATGGGCATTGAACATTTTGAGAGGTTTACTAGACGAGTAGCCTACACCTAGTGTTTTTGTCACTGATAGAGAATTGGGCCTTATTAATGCAATCGAATAAGTTTTTCCACAATGTTCCCACCAGCTTTGTACATGGCATATCAACAAAATGGTGTTGACCAACACCAAAAAGATGTTCGCACGAAATGAGGACTTTCAACTCTTCAATAAGAGGTGGACGGATTTGATGTATGCTACGACTGAAGCATCATTTGAGCTTATGTTGGCTACCTTACGTGTTGAGTATGCAGATGTGAAAGGTCTGCTTAATTATTTGGAGGATACTTGGTTGCGGGATTACAAGAATAGATTTGTACGTGCATGGACAAATGCACTTTTTCATCTTGGAGAAACCACAACGCAAAGGGTTGAGTCTGCACATTCCACTCTCAAACAACATCTCGGCACATGTACTGCAAACTTCGAGGCGTTGTGGAGTGTAATTCATGGAATGTTAGACATACAACATAACATGATCAAATCGTCGTTTGAGGTTAGTTTGAATGTTGTGCAACATGGATATATGGATGGATTGTATCGCCATTTGCGGGGTTATGTATCCCCTTGAAAGCACTTAAGTTGATTCGTAACGAGGTTGAACGTGGGGTGAATGTTGGGACAGACTGGAGCTTATGTGGTTGTGACCAACGTACCACCTGTGGGCTTCCGTGTGCACACGAGCTTAATGTACATATTTTGGCCGGTTCACCTATACCACTTGAAGACATACATGTGTATTGGCAGAAGTTGAGTATGGTACCCGATGCATCAGTGAATCAGACTGCCTATAACTTGAATGACGAGGTTCAAAGAGTTGTGTCTAAGTTTGAAACATTCGTTGATGAGGATTCGCGTGTTAGGACTATTCAACAACTAAGAGAGATTAGTTGTCCTTCCTCGACGTCATGTATTGCACCACAGGCAAAAGTGAAGACAAGGGGGAAACCGAGTCTCGATAGTTTTGGTAATTATGTTATAGGGAGCAAGAAAATGAAGAAAGGGAAGAAAGGGATGAAGAGGAAAGCCGAGGAAGATGATACTTCTACGACGAGAAAACCAAGTGGCTTTGAGTATGTAATTACACCCACTGAGGCAGCCAGTGCGCAAAGGAAAGTAAAACAAGTTAGGAATAAAGTACATCGAACACGTGGGGCATCTGTAGGAGTATCTGAGAGTGGATTCATTCACATTATACAACCGAATTGGATTCAACATGTTGAGACTACAGTAAATGTGGATAGCGATAGAAATTGTGGCTTCTGTTGTGTTACCGTCGGTCTTGAATTCTCAGACATAGATGGTTGGAAAAGGGTTAGAACAGCTATGGTTAATGAACTACAAGAGAACCAAAAGTTTTGGAAGGATTTGATTGGAAATTACTTCGACCAAGTTAAGGGAGCTGTGCAATTCTTTGAAGGTAAGGATGTTGGGTCCGACAAGTGGATGACCCTTCCAGACATGAGATTTCTAATTGCAACAACATTTAATGTTGTGCTTGTCAACGTTTCATATGGTTGTTGCATGACATTTCTTCCTTTACGTAATGCCCCTCCACTTATGAAAGATCGGGTAGTTATTGGTGTTACAAATGTCAACGACATTCATTGTGTTAGGGTAAGTTTTTAGCGTTTGTTTCAGATTTTGGTTAATATGTCAACGTTCGTTACTTATTCTTTCTTTTATGTTGCTCTTCAATTTAACAGGTCATATTCAAGCCTAATGCACCGGTTCCCCCTGTATTCTTGGTGTGGAAGACCTTCGCGAATGTTGATGCTCAAGGGTGGGGTTTTGGTATTAACATCCAAGCACAAGTCCCGGTTCAATCTTCTCATCTACACATGCCCTTCGTGGTAGACTTAGCGTCACCTTAAGCAAATCACATAGTAAATTATTTTTGAAATATTCGGCAAACTTGAATTGATGTTGTTGAATGAATATTATATTTTCCAAACTTGGCATGATGCTTTTATGTACTTTTATTGATATATGTAACTTGAATTGATGTTTGTTGAATGGATAAATTCATGATATGCCAAGTTTGTACTCTCAATTAAATGTTCGGTTACAGAAGGTCGAAAACTACCCCCAAGTCTCGGACATACAGAACCATGACACCCATTGTAATCTCGGACATTAAAGTTCGTGAGCAGCCAACAATGGGGTGCCCTAAATACTTCGGTTACATGACATCGAGATTCTTGCTAAATTACGGTGACAGATGACCGAAAAGTAGACCATAGTAACAGAACAATATAACCGATTAACTGCAAATAATTGCGGTAGTATGTGGCCGATTCAATGTGTGTTCATGTGATCATCGGTCAAATGCAACCGAGCCCTTATTTACCAATCGGTTGTGCATCACCGAGACTAATTCAAGAATTACGGAGTGACGTAACCGATTTTATCTGCAAAATTGCGATAATAGGAGGCCAAGTCGTTATGTGTAATCGTTGCATAATAATCTCGGTGATGAACTATCAAGACCATACCATAAGTTTCGCTACTACATGACCGTAATTTAGACATTACTTGCGGGTGTGCATGACCGAGACTATATAAAATTTGGCAAATATGGCAGTGTTTGCATGGAGGCTACTGAGCTCAATGGACCAATCACTGTCATGCATAACCGAGAATTCTCAGTAGTTCTCATTCCTGCGTGGCCGTGGATTTCTTTGTGGTAACTTATTGCAAACATGGCAGTGACAAAAATACAACAACAAATAGTAGTAGTAGAACACATCAATTCAAACATGACCAACAAGTTAAACATTATCAATTCAATAGAACAATACCAAAGAAGGTAAACAATACCAAATTAACAAGTTAAACATCATCCATCATCAAATACCAAACAAGTTAAACAATACCAAATGAACAAGACAAACAACATGTTTTTTCACTTGAGCCCTTTTCTTTCTTCTCCTTGTGACTAACATATGTTGTCGTGGGGGGCTTCCTCTTAGGTGGTTGGCAAGAACTTAGGGTGGGCAAGGGGGCATTTTCTCACCGAAGGCTCGATAGAACTTGGGGTAGGCACACTTTCGGTTGGGGTACTGTCATGTTGTGAAGGAGCAGTAGGTGCACTCGGTGTTGTAGTGTTGGTCGTGGTGGTGGTGGTGGTACCTGTACCAAGACCCCCACCCGTCAAGTAGTCCATGACATCATTCGCCATTTTCTCTGCAGCCTCCATCTTGGCCATACCCGCTAGCAAGTCTATCAATGCCAATACACTATCCAATGCCCGTCGATTACGCTGTTCAAAACCAATAGAGAAACTATGAATAAATAATACAAAAGAAATGTGATAAACCAACTTAAATTCAAGTGGTTACAAGGCTCTTACCTCCAATAACTCATTATCACCAACTGAATCAAGGAAATCATCACTGTGCGCTGGGTTCTCAATGGTAGGATGTGAAACTCGTGTGAACCATGATAGATATTTTGGTACAGCCATGAACTCGAACCTCGTCTTCTCCCCTCGATCTTCAACAGAGAGTGAATGGCTACGCCACCTTTCCCAATTCTCCGGTTGGAATGAGTACTTAACCGAGTATTTCATTGCAGTGCGGCCTCAGTTTGCTTCGAGGGGGCGATATGGAGACGGCGGTATTCCTTGTCGAAGGAACCGCTTCGGATGGTATGGCTCCACAACTTCCATGTACTTCAGACAACCAGAGTAGAAGGCCATCGGTAGAACAATACCGCCTGTCCTGATGTCACTGTATGGGTCCCATGTCACCTACACCAATGAAACAAACAATTTATATTAAAATATGAAGTTTGATAAATTGGAATATTAAACTCAAAGTAATAAAACAAAGTACCTCACTTGGTCGTAACCTATCAAGGGTCCTACGAATACTACTTGGCTTGTCCACGCTAGCTACCATTTCGTGTTTCTGTACCCACTTTGAGACACGTGGCTGAAGGTGGTCCATGTATTTAACATTCGACGCAGCAAGCTGGAGTAGGAAATGCTCATATACCCTTCCCTAAAAAAGAATCAACAAAAATTAAAAAAGTTTTGGATTTGTATTGACCAATTCACAAGTAATGCACAAGAAATATGTACCTCGAGATGACGGTAAAGATAAGCTAGAGCAGCAGCACCCCATGCGTAAGTCCCGACCTCATCCAAGTTCTCCAGAAGCTTCAGTAATAAAATTGAAACTCGTAACCCACTCTTATCGGTGAATAGGGTGCAAAAGAGCAAGTACAAAAAGTATGCACGTGCAGTGCATTCCACTTTAAGTACATAGTAAGAGAACTGAAAGTACTGGAAGTAGTGGACTTGGACTTGGGTAGGCAAAAACGACTCTTCAGCCAACCTACTCGCACAGTGAGACCCTTCGTAATGTTAACCTCTTCCTCTGTTTCGTCAGGAGAAACCCCGAGCAGTTTCGAAACTAACTCAATCACATCCTTGCGGGATTCCTCTATGTACCTTGAAAAATTCTCAACCGCCACCACCTTGCCCGTCACTGGGATCTTCAGTAAAATGCTCACGTCCTAGAGCATGATGAACATTTCACCAAAGGGTAAGTGAAATGTATTGATCTCCGGCTGCCACCGCTCGACAAAAGCTGATATCACCTCCTTATTGGCCTTCCGATAGGAGCAGTCTATTAGTGGAGCCAAACCCGACCTCTGAATGATTCTTTGCAGTCTCTAGGTATCGGGGTGACAAGACTGCAAATTCCACTCAGATATTTGAGCCCCGTGGTTTATGCATTTAAGCAACGTTCGATGCTACAAAAAAAACATAATTCATAAATACATTATCGTATATGAATAGCAAAAGTAATAATTTGATTGAAAATGAATTGATATTTTGCCAAAAAAAAAGCTACATACCTAATTATTTCAAATTGTTGCCGCAACATGATCCTTAAAACTCTTCAACAAAGAGCGGTCAATAGGACCGCCAGGGAAAAGAGCAGATGGGTCATCTTCGGGCTCCACAACAGTCCCACCAACAACACCGCTACTACTCCTAGTTGCTTGTGGTTGGGATGTGGTGGTTTTTTCCATTGCTGCCCTGCGGGCCTCATCCTCATCGGCACCACCTCGACTACTGCTCCCCACGGGGACATGAGATGCCTCATCCTCGATGTTATCCCTCACCGTTCTGTGTCCACGTACATCCTCACCAGCTTGCACTTTTGCCTTTTGATATTATGCAGTCTATGCCTTCCTCTTACCACGGACAGCACGAGCAGAGGGAGCAGCAGCAAGAGCGAAGGAGCAGCAGTAGGACCAGAAGGAGCAGCAGCCACGACCAACACTCGTTATGCTCATGCTCGTTGTGCTCTCGTGGGCTCTCCATCGACATCCTCTCTAGAAACAGTACATTTCCCTTGAGCCATATCTGATAGAGAAAGACATTGTAACCATATAATCTCTTGTGCAGCAAAAAAAAAACCCAAAAAAATATATTTTCAACACTGAATCGATATGGCATAACCGATAGCAAAATAAAAATGTCGGTATACCATAACTGAAACCTAAGGCAAAATTTCAGTATGACGAAACCGAGATCTGTCATCAAGTATCGGTATTTATCCTCCGAGACTAAACCTATGCATAAATATACGAGCTTCGATTTACTGGCACTGAAACTAAAACAAGAATCTCGGTTACTTGTGTCCGAGATGTAATGAAATTTTATATGGGCTAAGTGTCGTTTGGATACAAACGAGAAGTGCTCTTAAGTCTCGGTATGGTATTTTCGAGATTAATGACCACATCACGGTCCTGTGTGGCCGAGTATTACGGGTTTGCAAGAAAACCCAGATATTGAAGTATTTTCATAGACGACTACAAAGAAAACGAACCAAATGAACATAAAATTGAACAAAAACTCAAACGTACCTTACTTTCCCTCTCGATTTCACAATGAACCCAAATCTGAACCTGTCCCTAGTCGCTGACCACTTCAACTGGGCAAAAAAACCTGTCCAACTCAAAAAAATCAGGAATATGTGGGAGAGAACGATGAAAAATATGAGATTTAGTTGATTTCGCCTCCAAATCACGATGGCAATGAGAACATTTGTGAGAAATGAGGTTTCGAAAAAATGGAAACCAGTTCTAGGCTAAAGCCGAAATAGGTGGGGTGCCTCAGCCTTAGGGTTCAAGGGCATTTTCGTCCAATTTAGGGGTGCCCTGATAAATTCGATGGGTGCCCTTGTAAATGGGGTGCCCTGAGTGAGCTAGGTGGGGTGCCTCAGCCTTAGGGTTCAAGGGCATTTTCGTCCAATTTAGGGGTGCCCTGATAAATTCGATGGGTGCCCTTGTAAATGGGGTGCCCTGAGTGAGCTAGTTAATAGCACCTTCTATGCAGTCATGCAACTAGGAATTGAGGTAAAAAGGGGGCCACGTAGAGTAGGCAGACGCTAATAGCAAATAAAACATCACATACAAATCTCTACCTGCTAGGGTAGCAAACTGGTGAAAAAGAGTCCACATTGTGCCTTGGAGATGTTATAATCTATAACATCACTTCAAAAAATTATAACTCTTATATATTTTATAGGACTGCAATTAGGCAAGCTATGCTCTATGGAAGTGAATGTTAGGCAGTAAAACAACAACACTACATAAAATAAACTTTATACATAGTTATTTGTGTGTAAAGTTGTGGAGCAAAATCTTCGAACTATATTCTTTTGGCACTTATAAATAAAATCTTTCTTATCAAAAAAAAAAAAAATACATGAAATGAACGTAACAGAAATGAGGATGTTTAAGTGGATATGTTGTAAAACTCGTAAAGATAGAATAAAAAATACATAAATTCAAAGCCAAGTAGGATGCTTAGGTTGTTGTTGTTCGACGACATCGTATACATTCTATAATTTCCATCTCATCAATTAGGAGAAACAATCCATAATTGTATAGGCAACGTCAATCTCTATCTAGTGCAATTGTGTGTTATGTAGGATAGGCATTTGTTTCACATTGATGAAATGGCGCTTTTCTATGGTGCAGTCCATATTGTGCATTGAGATGTTATAAATCCCATTGAAGACTGAGACTCTTCTTTTTTGTGTCTTGAAATTGATTTTGCTGCTCAACGATGTAACTATAAAACGCGTGCTTGTTTATACCCATTTTGGACATGGATTTTCATTGTTTTGGTTTCTTGACTTCTTGTATTTGTTTTTGTTGCTCTCTGATCATGTATGTCTTAACATGAAATGGACATGAAATTGTGGAAGTCTTTTTCTCTATTGCTGGCCATTTATGCACGGTTAATATACTGGAATGATACTTAAACATATTGGATCACTAAATTCTTTGCTTGCATTTTGGAATTATTTTTAAGCCTTTTTTTTTTCATTGAGGGTTGGCCTTAATTTAGCAATTTCTCCACAATGTGTGTGGGGTTTAGTTGTTTACTTCTTGTCATTAAAACATTTGTTTATACTTCTACCACCACTATGTATGAATCATATGATGATACTAAATAACTAATTAAACTAGCATCATCCATTATTCTACTCCTATATCATTTCCATGATCATTTTCTACAAGTAGGGCATTGGTATTTTGTCATTACCATCATTAACCAAGCAATAATATCTCAAGCAACTCGTTTGTCCATCCTAGATATGCTTACATTATTGGTAGTTCTTGTTTTTTCACACATCATCACATGAAATGCTTGGATCAACAGTGGCGTAGGTGGTATTCCCCCTCTTTTTTTCTGAAAAAAAAAAAAAGGTGCCTGGTTACAGGTAAGTGTCTCATATTAATTTCAATTTTTTTCAGGCTAGGATGAACCTCGTGAAAAATTGGCTTCCATTTCTAATCGTTTGCAAAGACAAAGTCGTTCTAGATAAAGAATCTGATAAATTGCTGTACCCAGATCTGGAACAGGCATTTCTCAAGATTATCTCTACGCTACCTATTTCAGATTCGAAGGACTTCTTGAAGCAATGCCTTATTAGTTTTTCCACTGACAAATTGATGGATTGCCCACATTTGGTTTCCACCTTAAAAACCTGGTTTTTACGAGCTATTCATCCACCTGAGGCTTTAGCTCCTCCATGTACAACTACTCTTGCTTGAAAGTGAGACTAACTCAAAATGTATCAACCTGCAAGTTTTTTGATGTGGACGCAGTCTCATGTGCTATTCAAGGATGAACACCAGAATGAAGGTTTTTTGTTTAGGGTACTCCTTTTTTTGGGTGGGAATGCAAGGGTAGGGTTCTCCTTTTTTGGGTGGGAATGTTGGGTAGGTTACTCTTTGGTTCATATGAGACTTAAGTAGTTATGTGATGTTTCTTTTCTTTTAAGTGAAGGGCATATATAAGTAGTCTTATTAGTGTTGCCTGTGCAGGCATCAATATGAGCATAGTAAAGGAGAGCACAGTTTTTGTTGATAATTTTGGGTTGAATAGTAAAGAAAGTGTTCTTGGAAGTTGGAATTACCCATCACTCTGTTTCCTTGTTTTGGTATTAATGCTTTGTTTTTGTGTTGGTTTCCTAATTGTCTCTGCTTCTGCTGCATCAGTTTGTATAACCTCTTTGTCATGCAGCTATATTGCCAAATAGTAAGGATCAAATGCTCAGAGTTTGCAGAAAACCTCGATTTAGTCGCTTCATGGGTTTCGCAGATTTGATTAAATGGCATATATCAGACTTCAAAGGTCTATGTTCTGCAGAAAGAAGACTAGCAATACAGTCTAAAGACTAACAATGCTCCATCAATTTATTGTTATGCAGTTTGAACCAAATGATCCAAAGCCATATAAGCTAAATTAGGAGAATTCAACAAAAAGAACAAAGGAATGACAAACAAACCAACATGTACTGCCTCCTCATTTTGATTTTTTCCCTTGTTTCTTCTTTATAACTTCATCAGCGTCCATTATACCCTTTCCCTTGTAAACCTCAGGCGGCTTGCAACTGCGAACCGTCGCAGCAAACTGGTGCAGCCGATGCTTATCGATCCCAGTGCAGCAAACAATATTAGGTTTGAAGCAGAACACACGAACCGCCGGGGGACCTATAAGCTCCACTTCGTGGCTGTAACCCAGTTTCAGATACAGAAGCCGGCCTTCTGATTCTGCTCTGGTTTTAAATCCGACCCCGACGATCTTGAGAAATTGGAAAAACTTGGCTTCCATGCTTCCTATTAAAAATCTAAGACAGATTATTTCGTCTTCAATGCAATAATTGATCACATACAGGTCTGTTTGGAATTTTGTCAAACACTTGATGCGCAACCACAAATTTCATACTAAACATCTTGACAGTTATATATAGTCAAGTTCATATACGTGTTTTGATCTTACACTCCTATGATTCAGACTATTAGTATTTTGTTATCGAATATTAGGGTTAAAAACATAAAAGGGAACTACAAAAAATTATACAAGAATGAAAAGCAAGAGAAAAAGAGATTCACCTGGATTTGAATTTGAATTGGGAGACAGTGAATGTTTGGTTCTCTTGTCTATAGGTTCTTCCCGCCAAAGCACCAAACTAGTGTCAAAATGTTAGTAATGCAACATTTACTATAAATTTATTATGTAATTTATTTTGACAAATTTTTTGTACTTTTTTTTTACTACAAAAAAGCAGTGAACACGTGAACTTGGTCAAAGCATTTTTAGTAAGATGGTAAAGACATCACTTGCCAAAAGGCAAGACATGGGAAGGTCGAGAGTTTGACTCTCACTCCAGTCAAAAAAAATAATTACACGTGAACTTCAAAATTAATAACATATTATAACGTGTCAATTATATATTGATTAATTTTTAGCAATGCAACATTTCACAACCCTTATAGTGTCTTTTGGACTTAGTCGACCTAACAATTCATCTTTTTATATATATATATATATATGGTTTTATTGTTATTTTGATGTTGAATATATATGTTCGATAATTTTTTGTGTTTATTCAACATCTCAATTTTTTTTTTTAGTAGCAAAGACCAAATTCGGTCTAGGTTGCATCTGTAACTGCAGTATATCATGCTCTAATAACATGAAATTTTGATTGAGAAATGTTCTCAAATCTTAAAATTAACATCACACTGAAATTTTTTTTAGCCATATGGTCTGCATAGACATTATTCTCTTGAAATGTGTGGCTGAAAACTACACTCTACTCCTTATCCATCTCTCTTAGAATATCATGAATCAGTGGATCTCGAAATTGACCCTGTGATGAGTCAAAAATAAGATCAATTGCTTCCTACGAGTGTAGCTCCACAAAGAGTTTCCTACATCATTTATCTTACGTCAGTTGCAAGTCATATTTAACTCTTCATAGTTCGACGCAAAGAGGTAAACACTGACTCAACTTTACTTGAAATGTTGCTCGAGAATCGTCTTTCATCCCCTCATCAATCCTACCTTTGTGGCTTCCTCATCCTCATCTCGTACCGCCTCATCACAATTTATTTTTAACCACCCCTCCTCTGGTGCTATCCAATGGCAATATTTTCTTCTTGCTAGAGCCGGTTCAAGGTCGACCACATATCCTGTATCAGATCAATTCCTAAACAGTGTTATTTCTCCAGGACCACAACTTCCAATACGAGACACCAAATATTATCTTCTTGCAATGATCTTTTTGACTGAGGTTCGACACTAGCCAATCCATCAATGTTGATGTATAGAAAAGTGGAGATGATATTATTTGGGGTAAGGATTCCTAGACCTGGCGAGCTAGCTAGTTGATAATCCCTTAAAACATGTAGAGTGGATTTATTATCTTCAAGACATCAATCACAAATTCTATTCTTTCTTATATTCCTCTTACAACATAAGACATTCGTAGGCAGTCGATTGTGTAGAGCAAACCATAGAAAGGTATGAATCCGCTGAGGACCACTCCAATTCCATATGAAATCTCAATGTCTCAGTGATAATTGATAGTGTGTCTCTGTGACTAAGGCATATATTTTTTCCACTGTAAAAACATTCATCTTATCATACATCAAATTGATCCGGTCCGTCCCGTCCACTAATTAGGAACTGGTATAGCTCTAATCTTTTCACATATCTCCAATGATAAATACCAATGTAATTTGGCAAAGTCACAGGTCCCCGAACTCGTAACGAAGTTGGACACGTACTCCGTCCAATCAGATTCCTCAAGATTATTGATGGCGTAATGCGAGAGTTCTACCAAATTCTCTTCTCACTTATCCTTCCAAAACAAAATATTATTTCCATCCTTACATGAGTCCTGATTTGAAGATCTCCTAATTGTTTCTCATGATTCTCCAAACTATTGATGTTGGCCGAGTCTTCAAGCCATTCGATTCTTTTTCCTCCTCTCTGTAGTAGTTTCCTTTTAGGCCTTTAATGAATTTAGTTTGTATTACTATTGAACCGAGCACAGAAAGGTTGGAATAGATACTATGATAAACAGGAAGACAAAAAGACTGAATTGGCAAGACTGTGAAAAAGGACGCGGGGATTCAAAGATATGAAATCGTCAGTGACAGTTTGAACAATTGTTATGCGAGCCGTTAAAGAGTTTAACCATTGTCTTAAAAAAAAAAAAAAAGAGTTTAATATATCATGCTAAGTTGAGGAAGATAGATGACAATTATTATACGGTTGATTTGGAGTGATTAATGCAAGAAAAACTTATTTGTAAAACACTCTGTTGTTGAAGACTATGTTGTTTAAAAACTTTAATCAATATATTATTGAAAATATCACAATCGTTCTATAAAAGAAAAATCACATCTGTAATGAGTTATGCATTATAAAAATGTATATTTTAGGGAAGACTAATTTTCTTTCACGAATGTGGTCACCTCTATAAAAATGTACTATAAAATTTATTAAACTTTTATTGGCAAAACTCATCATTTGGTCTCTGAACTATGTATTTTTTTATGCTTTTGCTCCTTTAACTTTTATTATTACATGTTTGGTCCTTAAATTTTCATAAAGATCTACATTTAATTCTTCCACCATTTAAAGCGTTAAATTTCGTCACGTGGGTAGCAAAAGTGTCGCTTGACTAGTCAAGAAGAGTAAAATAGTTTATATTACTGAGCCGGATGACTCAAATCGACCAACAAATACTAAAAAAAATATAATTTCCTCCAAAAATATAAAATACTTAAAGTTTAAAGACCAAAAGTATAAAAACTCAGAAGTTCAGGGATCAAATGTACAATAAAAGTTCGAGACCAAATGCATAATAATGAAAGTTCAGGGAATCAAAAGCATAGAAGACTCAAAGTTCAAGACCAAAACATATGTTTCGCATTAAAAAAATGATTAAGGTTTGGTATATAATTTGGGATTGAGTTTTTTTATTTTTTTGGTACATTGAAATTGAGGTTTTGTTGTTATTGTTCATTAAGACTTAAAATCTACCAATAAGAAAATCAACTTCATGATGAATAATATTTTTTTTTTTTATGAAAGGATGAAGAAATATTACTGAACTTGATTTTCTTATTGGTAGATATCAAGTTCAGTAATATTTCTTAAGCCCACTGCCCCACATAAGATTTTAATCCTAACGTGTCCAGAAATTTCTTAAGTAAATAAGATTTTAATCCTAATGTGTGAATATTTTAATCCTGACGTGTCTATGTGCTCAAGAGACTATTGTGGGAGGACCATCTATTATATGTATTTGACAATATTCAAATTTGAAGAAAAAAAAAGTCGCAAAATCCAAAAAAGATGAATCAAAGAAAATAGAAGAAAAACTTGTGAAATAGTAAAAGTGGAGGATGACCATTCAATAATGGAATTCTATTCAGATTCAAGAACGGTGACCATAATCCGCGTTCCTAGCACAATAAAATGTTATTTTCTAAAGTTAGTCTAGAATACTAGAAACAATTGTGCTATGATCCGACTCACATGACTAGCTATATCACCAGTTGATCTTGTCGTAACACCAAAATTTAGCATCAACTTTCTCCATTGTTGTGAGATCTTTCACACAATACTTGCAGCTCACTTGTAAAAGAAATTCAAGCAATATTGTAACTGATGTACTCGTGGAGCCAATTTTGAAGAATGAAATTCATCTTCATTGCCCCAACCCAAAAAAAAATTTAACAAATCAAAAATTGCCAAATTTTAGAGTCCGGCTAAACGCACTAGCATTTACTTAGGGCACCCCAGCAAAAAAGTCAAACTTAAAAAAAGGTTGATTCTACTATAAAATAACCCTTATACCCCCTCACTGCAAGTAGTACACCCCACCACCATTTTCCTTTCATTTTGTGCACCGCATCATCATTCATCCACACACTCTCTTCTTGTAATTTGTACAACATCATCGAGTAGCTAGGCCTCGCAGGTCCGAATCTCTTGTTGAAGAGTCGGTAAGAGCCCATTGGAGAGTCAGTCAAAGCTTGTCAAACCTTTGATTTGAGAGTCGGTCAGAACCCACTGAACCTTTAGGTTAGCAATTATCAACCAAATTTTACCAAAGATGTTCAGTTGGACAACACTGAACTTAGAAGATAAGTCTCGGTCATATGCCGTCGAACCTAAAATAGATGTCTCGATCAAAGTTTTGGAGTTGGATGTTTCGATTGGGATAAAATGGTATTTTGGTAAAAATGTGGGTGCCATCATAAATTGAAATTTGAATTTGGAGTGCACTCATAATTGGGGTGTCTTAAGTAAACGTTGGAGTGCGTTTAGTCGGACTCAAATTTTAACATATAAAATACACTTTAAAATATGTACTCGCATCTAAATATATACTCTCTCTAGTCAATAATATAAGTCGTTCTAACAAAAACCTCTTTTCAAAATTATAAGTCGTTTTCAGAATTCAAATGTCTTTATTGTTTTTTACTCATCTTACCCTTATGCAATCCAAACATTTACGATTCTTCAATCCTTCCTTTCATTTAATGTCAAATGACATATGTGTAAATTACACTCAAAATTAAGGCTCTCTTAACTCTTGTATCTTTAGCATAAACGACTTACATTTTTTAGTAGAGGGAGTATATGGCTTTCAATTATATTTGAAATTGACTTTATGAAAAAATTAGAATGACAATGGTAAGTCACACCCTAACATACAATAGCTTACAAGAGCTTTCTATATGGCTTCGACTCGCGTGTTATGTATCAAGATCTGTGTGTACCCATATTTTGAGGTGAACATGAATAACTTTTATAGACTATTTTGTGTTGAGGTGTGACATCCCATGACTTCAGGTGGGTCAAAATATCATTTGTCATAAATTTTAGGTGTCGCGTAGATTGTGAGTGAGACGACCCAATTTTTCATGACCAAATGTTTATCACCACACGTTGACTTCTAAAATCATTCTCCGCGACAAAAGGAGTCTAGAAGCTCTGACGATTCGGCTTATTAAATTCATTGATTATTACCAATTGGGACTAATTGGCTCCCAAGCACATCGAGACACACATCTATAAAGGACGAGTGCACAAATTTGTGCGAACGATTTGCAAAGGCTTATTTTCGGTCTTCACTTCAAACCAGGACATATAGGATCGCGACGATCGTCGATCAATTGCTTCGTTTTTATTGGCCGATCGATCGATTTTTTAGGTCAGTTGATATGAAATGATGGTCGGAATGAATTTTTAGTTTGGCAGTTTTGATTGTTTTGACTTGATCTATGTGTGGTCGGTTTGATTTATAGGTTTATTGGCTGTTCATTGTTTGATTAGGTTGAGTAGTGAGTACGGATGTTGTTGTTGCTTCAATTGAAGTGATCTTACATAGTAGATGTGTTTGGATTGAGTAACTGTTTGATTGATATAATTATGATTGGATTGGTCTCCATTCCGAATTAGTTCGGGTCGGCTACTTGATCAGACTATTTCATTGCGCTTGATTTAGTGCAATTCATCTCCATCTAGTTTGAGTCTCACCCTGTTATTGTTATGTATGTACTCATTTTTCTGGTCTTGCACAAATAGTTTTTGTGTAGACATCATTGCAGACTGAGAAGTAGGCGCGATGTTTCGACGAAGGCACTCTCATCATCATCAAGACTACAGCTCTCTTGAACAAGATGCCAAGGTAATGACAAGGCCTTGGATGCATAATGCTATACAAACAAATAATTTGATAACAACTTTAGCCACTAGGACGTGCTGTATTCAATTACGTACTTCTTTTACATGTATTAATGTGGTTCTTATAGGATTTTGTTAAAGATGTGTGGACCGAAATCATAATCTCACATCAATTAAGTGAAAGTTCATAATGAAGCATATAAGCGATGATCTCTTCACAATTAGTACCAAAACCCCACACCTATGAATTTGGAGGTGGTTGAGTTGAGGACATTATCGGTACTGATGGAGATCCACAAGCAGAAAACCAAAATATTAAACAGTTGCAGAGGAAATTTGGCTAATGGTGGTAATTGATGTGATAAAATTGTTCTATTCTTACTTATAGGTGAATGAACTCAAGGCTGCTCTTGAGCCCCTCTCTGGAGTCAGTTTACAGTACTGTACCGATGCATGCCTGAGGAGATACTTAGAGGCGCGAAACTGGAACGTCGACAAATCAAAGAAAATGCTGGAAGAGTCACTCAAATGGAGGTCGTCGTATTATCCTGAGAAAATCCGCTGGGTAATTCACCATGACCTTGCTCTATTTAATAGCAGTGTGCTGCAGTAGTTGAACTGAACTAGCAAAATAACTTAGTTGCTGAAAGGATAAAATCTTTGATCAGTATCATTCTTGCAATCTTTTATGTCATCCATTGATGAGGTTAATTCCAACGCTTAGGCTGATTGTTGAACCTCCGTTATATTACACAGGATGAAGTAGCAAATGAAGGTGAGAGTGGAAAACTGTTCAGAGCAAATTTTCATGATAGGCAAGGGCGAACTGTTCTCATAATGAGGCCAGGAATGCAGGTTCAGCATCCATCTATGTCTTCAAATTGATCATGTGCCGGAGCACCTCTAGTGAGATGCCTATGATGTTGTAATTAAGTTGGTTTCTTATCGAAAAAGAAAATTGACCACTGTGTCATCTAATTTTGCAGAACACTTCAAATCCTGAAAATCAGATCCGACACCTCGTGTATATGTTAGAGAATGCAATCCTCAACCTTCCTGAAGGCCAGGAGCAGATGGTTTGGATGATAGACTTTACAGGATTATCGCTGAGCAATAACGTGCCAGTTAAGACGGCTCGCGAGACCATAAACATTTTACAGAACCACTACCCTGAGAGGCTCGCCATCGCACTACTCTACAACCCTCCCAGGATTTTTGAAGCACTATGGAAGGTCTGAGTCTGCTCTTGCACTTGGTCATTACATTAGACAACTGAGATTGAGTTCTCTATGCAAATCATGCTTATGGTTTTACTACCCTTTTGTGCAGATTGTCAAATACTTCTTGGACACAAAAACATTCAACAAAGTCAAATTCATCTACCCAAAGAACAAGGACAGCTCGGAGCTCATGAGTTCCTATTTTGATGTAGAGAACCTACCAGCTGAATTTGGTGGAAATGCGCAAATGCAGTATGACCACGAGGAATTCTCGAGGTTAATGGCTCAAGATGATGTTAAAACTGCGAGTGTGTGGGGATATGAGAAGATTGGACATGGTAATGGTGGGTATTCAAGAGCAGAGGTGGCTCCGGTGGCTCCGGAGCCGTTGCCACTTGCGCCTCCCGCTAGGTAGGTGATTCAGCTTAATGTAGCCCCTCTAAAAGTGCTAGTCATGCATAGCTGAAGAACACATTTCTTTTGACACAATAAACTCTAAGCGAGACAGAATTGGATGAGATCCAAACTGGTGGTTAACTATTGTAGCTTAAACAGTTTTTTGTGGTCTGTAAATTTGTATTTTGGGAAGTCATGAAGAAGTAGAGTATTGACCTTTCACTATAAGGAAATTCATATCTTACATGCCTAAACGATAATCTCTGTAAATACCATCTGCTCTGAATAACAATGCATGCAAGCATTCTTGAATAGAATCTCATGTGGACCACTATCTTATATGCCTAAAAAATTAATTACAGTAACAAGTCTCATGTGGGGTTCTTAACAATGTCTGCCATGATCGATTCTCCAGCGCAACATGTCAAAAAAAATTAAATTTCTTTGAGAGGAGAAATATCAGGCAGCAATACGATTGCAAATGAAAGCAGAACTAAGCAATGTTTTCGAGGAGGTAGAGAAAAAATGGTGGCGGGACTGGAAATATGGAATGCATCTAGATGGAAGACTAGTCAGTTTTCGCTTAGTATAAAATAAAAAAATAAAAATAAAAAAAAATAAAAAAAGAAAAAAGAGCCATAAGCACAAAAAATTCAATCAAATACTCCTGAATTTCGACATTATTCTATTGAAAGAAAATATTTCCTTCATCTCGTAGAACAATAGGATGTGAAGCAACAATCATAGAACCACAACAAAACGGTCATTGTCGATGATGACTCACTGAGAAGAAAAGCAAAAGCTGATATTTGAGGTCATGGGAGAAGACTCAAGTGCAAGCCAATATGAATTCGGATGGTGGTAGCAAGTCTTTGTCACCGTGGAACTGCAAAATCTAGGGGATGCACAAAAGGAAATTTGGCACGAATCAGTAACAACACTCAAGGAACATCTTAGAAAATGTTGAGCAATGAGACATGAGTGCAAGAGAAATAAAGGCTGATATTGGAGGCAAGTCGAAAGTCGAAGGATCTATGGAACAGAAACAGAGAAAGATGGAATGAAAGAACAAATAAGTGAATAACTTATATTGGCAGTTTCGTCAAAAAAAAATGATAAAGGCAGTTAAGTTCTTTCATGGTATTCGACACCAAAACATATGATTAAGCAAAACAAACATTCATATGAAACACGTCAATAAAAAATGTACTGCATGAAATACCATTTCTCTTCCTATAAAATCCCCTAGAAAATAAATATGTTCAGATCAGTTCCAGTTTTTAGCACATTGATAGAAAATGCCCTACATAACGAAGCATGACTAGTTAGCTAAATGAGGTTTTACTAGTATTAGAGTATTCCAATCATTCTTCGCATATATAACATCATTGGTTCTCGCAAAGCCATGGCATTGTTCGACTTCATAACTCTCATCCATACATCAATCACAATTTCAATCACCTCATAAAATCAACAAAATGGGAGAACTTAAATCATTCATAAACTAACAAATCGACAAAAACTGTTGAAAAGAGAATGTATTACAATGGTCATTAATTCAACTTGCAATCTCAGATCTTAAAAATTACAAAATTCAGACGCTGGAAGCAAATTTCTCGTCATTTTGATGTCCAAAAAACGGCTAGCAACGCTCTTCTTGTCACAAAGTTAATTGGAGTCCTATACCATGAAGTAGAAGCAAATGTCAGAATCCACATAGTTAAACTATGAGGTAGGATGTACCTTATGAGTTTTATGCCAAAAACACATTTGAAGATTCATTTGAACTAATCCAAAATTGAAAAATCATGTTGTTCAAATCCATAAAAGGCGAACAAAAAACCGTATATTCGTGAACAAAATCAGTCATTGTAACACTGAATCGCATTCATAGTTCGATATCGAAATTTAGAAATCTCCAATTGGGATCCTTTCTAATTGAACCATAACTAACAACACAAAAAACACTAAACCAATCGAAGAATATGAATAAATGATGAATCTTCTCTTTGTCGCGGCAACGCAAAATTAAGTACCTTGAGAGAGGCAGCTCCAACAGCGCGAGCTTTCGGCGAGAACTGATTTGAGGCGAGCGGAGGCAATGGCGCTGTGGAGCGGTATCAGAGACTCCACACTTCCTAACGCCATTGCAATCCTGCAAACACAAATCAAATCAATCAACATCATAATCGGAATTCAAGAAATAAAAGAACTTTTGGCGACAAAGATCTATCGCTAGTGTTTACATAGACGCGCGAGGAGCGGTTCTTGCGGGAGAGAAGAACAAGGAAGGCTTTGATTTTGGGGATTGCGATCTGGAAATTAGGGTTTTGGAGCGAACTGCGATGGCGGATCTTGAGCCCGCCATTGCAGCGGATCTACAAATTGAAGCCATTTTGTTTCTCTCTTTGGTGATGAAGTGATGAGATTGAAATGGTGGTGGTGATGATGGATTGTTAAACCTCCGAAACCCTAAAAATGCCCACTATGTGCACCCCATTCATCACACATGGCACCACATTATTTTCTAATTGTATTGTAATGACTCATATGCCCTCCAACACAAATCCACAAAAAAAAAAAAACTTTGGGCACCCCATCACCCCATTTTGATGTGTGACCACCGAATTTTATCACCCTTGTACTCCCAACCGATCCTGTCATCTTAGTTAACGGTCAGGCACAACTTTGGACATCTCACCACCCCATTTTGAGGGTTGGAAGCATGAGTTTTGGTGTGTTGTGACCTTTTTGTGTTTATAGTTTCCCGCATTTTGAAATGTACCACATACACGAAAGTGTCGGACACACAGGACCGAGACGTCCTCTTATGTCTCGGTCTCGTTTCTAACTGAACCTATTGTGAAATGGGTTACTTGTTCGATCAGTTATCGAGTACCGAGACATAAGTTACTTGTTCGATCAGTTATCGAGTACCAAGACATAAGAGGATGCCTCGGTCTCTTTGATAACCAAACCCATTGTGAAATAAGTTACTTGTTCGATCAGTTGCCAGGTACCGAGATGTACTGCAAAGTCTCGTTCATGCAGTTCTGATACTTACTCTATAGTTTCGGCCCTGTGTAGCTGAACATTACAGGATTGCGGTTGAACTCAGTGATGGGTACATTGTAACGACACAAATTCTCCACGACCCAACTTATGGGTATTTTGGTAATTTCATGATAAAAATATGTTGGGTGTTTGATGTGGAAATACAATTCTAAACTTGTCAAATTAAATATGAGTTAGGGAGTAAGTAAAGTTTTATTTTAAATAATAAAGCCCAATTGAGATTATGACCCAAAAGGGCATTTTAGACAAATTGTAAATAGTCAACCCTAATCCCTAACCCTAATGCTATTTAAGCAAATCAAAGAAAACCTTATCCCCAATTTTATAAAACACCCACATGGAGAGGAGGAGAACAGGAGGAGAGTTCAAGCTCAAGAGATGTACAACCTCACTTCCCTCCTTGATTTCTTTATTATTTATTGAAGATTTGAAGACCAAAGGGTCGATGGCGTCGACATCGGCAAGAACGCGAGGAAAATAGAAAAGAAAATAAGAAAGGAAAGATTTGATCTATGTTAGAATGAGATTTTGGAAAGGATTTTGAGTCAAAGACTCCATTGAAGGCATGGTGAGATTCTAATACTCTCTAGATTTATTGTCTTGGTGTTGGTATTGGTAATGAGAGTTGATGATTTGCAAAGTTTATTCAGTTTTTCTTAGATCTAGTCTTGAAATGGGTTATACAATTTTTAAGCTTTATGATAACGAGTATTATGGATGAATCAATCTTGTTTACCATGGTTTGATGGTACATGAAAGAATTTCCCCATGATTTTAGCAAATTGAACGCGGTTGAAGTTTATTGATATGGATTTGGCATTTAAGGTTGAGTTGAGATTTAAAAAGGGACTTTGAATCTTTTTCTTTGGGAAATAAACTTATTCGATAAATTTGTGGACTTTGACTGAATATTATCATTTGGGAATTTAAAGTCTAAATTGAGTCTTGTATGGTGATTTGGATTTTCTTTAATTATAATTAATCGAACGTCTTTGATTTATAATGAAAAAACTAAGTCTTAGAAGATTTTTCTTGTTTTACATCACCGCATTCCTATTTTACTCGAATCATCGATTCTAATTTTAAGTGTCAATTTTAAAGTCGTGAATGACCTTTAGCGAATCAGCTATAAAATAGGGTGAATCTCTAAGGTCTAGACAATTGATGTTAAACTTGTATGGTTGTAGATATTTAAAGTAATTATTCTTTCAAATTGTCTAGATTCGCGAGACGGTTCATATCGAGCCCAAACGCGAGAGAATCGAGATTAGGATTCGCGACGAGTGCAGGTAAGTGGGGAGCTTGCTCAATTATCGAATATGGCATGATTATTAGTTATGCTTAGGATTCATAATTTGAATTAAAGACTTGGGATTTATGGGTTGCGTCGTGGTATTGGCTCGAACCTACGTATCTATGGAATGTGAATGCACTGTTATTCATGGCCCCAGAATATGTGGAGTTCCACCGAGGGTCTTATTAGCAAATAAATCAATAAGAATACCTCAGAATGTGTGGTACCACCGAGGGTCGTTAACACCCCAAGATGTGTGGAGTTTACCACCGAGGGCTTTACTTGACTAATTGAATTCATAAGTATATCACGTAGGGACATGAGTTGGGGTTACCTTCTCTTGTACTCTTGAGACATAGGGATGTGCATCGGTGAAGGCTTGGACGATCCTATTGTTGATTTGATGGGACAAACGAGAGGGCACATAAGGCCTGTGTGCTAGCTGGTTGTTTCCATCACTTTGAGAGTAGGAGAATCGGTCACCGGATTCTTGCCAATATCTAGTATGCATTGAATGGAACATCGACTTATCATATTATTATATTTTATAGTACATAATCTCGCGAAACCCCCTCATTTGTATGAAAGTTTGAAATTATGAAATGATTTGTCAATCTCTTTAATGTTATTCATGATTATTGTTGTTACAATTTGTGACTTATGAATCTTATGTCTATGATAGTACTTGATGGTTCATTAAAAGTCTATTTTTTTATGAAATCTCGTGTAACGACCCCAATTTCCCCATGCAATTGGGTACGTCCGGCCTAGACCCGTACAAGCCCCGAGTCATCACTCGGCAACCTGACGAGCCTAGTCAGCCTTCAACTTAATCAATTTAGTAATTTATGAAAGAGTTATAGCAATAGTAAACAGCGGAAGACTAAACAATTAAAACAAAGGGAAATAACTCAATCAAAGGAAGTAAAGGAATTCTATAAATGTGGAAAACCCCGGGTATTCATGTACAATTCGAAATGCAAAGTTACATGATACCAATCTCATCAAAATACCAAGTTCAAATATCCCAAAGCATGTATATATAAAACGATATACATAAAAGCAAAACATAAGAAAAACCTATAAAATAGTCTCCAAATCCAGCTGCTAATCCTCACAATAGATCACCTAGGCAGGGTTCCTTGCTCTTGCTGTTCTCCGCCCTATCTGTACCCACCGTCACAAACTAGACGGTGAGTAACTGAATAAAATCGAATGTAATTCCAGCAGAAAACAACAGTAATTCATGATAATACAAGTAAAGTAGTCAAAATATCATGCAGTAATAAAAAGACAGGAAATTAAATAGACAAGATGCATGATAAACAGACTAATAGATATCAATCGAAAGTCAAGTGTGTTCCAAGGAATCAAAAGAGGCTCATAAGTGGTCTAAATCATAGCATAACGGCGAAGACCTCGCGAGGTCTTCCCTGGCATCGACACAAGCGAAGGCACAGCTATGACTGGAAAGGGACTCGAATCCATCCACCCAGTACTCGGTGTCACACGGTCACTAAGGGTGGTCACACACTCGTGCGCACGAGTGCCAGCGTTTTATCCCTCTAGTGCAGGTCCTAGTACTTTCGAGACGAAACACTTACGCCGGGAAACACACAACAAGAAATGGAATAGAATACCAATAATTGAGCATAACAAGACTAAATAAATGATAATGAATCACATGGCATTTTCTTTCTGGCTTACAAACGTACAAATGCTTTTTAAGGCAAGTGTACTTACTTGAACTATTCGCAACCCGGTATTCACTCCGAGACTCTAATACGTTCCCCGTGCGTTCTCGACTACCTGATAAAGTTTTGAATCTCGAATATTAGTTTAAGGCTCGCATTTAGTCTTAAGGTGTTTGTTTTACAATCACTTGTTGATTATGACCCAAACCGTTGTGGATTAAACCATCTCTATGGTTGTTCCCTTTTTTTTTACAAAACATAACTCTTGTTGGGTCTATTTATCAAGTTTTATACTCACCTAAGTAAGCCTTTGATGTGAACACTTATTGGGCCTAGATACATAAACTTATTCTTATATTTTACGCCTTCGTCTTGACCTCAAGTTGTATTTATTCTATTGGGCCTTTATTGGGCTTTACATAACCTATAAACACACTACTTGTAACTTGTTATAGACCCATATTATCATGAGTGTATTAGGCCTTAATACAAATCCATATTCATTTAAACAAGTATCCATACTTTTTATCCTTTTTATTTATTTTCAAACATAACATAATACACACATCCTACACACATGTACAACTGTTGTGTACACCCCACTTACCACACACCCCACTGTTATGTGCACACAACACCCCCCTTTGTGTGCACCCCATCGCTATTTACACCCCATATTTACATGTGTTAATGTCACTTTATTAATTAAAACTATATAATATACATTAATCTATTCTTTTACACCAACAACCATTGTGTACACACCCCATTTGTGGTGTACACATACACGTGGTGTGTACACCCCATGATGGTGTACACATACCCCCATTCATGCACCCCATGTACACCAACCCACCACCAAACCGTCATGCATACACCCCAAAAATTACAAAAATCCACATAAAATCATGAACCCGAGAGACAAGAGAGGAGGAGAGGTTCACCTAGGGTGGGACGTAGGGTCTCCGACGGCGAGGGAGGTGGTAGCGACGTGAAGCCGAGAAGAGGAAGGGTGACGTGAGGCCGAGAGGAGGGAGGAGAGATCCGAGAGAGAGAGAGCAACGAGAGTGAGAGAGGAGAGATCGTGAGTGAGAGAGAGATCGCGTGGCCGAGAGAAAGAGATGGAGAGGCCGAGAGTGAGGGAGAGATCCGAAATGGAAGAGGAGAAGGGTGGGCGGCGGTTATGTTGAAGAAGAAGATGCATAGTGTAGGGTTTTGTTTGTTGTTGTTATATTTATATGGTCAAATGACCTTTTTACCCCCAACTTACTTCCTACACCATTTTTAAACCATTGCCCTTATGGGTTTTTTTACTTTTCTATTTATTTCTCTTTATTACACATTAAAGTGTGTAACCATTCTATTTATTTCTCTTTATTACACATTAAAGTGTGTAACCATTCTATTTATTTTGTATGTTTTACTTGTTTTTCTCCCCCGTTTAACTAGTCGAAACCTCACTCAATTAAATACCACTCGAACGGCTCGAAACCCGTAAAATACTAAAATACTAATACACACAATTAAAGAATCATAAAATCACTTCGATGTCGACTCCCGAAGTTCGAAATACTGTCCAGTATTCACGTAGCCGGGTCACAATTTCTGACAAGTGCAACACAAGTCAGTTAAAAATTTGGGGTTGTTACATCCTGCTACCATGCTACTATTTAATGAATCCTTGTTTGTTTTCAAATACATGCTAGACTTTGCATGCTTATTAGGTATTACTTGCATATTTGATAGTTGAGCGAGTTTTCCGCATTACTGAGCTCCGTTGGTTCTTTTAGCTCACCCCACTTACATCTCAGGTATCCACGACAGCGCTTGGTTGAGGCAAGGGAGAGACGAGCTTGAAGTCTCCTCTTGATGTGAGCCTTTGTATATATATATCATGTATATTTGATTTTGAAACTATCAACTTGGGGTTAAAATTAAAATAGATCTTTGGGTAGCTTGAATCCTAGTTATCTTTAGTTGATCCATTTCAGAGATTATAATAAACTTGTTTAGTTTAAAGGAGCATGAACAAATGTATAATTTTTATAAATGTTCTATGAACTTAAATCCATTGGCTTAGGATATTTTTTTTATATTGTTTCCGCAATTATTATTCTTAGTTTAGCCAATGTGTATTCTGCAGGTTTATTTGTTTAGACGTGCTAGACTGTTATTTGGGCCTGGTTCAGTTATCGGGTCCAAGTGGCGGTCTGGGCCAGGCGACCCGACCCTAGGTCGGGGGAGAGTCATCACATACATTCCCATGAAAGACAACAACAACAGCAACAACACGAGATAAAGGAACAACAAACTCAACAAAAAACACCCTCGAACCCTATACGATTCAACATCAACCATTTACTACAAGTCATCATTCAAACCTTTACCTCGCAAACACCACAAACACTCACCTGATCCTAAGAAACAACAAATCGAAGGGTAAGCAAGCAAGAAAATGAGGAGATTTTATTGATTGAGGCGTCGATTTGTGATGGGAAGGAGTGTGAAAGAAGATTTGGTGGTGGGGTGCCTCACATTGATAAAGAAGGGCATTTTTGTCTAACTCAGGGGTGCCCTGAGAAATTCGATGAGTGCCCTGAGTAATGACTAGGGTGCACATAGCGGGACTCTTTTTTCTTGGTTTCTCATGTCATACCGACACCGACCGCACTGGCAAACAGGGGTGGAGCTAGATTTCTTTAAAGCTCTAAGCTCAAACTCATGTATATCTTTTTGGGTTTTTAACAATTGAAAAAATTTGGTGCACCAACTACGACATGCGGTGTAACAACCCCAAATTTTTAACTGATTTGTGTTGGACTTGTCAGAATTGTGACCCGGCTACGTGAATACTGGATAGTATTTCGAACTTTGGGAGTCGACACCGAAGTGATTTTATGATTCTTTGAATGTGTGTATTAGTATTTTAGTCTAATACGAGTCTCGCGCCATTCGGGCGATTTTTAATTGAGTGAGGCTACACCTATGTAAACAGGGGAGTAAAACATACAAATAAATGAATTTTCTAATAAATGTAATTAATTAGTGTTGAGATGTGGGGCGCGACGAGACAATTTACGGAGAAATACTGACCGAGGAAATGCAAAAATTCATGTGGGAGTTGGTTAACTACGCTACATATGGGCTATAGGATAAAAATTGTTAAAATGACACAATGTGGTGAGGAGAACCATTGGATGAGCATGGGGATGTGTATTTGTATTGAGTTAAGATGATGAGGTAAAAGACACATAAGGGTAAGTGTTTCAAAATGTGCAAGTAATAAAAGTAAGGGTAAAAGAGTCATTTCCCACTTGTCTTATATATAAATAAACAAACAAAACCTAATCCACTATTCACTCATCTCCTCCACACACACACCGCCCCTCACATTCTCTCCCACCACCACCGCCCTCTCCCTCGTCGGACCAGCCACACCCTCGCTGGAACCCTCACCGGAGGACCTTCTCCACTCTTTCTCTCTCGGTCTCTCTCATTCTCACAGTTTCTCTCTCGGTCTTCTCTATCTCACGGTCACGTTCTCTCCACTCGGCCTCACTGGACTAAGCTCTCGCCGGAGTCGTCACCGGAGGTCTATGCTCTCTCTCTCACGATCTCTCCGTGTTCTCTCTCTCTCTCTTTCTCTCTTACTCTCTCTCTCTCTCCCTTCTCAAGCACGTTCACGGCAGTGCACTGCCGCCACGACTGTGCATCCTTGGCCGACTGGCTGACGTCGGAGACGACCCTACAGCCTCACCTGAAGCTCGAGGGATCTCCAAAATGTGGGATAATGTGAGCCGTGGTGGTGGTCTTGGCCATCCTTGGCTGTCTGTACACCTTGACCGCAAGTGTCTTCCTTCTCCTCATCACGTCCGGTCGGTGGAGTGGACGGCGCGTGACCTGGGGATCCGGTCGGGGACGACTCGACGGTGTCTCACCGGAGGTCCACCGATCCCGAGCACCCCTACCCCATTATGGGTGTATAAATAATTGTGTTGTGGCGTTGTGACTTGTTTTGTTAGTTTTTATTTGAACTGTTGGTTGTTGTCTGGCGCGCGCGCTGCCGGTGACCGCCGTGGCTGGTGGATCGCCGGGGGTCATCATGATTATGTTGATGTCACCTTAGAGTCAAAACCAATAGCGTGAGAGTGGTGTTATTTGTTTTTGTAAATTTTTCAATATTTATTTGTTTTGTGTTTTTCGTCGGAAAACACCCCCCTACGGGCGCGCGCCACCGCTGGATCGCCGGGATCTGGAGGTCGTCGAGGACCCCATTGAGCTTTGGCTTGGGTCCCACAGCCCTTAGGAGTGGTCAATAACAGCGAGGCGGGTGCAAACCTTGGATATTTTACATAGACATGATTTCTTGAGTTTTGTTCATCTCCTCGTCTGAATCCGTTGCCGTGAGCGATGCCATCGCTGTACCACCATAACCGGAGAAGTCGAGGTCCAAGTTACGATCATACTTGTGTCTCACGACTCTTGGAGTGGCCTAAAAATAGCGGTGTTAGTGTTATGTTATGCTTTTATGTGATTTCGTACGTATTGTAACCTTCTCGCCGGAAACCACCTGTCGTGGCGGTACTGTCATCGACGCGATGACATGGGGAACTTTCGGAGACCTTACCATGCCCGTCATGGAGTCTCATAGCCCCGGAGCGTCCATATCAATGATGATGAGTCGTAATGGCGGAGATATGCGTGAGTTGTTTATATTGCGTCGAGTAGTTGTCAACGAGACGTAGGGCGTGCACACGGCCTTCCATCTTGTGTTGACACTCTACGGATGTTAGACCACACCACGAGTTCCCTACTGAAGTTATTAGGTGTATGGTCATGTTAAGTTTAGTATTGAGTTGTAATTGTTGGACGACATCGAAGTTGTGTTTCAAGTTGGTTGAACGATAATTTGCCTCGAGATGGGTGTATACACTTGATCAATATCAACTATATATATATACATGTTTGACCGATCAAACAATGAAGGAGAAGGAAAATTGAGAGAGAAGAGGAGAGAATCGGTGAGAAGGGGAGATAGGAGAAGATTTGTTGGAGTTTGTAGAGTGAATCAAGGCCAACAACAACAAGATCAAGGTATGGATTTATTAAAAACTTGGGTTGTTTGTGAAATATTGGTGTTGATTTGAAATTTGAGGAAATTCGGATTTGGAGGTATTAAACACTGTATTTTGTTGGGATTTAGTATTTATGAGTTGGTTATAGCATGGATTGTGTAATTGAACAAGTTTGAGAGGAATTTGAGGATTTTCTAAAAATGGGTTTGAAAATGGAAATTTTTGTAAATTGTGGATTTTGGTGTTTGATTATGGAAATTCATGTTTAAATGGTGTAATTAAGGTGATTGAGGAGTTATGGAAAGATGGAAATTGCATTTATGGGTTTGTGAGTGATTTGAAGTTCAAAATTTTAAATTTGGAAATTTCTGGACAGCGAGCAATTAGCGCGCTAATTGGAGAAATTAGCGCGCTAATCACGCTGAGTGAAGAGTGATAAAGATCAATTAGCGCGCTAATTGATCTCATTAGCGCGCTAATTGTCCTCTGGAACTTAAAAATTGGGAAAATGAAGAAATAAGCCTAAATAACATCATAAACCCATTAATTGACCATTAATCTTCACAAATGAAACCCAGGAAGCTCGAGACAGTAAAAATTAAGTCGGGGAATTAGTGGATGATCAGACCGGGGGTATTTTTGGGATTGTGAGCGCGGATTGAGGTATGTAAAACCCAATTGAACACCACTATTGCATTTTCTTATTCTATTCATTGAGCTTTATTTATTTGTCAATCTAAATCCGATTGTGATGGGAACGGTAGCGTTAGGTGGTTTTTCGGGTGTGTGGGGTTTCTTCTTCTCAAATGTATTTGGTGACTAGGATACGATCGGCGGGGTCTTTGGAGTAGGGTATGACGGCCCTTGATCCTAGCTTATTTGGCGGTATTTATTGCACACCCAGTTTGTTTTCTTGGTGTTGGTATTCATGCATTTCCTTTTGAGCGGTTACTGCATTATTTCCTTGATTATTGCATGATTATTTAACACTTGTTTATTGGTTTCCATTTATGTTCATAAATTGAAATGCCTGGTGGTTTTCCTTGGGATTTTACTTACTTGGACTCGTTATCCGGTTTTTGTGATAAGCGAGTGCGAGATACCGATATCGACGAGGGGTAAGAAGATCTTTGGCGATTATATCTGTCTTGCCTAAGCCGAAGCACTGCTAGTACGTATGTTGCTAGTGTATTATGTTGATATTTGTATTACTTTGGGATGAGAGACTACAACCATTTCTATACTTGTATATATCTTTGGTATAGTTGATCGCCTATATGCAAGTATAGCCGGGTTTTCCACTTATAGATTGAATTGAATAACTTTATATAATGTTTCTTTTATTTATTAAGACAAGACTCCGCATTGTTGCTTAAGGATAAATAGCTCTAATTTGAAGATTCTTAGACGATGGATAGAGATATGACGTGGCGCTTACTTCAGTGCATGAGTGGAGAAGTAAGCGTTAGATGTTAGACCACACCCGAGTTCCCTACTCGCCGGTGTATGGTCATGTTAAGTTTAGTATTGAGTTGTAATTGTTGGACGACATCGAAGTTGTGTTTCAAGTTGGTTGAACGATAGTGACGTCGTGGACACACCGCCGGTCCTCGAGACTATGGTGTGATTTCACATACGACTGAGCCGAGCTTAAGACCTATAATTAGGCTTACATAAGTGTGGTTATAATACCCAAAAGAGTCATTGTGTTTCGTTGTATTTTTGGTTTGATTTACCGATTGAGTTAACGAAGTGTTCGAGTCATTAAAACACTGAGAAAATGCTAGGGTACCAACCTAGGATTTAGTTAATGATTCGACCCATTAATTAGAGTTTCCAACCTTGTCAGGTAGCAGGAAATTCGGGGATACGCGTTAGGGACGCGAGAGTGTTGTTACACGGGTTGCGATTAGTTCAGGTAAGTACACTTGTCTCAAAAACTTGTGTACGTTAGTAAGCCAGTTAAGAAAATACCATGTGATTCATCTTCATTCCATTGTGTTTGCTATTATCTATTTGTTGGCATTCCATTCCATATTCCTTGTATGTGTGTTCTTGGCATAAGTGTGTGTCTCGAAGGTACATGCGGCCTGCACTAGAAGGGATAAAACGCGGGCACTCGTGCGCACGAGTGTTTGACCACCCCTAGTGATTGTGTGATACCATGTACTGGATTGTTGTGGATTGTTGTGGATTGTTGTGGATATTGTTGTGGTATTGTTGTGGAGTTTAGACCACTTATGGCCTCTCTTGACTCATAGAACACGCATGTTTCGATTGTTATTATTTCCAGTCTGCCTATCACGCACCTTGTTTATTCAACTTCCTGTCTTTCAATTCCTGCATGATATTTAGACTGCCTTGATTGATAATTCATGAATTACTGTTATATTCTGCTGGCATTACTTTCGATTTCTCTCAGTTGCTCACCGTCTAGTTTGTGACGGTGGGTACAGATATAGCGGAGTGCAGTAGAGGCAAAGAGCCTTGCTTAGGCAACTTTTTGTGAGGATAAGCGTCTGAACTTGAGGAACCCTATAGTAGGTTATATGTTTTTGCTCATTTGTATGTTGCTTTATATATGTATGTTTGTGGTTTATAGAACTTAGCATTATTATTGAGATTAGTATCATGTATGCTGATTTATCGAATTGTACATGAACACGGGGTTTTCCACATTATAGAATTCCTAATTTCCCTTTGATTGAGTTATTTCTCCTTGTTACTTACTGTTTAGTCTTCCACTGTGTATTATTGCAATAACTCTTTCATAAACTGCTAAATTGAGTAAATATGAGGCTGACTAGGCTCGTCAGGTTGTCGAGTGATAATTCGGGGCTTGAACGGGTCTAGGCCGGGCGTACCCAATTGCACGGGGAAATTGGGGCCGTCACATGCGGGTCAGACATTCACTCGTCTAGCCTCCCTTGATTCTTGGGTGCCCACATCTCATAATTTTTGGATGCGCAGGCATTATATGTGTCGATGGCTAGACTATGAGTATATGTCTGACCCACCTATTCGTGTTGAGGCACCATAACTTTCAAAGTAACTTAATAGAATGTAGGATCACACTTGTCTCTTTGTTTCTCTTTAATTTGAGCACTTAATGTGTGCAATTGGTGGATTGTAAGTCATAGAAAGCTTAAAAAATAAAGTTTAAGATAAAGAGACGGGAGTCCACTTACATTTTTTGGTTTTTGTTTAATAGTAAAATAAAGTAAACGTTGACATCTCATTGTCTCTCTTGTTAGGCTATTAGCTGGGCCAAATTAAGAACGTGGGCTAAGCTATAATTGAATATGACCTAAATATTACTAGAAATTATATTGTTTTTTCAGGGCTGCCATGGGTTGTAGCCTGCTAACAAATATAGGCCATTGCTAGGCCTTATATGGGGGTGGCTTCCTAACTCAATTTTTTTTTTTATTTACAAGACTCGAATTCAAGACCTCACTTAAAAGGAATCAAGTCCTTACCACTTAAGCCAACTGATTATTAGTATTTAAAATAGTTAATTGTTTTGGTAGGACGCAAATTTTTTTTTAATTTTTTATCATAAGAGAAAGTGATTGATTAAATTATTGACAGTTCTTTATGGTATGGCTTTGGCAAGACAATATTGTCTGACTTTTTGATCTAGGCCCGACAATATATAGTATCTGGACCTGCCAGCCCAATTTTGTCTGGCCGGAAATAAAAAGAGTTCGGACAATATTTTAACAAATTCGGACCAGATCTTTATAAAAACCTCTTGTCCAAATTTAAAATAGAGTCGAGTTTGAACAAGGTCTTATAACTCCAAACCTGGTCCGAATTTTAAATAAAGTTAAAATTATCTTTAATAAATTCTTAGTACTTATTAAATAGATTAACATACAGTAAACTAATCTATTCTAATACACATAAAAATTAATGTACTAAGTACATCTTTGAATTTAGAATAAATTTAATTTTAATTTTTTATACTTGAACATTTATTTCTTGACATTAAATGTTTAATTACATGAATTATTTCCACTAATGTTACATTGATTTATCATTTGTAATTTTTGTTAAGACTTTGATATTACTTTTTCAAATTTCATCATATGAAATTATAATATATTTATATTTTAACATTTGAAGGGACTTTCTATATAAGAAGTTAATTTTTAATATTGCCGTAAATTCAAACAATCAGACAATCTGAGTTTTAAGCGAAATGGACTTGGACAAGTTAGTATTATTCGAATCCCAAATTAGGTCAAGTTTGGATAATAAATATATTTCTTTATAATAATAATTGTCCAGACCCCAATTTTTGTTAGCACTAAGTTAAACTTGAGACCTCCTTTACCTTTTTAACAAGTGATACTTCGTGCAGCTGATAGTTATGTAGCTACTGATGACCATCAAGACTCTTCTTCTTGTGGGTGGTACCTATCTTTAATTTCTTTCGATTGATATATACTGGTAGTATGCTATTAATTTGATCAAAAGATTTTGTTTGTCGTTTAGTATTTTTTATAATTAAATTAATTAAGCACGTGTTGTCCGTGGGAATCATCCGAGCTGGCGATGGCGTCGCATACATGCTACTACCTTTAAATGTTAGATCCACTTGTAGTGGTTCTCATAAAATGAAATTCGAAGCAGATAGGTAACGCGCGGCCTAACACACTTTTTTTTTTTTTTTTTTTTTTTTTTTTTTTTTTTTTTTTTTATTTTGATCGAAGAGAAGGCATACTTGCTTAGTTACAAAGGATATTTTAGGGAGTGCACTCTCCTTACATCATCTCTAATAATATGTCAGGCCATATGAATAGTGTTGAAGATAATATGAATCTACTATAATGAGCTGCGAAATTCGTCGACTAATATGCTACATGATTCCTTCTCGATATACATGATCATCAATTGCACTTGTTATAATATCGTTGTCTCCCATATTATCGTTAGTTACACGTCAATTGCATTGTTAAATCTCGATGAACAATCCAATGATGAACTCCTACAAAACTCCATAAGAAAGTGTTGATGTTGTGTAATTTTATCGTTCCTTCTTTGTTCTATTTTAAATTCTTCTATTCCAAGGACTGGAACCCCACTATCATATATAGCACGAAGGTTGGTTCTGTCATTTAGAGGGTTTATGGTGAAATAAAAATTTGAGTTCTTTATATTTGAGTTTTTTAAATAATTCTTTTTTTGTTCATATAGTACAATAATGAAGCCCAAATTAGTTGGGTCGGCTACATGGATCAAACTTCTCCATTTCGTTAGATTTAGTACATTTGACGGTGTGCTTTTTGTACTTATATATAGTTGAGTTTAAAAATAATATATAGTTAACTATTTTTTACATATATATTTACTACGCAGTCGTTAAAATCCACTCAATATGCATTGATATAAATGCTTGCATATTACAATTGTAACGGCCCAAATTAATTTAATTGAGTATTAGTGTTAATCACGATGATTGCATATTACGGTGACAAATTTGGTGGTCCTTACCATTTTAATGGAAATTTTGATAAAAATGTGATTAAAATGGGTTGTGGTGAATTCGGATTTCATTTATTTTTAATGGTTTTAGGAGGTCAAATTCGGTGTTCTTAAGGTTTACTTTGATGAATTACATCAATTGGGATCGAATTTGAGGAAAATTGAGATGATTTGGTAAATTTGGGGTTTATTTATATATATTTTGATCCGAGAATTTGATGTTGTTTTGGTGGATTTGTGGTGAGATTATGATGTTTTAGAGGTCTTAAATGGAGTGAGGTTGAAGAGGAATCGATAGGAGGAAGAAGAAGAGAAGAAAGAGAAAAAAAAAAAAAAAAAAAAAAAACAGAAAACAGTTTTAAATTCTGGAAAATAGGAAAAATAGGAAAAAAATATCAAAAAAATTGGGAAAAATTCTAGAAAAATATAGAAAATTTGAAAAAGGTAGAAAAGTAGGTACGGGACTTTTCGGGTATTTTTGGAACCCCGACATTGTCCGGAAGAGGTACCACAACTGCAAAATGGAATATATGATATAATATTATAAGTGTGTTATTAATAATATAAAACACTATAAATGGACTTCAGGGACTGGGGAACCATAGCTCGGGCATAGGAGAGCTAGGCGGGTCGGATTGACGGGTCGGGAAGTCGGAGTGCGTAGTTACAGGTGCGTAAATCCCTTGAGAATGTTACACTTTAATTCATGCGTGGTTTGTCCATATAAATGATGTGTTTATTCATTTGTTTATTTATCGCCTTGTTACATATTTTGGTTGCCATGTTATGCCTGCGATCATGTGTTGGACGGTGTTTGATGTGTTCACATTGTCGGAGGTTAATCGAGATGGTCGTGGTACGAATTTAGTAGGCTAGGTTGTAGCGCGTGTCTTGGGCATAGCCAGGTGAGTAGCTACCCGAGAACGGGGTGCACGTGTCCGGTGGGTTGCGATTTGTTCCGGTCACCGTTAGTAGTTTGGGTGTGGTCTAGGCTTGATGTGCTCAGTTGGGGCATCCGAATCTACGAAGTATGATCTAGTTTGGTTAGACTCGTCACACTTCTATCTAGTTTTCTTATAAATGATATCGTGGTTGGACCAGATTTCTCGAATGGTGTGTTATTTCTCTTGTGTGTGACCGAATGGTTTTATTTTGGATATCTTGTTTACGGCCACCATAGGAATATGATTCTGTCGTCGGGGTCATATTCATATGTCTCGCAGTTATTATGGTGGTTTTTCATGATTAACGTGTAGACTTCTCTTGGGAATTTACTCATTTGGGCTCGTTCTTTGTATGTGTTGGGCAAGCGAGCGCAGATCTGTACGAGCAAGCAAAGCAAGGGAAATGAGATACTAGGCGACTATCTCTAAGGCCGTTCTTTGCGATAGCTAGTGTTTTGATATCATGTATGTATATACTATTTTCTTTGGGTTTTGGGGACTTTATAACTTTATCACATGTATATGGATTCTTGTTTAGTTCGTCTCGGTTATATACATGGTGTTTATTACAATGAACAACTTTAATGAAACCCAACAAATGTGGAACCAAGATAGTAATATCCCAATAATACTCATGTTGCATCTCATTTAAAAATAAAAATAAAAATGACAAAACCTAATTTATAGCATTGCTAGAATTTATGGGGCCTTGGATGGGGGTAAAGCCTGGGGTAGGGGTGCACACGGATTGGATCCGGTCCAATTAGGGTCAATCCGCAATCCAATCCAATAATTGCGGATTGGAAAATTACAATCCAATCCAGTCCAAATAATTCATCAATCCAATCCAATCCAATTTGTAAAATGCGGACTGGATTGGATCAAGTTTCGCGGATTGACATTTTTATATCCAAAGATTTATGAAATTAAACTTAATCAAATAAAACACACAAATCATACATTTCATGAATGATAAATTAACAAATGCATCTCACAAAATCTATAACATATTTTTCAAAAACTTGTCATCATAATAAGCTTCAATATGCAAGTCTTACATGAATAAACATGAAAATTAAGTGCATGTTGCAAACATAAAGCCCACAAAAAAAGGTTTGAAACATAACAAAAGAGTTGAGAACAAGCATAGTCTTTGAGTTCTTATGAAAACCTAAACACAACATACAAGTGAAGTGATAACAAAATAGGAAACAAAAACTTTCTTCCATTGCTAATCTCTATTTTCTTCAAGCCTCTTCTCATATCTTAGTTATATGCTCCCCACCTGAGTTTTTCAAATTAAAAAAAAAAACACACACAAACACACCAAAAGAAAAAACAAAGAATAGAAAACATGAGTCATGATTAAGTAAGGTAATTTCATATCATTGAGGCGATGAGCAGCAGGGAGGGAGGGAGATGCGAGGTGAGGAGCAGCGGGGACGGGGAGGGATTTTTTGTTTTAGATAGTGAGTTAGGGTTTTTTATATGTGCTTATGTAAACGAATTGGATTGGACTGGATCCGCGGTTTTTCATTGAAGAATCCGTGATCCAATCCAATCCGGCCGGATTATTGATTTTTCAATCCAATCCGGTCCAAGGGATCAAAAAATTGATCCAATTAGCGATAATTAGTTCGAGTTGGATCGGATTCGCGGATTATGCCAATCCGTGTGCACCCCTAGCCTGGGGTGACCGCTCGCCCTTCCCATGTCAACGCCGGGCCTGATAGCACGCACAGATTAATTGTTCAGTTGTTTTTGTGAGGAATCTCATATGGTGGGAAACAGCTGCCTTCGAATATGTACTTGTAGGACCTTTGCCTAAAATGCCTTTATAATCTATTCCCAATTTTGCGGATCAGTTATCATCTCCTGATCACCAAAAAAATTGCATTTGATATCAAATTCCTATACCTTACTTTTAGACCTGTAATGTCCCCAGAAAATAGTTTGGCAATAAAACCCCTTTATCCTTCGCAAATTAGTTAATAATAACACTTTATCTTTAAATGGTTTGAAAAGCTCGCTATCAATTGTTATAAACAGAGAAGAGTATGATCAGTCTAACTCACTCCAATTAATTTGAGATTAAGAGTATTTTTTCATTGTTGTTGTATTTACATTTTTTTTTTCTATTGATTTCTCACAGAGCAAAAATGTGCAGAAAATATTGCAGAGGTGAGATTAATTGTTGCCTATAAAAGAAAAAGAATTGCATACCACATTTGTTGATTCCTCGTGTAAAGATAAATGGAAGTGATTCGGAAACATGCTTTTGATGCTCATATTCATTCATTGAATTCTAATATTTGTATAGGTGCATATTAGAGTGGCTTTAAACTTTGCACTTTATAATCTAAGCAAATATTTGCACCTCTGAGAGCACAAAAAAAGTGTGCCTCTACTAGAATAGTCAAAATAATCTCAAACTATGTCAAAATAAATAAATAGTAGTAATCTCAAACTCTAAATTACTCAATTTCACTCAAACCTGAGATCTTAATTTTTAAGTCTCTCGTTGCGGGAAACTGAATCAGTAAGGACACCCCGACTGGAGCTTTATAATGCCCCAACTAATCAACGTAGATTATTGGACTAACTTGACTCTCGATCTTCAAGTAAGGGAAATTAAATTAGTATGAAAACTTAGAATAGAACCCTGATAAACCATACAACTAATAAACATAGATTTAGTAGACTAACTCAACTCTCATAACTTCCTTTCCAACTCTTCACCCACCTATCAAAAGTTTTTCTAGCGAGATTGGTAGACTATATAGACATCACTTAGAGAAAGTTTCGTAAAAAAAAAAAAAAAAAAAAAAAAAAAAAAAAAAAAAAAAAACTCTTCACCTCCCCTTGGCGCCAAAACCACGTGGCGCGACGCCCAACCCCCTAATCTCTGAACCACTACTCCACAGCACCGCTCCGAATCCCCGCTCGTCCATCTCTCTTCACTGGCGCACATATGCTGCAATCAATTCAATTTTCCCAAACTCGATGAAAACGAAGAACCGCACTACGTCGCCGCATTGATGAAGGACTCACAAATTCTCAACACGGGACCATTGAAGCCCCATTCTTTAATGCGCTCGTTCGTATTCGTATCTTACCCATGCTTTGCTTTTCCCTCTTTTGGTGCCTAAAAATGGAATAACCGAAGAGGAATGAATCCGGGACTCCTCACCACACTAACAACAACACCAACTACTGATATTGAGGGAATTACGAAGAGGACACTTTCGGGAACCGATTCCCTGCTTTGCATCCCACCACCACTCGCCACTACCACATCATCCACATCATGCCTATTTAAGCACCGCCTGCCTACGATGCGAGTCCCGAAGAGATCTTCATCGCCGCTTCTGCTTTGGTTCTCTTCACTCTCTTCTTCGTCTTCTGCGTTAGGGTTTCGCGAGCGGAGGACGTGCTGTTCGCGGAGGCGATTCGGAGGTTCGGTTTTCGTTTTTGGTTTGATTTGTTTCTTGATTGAGGTTTTGTTTGATTTGTGGCGAATTTGATGATTCTCGTGTCGGTTGAATGAGTTGTGGATTTGTGATTGTTAGGGTTTCTGATTTCTTTGTTTGTGTTTGGGGACGGAGATTTCGTTTCCGGTTATGGAATCTTGCATTTGTGGAGAAATTGTTTCGGAAATCGAGTTCTTGTGTTTGATTGATCAATGTAGGTCGTTTGAATCTCCTTTAATGGAGATATAGTGACTGAAATGAAGAATTGAAGCTCCATTGCAACCGTTAGGGCTTTATAGACGTATATGAATTTCAGGAATCATTTCTTGCTACAGTATGCATTTGCATGAATTCTCAAAAGTTTATATCCTAACATAGTGAAAGTAATTGATGGTTCGAATCTTGTAAAACCGAAGCGTACATCGTAATTTATGGTGACTGATGTACTAAAACCGTGTGAATCGAAGTTGCCGGGGAAACCACCATCATAGTGATAGTGTAATGCACATAACATAGTGCTTTGTTCAGTTTTGTATGAATCCCTGTCGTAGTCGTAGTCTGGCGCTAACGCTTTAATGTGCTCATCAGGAGCTGATCAGTTGGTTGCCAATTATACAATGGACGGATTCCAACGGCAGGACAAGGGATCTCTTTCACAGCAGGCTTTCCAGAGTGATAATGTTCAAGAACAACGCATTTGGTCGTCTCCGGGTGGGGGCTGTGAGATTCCAATGGGTAAACACATTTTCTGCAATCGATCTCTAAACATGAAGAACGTTGTGGCTGTTGGGTTTGACATGGATTATACGTTGGCACAATACATGCCTGAAACTTTTGAGTCCCTTGCTTATGATGGCACAGTCAGAAAGCTGGTCTATGATTTGGGATATCCTCCAGAGGTTTGTGGTGTTTTTGATCTTTGGTCATTGTTGTAAGGTAGAGTGTACTACTTGTATTTGTCTTTGGTGTTATATATGCTGAGAAAGTTAGCTTCAATAAATTGTTATATATTGCATACCAAAATCATTTTTCTGAAGAAGTATGTATCTGCATATTGATGTTCCCATCACACCAAACAGTTCATTACGGTTCAATTTATGCTCAAACAAAATCATCATTGATTGGGTGATTGCATTTTCAAAGTTTCTTTAATTTTTTTGCTTTTTTTCTGACATATTTAATTTTTTTTAGTTGTGTCTACTATGGTTTGAACATATATATATATCACTAGAATGCCCCTCATGATTTTTTCGTGCAGCTATTGGAGTGGTCATTTGACTGGAAATACATGGTCAGAGGTTTGGTTGTTGATAAGAAGAGAGGCAATATATTGAAGGTCACTTATTTTTATTGATAAAAATATTTTGTTTTCCTTACTTTTTTCTTCAGTCAATCAGTCAATATATGCAAATGTTACGATTAATAGTTGTTTTTTGTGCAGATGGATCGGCATAAATATGTGAAAGTAGCCTATCATGGCTTTACTGAAATGTCCAAGGGAGAGAAGATGGCAACTTATGGAAATACCTTGATAAGGGATTCATTTGATGAGCCTGATTATGCTCTTATTGACACACTTTTCTCCCTAGCGGAAGCTTATCTTTTTGCACAGCTTGTAAACTTCAAGGATAAAAATCCTGGAAAAGTTCCTAATGACACTGAGTACGATCATTTTTTCACTGGGATCATTGGCATAATCAATTTACTGCACTTCCGTGTTGCTCTTACTTTTTATTGGAAGACCAGAACTAACATGTTCCAAATCTTGCTTGCAGCTATACTAGAATGTACAGAGATGTTCGAGCGGCAGTTGACTTATGCCATCGTGATGGAACTTTGAAGCAAATGGTTGCAAAGGATCCTGGAAAGTAAGAACTGAAATGTGTAATATCATTACTATTTTTTTGAAAAATCAAATCATGTATTATTATTTTTAGAATTCTACTTTTTAGCATCTCCAGCTTGTATGCATAATCGGACAATCAATTTCTTTATTTCTTTTTGGATGGTTGTTATAATTCAGGTACATTAATGAGGATCTCTCAATTGTGCCTATGTTTAAAATGCTTCGAGATTCCGGTCGTGCAACATTTCTGGTGACAAATAGGTGCCCATCCTTTCCTGTTTCTTAAGGAGTTGAGGTTTCTCATTACTGTTTATTTGACTTCTCTTATATTATGTGTTTAATTAAAACAACATTTCTTTTCTTCTTTATATCTGGTTTAGTTTGTGGGACTACACAAATATGGTAATGAATTTCTTATGTGGGAAACGAACTCTGGATGGTAGTTCACCCTGCAACTTTGATTGGTTGGAGAATTTCGATGTTGTCATTACTGGCAGGTTCAATTTTGTCCTCTGATTTTTCATTCTTACAATAATATTTTTACTGCTCTATTTTTGTGAATCTTTCATTTTCTTATCTGTGAGTCTTGATTTAGCCCCTCACACTTTTCAAAATTATGCATTTGTTCCCCAGAGGGCTGAATTGGCTCTGTATTTATCTTATGTGGCTTGTAACATTGTACAGTTCAAAACCTAGCTTTTTCCATGAAGATAACCGTGCAAATCTATTTGAAGTTGATCCTGTGTCTGGCATGCTGCTGAATACTGACAACGGAACTCCTCTCCCACAGGTTGGTGAAATAGTTTTGTGGCTGTAATAATCCATGTTTCAAAGTTTGTCATGCTCTCACTTAAATTTATTTGTTCTCTTAGATAGGAACTGCTATTTCAAGATTGCCTATTAATGGGCTAAAGAAGCCTTGTAGAGTTTTCCAGGTATCATTTTGAGTTATTTCTCATGATGAATTGGAGAATTCGCTTAGATGCAATGTTTTTTGATTGATGAAGATCTCATCTGCTATTAGTGATAGCTGAAACTGTTTGTACATCTATTGTAGGGAGGGAATGTTGCTCATCTTCATAAACTGCTATCAATTGAAGCAAGTTCACAGGTCCATCATCATTTCTATTAGCTGTTTATTTCTTTGTTATCTTGAGTTATGACGTACGTATTAGTGGCTCCCCCGTATAAGTATTCCAGATGAGTTATCTTGTCAATTCCTAGAATCTAACTTTTGATTATTTGTCGTTTTAGTCTTAATGCTGAAAATATTAAGATCAATAATACTTTATTTTTTTTTTTTTTTTTCCTATAATGATGGGGTGTATGATGCCAAAACTTGTCTGCTGGATCATTCTTCTTGAATAACTTAATCTACCTTTTGTTTAGCTGCATTATGAATGAAGTCAATGAAGTCTTGTCATTTGTAAAAAAACGTGTCAATAATTCCTGGTTTTTTTTTCTCAATTTGATTTTACCCTAACAATGGAATTATGGCATAACTTTAAATATGTACTTTTTTTTGACTTTAGAAGTATTTTATTGGCATACAGGAAAATAAATATGTTTTTTAGTTTTCTTCCTGATTGCTTAAATTGAAAATTTAGCAGTTAAAGAAAGGCAAAGATGAAAGAATTCAAGAATTTCGTATTACCTGCATTCTAGTGCAGTTATTTCCTTCTCTGCTTTTTTTTTTTTTTTCAGAAAGTTATTGTTGTGTAATCTATCTTGTTAACTTTTATATGGTTTAACTTTAGTAGGTTCTTTATGTTGGCGATCACATCTATGGAGATATTTTGCGCAGCAAGAAGGTTTTAGGTATTTTCCTTATTTTACTACGAGTACTATTTGGTGCTTATTTTTAGCAGTTTATAGCATTCTTGGCTCGTACATTTTTTTATTCATATTTTATGCATTGATGTTTTTAAAAATTAATTGTACTTGATTTATTTTAATTTTTGCTATGATAGAGTACAAGCTATAGGATGGGGAGCTTTTTACTTAGTCGTCTCTTTTAACAGGTTGGAGAACAATGCTTGTTGTTCCAGAGCTTGAGAGGGAGGTAGAACTCTTATGGAATTGGAAGGCTATTCGTAAGGTATTGATCAAGTGCCTCTTCTAGCTGTCATTGTTTTTCTCATACATTAATCATCCATCCTACCCTCTGCTGAGATGATCTCATTTGCAAAGGTTTAAAAATTTTGGGAAGCTAATTGATGTAGTTAGCTTCATAGATGCGAAGCATGGGTCTTAGGTTGAAAAAAATAGATGGATAGAAATAGAGATGCAGGTAAAATAATTGATGAAAAGTCTCTTCTAAAATTTTTAAAAAATGAATAAATACCAAACGAAAACATATTTTCTAAGGTATTCCTATGTTGCATGTGTTTTCATCTCTTTTAATTGCTCTAACAAGTCGTATGCCAAATATAGCGTGACTGAAACGTGATTTAAGATTCAGTTAGCATTCTAAACAAAACAAATTTTCACATCTGAAGTATAAACAGTTGGTTCAGAAAAAAGAACACTAAGCTATACTTTTTCTCCTCGACCCACCTGAGCCTGCAGTAAGCATTTATTTATCTGCTTAAATCTTTTTCATATATGCAAAAATTCTCATGAGTTGGTCTTGACATGACATCAATACCTGACTCCAAGAATTGAGTGCTTCAAAGGGTTCCGACTAATGCATATTTCGTCAATGAAAGAGTTTTTCTGTATATTTTTCCAGCATTTAATAATGAATTGCATATAATTTCATGCTTTTGTGATTGAATGATGAATAATATGCAATGGCAATATTTATGGTTTTTAGTGAACTCTTTCCTCCTCTTGTTGAAATTTTGTATTTACTTGCATGCTTCATTTCTGCAGGAACTTGGAGTGTTAAGGAAAGAGCGTGATCTTATTGAAGACCAGATTCATCATTTAAAGTGGTCCATGAAGTACGTACTAATCTAGTCTCACGTCTACTAATTTAGTCCATGCGTACTAATCTTACTCCAATGAGGATTCTTAATGACTGCGTCATTTTGAACAGATTCACTTGTTTTTTTTTTTCCTTCATTGTTTTTTATTTGTTAATTTGTTTTTGGTTTAGGTTCGATAGTGTTGATGCTGACAAGAGGCATATTTTAGCTTCTGAACTTATTGACTTGCAGGTCAGTTTTGTAATCAAGTTGAAGATTGACTAGGAGATTGATCTTGATCACATTAATTTCCGTACTCTTTTTTATATCAGTGAAACTTGCTTTTTGAGCATTCTAGTCCTAGTAATTTATTTTCTTTTTATCTTCTTATTAGTCTCAAAGGGAGAATGTTCGTCTTTGCCATCAAGAAACGCAGAGGGAATTCCATCAGAAGGTACAAAAAACTAAACAAGTTGTGACTTCTTGCAAAAGCTAATATCCCAGAATTTCAGCCAGTTTGCTTCTCATTTATATGTATGAAAATCATCACGTGCCTGATCGCTTTTCCATGTGTATGTTTCAGTTTCACATGGTCTGGGGACAACTTATGAAGACAGGTTATCAGAACTCTCGTTTCGCCCATCAGGTCAGATTTTTATTTAACCGTTTTGCTATCGCTAGGAATACCGCTTTTCTTTTGACTGTATGATCACGACACCAAGTCAATATAGTCACTTGAGCAAGTTAAAATCAACTAGCATAAGAGCAATTTGTTGTCTTTTACTGTGTGATCTCTCTTACTTCTATCACAACTAATACCACTGACTTCAAATTTTTATGCTGTGTAGGTGGAAAGATTCGCCTGTCTTTATACTAGCCAAGTGACCAACTTAAGCTTGTACTCTCCTGACAAATACTACCGACCCAGCGAAGACTTCATGCCGCATGAATTCGATATATTCGAAGTTTAAACTGCCCATCATCAACAATAACAATAACAACAGCAGAATGTGTACAGGTTGGTCTCGACAAATCGCCTAAGGCAGGAAATCATATCCACAGTAATTGATGTATGTTTCAGGTTGTATGCAATCAGTGTTACTTCCCATGAACAATACTAGATGCAGCATTGATCTTTTTCAATTGAGAAAACTCTTTTTTGACTAACCAAGTCAAACCTACAATCTCCCTAAACTTGATCCATCTCAAAGGTAAAATGATTTGGTGTCTTGTTTTGGAACACTCGAAATGAACATCTGGCTGGTGTCCATTTGATTTTTGTGTTGATGTTCGTGTGAAAATAAATCGATCAATGCGGCAATTAAAGGGTGCCACCAACCAGGTGTTCCAAAAAAGTCACTCTGGTATTGTTCATTGAAAAACATTGTTCAAGCTCAAACAAGACTGTAAACATTGTGACAAAATCTTTGCCAATCACTTCTTTGATGCAAAACTGTAAACCACAACACCATTTCGAGACCCCTGAAGTGGTGCATCAGTGTGTACTTTCTCAACTCTAAACACCTTCCTAGCTTTCCTAAAAAACCCAGATTCCTTCTTCCACCTCTTCAAATGAGCCATCAAAAACACACCACCATCACTCAACAACCAACACAGCGTCTTCAACAACGGCTCGAACAGCTCCTCGTAATACACGACATCAGATCCCAACACAGCATCGAACGGTCCATCCACCACCAAACCCTCAAAATCCTCCACTTCACCCCACCTAAGAGCCTGAACGTCAACACACCCTCCTCGAAATGCAATTGCTTTGTTATTCAACTCCGCATTGAATCTGAGATTAGAGAGAACATGAGGGAGATCAGTGATGGTGACATTGGCGCCGAGGACCGACGCTGCGGCGATCCCGACCAGGCCGGTTCCCGATCCAAGCTCGAGAATTCGGAGACTGTGGTACGGTCGGTTGGTGAGGAGATTGGAGAGTGGCGAAGTGGTGGGGTCGGTGAGGTGGCGGTCGAGGAAGTTGACGAGAGTGGTGGCGGCGGGCCAGAGCTGGAAGGAGAGGCCTTGTGAGGGCAATATCCTTGTGAGGAGAGTTGTGTCGATTGAGGCTATGTGGTGTTTCTGGAGAGATTCTGAGACTGATGAGTTGGTGTTGGGTTGGTTGTGTTGTTCTTCGATTGCGATGTGGAGAGGGTTTATATCTATGTCGTCGTCGTCTTGGTCTTGTGGTTGTTGATTATCTGAATCTGTGTTGTCTTCGTTGGTGCTGTCTTGGACGGCCATGTGGATGTAGATGTTGTCGTCACGCACTGCTGATTTTGAGTTTGCGATCACAAACGTCCTCCGTTTAGGGCATGTTTATTCGTTGGCTATATAATAAGAGCGTAGCGGATTAGGTGTATATTTTTTATAATTAATTAAAAGGAGTATCATCCCCCGTTCATCAAAAAAAATTAGAGCGTAGCGGATATAAGCTACTTTGCAAGTTCTTAGTGGGCCAAAGTTGGTAAAATTATCTTAGACATCACTTATCACTGGATAAATAGGGAGGTCGTGAAAATAAAAAAATTTAATGATTCATTATTATACACTACCACAAGCTTTTTTGTGACAAGAACCTTACCAAAACTTTTTGACTCTTAAAACTTGATCTTAGCAGCATATATAGTAGCCTTGGGTTGATAACTCAGATTTGGTAGCATCTCAAACATGTTATATAGATAGGTGGAGCAGGATAAAAATTGGTAGTACGATACGCAACCTTTTTTTTAAGTACGTGATGTTTTATATATCTCGCTAAATAAATATGCTTTGACAATGCGTGAGGACTTTATCGCTTAGTTATTATCAATTGTGTCCAGTATATCACTCTAGACTTGCATTAAATCAAAAATTGGAATCAAAAGATATTTTTGATAGCACTTCATGCACAGTAGTCTGCTTATCATGTTTGACGATAAAGCCAATGAGTTTGCCCATCATATAACAAAACTTTTGCAATGTCATGAGAACTAGAATATTTAAAATGTAGCTCCGTTAGAAATTCAAGCAAAGTTGTAATTGATGTATAATCAACCAAACACTTAGGGCCGGCTTTGGGGCAGGACTCAAAGGGCGACTGCCCTAGGCCCCCATTTAATATAAAACCCCAATTTAGCCATGTACATGTATCAGTATATTTTTCTTTTTTGATGAACATATTTGTGTATTTTCACTTAATTACTATAAATTTAACTCACTTATTAGCGTGCTATCTATTTTATCGCATATCTATTCTGAGGCACGTTACACGACACACAAACAGATAAGTCAAGTTTATGAGTTACAATTTATAAAAGCATTTATTATATTTTTAATTTTTTTTATCACAAAACTACAGGGAGGAAAACATGGTTTGATCGTTTCTCTTAACTAACATATGCAACTCAATAATCAATATATTAGATCATTACTATCAAGCTTACAATCAGTATATTAGATTCTTATAAAATTTGCTCTCTTTAATTTATATCTTTTTATATTTCAATAAATGTATAGTTTGTGTTCTAATAAGGCTTGGATTGCGTATATTTTACACAATTAAAACATTTATTTTATTTTATTTTTGTACTTTCAGAAAATTTAGATAAATCTTTACTACAAAAAAGTATATATTGATGAAGCTTCGATAAGTTTTTACTTCAATAAAGTATTGTTTAAAGTCGTTATAGACAATAAAAAAAATAGAATTAATATTTATTTTTAAGCAAACTAGTTAATCAAAATTAACATTATAATAATTTATTTATAATTTTGTTAAGAATTATATAATTCCTCTTTATACAAAAGCATGTACAATTTATAAAATTTTATAATGTTAGAGTAACGCAATTAGATAAACAATATACAAAATACTTTTTAAGACAAATAAGTATCGTAAAAATACTTATGTTAATTGGCATATAAGTATTGTTAATTTTGGTTTCAAAAAAAAAAAGAAAAGTATTGTTAATTTTGAAAAATCACATATAGACATATTTACTATATTACGTTGGTAAAACTTAATCAATATATAATTGATATATCATATCATATTGTTAATTTTTAAAAATTATATGTAATGATTTACTAAATAATATATAAACTTAATAATGCAACAACCAACATATCTTTAATTATATGCTAAATTTACCTAATAATTTTTTTATTGTTAATTATGCATTTAATATAAACATCATAAACAGTTTTTATGTAGTAAAATATTTTTATTGAAGGCTCCATTTTAAGATTTCACCGAAGGCCCCCAAAATGTCAGGACCGGCCCTACTAACACCTAAGTTAGATAAATGAAATTCATCCCTATCGTTCAAAAAAATATATACATATTTAAATGGCCTTGGACCCAAAACTAGAATTGGGTCGGATCAACCTTTCGGGAGGTTCAAGAAAAAGACCTGGATTTTAAAAATAGAAGCTTGGATTTAGGCATCCACCCTCCGCAGTAAACTTCCAAATCCCAAATTACGAAACCTCAATTGCGGACATAGCATTTCAGCTCTCGCGCGCGTTGATCTTCAGTGTACATTTCTCTATGTTGAACTCTCGCGTCATGCTTGCAAGGAGGTATGTCTCTATCTTGCAATAATCGATTAATTATTTTTGTTCTCATTTGATGTGATTGTGGTTCCATCTTAGAGTTTTTAAGCTATGGAAATTGAATTCTACAATAAAGAAAAAATATTGCATAATAATCAAGACATGTTCCATTTCAATCTTTTATGAGCTTTTTTTTTTCAGTAAATTTGGAGGTTAATGTTGAAGATCTCTAAAACAGTTTTAATTTTGAATTTTCGATTTTTGAGTTATCTTTGTCGCTGGAGGTGGAGGTATTGTGTCTCATTGATAATACAAGGAAAATTAAGGAATGTATGAAGTTTTATCGAATATGTTGTTAATTCGATGATACAGTATAGTTTCGTATGAATAAATTATGTGGTATCGTCTGTAGAAGTATTTATTGTAACAGTTTGAAAATATTTTTATTTGTGAATGATGACATGTATTATTTATATATACTCGTTATGCAAATTCTTTAATATTATTATCAACAACACAAGTGAGTATCACCTTGATATGGGTTGTCTGAGTGTGTCGGCTCTCTAATTTTCGTCGAATTTTAGGTATTTTCGGATTGGGAAATTGAGGTTTTAATTGGGATGAAAAGTTTAGGGGATTTATGAAAATATAATAAAAATGCCAAATGACCATCAGAGGCATTAATTGTATAAGTTTATTGATAAGAAGTGAAGGGTATAATGGTAACTTTTTAATTCCCAAATCAAAATACAATGTGATGCGATTTGGGGTTCGACCAAACCCTCCTTGCCTTCACGATTTCTACTCTCCTAATCATCCTTCCCATCATTCGCGTCTCTCTGGCGGCCTCACGTCACGCTCTCCCTGTGTCTCTCATCGTCAACGTGCTCTCTTCCTCGTCCATCCTTCTCGACGCTGTGCTTTCTCTCTTTCTCTCGGTTCGGCCAAGAGTGACGAAGTGGTGGTGTTGAGGCGTTGACTCAAGGTGAGTTGTTTTGATTTGTTTATTGTAGATCTGTGGTTATTGAGGGATTGGGGTGATTTGATGGATGTTTGGGTTGTGGTGATGAGGGGAAAAGATTGATGAGGGTGGACAGTTTGTTGATGGAACTCTGTATAAAAAAAAGTAAAAATAAAAAAAATCTATTGCCGCCATTAATGAGCAGCAAACAAACTGCCCATTAAATGGTTAGCAAATTGCTACCCATTAAGGGCAGCGTTGCAGCAAGCGCACGCTATTGGGGCTTTGTGCATCGCTGACCCGCGAAGCACGCCTACACCGCGTACACGAGATGCGCGACTATGCGACGCACCCGTGTATTGGAGTCGGACCCTATATTGGGCCAACTATTGACTTATATATATATATATATTATTTGACTTATATATAATATGTATAATATAAATTAATTGATTTAAGAAAAACGCGATACAAATCATGTTTGAGGAAATTGATCGAGTTGAGACTTAGTCAATGTAGCCCGACTCGAGCCACGGCCAATGTGGCCATTACCCGAAAGTCTAATATTTTTTTTATAATCAAGGTAAATGGAAAGTAAATAAAACTTAATAAGTTATTTTAAAAATAGGGACTCTAACACACCTAAATTAATTTAACTTGATATCAGGAGTGTTGGTATTAGGCGAGTGGTTTGAGGCGTGTGGGAGTCGCGATCGCGTGGAATTGCGTGTCGTTCAGGTGAGTAAAGCCAGTTAGAAAATACATAGTAATTTATTATCTATTCTTTTTTTTTTCTATATTCAAATTATTGTTTTTCATGGATTTCATTTCTATGCGTCGAGTGACCAAGAGTCTAGGTGGTCGGGGTTGGTAAATGAGCTGTTCGAAGTGACTCAAGTTAGTTCACAGTTCAAAAGTTACCGTAAGGCGGTTGGAAGAGGTCTGAGGCCCACCGTCTTAAATTCAAGCTCTTGGAAGTGGCTTTAAGCCTACAGTTTGTCCTTAAGTTGTTGGAAGTGGCTTTAAACCTACAATTTGAGGATGATCGCTTAAGCCGTTGGAAGTGGCCTTGGGCCCACGGTTTGAGAATGTTTAGGGTTACTTCAAGCTGTTTTGAAGAGGTTGTAGACCCACAATTTGAAGAGTGTTGAGACCACCTAGGCGTTTATCTTTTGCATTCCGTCACTCATCTATTAGTTGTTCATTTATTTCGTTTGTTTATCATGCATTTACTGCTTTCCTTTCTATTTCATTTCCCGTATGATTTATGGACTATTATTATTGGATTCGTTGCATTACTGTGTAGATCTTTTTGGTTATTATTGCTATTATTACTGTATTCACCATCCTTTTTATGACGGTGGGTGTAGACTCGTTGACTAGCAGGCCGAACAAAGAGAAGATCGTTGACCACCTCTGAGCTGTGACGTGCATCTAGAACTGATTTGTAGGTTTTTGACTCTTTTGTGCTACTTATATATGTTGTTTTGATATCACATGGGACATTTTGAGATCTAGTGACATAGGATATCATGTTTTATCGCCCTTGATACTGATCATCACCAGATATGCATGTTTATCCACTTATTTAAGTGTTTCACACCGTAGGTTGTCCTGACTTTATATTTTCTGAGTTATTTGAGTTTATTTAAGTTCATTTCCGTTGCGATTTATTATAAAAACTTGCATAATCTAAATAATTCAGCTCTAAAACGGTAAATTTATGTGGATATAGTAAATTGGAGGTTGACTAGGCCTGCTTTGACTTCGTGAGGACTGTCTCAGGGGTTTACATAGGTCTAGGCCGGACGTGGTGCAGTTTGTGAGAACTGGGGCCATCACATTTATTGATAGAATTAGCCAATTAGGGCATTCAAATAGAAATGCAAGTTAATCCAGAAGGTATGGCCTAACGGTAAGGGTGAGCTTGGGACTGTGTGGGTTAGGCGCACGGTCCCAGGTTCGATTCCCCGTTGCGTCAAGATTGCTCGGGACACAGGGGTAGGCTAAGGCCGATTGCACCTGTGCCTCGTGGGAATAGTCAGGTTCGCTTCGGTATTATAAAAAAAAAAAAATAGAAATGTAATTTGAGGCCATGGATTTGGTGGTCGCCCAATACTTCTAGATTTGAAGTCTTGATTATCGTTTGTTGTAATCTTTGGGTTGTTAACAATCTTGAACACTGATTTTCAGGTGTATTGCACAAATTTAGTATAATGAATTTTGTGGCGGCGTTGTGTAGACGAGTTAATCTGAGAGACCTAATCTCCAGTGCTCCTATCTACACTGGAGTTAGTGGTGAGGCCAATTTTTCTTTGTTGGGAGCATTTGTTTATCGTTAGAGTAATGATTATTTGTTTGTTTCGGATCTTGTGATGCCATTTTGTTAATCTAGATGCGGCTGAAGGTGGCTTGAGTGTGATGATTAAGCGTTGGGCTACGAAGAAAACTGCAGGATCTACAAAAAATGGTCGAGATTCTAAACCTAAGAATTTGGGAGTGAAAAAGTATGGTGGAGAGGTGTGTTTTGTGGTGTGATATGTTCTCTTCAATTTTCAATCGCAGCTACTATACTAGACTTTTCTTGTTTGGGTGTGTTTATTTGCTCTGTTAATTTAATTTGCAGAGAGTGATTCCTGGAAACATCATAGTTCGGCAGAGGGGCACGCGATTCCATCCTGGGGACTATGTTGGTATGGGGAAAGATCACACCTTGTTTGCTTTAAAAGAAGGTCGTGTCAAATTTGAGCGGAACAAGCTTACTGGCCGGAAATGGGTGCATGTAGAGCCTAAAGATGGGCATGCAATTCACCCAATCTTTATGAAAACTGCCGCTGCTGAGAAGAAGGCAGCTGCTTGAACAGAACTTCACTTTTGATGGCTATAGGCACAAGCATGTGGTATGAAACTCTTGCAATACCTGCTGAAATCTGTGGAGTTTCATGAGTTTTCATTTTTACGATGAGGCAATAAAAACTATTACTTGAATGGTCGACAATGTTTTCCAAAAGGAACCATATGTCATGTGATGCCTTTGAATTTGGTTTCTACTTATGCAGGGGCAGCTTTGGTTTTCTTCTAGTTCGTCAATAGTTTAACACATTATGCATTGATTTATTTTTGATGGGCCCGTACCAGTATCATCTTATAGTTGGCTTTCAATAATAGGATTCCATTTGTTCGATTGGCTTTTCAATAATTTCCACGTTATTATCTCTCATGTTGGTGGATGGGCACATTGGTAAACCTCAACCATTTTTCTGCAAACAATTTTATTTTCAATACTTGCAGTACCTTTTTATGACTGTCTCATAAGACTTCCGACTACTTTTCTTTTCTCTGGTGTGAATAAAATTCTTTTGGTTGAGGTGAGAGATTGAAAAAAGGCGATCAAATGCATGAAATTGAGCAAAGTGAAAAAGTTTGATTTATGTAGTTAATTTTAACTAATTTAAAATTGAAGCTTTGCTGTTGTTTGGTGAGGGACTGGAAGAAGAAGTTGGGATTAAAGAATTTCCTTCAATGATGCAAGGTAAAGTAGGAAAATTTCTATTTCTGCTGATGAGATGCCAAGCTTTTTCCAAACTTGCACTTCATAAGTTATTCCACTGTCCAATTCACTTGCATCTCTTGCATAAATAAGCATAGATCGAAAAGGGGCTAAAAAACAGACAGTTCCATAGTTGACTCTTCCACACCTTCCAAACGGCTAGGGTGATCCAGCGTCAAGCTTCAGAGAGGGTCGATTGAAAAACGCACGTCCACCTCTCATGATTTACTGTTTGGAATGAGTTGATATTCTTCCAGAAGACCTGTGTTCATAATGTGTATTCAATACAAGCTGAAACAAATAACATAAACATATATGAGGCATATGATCAGATGAAAGACCTCTTCATATCTTCAAGTACTACATGAGCAGCATTGCGGCCTGGTGCCCCCATCACACCACCTCCAGGATGGGCACCACCTCCGCACAAGTAAAGCCCTCGCAATGGCGTTTTATAACCAGACCTGTTCGGCAAAAAGCCACACATTCTTGTCATGAATGTATATAGTACATGAATAAAGCTTCGCTATAAGCCTATAATTTCAACACTGAGTACCCGGTCATGTATAGACTATAGACTATAACAATATAGCCTCACTTCCAAATTAATTGGGGTCGGCTACATGGATCAAACTCTTCCATTGTGCTCGATTTTGTGTAATTGATGGTGAGCATTCCAAACCATTCAAGTTCCTCATAATTAATGCATCCCAAGTTAACTTTGGTCTACCTCTACCTCGTCGAATTTTATCAAATTTTATTGAGTCAAATTTTCTAGTGGAGGCATTTGTAACCGTCTTTGCAAGTGTCTAAACCACCATAACCGCTCTTCTTTAATCTTTGTGTCAATTGGTGCTATTACTTTTCTTTAAGCTTTTGTCTTTCTTATTCTATCTTTACGAGTTTTACCACACATGCACCTAAGCATCTTTATTTCTACTACGTTCATTTTATGTAATTGTTGTTGCTTCACCGCCCAACATTCACTTCCATAGAGCATAGTTGGCCTAATTGCGATCCTATAAAATTTTCCTTTTAACTTGGTGGAGATATTTCTATCACAGATCACACTTGTTGCACTCCTCCATTTCTTCATTAAGCTTGAATTCTATGCGTAACATCATTTTCAATATTGTCATCATTTTGTATGATTGATCATAGATATCTAGAGTGTTTCACATTAGGAACTTCTACTTCCCCTAATTTTACCACTCCATCATCTTTATGTCTAGTATTTCTAAACTTACGGTGCATGTATTCGATCTTTGTGAGGAATATATTCGAGTGAGAAATATACCATCCTTTGATTGGTCGCATAAGGAAGAGTGAATCCAAGCCCATAGCACCATGAAATATATTCCCTCCTGTCAAATTTATTCAAGTAGACAAGGCCGTCAGAAATCTCAATGTAATGTAATCTTGGGCCAACACCAGCTGGGAATTTATGAAGAAAAACTTGAGGATCGAAAGGCAGATAGCACGGATTTGGAAAGTTGGTTCCACAATTATAAAGAATCGACAGATACTTGCACAAGCTAGAGATTTTCATGAAGCAATTGTGCACTTCACTAATAAATGAACTTGTAAAAAGCATAATCACTTGCGTGGTTTCTCATTGTGAGTACCTGTGAGACCAAATTCCCTTTCTAGGTCTGGAGGCGTCAACATATCATAGCCAATGATGGAGGAGCTGAAACCCGGCGCATATTCGTCAATTAATGAGAAACATCTTTGAGCAAATGATTCCTGAGAATAGCAGCATTGGTTTAAAAAAAAGATCTATGTGCAGTGAAACTATTCTGGAAACAAGACCATTCGACACCCAACTCACCCTGAATTGGGCATCTTCCCAGGTACCTCCAGAAGGTTGGTAAGGCGTGTATTGAATAAATAAGTTAATCACATGCTTACCTGGGACAAAAACCAATAGAATCATTATTAACATCCCGGTCCATAAAACAAAGCAAACTTCATTTGCCGAATTGTTTAAAAAAAAAACCGCCTTTTCATGATCATCAATCCTTCTTACTACTCAAACAAGACAATAGTCCGAGCATGTTTAGTTCTTTAGGTTACAGGATGACAGGTCGAAGAATTAGAGACTATAAATAAACCATCCTATCCTTTGTAAGCTCACCAAACCTTTTTCATGATGGAATCACATTAATTTATGGCAGTGAAGTCCATGCCTTCTTAACATAGAGAGAAAATTTCAACATCCCTTAAATTTTCTTCAGAATTCAGATTTATTAAGATGCTACGTAAGTTGTATTTCGCCTTCAGCTCTAGTTTTATTATGCAGTGCTAGCAGACAACAAATGAAATGTGACAAAAAGTATAGTAAGCAATATAAGAGTGAAACACTAAGAGAATGAACTTATATTGTATACCAGGTGGAGAAATGGTCTTGTCTAAAACAGAAGGAATTGTCATCTCAATGAGAGGCCGATCTGACGGTAAGCCATTCCAAGCATCCCTACAAGCAACATGAATATCCTCCATGCTTTTGGAGTAAAAGAAAAATGAGAATGTCAATTTCATTGGATTTTAAAGTCACAAAGCTCCAGAAAGTGAGATCTAAGAATACTGGTCATCAAACATGAAATGACCTAGGCTGTTTTGACTTTGACCTTAATTCAATGATTGCACAATGAGTGGCTGCCACTAGTTGGTTCCCATATATGATACCAATTATATACAGACAAGTCCTTTCTATTCCCATCTATCCTACGCTTAATATTGGCATAAGGACTTAACGGAATTGAAACAGTAACATACTTTTCAGAGCCGATATGAATGGTGCCAACATGTTGAGGGCCTGCTCCATGAAGTGGCTCGCAACATCGGAACTGGGGCAATCCATCGACAGCCACATTGATTTTTGTTGTTGCCTGTTCTAATAAATGAAAGACACTGTAAGTCTGACTTAGAAAAACACTTCTAATGAACAATATTTGGAACCAAGCATGTAAGCGGATACTATTGCTTCACTTTTAGTAAGTTCTACGCCTTGAGAAGGTTCTACTCTCCATATTTGTAGATACCTTCAAGTTACTTCTAGAGTAGAGTAAGCACGTCCATAGGTCATTAAAATAGATAAAGAGACAAGCAAAAGTAGAGTTCGTTCGCTATAGATGTCTACACTGAAAAGGCAACATTCAAAAGGTGACAAGCAAAGTATGTATAAGTAGCAACTCCTTTTGCATTGCCAAAGGACTTAAAAGGAACTAAGTCAAATCAACTAAGTCGTTCTCATAGGTAATCACTTCAATAAGATAATAAATTTTATCAATTCGCTTTGCACATATGATCTTCGAAATTTATCCAATACTTAAAGATGCAATTGTTATTTAACTGTGTTAGATTTATTCATGCAAAAAACAAACAAATATTTATCAACCCAAAGGAAGTTTGCAACTCAGAATCTTACCGAGCTATAGTCAGAGTTCTTGATTCCACGATAAAACTCTTCAGGAAGAACATTTTGCGGTAGTAATTCCTGCATCAGACGAGAAAAGAGCAGTTTCTATAGATAAGATCAAACATCAGAGAGAAAAGAATTTTTAGCCTTAATAGCTGCAACAAGGAAATACAGAAAAATAAAAGCTCTCCTCAAAGAATTAAGATCAATAAAGCGTAACCTAGCAAAGATTAGCATATTACTTTCCATTAAGAAATCACGGAGAAAGCACCAGTAAATTAACCATAAGGTTATATGCAATGGCTACACGAGTTTTACAAATATTTTATCCCAAAAAAAGAAAGAAAAATGAGCAGCAAGAACATTTATTTATTTACATTTATTTTGGTAATCAAATAATCTACAGCGTATTTCACCAAGAAATGATAAATAGAGAAATCATAGCTAGATTGATCTTTACCATGAAAGTTCGGTGAGGGGTAGCATTTGACAAAACAACTGAGGAATTCACCAAAGTCCCATCATCCAGCAGTACCTTAGATAGTAACACATTCTCAAATAATGATAACAAATATTTTGAATTATAGTTCAAAATCTACATGACAAAGAGATGCTAAAAAGGATTACCCCATTTACAGCATCAGAGTCTCCACTAATACTCAGCTGCACAATCTGAGAGAGAAAGCTTGACAGTTATCCCAACTTGGAAATTTTAACAAATTATTATTATAGATTTTATTCTAGAAATAAAAAAAACTCAAGATTGCATTCCAGTGAGAGTTAAAGAACTATGCAACTTTATATGAATACCTGTGCACCTGTTACAATGTGAGCCCCAGCTTCTCTAGCGGCATTATTTAGAGCCAAGGATACTGAGCCCATCCCACCCTCAACATATCTACAAAAATATACGATACATAATTTTCCTTTTTTGGTTTTTGACTTTATTTGAGAATAGGCATATTTCCAATATTTCAGTAGGATGCAAAAGCATTCCTCCCATAGAGTGACAAACAAATCATTGTCTGCTCTCCATAACACATAAATGAATAATCTTAAATATGATGAAAATCACAAACACTCGTAAGAGAGCTGAAGATTTTTCCTAGGAAGATGTTTGACTTTCTTTGAGATATGTCATATGGAGAAGAATCAATAAAAAGACAATGTTTGAACCAGCGGCAGAGTTGGAACTGCCTGCTGTTTCAAAGAGAGCACGATTGCTTATTCACAGCATGCATTAGAGCCACTTTCTCTTCTTATGTTTTATCTGTACAATGTTTGTATTTGACTATTTATCCTTTTGTGAGCAACTCATCAAACAATTTTGGAGGGAAACTAGAGCAAATTTAGGCACACTGGTTTACAGACATAAGATAAAGAATGAACACTACAAATTTTTATTTTTATTTTTTTTCAAGAAAAAAGTACAACTAAGCTTGGAAATTGACAGGATTAAGCTTTCCTGAACCAAAAAACCATTTCAAGGCATTTATATTCTTGATTGCAGGCATAAATATACTTAATATTAGAAAGTAAACCTGAATGATTAATAGCTAATATTTTCCAAGATCATCATAGTCTTCGAACTACTATTAAGGCAATGCAAAAGCTGCAGATGGAATACATACGACCAAATACCACGGTCACCATCAGTTCCTCCCATCATATGATGCAGCAGAACATATCCGCTCCCTTGTGTGTGAACACTAGCCTAGTAAACAACATAAACAAAAGTAAACACGATAGGCAAAAACCATTGAATCCTCTCAATAGTAACATGAAATAAAGAGATTAAAAAAGAAAGATGAGAGACAGGAAATGATACTAGGCAACAAGCATTTATTTATGCTAGATTACTCACACCTTAACTACATGCAATCTGACGCAGACAATGCCTATTCTTTTCACTTGCCAAAATCGATAATTGCATATGTTCTTTTAGAATGTTTTGCGCACGAGAAAATACTTTCTATAATTTTGAGATGCTTGAAAAGGATTTTGAATTCACAAAAGGATTGTAAAAAAACTCTTTAGAAAAAAAAAATAATGCAAGAAATAGTGAATAAAGTAGCCAAGCAGCATGAAATAGTTTGAAAAATCAAGTAATGAAACTAGGCTTCTTTTTCTTAAACAATTTATTTAACTACAGAAAAAAAAAGACTTATTAAATTGTAAGCAGTAGAGGTCAAATAAGGAATAAGACTTGCACGGGATTCTGAGTCAGTTCACTTTAGTTTGTTTTACCCACTTCCAGAAGCAACATGATGACATTATAACAAGGCAAATAATAACCTCCATTCTTTAAAAGCTCGAGGTAAGTACCGTAGAGCCAATTACAGCATCAGTTGCAAGTGTTGCCTTCAGAACATCACTCTGCCTCAACAATTAGATGACAGAATTAAACTTCCAATAGTTTGCACGAAAATATGTCAATTGTAAGCTAAGCCATCCAGGAAAATATTACAATAACAGCAAAACTATTGATAAAACTTAAAAGTCAGACTTGAAGATCCAGTGCAACAAAAATTTAAACTAATTGATCAACAGTGAGAAATGATAGCTGCCAAATGCATGTTCATGCAACAAAACCAATTTACGTTTAAACGAATATAAAAGGGAAACAAAAACTCCAAAAACAAAAGAAGTACCTATTCTTCAACCAACAACAATGAAAACTTAGAGTGGACAAATAAATGGCATGAGAAAGCAATTACTTCAAAGTTCAAATATTTTCTCTAGAGCTTGGTTTTGGATCAATCATTTAACAATCTCCTTTGTGAGCACAAAAAGTGAGGCCTTGATCACAGTTCAGCCACACTTAAAGTAGAAAATCGTAGAAGAAGATAACGTCAACTTAATTGATATGCTCATAAGTTCTTGTTACTATTGAATTTACAGGCCTACCAGGAAGAAATTCTCGGTCATAGAAAAACCACAAAAATAAAAAGATTGGAGAGGTTTTTGTGCTAATGCAAAGAATAAACGACAGATAGAATGTGGTTCTTGTTGAGATCATCCAACTCAACAAAATCCAGCTTTTCGAGTGAGACAGAAGGGCATGACACCAAGCTGGCCAATGAACTCAAGTTTTGAATAGAATAGACTAATTGTAGCTCCAAGAGACAAATTCTGAACTTTTTTGAGCAAACAATCAGAATAAAGATCAATGGTTAAATGAATTGCTCAAGAAAAAATTATGAAATCCATAATATAAGCACTCGGTGCAGTTTTTCTTCCAAGAAGCTTACAAGTGCAGAATTGAATATCCCAATTAAAAACTTGACAAAAGCAAAACAATCACCAAATTATAAAAGGTTGTATTGAAGTTGGCTAGAATTATGTCTAACATCAAAGAACGAAATAAGAAGCTTTGTCAACCTCAAACCAGTTATTCAAAACCTTCGAAGCTGGAGAAGCTAATAGATCCATTAAGTCCCTGTAAAATAATTTGAGCATCAGTACCAATGGAATGCAAATCCAAACAGTGATTCAAATTTACACTTAATTTTTCGTTTGGTGAGGAGGAGGTAGTCAAGGAGAGTTTAAGCATGTGAAGGTGACTATGTGAGTCACCTAAAGAGATTACTCTAGCAAGCATAAACAATAGTGAAAGAACCAACTATATAAATAGTATACATACACGATATCTTCCTGTTTGAATGAACGAGCCTGCATCAAAATGCGAGCCCAAAATGCCGATTTTTCCATCTTATCCCTCAAGCTCTCAGCAAACCACTGACCACCGCGCAAGGATTCAGGAGGAGGTGAATCCAGAACAGATTCCATAAGTTTACAGAACTTCTCCAGCTGATTCTCATACCTACAAATTCAATCCCATAAAGTAGAAACACATACAAATTAGAAGTAGCAAGACCAAAAATGAAAACCTAAAGAAAGATGACATTTTTTGAATTTTGGCAAAGCCCTTCAAATCTAAACAAAGAGCACAACATACACTCTTTGACGCATAACTTCGACGGTAAATTAGAGGCAAAACATATTTTTTGGTCCTTGAACTTTGAGTCTTTTGTGGTTTTGGTACTTGAACTTTCATTAGTGTACATTTGGTCCCTGAACTTTTGAGTTTTTATGCTTTTGGTCCCTTGACTTTGAGTTTTTTATGTTTTTGGAGGAAATTAATTTTTTTTTCGGCTTTTGTTGGTCGATGTAAGTCATCTGGTTCAGTAATATAAATGACTTTACTCTTCTTGACTAGTCACATGGCACTTTTGTTACCTGCGTTGGTGGAATTTAACACTTTAAATAGTGGAAGGACTAAATGTAGATCTTTGTGAAAGTTCAAGGACCAAATGTGTAATAACAAAAGTTTAGGGACCAAAAGCATAAAAGACACAAAGTCCAGGGACTAAATTATGGGTTTTGCCTAAATTATACATTCAAGAGTGATGAGGCCAACTTCATGGATCAAACAGCATGAACACAAGTCAGATTATAGGACATTGTCAACAGAACAACAAAGACTCAATCCCAAATTAGTTGGGGTGGCTACATGGATCAAACAGTTATTCTAGTACAGATGAATCACTCACCAAATACAAATTCACAAAACAAAGTTGAAAAACCAAGTCAACAACAATCTCATCAAGAATTGACAATGACATTGTATTCAGCTAAAAAATGCAATGAGAGATCAAAGTAGGATCACCTCGGATACGCCTCGGCGTCGCGCTTAGAGAACTTAGAGATCTCGGAGTGGTTGAGAGCCGAGTTCGGCCCCAAAAGGAGGTAGCGCCCGTCGAGACAAGGCGTGAACGAAGAAGGATTCCTCTTCAACAGCTTCATACCGTGCCTCGGCAGATCCAAATCCCTAATTCACAAACAACAACATGATTACATGAACAAAAATCGACATTATTTGGCAACGGAAACTGAAATCGATTACTTGATGATCGAAGGACGGAGGAGGCTTTGGAGGTAACTGCAGCGCGAGAACTTGAAGCCTGGGATGACCTCTTCGGTGATGGCCGCGCCGCCGACGAGGTGCCGGCGCTCCAGGACGGCGACGGAGAGGCCTGATCTGGCGAGGTAGGCCGCCGCGGTGAGGCCGTTGTGGCCGCCCCCGACCACCACTGCGTCCCATTTCTTCGTCGCCAGGTCCGCCCTCGCTGCGGCGGAGCTGCTGAACCCTCTCCGCCACATCTCTCTCTCTCTCTCTTCTTAGCTCCTCTGAGCTCCGCTCGCACGGGACGAAAAAATTACATCCGTACGGTGATTTTTTTTTAAATTCGTAAATTACTGTAATTTTCTTTTTTATTCTTTAATTAATGTATATCGTGTTTTCTAAATGCGTAATTGGGGTGACGTGGAACACGTGGCGTAGCACCTACACAAATGGCGCCTTTCCAACAGGCGCCATTTGTGTAGTGCTCCTCGTCCACCTCATCACATACACAAATGGCGCCTTTCCAACAGGCGCCATTTGTGTAGTGCTCCTCGTCCACCTCATCACCTACACAAATGGCGCCTTTCCAACAGGCGCCATTTGTGTAGTGCTCCTCGTCCACCTCATCACCTACACAAATGGCGCCTTTCCAACAGGCGCCATTTGTGTAGTGCTGTTCTCCAACTCACCACCTCCTCATCCACCTCATCTACCTCATCTACGCAACCCCCACACATCACCTCGTCCACCTCATCACCTCGTCCACCTCGTCCACCTCATCACCTCCTCGTCCACCTCATCACCTCACCACACCCACACATCTCCCACTCTGTAGCCACATCTCACGTCTCCCACACGTCTCCCACACTTCTCCTACAGGTCTCCCACGTGACGTCACACATCCCACATGCTGCTCTCCCCACATGGCATGCTCTCCCCCCACATGCACACCACGCATGCATGCACTGCATGCGTGGTGGCATCTCGTATGCATCTCGCATGCATGTGAGATCACGAAAGACCCGCATGCATGCATCTCGAATGCATGCGAGAGTCGCACGCATGCATCTCGCATGCATGCGTGGTCTCGCATGCATCTCGCATGCATGCGTGGTGGCATCCCACGCATGCCACCACGCATGCATGCAGTGGCATCCCACGCATGCAGTGCATGCATGCGTGGATGCCACGCGTACACAACATCACGGGTTAGCAGAGATTCTCGCAGAGAATCTCTGCAAAAATTGCCCCCTACAACCCCTATCGACGACCCCTACAACCTCTATCGATGACCACTACAACCCCTATCGACTACCTAGGCTTTGAAAGTTGGTTGGTGACGGTGAGAAGATTTAAAATAGAGAGAGAGGCAGTGAGGTTTTCATGAGAAAGAAGGTTCGAGTAAGTGTGGAGCAGTGAGAAGAGAGGAAGAAAGTGTAGAGAGAGTGTGAGGGAGATCGAGAGAAGAAGTGTGAGGGAGAGGAAGAGAGTGTGAGGGAGAGGAAGAGAGGAGGCGACGACGGCACGACGACGAATGCGGTAGTGTAAGTGAAAGTGTGTGTGGGTTGAGTTTGTGAGCCGAAAGAGAGAGAGAGGGAACAACCGAGAGGGAGAGTGTGAGAGAGAGAGAGGTGACAGAGGTGTCGTGAGAGAGAGAGGTAGGGAGTGACGTGGAGGGTGAGAGTTTGCCGAGAAAGAAAGAGAGAAAGGTAGAGAGTGTGCGAGAGAGGGTGAGGTGCCATGTGAGAGTGAGAGAGAGGGGGTGAGAGGTGCGTGAGAGAGAGAGAGAGAGGAGGGTGAGAGTGCTGCGAGTGAGAGAGAGAGGGGGAGTTTGTGAGAGAGAGAGAGAGAGAGAGAGGACGAGATAGTGAGAGAGAGTGAGAGAAAGAGAGGTCAAGATAGTGAGAGAGAGTGAGAGAGGGAGAGGTCTTTGTGAGAGAGAGAGAGAGAGAGAGATAGTGAGAGAGATAGTGAGAAAGAGGGGAGAGAGAGGGGAAGAGAGTGTGTGAACAACATAGAGAGAAGGAAAGAGTATGTGGGTTTGGGTTGGGTTTCGATTTGGGATTGTCTTGAGTTTGTTAGATGAGAGAGAGAGGGAACAATTGAGCGTGAGAGTGCTTGTGTTTTCATGTATTTAGCAAATGATTCTTTGTTTAGCGGAGATAACCGATATTTTTAATTATTCTTTATATGAATATTTTATTGTTGTTTAGTTTTCTTTTAAATAAAATAACTAAATTTATTTTTTTTTCACAGGGAATATTATTTTTTTTTTGTAGGTAAAGGAATATCAAATTGAAGAACAAACCGGCCGGAAGAAAAATAGTAAGAACAAAAATTTATTTATTTATTTATTTAATATATTTATAGTGTAATAGATTTTTTAAGAAAATGTGTTTATTGCATGGTGTGTGTAATTTAAATGTTTTATTTTTAAATAGCTAGTAAAGAATGTGAACATCATAGTTAACAAAATGTTACAAATATTAAACCCCATAGAAAAATTAATTTTTTTTTGTAGTAGTGGTCGTAGCTTATTGTGTGTAGTGATAAATGCTTGATAATTATTTGACATATTTTACAAGTGAGTGACAAATCGACCCAAAGATAAATATTATCTGTGTTATTTATTATCAGTGTTTGATTATTGCGACAAGATATCAATTACAAGTTAGTATAACTAGATTTTTCATTTAAATATTATTTTGTTTAATTTTTGTGCCTTTCATTATTTTTTCACGTTAATTTAATGAGTTTCGTTTTGGTATAAAAAAATTTAATGAGTTAGAGAACTTAAATAAAATACAGTTAAACTTAAATAAAATACAATTATTTATTCTTGATTATTATTCTGATCACTTTTCCATCAATTTGATAAACTTTGTCTTATTCGGGAGGCCAAAGCTAGCTAGAGTAGATCTAGCTGGGTAACCAAATAATGTACCAAAGCTCCTTCAACCAACAACTAGAAAGAGAAGAAAAAATAAAGTTAGACAGTTTAAAATTCATTTATAATTTTCTTCATTACAAAAATTAAAGAAATTAAAAAAATTGAATACAACCTTAAAAAAAGCCATAGGATGTTTGAAGCTTGTAGCGACTTTGCAATAGGCTCATGCATCTTACATGCACCCAATTAATATGAAGAAAATAAGTTGAAACGTATAGAATGCATTAGGATTAATCAACAAATGTAGGTGAAATGCAAATCAAAACCTTTGTAGAGATTGCATGTACTGACATGGATGAACCCATGAAATTAAGAGACGATGCAGAATCGAGATGAAGTGCAAGGCGCAACAATGTTAAGAGGAACTTTTTGATGATTTGCGACGTGATGAAATAGAAATTAGTTGTGAGGTCAACGTGAGAGATACGTCTGTGAGCCTAGGAGATAGGGAGAGAAATTGTTGTGTTTTTAACTTATTATCTTTTGAAACAACGTGTGTGCATTGGGGAGTAGGATGTAGGGAGTTCCGGGTGTGTGTTCCACGTCCGTGTTCGAGTACGTAGCAAGATCCTTATCTTTTTTGTGCCTATCTTCTTATTTTTGATATATTTTTGCCTATCTTTTATTTATTTTTTATTTATCGAAAAAAAATAAAAACCATTTAATTATTATTTACTTGTACAAAAGACAAAAGTCAAAATTAAATATTATATTACTGTTTCGTCCCTTTTGAGTGAAAGCTTAATTTGTTAATTAATTATATTCTTCTTCTTCATCTTTTTTATAGTTTGGTAGTTTCCCTTTTATTGAGTATATATATTGTAAGTAAAAATACATATTTACTTACAAAGCTATACATATTACTTTCCTCTAAGATTCATAAGCAAAAGTTAGTATTTTTACTTGCAAACAAAAGTAGTTTATATAAATATATTTTTGTGAGTAAAAGAAATCCTATAACTCACTAAAAACTATTGCTGAATTGGGTCGATATTCACTTAATAATTATTAGCTTTTGCTTAGAACTCATGAGTCATAAGTACAAACAATACTTTTAGTTACAATTATATCAATTTTTTTTACAAACTTAAGAGTCATAAGCAAATATGGAACTTTACTTACACTTTTTATATTCGTAATTGAAAGTTTTGTAATTAAAAGTCGAATTTCTTGTAGTGAACATCAGTAACAAAATACGTAATCTCGCATTCACAAGTGTCCTCACTCTGCTCTCTAGTGCTTGATAGTAGACTATAGGTGCTTTGCCCGTCCGGATATAGTTATTTCCAATTATTCGGTCAACTATCGTACAATGAAAAAATCATGCCACTACTCATCTTTCAATACGCTGGACTATTCTTCTCCTCTCTCTCTCGGCCACGACCATGTAAGGAAGTAGCTAACTTGCTAACCGTGACCACAATTGATCATATTCGAACTCACTATCTACCACTTGAAGCTTCGATAACCACTGATTAAGAATAATAACATTATAGACGATATATTTACTAAAAACAATTAAGCATTAGTGTATAACATGACCCTTTTACAAACAACATCTCGTTAGAGAAGCATAAAACAAGAAGTGATTGTTGTCCATACAAGTATATAAATGATGTAATGTGTGTTGGCGATCAATCATACAACACCCGTTCAAGAAGTGTTAACTCCTTCCATTATAAATTAAATCAAAGTTAAAGTGAAAAACAAACCTCCATTTCTCCTCCTCACAGCCAAACTCGAACAACAAGTTCTCAAGCAAAATTCAAACACGAATAAGACTTCTCACCGCCCAAATGCCGTAGGCACCATCTTCCTCTTTGTCAAATCGAAATCACTTGTACATAGAGTGCTCAAAGTAACTAATGTAACACGGAGATGGAGAGAAAAGAAGACCTTCGAGAGTGCAGAGAGAGAGAAGTTGTTGAAAAATTACTACAAGATGCTCCATTTTGATATAGGAACAAGAATAATTTTTGATGAGGATTAATTGAAAAGTTCGGTCGTGCCTCAAATCCTCATTTTGATCATTTCTTCGCTTGATATATATGTAATTTTTTTACATTATCAATGCGGTAAATTATGTAGGTCATGGAAGGTAGGAACATCCCGTTTCACTTTTATGCATTTGGAGAAATTGTTAAGGTTTCGCAAGGCATTGAGTACATGCAGACCCCATCAATGACCATGATTATTAAGTTTGGAACGAGTAAACATGAGTTGATGGATCACGTGTATAACGCGTTTGATATTTCGTCCATCGAGACTCTCATTACGATGACGTATCGTCACGTAATAACTCATCCATCGGAGTTCACAATATTTTATCCCCGTGTTGTTGCAAGACGAGACCCACTTCGAGTTGATGTGGTCAATGATGGCGAATCTACCATTATCGCGAAGGTAGAGATTTATTTAATCTTCGAGCGAATCGAGCCTTATCAAAATTCTACTGTACATTCACAAGTGGTAGAAGAAAATGTGGGCATGATATGCCCTGCATCAATGATGGAAAGATTACGTATGCAATCACCTATAGGTGATGTTGTGCAAGATAGATTTGTTACTTCGATTGATGATGACATTAGCGCCCCCAGTGATGACCGTAACGAGGACCACGACAACGACATTGACGAGGACGTATGTCCCCTCGAGGATGCTGCGCCATCTGTTAATTGGGAAAGTATAAATATTGTTACAAACGACCCAACCTACGAACCTCCAGGGGCGGAAAACTTGCAAGATGATGAGCAATTTGCAATTGACGAGGAGGAGTGGATGGAAGAAGCAAGCGATGAAGAAGATTACCAACCATTGCCGGTGTATAATGAAATTGATTGGGAAGTGGCTAATTCTACTGCAACCCAACGTTCTCATCATTCGACTGGATGAAACATGCCTAATTTTGAGTTGGAAAGATGAATGTGCTTTGACAATAAGAAAGACTTGCAGCATGCCATAAAAGTGTGGCATGTTAACAACTATTGTCAATACCTTGTTATGGAGTCAACTACAACCTTATGGTCATTGAAGTGCAGAAGTGCGCCGGAAGCTGGGTGCATGTGGCGTCTCCGTGCTTGTTTGCGAAAGAAGAAACAATTGTGGGAGATCACTCAGTTAGACGAGTCGCACAGTTATATAAATCTCGGCATAGAACGCAGTCATGCCCAACTCGACGCCAACATGCTTGCACGTGAGATATAAAGCGTTGTCGAAATAGATCAGGCAATTGCTATCAAGGCCTTGGTATAAATGATTAAGCTAAAATACGCACATGAAGTTCCCTACAAGCGAATGTGGGATGCTAAAAGGAAAGCAATTGCAAATGCATTCGGGGATTGGGACACGTCGTATGCTACGTTACCAAGATGGTTGGCGGTTTGTACATAATAAGAGCCCGTGGGGACGAAGATTAAGTGGTCACATAGACAATGGGCATGAGATGATATCGGACGAGCATCCTTAATTTCGTCGTGTGTTCTTCGCATTCGAAGCATCAATCGAAGGGTTCAAACATTGTAGGCCTCTTCTACAGATTGACGCGACATTCTTGTATGACAAATACAGTGGTAAGGTAATGATTGCCCTATCTGTTGATGGTAATGGACATCTACTTCCAATTGCATTTGCAGTTGCGGAAAACGAATCAACCGACTCGTGGGGGTGGTATTTTAGAATGTTGCGCAAACACGTGACCGATAGAGATGGTATTTGTATTATTTCTGATCGTCACTTTGGCATTCTCGAGGCTGTTAACATACCAGCAAATGGTTTTTGTCCACCAAGAGGATACCATCGTTATTGCCTGCGACACTTGACCAGTAATTTTAACACGCATTTCAAAAATGATTCGTTGAAGAATATCCTATCTCGAGCTGCTGGTCAACATCAAGTGAGGAAATTTGATGCATGCATGGAGCGTTTTGCTTATTTGTCATCAGGAAGTCCTCAATGTCTTCAATATGTGAATGTCATTCCCAAGGAACTCGGACTCAATCGCATGATGGAGGCTGCATGTACGGATGGATGAATTCTAACGGGGTTGGTATGTATTCGATAGTAGTTATGTTTGTTATCCTATATGTGTTTTCACCGTGTTGATATTATCGACACGGCATTATGTTACCATCGTAGAATGTTTTAACGGTGTATTGAAAAGGGCACGATTCTTGCCAATAACAGCAATGGTTCAAATGATTTACTACAGGTTGGTGACATACACCAACCGACGCAAGGAGGAAATCGATAAAGCAATATCGCACGGGCTCAATTACACGAAATATGCCATGGATAAAATTGCACATTATCAACAATCTACGCAAGGAGACATTACGTGAAATTGATAAATCGCGACATGGTGAGTTTGAGGTGCTCATTTGGACGTCATGGCGATCGTATGCATAAAGGCAACAATACACAGATTGTTATCCTGCATGAACCGGTATTGCAAATTTGCAATAAATGGCAATCGTTTGGTTTCCCTTGCTCACACGTGTTAGCCGCATGTGCCCATATTCGAATTGATTATACACAATTTATTGAGCAATACTACAGATGGACGTGTACGCACGATGCTACTCCTCTCAATTCAAAGCCATCCCCGATGAGAAGTATTGGCCGACTTTTGCGACGAAGATTTTACCAGATCCTAGGTGTAGACGTGGCCGAGGAGACCAAAGGGAACACGAAGGCAAAATGAGATGGATCTTCCTAATGTTTCGAGGACCTTGCGATGTGGCATATGTCATCAAGAAGGACATAAACGAAGAACATGTCCGAATAGAGATCGTGGTCGAGTCCCTACTAGGAGGAACCGTTGCGGCGTTTGTCGTGCGAGAGGACATAACAAAAAAATTGTCCATCCATATCTCAACCCCAACCCCCAATCCAAACCAATGAGAGGATTTGTATTTTGTTTGTAAACGGTGTCAGTTGATAATTTCATAACATTTATATTAATATAGTATAACCTTATGTTACGTAAAGTAATAGATACGTATTTGTTAATGTTATAACTCGTAGTAATGATTTGTTGTGAGTTTTAAAACTACTCGACCAATTTGTCTAATCACACAGTTGTAGCGAGTACACATGGAACCAGGACCATCTGATCCTTCTCTTCTACGCCTCCAATCTACACACAGGTCATCGCAAGTCTGGAGGGGTCAGGTATATACATTTAACATGTATGTGCATAATATTTATGCAAAAAACGTTTAATACACACATATATATATATATATATCGACATATTTTTTAATTGTAAGGTACATGATACAATGCGCGTGCGAAAGAATCTGGGTGTTGTTGATCGACGGATTAATTACCATTCTCGAATGATCCCTTACCTACGATCTAGTGGCTTTTATGGTGTTTCACGCGTAGGATTTTTAGACTTGATCGGGCTTTGATCACCGCTTTCATTGAGAGATGGCGTCCAGAGACACATACGTTCCACATGCGTTGCGGCGAGTGTACGATTACACTCCAAGACGTTGAGATTCAGCTCGGGTTACCAATTAATGGTATGCCGTGATTGGAAGCACGAGATGTCGACTATCTCGCGGTGTGTGAAAGACTACTTGGTGCAAAGACTGAACCACTTCACCTTTCGGGAATAGAGTTCGTGTTTCATGGCTCGAAGACAATGTGCCACCTATAGAGGATGACAAAGAATGAGGAAATGGTTCGACGTTATGTTCGTTCATACATTCTACAACTTATTGGTGGTTGTGTGTTCGCACGACAAGTCGAATCAATATGTTCATTTGATGTTTTTCCGTTGCTCGAGGACCTTCAAACAACTGGACAATATAGTTGGGGAAGTGCATGTTTGGCATATTTATACGGGGAGTTGTGTCGTGGATCTCGCTCTCGGTGCGCACGAGGTCGCCGGGTGCGACAATTCTTATACAACTATGGGTCTGGGATAGATTTCCATTTATAGCACCAAGGCACAAGCCTGTTCCTAGAGGTCAACCTCGAACGTGTGATGGAGTAGACATGCCCAATGACGTTCCTTTGGGATATCGGTAATAAAAATGTTTCTCATATTATTTTTAACAATTCATTGGGTCTTTTTAATTTACGACAAATTTATTGTTTTGTATACAAATGGATAGTTGCATTTTCAGTAACTAGGACTGCCACACACGTTATATCATCATTTCGTGATGCACCTGACACGTAGAGGGAAAATGCCGTGGAGTGGCAACCATACGCTGATGTCATCGAGTCACTTCCACAATTATGTACTCAAGGTCACGGGAGCTGGCGTTATGTGTCCTTTAATTTGTTTCCATATAGTTGAGTGGCATAGAACGGAAAGGGTCATGAGACAGTTTGGGCTGACACAGGTCGTGCCACCTCACTGTGATTTTGACACACGTCTGCACCGCGTCCAATTGAGAGGACACCCTCAAGAAAATTGGGCAGTGTATCACAGAAGATATATAGAGTTGTGGGAAAATCGTAGTAATACGATAGCCACGATACAACAAGAAGGGGAACATGATCAGGAAGAGTACATGAGGTGGTACAGATCTATCACCAGGCGATACATTGGACATGACGGGGCTCTGCGTGAATTCTCGGTAACGTTGAAACTATAATGATGTTATCCTCATGAGTCATATTTAAAATTGTTAACCAAACACTGCATTTTTTTGTATATTAGTCTACATTTGCGCGTCAATTGGAGCGAGTGTTCACCGATGACGGGGTCGAACAAGGCATGGTTGCTCTACATGAAGGCATCGAATCTTAGATGAGGATGAACGGCAAAGGAGTACTTTGTGGAATGATGAAAATGTAGTTGAGCGGACATAGATGACGAAGCATCTCAAGAAGAAGAGGAAGAACAACAAGAGGATCAAAGCCTAGCGAGATAGAGGAGGAGAAGAAAAACAACGACGACTCGGACTCGGGTGAGAAGCGATGAGACGTTCTTCTCTACCACCTCCAACTCGTCCAACACCAAGAACGTCGAGACTATTGGTGAGAGCAGCAGACGTTCTCCTTCGCCACCTCTAACCCGCCCTTCTTCTTATGGGTACTCTCCTTTGCCGCCCCAACGCAATCGGATGCTCATATGTTTTTGCCTAGGACACCGAGCATGAGTGTTCATCCATATCATTTTGATCCATATGCTCCCGGGCCATCATCTTCGTACATGGACCATAGAATGCCTACACATTCAATGCATGGTTCATTGCCTCAATACATGCCAAGTCCATTTACTCCGCCATATTATAACTACAATATTCCATATAGTGGAGATGGCTCATTCAGGCCCTTATTAGGCATGCCACCTCATGTTCCTTTCACCGTACCACATACAGGAAGCCAGTATGTTGGAATGGTTCAACCCCCTATCTTTGATAGCACTGGTAGTAGAGGTCAATCGAGCCAACACGAGGAAGAAGTTCAGTCGAGTCATCGAGCTCAACAAACTCAGCCGGACGTACAAGCACGGAGAAATCCACGTCGAAATAGAGTACGACCGGTTTGCCACACGGAGGAGCAGCGTCGACGTCGATAGAACTGCATCATACCTTTGTATGAGTGGGTTGATATGAGTGTTTAGGGTCCCTTAGATGTCATGGAGATGGGGTTGTACATTTGGATGAAAGGCAAGAACTATAAATACAAACTCCTAGCCTTTTTGCTTCACATTTGCATGTTGTTTTCAATAAAAAAAATGAAAAAAAAATTCAGAGCTATTGGGGACTTTTATTTGCTGGAAATTGTAGTCCTTAGGAGGTTATTCATCATCAAGAATGCGATCTACTTATATACAATCAAGCATCAACCTTAAGGTATGCTCATATCCACTTATTTGCATAAAAGTGAGTATACCTGATGATACTTTGAATTGCATAATGGTCATTTGTGTAAATGTTTTTGGGACTTTTTGGTGTCGGATAGTATCAACGTTTAATTTACAGACTAAGTACATCTAATATAACCTAGATTGTCACCAGCAAACTTCGAGAGATATATATGAGTCCATATGAGTCCGTTTGCGATAGTTTGGGTGACGAGAGGCCTATTGGACTAGGAATATTGCGTGAAAAAGTGAGTATACCTGATGATACTTTGAATTGCATTTCATTTCCTTTTATTACTTATTGATTTGCAGTCTTTGTGACTATATGGTGCCTTTGTACTCTAATATAATGATATTTGTTGATAATCTTTACTCTTTGAACTTGTTCATCGTGATATTGTTTTGTTGATGCTTTCATTGTATCATTTCGTGTGCTCTATGTCTTCATTTGATGTTTTTAATGGTAAATGAGCTTTAAATAGCATGCTATTAGGATTAGAGACTTTATGAATGAGACTATGGACTTTGTACTCGACTTGATTAGTCTATTAGCTTGTCCATATGCCTTTACCATTCTATACTGAGTCATTTTTGAATAAATAAAGTAGCGAAATTTGGTGAAAATAGTGACAACGAACCATGACATACTCACTTAAGTAGGTTTAAGAAATCAAACCTAATTAGTAAATTTAGTTACACATTTGTTTGTTCATTTCGTAATAATTGATTATGACATTTACATTTGTTTCTAACTTACTCTTGAACCTTAAAAAAGTCATGTCAGGCAGAAATAATGCATCGTCATCTGGGGACAGATCTAGTGGACGATCCAGCAGACGATCTGGTGGTCACAGAGATCGTCCATCTCGCGACGTGGATCGTTCGCTAGTACGATCTCCCGCTAATGATGCTGAGTCTCAAGGCGTCAAGAAGAGTACTCGTTCGACAACAAGCTTTCTCAGCGGCAGTTTGCTTACCTTCGACAACTTTTTGTCCAACAACAGCTTTCACAACATCAATCACAATTATTTCAGCAGTATCCTCATCCGCCTTATGCGCAGCACCCCCACCAGGGCCCTCTCCTTCAGCAATCGGGGCCATCTTTATTTGGCCATGATGATCCAACCACTCAACAGGCTTATTCCTCTTTTTTGACGTCGCAACTCCCTCCACCTATCGCTGGTCACGTTACTTCTAGAGAATCTACCCACGCATCTCCCTCCCATCAGCAGTACTACCAGCATGTCCCGATTGCTTCCTTCGAATCTAGTATGCATGCCTCCCCATCGAGGAGTTATGATCATGTCGAGCCTGCATCACATTCGTCCAATACTTCAAGCCACCCTTCGAGTGAGCCATCTATTAGTGGTGCCTCGCGTAGATCACAACAAGACGATGAGCCAGCTAGGGCCCCGAGACGTAGAAGTAATGATGACCGAGGCGCGGGGCGGGTGTTTTTGACCGTAAAAACTACAAAAGAATTGTAAGTCAATGAAATATTATTACGTATATATACTTACGTTTAATGAACTTACTATAATATTGGTCTAACTTTTTTTTGTAAAAATGTAGTGGTACTTTCTTGCATCCGTCATCCGAAGTGTCAAAGCAAATGACGCGGATATATAAATTCGATTTACATAAGGATGGCTACTGTTAGGATACGGTTCCCAACCATATCAAGGAGCAATATTTTAACGATTGGGCGGTAAGAGATTTTTAAATAAGAAAATTAAGTTTCTTTTACTTAGCATATGTTGAAGACTTTACTTTCTATTATTACAGACTCATTTTGATTGGAGACGATCGGATGACGCTATGGTCAGACATTTGTATGACAGGCAGATTGCCACTCGTTACGCTGACTTTGTTAGTAAGATGGTGAGGAAGCCGACAAAACCATCACATGTATCTCTGGAGGTTTTTGAGCATTACAAGAATATGCAGTCTACTCCAGAATATAAAGCAAAGTTAGAACAAGCGAACCAAAATCGGAGATCAGAGGTGGGGGGACCTGGTTCGGGTTCGTCTGTGCACGGAGGTGGAGCCATATCCATCTATGAGCATTTGTTGAGACTGGTATGTTTTGGGGCATACATACATAGATGCATACATACATATATATATATATATATATATATATATTAGATTCATATAAGTTTCAAACTTAATTTTAAGTTAAACATATTTTATAGGAGAAGGAACTCGGTAGAAAGTCGACTGCTTTGGATTTATGTTTATATCTCCATACAAGGAATCATGATGGCGTCACTTTCTCGGATCCGAGAGCAGAGGCGATTGTCGTAAGAAACTACTTGACCATAACTGTTTTTTGTTAATTATAGGTATCAATGACTTATATGACTTGTCAATGTTGTTTAAATTCTTAATACAGACGGCTATACACGAAAGGACCAGAGAGCTTTCACAGTTGCAGCCAGACACTCCAATTGATGAAACAAAATTATATTTGGAGATTGTGCAGCGAAATGATAAAGGCCGGAGATTTGGTCTTGGTTGGACACCGTCAGGGTCTAAGATGCGTAGACATGATGAAGTTGGATCTTCTCGTCCTATATTGAAAGATGATGAGCCATTTGAGCAATTCAATAAGGAATTCGAGGAGATGCAAGCAATGATACTAAAGATGCTTAATGACACGTCTGTAAATCGCGATCAATTGCTTGAAATGCAAGGACGGTTACAACGCATGGAACAGGGTTTCATGGAGAGATCATTTGCACAAAAAGGCAAGATGATGTTAATGATGATGATGTTGATGATGATGATGCCGCTCACAATGACTCAACGACCGAGGATGATGAATGATGATTTATTTTTCACAACATCCAAAAAGGTTAGATTTTTTGGTTCATTTTTTACTTGATACTTATAAGTTTTTTTTATTATGAACCATTATAAATCTTATGAATTTATTAGGAACCATTATAGAAACATAAATCATGTAAACAATTTAAGTCTACCCCTTTGTCCTGTATAATTTTTTTGTGCTTTATAGAAAATTTTGTAGATGTTTAAGTTTTGTTTCTATTTGTGTCTAACATGTAGGCTATTGAATGTTCCACAAATTTCTATTTCATTTTTATAACTAATTCGTTAAGATCCTTAGTATGAGTGTCTTTAGCTGTGGAATTGGTTTACCGAATTCCAAATCAAGTTGGAACTCATGTTAATCTTTAGTATATGATCAAGATGATCTGTTTTAGTATTGAAAATGTGATTCAAAGTTGTTAGTTATTTTACCGTTGCTTGTAGGACTTAGTCTAATTTAGTTACTCTATTTTTTTGTTGAATAATTCTAGTTCAGCTCAGATTGTATTTCCTTAATTTTCTAATTTGTTGTTAAGTCAAAGCACGTGGATATGTGTCCACACTTTGCGCTTATTGGAGGTTTGATCAAATGCCAATATAAAGGCAATCTCAGTTTATGAATAAAACTATCTTCAGAGAGTTCTTCTACTTAAATACTTGTATTCGGTATTGCTCTATTTTTCAGTTTTACCCAATATTTAGGAGTGGACTGATTTTCTAATGCAGTTGTTACTTTTAGGGCTGCTTTGTAGTTGTTTTATCTGATTTTGGTGGTGAGCAAGTACTTGTTCTAGATGTAGATGCAAATATGGCCATATGCTATCTGTTTTGATATGAGCTTTGGTGGGCTAACCATGAGTTCTAGTTAGTTCTGCTCAATATTGCTATGTTTTTCTATGTTTGAGATAGGTTTGTATTGAACATGTTCTCTTAAATATATGTGTATTTCATCATGTGAGTTAATGTTTTTATTGTTTTGTCTATAATGGTTTGGTTAAAAGCTTAACATTCATATAATGATAATGGTGCTGGTTTCATTATTTGGACTTTTTTATGGTGATGGCATCAAAAATATTTCAGGAAGTCCATGTAGCATGCAAGCATTCGAGTTTGGAAGGGCTCATGTAGTCAGGCCTAAAGGGAAGCACAAGTCACAATAGTTTGGCTACATGGCATTGGAGATAATGGTTCAAGGTACACCGATTTGATTATGCAATGTCATTCATCTACTTGTGTTAATATTGGAAAGGTAACTGAATTCTATTTTTAATTTCAAACACTTATATGGTTCCATATCTTTCTTTTGTAATAAATTTGTATACAACATTTGATTATTGTCTCTAAATCTCTTTATCATTTCATATTTGAAACCATGCTTTAGAGAATGTTGATGGATCTTGTTTTAAAGGTGGCTAGCTAGGCTGCATACATTTTAAGGCCTGGACTTGCAAATGCTTACTACTTGTATATAGTTGATTCTTTTTAAATTTTGTGGTCAGACGAAATGGTACCCACTGAACTGAACAAAGCCATTATGCAGGCTCGAACTGAACTGTATGTTTTGAACTTGTCAAATGGTTGCTACATTGGTGTTATCCTTATACATTGCAGCTTTGTTTGTGCCATTGTTAGTTGCTACATTGGTGTTATCCTTATACATTGCAGCTTTGTTTGTACCATTGTTAGTTGTATGTGTGAATTGATATAATTTTTTATTTCAACGATCTATTCATTCATGTTTTTAATAGTGTTGGATGTCTTAGATTACCCTGACCAATGATTGCACGGTGAGGCCTAGGCGATTTGAGACAAAATTGACTAGGCCCTAGTTCTGAAAAAGCTTATTAGGATCCTTAAAGTATATATCACATCATCTTTGTCTTCTTCTCTGTGGTTTTGAGTGATAGTCTCGTTTTCTTATAAAGAGAAACAAATGAACAGAATGTATATTACATATGATATGATATAATGATATGATATGATATAATGATTTATAATAAAGAGAAACAAATGTACATAATGTATATTTGGGTTTACAACCTTATATGGTAGGTGTGCAGGGGAGGGAACATTTCTATTAGGTACTCATAAAAAATTTATAAGTATAATGAACAATTCTTTTATTATTAGAAGGTTATAGTAATGCTTTGAAATATTTTGAGAACTCTTTTAAAATATTTCAAAACACGTACTAATAATTAGAAGGTGATATGCAGATAATGGTGACTTGGAAACTGAGGTTTCTGCACTTGACATAATGTGATATTCCCTCATGCGTGCTGAACGGAATCTTCCTCAGAAGTACTTCTCGTCCTTAGAGAAGGTATGATTTAATTTTCTTTCATCTAATATTTATGCCTTTCGTCGTTATATTGGAGGACACATTGGTACGGTAGTGAAGTTATCCTTGATTTTTTCCTATTGCGCTTTAAATAGGTAATGATGTGTTCTTTCCACCCGTGGAACTACTAATTCCTTCACAAATAAGATAAAATCGTACAAATGATTAAATGGGTCCTAGGAGAAGATAATTCATCATATCAGTTTCAAACATCTAAATAATTCTAAGAATTTGAAAACTTAATGTCCATTCATTTTAACTATAAGCACAAGCCATCCTAGTAACATGCATTCCTTTTCAATTGGTTAAAAAAAGAAAAGCATCGAAAGCGATTTTGTTCGTTGAAGTTTAGTAATCAAAATTTAGGATGAATCTTGGGGTACTATGTTGGTGCCCCCATGTCACACCATTCTTGTTACTTTATTACTTTGATTGGTAAGTATCTTATCACTTCTTAAAATGCGACGTATCTTCAGTTTGGTTGATATGCAGGACAAGTATAAGCTTGGATGAATAAATGTCTGCATGTTGCATTTATTGGGAGCTTTATCTGCTCATTCTGAGTGTTGATGATTCATTTGAAAAATTGAGGGCTGGATTCATGTACGTGTTTATTGCTTCCCATTGTTTTTACGGCGAAACATTAATTTCTTCTTCGTTGGTTGATTAAGAACTGCGTGAGCCATGCATAGCGTTTTGACATCGAGAAATTCACTAGAGGATGCATCGAATTTGGGTAGTGCTTTTGGTTTGTGACACTGAGCTCTTACCTTGTTCCCATGTTAATTTGTCTAGCAATGTTAGTTAACCTTAATTATCTGCTAATCACAGCTTGGTCACATTTATTTTCTTTCAAGCGCTCCCCAACAGTTTGACAATGTCTTTCAAAAAGATGATCGATTAAGTTTCCGAAACACAATGGAGTACCCAATTGTGGATGTTGATGTAAGTGTGAGCGCACACACAATTGGAGGGTTTATCTGAACACAGTCATATGCCATCTCTAATCAGGTAAAGCCCTCAAACCACTTTAATGTTTGTTTTCAAATTCCGTTTCTTTTGTTTGATATGTTAAATCCCTGCATATAATGTTTTTTCCTTTATGGGTTATGATGTAACAAATTAAGAACCATTAGAATTGTTTGTTTGCTCGTTTACAGTAACCCTTCGAAAGAGGGATGCATAGGATTGAGAACTTAAAGTTTCAGTCATAATCCTACGAAAAAAAAAGTTTCAAATCATAGTTAGTTTCTATCATTCCAAGCATTTGTAGAACTCTCTTATTGCCTAACCATTTGTAAAAGTTGATTTCTTGTTAACTTAATTTTAAGCATTAGAATGTGGTTTGTAAGATTGTTTATTGTGGTCATGATTTGATGATTTTGTTTGGAAGGTGAGAAACTTATCGGTTGTTGTTAGATATTTAGTTGTAACGTAGATGATGAGAAGACCAAGTTTTGTGTTCATTACGAGTTTTTGACAAAAATTTGGTACTTTTTGGGTTGCCATTTTGGTTGAGCTCATTTGAATTTTTTCCCTCAATGTTCTTCGATCAAAAGATATGCTACACTATTATTGATTTTTTCATTTTCGTTGACAAAGGTTGCAAAGAAGAAAAGTTGCAAATTCGAATTCGAAGGTGTACTTGTCTTGTCATGTTGCATTCATATGTAATTGTTACATGCGTAGTTTTCTTTTTTTGAAAATATATGGTGTAGCTTTTTTTTTTTTGAAAATACATGGTGTAGCTTTTAGTTGCTACAATATTGAAATTGTTATTTGAATTTGAATTTGAATTTAGATATTGTTGGTATTTTAATTTTAGGGCAATGAATTTGATTGTTTAATATGTTGTATCATTTGAATAGTTTTTATTGATTATTTTTTATTTGTCATACAATTTTAATGATATTTAAAAATTGTCGTTAAAGCTGTAACGGCCCAATTTGTAATTGCCGTTAATTATGACGTCATTGCAGACGTGGACGCCAGCGAGGACATACGTGGGTTCCACAAATGAGGCCGGAATGCGTCCGGATTAGGTAAATAGTATTTTGTGTGTTGTTTTGTTTGATATTTGCGATGTTTATGTTAAAATAGGTTAACGGCATCGCGATGTGTGTAATTGTATTTTAAATTGACGTGGGAGATTGTGTGATGAGTATTCGCATCGATATGCGTGTCGACGCGGTACCGAGTAGATTAAAGACGAAATTTTAAGTTGAGAAAAATGTTACACATAAAATGAATTAAATGTGATAAAATACGTAAATTGTTGGCGTTTAGGGACACGCGGGGTCGTGGTCGACACGCGTGGGTGGTACGATAGTGTGCACGCCCGAGTATGCTCGTTGGCGCGCACGACGAAATTTTAGGCGCGAAAGTATAGGCGAATATATATATTTATATATATATGTGTATAAGGAATTTAATATATATATAAATATATATATATATATATATAAATATATATATTAAAAATCGAAAATGTAAAATTACCATTAAGGGTATGGAAGTTGTAAAGGAAGGGATAAAATGAGAGGGGCAAAATGGTCATTCCACATCAAACCGCTTTCTCTCTCTCGATAAGTCAAAGAAGGAAAAAAAAAAAAAAAAAAAAAAAAAAAAAAAAAGAAATCGAAAGAAGAGAGAAAGAAGAAGAAGAAGAAGAAGAAGAAGAAGAAGGAGAGAGAACGAAAGCGAGACCAAAGAGGTGAGTTGTTTTTGTTGTTGATTTGGTGTGTGTTGTGGTGGTGGTGACGGTTTGGTGGTTTTGGTGTGAAAGTGAGTTCGGTCATGGCGGAGCATGGCCGAGAGTTGCATCAAACCGGGGGAAACGAGGGTGGTGATGCAAGGGAGTGATCTCTCGCCAAATCGAATCGGGGTTGGGTGAGAACCAACCCCAAAGAATCGATAAAAAAAAAAAAAAAAAAAAAAAAAAAAAAAAAAGGTTGGGAAAAACAGAGGCACAGGCGCCGTGCGCCTCTTTCGTGGAGAAGAAGACCCAACCGGTCGGGCCGACCCGCCCGGCCTCTGGCGGGTCAAAGCCGACCCGGCTGGCCGGTTCGGTTGGGCCGAACCGGACCGGTGAACCGGTCCGGTTCAGCCCAACCAAAAAAAAAAAAAAAAAAAAAAAAAAAAAAAAAAAAAAAAAAAAAAAAAAAAAAAAAAAAACTGTTTTGAAAGAAAAAGAAAACAGTTTTGGGAAAAAAGAAAAAGAAAAATCTGGAAAATTCATATAAAATAGGAAAAAATTAGAAAAAATATATTTTGATCAAATAAAGGAATTTTGGGATTTTCTCGGAATATTGGCGAGATAAAGTCGAGGTTTTTACTCGAAAACGTAAATTTGACATAATATGTCAAATTGAAGCTAATTTAGTGATAAATGATAATAGGTACATTTGGGGTGATAATTTGGATTATCGGGTGATTATTGGCGCTAGACGGGGTTTGATTTTCGAGACGAGGAGTGCGATTTGAGGTGTGTAGTATCCCAATTGAACTTCACTTTAAGTATTTACAATTTGATTTATTTGATTTCAGTTCCGATTATTCGTTATCTCATTCCATTACCGCTTTACGGTGGTCGAGTTCTCGTAATTGGTGTTTTTACGGTAGTGGAGTTTACTCCTACTTGGAGCCTTTACGAGATCACTCCCCACCTGGTATTTATTCGTTACGCCATGAGTCCACTAAGTCATAGCACTTGTCTATGCATATACCGGTGAATAGGCTACCCGGTTATGGTAGGCTCGTGTGGGTGCGTCGTGGTCTACGCCGCCACCTGAGGGTCCAGGGACAACCCGTTGGTGTGTTTGAGGGTTGTGCCCAAGGAGAGGCTCGAAGTATGACTTAGTTTGATTTTTATGTGCACGTACTTTGTTTCGTCACTATATTTATACATGCGATGATCTTTCTTTTACAAGCTTGTCTCGTATTTCTTTATTCCGCATGTTTAAATTATAGTATTTTCAATTCCAAGATTTTTTACTTCCGTAATTACTTAGTGAATTTCCTGGGATTACTCACTGGACTCGTCATCTGTCTTTTTATGATGGCTCGAGTGCAGATCCGGGTACGAGTCGAGGGAAGGGCAAGCTTGAGGACTACATTGATTGATAGCTCTAGCCCTACTCGTACGTATGTTTATATTTATTTGTTTTATGCTGGGTTTTGGGATTATTGAGAGAGATAGGTTGTAGCTTCTTGATATTTTGTGGATCTCAAAGGACATGTATATTTGATATGGTTTCCACTTAGGCATTTTGTTAATAAAACACGAGATGAATTTTCATATTGTTCATTTAAGCTTCCATCGTTAATTTGAGGTTATATGATATTAATCGAATCAAACTTAATGACGAATTGATCGATAATGGATAAATTGGGCTGGGACACAACCGGTGGTGACGTGGACCATGGGGCCCGCGTGCCTCCCGTGGCGACCAATGTGGAAATCGGGGCCGCCACACATTTTGGTATCGTAGCTTAGGCTCTGGTTTGGAGAGTTAATAAGAGTATAAACTTGATGAATAAATCTTAGATGTGGAAACCACAAGTGAATGATTAAAGGTTTAGTTGGGAAGTGATGTGAGGGGTAGAGTCGTGGAATTATACATATACGTACGTTTTGATTGTGTATTACATAGTATACGCGTATATGTACCGAGTTTGATCCATTGCACGATGGTTGTGCAGCTTTAGATGGACTATGCACTCTACTACTCCGCCCACTACTCACCAGAGGTTGGAGATACTAGTGATCGCACCACTAGTGACATGGCCGATATGCGAGCTATGATACGAGGCCGACCGAGAATAGCTGATTCAAAGAGAGCAAGAATTATTGCAAAGAGAGCTCGATGGTCGAGCCGATGGAGTACATTCGTAGCTCGAGGACGCCGCCAAGAAGCACCGATCGCCGCCGAGCGCGTTACACCCGCTACCACTGCACCGCATTAGCACCGGCTATTGCTACACAAAGGCCTGGATCGAGACAAGAATGAGAGAGAGTTGAGCCTCGTTGTTGTGCCACCGAGACTACAAGCTGGTGACACCCACCACTACTACGAGCAAGAAGTAGGGACTTCGATCGCCAGAGTAGGATGTCGAGGGCAAGATGGTGAAGGATTTTATGAGATTTAATCCTACGTACTTCACCGGAGTCGCTGATCCCGAGGTTGCAGGACGTGGTTAATGACACATCGACGACTACACCAGCCTATTAGAGGTACCCGAGGCGACTGTGCGCGTATCTCTGGGTATTGTTTGAGAGGTCGCAATGCAGTATGGTGGACTACTTACACCGACATACATTCTACACCATCGACGGGCGTAGTTTCGACAGCTATTTCTCGATGAGTACATTCCCACCGAGGTGCGCGATTAGGCCGAGGAGCAGCTTCTTGGGACTACGACAGTGGTAACATGTCCGTGTCACAAGACATGGATCGATTCCGTATCTCATGATGTATGCCATGGATGTGGCTAACACTGAGAGGTTACAGATTTACTACTTCATCGAGGCCTAGATGAGAGGATGGTGGGGTGATTGTTGCGACCGGTGCGCGAGACGCTACAGAGTGTTTTTTGACAGAGCATTGGCTCGCGAGACGTATTTACGACACGGGGCGAGCTTGGAGACGGGTCCGGACAGAGTTCTGGCCCGATCAAAGACCGAAGAGACAGAGAGATCACCGATCGACAGAGACATGATTATCGTGGTCGACGAGATAGACGTTTTGAGAAGCAGAGAGAGAGATGAGAGAGTGTAGTGTACGTTGTCGCACCCGCACCGCACCATTTGAGCAGCCCACGACAAGCGTGTGCGAGATGGAGGGGGTCGTGGTAGAGAGACAGAGAGGTCGAGGTCGTGATGTGGCTCAGTACATATAGTATCACAATCGGATTGGCAGGATACACGACGATGTTACAGATGATAACATCGTCTGACATATACGTAGTAATTGTCCGATGTCGCCTTCATCATCACGACCGCAGATTGAGGCGCCTAGGGAGAGAGTTCATGCCGTCGCTACCGCACCTACCGTCGTATGCCCGATCGTGATGCGACTCGTCACTTGTCGAGGGTATGTTATCTATATGCGATGTTTCCATGCATGTATTATTTGATTCCTAGGTAGTACTTTGTCGTTTATATCGGACGTAGGGTCGACAGCTAGGGTTATCTCGTTAAGACTTTAGATCCACATCTTGTCCTCGCATTTCACTGGGGATAAGATTTACCCTAACCGGATATGCCGGAATTGTGTAGTAGAGATCGAGGGACACCATTTACTGTCGACTTTCGTGTCCTGAGTATTTAGAGTTTGATGCTTTATGGGTATGGATCGGTTATCGGCGTATCGCGCACACATTGATTGTTTTGGGAAGATGATAGTATTTGATATCGAGGGCATTCCCGTATTTACTTTTGTTGGTACGGCGTCGACTTACCGATTACTGAGGTCGATTAGCTACGACACAGAGATGGAGGCGTTTAGACGGTGGTCGAGACCGACCCGAGACCGAGGTTAGATTAGAGGATGTCCCAAGAGTGTGTGAGTTTCCCGAGGTATTCCCCGACGATTTGCCAGGTTTACCACCTCCTAGGTCGGGCTTGAGTTTATGATTGAGTTGATTCCGGGGACGCACTCGATATACAAACTGACCGATCGGATGTCAAGATCGGAGCAGTGGAGAGTTGAGATCCCAATTAGAGGAGTTATTGTAATGGTTTTATTCATCCCAAGATGTCTCTGGGGCGCATCAAAGTTGCTATTTGTTAAGAAGAAGGATGGTTCTTCGAGGTGTGCATAGATTACAGTGAAGTTGAATCAAGTGACGATTCGAAATCGTTATCCACTTCCTAGGATTGATGATCTATTTGATCGTTGGTGTGCTAAGTTTTTCTCAAGATTGATTTACGATCCGGTTATCATCATTGAGGATTCGGGAGAGTGATATAGAGAAGACGGCGTTTAGCACGCGTTATGGATTGTTTGAGTTCACAATCATGCCATTTGGGGTGACTAATGCGCACGCTATCTTTATGGATTTGATGCACCGAGTATTACGGCCATTTTTGGATCGTTATGTGATTGTGTTTATCGATGATATCTTAATATACAAGAAGACTCGTGAGAGCACGAGAGACACCTGTAGATGTTTTGATGACGCTGAGGAGCATAGATTGTACGCTAAGTTCAAGCAAGTGTGCTTTTTGGCCGAGAGAGGTGAAATTTCTGGACATGTCATCGGTAGTCAAGGAATATCTGTTGATGGAGACAAGATTCGAGCGATAATTGATTGGAGGACACCGAGACAGCTTGCAGACATTCGTAGTTTCTCGGGGCTCATGCGGGCTATTACCGGCGATTTGTGCAGATTTTTCGTTGATTGCAAAGACCGATGACGAGGTTGACCAAGAAGAATGTTAAGTTTGAATGGGTCAAGATTGTGAGGCAAAGATTTTTAGAGTTGAAGAGAAGTTGACTTCGGCGCGTTGTTGGCTTTACCCGAGACAGGAAAGGATTCTCGGTTTATACGATGCTTCCGAATCGGGTGGGATGCGTGTTGATGCAGAAGGACACCCAGCTTGCATATTTATCGAGGCGATTGAGACCCCACGAGAGAATTATCCCAGACATGATTTGGAGCTAGTCGCAGTTGTGTTTGCGCTCAAGGCTTGGCGACATTACCTTTACTGGGAGCGATTTATGTTATTCACAGATCATCGTAGTTTGAGGTATTTGTTCACTCGTAAGGATCCGAATATGCAGCAAAGACGGTGGCTCGAGTTGTTGAAAGACTACGATTTCGCGATTGAGTACCATCCTGGGAAGGCGAATGTAGTTGCCGATGCATTGAGCCCGGAGTGGTGTAGAGAGTCGACCGTGTCGCGCAGATGACACATGAGTATGGATTGCCGGAGGTCGCGACGGTGTTGTGTTTGTCGATGCTTTTGCCGATGTTCATATCTCGCGCGATGCGTGTTCCCGTGGTGTCGTTAGAGAGGTCGCCGAGTGGCAAAGGGTCGACGGACATTTTGCTCGCTTCACTGCCGGCTCAGATCCGGGTGCACGATTGGTCTAGTGGTTCTGACCAAAGTGCTTGAGACACACGAGGTAGGTCGTGGATACCCGAGTGCAGTGAACTACGCGATAGCATTCTTGAGGATGCACACCGTTCGCAGATATACGCTCATCCCGGGCAGACTAAGATGTATCATGACTTGCGACGTTTGTTTTGGTGGCCTGGAATGAAGCGCCGATGTGGTGCATATGTGAGAGCTTGTCATATTTGTCACAGTGTTAAGGCCGAGCACGGGAGAGACCACTGGATTGTTACAGCATGCCCACTACCGATTCCACAAGTGGAAATGGGAGCATGTTACGATGGATTTTGTGAGCGGGTTGCCACAGATCGCGAGACGCCATGATGTCGTGTGGTGTGATTGATAGATTGACAAAGTCCGCACACTTCATTCCTATATCGATGAAATATTCATTTTCTCATTGAGCATCATTTTTGAGCGAGAGGTTGTTAGGCTACATGGGGTGCCGCTATCTATTGTGGTCCGATGTGAGATCCCTGTGTTGACTTCGAAGTTGTGGGAGAGCATGCAGAGCAGCTTGGGACGAGATCATAGCTTCAAGACGGCTTATCATCCTCGACAGATGGTCATCGGAGAGATTGATACTGATATTAGAGGATATGCTTAGAGCATCCATTTTGCGCTTTGGAGGTGCTTGGGAAGAGTATTTGCCGTCAGGCGAGTTCGCGACAACAACAATGCCTATCAAAGCGAGCATTGGTATGCCACCATTTGAGGCTTTGATGGTAGACCTTGCAGATCACCACTTGTTGGGCAAAGACTCGAGGACGTGGCAGTGATTGGACCTGAAGTTGTTGTTGATCATACCGAGAAGATTCAAGCAAGTTAGGTTGAGATTGCAAGCAGCTCAAGATAGACAAAAGAAGTATATGCCGATAGGTATCTTGAGTGGTTTGAGTTATGATGTGGATGACTTGGTATATCTCGAAAGTTTCCCTGGAAAGGACATCGAGGTTTGGAATCAAGGGGAAACTAGCACCGAGATATATTGGACCGTTTAGAGTTATAGCACGTGTTGGGACAAAGAGCATATAGATTGGAGTTGCCAGCCAGAGTTAGCAGCGTGCTCATCCAAGTTGTTTCACGTGTCTATGTTGAGATTAGCTAAGTCAGACCGAGCCGATGGTGGATATTAGACAGATTGAGGTTCGTCCCGACGTTTCATATGAAGAACAACCCGTTGAGATCATGGATCGTAGAGTTCGACTTTGAGGAACAGGAGATTCCGAAGGTGTTGGTACGATGGCAAGATCACGGACCGAGGGACTTACCCGGGAGCTCGAGTCGACTATGAAACAGAGATATCCTCGCTATTTATCGTGAGTGTTGATTATAACTTAAATTTCGGGACGAAATTTCAAATTTAGTTGGGAAGAATTGTAACGCCCAATTTGTAATTGCCGTTAATTATGACGTCATTGCGACGCGGACGCCAAACGAGGACATACGTGGGTTCCACAAATGAGGCCGGAATGCGTCCGATTAGGTAAATAGTATTTTGTGTGTTGTTTTGTTTGATATTTGCGATGTTTATGTTAAAATAGGTTAACGGCATCGCGATGTGTGTAATTGTATTTTAAATTGACGTGGGAGATGTGTGATGAGTATTCGCATCGATATGCGTGTCGACGCGGTACCGAGTAGATTAAAGACGAAATTTTAAGTCGAGAAAAATGTTACACATAAAATGAATTAAATGTGATAAAATACGTAAATTGTTGGCGCTTAGTGGACACGCGGGGTCGTGGTCGACACGCGTGGGTGGTACGATAGTGTGCACGCCCGAGTATGCTCGCTGGCGCGCACGACGAAATTTTAGGCGCGAAAGTATATAGCGAATATATATATTTATATATATATATATATGTGTATAAGGAATTTAATATATATATATATATAAATATATATATATATAAATATATATATTAAAAATCGTAAAATGTAAAATTACCATTAATGGTATGGAAGTTGTAAAGGAAGGGATAAAATGAGAGGGGCAAAATGGTCATTCCACATCAAACCGCTCTCTCTCTCTCGATAAGTCAAAAAGAAGGAAAAAAAAAAAAAAAAAAAAAAAAAAAAAAAACCAAGAAATCGAAAGAAGAGAGAAAGAAGAAGAAGAAGAAGAAGAAGAAGAAGGAGAGAGAACGAAAGCGAGACCAAAGAGGTGAGTTGTTTTTGTTGTTGATTTGGTGTGTGTTGTGGTGGTGGTGACGGTTTGGTGGTTTTGGTGTGAAAGTGAGTTCGGTCACATGAGCATGGCCGAGAGTTGCATCAAACCGGGGAAACGAGGGTGGTGATGCAAGGGAGTGATCTCTCTCGCCAAATCGAATCGGGGTTGGGTGAGAACCAACCCCAAAGAATCGATAAAAAAAAAAAAAAAAAAAAAAAAGGTTGGGAAAAACAGAGGCGCCGTGCGCTCTGTTTCGGGAGAAGAAGACCCAACCGGTCGGCCGACCCGCCCGGCCTCTGGCGGTCAAAGCCGACTCGGTTGGTTTGGCTCGGTTGGGCCGACCGGACCGGTGAACCGGTCCGGCTCACCCAACTAAAAAAAAAAAAAAAAAAAAAAAAAAAAAAAAAAAAAAAAAAAAAAAAAAAAAAAAAAAAACTGTTTTGAAAGAAAAAGAAAACAGTTTTGGGAAAAAAAAAAAGAAAAATCTGGAAAATTCATATAAAATAGGAAAAAAATTAGAAAAAATATATTTTGATCAAATAAAGGAATTTTGGGATTTTCTCGGAATATTGGCGAGATAAAGTCGAGGTTTTTACTCGAACGTAAATTTGACATAATATGTCAAATTGAAGCTAATTTAGTGATAAATGATAATAGGTACATTTGGGGTGATAATTTGGATTATCGGGTGATTATGGCGCTAGACGGGGTTTGATTTTCGAGACGAGGAGTGCGATTTGAGGTGTGTAGTATCCCAATTGAACTTCACTTTAAGTATTTACAATTTGATTTATTTGATTTCAGCTCCGATTATTCGTTATCTCATTCCATTACCGCTTTACGGTGGTCGAGTTCTCGTAATTGGTGTTTTTACTAGTAGTGGAGTTTACTCCTACTTGGAGCCTTTACGAGATCACTCCCCACCTGGTATTTATTCGTTACGCCATAGAGTCCACTAAGTCATAGCACTTGTCTATGCATATACGGTGAATAGGCTACCCTTATGGTAGGCTCGTGCTGGGTGCGTCGTGGGTCTACGCCGCCACCTGAGGGTCCAGGGACAACCCGTTGGTGTGTTTGAGGGTTGTGCCCAAGGAGAGGCTCAAGTATGACTTAGTTTGATTTTTATGTGCACGTACTTTGTTTCGTCACTATATTTATACATGCGATGATCTTTCTTTTACGCTTGTCCGTATTTCTTTATTCCGCATGTTTAAATTATAGTATTTTCAATTCCAAAGATTTTTACTTCCGTAATTACTTAGTGAATTTCCTTGGGATTACTCACTCTGGACTCGTCATCCGTCTTTTTATGATGGCTCGAGTGCAGATCCGGCACGAGTCGAGGGAAGGGCAAGCTTGAGGACTACATTGATTGATAGCTCTAGCCCTACTCGTACGTATGTTTATATTTATTTGTTTTATGTCGGGTTTTGGGATTATTGAGAGAGATAGGTTGTAGCTTCTTGATATTTTGTGGATCTCAAAGGACATGTATATTTGATATGGTTTCCACTTAGGCATTTTGTTAATAAAACACGAGATGAATTTTCATATTGTTCATTTAAGCTTCCGCCGTTAATTTGAGGTTATATGATATTAATCGAATCAAACTTAATGACGAATTGATCGATAATGGATAAATTGGGCGTGGGACACAACCGGTGGTGACGTGGTTGTGGGCCGCGTGTAAGCCCCGTGGCGGACCAATGTGGAAATTGGGGCCGCCACAAAAGCTCTTTTATGATAGTTGTTCAATGTCATTGTATAGTTACGATTACAGTTTTTAAGTGTCATTATACGTTAAAGATGACACTAAACATGTTGTCATTGTAAGTAAATACTTTCCACAATACCCCCATTCTATGACTGTTGAAAACTGTCGTCTTATACTTTTAACGTCAGTTTTTAAATGTCATTAATATGCAAATTTCTTGTAGTTATATACTAATCGTTAATTAATTTTACTTGTTGTGACTTATTTTTTCTTTTGTATTGAAATAAATATGATTTGTTTTTTATTATAGGTTATTTTTCATAAAATATATGACTTTTATATATGTGAATATCAATTTTTGTATACCTGAAAGTTTAACTTATTTTCTTTTTCTTTTTCTTTTTTTTTTTGCAGGAAACTATTGTATATATGATGAATGGAGTGTATTTTTATGATGATTTTTTTGGAAACTTATTTTGTGTTCTCCTATTTTGAATTTTTTTTTTTTTGTATAGATATGGAAAGAGACAATTATTGATACACCGAGTTTATGTATTCAAATTTGATTAAATTCTATTGGAATGTATGGAATGTATTAATTCATTGGTGTCGTGAAATGTATTAAGCAACCACCAACCGTAATGAATTAGGAATGTATGAATTCATTGTATATGAATTTAGGGTTTATGATATATAAATTTTGTATTGTTGTTAATTTAGGGTTTAGTGTAATATATATGAATGTATTAAATCCTAAAACCGTAAATATAAATTTTGAATGAATATATATACCTATTCCAAACCCCTGCTTAGCTCTAATAACACCCGACAAATCAAATTATCACCCGAATTATACCTATTACCTGAATTAAACCCTAAACCCTAAACCCTAAATTAGCTTCAATTTGATATATTATGTCAATTTTACATTTTTCGAGGTAAAACCCCAGTGCCGACTTTTGAATTTCTCATTTTCTATATAAAATCCTCAATTTCTATTTATTTCGTCAAAATACTATTTTTTTCATATTTTTCTCTATTTTTCTGGATTTTGTTTTTCCAATTTCTCTTTTTTTTTTTTTTTTTTTTCTTATGGCGACGGGGCTTCCCGTCGCCATAAGAAAAAAAAAAAAAAAAAAAAAAAAAAAAAAAAAAAAAAGAGAAATTGGAAAAAACATGCACGTGGCATGCCAGACCACACCTCAACGAATGGCGCCTTTAGAAAAGACGTCATTTCACCCGCCACGTCAGCCGCCTCCAACCAATTTCGCATTTAGTAAACGCGAAATCCATTACTTTTGTAATTTTAAAAAAATTTAACATATTTAAAGAATTTTAAAGAAAAACAACGTCAGTTTTTGAAATAGCCCCGCACGGGACACTCAAATGTAGAACTGGTTGGTATGCTTTGTTAGTTTTTATTATTAATATTTGAAGCTACTTGCTAACAGCTGGGGTCCCATGGTCTAGTGGTCAGGACATTGGACTCTGAATCCAGTAACCCGAGTTCAAATCTCGGTGGGACCTTTTTTCTTCCTACCACATTTCAGTTTTTTTTCTTTTTTTTCTTTGATGAGATGATAGAGAGAGTTTGGAAAGGTCGTGAATTCGACTTACTTAAGTCAAAATACACAGGTAATACTTTCCGCTACAAGAATAATGCCTCGAAAAGTTAGAAGATTCAAACTGATGACCTTTATAAGAGATATACTTCAAAAAGTTAAAAGATTCAAACTTATGATGAGGTCAAAGTAAACAACTAGCTAAGTCCTAACTACTTTGTTAAATCTATGAACTTGGGATGCACTAGTTAAAAAGAAACTCAAAGGATTGTAAAAAGCATAAGAAAGCATAATTAACTATATTTATTCGAGCAAAATAGAAGGGCTTGATAAGTTTGGGATTGAAGCTTCGAAGTAAAAGGTTGTCAGTCTTTAACAATTTGCTTGATCCAACTGCATTTTCTTCCAGCCGAGTAAATTCGAGGCAAAACAAAATAAAGCATAAATTTTTATTTTATTTTTATAAGAAGGAGATGTTATTACATTTATGTGCCAAAAAAACGCAGAAATTGAGCTCAAGAGTCCTGATGAATCTCCATTTTGTATAAAGAACACCAAAAACGAGTGAATTTACATGCCAGATGAAGAGAGAGGATAACAAAACTCAATTACACACAAAAAAAATAAATTAATACTGCACACTCGAGTATCGACTCTTCACTCACCAAACATTGCTACAATCAACAAATGATCGTGATCTCGTAGAAGCGCAACAGCAACATCAGTATAGCTCATCTGCATCACTTACACAAACACGTACAATTGCGCAATTCAACTCAGTGGCACCACCTTGCCTATGTCGGATAGACACCCTTGCCGATGAGAAAGAATGGTCTCAAACAATTCAGCACTATAAGAGCTACTCTAGATATCATCAGCAAACATGAGGCACTCAAATGGGGTGCCTGGGGTGCCTTGAATGTGTTATTACTGAGTAAAGAACTCTTTTCTAAGTTGTGGTACTAGTCATCTTTCGGTCTTTCTAATTCAAGCATATCTTCTGGGTAGACATCGTTGGATAGCTGCTTGTTGGATGCCGAATGCTCACCTTGAGCAAATGCAGCTCCGGACTGTTTTGACGCATTGGGTACTTCTCTCATGGAGCCAGGAACGGCCACAATCTCAGATGAGCTATGCCGCCAACTTCCAATGATAGAAGCATTCCAGGACCTCCTGGAGGAAGTTGCTCTCAGCCTCCCAGAGCTAGAGTTCTCTTCCCTCACCACTTTCAAAGGGTTTTCCAGCGCTTTCAGAATGTATCTCATGAGAGGGCGCTTGGAAGGCCTCGGGTTGAGGCATGACTTGGCGACAATAGCCATGGCCCAAACTTCTTCCAACAGGTCCTCATCAATAATGAGAGATGGGTCTACAATCTTCATCATTAATTCCTTCTGATATATGCTAATACAAGGCAGTGTGCGTTCTAGCCAGTCATTCACTGTTGCTTCATCTGATTTGCCGATTCCCAATTTGCCAGTTACAAGCTCGAGCAACACTTTCCCGAAGCAATGAACATCATAAGAACATGTCGCCGATGAGTTGCCTGAGCATCCAAAAAGTGGAAGGAACCAAAATTGCATAAGCACTTGGTTTTACAGCTTATATGATTTCTTTCACCACAAAAATATCTAGTAAGCAAATATAGACTGGAAGCATGATTTATTTACGTCACTTAAGAGTTCGAGCAAAAGAATCGTAACAGATGACGGATAAAGTTTATAGCAAAATATCAACTTCGGTAACAGCTTATCATTTTTCATTATAAATGATAAAAAGAAATGCATAACTCGTCGAAAAGGAAATTTGACATACCAGAAGGGCCCTGTTCAGATGTCCTGCATAAAATCAAGCAGCACAATCATTAGGTGGCATGAGCATAAGAAAGAAGAAAGCAAACACTTTTCATCTTAACAAGATGACATAATTCACTTAAAGTTAATATTTGCAAAAACGGCAGAATCCAGATTACAAATTAAACATAATTCATAAAAGGAATATATTTTCATTCATATTCCATGTGTCATTAAACTTGTGTATTTGGCATGTTACTACCTTGATCCTTCAACAGATTTCATCAAATGTTGCTTGTTATCAACACAAGAATTTGCAGTGGGCATAAAATTTCATTTGGCAGACCAAATCAAACATTACTGAATCAGGCCACAAAAAATAAAATAAAATAAAATAAAATGAAATACTGGATCAAATACTAGAATTGGCTATCAAGGTTACACATCATGAATTCAGGATCAAAAGATTTTTCCAGAAAAACATCGCATAGACCATTTATATTGCTTTTGATAAACAAGGGCACTACGATTACATTAAGTTCTTGTGGAAAAGAAAAAGTAAAAAGTAAAAACACAACCATTATAAAAGCCAAAATTAGTCAATGTGGAAACTTTCAATCCTATAATAAACTATTCACAATGTGGAATAGCTGAATAAATATAGGTTACGACAAAACACTTACTGTGGCAGTTGCAGTAATCTGGAGATAACATTAGGTTGAGAGTCCCATTCTTGCATGCATGATTCACTCAAGCTTCCAAGCCGAACTTCAAATTTATCATCTAGAAAAATACTGCTTGCTTGGATATCCCTTCAACCACCAAAAAGAATTTTTAGGAGAAACTTATCTAATCTAATCTTGGCAAATAACTTTCTCTTGACTAAATGCTTCACTCAAGCTTCCATCACCCACTCGCATAAATATTATAAAGTGGTGCATCAAGGAATTAAGTTCTAAAAACACGGAAAATGGATGCTGTCAAATCAATAAACACAAAGGCTAACACTATAATTAAGGAATAACTTCTAATCACTCATCGCGAGCAGTAATATTTTCCCAAGTACATCACGCACTCATCCGGGTTACCAGATGACAAGTAAAAGGCCAAAATGCATCCTTTAAAACATGTAGAACCAACACTACGCTATATGGTTCATATCATTCAGACACCTTAGATTGGTTATAAGTTAACAATAGGAAGTCACTGATCGTTATGGATAAACCGATATGCATATAATTAACAAGGTAAAAGAAGAATCCAAGTACCTGTGAACAATAGGTGGACTACATTCATGATGCAAGTAAGAAAGACCTTCAGCAGCACCGATTGCGATTTTCAGTCTTGTAATCCAATCAAGAGATTGTGGATTTTCACCAGCCTCTTTGGGTTTCCTATACAAAGAACTCAATAAATCTCCATTCGGCATGCATTTATAAACAAGGAACTTCTCGTTCTCTTTCTCTAAGCAGTGACCCAAGAATGGGACCAATCTAGTATGCGAAGCCTTGCTAAATATGCTCAGCTCCACCAAGTATGAATCCTTTTTAGAGGGTACATCAATCCTCTTAACGACTATAGAAGACCCGTCGCCCAATATCCCTTGGAACAAGTCTCCGGAGTGACCGTGCTTGATGAGGTTCGAGTCACTAAAATCACCCGTGGCGTGCAGTATTTGCTCATATGTGAATGCATCTCCCAATCCAGAGAAGTTAATCGGTCGACCTGCAAATCCCAAATTGTTTTCCGCCGGAGGGCCAGGGCTCACAGTTGTCCCCCTTTGATGTCCAACATCCTTCCTACACTTGTACAGGCAAAATACCAAACACAAAATTAGAACTACAACAAAGCCAACACCTCCCAAGACTCCTACCAGTATGAATGTCAACTTTCTGTTACTCTTCTTCGAAGAATCCGAAGCTGTTGGCACCGTGACGTTTGGAGCTCCGAAACTATCAAATTGCACACCTTTATCAGAATAGAACAATTCACAGTCCTCTAGAGTCCTTTGACTTGATGAGTTTTGAAAGCAATTCTGAATCAAAGAAGTGTTCCTACCAATCTCACCTATAATCTTGCCTTGGAAATAATTACTGGACAAATCAATGAAGCTAAATCTCCCCAACTGTAAACCAACAACTCCATAAAACCGATTATTCGATAGATTGAACACAGCAAAACCGAAATTCGCATTCGAACTGAGATTAGGCAGGATACCAGTAAAATTATTATAGGATATATCAAGAAACCGCAATCCGGGCACCTTCCACAATGAATCAGGAACTCCACCAGTGAAACCATTGCGACTAAGAACAATAGTCTGCATCTGAAACAGACCCGAAAACAAGCTATCATCCAATTCCCCCGACAATAAATTCAAACCCAGATCAATCTCCACCAACCTCGATAACCCCCCGAGCTGAACCGGTATCGATCCAGCCAAACTATTGTTAAACAAATTCAAGAACTGCAGATTGGAGAGTGTTCCTAAAGAGGGGGGGATCGACCTCGATAGCGAATTCGAAGAAAGATCAAGAAGGGTAAGCTTATTAATCGAAGAAAACGATAAGGGGATCGACCCGGTAAGCGAATTCTTAGATAAATCAAGAACAAGAAGTCGCGACAACATGCCTAGTGTTGATGGAATAACTCCATTGATTCTGTTCCTAGAGAGATCAAGAACACTCAAATTTGCTAAATTTCCAAGTGAGGAAGGAATTGGACCTGTAATGGAGCATGAGCTGAGATCAAGCACTTGAAGACTGACAAGTTTTTGACCAAACGAGTCTGGAATCTGCCCAGGAAGGCTGAACCCAGAAGCATTGAAGTGGGTCAATTGGGCGAGATTGGAGAGTGAATCAACAGCAAATCTGGCGTCGCGACGCCCGTGGCGCGTCCGCCGGAGATTAGACACATTGATCCCAACTACTCGGCCGTCGCTGCGGCATTGGACCCCAACCCATACTGTGCAAGGATCAGCCTTCCTAGGCCAATCTCTGCTCCTCAGACCCAACGAAGAACGCAATCCCAACAACGCTTCTCTCTCAGATTTCAGCGCCAACTGAGCAAATGCGGATTGAAACAACAAACCCAGAAACCAAATCAACTCCAACGCGACTCCCCAACTCGCCATGACTAGAAACGACACTGATTTGATGAGGATCTCTAGTGCATCGTAAGTGTTTGATGAAATGCCTCAATGAGCGTTTAAGTACTGAATTGATAACGTGCATTGATCTCCGATATTAGTGATGAATGAAATTATGAAACGCTGTCATTAATGAGTAACAAAGATGGAAAACAACAATTCCCAACTACCATTTCTGGGTGTGGTTTCAGTGAATTGATGGGCTAAGAAGAGTAAGAACTGATTATGGTGGTGATGAAATCAAATCAAATCAAATGTGGTGGTATAGTTGGTCTAAGTTGTGAAGTTTTTTGGGTAGGTTGGTCAACCCAGAAATCGCGCTCAGAACAACTCGACAGGACAACATGTAGGGCGCCCGATGTAGTTGTGGTAGTACAAGTAGTAGTGGAAGAGTTAGTTATATAGGTCACGAAACATAACTCCTCTTGTGATGGCTTCTGTTGTGAAGTGTGGTTTATTTATTGTTCATTTGTTTTTGTTATTAATGTCACGTAGAGAGACAACAAAATCACAACTCTCTGTTTTATTTTATTCTTTTTTTTTTTTATGAGAAATGTTAGAATGACAATATCCAAGTCACAAACCCAAAGTCACATCAAATCAGACACAAGTGGCATGCATATTATCAATTATGTATCGTGTGCATCAGGATGTGCATCAGAATTTGTGTATGCCCTGCATCCTGAAACGCACGTAGAATGGACTATGGATAGCTTTTGTGCTTGATATGACTTCACGGATAGCTTTTGTGCTTGATATGACTTCACGGATAGCTTTTGTGCTTGATATGACTTCACGCGTGACTCGGGCACTGTTATTCTAGCAAGACCCCTTTTTTATGTTTGTGGGTATCTTTTACATAAACATGCTAATTTTACAGGGGCCAATATTGTTCCATACAACTTAAGAGGTCGTCTCAAGAAATGATGCAGTTGCGAACTCTTATAAGGTCTCAAGGAATGATGCAATTGTATGTCAGGATTCGAACTCAAGACCTATGCCCCAGGCAAAGTCTTTGTGCTCGCTCTGCTATCACTGCACCACATATATCTGTTTTAATTGTGCTTGACTTCAATTCACTTGTGTTGCTTTGTAAGACTATCTACAACCACATAACTCTATTTTCTCTTCTATTTTACAGTTATGTCACATCAAACTCTATTTCTACTCTAATCACAAACTCTATTTTTACTCCAAAACTCTATTTCTTACATTTATTCTTTTTATTATTTATTTTTATTAGTTTTAATAAATTGTTTAATAAAAAAAATGAAAAAAATATTTTTTTAAGAATAATATATAAATATTTTTTTCTCAAAAAATATATATATACAATGCTAAAATAGAGTTGTATGAAACTGTTCATCCCCTGTAAAATAAAGGAGATTTCAGCGTACCATTAAAGAAAATGGAATGCTATTAGTGTTCCATTAGAGTTGCTGGAAGGTTTGAAAAATCAAAAAATTTAAACGTAAGTGGGTTTGTTGGCTTTTATTTCTTCACTCGTTGAGGGACACATTAGCATAAATGCCAGCGAACTGTAAAAAGTAAGGTTGCCTAAAAGCCCCATTTACATTTATGTGGACCACCAAACTAATTACGCTGCACTTATATGCAACTCTTCCTGCATTCAAAGCGATGGTGATGCCACTGCTTTGATTCTATGCCATGTATGGCAGAAATTAATAGACCATTTTAATTAGGAGATTAAATACTAGAATAACAACTCTATATCACACCCACAAAATACATTAGCTCATAAAAGCCATTTATGCTCGGCGTGCGAGTTATGCACCAAAATTTGTGTTTACCCGCATCTTGAGGCAAGTACGACTCCTATGAATCAATGTGCTGCAGTGTGACATACTCATTGTCATTCTAACACTTCTCAGGAAACTAACTCACAATGGTCTACAAACACTAGAACAATTTTGGTCTTTAATAGAGGTTTTCAAACCCCTATTAAAGATGAAAAATGATAATCTAACACACGTTGCGCATACACTTTGAGTGCACACTTTGTTTTTTAGTCATTTATGGCTCTTTCTTTTCTCTTCAAACGTGGGTCACACATCTGACAAAACACCATAAATGACTACAAAATAAAGTGTGCATTCAAAGTATGCTAGATTTTTATTTTCTATTAAAGATTGATGGTATTAAATGTCATGTGAAAAACACGTTCAATTGGTCATGTTTTAATGCAGTATAAGAATTTTGATATTTAATAACACCTAATTGATAGGGGTTTAAGCAACGCTTGTATTGTATAGAAATTAAAGCACCACCCATCTAACGCATTTCTCACGTGACATTTAATAACACATATCGAGTTTTAAAATCTCTATTAAAAAAATTGTTCGGCCGAAAAGGAATTGGGTTCACCTCGGGTCGTACGAAATACACATTTCGAGATGCATAATTAACTTTGTATTAAGATGAGTTTAGCTGCATGGATATTAATTGAGACGTCAACTGCACACAAGGCACTTTTAGCTTGCAGTTATACCTCGAATCATGCAAATAAACGTCACTGGAGGTACATCTCGCTACACATGTGGTTGATGTATCGAGTGGTGTCTATATATGTAGCACATTACTACATTAGTTCTCGTATATAATTGAGACTGATAAAGAAGAATGGCATATATTAATTGAATGCTACATTGCGGTCTCTCCTCATTGCGGTCTCTCCTCCTTTCCTCCCGCTAGGGTCATGCTCATTCTTGGTTTACTTGTTTAGTTCGGGGGGAGTTGAAGGAAGTGAGATAATTTTCAAGAAAGTTTCAACTCGACTTATTTGATTGAATGTTTTCAAATAACTTCACTGAAAGTTTGACCCCTAACTTCCTCTACATAGGGGAAGATAATTCACTTGGGGGTGAGTGAATTATCTTCTTGAGCGGGAATAGATACTTTTATCCTCATATAATGCTCTCTCTCTCTACCATTATTTTTTATCATCTCTCTCTAAAAAACAGTTTAAATGACATTTATGTCAATTACATTATTTTATTATTTTTAAAATGTGAAACTTCCTAGGAAGTTTAAAGTTGAAACAAACGTGAAAAGTGCAACTTCCTTAATGGTTAACTTCTGAGAAAATTAAACTTTCTTAAAAGAAAATTTTTCTGAAAATTAATAAAATGAACCAAACGAGACCTAAAAGAGATACGGATGGTGTTACACGGGCACCTTGAAGTCACGCATCTACATATTAATTATATTCACATTAACATTTGCTCGTTTAAGTAAATGTCGACGTGTATCAAAAAAAATTAAAAGAATAATGTGTTATACTTGAATTGATGAGTACTATTGAATGAAAATTATTTTCTAAATCACGTACATAACAGGTTTTCGTCTCAAAAGAATTGTTTGAGACTATTGGATTATCCGCAAGCAAGTAGAGATTTTTACATATAAACCCTAGTTTGTGTCACACTTTCGTAACAAAATGTGTTACGAAAACTAAACAAGACTTGTAGGTGTTTAGAAGCGAAGTCGGCCATGTTCACAACTGAACATGCTGAATATGGAAGACTATATAGTTTATCAAAAAAAAAAAGATGGGAATTAATGAAATAACTTGGAAAATTTTGTTTTGCCTTCTAACAAAGAAATAGTTGACTTTGTATTGGATTAGCGATTGATGGAAGTAATGTTTAGACTATTAAATGTTAAACCAGCTGACTTTACTCTAGATTATGTATAATGTGGAATATATTTATTGTGTCTACATGGTGTGCGTTGAGTCTGTTGACGAGTCTCAATCACATATGGCTAGTGGAAGGCATGACTTGATAATGTTTACGAGTTTTGATTATTCCTTAATTCAATCATTCTATGGTGTTAATTAAATCGTCAGAATATGTTGTATATATTGTTTATAATTGAGACATTTGTTTATAGTTCCAGGTTCGGTCTACCTATAAACTTTAATTCTTCTAATTGTCTGGCTTTTTTTTTTGTCAAAATATAATTATCTGATATACATTGAATGATTAGAATATATTTATTGCAAAGATGAATTGTAACAAACATTTTGGGAATTTACTCTATCTACTTATTAGTGTTATTTTGCATAATGTTTTTCTCTATGTTATTTTGGGAGTATTTTTTTTTTCTAATAGGAATGAGACTTTGTTTATTATAGCCCAATATATACAAGTGTTGTACTATTTACAAAAAGATGGCAAGAAATAATGTGCTTCTCATAAATAAAGTAAAAAAAAAAATTCTACCATTATATAGTAGGAGAGAAACGAAACGTTCTTATAATAAAAAATACATCCCTCCTACAAAAAAAAAAGTTCCCACACCACAAAGTGGCCACTAAGGAAAACTCAACCTTAATTATGATGGTGTCACATTTTTACCAAATTAACTAGGTTAAACTCGTGATCTTGTGTGGTAGGGAATACAAAAGCTTAACCAAAAATACATTCAAATACCCACGAAATACATTGCTCGGACACCAACACGCTCCTCAACAGTCGTATCTCATAGCAAGTTTGTCCCATTCCTATTCAGCTCGGTCCATGACACATGCTTGAATTCTTTTGACCCCACAAGTGACGACGCAGTGGCTCGTTTGATAGATTCCCAAACCTCTGCCCTATCTATGTTGGAATATTAATTTTAAGTATAGCTGTCAAATCACTTTGGACATTAAAAAGGAAACACAGTTGTTAATGTCTTAAATACACATCAATTTATGTATGTACAGAGATTGATGCACAATTAATAGACATCAATATGTGGGTAGTGTTTAAAACCGTTATTCATTTTCCTTGAGAAATTACTGATTAATGGCGTAGCGTAAGGATAGTAATTGGACCCATAAGTTTGGATACCCAATGGTACTCAACCCTAATGGATAGGGTAATATCCAACCTGACATATATTGGGTAAGAGTATAGGTTTATGAGTGAGACACCCAAGTGGTTATTGGCAGGGTAAGGATATTAACATTTACCACCCCATCTACTCATTTATATTATATGTTATGTATGTATATTATAACTTCATCATTACATGATAAAATACACCATTATTATTTTCTTATTTTCATATAGATACTATGTTTTACTATTGGAATATGCATATTTTAAAAGATTGAAGGTGCTTTATTCCTATTTTCGAAGATCGAATACTTATTTGGCTTAAATAAAAACTTTAACATTTTAAATTTAGAATAACTATTAGAGACAACACATATTTTTTTATTTATGTTTTGTAATAATTATAAAAATAATATGGTGTATGTGTAGGTTATATTGACATACTTATGTTTTAAAAATTTATTTTTCTCCATTTAAAATTTAAAATTTTATATTATTTTAATTAATAGTGGGTATAAATACTTACAGGTACCTTATTACTAAAACGGATAATACTCGTACTCGTTCCACAAAAAAAATAAGGTAAAAGATAGGGTATAGGTAGGACAAAAAAAATAAGGTAAAAGGTAAGGTATAGGTAAGATGCTTATAAGATAAAGTGGGTATAGGTGAGACGTACCTACCCCTGTCCTATCTATTAACATCCCTTGGCATAACGTGCAATGGTAGTCAGCCACGTCATATTATCTTTGTGAAGTAGTATTGCCACGTGGACCGTTGCTAGTTTAACCACTTTCAGTGGCTTGAGAAGTTGACTTCCGTTTCTAACTTTGGAGCGAGACCTTGTAATAACAGTAACGGCTAAAAACCATTAAATTAGTGGGATTGGATCAGTAGAAGACAAAACCCGCAGCTCAAAACGATCGAGCCTATCAAACATCGCATATGGCGTCGTCTGCATTGTTACTACTATTATTTTTACAATTTTTTATATTATTATTTTTCTTGCATGAATTATATAATGGATTATTCATAACGGAAAAAACAGCTATTTTTTCTTTATTTTAATCCAAGTTTTAAAAATGATAATATTCTGGGGCGATTTTCTAATATTTTTTTGATGTATGCTTTGTTCAGTTTTTGTTTCAAATTAGCCCCTTCCAAATGTTGAGATTTTCTTATTTTATATATTTTCTTTTATTTTATATCCTGTAAGTGAAGATCCTTGCAATCCTTACCACTTTATGATTGATGGAGCACCTTATCATTCCATATTTACACATAATTACATTAAGATAAATTAGAATTTCTTAAAAAAAAGAGAGGATAAATTAGTAATATGTAGGTTAACCATTATAGATGATTGGGACTTGTGATCAAATTTTGTCATTTTCTTATCAAAATTTTTTTTGCCATTTTTTTTTTTGAGCGTTACTATTACAACTCATTTATCCTCTCTTCCCACTGGACGCAAAAAATTAAAATTTACAATCAAAATATTTAGGAGTTAGTTACAATATTACCCTTGTACAAAATCCCTCTTTCCAAAAGGCGAGAGACCAAATAACATCCGTTGCTTTCATTGATGGGTTTCACTGTTGATATTGAGAGCTCTTGAAGATCAACTTTGAGTTGTAAATGTTGGGTTGGGTAGAAGTTAGAAAATCTTTAGCACTTGCTGGAGGATGTAGAGCAATAGCTGAAACAAGAAGAACGCCATACACCAACCTCTATTGATGAATACTACTCGTCTCTGTTTCGTTATGTTTACAAAATTTGTTTATATATTGTCACTATTTGCGATAGCAATGCGCGCATGGACATGATGCTTTGGTCCTTTGAGATTGAGAATTGAAAATTAAAAATTGACAATGATGAGATGATGATGAAAAGGAGAAACAGAGAAATTTTAGATTTTAGAGTTTTGGTTTGTTAATCAAGCCCAAAAGAAAAGACAATATACAATCTAGTCGCTTGAGTTTGAAAAGAAAATGATTTTGTTTTGATTAATTAAAAAATAGTTTGATATCAACGTTGGTAAAGGGTGGTGTCGTGTTGGGTTAGGGCAACGCATAGGAGAGAGTACGAAGTCAAAGAAAGGGGGTGGTGGGCAAGGGTAGTTTAGGAATTCATATATTATTATTGGGTGGTTTAATAGTATATTTTTAAAAGTAAATGGGTGGTTAGTTAAATTGAGTGGGGAGAGAGAATTGATGGGTTAGAATAGCAACTGTCTTTTTTAAGAGAAATTGAAATTTCATTAATCATTCGTGTCTCAATACATGACTAGTCATAAAATCAAGTACAATAATTCGTTAATTCTATTTGTTCAAACAAACTGTCATTAATTTGATTGTAAATGTAAAATTGAAACAGTTTGACAATTAGATATTGTTTTCTACGAAGTATGATAATACACAAAACTACTACGACCACAAAACGAATAATAAAACTTTCCAACATGGATAAGAAAACCTAAAACTTACCAACAAGGAGAAGATAAATCAAAAACTTCCAATTAGAGAAGAAAACTAAATATAAATTTTGTTATTTTTTAAAGTGAAATAAAATTTTCATCAATCATTAATAGCTCAATGCATGACTATCAAGGAATATGTAATGACCCATTTTCCAAACAGATCGCTACGGGGCTAATGTAGACCCATAGTCTGTCTTACCAGCGACAGACGTGCTCTACATTGGATTATATCCTCTATTTTATCCTTTTAAGTCTTATCAAACAACAATTTACTGATTATCTAGTATTAAACTCTAATCATGTGCCAAGTCATCATTTAAACCTCAAATTACCATAATGGTAGTCTTACAAACACATTAACTCAGATATTAATAATTGAAGTGAGTGATATAAACTATAAACCTAATATGGAAAACCCATATGATATCCAAAATTACCTCAAATGTCACAAAATATCAAAATATACAAGGTATCTCACAATCCCAAACTCGAAATGAAAACAAATACACATAATACAAAAATATGAGTCAGATAATCTGTCTCTGAATTAGTGGTACTCTGGAAACTTGCCTTTACCCCTACTCATACTAGGATCTGCACTCAAGCCATCTCAAAAGGCAGATGATGAGTCTAGAGTGAGTATTCCCAAGGAAATTAAGTGAGCAATACTGAAAGTAAATATTGGAATTTAAATAAAACAATTGAAAAACATGCAGAAATAAATACAGGCAACTGCACTCATCACATGAATAGATAATAGTGAAAGCTCAAAGTGTGTTCCTAAAGCCTAGGCCCAGACTAGCATCATAATTCATACTTTTCCACAGAATACTGCCGGCGAATCTGACTCAAGCAGGGCTAGTATTTGGATCCGCTAGGTGGTTGACATAGTACCTACGACACACCCACACGTGCCCCGATGCGATTCATGGGTCGAACTATTCACCGAGTTTTCCTAAAACACATGCTATGGTTTAATGGACATACACATTGGAATGACACGAAAGGGAGACCTGCTCAACGTTCGTCCATTAAACCACAACCACAAATATAGTATTGAAATAATAGAAATTGAATTCAAATGCCAAAAGAAGTAAATACTCAAGTAATTTCAGTTGGGATATTACACACCCCAAACTGCGCTCCGTGTCTAGAAAACAATCCCAGTCCGACTCCGCTCACGACTCGGAAAGCGTGCCTGACACCTGATTATAATCTCGTAAGTCCCTGGTGTCTGAACAAACCATTTTATGTGATTTAATGTCAAATTAACTGATTTTATATTTTGACAACAAAAATTAGAATTTATTTCAAATTTTTAGTTGGGACACATTTTTTGAGTTACACCGAACTATCAAAACGCCCGAAAAACCTTGAAACCCATTTTCAAATCTTTTTCTAATTTCTCACATTTTTTCGAATTTTCCATATATTCTAACTATTTTTCTCCAATTTTCTGAAATTTCAAGAATATATATTTTATTTTTTTATTTTTATTTTTTATTAGTGTTGGGCTGAGTCGGGTTCGGTTCGGCCCAACCGAGCCGTCGAGTCTGGGTCGGCTCGGCCCACGACCCAGGGGTGGTGTACACGTTCGGCCCGCACGTGTGGCCCCTTCTTCTCCAACGAACCAAGAGCTCCCTGGTTTGTCATTTATCTTTTTGTTATTTTTTTATAAATCGATTGGGAGGGGGAAATGACTCTCCTATGTCATCTCCCTCCTTGGACAAACTGCCCAAGCCATCACCACCACTACCACATCGACCACTACAACAACATCAACGACAACAACGACGACGATATCAACAACCAACAACAATGAACTCACCTTCAACTTCGCCACCTCCGAGCTCTTAGCGTCGATCTCCCTTTCGACCTCTCGATTTCTCTCTTTCCCTCTTGCAATTTTTAATGAGAAATGAGAGTAAATGGGAGGCGGTGGTGGTGTTTTGATATTTTGGAGGTCAAATGAACAAAATACCCATATCCTCATCCATAATCCATAACCAAACCAATGTTCTTGTTAGTAATTTCACATTTCTTTTTAGTTTCTAATTTTAATATATATATTTTAAATTACATATATATATATATAAATATATATATTCGCATATACTTTCGTGCTTAACACACAATCTCGCACGTCAATTAAAATATAATTACACACACCACAATGTCGTTTAACCTATTTGAATATAAACATCGCAAATTAGACAAATCAGCACATAAAATAACTATTTACCTAACTTCAGTCGCGTTTTAGCCTATCTGGGTCCCACGAGTGTCTGAGCTGTCCACCACGTCTAAAGTACATTATAAATAACGACAAATTAAATTTGGGCCGTTATAGTTCTTCCCAACTAGGTGAAATTCCGTCCCGAAATTTAAATTAAACTTAAATACTTACCGACAAATAAGTGGGGATACCATCGTCACATGGTAGACTCAATGTAACAATCCCAAATTTTTAACTGACTTGTGTTGCACTTGTCAGAAATTGTGACCTGGCTACGTGAATACCGGACAGTATTTCGAACTTCAGGAGTCGACACCGAAGTGATTTTATGATTCTTTGATTGTGTGTATTAGTATTTTAGTATTTTACGGGTTTCGAGCCGTTCGGGCGGTATTTAATTGAGTGAGGTTTCGACTAGTTAAACGGGGGAGAAAAACAAGTAAAACATACAAAATAAATGAATTTTTAATTAATTTAATTAATTAGTTGGTGAGACAAGGCGAGACTACGCGAATTACGAGAGTCGGAACAAGGAAAAATGGACCGAGGAACGTCGTTTGAACGCGGAAGTTAGTTAATTACACAACATATGGTCTATGGAATTGGAATTGTTAAATTGACACAGTTCAATGGTGAGGAACCATGAGATTGACCTCGAGATGTGGGTGTGTTGAGGTGAAAAGTTATGCAAGTGACAACGTAATAAAGAGAAATAAATAGAATGGTTACACACTTTAATGTGTAATAAAGAGAAATAAATAGAAAAGTAAAAAAGACCCATAAGGGCAATGGTTTAAAAATGGTGTAGGAAGTAAGTTGGGGGTAAAAAGGTCATTTGACCATATAAATATAACAACAACAAACAAAACCCTACACTATTCATCTTCTTCTTCAACATTACCGCCGCCCACCCTCCTTCTCTTCCATTTCGGATCTCTCCCTCACTCTCGGCCTCTCCATCTCTCTCTCGGCCACGCGATATCTCTCTCACTCACGATCTCTTCTCTCTCACTCTCGTTGCTCTCTCTCTCGGATCTCTCCTTCCTCCTCTCGGCCTCACGTCACCTCTCCTCTTCTCGGCTTCACGTCGCTGCCACCTCCCTCGCGTCGGAGACTCCACGTCCCACCCTAGGTGAACCTCTCCTCCTCTCTTGTCTCTCGGGTTCATGATTTTATGTGGATTTTTGTAATTTTTGGGGTGTATGCATGACGGTTTGGTGGTGGGTTGGTGTACATGGGGTGCATGAATGGGGGTATGTGTACACCACTGTAGGGTGTACACACCAGCGTGTATGTGTACACCACAGTGGGGTGTACACAATGGTTGTGGGTGTAAAAGAACAGATTAATGTATATTATATAGTTTTAATTAATAAAGTGACATTAACACATGTAAATATGGGGTGTACACAACAATTGTACATGTGTGTAGGATGTGTGTATTATGTTATGTTTGAGAATAAATAAAAAGGATAAAAAGTATGGATACTTGTTTAAATGAATATGGATTTGTATTAAGGCCTAATACATTCATGATAATATGGGTCTATAACAAGTTACAAATAGTGTGTTTATAGGTTATGTAAAGCCCAATAAAGGCCCAACAGAATAAATACAACTTGAGGTCAAGACGAAGGCGTAAAATATAAAAATAAGCTTATGTATCTAGGCCCAATAAGTGTTCACATCAAAGGCTTACTTAGGTGAGTATAAAACTTGATAAATAGACCCAACAAGAGTTATGTTTTGTAAAAAAAAAGGGAACAACCATAGAGATGGTTTAATCCACAACGGTTTGGGTCATAATCAACAAATGATTGTAAAACAAACACCTTAAGACTAAATGCGAGCCTTAAACTAATATTCGAGATTCAAAACTTTATCAGGTAGTCGAGAACGCACGGAGAACGTATTAGAGTCTCGGAGTGAATACCGGGTTGCGAATAGTTCAGGTAAGTATATTTGCCTTAAAAAGCATTTGTATGTTTGTAAGCCAGTAAGAAAATGTCATGTGATTCATTATCATTTATTCAGTCTTGTTATTCTCTATTATTGGTATTCCATTCCATTTCTTGTTGTGTGTTTCCCGACGTAAGTGTTTCGTCTCAAAAGTACTAGGACCTGCACTAGAGGGATAAAACGTGGGCACTCGTGGCCACGAGTGTGTGACCACCCTTAGTGACCGTGTGACACCGAGTATTGGGTGGATGGGTTCGAGTCCCTTTTTAGTCATAGCTGTGCCTTCACTTGTGTCGATGCCCGGGAAGACCTCGCGAGGTCTTCGCCGTTATGCTATGATTTAGACCACTTATGAGCCTCTTTTGATTCCTTGGAACACACTTGACTTTCGATTGATATCTATTAGTCTGTTTATCATGCATCTTGTTTATTTAAATTCCTGTCATTTTTATTACCGCATGATATTTAGACTGCATTACTTGTATTATCATGAATTCTCGTTATCTTCTTCTGGCATTACATTCGATTTTATTCAGTTGCTCACCGTCTAGTTTGTGACGGTGGGTGCAGATAGGGCGGAGAGCAGCAAGGGCAAGGGACCTTGCCTAGGTGATCTATTGTGAGGATTAGCGGCTGGATTTGGAGACTATTTTATAGGTTTTTCTTATGTTTTGCTTTTGTGTATATCGTTTTATATATATATGCTTTGGGATATTTGAACTTGGTATTTTGATGAGATTGGTATCATGTAACTTTGCATTTCGAATTGTACATGAATACCCGGGGTTTTCCACATTTATAGAATTCCTTTACTTCCTTTGATTGAGTTATTTCTCCTTTATTATAATTATTTTAGTTTTCTACTGTTTACTATTGCTATAACTCTTTCATAAATTACTAAATTGATTAAGTTGAAGGCTGACTAGGCTTGTCTGGTTGCCGAGTGATGACTCGGGGCTTGTACTGGTCTAGGCCGGGCGTACCCAATTGCATGGGGAAATTGGGGCCGTCACACTCAAGCTCCCAGGTGAGTCTCTCAGTTCCATGATGTTGTCAACGAACCAAAACCTTCGGGATCTCCCTGTTCCTTAGAGTTTGAATCCTCCTATCCATAATCTTCATAAGCTGCTCCTCACATGACACTTCCGGTCGCACCTCAATCTGACGTACATCAACCATAGGTCTCGGCCCCGACCTAGCTAGCCAACATAGATATGTGAAACACCGGATGTACCCTTTCTAACTGTGGTAATAACTTTAGACGGTATGCCACTTTGCCGACGCGTTCCTCAACTTTGAACGATCTAATGAACCTTGGTGTCAGTTTCCCCTTAATGCCAAACCTCTGATGACCCTTCCAGGGAAAAACCTTCAAGTACACCATGTCCCCAACCTCGTAGCTCAGACCCTCTTATCTGCATATTTCTTCTGTCTATCCTGCGTCACTTGAAGCCTCTGCCTGATCTGTCTCACCTTTTTAGTGTAATCCACAACAACCTCATATCCTATAGCCGCTGTATCCTTCGGTGCTGCACAACATGCTGGTGACCTGCTGGCCTACCATATAGTGCTTCGAATGGTGGCATCCCGATACTTGCCTGATAGCTGTTGTTGTACGCAAACTCACACAACAACAAATAATCCTCCTACGATCCACCAAATTGTAAAATACACACCCTAAGCATATCCTCGAGAATCTGAATCAAACGCTCTGACTGCCCGTCAGTTTGATGATGGTACGTAGTAATAAACTGTAGTTGAGTGCCAAACTGTTCCTGCATACTCTCATAAAGCCTCAAAATAAACCTTAGATCTCTGTCAGAAACAATGGAAACTGGTACACCGTACAAGTTGACAATATCTCTCTTTTGAAAATAGTGCTCAGTTGTGTAACTGAATATCTCATGGCGATCGGTATAAAGTGTGTCGATTTCGTCAACTTGTCGATAGCTACCCAAACTGCATCGTATCTCCTTGTATTTTGTGGTAGGCCACTGACGAAGTCCATAGTTACGTGTTCCCATTTTCACTGAGGAATGGGTAGCGGCTGTGGCAACCCAGCTGGTCTTCTGTGCTTAACCTTTACCTGTTGGCAAATATGATAACTCCGGACGTACCTTCCCACGTCAACCTTCATCTCTGGCCACCAAAATGATCACTTTAGGTCATAATACATCTTAGTCCGATCAGGATGAACCGTAAATTGTGACTGGTGTACGTCCTTGAGAATACTGTCCATAAGCTTCGGTACTTCAGGTATCCACAAACGACCCATATGTTTCAAGCACCCATCTGAACACTTAGACCACTCTGTGCACCCCAGATCCTGAGCTAGTCCACTGATCCGTAAATATTGGCCCTTAGCTCTTTGCAACTCAGCGACCCACTCAAGAGACACCGTGGGAACTCGCATCTGATAACAAATGTATAGCTCAACAATAGATTGTCACACACAACATCAATGCAGCCTTAAGCAACCCGTGCTCGTGTGTCATATGTCATAGTACCGTTTGGATCTCGATGTCGCTTTTGCTTAGCACATCAGCTACGACGTTCGCCTTACCCGGGTGCTACTCAATAGCAAAATCGTAGTCCTTCAATGACTCGAGCCATCTCCATTGTCTCATGTTCAACTCCCTTTGAGTGAACAGGTACCTCAATCTTTTGTGGTCGGTAAACATCATGAACCTTTCACCATACAAGGAGTGCCTCTAGGCGTTCAGTGTAAACACCACCGTCGTAAGCTCCAAGTCGTGCACTGGATAGTTCTCCTCGTGGGGTCTCAATCGTCGAGATAAGTAGGCTGTTGGATGTCCATCCTGCATCAACACGCAACCTAACCCAGTGTCTAACGCATCCGTGTAAACTAAGAAACCTCTCCTTGCCTTAGGTAGTGCCAAAACTAGCGCAGAAGTCAACTGTCTCTTAATTCCCTGAACGCATCCTCACATTCCTGTGACCAGTTGAATCTGACATCCTTTTTGGTCAACCTAGTCATCGGCGCTGCAATAAGTGAGAAATCCTGAACAAAACGCCTGTAATATCCTGCTAAACCCAGGAAACTCTAGATATCAGAAACTAACTCGAGTGTCCCCCAGTCAATAATAGCCCGAATCTTGTCACCATCTATTGAAATGCCCTGATCGCAGATGAAGTGCCCCAAAAACTTAACTTCACTCAGCAAAAATGCACACTTGCTGAACTTGGTGTAAAGTTGGTACTTCCTCAGCGTTGCCAAGACCTTCCTGACTCGACACGAGTCCTACTGTAAAACATGATGTTGTCAATGAAACAATGACATATCGATCCAAAAATGACTTGAGCACTCTGTACATCAAATCCATGAAGATCATCGACACGTTAGTCAGCTCAACGGCATGACTGTAAACTCGTACAACCCGTAACGCGTACCGAAGGCGGTCTTCTTAATATCCTCCTCTCGAATTATTAACTGATGGTATTGTAATCTGAGTTTAATCTTTGAGAAGAATTCGACTCCTGCCAACTGATTGAACAAGTCATCGATTATGAGAAGTGGGTAACGGTTCCTAATCTTCACCTGATTCAACTTCTTGTAGTCCACACACATCCTTATCGAGCCGTCCTTCTTCTTCATAAAAAGAACTGGAGCTCCCCAAGGTGACATGTTAGGGTGAATGAATCCGTTTTGCAGTAACTCCTCTAACTGGGTCCTCAACTCCTCCTGCTCCAATGCTGACATCTTATACGACCTGCTATAAATCGACTGAGTCCCCGAAATCAGCTCAATAATGAACTCCATAGCTCTCGCTGGTGGTAATCTTGGCAAATCCTTAGGAAACACGTATGAAAGTCGCAAATAACTGGGACATCCTCAACCCTAATTAATGTCCTAACCTATAGCTCAACCATACCTGCATAAGCCTCCATTTCCTGTGACATCGCTAGTCTGCCTCGAGTGATAGGTACTATTGTTGCAACTTTTGCAAATGAAAACTCTGAAATCCCCTCGATGTAAAACGTCACAGTTTTGCTAAAATAGTCGATCTATACGTGATAAGACGATAACCAATCCATACCGAACATCACATCGAACTCTAAGTGCTCTAATACTATCAAATCAGTTGGTAATTGACATCCCTCAATCTCAACCACATAATCCCAACAAATCCGGTTAGGGTAAATCTTATCCTCAGCTGTTGTACTGAGAACAAGATGTGTATCTAAAGTCTGTGCATCTAACCCTAACAATCCTACCATACGTCCAGGTAGAAAAGAAAGTATACTGCTTGAATCAAGCATGACATGCATAAAAATACGACAAGCATATAACATACTCAGCAAGCTGTCTGGTCCCCTCCCAGTCTGGCTATGCAACCTTTAAAGCAGATGTATGGGCCATATCTCTAGCCTAATCAGTCTGTGATGGTACTGGCGCTGGTCTGGTACACTTTGCCACACGATGTCCTACCTGACCACAATGATAACAAACACGAGACTTTGATTTCCCAGTAGTCCTTTGACTTTGTGCCTAACTCTGGCCTCTTTGACTCTGACCTCTATCCTGCCTCTACTGCTGTCTCGGCTGATCAACTGGTGCAGAAGCAGTAGAATAAGCTACCTCGCGATCATCTTGTCTGTCCCTATCATCTCGTCAATTTTTATCGCCTCTGATCTCTCCTTTGTCTTTTCAGTTTCTGATCAGACTGAGAACTCTGAGCTGGATGACTCTGCTGATGTAGTGCAGTCGAACCGCTAATCTACTAACCCTTTGTACTATATATGTTAGGGCATGTGCCCTACGTCAATCTACAAACATTGTTTATCTCACAGTTTTTAGTTAATAAAATAAAGGTTTTTCATTTGCTGTTTTATTATAAGTGATTGCATGTTTACCTTATAATAAAATCCATGGGTATTTGTTGAAATATGCTAAATGTCCCCAGTCAGTCATTATACTGGGAGCTATAATGAATTAAGACTAGTATGAGTCTTGATTGATGGTCATGTGATGATCATACGCATAGGGATATGAATCAAGATCATGAGTACTTGTTAAGGAATAAGGTACTGGACCAACCCGCTATGAGAACACCACATGGATTAAGTCATAGGTGTTACTCTTAATAGGTATATCATTTAGTCCTTCGACTTGAGATTACCATAGACTTCAATATTAAGAGCATAGTAATTTGACACAATCAAACGTTGTCTTTAACCAAACGATTATAAAGATTGTGATTGGTTATCATATGAGCAATATGTAAAGGTGTGTAATCAAGAAAGAATTTGTCGCCCATGTAAAGAGAGAGATATCAGTGGATCCCTCGATGTGTTGAATTGTTAAATGGCCAAGTCAAAGTGAATTGATATGATCAATGTCACTTGGATGTTTTCAATCTATTAAAAGATCGAGACTAGTACGATTGAATATTAAGGGTGACTTTCCATACCTTATATTTAATCAAAGGATATCGCACAACAAAAAGATATGATATACGTTATTTGTAACGACTCTCAAATTTATTGGTGACACGTATCGTGTGTTTTACAAGACCGTAACCTACCATCGTGATATGTCATATTACTCAAGCCTTGGGAGTCGACACTGAGGTATATTTTATTTTTTTGTAATGTTTGTATTATTATCTATACTCGAATGAGAACTCTGAATGTCCTAGTGCGTGGTTTTCGTTTGTAAATCTCTATGGATTTCTGTGTGAGATTCGGCCAGGAGAAACATGAATTTAAGGTGTAAAACGAATAATTAAACACCGAAAAATGATAATTAGTGAATTATAAAAAATAATAAATAATTAAATAAAATGTAAGAGCAAAGTTATGTCCGGGAACATACGTGTTACAAGTCGAGAGTTGAAACAGATCCGGGAACGCGAGTTTTGAATGAGAAATGGAGCAGTTTTGAAACTTAAGTCACTTATTGGAGAAAAGATTGCGTGTTAGAGTTGGTATGTAGATGAAAGAGGAACCATAAGATTTGTCTCGAGATCCGTGCGTGTGATGAGATGAGATATTGGTATATAAACCAACTTTTCTCTCTCCTCATCCATTCCAACTTTTCAATTGTTCAATGTGAGAGAGAGATGAAGAGAACGACGTAGGTTTTGTGGGATTTCAGACATGTTGCGACATCGAGGAGTAACCAAATACGCGTAAAAAGGTGAGATCTTCACTCCTCTCATGTTTATCTACATATTGGCGTAAATTTTGAAGGTTTTCGTCGTGACGATTTCAGACGAATTTTTGGTAAAATGTTGGGAAATGAATTTGGATGATGGATTTGGTATCAATTGATGGTTTTATTGAGGAATTGGGGGTTGGTTTGTGGATTTGAAATGAATTGAAAATTTTGGGAATTTTTGAAGAATTTTGAGTTATTTTCGAATCGGGGAGTTTTGTCGGGGTTTTGACTGAAAGAGAGTTGAGTTTCAACTTGATTTGGATGTCCCGAAGGGTTTGGTATAGACTCGGAACGCGACAACTCAAGCTGGGGTTTTGAGAAGGATCTCCCACGGTGTCACTCACGGATGTGTAGAGTAGAGTGAAAACAATGTAAACCAGGAAAGACGCCATGAGAAGGATCTCCCACAGCGCCACCCACATATGAGTTGGGCAAATTGGTTTTTCTCTACGCCGTAGAGACGCCATCCAAATAAATGGTAACGACCCCTGTGGCGACATGACACTGTTCACAGAGACCAAATTTTTTGAAAATTTCAAAAAATTTTAGGTATCTCTCGGGGATCCAATTGGATTCAAATACGACCCAATACCTCGAAATCAATCCAATTACATTAATTTGATAATTATGGAAAAAATATGGGTAAATTAAAATGATATTAATAGGATTTGTAAAATTGGCTAATTGACAGACTTTGAGAATTTGAGAAGATAGCTTAGAGGTATGCGAGGATTAGAGATTTGCGGTTAACTGAGGTACATTATCATACGATTATAAGCCAGATAGGAAGTATGCATTAATTCGTTATCTATTTATTGACAATTTTATTTGAATTGAGCCTTTGTTTGGAATTCCATTATTGTTTTGTTGGTTGAGTGTCTTGTCGTAAGTGAGTTGCGAAGGTACTTTTGGGTCCATATGGGTAGGTAAGCATGAGCACTTCTGCGGTCGTGTTGTTCCACCCTACTGATAGCGAGTTATACCCTGAGTATTGGATTGTTTGGATGCTGCGATGTCTGTAGTGACTGTAAATGTGGTGCTATGGTACCGCATTGATTTTGACCACTCATAGGTCTTCTTTGATTCTATGGAAACTCAAACTTCGTTGCTCAGCTTGTCAATCTGTTTATCATGCTATTTGTTATTCTTTCTGTTTCTCAATATTGCATGATATTTGGACTGTTTATTTAAAATATTGAATTACTGTTTAGTTTCTTCTAGCATTACTTTCTCTTTTTCAAGTACTCACCGTCTAGTTTGTGATGGTGGGGCAGATAGAGATAGAGATAGAGGTGAGACAAACAAAAGGAAGGAGTTGATGCTAGGTGATCTTCTCTGAGGACTCTCGGAGCGATCATTTCCTTTACTCAGTGTAGGTTTTGTTCTTTTGGTTGTGATGACTGTATATTATGTTTTGTAAAGCACTGTGACATATATTGGAATTTGAGAGACTAGGGATATCATATATGATCGCTTTATATAGCTTTGATCACCAGACATCAATATATTTATCCATTTCTCAAGGTTTCCACATGAGTAGGTTGTCCATTATTTCTGATTTCCATTATTGTAGTTATAGTTGATTATAATAATTTTCACTGCGAATTTCCTGATAACTTAATAATTCTATAACTTTCATATTTAAAGGAACAACTAATGATATATCTGAGGATTTGAGGCTGACTAGGATGCGTAGACTTCGCGAGTAAGGACTCGGGGGACCCACGTAGACCTAGGTCAGGCGAGATCCAGTTTTATGGGAAACTGGGGCCATCGCATTATTCATTAGGTTGTATCGATTTTGATTTTCATGTTACTTAGGTAGTCATAATGCCTTGCTAGAGACCGCTTATGACTTGTGTACGAAAATAGTTTTGGAACACTATCAACGTCGCATGAACCTATTGGGTTACATACAAAGAATGACTTTGCGCAAATTCAAATGGTCCAATGTATTGAATTTTATAAGATAAAATTCATAATATATAAGCCCATATGCCCTTGTGATTCGTTATATGATAACTTATTAATAGGGGTATATGTGTAATTTGCTTAAATAACTTAAATACAATAGTTGTATTTTGAATTTACTTAAACATCGTAAATACAATAGTTGTATTACGAATAGGATTTAAGTGAGAGCTTATCTACACATATAAATAAAAGGTGATACCCAAAACGTAAAATAAGAATTTTCGTTTTTCCAATTTTTGAACTCTCTGGATTTTGGGAGAGAAAGAAAAACGTTTTCAATCTCTATTGGGCTAGCACTCCAAATTGTGGTCATCGTTCGTGTGTGAGTTTCTGATAGAGGACGCGCGCTTGAACGTCTTGAAGATTGAACAATCAGAGAAGGAAATCACAAATCAAGGTATGGTTTACTTTTGTAGATCTTGTTTAATGGAACTTATTTGCGATCTTGTTGGGGTTTTTAAGATTTGTTTTGAATTTTTTGTTGCGTATGAACCTCAAAACCCAACAATATATGTCTCATGCGAAAGAGACCTGTCATAGACCTTTGACAAAGTACCCACTCTACTAGAAACAACTGTGGTAGCTATCCTCTCGTCCAATCCTCGGACAAAGTAGTATATCTACAATCTGTCAGTCCCTGCCAGATCCGTAGATTAAGACAAAAGATATATGTACCTCTCTATGTACTCAGTAACAGACATATTGCCCTGAACCAATGTCAAAAACTTATTTCGCAGTCTAATCCTGACCTCCATAGGTATATACTTATCCATGAATAGTACTTGGAAATCTGCCCAGGTAGTAACCATTAGATGTGTCGTTCTATAAGTGGTCCACCACACAATAATAACAGATTTTAGGCAATAATTACCCAATCTCAATCTATCAACCTCCTCAACTGACAATATCTCATGTAATCTATCGTAAGCCAATAGCCATCTCTCGACTAACTCTGGGTCTCTGGCTCCGTTGAAGTATCCTAGAGAGAATCTAAGGTAATCCCTCAGCTTCCCCGCCTCCATAGTTGTAATGACCCATTTTTCAAATAGACCGCCACAGGGGCCAATGTGGACCCACAGTCTGTCTTACCAATGATAGTCGTGCTCCACATTGGATTATATCCTTCATTTTATCTTTTTAAACCTTATTGGTTGATTTATTGAAGTAGTTGTATTGAAATCAAATCCTATGACATGTCATCATAAAATCCTCAGATTAACACTACGGAAACCTTACTAACACATTTACTCAGATAATATTACTATAAATGTGTGATATAAACCATAAACCTAGTGTGAAAAACCCATATATAACCATAAATATCTCTGAAGTCACAAAAAGATCAATATATACAAGGTATCTCAAAATATCTCACAATCCCAAACCCAAAATGAAAAGAATATATATATATATAATTCAATCGTACGATTCAGGCAATCTATCTCTGATCAACTGTATTCTGGAAGCTTGCCTTTACCCCTTCTCGTACTAGAATTTGTACTCAAGTCATCACAAAAGGCAAATGACGAGTCCATAGTAAGTATTCCCAAGGAAATTAAGTGAGCAATACTGAAATTTAAATAAAGTTATTAAATAGACACGCGAAAATAAATACATACAACCGTGCTCATCGCATGAATAGATAATAGTGAAAGCTCAAAGTGTGTTCTTTGCCCTTAGGGTCAGACTACCATCATAATTCGGACTCTTCCACAGAATACTGCCGGCGAGTCCAACTCAAGCAGGGCTAGTATCTGGATCTGTTCAATGGCCAGCGTTACACCTACGGTGCTCCGACACGTTGTACGATGTGGCACTCGGGTTGTCCTATTCATCAAGATCGATCATTAGCAACATACTATGGTGTAGTGGATGTACACACTAGAATGTAACGGAGGGAACCCAAATTAACGTCCAACCACAACCAGAGTAGCATATTGAAATGAAAGAAATTGAATTCAAATGACAAAAAAAGTAAATACTCAAGTAATTTCAATTGGGATACTATACACCTCAAACCACACTCCTCATCCCGTAAAATAAACTCCGGTCTGGCTCCTCCGAATCCCCGATATCCAAAATACCTCTCGAAATGACCTATTTCCATTTATAATTGATTTATCTTCAATTGAGTATATTATATCAATTTTACGCTTTATGAAGTAAAAACCCCGACAACATCTCGCCAAAATCCCGAGAAAGTCTCGAAACTCATTTATCAACCGCTTTTCTAATTTCTCATATTTTCTCGGATTTTTCTGAATTTTTTTTATAATTTTCTAGCCATTTTTCATATTTTTCTGTATTTTATTTAAAACTGTTTTAAATTTATTTTTAAAAAATACTAAAAAATATTATTTAAATAATATGGAAAATGGCTAGAAAATTATAGAAAAATTCAGAAAAATTTGAGAAATTATGAGAAATTAGAAAAAGGGTTGATAAATGAGTTTCGAAACTTTCTTGAGATTTTGGCGAGATGTTGTCTGGGTTTTTACCTCGTAAAGTGTAAAATTGATATAATATACTCAATTGAAGCTAAATCAATTATAAATGAAAATAGGTCATTTCGGGCAGTGTTTGGATATCGGGGATTCAGATGAGCTGGCCGAGGTTTATTTTACAGGATGAGGAGTGCGGTTTGAGGTGTGAGTATCCCAACTAAAATTACTTGAGTATTTACTTCTTTTGCTATTTGAATTCAATTTATTTCATTTCAATATTCTACTTTGGTTGTGGTTATATGGATGGACGTTGAGCTGGGTTCCCCCCCTTTCATTCTAGTGTGTACGTCCACTACACCATAGCATGTTGCTAATGATCGATCTCAGTGAATAGGACAACCCGAGTGTCATGTCGTGCAATGTGTCAGTGCGCCATAAGTGTAACGCCGACCATCGAGCAGATCCACATACTGACCCCGCTTGAGTCGGACTCGCCGACAGTATTCTATGGAAGAGTTCGAATTATGGGGGTAGACCCTAAGGGCTAGGAAAACACTTTGAGCTTTCACTATTATTTATTCATGCGATGAGCGCAGTTGTTTGTATTTATTTCCGCATGTCTACTTAATAGCTTTATTTAAATCCCAGTATTTACTTTCAGTATTGCTCACTTAATTTCCTTGGGAATACTCACTCTGGACTCGTCATCTGCCTTTTGTAATGACTTGAGTGCATATTCTAGTACGAGTAGGGGTAAAAACAAGCTTCCAGAGTACCGTTGATCAGAGATAGATTGTCTGACTCGTACAATTATATTATATATTTTGTTTTCATTTTGGGCTTGGGGATTGTGAGATATTTTGAGATAACTTGTATATATTGATCTTTTTGTGACTTCAGAGATATTTATGGTTATATATGGGTTTTTCACACTACGTTTATGTGACGGCCCCGCTTCTAATCTAGGGCACCGTCCGGCCTAATCCCGTAATTAAGCCCTAATCACAACACATAGGACCCGATTACGAATTAGTCAGCCTTTACGACCTGTGTTCTCTTGTTTAAACAATTATTTTATTTAGCGGAAGTCTTTAATATTTTAGCAGATTTTTTTTTATTAAATCCTAAGTGTGGAATCCAGGAAATAACGATCACCATATATATGCAAGTAAACGGCGAACATATATAAACAAAGTGAAAGCCAAAAGTCGGGTAATCTAACACTCATCCCAATAACATCCCAAAAGATAAAGACATAAGTAAACATAATACAAAAAAAGTACCCTACGTGTACGGGCAGCTACGCGCTCGGAGCTCAAAGGTAGTCGCCAATCTTCTCCTTGCCCGGCCTGGTGCTGCTCGATGGATCTACACCCACCGTCACAAACTAGACGGTGAGTATGATGATATTTAAGTGATAAGCTCGGGGAAATCTAATACTACATTTCCAATTTAAACAAAAGGTATTTAAAACACATGTATTTGAAGAAATGTTGAATAAATAATGCAAGTAAATACCAACGTTAACAGATACACAAACTGACACAGGCTAAGTCGAGATGATCTACGTCCGGTTGGCGGTGAGAACTATCACCTAGCCTTTTCCACTACTGTATGGAGCTGTGCTCAACATATGATAATAATCTCTCTCTCTCTCTCTTTTTTTTTAATAACCTCAAATGGCGGAGCTGTGCTCGGCGTATTTAAATCATTCATACTTGCCGACAACCCCGTGGTCCATGCCACGTGTGCCGCCCAAGTGTGTAGTGGCGAGTGCCGGAGACCCCGAAAGACCGAAATCCTCGTGAATCCGCGCATCTCGTGTGCAATGGACACTAGATAATCCCTACTTTAGTTTTCAAGAATATATATCCTAAAATATTATGATTTCAACATATGTTAGGCTACAAAGCCCCAAGGGAAGTAGAACACAAGTCCAACATAGCAGATAACCCTATAGCATGCATTTTCTAAATATTCATTAACCATATTTCAAGACAAACATTGAGCATATAAGGAAGCATGGAGTCAATGATATATCAAACAAGACATCATGCTATATCGATATTCAATATGAATAAGAACAAGGAAAGCATGATGTGGGAAATAAATTAGCTAGTCTACAAATAAACTGAAAATTTATAAATGACTGGAATGAAATAAAGTAAAGAGTTCCCACAGTTTCACTTACAAGTCAACGCAATAGTCCTAGCTATCCGGCCTTCCGACACCCCGACTAGTGCTCCCGAACTCTCGAAACACCCCTAAGTTCATGAAAGGTCATTTTATATCATTTATTTATTTATTTATTAATATTTTTATTATATAGGTATATATTCTATATTATTATTATTATTTTATATTTATACCTATATGTGTATACGTATATATATATACATAGGTGTATGTGTATATATATGTGTGTGTACATACATGCATATATATATGTATACTTGCATATATATATATATATATATATATATATATATATATATATATATATATATATATATATATATATATAACAGATGCATATATATATATATTATTTATATCATTTTTTTTCTTTTATTCTAGTATTATTCCCTTTCTTCTTTTTTTTTAATATATATATAATATATATTTATTTATTTTTTTTTTTTTTTTTTTTATTATTATTTTTTTTGGGTCGGGGTGGGCCGACCCGACCCGGCTTCTGGGCTGGGCGAGTATTTGGCCGAGGCTCTCGGCTCTTGGGCCAAGCCCGCCTGAGCCCCCGGCCGAGCCCATTTGGGGGAGATGCACAAGTGCGGCCCGCACGTGTGCATCTTCTTCCCCAAGATTTTTTTTCCAGAGACGCTATGCGTCTCTGGTTTTCAATCGTTTTTTTTTTTATCGAAATCAAGATGGGAGGGAGGGGAGACGACGATCATGTCGTCTCCCTCCTCGGACGAACTGCAAGAGCAGTTCGTCCACTCCCCCCGTCACCACCATCACTGAGAGCCACATTCATCAACAACAACGACACCAACAATACAAACTCACCTCCGCCTTGACGTCGCTGCTGCACCTCGAGCTCTCGATTTCCCCGTCTCCGATGAGTCTCTCTTCCTCTTTCTCCCAGACTCCCCTCTCTCTTGGATCATTGTGTTTGCATGAAATTTGGTTGGGGAATCAATGAGAAATCCACTCATCTTGTGGTATTTATATTTGTTTGTGAAATCAAGTGTGTGTCACGAATCTCGAGGCAAATTCGAGGGTTACTAACTAGGCAGTCCAGTTCTCTTGATGACACCAACTTTGTGACTCTCATCATTGGAGTGTGTGGCAGCACGAATCTCGAGGTCTGTCCTCAGGTTAGTTTAATTCACAACAACTATAGGATATTAAAATGTGATTTCTAAATTAAATAAACTATAGGTTAAATCGATTAATGTACATAAATCCCATATGGACCATAATTAATTGGTCACACAAATTTATAAAATTTATCTAAGTGGTCACACCGACCCTCAACTCCCCGGTACTCAGTGTCCCGACTCGCACGCAACTCGAGGTGCTTTCCCCGTGCGTCGAACGTCGTATTTTCCAACTAAATTAAATAACTTTATTTATGTTAAGGTAGATTTGAAATAAGTTGTTATTTCCTAGCCTAGTTTCGCTACCCCGGTAATTCCACTAGGTACTCGTACTTGCACGTACTCCAAGGCGTGTCCCCGCTCACGTCAACTCGGCGTCTATGGTTTGCAAAAATTGACTTAATTAGTCTACACACATACACAACACTAGGCATACACCAGTACAAATATAGCATTTACCTCAGACACGTGCCTCGGTTAGTGTGCGTATCTCATGCGGGCCCCACGTCACGGGTCGGTGATCCTAATTAAGCAAGTTAATCAAGATTAAGAAATTGGGTCGTGACAGTTTATAGTTTATATCACACATTTATAGTAATATTATCTGAGTAAATGCGTTAGTAAGGCTTCAGATGTGTTAATCTGAGGATTTTATGATGACATGTCATAGGATTTGATTTCAATATAACAACTTCAATAAATTAACAATTAATAAGGTTTAAAAGGATAAAATGGAGGATATAATCCAATGTAAAGCACAACTGTCGTTGGTAAGACAGACTATGGGTCCACATTGGCCCCCGTGGTGATCTATTTGGAAATTGGGCCGTTACATTTTGGTATCAGAGCTTAGGTTTGAAAAGCCTAGGGGATAAAGCGTGGGTTATTGTTAACTCTGATACCGCGGCTCTGATGAGTTCTAGGTTTCCTAGACTCTGAATTTGAGTCATTTGGGAAGAGGTCCAATTATTGGCTTTGGGAGTCATTGGATGGGCATGTGGATTAGTTGATGTGTTCACCATGGACAAGTTGATTCGTTCATGTAGCGGCTTCCAATTCATCGGCAGTTACAGTATGCACTGCGGGCCTACAACTCTGCCTACTCACCATCCAGCTATGTCCCACGGCCACTCATAACTAATTACCAATCAATTATTGCTAACTTAATATTGTTTCCTTTAATTATAGTTTAAGTTAGGTTATAGACTCGTTATATCATTTATCCTCAAATTATGCAGCAAAAGTCTCAAGTCATTAAATGATACTAAATGTAACAAGTTTAAATATCAATTAATCTAATATGAAAACCATACCAAAATATAGTCCATAAATATATATCAAGTGTGATCCTCAAAGTCATATACAAACCAAAATGTAACTCTCACAACCCATACTCAGCATAAAACAATTAAATATAAACAAACATACGAGTAGAGTAGTCTGCAGTCAATCATAAATAATCCTCAAGCTTGCCCTTCTCGCTCTTGTACTAGTATCTGCACTTAAGCCATCACAAAAGGCAAATGACGAGTCAAGAGTGAGTAATCCCAAAGAAATTCACCAAGTAAATACATAAGTAAAGTTACTGGAATCAACATACTATAAATAAACATGCGGAACAAAAGAATACAGGCAACTGTGGAAGGTCATCGCATGCATAAATATAGCAGAAGAATCAAAGTGCGTGCACAATCAAAGTCAGACTATAGCCATAATTCAGGCTATCCGCCAAGCACAGCCCATGAGAATACCTCAAACGGTTGACCCTAGACCCTCTAGGTGGCCGGCGTAGACCACGGTGCACCCACACATACCTAGCATACCCGGGTAGTATATTCACCGGCGCATGCCTAAACATATGTTATGGTCTAGTGGTTATGCCCCGCAACGAATAAACACCAGGTGGGGACGAACACAACCACCGTAAAGCAATAGGAAATAAAGATTTTCGAATAAACTGAACAGAATTCAAATATGTCAAGCAGTAAGTACTAAAGTGAATTTCAGTTGAGATACTACAGACCTCAAACCGCACTCCTCATCCCGTAAAATAAACCCTGGTCCAGCTCCAATAAATGCCCGACAATTCAAAATTATCACGCGGATTGTACCTAAGACCATTTGTCATTAACTTAGCTTCAATTGGGTATATTATGTCAATTTTTCGTTTTACGAGATAAAGACCGCCAAAATCCCGAGAAAATCCCAAAATTCATTTATGAACCCTTTTTCTAATTTCTCATATTTTTCTGATTTTTAATATATATTTATATATATACATATTTATTTTAAATTACATATATATATATATAAATATATATATTCGCCTGTATTTTCACACCTACAATTTCGTCGTGTCCACCAACGAGCGTACTCGGGCATGCACACTACCGTACAACCCACGCGTGTCGATCACGACCACGCGTGTTACTAGGCGTCCACTAAATTACTATTTTATCATATTTAATTCATTTAATGTGTGTAATATTTTCCTCAACTTAAAATTTCGTCTTTTAGTTTACCCGATACCCGCGTCAACACGTATATCGAGACGAATCCTTAACACACAATCTCACACGTCAATGGCAATATAAACACACATATTGCGATGTCATTTAACTAATTTGGACCTATACATCGCAACTTCACCACCAGAGCACACAAAACGGACTGTAAACCCTATTCGGTCGTACTCCGTCTTCACTATGGGACCCACGAACATCCCCGTGCCGTCACGTACGCAATTTCATCATATGGGAAAATTGGGCCGTTATAGTTCACGAATAACATCGTTCACCAAGATTTGGGATCGATTCATTCACCAGAGTTAGGGGTTGATTTGTTCACCCGAGAATGTTAGTAATCTAGTGGTTGATTAGTTCACCCAGGGTTTGTTTAGGTTGGTTAACTTGATGGGTAGTTGCATTAGTATTGCAGTTCCCCGAGGAGAGATATTAATTATCTCAAATTTTGGGACAAAATTTCCCCTAGTTAGGAAAAACAAATGTAGCGATATCAGAGTTAACCATAACCCATGCTTTATCCCCTAGGCTTTTCAAACCTAGGCTCTGATACCAAAATGTAGCGACCCAAATCCACAACTATGTCCCACGCCCAACCAACCATCATTATTACCTAATCCAGCTTGAGTTAATTAGTAATTAACATTTCAATTCTCACAATCAACGGAAGACTTATAAATTATGTAATTTTCTCAAGTTAGAGAGCATTAATCCTATGTGTAAAACCTGACATAGCACACTATATATAACATACCAAAATATGATACATACAGTACAAGTATCTCAAACAGTCCCCAAAAATACCCATGCAAAATAAAAACATACAAGTTCACGATTAGTCAAACAATCAGTCAAAAATACCATTTCATGCCAACTCGGCGTTACTGTGGACCTAAACTAACGTCCACATCGAAAAATACTCAAATGACGACCTTAATAAAATTTGGGTCATTACAACAGTCATCAAACTCTCTGATGTAGATGCCACATGTAATGACCCTAAATTTTAACTTGTGTCATGTGTTAATTAAAGTTGTACGTGGGCTCATTTGTCGTGATACAAAGCCTAATTCTCGGTTATCGACACCGAGGTATGTTATTTATGTTCAGTGTTTTGTACTATATTATATTACCCGAATGTTTAATTTCAATGCCCCAAACGTGCGAGGACGTTTAAGTGTGAATATTGGTATGGGGAGCAGTTCAGCTCGAGCATTACGTGAAATAACGGGGTTTCGGGCCAACGCTGGTCGGGTAATTAGGAGTCCGGGAGACTTAAATGAATTAAAACACTGACAAAATACAAAATAAATAATAATTAAAAGTTGTAAAATGAGTGGGATACGTTAGTATGTTCGGGGCGACGTGAAAAACAAGTTTGTTGTTTGAAACGGGATCGAAAATGTAAGTATTATGCGAGAAATCACCAAGTAAAGCTTGGGAGTCACGTATTGGAGTCACCATTTGGAGTCACAGTTGGTGGCTAGAGTGAAGGGTGGTCGTTGGATGATCCTCAGGATCCGTGTTTAGGAATAGATGAGAGAGGGGTATAAAACCCATCCCTCATCACCTTTTCTCTTTCTCATTTCGTTTTCACATCTATCTCTTCAAATTGAAATATCAACGTGAAGCACGGTGGGTTCCGGGGTGTGACGACCCCAAATTCCCAATGCATTTGGGTACGCCCGGCCTAGACCCATGCAGATCCTGAGTCAATACTCAGCGGGCCTAATGAGCCTAGTCAGCCTCCACTTAATCAATTTAACAGTTTATGAAAGAGTTATTGCAATTATACGCAGCGGAAAAACTAAACAAGTATTGGGAAATAACTTAATCAAACGAAAATTAGAAAATCTATATAAATATGGAAACCCCGAGTGTTCATAGTATCCATCCCAAAAAGTGATCCCTAGTTCAATAGCCAACATCATATATATAAAAACATCATACAATCAGCAATAAGCATAAATCAAATCTAACCTAACCCTGAAGTCACGTACTCTGAGAGGTCCTCAGAGGAAATCACCAAGTAGAGGGCCCTTGCCCTTGTTGCACTCCGGGATATCTGCACCCACCGTCACAAACTAGACGGTGAGCATTTGAGAGAAAATCGAAAGTAATGCCAGAAGAATTTCACAGTAATTCATGAATATCAAATAAAACAGTCTAATTATCATGCGGTAATTTAAAGACAAGAATGTAAATAGATCAAAGTGCATGATAGGAAGACTGAAATGATAGCAATCGACACATGTGTGTTCTAAGAGTAAAAAGAGGTCATAAGCAGTCAATATTCACAACAATAACCACAACAATCCAGTGCCCAGGCTCACACAACACCAGGGGTAGTTAGGCACTCCTGCAGAGAGTGGCTCGCGTTTTCCCAACTGGTGCGGGCCACATGACACCTTCACAATCAGTACCCAGGTTCACACAACACTGTAGGTAGCAGTAATTCCGATAAGAAATACCCAAGTTTCCCCAACCAGTGCGGGCCACATGATACTATATCGACACACTTACGCCAAGAACACACATACCAAGAAAATAAGGGAATTTGAATGCCAACAATGGATAATAGCACTAATAGCAATAAATGATAATGAATTACATGAGAATTTCTTAACTGGCTTACTAACGTACATAAGCTTTAAGGCAAGTGTACTTACCTGAACTATCGCAAATCGTATCCACTCTCATGAATCCTAATGCATGTCCCCGACTTTCCTGCTACTTGACAAGGTCAGAAACTCGTATTAATAGGTCAAGTCGTTAACTAACCTAGGTTGAATCCCTAGTATTTTCCCAGTGCTTCAAATAACTTGAACAATTTGACAATTTAATAGAAAATGAATACTCTCTCTCTCTTGGGTTTTGAAAACACAATACGTATAAGCCTCACCGCGAATCATAGGCTCGGCTCAGTCGTATGTGGGTCATGTCATGGTCTCGAGGACCGCCGACATGACCACGATGTCATAACCATTCATCGCCAAGCGATGTTTCAATATAAAACAATACTCAACTATAACTCCTCATGAAAATCGAACCGACATGTACTGACGAACATGGAACCTCACTGGTGTTGTCCGACGTTGGGGAAGGGTTATCATGGCATGGGAACGCTGAAAAACCCTCCACCAGTTCGGAATTACGTCAACACACACAAATATGGACTCGACGTCGACAACACATGAAATCACAACAAAACACATTAACAATGTTGTTTCGAACATAACCTAGGGTTGCGAGACTTCAACCCATGTTAGGTGAGACTCTCGACAACCTCCACTGGTGGTGGTCTGGCCGGTAGCACCGTCGGCAGTGGCGGTTTCTGGCGAGGCTTCACCACACATAACACATGAAATGACGACTCTTTCGCACGTAATAAAACTATTTTCGGCCACTCTCAGGGCTGTGGGACCCACGTAGGAGTTTGGTGGGGTCCCCGAAAGCTTCTCAGTCATCGTGGTCTGGCGGTGGCATCGCCAGTGAGGGCGTTTTTTGGCAAGACCAACAAAAACATCAACACGTGCAATAAAACCAAATATGGGCAGCAAAACCCTATGTATCAAGAACCAAAGGTCTCCCCGGAAATATGAGGACTCTGGTGGGCCACGAGGGTCCGTCCCCGACCGTCTCCGACCATCGTCACCCACGGCAGCGACAGCCAGAGGCGGCAGCAGTGGAAAACGTGAAGACCAGTGAGAACGAGAGAGGGAATGAGAGAGAGAGAAAGAGATAGAGATATATAGAGAGGTAGAGAGAGACCTCGGTGTGGCGTTAAATGAACAATATGAAAATTCATCTCGTGTTTTATTAGCAAAATGCCTAAGTGGAAACCATATCAAATATACATGTCCTTTGAGATCCACAAAATATCAAGAAGCTACAACCTATCTCTCAATAATCCCAAAACCCGGCATAAAACAAATAAATATAAACATACGTACGAGTAGGGCTAGAGCTATCAATCAATGTAGTCCTCAAGCTTGCCCTTCCCTCGACTCGTACCGGATCGCACTCGAGCCATCATAAAAAGACAGATGACGAGTCCGAGTGAGTAATCCCAAGGAAATTCACTAAGTAATTACGGAAGTAAAAGTCTTGGAATTTAAATACCATAAATAAACATGCGGAACAAAAGAAATACGATAAAGCTGTGAAAGGATCATCGCATGTATAAATATAGTAATGAAGCAAAGTACGTGCACGGTAAAAATCGACTAAGTCATACTTCGAGCCTCTCCTTGGGCACAACCCTCAAACACACCAACAAAGTTGTCCCTGGACCCTCAGGTGGCCGGCGTAGACCCACGACGCACCCACACGAGCCTACCATACCCGGTAGCCTATTCACCGGTATATGCATAGACAAGTGCTATGACTTAGTGGACTCTAAGGCCGTAACGAATAAACACCAGGTGGGGAGTAATCTCATAAAGGCTCCAAGTAGGAGTAAACTCCACTACCATACAAACACCAAGTAAGAGAACTCAACCACCGTAAAGCGTAATGGAATAGAATAATGAATAATCGGAACTGAATTCAAATAAATCAAATTGTAAATACTTAAAGTGAAGTTCAATTGGGATACTACACACCTCAATTCGCACTCCTCGTTCCACAAGTCAAACCCCGGCTCAAAATTTCCAAATCCCCGTTATTTCCTCCGGTCTAATTTCCGACTAAACTCCGACTCCAATTACTATTTTGGGACTCCTGGAATTCATTTATGAAGGTTAATGATCAATTAATGGGTTCATAATGTTGGTTTGACTCATTTTGTCATTTTCCAATTTTTGGGGTCCAGAGAACAATTAGCGCGCTAATGAGATAAATTAGCGCGCTAATTAATCTCAATCACTGTTCATCATCTTCATTACTCAGCGTGATTAGCGCGCTAATTTCTCCCATTAGCGCTAATTGCTCATTGTCCGTAAAATTTCCAAATTAAGAATTTGAACTCCAAACCCATAAATTTAATTTCCATGTTTCCATAAAACATTAATGACCTTAATTACACCATTTAAACACTAATTACCATAATCAAACCCCAAAATCCACAAATCATGGAAATCACATTTCAAAACCCATTTTGGAAAATCCTCCAACTTCTCCCAAATTTACTCAAAACTCACAACCACCTCATGCCATTTTCATACACACTCACTCCAACAAAACCAAGTGTTTCATTCCCAACAAATTCGAATTTCCACAAGCTCCAACCCACACCAAAAATTCCACAAAAATCCAAGTTTATTGGGTCTATACCTTTTGATCTTGTTGTGGGATGCCAAAATCACCTTCTTCACACTTTGGTTGATGATTTCACCCTCTCTTCTCCTCCAACGATTCTCTCTTCTCCCCTTTCACTCTCCTTCTCTTCCCATTTGATCGGTCAAAACAAACAAACCTATATATACTTGGTTTTTGATCAAGTGTGTGCACGAATCTCGAGAAGTATCCAAGGGTTGCTTGATCACCCCGTGTCACTCCAACTCCATTCATCTAATCTTGACACTCATGAACTTGTTGTGCATCTCGAGAAGCATCCAACTCGTTATTGTTTTATTCTCCTTAACTATAGGATCAATTGATTTCCAATTAATTTATCACATAATAATTATCTACCCTATTCAATAAATTACCAAAATTTACGGGTAAACTCACCGTAGTTTCCTCGACTACCCGGCAGACTTGTGCCTCGTGTCCCGTGTCCGCACGCACCCCGAGGTCATTCCTCACTCGTCAATCAACTACATTAGCATACATATTGCAATGGAATTAGTTAATTTATACCTTTCCATCACAATTTACCACAACAAGCATACAAAACGGATTTGTATACCTAGTTCGAGTGCATTCGATCCTCATTGTGGGTCCTCACTGTCTTCGCCGGCATCCACATCTCGCAATGACGTCATAATTAACGGCAAATATTATTTGGGCCGTTACAATTCTTCCCAACTAAATTGAAATTTCGTCCCGAAATTTGAGTTATATTAACACTCACCAAGTAAACAAGTGTGGGTATCTCTGTCTCATAGTCGACTCGAGCTCCCAAGTGAGTCCCGATTTCGTGATCTTCGCCATCGAACCAACACTTTCGAATCTCCCTGTTCTCGGTGTCCGAACTCTACGATCCATGATCTCCACAGTTGCTCTTCATATGAAGCGTCGGGACGAACCTCAATCTGCCTAATATCCACCATCGGCCTCGGTCCCTGTCTTAGCTAACCTCAACATAGACACGTGAAACACCGGATGAACGCCGCTAGCTCACGGCAACTCCAATCTGTATGCTCTTGTCCCAACACGTGCCACAACTACGAACGGTCCAATATATCTCGGTGCTAGTTTCCCCTTGATCCCAAATCTCTCGATGACCTTTCCAGGGCGAAACTTTCGGATATACCAAATCATCCACATCATAGCTCAAACCCTCAAGATACCTATCAAGCATACTTCTTTTGCCTATCTTGAGAGCGCTTGCAATCTCAATCTAATCGCCGAATCTTCTCGGTGTGGTCAACAACAACTTCAGTCCAATCACCGCCACATCTTCAAGTCTTTGCCGCCCAACAATTTCGGTGATCTGCAAGGTCTTCCATACAAAGCCTCAAATGGTGGCATACCAATACTCGCCGATAGTTGTTGTTGTACGCGAACTCGCACAACGGCAAATACTCTTCCCAAGCACCTCAAACCGCAAAATGCATGCTCGAGCATGTCCTCCAATATCTGTATTAATCTCTCTCGACCGACCGTCTGCACGAGGATGATAAGCCGTATCTTGAATCTGCGGTCTCGTCCCAAAAAGCTGCTCTGCATGCTCTCCCATAACTTCGAGGTCAACCTGGGATCTCTGTCAGACACAATAGATATCGGCACTCCATGTAGCCTAACAATCTCTCGCTCAAAAATGATACTCAATCGAGCAAACGAGTACTTCATCGATATAGGGATGAAGTGTGCAGATTTCGTCAATCTATCAATCACAACCCACACAAGATCATGACGTCTCGCAGCATCGTGGCAATCCACTAACAAAGTCCATCGTAACATGCTCCCATTTCCACTGCGGAATGGGTAGTGGTCGTAACAATCCAAACCTGGTCTCTGTGCTCGGCCTTAACTCGCCGACAAACATGACAAGCTCTCACATATGCACCCACATCGGCCTTCATCCCAGGCCACCAAAACAAACGTCGCAAGTCATGATACATTTTAGTCCTGCCAGGATGAACTGTATACCGCGAACGGTGTGCATCCTCAAGAATGCTATCGCGTAGTTCCTGCACCTCAGGTATCCACAACCTACCCCTGTGTCTCAAGCACTGGTCTGAACCACTAGACCAATCTGTGCAACCCAGATCCTGAGCCAGACAACTGAAGCGAGCATAATGTCCGTCAGCCCTTTGCCACTCAGCGACCCTCTCTAACGACACCACAGGAACACGCATCTAGCAACAGATATGAACATCAGCAAAAGCATCTGACAAACACAACACCGTCGCGGCCTCCAGCAATCCATGCTCACGTGTCATCTGCCGCAGCACAGTCTGACTCTCTACGCCACTCCGACTCAACGCATCAGCAACTACATTCGCCTTCCCAGGATGGTACTCAATCGCGAAATCGTAGTCTTTCAGTAACTCGAGCCACCGTCTTTGCCGCATATTCAGATCCTTCTGAGTGAACAAATACCTCAAACTCTTATGATCTGTGAATAGCATAAACCGCTCCCCATAAAGGTAATGTCGCCAAGCCTTGAGTGCAAACACAACTGCAGCTAGCTCTAAATCATGAACCGGATAATTCTCCTCGTGGGGTCTCAATCGCCTCGATAAGTAAGCAACTGGGTGTCCTTCCTGCATCAACACGCATCCCAACCCAGTTCCTGAAGCATCAGTGTAGACCGAGAAGCCTCTCCCCGCCTCAGGTAAAGCCAACACTGGCGCAGAAGTCAACTTCCTCTTCAACTCTAAAAACGCCGCCTCGCAGTCTTCAGACCATTCAAACTTAACATTCTTTTTGGTCAACCTCGTCATCGGCGCTGCAATCAAAGAAAAATCTTGCACGAACCGCCGGTAATAGCCCGCAAGCCCCAAGAAACTACGAATGTCTGCAACTGTCTCGGGTGTCCTCCAATCAATTATCGCTCGAACCTTGTCTCCATCAACAGATATTCCTTGACCACTGATGACATGTCCAAGAAACTTCACCTCACTCAGCCAAAAAGCACACTTGCTGAACTTAGCATACAGTCGGTGCTCCTTCAACGTCATCAACACATCTCTGAGGTATCTCTCGTGCTCCTCACGAGTCTCACTGTATATCAAGATATCATCGATGAACACAATCACATAACGATCCAAAAATGGCCGTAATACTCTGTGCATCAAATCCATAAAGATAGCCGGCGCATTAGTCACCCCAAATGGCATGACTGTGAACTCGAACAATCCATAACGCGTGCTAAACGCCGTCTTCTCGATATCACTCTCCCGAATCCTCAACTGATGGTATCCAGATCGTAAATCAATCTTCGAGAAAAACTTAGCACCTGCTAACTGATCGAATAGATCATCAATCCTAGGAAGTGGATAACGATTTCGAATCGTCACCGATTCAACTTCCTATAATCTACACACATCCTCAAAGAACCATCCTTCTTCTTAACAAATAGTAGTCTTGGTGCGCCCCAAGGAGACATACTTGGGATGAATAAAACCCCTTCGCAATAACTCCTCTAATTGGGACCTCAACTCTCCCCGCTCCGACGCCGACATCCGAGTACGGTGGTCAGATATATCAGTTGCGCCCCGGAATCAACTCAATCATAAACTCAAGCCCGACCTAGAAGGTGGTAAACCCGGCAAATCGTCTGGGAACACCTCGGGAAACTCACACACTCTTGGGACATCCTCTAATCTAATCTCTCGGTCTCAAGTCCGGCTCAACCACCGTCCTAAACGCCTCCATCTCCCGAGTCGTAGCTAATCGACCTCTCGGTAATCGGTAAGTCGACGCCGTCCCAACAAAAGTAAATACTTTGGAATGCCCTCAATATCAAATACCACCATCTTACCGAAACAATCAATGTGTGCGTGATAGGTCGCTAGCCAATCCATACCCAATAACGCATCAAACTCTAAATACTCTAGGACACGGAAGTCGACAGTGGCGGTGTCCCTCAATCTCTACTACACAATTCCGGCATATCCGGTTAGGGTAAATCTTATCCCCAAGCCAGCCGTCGAGTACAAGATGTGGGTCTAAGGTCTCAACTCGTAATCCTAGCGTCCGACCCTACGTCCCGATATAAATGACAATGTACCGCTCGAATCAAATAATACATGCATGGAAACATCGCATATAGATAACATACCCTCGACAAGCCGACGAGTCGCATCACGATCCGGTACGACGACGGTAGGTGCGGTAGAAAGAAGATGAACTCTCTCCCAAGTACCGCCTCAATCGGTCGTGATGATGAAGCGACATCGGACAATTACTCGTATATGTCCGACCCGATGACATCTCGTAACATCGTCGTGTATCCCGCCAATCCGACCGTGATACTATATGTGCTCGAGCCCCGTCACGACCTCGACCTCTCTGTCCTCTACCACGACCTCCTCCATCTCGCACACGCCGTCGTGGTCGCTCAAATGGTGCGAGGTGCGAGTGCGAGTGTGCAAAGAACGTACACTACTCGCCTCTCATCTCTCTCTCGATGCTCGGAACGTACGTCTCGTCGACCCCGATAATCATGTCTCGTCGATCGATCGCTCTCTCTCGGTCTCTTCGGCCTCTCGATCCGACCGAGAACTCGTCCGCACCCATCTCCAAGCTCACCCCGGTGTCGTAAATACGTCTCGCGAGCCAATGCTCGTCAAAAACACTCAGTAGCGTCTCCGCACCGGTCGCAACTATCACCCCACCAATCCTCTCATCTAGGCCTCTCGATGAAGTAGTAAATCGTAATCTCTCCGTGTTAGCCATATCCATGGCATACATCATGAGATATCCGAATCGATCCATGTCCGTGACACGACATGTTACCCTGTCGTAGTCCCAAGAAGCGCTCCTCGTCGTAATCGCACCTCAGTGGGAATGTACTCATCGAGAAATAACTGTCGAAACTCTGCCCACGTCGACGGTGTAGAATGTATGTCAGTGTAAGTAGTCCACCATACCGCTGCCTGACCTCTCAAACAATACCCCGAGATACGCGCCTGGTCCGCCTCGGGTACCTCTAATAGCTGGTGTAGTCGTCGATGTGTCATCAACCACCGGCCGGCAACCTCGGGATCACTGACTCCCGTGAAGTACGTAGGGTTAAACCTCATAAAGTCTTTCACCATCTTCGCTGCCTCGGACATCCTACTCCTAGCAGTCGAAGTTCCTACCTGCTGCTCCGTAGTGGTGGGTGTCACCACTGTAGTCTCTGCTGGTACCACCACAGGCTCAACCCTCTCTATAACTGTTTCTGATCCAGCCGCCTGTGTAGCAATAACCGGTGCTAATGTGGTCTCAGTGGTAGCAGGTGCAGCACGCTCAGCAGTCGGTGCTACTGTTGGCGTCCTCGAGCTCCGAATGTACTCCATCGCTCACCATCGAGCTCGTTTTGCAATAGCTGCCGCTCTCGCTTGAATCAAGCTCGCTTTCGGTCGGCCTCGTTTCATAGCTCGCATATCAGCCATGTCACTAGTGGTACGATCACTAGTATCTCCAACCTCTGGCTGAGTAGTGGGCGGAGTAGTAGGAGTCTGTCCGTCCATCCTAAACTGCACAACCAACGTGCAATGGATCGACTCAAGACATACGCGTATAATATGTAGTACACAATCAAAACATACACGTATATATAACTTCCTGAATCTACCCGCCTCACATCACTTCCCAACTAAACTTCATATCATTCACTTGTGGTTTCCACATCTAAGATTTATTCATCAAGTTTATACTCTTATTCAATCTCCCAATCAAGCCTAAGGTTTCATAATTGTGGCGGTATCAGAATCATCAACAAACCCACAATTCATTCCCTAGGTTCCTCAAACCTAGATTCCTCAAACTAGGCTCTGATACCAAAATGTGGCGGTATCAGAGTTAACAATCATCCACGTTTCATCCCTTTAGGTTTTTCAAACCTAGGTCCTATCGACCTGCTCTGATACCAAAATGTGGCGGCCCCAATTTCCACATTGGTCCGCCACGGAGGCCACGCGGCCCACAACCGTCCACGTCACCACCGGTTGTGTCCCACGCCCAATTTATCCATTATCGATCAATTCATCATTAAGTTTGATTCGATTAATATCATATAACCTCAAATTAACAGCGGAAGCTTAAATGAACAATATGAAAATTCATCTCGTGTTTTATTAGCAAAATGCCTAAGTGGAAACCATATCAAATATACATGTCCTTTGAGATCCACAAAATATCAAGAAGCTACAACCTATCTCTCAATAATCCCAAAACCCAGCATAAAACAAATAAATATAAACATACGTACGAGTAGGGCTAGAGCTATCAATCAATGTAGTCCTCAAGCTTGCCCTTCCCTCGACTCGTACCCGGATCTGCACTCGAGCCATCATAAAAAGACAGATGACGAGTCCAGAGTGAGTAATCCCAAGGAAATTCACTAAGTAATTACGGAAGTAAAAGTACTGGAATTTAAATACCATAAATAAACATGCGGAACAAAAGAAATACAGACAACTGTGAAAGGATCATCGCATGTATAAATATAGTAATGAAGCAAAGTACGTGCACAGTAAAAATCAGACTAAGTCATACTTCGAGCCTCTCCTTGGGCACAACCCTCAAACACACCAACAGGTTGTCCCTGGACCCTCTAGGTGGCCGGCGTAGACCCACGACGCACCCACACGAGCCTACCATACCCGGTAGCCTATTCACCGGTATATGCATAGACAAGTGCTATGACTTAGTGGACTCTAAGGCCGTAACGAATAAACACCAAAGGGGGGAGTAATCTCATAAAGGCTCCAAGTAGGAGTAAACTCCACTACCATACAAACACCAGTAAGAGAACTCAACCACCGTAAAGCAGTAATGGAATAGAATAATGAATAATCGGAACTGAATTCAAATAAATCAAATTGTAAATACTTAAAGTGAAGTTCAATTGGGATACTACACACCTCAATTCGCACTCCTCGTTCCACAAGTCAAACCCCGGCTCAAAATTTCCAAATCCCCGTTATTTCCTCCGGTCTAATTTCCGACTAAACTCCGACTCCAATTACTATTTTGGGACTCCTGGAATTCATTTATGAAGGTTAATGATCAATTAATGGGTTCATAATGTTGGTTTGACTCATTTTGTCATTTTCCAATTTTTGGGGTCAGAGAACAATTAGCGCGCTAATGAGATAAATTAGCGCGCTAATTAATCTCAATCACTGTTCATCATCTTCATTACTCAGCGTGATTAGCGCGCTAATTTCTCCCATTAGCGCGCTAATTGCTCGCTGTCCAGAAAATTTCCAAATTAAGAATTTGAACTCCAAACCCATAAATTTAATTTCCATGTTTCCATAAAACATTAATGACCTTAATTACACCATTTAAACACTAATTACCATAATCAAACCCCAAAATCCACAAATCATGGAAATCACATTTCAAAACCCATTTTGGAAAATCCTCCAACTTCTCCCAAATTTACTCAAAACTCACAACCACCTCATGCCATTTTCATACACACTCACTCCAACAAAACCAAGTGTTTCATTCCCAACAAATTCGAATTTCCACAAGCTCCAACCCACACCAAAAATTCCACAAAAATCCAAGTTTATTGGGTCTATACCTTTTGATCTTGTTGTGGGATGCCAAAATCACCTTCTTCACACTTTGGTTGATGATTTCACCCTCTCTTCTCCTCCAACGATTCTCTCTTCTCCCCTTTCACTCTCCTTCTCTTCCCATTTGATCGGTCAAAACAAACAAACCTATATATACTTGGTTTTTGATCAAGTGTGTGCACGAATCTCGAGAAGTATCCAAGGGTTGCTGATCACCCTGTGTCACTCCAACTCCATTCATCTAATCTTGACACTCATGAACTTGTTGTGCATCTCGAGAAGCATCCAACTGTTATTGTTTTATTCTCCTTAACTATAGGATCAATTGATTTCCAATTAATTTATCACATAATAATTATCTACCCTATTCAATAAATTACCAAAATTTACGGGTAAACTCACCGTAGTTTCCTCGACTACCCGGCACCTTGTGCCTCGTGTCCCGTGTCCGCACTCATTCCTCACTCGTCAATCAACTACATTAGCATACATATTGCAATGGAATTAGTTAATTTATACCTTTCCATCACAATTTACCACAACAAGCATACAAAACGGACTGTATACCTAGTTCGAGTGCATTCCAGTCCTCACTGTGGGTCCCTCAGCTGTCTTCGCTGGCATCCACATCTGCAATGACGTCATAATTAACGGCAAATATTATTTGGGCCGTTACATCCGGTGAGGAGCAAACCCCAGCCACCACTGGTTCAGCCAGGCGTGGCGGTGCAGTGGGTGTGAAGGTGTAGGCCGAGAAGAGGGAGAGAAAGAAACCGAGAGTGAGAGAGAGATCAAGTTAACACGAGAGGGAGGGGAGGATGTGGAACCTCCGGCAAGCTTCCTAGCCACCACTACATCTCCGGTGAGTGACGTGGACACAGATGAGTCATGAGAGTGAGTGGACCGAGAGAGAAGAGTGAGGGAAGTCGAGAGAGAGAAGAAGAACCGAGAGGGAGAGAGAGAGAGAGAAGATGAGAAGCTTACCTCCGGTCAACAGCGATCTCCGGCGGTCTATTCGGTCGCCGGCGACGAGCAGAGACGGTGGTGAGGTGGGAGAGAGAAGGGAGCTCGTGAGTGAGAATGAGAGAGATGAGGGGGGCCGTGAGGTATATATGTGGGTGAGAGAGATGTTTTTTTTACACTAATGATGGATGAACAGTGATGAATAGTGAATTAGGTAGTGTGTTGTCTCATGCATGGCCCTTCATCTTCACGTACACGCGCATCTTGATGTCAATCTCAGGGTGCTCTATTATTGGACTGTGCCACTTTAACAATTCTACCCCATGGTCCATTTGTTGTGTAATTATCTAACACCTGCGTTTTCTAACAACTTTTCCCCGACCCGTCTTGCCTCCTCAGTCCATATTTCTCTGTCACACGCATACTTTCGCCTTGTCTCGTACAAATAAATAATTAAATTATTCAATAATTCTTTTAATTATATTATTTATTGTATTTTTCTCCCCCGTTTACGTAGACGGAAACTCACTCATTTTAAAAATCGCCCGAATGGCTCGTGACACGCATTAGACTAAACTACTATTACACACATCAAAGAATCATAAAATCAGCTCGGTGTCGACTCCCGAGGTTCGAAATACTGTCTAGTATCACGTAGCCGGGTCACGGTTCTGACAAGTGCTATACAAGTTGGGTTAAAATTTGAGGGTTATTACATGGGGTTCTCGACACGATTCAGCGCAATTGGAGCAATCAATCGCGAGTTCTAAGGTGAGATCTCGATTTCCCACATCAATAGCTACATTTTGGCAGTGTTTTTGTGGGTTTTTGTCGTGATAAATTTGGACAATGAATTGAGAAATTTGATTTTTATGAATTGCTTTGATTAATTGGGAGTTATTGAGGTGATCAAAATAGGAAGTTTGAAGTGGTTTTGGTTTTTGAAATTTCTCTGAATTTTGGGGAATTTTTGGTGAATTTTAGGTGATTTCGGCAAATTGGTGTTTTGGTCGGGTTTTAAAGCGAGTCGAGGCGAGTTTGGTGTGTATTTGGATGTGTAGTTGTAGTTAGGATAGGTTCGAAGCACGGCGATGCGAGCCGGGGTGATGAAAACCCCAGTTCAGAGGTGTTCTGCAAAAGATGTCGTGGCGACGTCGTGAGTGTTCCAACTCATGGCGTCACCCACGTACCTCTTTGGTAGGAACCCCAGGGGACAGATGCCATGAGGACGTCGTCACGACCAATGAGGTCACGACGTCACTCACGTACGTGTCGGGTAGTGAAGGATATTCTCGATGTCGTTAAGACGTCGTCCAGTTCATTGATCCCCACTTTCGGGGATCTCTCAAGTATCCAAATGGGTCCGAATACGACCTAATACCTGGGTAATCGACCCAAATGGGTTAACAAATAAAATTATAGAAAATTGGTTAAAATGAGGGTTATTCATGAGAATTTCAATTTAAATGTATTTTAGGGGTTATTGAACTTTGACGGGATACGGAAGGTCATAGGAGACGTGTCAGGGATTCGTGGAGTGCGTAATTAGTTGGATTATAGGTAATTAAACCAGTGAGAACTTTTACAGTTATTTCTTGAGCTTTAATTTGTTGTTATTGCTATGTTTATCATCGTATCTGTTGGAATCTCTTTTGGCTGAGTGGTCCACAGCAAGGGGGTCATGGTTACTTATCTGTGATATGAGCTCTTATCTAGACGTTGTTTATATCTCCCGGTTGAGTGTATGCTGGAGGCTCTTATCTGGGTATATAGATATCTCATAGTCACAAGGGTTAGAGCTAGTAGGATGTGTTCTCGTCATGAACCTGAGTCTTAAAGGTTTTACCTCGACTCAACGAATGTTTTGGGACTCCTTGCAATTCCATTTCATTACTCGGACACTCACATTTCGATTGATTTATTTACAGTCTTATATATTTCATGCGTTCCTTATTCCTTTTTTTTCTATCAGCATGAATGTGGACTGATGTTTATTTATTTCAAAATGTTGTATTATTGTTCTGTTTGGCGTTACTTACCTGGGCTCGTCATTCTTGTATTTGACGGAGTGCAGATCCACAGTCCAGCAAGGGGAAGGCACCCGAGCTTAGGGATTTGCTTTGAAGACATTAGAGCAAGCTTTCCATTTAACTGAGTAGGTGATTTTTGTATTATTGTATGTGTATATATATATACGTTGTTTTGAAACTTGGGTTAGGGTATGCGAGAGATTATGGGCATGTATATCTATTAGGTTATTCTCCTTTGACTTATCATTTATGATGATATACATATGCGGGGTTTCCACACTCTAGGATGTCTTATCTTTTTATGGTTGTGATTAATTAATTAATTTGAGCTTTACTTCTGCTATATTGATGATAATTCGCTAATCAATGTTATAAATTTGTAAATGAATGGTAAATGGTAAGGGTTAAGGCTGACTAGTCTTGCATGACTCGTTGAGACGAGCTCGGGGTTTCGCATAAGTCTAGGCCAGGCGGGGACCAATTTAGGTTTGAAAACTGGGGTCGTCATAGCCTAACAACCACAAACTGGGCCTCACCCGGCCTAAACCTACGTGGACCCCCAAGCCCGTCTCCGACTAGTCAACGCAGGTCTAGTCAGCCTTAACTTACCAATTACTTAGTACATTATTCTTTCACTCACCCTGGATCACTCTTTTTTATTCACCTTAATTTTATCTAATCTTTTATCCTCAATTATAGTTACGTGTGCAGCGGAATTGTTTTTAACACCAACTTAAAATGTTTTACAACTCAGTCAACCTAGATGTGGAAAATATTGTCCAAACAACATCACATGTATATAACAAATCAACTTAAAACCCAAAATGAACATATACATGTATCAACAGTCATGTTCAACTTCCCAAAGCCCCAAAATATTAAAACAAATGGATACATACCCAAAATATACAACAAAAGGATAAAATATCTACAAAGTGAAAGCAAAGCTAGCGGCTCTGAGCGTGCCTCAAAGGATATCGCCAAGCATCGACGCCTTGCCCCTACTCGTCTGTGGATCTGCACCCACCGTCATAAAAAGGACGATGCGTACAAAATATAGCAGTAAACAACAATAGATATCTCAATATAAACTACTGAATTTTCAATAATCACAAGTTATGAATTATGCAGTGTATAACAAGAAATTGAAATACATTACAAATCATATGATAAATAGATTCAACAAGCTTAAACAACGATAATCAAGTGACCAGAAAATAAACGGATAGGCAAATTGATAGTCCCAATCAAACTGCGGGTCACAAGACCTTATCAGCTTGAGATCGATATAGTAGGTCAAAAACAGCCTCCCCTGCTCAATCCACCCCGTATGAACCAGTAGGCCCGAAGGTCGCCTTCACTAAACGCACACTCTGTTAGGAAAAACCACAGACAAAGCCGACTGCTAAATTCCTAACACACTACTGAAAGAAAACCATAGTCATAAGCCGGATGCTAAATCATTTCGACAGGCTCCAACGAGAAGCCATAGTTTATGCTGGCCGTTAAACTCGTTGAGACTTCTCATCACAGTCGGACTACCTAAACCCTAGGTGACCTGAACTATAATAGAATATAAAAGGCTCGCATTTCAAGAATAATCAATCAAGAAATAGAAAAGTAATCATGTTGATTCTATTGTTGCCTTTACTCACCTCGAATCCCCCTAAAAACGCCCTCGTGCAACTCCACACGTTCCCCAATTAGTTACCAATACTCCGCTCTTCACTTAACAATTATTTCGACCAATATTTGTTAATTTTTCCCTAATTATTCCAAGTATTCCTCAATTTTTCTCAAGTTTGACCCATTTTATACAATTTTCTAAATTACTGTTCCTTTGTGCAATTGAGTCGCTTACCCAGTATTAGGTTGCATACTTGCATTCAGACCCATTAATATATCCGAGTGAAACCTCATAATTTTCATGCAATTTTAAAAAATATTTTTCAATATTTTCTTACTATTATTGGCAATTTCACGCTTTACGAGGCAAAAACCCTGACAAAAAATCTCTGCACAATTCCAAAAATTTCACTTTTCATAGAAATTCTCAAATTTCTATTTATTTGTTTGAAATATAATTTTTCTGGATTTCTTACTATTTTTTCTAAATTTTTTCCTGATTTTTTTAATATTTGTTTCTAAAAAAACATATTTAATTAATTAATTTATTATAAATAAATAATTAATTATTTTAATAATGGGTGGGTCTCCGGGTCAGGTCAGACCTGGTCCACCCCAACTAGGTCAGACTTAGGCCGACCCACCCGGGTCGGGCCCGGTCCGGCATAGCCAGGTCGAGCCCGAGTCACCACGACCCGGCCCACCACCCCTTCTTCCCCAACTCACAGAGACGATTCCAGTTCGTCTCTGCTTCATTTTTTTTTTCTTTTCTCTTTCTCTTACAACAAACAACAACAACAACAACAACAATATCAACATCAATATCAACAACAACATCAACACCCACCAATTAAAATCCAATTTCTCCCAAAATCAACAACTCAACCATAACCTCAACTATAATTAACAAACTCACCTTCGTCAACTCGATCTCCTCTTCAATCTTAACAATATTCTCACCTTCGATCGACCTATCTCCCCTTAATTCCTTCTCTCCCTCACTCTCTCGTTTTGATTTTTTAGTTTTTTAGTTTTTTTTACAGTGAGAAAGATGAACGGTGGTGTCGGTGAGGTTTTGTTAACAAATTTTAGGGTCAAATGACCATTTTGCCCTTCAATTCCTATCCACTTCTTCACCAACTCAATACCCCTCATGGCCATTTCACATTTTTTTTAATTTTATATATATATATACATTTATATATTCTATATATATATATATATAATTGTATTTTCGCGCCTACAATTTTGTTGTGCGCACCAACGAGTTCACTCGGGCATGCACATTATTGTACGACCCACGCGTGTCACTCTCGACCTCGCGTATCACTCGGCGCCCACTAATTTATTATTTAATTTTATTAATTATTTTCATTAGTACTTATCAGTGTTTTATTCTATTTTCATTTTTTGGACTCTCAAATACCCTTTTAACGCGTTATTTTGTAGCGAACTCGTTTAACGATACCAACGCACATTCACCACGTCCTCATACATTTGAGATATTGAATTTAATGTTCGGTAATAAATAAATAATACAAATCACCAAACAAACATAACGTACCTCGGTGTCGACTCCCAAGGACTGAAACAAGTACACCACGGCTAGTTGGGCCCACAATACAACCCTGAAATGTCACGTGGCACGAGTTAGAATTTTAGGGTCGTTACAGTCACACCACAGCTGGCTGCTCAGTAGTCGAAGGAGTCACAACTACAGTAGTCTCCACCGGAACAACCACCGGTATAGCCCTCTCGACATGTGTCTCAAACACTGCATCCTGCCCCTGAGTCTTAGCAATAATGGGAGCAACAACTTCAGGAATAGTAACCATCGGTGCAGCCACAACTGTACTAGGAGCTGTCGTAGTCCCTTGAGGTCTCAACATATCTGTAATGGTCTAAATTTAATTCGTTGTTATTTGTGATATATTGCAGACGTGGCGGGACAGCTCAGACACACGTGGGACCCGCAGCTAGACTAAAGCATGCCTGGAGTTAGATAAATAGTTATTTTGTATGTTATTTTGTCTAATTTGCGATGTTTATGTTAAAATAGGTTAAATGACATCGCGATGTGTGTAATTATATCTCAATTGACATGTGAGATTGTGTTAAGTGTTCGCCTCGATATGCGTGTCGATGTGGGTATCGGGTAGACTAAAAGATGAAATATTAGGCCGGGGAAAATAATACACATATTAAATGATTTAATTGTGATAAAATAGTAAATTGATAGGCGCTTAGGGACACGCGGGGTTGTGGTCGACACGCGTGGGTGGTACAGTAGTGTGCACACTCGAGTACGCTCGTTGGCGCGCATGACGAAATTGTAGGCACGAAAATATAGGTGTGCATATATATTTATAAATATACATATAGGTAATTTAATATATATATATATATATATATAAATATATGAAAATCAGAATATATATAAATATTTGTGATAATTTTGATTGTCGGGTGATTATTGGAGCTAGACCAGGGTTTGGATTTCAGGACGTGGAGTGCGGATTGAGATGTGTAGTATCCCAACTGAAATTAATTGAGTATTTATTTCTTTTGGCATTTGAATTCAATTTCTTTCATTCCAATACTCTATTCTTGGTTATGGTTATATAGGCGGACGTTGAGCGGGGCTCCCTCCGTTCCATTCTTGTGTGTATGTCCACTACACCATAGCACGTGCTACCAGATCGATCTCGGTGAATAGTACGACCCGAGTATCACGTCGTGGCGTGTGTCGGTGCGTCGTAAGTGTAACACTGACCATCGAGTGGATCCAGATGCTTGCCTTGCTTGAGTTGAACTCGCCGGCAGTATTATGTGGAAGAGTCCGAATTATGGTGTAGTCTGACCCTAGGGGCTAGGAAGACACTTTGAGTTTTTTCCTATTATTTATTCATGCGATGAGCGCAGTTGTTTGTATTTATTTACGCATGTTTATTTAATAGCTTTATTTAAATTCTAATATTTACTTTCAGTGATTGCTCACTTAATTTCCTTAGGAATACTCACTCTGGACTCGTCATCTGCCTTTTTGTGATAGCTTGAGTGCAGATCCTAGTACGAGCAGGGGCACGGGCAAGCTACCAGAGTATTGTTGATCTGAGATCTCCTGACTCGTACGTTTGTATTATATTTATTTTGTTTCATTTTGGGTTTAGGTAATATTGAGATACCTTGTGTATATTGATCTTTGGAGATTTCAGAGGTATTTATGGATATATGGGTTTTCCACATTAGGTATATGGTTTACGTTACACATTTATAGTATCATTATCCGAGTAAATGTGTTAGAAAGGCTTCCGCTGTGTTGAATTTGAGCATTCTATAATGACATAACATTTATTTGATTTCAATACAACTTAATTAGTAATGGATAATTAATAAGGTTTAAAAATATAAAATGGAGGATATAATCTAATGTAGAACACAATTGTCGCTGGTAAGACAGATTGTGGGTCCACATTGGCCAACGTGGCGGCCTATTTGGAATATGGGTCGTTACAATTTTGGTATCAAAGCCTAGGTTTAGGAAAACCTAGGGCTCGAATTTGTGAAAAACCTGATCATAAACCTATTGAATAAGTTTTAGATGTGGAAACCCAAATGAATTTCCTAAAGTCTTAGTTGGGAAGCAATGAGATATGGGTAGAAATCAGGATATACGTGTTACGTTTTTGTTTATATATTACCTACGTTACATGTATATTCATACTGAAGCACGTTCTTTGATGCAGATATCGATGGACGGGCAGCCTTCAGGTACGACTCAGCCAGAGGTTGGGGATACTAGCGATCTTGTTAGGTTGACATTGACGTTAGAGTCGTTAGCTCGGACAGTGGATGATAGGTTTGCACAGTTGTTAGATTTATTGAGGACTCATAAGACTGTAACGGCTCCTACTACAGTTATAGCTGCACCATTGGCTACCACTCCTACAGTTGTTGCTCCCACTACCACTGAGACTCAGGGGTAGGCTGCAATATCCGAGACACGTGCCGAGAGGGCTATACCAGTGGTTGTTCCAGCTGGGACTGCGTTAGTTGTGACTCCTTCGACTACTGAGTAGCCAGCTGTAGCGTCTTCATTAAGGAGTTTGATGACAGTGGAGGCGAAGAAGTTGAAGGATTATCTTAGATTCTCTTCAGGATACTTTCATGGAGCCAGAGACCTAGAGATAGCCAGGAGATGGCTATTGGCTCAGGAGAGATTACATGAGATGTTATTGGTTGATGAGGTGGATACACCGAGATTGGCTAGTTATTGCCTGAAATCTATTGTTGCTATATGGTGAACCACCTATAAAGTGACATCCTGCAGTTACTACTTGGGTTGAGTTTAGAACATTGTTCATGGATGAGTATATACCTATGGAGGTCAGGATTCGATTGAGAGAGGAGTTTTTGACACTGGTTCAGGGCGATATGTTTGTGACCGAGTATATGAAGAGGTACAAATATTTATTGTCCTACTCTATGGATCTGGCAGGGACTGACCGATTACAAATATATTACTTTATTCGAGGACTAAATGAGAGGATAACTACCATAGTTGTTTCCAGTGGAGCGACTACTTTGGCTCAGGTATACGACAGGTCTTTTTATCAGGAGACTTATATAGTACAGAGTGCTAACAGATTGGCGATTCAGAATGCACTGCGAAGTCAGCAGAGTCATCCAGTTCAGGGTTCTCAGTTTGATCAGAGGCTGAAGAGACAAATGAGAAATCAGGGTCGACAGGGACAGGGCCAAAGACCTCGTAAAGGTAGAGGTGATTGGCAGTCAGATCAGGGTCGTAGAGGTGACAGAGATCGTCGGGATGATCGAGATAGACGCGATGATCGCGAGGTAGCGTATTCTACGACCTCTACATCAGTTGATCGGCCGAGACAGCAGCAGAGGTAGGATAGAGGTCAGGGTCAGAAAGGCCAGAGCTGAGGCCAGAGTCAGGCACAAAGTCAGAGGACTACTGGCAGATCGACACTCGAACTCGTTATTATTGTGGTCAGGTAGGACATCTTGTGGCGGAGTGTACCAGACCAGTGCTAGTACCATCACAGACTGATCAGGCAAGAGATAGGGCCCAAATAGCTATTTTTTTGGGTTACACAGCCAGACCGAGAGGCGACCAGACAGCTTGTTGAAGGTATGTTATCTATCTGTGATACTTTTATGCATGTTATGTTTAATTCCGCAGCACACTTTCCTTTATATCTGGACATATGGTAGGATTGTTAGGGTTAGGTGTACAGACTTTAGATACACATCTTATTCTCAGCACGACAGTTGGGGATAAAATTTATCCTAACCAAATTTGTCGGGATTGTGTGGTTGAGATTGAAGGATATTAGTTACAAGCTGACTTTAGAGTATTAGAATACTTGGAGTTCGATGCGATGTTCGGTATGGATTGGTTATCGTCGTATCACGCACATATCGACTGTTTTAGCAAGACGGTGACATTTCACATCGAGGGGATTCCAGAGTTTTCATTTGTCGAAGCTGCATCAGCATTACCTATCACTCGTGGCAGACTTGCTACATCGCTGGAGATGGAGGCGTACGCGGCTATGGTGGAGCCAGAGCTTAAGATGGTGATTAAGGTTGAGGATGTCCCAGTTGTTTGTGAATTTCTCGATGTATTTCCTGAGGATTTGCCAGGATTGCCACCACCGAGAGCTGTTGAATTCATTATCGAGCTAATTCCTGGGACTCAGCCGCTTTACAGCAGGTCGTATAGGATGTCAGCATCGGAGAAGAGGGAGATGAGGACCCAGTTAGAGGAGTTCCTGTAGAAGGGATTCATTCACCCTAGCATGTCACCTTGGGGAGCTCAGTTCTTTTTATGAAGAAGAAGGACGGCTCGATGCGGATGTGTGTGGATTATAGGAAGTTGAATCAGGTGACTATTAGGAATCGTTACCCACTTCCCAGGATTGATGACTTGTTCGATCAGTTGGCAGGAGCCAACTTCTTCTCGAAGATTGACCTCATATCAGGATATCATCAGTTGAGGATTCAAGGAGGAGATATTGAGAAGACCGCTTTCAGGACGCGATATGGGTTGTATGAGTTTACAGTCATGCCATTTGGGTTAACTAATGCGCCAACGATTTTCATGGATTTAATGCACAGGGTGCTCCGACTGTTTTTGGATCGATACGTCATAGTTTTCATCGACGACATCATGATTTATAGCAAGACTCGTGTGGAGCATGAGAGACATCTCAGGGAGGTGTTGACGACGCTGAGAGAGCATCGAATTTACGCCAAGTTCAGCAAATGTGCATTCTTGCTAAGTGAGGTGAAGTTTCTCGGACATGTTATCAGTAATCAAGGGATATCTGTGGATATAGACAAGATTCAAGCGATTATTGATTGGAGGACACTTGAGTCGGTTTCAGACATCCGGAGTTTCTTGGGTTTAACAGGATATTACAGGCGATTCGTACAGGATTTTTCCTTGATTGCAGCGCCAATGATGAGATTGACCAAGAAAGATGTCACATTTGACTGGTCGCAGGAGTGTGAGGATGCTTTCTGGGAGCTGAAGAGACAGTTGACTTATGCACCAGTTTTGGCATTACCTGTGGCAAGAAACGGTTTCTCGATTTACATTGATACGTCAGGCACTGGGTTGGATTGTGTGTTAATGCAGGACGGACATCCAGTGGCCTATTTATCGCCACAATTACGACCACATGAAGAGAGTTATCCAGTGCACGATTTTGAGCATGCGGCAGTCGTGTATGCACTAAAGGCTTGGAGGCACTATTTGTATGGTGAAAAGTTCATACTATTTACCGATCACCAGAGTTTGAGATATTTATTCACTCAGAGTGAGTTGAACACGAGACAGCGGAGATGGCTCGAGTTACTGAAGGACTACGATTTCGCTATCGAGTATTATCCAGGGAAGGCGAATGTCGTAGCTGATGCAGTGAGCAGGAGTGACATCGAGATTCAAACGGTATTGTGGCATATGACACACGAGCATGGGTTGTTTGAGGCTGCATCGGTGTTGTGTTTAATAGAGTCTATTGCTGAGCTACATATTTGCGGCCAGATATGAGTTCCTACGGTGTCTCTAGAGCGGGTTGCTGAGTTGCAGATGACTGAGGACCGGTATTTACGGATCAGTGGACTGGCTCAGGATCCGAGGTGCACCAAGTGATCTGAGGGTTCAGACGGGTGCTTGAGACACAGGGGTCGTTTGTAGATACCGGAGGTACCGGAGCTCAAAGACAATATTCTCAAGGACACACACCGGTCGCGATTTACAGTTCATCTTGGTCGGACTAAGATGTATCACGACCTTCAGCGATTGTTTTGGTGGCCATGGATGAAGGTTGACGTGGGGAGGTACGTTCGGAGTTTTCATATTTGCCAGCAGGTAAAGTCTGAGCACAGAAGACCAGTTGGGTTGCTACAGTTGCTGCCCATTCCTCAGTGGAAATGGGAACACGTGACCATGGACTTCGTCAGTGGTTAAATAACATCGCGATGTGTGTAATTATATCTCAATTGACGTGTGAGATATTGTTAAGTGTTCGCCTCGATATGCGTGTTGCTACGAGTATCGTGTAGACTAAAAGATGAAATATTAGGCCAGGGAAAATAATACAAACATTAAATAATTTAATTGTGATAAAATAGTAAATTGATAAGAACTTAGGGACACGCGGGTTGTGGTCGACACGCGTGGGTGGTATAGTAGTGTGCATGCCCAGGACGCTCATTGGCGCGTACGACGAAATTATAGGCGCAGAAATATAGGTGTGTATATATATATTTATAAAATATATATATAGGTAATTTAATATATATATATATATATATATATATGAAAATCAGAAAATAAATAAATAATGGTGATAATTTTGATTGTCGGGTGATTATTGGAGCTAGACCAGGGTTTGGATTTCGGGACGTGGAGTGCAGATTGAGGTGTATTGTATCCCAACTGAAATTAATTGAGTTTTTACTTCTTTTGGCATTTGAATTCAATTTCTTTCATTTCAATACTCTATTCTTGGTTATGGTTATATGGGCGGACGTTGAGCGGGGCTCCCACCGTTCCATTCCTGTGTGTATGTCCACTACACCATAGCACGTGCTACCAGATCTATCTTGGTGAATAGTACGACCCGAGTATCACGTCGTGGCGTGTGTTGGTGCGCCGTAGGTGTAACGCTAGCCATTGAGTGGAACCAGATGCTTGCCCTGCTTGAGTTGGACTCGCCGGCAGTATTCTGTGAAAGAGTCTGAATTATGGTGTAGTCTGACCCTAGGGGCTAGGAACACACTTCAAGTTTTTCCTATTATTTATTCATGCGATGAGCGCAGTTGTCTGTATTTATTTACGCATGTTTATTTAATCGCTTTATTTAAATTCTAGTATTTACTTTCAGTGATTGCTCACTTAATTTCCTTGGGAATACTCACTCTGGACTCGTCATCTGCTTTTTGTGATGGCTTGTGTAACGGCCCAATTAGTAATTGTCGTTAATTATGACTTTATTATAGACGTGGACACTAGCGGGGACGATTGTGGGTCCCACAGTGAGGCTGAAGTACGACCGTATTACGTAAATAGTTATTTTGTGTGTTGTTTTGTTTAATTTGCGACGTTTATATTAAAATAGATTAAATGACACGCGATGTGTGTAATTATATCTCAATGATATGTGAAATTGTGTTAAGTATTCGCCTCAATATACGTATCGATGCGGGTACCGGGTAGACTAATGAAGATGAAATATTAGGTCGGGGAAAATATTACACACATAAAATAAATTAATTGTGACAAACTAGTAAATTGGTGGGCGCCTAGGGATACGCGGGTCGACACGCGTGGGTGGTATGGTAGTGTGCACGCCCGAGTATGCTCGTTGGCGCGCACGACGAAATTGTAAGCACGAAAATATATAGGTGTGTATATATATTTATAAATATATATATATATGTAAGTAATTTAATATATATATATATGAAAATCAGAAAATGGGAAATTACCATAAAGGCTACTTAAGTAAATAAGGAAAGAAATAAACATGAGGGGTATTTTGGTCATTTCTACCATTAAAACTGTCTTCTTCTTCTTCAAATGTGAAATCGAACGAGAGGAGAAGAGTAGATGAGGAGAAGGAGCCGAGGAGGAAGAGAAGAAGAAGACCGAGAGAGAGATCAAGAGAACGACGGGCTCGTGTGATCGAGGAGAACAAGGTGAGATTGTGTTGTTGGGTATTTGTGTGTGTATGTGTGTGTGGTCTTCGCCATGGCCGAACCGGGAAGCAAAGCAGTGAGGGTTGTCTCCCTACTGCTTCGTGATGTATAGGACGAGCTGGGGTTAGGTTGAGAGCCAACCCCAGCAATCCAATCGAAGCAACGAAGAGAAAAAAAAAGAGTTGCTGTTGGAACAGAGCATTTCTGCTCTGTTCCAACGAGGAAGAAGGGGTCGGTTCGGCTCGGTTGAGCCGAACCCAGTTCGGCCCGGTTCAAGCCGAACCGCCCCTAATTAAAAAAAATAATATGAAAAATTCATAGAAAATTCATATAAAATAGGAAAATTTTAGAAAAATTATATTTTGATCAAATAAAGGAATTTTGGGATTTTCTCGGAAATGTTGGCGAGATATAGTCGGGGTTTTAGCCTCGAAAAACGAAAAATTGACATAATATATTAAATTGAAGCTAATTTAATGATAAATGGTAATATGTATAATTCGAGTGATAATTTGATTTGTCGGGTGTTATTGGAGCTGAGCCGGGTTTGGTTTTCGGGACGCAGAGTGCGGATTGAGGTGTGTAGTATCCCAATTGAACTTCACTTTAGTATTTACCTTTTGATTTATTTAAATTCAGTTCTATTTATTCATTACTCTATTTCATTATTGCTTTACAATGGCCGAGTACTCACACCTGATTTTTTACGGTAATGGAGCTACTCCTACCTGGTGTCTTTACAGTGTTGAGTTTACTCCCCACCTGATGTTTGTTCGTTACGGGGCATAGAGTCCACTAAGTCATAGCACTTGTCTAGGCATACGCCAGTGAATAGACTACTCGGGTATGATAGGCTTGTGTGGGTGCATTATGAATTTACGCCGACCACCTAGAGGGTCCAGGGTCACCCGTTAGAGGTGTTTTCAAGGGTCGTGCCTAGGGAATAGCCCGAAGTATGACTTAGTCTGGTTTTTATTGTGCACGTACTTTGCTTTGCTACTATATTTATGCATGCGATGATCTTTTACAGTTGCATGTATTCTTTTGTTCCGCATGTTTATTTATAGTATTTTAAAAATTCCAGCATTTTATTTATGTAATTACTTGGTGAATTTCCTTGGGATTGCTCACTCTGGACTCATCATCTGGTTTTTGTGATGGCTTGAGTGCAGATCCTGGTACGAGTCGAGGGAAGGGCAAGCTTAAGGACTACGTAGATTGGCAACTCTATCCCTACTCGTATGTTTGTTTATTTTTCTTGTATTATGCTGAGTTTTGGGTTTTAAGAGGTAGATATGACCTGTATATAAATTGTAGGCCATATTTTTGATATTTTGAGGATCTCAGGATGATATGTATATGATGCACATTTGGTATGGTTTCCACTTAGGTATTAAGCTCATACAATACATGTTAAATCTTTATATTGTTAATTTAATTTTTTCACTGCGTAATTGGGGTTAAATGATATTAAATGAACTTAAGTTAACTTGAATCAGAAATTATTAATACATAACATCAAAGTTAACAGGAAATTGATTGATGATGGATAACTGGGCGTGGGACACAGCTGGCGGTTACGTGATCAGTTGTGGGCCTGTGTGGCCTCCCGTGGCGGACCAATGTGGAAATTGCGGCCGCTACATTTTGGTATCAGAGCCTAGGTTTGTGAAACCCTAGGCTTGATTGGAGACTAAATAAAAGCATAAACTTTAATAAATTTAGATGTGGAAACCACAAGTGAATGATTAAAGCTTTAGTTGTGAAGTGATGTAAGGCCGGTAGATTCAGGAGATTACATACGTATGTGTTGGTTTTGTACTACATATTTTACGCGTATATATTGAGTCTGATCTAATGCATGTTGATTGTGAAGTTTATGATGGACGGACAGACTCCTACTACTCCGCCGACTACATAGCAGGAGGTAGGGGAGACTAGTGGTCTTACTACTAGCGAAGCAGCAGATTTACGAGCCATGGTGCAGAGAGTGACGGAGCAGCAGTTACTACAGCAGGCACAGATGGTGAGTTGATGGAGTATATCCGGAGTTCGAGGATACAAGCAGTAGCACCCACTCCTGAGTTAGTTACGTCTACCACTCCGACAGTGATTGCACCGGTAGTTGACACCAAGGCACCAGTGATAGAGAGGGTTGAGCCTATTATGGCACCAGCTGAGACTACTGAGGTGACGCCTACTACTACCGATCAACAGGTAGTGGCTTCGACTGCCAGGAGTAGGATGTCAGAGGCAGCGAAGATGATGAAAGATTTTATGAGGTTTAACCCTACATACTTTACTGGAGTCATTGATCCTGAGTTTGCAGGACGTTGGTTGATGACGCACAGATGATTACATCACCTGCTAGAGGTATCCGAGGCAGATCAACCACGTATCTCAGGGTACTGTTTGAGAGGTCAGGCAGCGATTTGGTGGACTACCTACACCGACATTCACTCCATACCGTCGACGTGGGTGAAGTTTTGACAGCTGTTTTTAGATGAGTATATTCTCACAGAGGTACAGTTGAGGTTGAGAGAGGAGTTTTTGGCACTGAAACAGGGTACTATGTTAGTTTCTCAATATATGGACCGATTCAGGTACCTTATGATGTATGTAATGGATGTGGCGAACACTGAGAGACTCCAGATCTATTATTTCATCTGAGGATTAGATGAGAGGATCGGAGGTGTGATTTTCGCAACTGGACGTGAGACTCTATAGATTGTTTACGATAGGGCTTTAGCTCCCGAGACTTATTTGCGACATAGAGGTGAATTGGTAGATAGGTCTGGGCCGAGTTCTCGGTCTAATCAGAGACCGAAGAGACAAAGAGATTAGTCTGACAGGCCGAAGCAGGATCAGCAGGGTCGACGGAGAATTTGGCAAGATCAGGGTCGACGTGATAGACATCACGAGCAGCAGAGAGGAGATGGGAGGCAAGTGGTGTACGTTACTACACAGCACCTGTGGAGCAGTCACGGCAGATGCGAGGGATGAAGGAGGTCGTGACAGGGGACAGAGAGGTCAGGGACGTGACAGGGATCAGATACCGACAGTATCACAGTCGAGTTGGTAGGAGACGCGCCGATATTTTAGATGTCATCAGGTCGGACATATACAGATTAATTATCCGATGACACCTTCTTCATCATGACCACAGATTAAGCCAGCTAGGGAGAGAGTTCATGTTACTGCAACACCTACTGTCGTACAGCCAGATCGTGGTGCGACTCGTCAGCTTGTCAAGGGTATGTTGTCTATTTGAGATATTTCCATACATGTATTATTTGATTTCGGTAGTACTTTGTCTTTTATATCGGGACGTAGGGTCGGACAGTTAGGATTACAGGCTGAAACTTTATACCCACATCTTGTCCTCAGTACGGCTACTGGGGATAAGATTTACCCCAACCGGATATGCCAGAATTGTGTGGTAGAGGTTGAGGGAAACCAGTTACCTGTCGACTTCCGTGTCTTAGAGTATTTAGAGTTTGATGCTTTATTAGGTATGGATTGGTTATCGGCATATCGCACACACATTGATCATTTCGGTAAGATGGTAGCATTTGATATTGAGGGAATTCCAGTATTTTAACTTTTGTTGGTACGACGTCAGACTTACCGATTACTAGAGGTCGATTAGCTATGACTCAGGAGATGGAGGCATTTAGGTCAGTAGTTGAACCAGACCTGAGACCAGAGGTTAGGGTAGAGGATGTCCCAATAGTGTGTGAGTTTCTTGAGGTATTCCCAGACGATTTGCCAGGTTTACCGCCTCCTAGAGCAGTTGAGTTTATTATTGAGTTGATTCAGGGGACGCAACCGATATACAGCCGACCGTACAATATGTCAGCGTCCGAGCATGGAGAGTTAAGGTTCCAATTAGAGGAGTTGTTACAGAAGGGTTTTATTCATCCCAATATGTCTCCTTGGGGCGCACCAGTCCTTTTTGTTAAGAAAAATGATGGTTCTATGAGGATGTACGTAGATTACAGGATACTAAATCAGGTGACGATTCGAAATCGTTATCCACTTCCTAGGATTTATGACTTATTCGATCAGTTGGCGGGTGTCAAGTTTTTCTCGAAGCTTGATTTACGATCTGGTTATCATCAGTTGAGGATTCGGGAGAGTGATATCGAGAAGACGATGTTTAGCACGCGTTATAGATTGTTTGAGTTCACAGTCATGCCATTTGGGGTGACTAATGCGCCGACTATCTTTATGGATTTGATGCACTGAGTATTAAAGCCATTTTTGGATCGTCATGTGATTGTATTCATCGATGATATCTTAATATATAGTAAGACTCGTGTGGAGCACGAGAGACACCTCAGAGATGTTTTGATGACATTGAGGGAGCACCGATTGTACGCTAAGTTCAGCAAGTGTGCTTTCTGGCAGAGTGAGGTGAAATTTCTCAAACATGTCATTAGTAGTCAAGGGATATCTGTTGATGGAGACAATATTCGAGCAATCATTGATTGGAGAACACCTGAGTCAGTTTCGGACATTCGTAGTTTCTTAGGGCTTACGGGCTATTACTGACTGTTTGTGCAAGATTTTTCTTTGATTGCAGCGTCAATGACGAGGTTGACCAAGAAGGATGTCAAGTTTGAGTGGTCTGAAGACTGTGAGGCAGCATTTTTAGAGTTGAAAAGGAAGTTAACTTCTGCACCATTGTCGGCTTTACCTATGGCAGGGAAAGGCTTCTCGGTCTACAGAGATGTTTCTGAAACTGGGTTGGGATACGTGTTGATGCAGGATGGACACCCAGTTGCCTACTTATCGAGGCGATTGAAACCCCACGAGGGGAATTATTAGTGCATGATTTAGAGCTAGCCGCAATTGTGTTTGCGTTCAAGGCTTGGCGACATTATCTTTATGGAGAGCAGTTCATGTTATTCACAGACCATTAGAGCTTGAAGTATTTATTCACTTAGAGGGATCTGAACATGCGACAGAGACGGTGGCTGGAGTTACTAAAAGACTATGACTTCGCGATTGAGTAACATCCTGGGAAGACGAATGTGGTTGCTGATGCATTGAGCCGAAGCGGTGTAGAGAGTCAGACTGTGCTGCGGCAGATGACACATGAGTATGGATTACTGGAGGCTGCGACGATGTTGTGTTTGTCAAATGCTCTTGCTGATGTTATCTGTTGCCAGATGAGTGTTCCTCTTGTGTCGTTAGAGAGGGTCGCTGAGTGGCAAAGGGCTTACGGACATTTTGTTCGCTTCAGTTGTCTGGCTCAGGATCCGGATTGTACAGATTGGTCTGGTGGTTCAGACGAGTGCTTGAGACACAGGGGCAGGTTGTGGATACCTGAGGTGCAGGAACTACGTGATAGCATTCTTGTGGACGCATACCGTTCGCGGTATACAGTTCATTTTGGCAGGACCAAGTTGTATCATGATTTGCGACGTTTGTTTTGGTGGCCAGGGATGAAGGCCGATGTGAGTGCATATGTTAGGGCTTGTCATATTTGTTAGCAGGTTAAGGCCGAGCAAAGGAGACCAGCTGGATTGTTACAGCCACTGCCCATTCCACAGTGGAAATGGGAGCATGTTACTATGGATTTTGTTAGTGGGTTGCCACAGACTGCAAAGCGTCATGATGTTGTTTGGGTTGTTATTGATAGATTGACGAAGTCTGCACACTTCATCCTTATATCGATGAAGTATTCGTTTCCTCAGCTGAGTATTATTTTTGAACGAGAGATCGTTAAGCTACATGGAGTGCCGATATCTATTTTGTCTGATAAAGATCCCAAGTTGACTTCGAAGTTATGGGAGAGCATGCAGGAGCAGTTTGGGACTGGACTTCAGTTTAGTATGGCTTATCGTCCTCAGACGGACAGTCAATTAGAGAGATTGATACAGATATTGGAAGACATGCTTAGAGCATGCATTTTGCAGTTTGGAGGTGCTTGGGAAGAGTATTTGCCAATGTGCGAGTTTGCGTACAACAACAGCTATCAGGCGAGTATTGGTATGCCACCATTTGAGGCTTTGTATGGTAGACCTTGCAGATCACCAGCTTGTTAGGCAGCACCTGAGGATGTGGCAATAATTGAACCTGAAGTTGTTGATCATACCGAGAAGATTCGGCAAATTAGGTTGAGATTGCAAGCAGCTCAAGATAGGCAAAAGAAGTATGCTGATAGGTATCTTGAGGGTTTAAGTTATGATGTGCATGACTTGGTGTATTTGAAGGTTTCGCCCTGGAAAGGTCATCAGAGGTTTGGGATCAAGGGGAAACTAGCACCGAGGTATATTGGACCTTTCAGAGTTATAGCACATGTTGGGACAGTAGCATACAGATTGGAGTTGCCATCGGAGTTAGTAGGCGTTCATCCGGTGTTTCACGTGTCTATGTTGAGGTTAGCTAAGTCAGGACCGAGGCCGATGGTGGATATTAGACAGATTGAGGTTCATCCTGACGTTACATATGAAGAGCAACCTGTAGAGATTATGGATCGCAGGATACAGACTCTAAGGAACAGGGAGATTCCAAAGGTGTTGGTACGATGGCAGCATCATGGGACTGAAGGTCTCACCTGGGAGCTCGAGTCGACTATGAGACGGAGATATCCTCAGTTATTTACTGGTGAGTGTTTATTATAACTTAAATTTTGGGACGAAATTACAAATTAGTTGGGAAGAACTGTAACGGTCCAATTAGTAATTGTCGTTTAATTATGACGTTATTGTAGACGTGAACGCCAGCGGGGACGATCGTGGGTCCCACAGTGAGGCTGAAGTACGATCGTATTAGGTAAATAGTTATTTTGTGTGTTGTTTTGTTTAATTTGTGATGTTTATATTAAAATAGATTAAATGACATCGCGATGTGTGTAATTATATCTCAATGACGTGTGAGATTGTGTTAAATATTCGCCTCCATATGCGTGTCGATGCGGGTACCGGGTAGACTAATGAAGATGAAATATTAGGCCGAGGGAAAATATTACACAAATAAAATAAATTAATCATGACAAAATAGTAAATTGGTGGCGCCTAGGGACACGCGGGGTCGTGGTCGACACGCGTGGGTGGTACGGTAATGTGCACGCCCGAGTACGCTCGTTGGCGCGCACGACGAAATTGTAGGCGCGAAAATATATAGGTGTGTATATATATTTATAAATATATATGTGTAAGTAATTTAATATATATATATAAATATATATATATATATATATGAAAATCAGAAAATGGGAAATTACCATAAAGGGTACTGAAGTAAATAAGGAAAGAGATAAACATGAGGGGTATTTTGGTCATTTCTACCATCAAAACCGTCTTCTTCTTCTTCAAATGTGAAATCGAACGAGAGGAGAAGAGTAGATGAGAAGGAGCCGAGGAGGAGGAAGAGAAGAAGAAGACCGAGAGAGAGAGATCAAGAGGATGACGGGCTTGTGTGATCGAGGAGAACAAGGTGAGATTGTGTTGTTGGGTATTTTTGTGTGTGTGTGTGGTCGGGAGGTTCGGTCATGGCGATGCCATGGCCGAACCGGGAAGCAAAGCAAGGAGGGTTGTCTCCCTGCTGCTTCGTGATGTATAGGACGAGCTGGGGTTGGGTGAGAGCCAACCCCAGCAATCCAATCGAAGCAACAAAGAGAAAAAAAAGAGTTGTCGTTGGAACAGAGCATTTTTGCTCTGTTCCAACGAGGAAGAAGGGGCCGGTTCGGCTCGGTTGAGCCGAACCCGGTTCAGGCCGAACTGCCCCTAATTAAAAAAAAAACAGTTTTGAAAAAAAAATCTGAAAAATTCATAGAAAATTCATATAAAATAGAAAAATTTTAGAAAAATTATATTTTGATCAAATAAAGGAATTTTTGGATTTTCTCGGAAATGTTGGCGAGATATAGTCAGGGTTTTAGCCTTGAAAAACCAAAAATTGTCATAATATATTAAATTGAAGCTAATTTAATGATAAATGGTAATAGGTATAATTCGGGTGATAATTTGATTTGTCGGGTGTTATTGGAGCTGAGCCGAGTTTAGTTTTCGGGACGCGGAGTGCGGATTGAGATGTGTAGTATCCCAATTGAACTTCACTTTAGTATTTACCTTTTGATTTATTTGAATTCAGTTCTATTTATTAATTACTCTATTTCATTATTGCTTTACGGTGGCCGAGTACTCACACCTGGTGTCTTTACGGTAATGGAGCTACTCCTACCTGGTGTCTTTACGGTGTTGAGTTTACTCCCCACCTGATGTTTATTCGTTACGGGGCATAGAGTCCACTAAGTCATAGCACTTGTCTAGGCATACGCCGGCGAATAGACTACCTGGGTATGATAGGCTTGTGTGGGTGCGTCGTGAATGTACGTCGACCACCTAGAGGGTACAGGGTCACCAGTTAGAGGTGTTTTCATGGGTCGTGCCTGGGGAATAGCCCAAAGTATGACTTAGTCTGATTTTTACTGTGCACGTATTTTGCTTCGCTACTATATTTATGCATGCGATGATCTTTTACAGTTGCCTGTATTCTTTTGTTCCGCATGTTTATTTATAGTATTTTAAAATTTCAGCATTTTATTTACATAATTACTTGGTAAATTTCTTTGGGATTACTCACCCTGGACTCGTCATCTGGTTTTTGTGATGGCTTAAGTGCAGATCCTGGTACGAGTCGAGGGAAGGGAAAGCTTGAGGACTACGTAGATTGACAGCTCTATCCCTACACGTATTTTTGTTTATTTTTCTTGTTTTATGCTGGGTTTTGGGTTTTAAGAGGTAGATATGACCTGTATATAAATTGTATGCCATATTTTTGATATTTTGAGGATCTCAGGATGATATGTATATAATGCACATTTGGTATGGTTTCCACTTAGGTATTAAGCTCATAAAATACATGTTAAATCTTTATGTTGTTAATTTAATTTTTTTGTTGCGTAATTGAGGTTAAACGATATTAAATGAACTTAAGTTAACTTGAATCAGAAATTATTAATACATAACATCAAAGTTAACAGGAAATTGATTGATGATGGATAACTGGGCGTGGGACACAGCTGGCAGTTACGTGATCACTTGTGGGCCCGCGTTGCTTCCCGTGGCGGACTAATGTGGAAATTGAGGCCGCTAAATCTTGAGTGCAGATCCTAGTACAAGCAGGGGCAAGGGCAAGCTATCAGAGTATTGTTAATCTGAGATCTCCTAACTCGTACATTTGTATTATATTTATTTTGTTTCATTTTGGGTTTAGAGAATTTTAAGATACCTTGTGTATATTGATCTTTTGAGATTTCAGAGGTATTTATGGATATATATGGGTTTTCCACATTAGGTTTATGGTTTACGTTACACATTTATAATATCATTATCTGAGTAAATGTATTAGAAAGGCTTCCGCTGTGTTGAGTTTGAGCATTCTATAATGACATAACATTTATTTAATTTCAATACAACTTAATTAGTAAATGGATAATTAATAAGGTTTAAAAATATAAAATGGAGGATATAATCTAATGTAGAGCACAGTTGCCGTTGGTAAGACAGATTGTGGGTCCACATTGGCCCCCGTGGCGGTCTTTTTGGAAAATGGACCATTACAATATCCATCAACTGTGCGAACTTGTCATCAACTGTCCGTGCTAATAACTCCAATGTCAATGTCTACCTAGTCGAATCACTAGTATCCCCGATTTCAGGCTGAGTCATATCTGAAGGCTGCCCATCCATCAGTATTTGCATCGAAGAACTTGTCTCAGTACGAATATACAACCAAAAACATAATACATATAATCTTGATTTCTACCCATCTTTCATCGCTTCCCAATTAAGATTCTTGGCAATTCCTTTGGGTTTTCACATCTAAAGCTTATTCATCAGGTTTATAATTAGGTTTTTCCTCAATTTAGAGTCTTAGGTTTCACTAAATCTAGGTTCTGATACCATAATGTAATGGCTCATTTTCTAAACAAGCTTCCACGGGGGGCCAATGCGGACCCACATGTTTGTCTTACCAGTGACAGTTGTGCTCCACATTTGATTATATCCTCCATTTTATCCTTTTAGGTCTTATAAAACAACAATTTACTGATTACCTAGTATTGAACTATAATCATGTGTCAAGTCATCATTTAAACCTCAAATTACTACAACGGAAATCTTACAAACACATTAACTCAGATATTAATAATTGAAGTGAGTGATATAAATCATAAACCTAATGTGGAAAACCCATATGATATCCAAAATTACTTCAAATGTCACAAAATATCAAAATATATAAGTTATCTCACAATCCCAAACTCGAAATGAAAACAAATATAATACAAACCTACGAGTCAGACAATTTGTCTCTGAATCAGCGGTACTTTAGAAGCTTGTCTTTACCCCTACTCGTACTAGGATATGCACTCAAGCCATCACAAAAGGCAGATAACGAGTCAATATGAGTATTCCCAAGGAAATTAAGTAAGCAATATTGAAAGTAAATATTGAAATTTAAATAAAGCTATTAAATAAACATGTAGAAATAAATACAGGCAACTGCGCTCATCACATGAATAGATAATAGTGAAAGTTCAAAGTGTGTTCTCAAAGCCTAGGGCCAAACTAGCACCATAATTCGAACTTTTCCACATAATACTTTCGGCGAGTGTGACTCAAGTAGGGCCAGTATCTGGATCTGCTAGGTAGTCGGCATAGTACCTACGACGCACCCACACGTGCCCCGACATGATTCCCGGTCGAACTATTCATCGAGTTTCCCTGACACACGTGCTATGTTCTAGTGGACAAACACACTGGAATGGCACGAAGGGAACCTCGCTCAACATCCGTCCATTAAACCACAACCAAGAATAGAGTATTGAAATAACATAAATTGAATTCAAATGCCAAAAGAAGTAAATACTCAAGTAATTTTAGTTGGGATACTACATACCTTAAACTGCACTCTGTATCCCGAAAACAATCCCCAGTTCGACTCCACTTACGACTTGGAATGCGTGCCCGACACCTGACTACAATCTACTAAGTCCATGGAGTCTGAATAAATCATTTTATGTGATTTAGTGTCAAATTAATTGATTTTATATTTTGACAACAAAAATTAGAATTTATTTTAGAATTTTAGTTGTGACACATTTTTAGTTGTGACACATTTTCTAATCCTTTTTTCTAATTTCTCACATTTTTTTGGATTTTTTCATAATTTTTAGCTATTTTCTCCAATTTTCTAAAATTTAAGGAATATATAAATATAAATATATTTTATTTTTTTATTATTTTTTATTCGGGTTGGGATAAATCAGGTCTGGTTCGGCTCAACCAAGCCTCCGGGCTGGGCTGGGTTGGCTCGACCCTAACCGCTCAGTTTAGGGCTGGGTCGGCCCGGCCTGTGACCCAAGAACCAGGAGCTCCCTGGTTCATCATTCATTTTTTTTTAATAAATCGATTGGGAGGGGAAAATGACTTTCCTATGTCATCTCTCTCCTCGGACAAACTGCAAGAGCAGTTCGTCCTAGCTCCCAAGCCATCACCACCACTACTACATCAACCACAACAACATCAACGACAATATCGAAAACCAACAACAACAACAAACTTTCCTTCAACTTCGCCACCTCCAAGCTTTTGGTGTCGATCTCCCTCTCGGCCTCTCGATTTCTCTCTTTCCTTCCTGCGATTTTTGATGAGAAATGAGAGTAAATGGGAGGTGTAGGTGGTGTTTTGATATTTTGGATCAAATGATCAAAATACCCCTATCACAATCCATAACCAAACCAATGCCCTTTTTGATAATTTCACATTTCTTTTTAATTTTTTATTTTAATATATATATTTAAATTATATATATTTATATATAAATATATATTCACCTATACTTTTGCATTTACAATTCCGTTGTGCGCGCTAACGAGCGCACTCCGCCATGCACACTACCATATGGCCCAACGCGTGTCGCCCACGACCTCGCGTCACTAGGAATCCACCAAATTTACTATTTTATCACATTTAATTCATTTCATGTGTGCGTTCTTTCCCCAGGTCTAGTATTTTATCTTTTAGTCTACTCGGTACCTGCGTCGACACACATCGAGGTAAATACTTAACACACAATCTCCCATGTCAATTGAAATATAATTACACACATCGCGATGTTGTTTACCCTATTTGAACATAAACATCGCAAATTAGACAAATCAATACACAAAATAACTATTTACCTAACTCCAGGCGTGCTCTAACTTAGCTTCGGGTCCCACGAGTTTCTGAGCTGTCCGCCACGTCTAAAGTACGTCATAAATGATGGCAAATTAAATTTGGGCTGTTACAGAATAAATTGTCCTAATAAAAGTACATTAATTCAGTAATCCTATTTGTTCCGAAGAACATTCATCAGCCATGAATTTGGTTGTGAATGCGACTGTAATAATGAAACAGTGTGACAATTAGAGACTAGTCACTACAAATATCTGGAATACAAGATAGTACACAAACACTACTAGAACCACATAATGACAAACAAAACTTCCAACAAACAGAAGAAAATCATCTTTCAATAAGGAAAGACAAAATCAACCCTTCCAACAAGGGAAAAACAAACTACCTATTAAATGCACAGACTGAAAGACTTGAAGAAAATCAGTAAATCACAAATCCAACAACCATATAGATCCACTAACAATAATTGAGAGAGGTGTACCGCAACAAGAATGGATATAATCTTTACTTCACAATTTATTGAACAAATAAAATAGAGAGAGATGTATTGATTAGAACCACCGTCGATCAAATGAGAATATCAGCGGTGGTTCAAGATCTTGAATCACAAGAGAACCAACAAAAGAGATTTTTTAGGGTAGAGCCACCGCATCTCGGTTGTTTTATATTGAAAGTAAATTTTTTTTTAATTACAAATATGTTGATTATTCCTATATATAGATCACGAGGTTAGAGTAACTCCAATGGGTACTCTATTTTATAGTTTATCTCTAAAATAGAGTTGAAACAACTTCAACCATGCTCTATTTCCCCTCTATTATAGAGTTGGGTGAATAGCGGTTCCTTTTTTTTAACAAATTATCAATAGTTATTTATTTTTCAAAAAAATAAGAATATATTTTTCTTATTTTTTTTACTGATTAAATACAAAAAAATAAAAGTAAATAATAGAGTTTTGGTGTAGAAATAGAGTTTATGGTTGGAAAAGAAATAGAATTTGATGACACCTAAAAAAAAGAAATAGAATTTGATATGACATAACTACAAAATTGAGGATAAGATAGAGTATTGTAGTTGAAGATAGTCTTAAGAATAGTTTATTGAAATTCGTGGGACTAGTTGAGTCCACGTAGGGAGACGTTTTTTTTTTTTTTTTTTAAGCCACGTATGGGGAGGTACTTAATTAGAAAAAGTTCGTTATTTGTCAAAAAAATAAAAAAAATTGGGGCGTCATGGTTGCATACCAAATTGATAGACATGATGTAAAAGAGCGGCTGTTGCATAGTACACAAAACAAGCCAACAATTCACTGTTGATTTCAATTCCACTTTACCTAGATTGACAAGTATAGTACAATTATAAGGTGGTACACACAATTAATCTCCATAAATTATTCTGGAAAAAAAAAAACTCCATAAATTATTAACTAGTTCTTGTTGTTTGTGTATTTGATTAATCGATGGAATTAAAAAGTTACATATATTAAACATCTACTTTTCAAAATTCTTTTGTGCTTTACAAAGAATCTATCACCATCTTATCTGCTACCCATTGTAAAGGTGAACCATATATTAGAAAGGTGCACGTCCTTTCGGTCTCTAATGACTCATTCAATTTTTTTTTTTCTTTTGTATAGATTTTGACATGTTTTTTGGGAATAGATGTTATCAATGGTCATTATAAAGGCAATGTTGACGATTGAGACAAGGCCGACCTCTCCATGTGAACACTCGTTAGATATCTTTGTTGCCTTTAATTCTAGCTCTGCAATTATAATAAAAATGGTATCAAGAAGTACATTTGCTATTGAAAATCTTTTAAACTGTCTTTGCATAGTTCATTTAGAGTAACATGCTTTAATTTTTTTTATTTTTTATTTTTTTATTTTTTATTTTTGGTAAAGCTTTAAAACTATTTCAAATGTAAAAGTAATGTTGTAAAGGCAAAACATATTTTTTTGTCCTTAAACTTTGAGTCTTTTATGCTTTTAGTTCGTGAACTTTCATTAGTGTACATTTGGTCATTGAACTTTCATTGTTTTACATTTGGTCCCTGAACTGTTGAGTTTTTATGTTTTTGGTCTGTGAACTTTGAGTTTTTTTTTTATGTTTTTAGAGGAAATTATTTTTTTTTTGACTTTTGTTGGTCGATGTAAATCGTTCGGTTCAATATCATAAACCTCTTGACTAGTCATGTGGCACTTGTGTTACCCACGTTGGTGGAACTTAACACTTTAAATAGTGGAATGACTAGATGTAGATCTTTATAAAAGTTCAAGTGCCAAATGTATAATAAAAGTTCAAGGGCCAAAAGTATAAAAGACACAAAGTTTAAGAACTAAATGATGGGTTTTTGCCTATGCTAAGCTTACTTTTTTTTCAGTAGTTCAAGCTTACTTCATAATTAGTTGTGTAATAGAGTTTTCTTTGTTAATCAATGATAATATAGATTAATATTACACGAGATTACGATTATAATCTATTTACACACTCGAGGAAAAAATACCACCTGAACTAGAAGCACTTGGCAAGTGCATGCAATTGGTATTAATTAGTAATCTTAAAACTACTCGATGCATCAATCATTCACGATTCTTGTGTGACCCACACACCCTTAATTTTCCTTCAAATTTCCTTCAAATTATGGAAGCCCAGACAATGAACTCACGCCAACAACTCAATCATTCACGAGTCTTGTGTGACCCACTACACCCTTAATTTTCCTTCAAATTAGGGAGCCCAGACAATGAACTCACGTCAACAACTTATAATACATGCTTTAGAGAAAAATGGACGATACATCATTGTGCTTAAATTAGTGGGCCTTGAGGATAATGGACGACACATCTTTGTGCTGAAATTAGTGGGCCTTGAGGAAAATAGACGACACATTTTTGTGCTTAAATTAGTGGGTCTTGAGAAATATGGGCGATACATTAGCAAATATACAAGCTTTAATTAGTGGGCCTTGAGACCTAACGATTATATACGGACAATGGAGATGGACATTAAATTTGATAAATTGGTAGTTGAGGCCCAAAGAGAGATACGGAAAGATTAGAGTAAGAATTTGACATACTATCGACATACAAACATTCTTACATATGACATGACAGAAAAAAAAAAAAAAAAACAAACAAACAAAAAACAAAAAACATTCTTACATATGTGAGTCATTGATATCATATACAGTATATATATATATATATATATATATATATATATATATATATATATATATATCAAATTAAAAATCCAACATCAAACCCATAACTTTCCAACAAATGATAAAACCCTGACTTTCATAAACACTAGATCATCCCCAAAAAGTCGGTGAGCCACACTTCAAATTCGAATTTCCATACCAACCTTCAAAACAAAGTTCAATTTGTAGAGGATTGAAGGAGGGAAGTGATGATCACCTTGACTTCTTTGATCTCTAGCTCAAGTCCACACCAAATCACGTAGGTTTTCACTTAAAACCAACACAAGTTGCTCTCAAATTTTCGAATTTGTCAAGAGGAGAGAGAAAAGTCACATTCAAGTCAATATATATCTCCAATTTGATCTTATGATGTATTCATCCCAAGAACATCTTGTGGCCATGATTTGGCCCATTCAACTCAACATGATGTGCAACAGCCCAATTTTAATTATGTTGTTATTATTACGTGTTTTCAAACGTGTACGCCAGCTCAGATCCCCGTGGACACCGCTGATATGCTAGGGCACACCCAACTAGGTAAATAGTAAATTTTGTGTCATGTTTCGCCTAATTTGCAATGATTTTATATTCAATTAGGTTAATTTACATCGCATGTGTGTATTTATATTATTTTTGCAGAGAGAGATAGTGTGATACGTATTCACCTACAAAAGCGTGTAGACGCAGATACCGGGTAGGCAAATTACGAGTACATTTGGTTGAGGAATAGTACACACATAATAAACAAATAAAACTGTGTTAAATAATTAATATAATCCTCGCTTAGTCGTTTAGTAGCGGGATCGTACGAAATGGCATGAGTGGCGGTGCAATGTCGGGTATTGAAACATTCAAGAGAAACCAATAATTGTTGCTTGAATGGATAAGACCAAGAGACCAAGTCACAAAAATGAGTCACTTAATTGGACTTTTTGACCAAATTAAGGTCACAAGATGGGCCTAGAGATGTGGACATCACATGAGATCACTTGGAGGTATATAAAAGATGGCTTGATAAGATTTTCATCAACTTTTCTCTCTCCTAAGTTGGAAATCCAAAAATTGGTGAGCTTGTGAGGGTTTTGTGGTGGTTTTCTTGTGAAGATTTGAGGAATGGTTGGCTAGGAATAAAAAATCTAAGGTGAGATTCACAATCCTCTCTTCGTTCTTTAGTTTTTCGGTTATAGTTTTGCGAGTTTCAGCACAAGTTTTTGAGACGAAAGTCGAACTTACTAGTTTTATGGGAATTTCTATGGTTTTGAAGGAGCTTGTGAGCAACTCTTGTGTATTTATGATGGTGTTGTTAATGGTCTTGTTGGTTTTTAAGTTTTATCGACGTTTTGACAAAAATTATCGGGTTTATCAATTTGGTCAACGTAAATCGAGGTTTGATAATACCCTACAGCTGGTTTTGAGAACCATAGAAGGATGAAATGAGTTTGGATCGTGGCGACGGTGCCTGGGGTTTCAAAAAACTAGCGCCAAATAATCCAGAATAAGAATAAAAAAATTCGACACATTTGACTAATGTCTCGACCTATTGTGGGCAAGCTCGGTTTTGGGGGTGGGCGGGGGCGGGTGACCGCCCCACGCTCCCACCCCCAAGAAGCCCCCCAAATATTTCCAAAGTTTATTTCTTCAAGCCTAAAAAATAGTTTAATCGCTCATTTACATAGTCCGGCTCATTACATAGAGTTGTGGAGGGCCCGACTAGATGAATATCACGATACATGTAATTGTATATTAGCCCATTATGTGGGCCCCACCTACATGTCACTTTCTCTCTTTCACTATAAGAATTGCCTCTCTCTTCCATAGTCTAATTATTCCATCTCTATAATTTAATAAAACCTTTTAAAAAAAAAATAAATAGAGTTTTTTTTATCAAGAAATCAACAGTTTTGATTAAAAAAGTATTAATAATATATATAAACTCAACAATACGATTATTTGGATTAAGTAAAAAAAACTAATACAATTATTTGGGCAATAATAATAAATTAATAAAATTAACAGTTTCTTGCAAAAACAATTTATGTTTTGATTAAAAACTACTTAATGATTAACCAAAAAAAATTAGCATTATATATAAATAATTTAATTGATAGGTTTATGTCAATTACAAAAAAAAAAAAAAAACTTTTTTCTTTTATTATTCATATCTTAAAAAAAAACTTTCCATTATTCATATTTATCATTTTATCTTTAAAAGCATGTATTACTTTTATAAATTAATTTATTTATTTTTCATGGTCGATTTTAATTTTATTTAAAAAAACACGCTTTCTATATAGATTAAAATGTAAAGTGGCCTAGTTAGACCCTATTTATATATAAATAAAAAAAAATGTGTGTTTTATAAAATTATATAATTCTAATAGTAGCTTAAACATATGTAAATTAAAGCAATTTGATTAAGTAAAATATTTTTTTACTAAAAAAACAAGTCGGATATAAAAGACACCAATTTTTTAGGTCGCTCTAGGTCCCATAAATGTCAGGGTCAGCCCTGATTGTGGGCCTACCCCGGAGATCAATACCGGGTATAAAGTGAGTTAAATATGGTAGAATTTATTTATAAACTTGAATTGGAATTTTCGAGCTTTGAGGAATTAATTGATTATTCGGAAATTAGGGATTTAGGATATAATTATAACGACCCAATTTTATTAAGCTGTTATTATTATTTATTTTCATACGTGGATGCCAGCTCAGGTCCACGGGGATGCCTCGGATAGGTTAGGACATGTCGGATAGAGTGTAAATAGTCATTTTTGACTGATTAGGTGCGTAACGATGATGTTAATTCATCATTTTATTCACTAATGCATCGCACGTTTGAAATTTTTTGGCAATACCATGTGAGGCTGTGTGACGAGTAGTCGTCTCAAAAAACGTGTTAGTTAGGGTACCAGACAAGCAAAATACGAGTACATTAAGTTTATAAAATTGTTTGTATAAACAAACAAAATAATGTGAAAAATAATTAATTGGTGGGCGCCTAATGACATTCGGGAGTCGAGGTCAACACGCGTGGGTTGTACAATAGTGTGCACGTCTGAATACGCTCGTTGGCGCACATGACGGAATTGTAGGTGCGAAAGTATAGTCAAATATATATTTATATACATATATATAAATAAAAAATTAAAAAAAGATGTAAAAAGACCAAAAAAGGGCATTGAATTGTTAAGGATGAGGAAAAGAATTTAAGGGTACTTTGGTCATTTGACTTAACCCCAAAATATCACCACCACCAATCTACCGTTCTCATTCTCACCAAAAATTGAAAGAGGGAGCGAAAATGGAGATGAGAAGGAGAAGGAGAGATTGAGTTCGAGCGAGAAAGGTCGAGATCGATAGCTTAGGGAAGACATTGAAGGTGAGTAGCTGTAGTTGTTGGCGTTGTTGGTGTTCTTGTTGTTGACGGTATTGATTTTGTGAAATTGGAATTTAATGTGATTGATAGGTCAGTATTTATAGGATTTAATAGTTTATTTTTAAATAGTGTAGTGTGGAAAGTCTTTAAAATATATGTCTAATTATATTTAGTTTTGGTTTTCAGGTGAAACGGAGTGCACGGTTGAATCCGAGGTGGAAAAATACTCAAAATACAGTATTTACTCACAATAGAGTATTTAATTCTGCCACATGTCGGGATTTCATTAGCCAGGCCGCGTCACACATATTCTCTCCACCAATCGTTGCTTGCCACGTCGTCTGTCCAGCAGTGCCTCCGGCAATCCACGTCTGCCACATCGTCCACTCAGTCGTTCTCGCTTCAGCAATGTTTGATCTGCCTCGAGATCTACGTCGTTCTGTCTCCTAGATCTTCGCACGATTCACGTGAACTCCTTCCCGTCACTCTGCCTACCATGTGTCTGTTTCTCACCCCTCACCAGCACGTCATCACATCTCCTTTCAGCTTATCAGCATTCGCCACGTCAGCGCACACTACCTTTCCTCCAATGAGCGTACGACACGTCAGCAACGACCAATTTCCTACCCAATCACAGCCTAATACGTGTCCTGACTGGCTGGAACACCCAAAACAGTTTTCTCTCTTTTCTATAGACCAATTTTTAGTAGTTTTTCATATTAGGACTTTAGGTATTAATAGGATTGAATTCTTCTATTCTTCGGAGAACTCTCTGCATTATTTTCTTTTGGAGTTTTATGAAGAACATGTCCAGCTAATCAGATCATTGCCTAGGTCGGAGGTGAAGCAATTCAGGATTATTGATTCATGGCATAACTTGTGAGATATATTATTTTTATTATTTAATTTAATTTAATTTCTTCTATTTCTTTGTTATTGGTTTTTATGAATATAGTTTAAATCTAGGGTATGTATGTAGCCAGTGCATGTTTCTAAGTGAAAAATCTATAGTCGTAATTGTACTTTTAGGACAATAAAAATGACAAACATTCACCCGATTACCGTCAAAACCCTTCGGTTCTTGAATGTGCAACAATTGAATCTAGGTTAATTGGAAGCGGACGCGATCCAGTCATCCAGGATTAGTATTCCTATAGAAGTTTATTACTGCGGTTTGTGTGTTAAACCTTACAGCGGATGTCTCGGATTATGCATTAATTAGGGAAGTAGTTAGTGGCGGATGTCCTAGCTATCGAGATTAGGGGAATTAGGAATTTCTGGCGGATGTCGATTTTCCATAGCTAATCTAAGGGAACTTGAATTAATAATTGTTTTGGAAAAGATTGACGACCATGATATGCCATTTAATCTTGAACTTGTCTTGTGGAATTGTAGGCCTAAGTATTTCTTTTATTTATTTAATAGTAACTAGATTAATTAATTAAGTCATTTTCTCTAAACCCCCATTTTTCTTTTCTTTTAGAACCTTAGAAAGATTAACAATCTCTGTGGGATTGACCCTTTGCCACTATCTGTAAATAGTTGGTTTAAGAAATTATTTTATTGATGTGTTCGACGCTTCAATGATATTAGTGTTAAGGTCGTTGTTGTGTTGATTGATTGTTGAGGAAGAAGGAAAAAAGAAAGGATGAATGAATAAAAAGAGAAAAAAAAATTGTTGCGAACCAGAGACGTTGCATCTCTAGTTCGTCTGGGAAGACGATGCGCATAGGCCGGGCCGGGCCTAGCCTAGCCCAGGAGCCTGGTGTGACGGCCCTAAATTTCACAATCCTAGAATTAGGCACCTCCTGGCCTAGATCGGCGCGAACCCCCGAGCCAATTTCGCTGAGTCACGCAGGTTTAGTCAGCCTTCCTTATCATTTACCATTTATTACATATTTACAAGTGGGTTATTCTCAGATACAGTGGAAACGATTAAACTCCAAACTAATCAATAAACTTCAAGACAAATAAGTTAAGACAATCCTAGGGTGTAGAAACCCCATAAAACATATCCACCATATGAATAAAAGGAGAGTATCAATAATGTCCTACATGCCCAACATCTCTCAATAACCTATAATCTCATGTTCAACAAAACAACATAGATACTTAATACAAAACATACTCAATACGCGAAAGGAGACCGCCTCGTGGTCCTCGACTTCAATCACCTAACGCTAATTCCTTGCATTTGTTTGTTCGCCAATCTGCCCACCGTCACAAATTAGATGGTGAGTATAGTGATGTAAAGAGTAAAATGCCAATCGAGTTTTAACAACATTTCAAATGTCACATAAATGGCTAAACTAGTATCATGTTGGATATCACAAAGAATATAAAAAGACAACTTGATAAGTGAAATCACTGAGATAATGAGGAATGAGTGTCGAAAGCACAAAGCAAAATAAATAGGCATCTAAATGTCCCAAGTTCACCAGGTTGCCACCCTCAGTTTACAACCTGACTTCCAAGACAGACTTTGGACCTACACAAACCCAAAGTAGTTTAGAATGAGGCATTTAGCCCCAGGTCACATTTAGTTCACATACGGGCACCGCAGCGTCACACACAGTTCAATATACAACCATCGCAATCCTAAACTGCGGGTTTAACCACGTCCAGAGTCCGTGTACTCGCAACATAGACCGTGAGCACCATGTTGTCCATTTAGACCCAAATAGACCACTTATTAAGGAATCCAAACAAAACCAAGCCGATAAATCAACAAGGATAGATATGACTAAAGTGAATCCAATAAAAATATAATCCACAAAGAAACATGCTCAAACAAGGATAACAACCAAGTAAATTCACAAGTGAAGTAATGTAAGAACTCTGATTAGTTTTACTCACATCTACAGCACGTAACTCCGCGTTCGAGGCTCTTACATGCTACCAAATGTTCCCGCAAGCCCGTCACCGGTCCACTCCGTACCTGGTAAGCATTTTCTTTGTAATTTGGTAGTATTAGCATTTTATTCTGCGTTTAATTGAAATCCCTTTTTAATTTTCCATATTTATGTTCAATACGTTTTCAGGTCGACTTTCGGGTTATTGGGTCATATTTGGACCCATTTAGGTATCCCAAAAAGTCTTGAATTCGTTCTGAAGATTCTAAGAAATTTTGGAAAATTTCCTGGGTTATGGATGCCGCCAAGATGCCATGAGGGTCTTACACTCGGCGGCGTTTTCACGGTATAGGGCCGATTGACTCTGGCCTAGGCGTATGTGGGCAATGCCGTGGGGCAGAGAGGGACTGTAGCCGCCTCCAATTCATTGGCAGGTACGGCATGCACCGCGGGCCCACAGCTCTGCCAACTCATCACCCACCTGTGTCCCATGACCATTCGTAAACTCAATATAATCAAATTCTTGCTAACTTTAAGTTATGTATTAATAATTATTGATTTAAGTTAGCTTTAGATTCTTTATTATCATTTTACCTCAAAGTACGCGGCGGATAATTAAAAAAAATCATCAAGGTGTTTTATGAACATATTACCTAAGGTGAAAACCATCTCAAATATATATCATGTACATATCAACTGAGACCCTTAAAATATCAAAAATATAACCTACAAATCACATACAAGTCATATCTGTCTTTCATACCACAAAACCCAGCATAAAACAAGGTAATAAAAACAAACATACGAGTAGGGCAAATGCAGTCAATCAATATAGTCCTCAAGCTTGCCCTTCCCTCGGCTCATACTAGGATATGCACTCAAGCCATCACAAAAAGGCAGATGACGAATTCAGAGTGAGTAATCCCAAGGAAATTCACCAAGTAAATACGTAAATAAACAGCTGGAATTTAAAATACTATAAATAAACATGCGAAACAAAAGAATATATGCAACTGTGGAAGATCATCGCATGCATAAATATATCAATGAAGCAAATTGCGTGCACAATCAAAGTCAGACTAAGCCATACTTCGGGCTATCCGCCAGGCACGGCCCGTGAGGATACCTCTAACGGGTGACCCCGGGCCCTCTAGGTAGCCGACGTATATTCACGGTGCACCCATACATGCCTATCATACCCGGGTAGCATGTTCACCGGCGCATGCCTAGACATATGCTATGGCCTAGTGGACCCTATGCCCCCGCAACGAATAAACACCAGGTAGGGAGTGATCTCAACACCGTAAAGACACCAGGTAGGAGTAAACTCAACTACCGTAAAGTCACCAGGTGAGAGTACTCAACCACCGTAAAGTAATAAGGAAATAAAGTAGTAAATGAACAGGACTGAATTCAAATAAATCAAACCGTAATTACTAAAGTGAATTTCAGTTGGGTTACTACACACCTCAAACTGCACTCCTCGTCCCATAAAATAAACCCCAGTCCAACTCCAATAAATGCCTGACAATTCAAAATTATCACCCAGATTGTACCTAAGACCATTTGTCATTAAATTAGCTTCAATTTGATATATTATGCCAACTTTTACATTTTTCGAGGTAAAAACCTCGACAATATCTCGCCAAAATTTTCGAGAAACTCCCAAAACTCATTTATTTGATCAAAATATAATTTTTCTAAAATTTTTTTATTTTATCTGAATTTTCTATTAAGTTTCCAGATTTTTTTATATTTATTTAGGGATGGTTCGGCTTGAATCGGGCCGAACTGACCCTCTTCTTCTTCGTTGGAACAGAGCAGCAGCTCTGTTCCAACAAAGAAATTTTTTTATTTTTTTATTTTTTCTTAATCGGTTGGGGTTGGCTCTCAACCCCAACACCTTATCTTCTATTAGCGTGGGAGACATCTCCCATGCTATATACATCCTCGGACGAACTGCCATGGCAGTTCGTCCGAGTTTCTTCCCCCCACCGAACACCACCGAACCTCCACACAACAACGCACAACAACACCACAATAACAACTCCTCAACTTTGCCAACGCCGCTTCCACGAGCTCCCGACCTCGATCTCTCTTCTTCTTTCGTCTTTCTCTCTCAGATTCGATAAAAAAAAATGGGGAAAATGGTGGTGTCAGTGGTGTTATCAACAATTTAGAGGCGAAATGACCAAAATTCCTCTATATTCTTATCCTCATTCTTCATAATCACATACCCTTTTTGGTCATTTCACAATTAATTATTTATTTATTGATTTTTAATATATATTTATATATATATACATATATATATTTTAAATTACACACACATATATATATATATAAATATATATTCACCTATATTTTCGCGCCTATAATTTCGTCGTGCTCGCCAACGAGCGTACTCGGGTGTGCACACTATCGTCCCACCCACGCGTGTTGACCACGACCCCGCGTGTTACTAGGCGTCCGCCAATTTACTATTTTATTACATTTAATTCATTTAATTTGTGTAATATTTTCATCAACTTAAAATTTCATCTTTTATCCTACCCGGTACCCGCGTCGACACACATATCGATGTGAATACTCAACACATAATCACACATGTCAATTGAAATATAATTACACACATCGCGATGTCATTTAACTTATTTTAACATAAACATCGTAAATTAGTCAAATCAATACACAAAATAACTACTTACCTAATCCGAGCATACTCCAGCCTCGATGGGGGACCCACGAACATCCCCACTGGCGTCCACGTCTACCATGTTGTCATCAAATAACGACAATTATTAGTTGGGCCATTACAAGGACTTTGCCCCAGTCGTATGTGGGGTGCACCGTGAGGATTTAACCCTCATGACGAACCCACAACGTGGGGGGATAGAAAGGTCTATCCCCAGCGCCGCGCTTGGCGCCCCTGTCTGTGGGACTTTCTGGGGTATTTACCACCCCGGCTCGCATCGCCTTATGCTAATTTGTTCCATTTTTCATCGGGGATGCAACACCATTCCAAAAAATCCTTGACGCACTCCAAAATTTCTGGAATCCTCAACGGAAAACTCAAAACGAAAATCATTTGAAAATCCCCAAAAAATCATTAAAAATCCCTAAACTCTATAAATCGAAAACCACATTCACAAATCTTGTAGTGATCGTTGAGAGGACCGCCATAACATCGAGAGTTTTGATTGAGTAGAAAATCTTGACGTGGTGTCCAAATTTCGTTGCGACGAACACGGGTAAAACTTATACCAATACGTAGAGGGTGGCGAGGAGATGAGGGATCTTACCACGGATTGCCCGAATTTGTCGCCGTCGCGCCGCTCCGGTCATTGCAGCCGCTAGTTGATTGAGAAGGACGTTAGGGAATGTGAGAGAGAGAGAAATAAGAGAGAAATAAAGAGAGAAATGAGAGAGAAAGTCGTGTTGACCCACCTTTTATAATGTGGGCCTCATCTTAGCTCAGACCCACATCTCGAGGCACATTTGATGGCCCTAAACACACCAGCCTAACCACTTTAATGTTTTCACTTGGGTGACTCCCCCTTGTTCTCATCCTTTTTTGACTAATAATTAAATTTCTTCGGGCATTCCTGCTCCCGGCTTGCACCACGACTCGTACCATCGTGCGCTAACGAAGTTACTAACGACCTGTAATATTTCTCGAATTAGTTTGTTATTATATTTTATTTTTCGGTCATCCACTAAATTCATTTCCCCGACCCGTGTACGCGTAATTCTTCTGTCGATACCCGTTGGTCACGTTCTTCAAGACGAACTCTGCTCGCAACTCGACGTCACCGTTCTGTTACACAGACACGAGTATACATCGGTAGTACACGTCTTCACACATAAAATAATATAAATTTTTGGGTCATTACACTTGGGTCAGGCCAGTAGGTTGAGCCAACCCAGAGTAGGAAAAATCCTAAAAAATTATATTTTGACCAGATAAATAGAAATTTATGAATTTCTAGGAAAAGTAAAATATTTGAAATTTCGGCGAGATGTTATGTTGGAGTTTTTACCTCGTAAAGTGTGAAATTGGCAAAAAATTATGTAAAATTTATAAAATCTCGAGAAAAATGAGAAATCTAAAAAAAGAGTAGTAAAGTGGATTGCAAGACTTTTTCAGACGTTTGAAACCTCGGTGTAACCTGAAAAATGTGTCACAACAAAAATTGGTATGAAATTCTAATTTTTATTGTAGCAATATAAATCAATTAATTCGACACTAAACCACTTAGAATGGTTTATTTTGACATAAGGGACTTAGGATACCATAGTCGGGTGTCTTTTGTGCATCCTGAGGCAATCAGCGGGATTGGACCGAGATATTTTTAGGGATATGAATGATTTTTAAGGCAAGTAAAAACCTTGAAAACGCCTTACAACATTCAGTTCAATTTATTTTATTCAACGAATGTCGAATGATTGTTTACAATATTATGATGTTAAGATTTATTTACCATGTAATTTTTCGATTGTGATTACACATCGTTGTATTAATTGTTTCATTGTTTGCGGTAAATTGACTCATTATTATGTTGATGGTATGATATACGATTGCGATGTTTTCTCTTTATTATGATATCCGTACGTCAGCCACTGAGAAGACCAGGGAATCAACCATGTTTGAAATTATTCACTGGTAGTGCCAGGGAATTTGTATAGTTTATATTTATCTAGTATCAAGCGTAGTTTGCAGAGTATCATGAAGGACGGGTCGATTGAGGTAACACTCACACGGATAATTGTTTATACGGGTCGATCAAGGTAATACTCACCCAAGTAATTGTTTATACGGGTCAATTGAGGTAACACTCACTCGGGTTCTTGAAAAAACCAGAGTTTCAGTCAGTTTGAGGTTACTCACTGGTGCTGCCTGGGAAAATCTGATTGTTTATACGAGTCGATTGATGTAACACTCACCCGAGTTATTAGGAATACCAAGGTTTTAGTCAGTTTGAGTTTACTCGCTGGCGATGCTTGGAACGAAGTATGGTCTAGTTCGCTACCTTGCTTCAACAAATGAGTCACTAAGGGTACAATATTATTTATATACTACTAATCCTTTATCTTGCATGGTTTATTATATACATTTATGTTGTATATTTACCTGCTACTAATCCATTTTTTTGCATGATATGTTGCTTATTAAACAGTTTGTTTATAGTCTTGATGAGTGGTTATAATTCATGATATAGCTGCATTTATTTGAATGACATTTGACAGTTTTCAATTAAGTGTTGCTATTATGGTTTATTGAATATTATGATTTCTGTAATCGTACTACATTCATGGGAGTATGTTATTCTATTGCCAGTTATGTGGCGGCCCCAATTTTCGGGGTCGCCCCGTGCTAACAGTTACTTCTCCAGCTCATGCACCAGAAGTAACTGCCACGTCATATCTCTATCCATCGTCTAAGAATCTTCAAATTAGAGCTATTTATTCATAAGCAACAGCGGAAGTCTTGTCTTAATAAAAGAAACATTATATAAAGTTATTTAATTCAATCTATAGTGGAAAACCCAGCTATACTTGCATATAGGCGATCAACTATACCAATATATATACAAGTATGGAAGTGGTTGTAGTCTCTCATCCCAAAGTAATACAAAATATCAACATACGCACTAGCAACATACGTACTAGCCAGGCTTCGGCGTAGGCAAGACAGATATAATCGCCAAAGATCTTCTTACCCCTCGTCGATATGGTATCTCGCACTCGGTTATCACAAAAACCGGATAACGAGTCCAAAGTAAGTAAAATCCCAAGGAAAACCACAAGTGCATCCCAATTTATGAATATGAGTAGAAGCCAATAAATAGTGTGGAATAATCATGCAATTATCAAGAAAAATAATGCGAGGCAACCGCTCAAAAGGAAATGCATGAATATCAACACTCGAGAAAATAAATGGGTGTGCAATAAATACCTTGATGAAGCTAGGATCGGTGGCCCAGTCATACCCTACTCCAAAGACCCCATTGATGTATCCTAGTCACCAAATACACTTGAGAAGAAAAAACCCCCACACACCCGAAAAAATCGCGTAACGCTACCGTTCCCATCACAATCGGAATTAGATTGACAAAGAAATAAAGCTCAATGAATAAAATAAGAAAATGCAATAGTGGTGTTCAATTGGGTTTTACATACCTCAATTCGCGCTCACAATCCCAAAAATATCCCCGATCTGATCATCCACTAATTTTTCAACTCAATTTTACTGTTTTGGGATTCCTGAGATTCATTTATGAAGATTATTGGTCAATTAATTTGATTATAGTGTTATTTTGGATCATTTCTCCATTTTCTAATTTTTTAGGTTCCAGTGGACAATTAGCGCGCTAATGAGATCAATTAGCGCGCTAATTGATCTTTATCACTCTTCATTCAGCGTGATTAGCGCGCTAATTTCTCCAATTAGCGCGCTAATTGCTCGCTGCCCAGGAAATTTTCAATTTAAAATTTTGAACTCCAAATAACTTACAACCCATAAATTTGATTCCCATACTTCCATAAAACATCAATCACATTAATTACACCATTTAAACATGAATTTCCATAATCAAAAACCAAAATCCACAATTTACAAAAATTTTCATTTTCAAACCCATTTTCAAAACTATTCCAAATTCTCTCAAATTTGGTCAATTATCCAACCCATATCATACCAACCTCATGAACACTAAATCTAAGCAAAATACAGGATTTAATTCCTCCAAATCCAAATTTCCTCAAATTTAAAACCCACAACAACATTTCACAAACAACCCAAATTTTTGATAAATCCATACCTTGATCTTGTTGTTGTTGATCTCAAATCCCTCTCAAATCTCCAGCTTTTGATCTTCCTCTTCTCCTTCTTCTCCCACCGATCTCTCTCCTCTTCTCTCTCAATTTTCCTTTTTCTTCATTGTTTGATCGGTCAAACATGTATATATATAGTTGGGTTCTTGATCAACTGTGTACACCCATCTCGAGGCAAATCCGATGATCACTGTTCACCCTGTGTCACTCCAACTCACTAACATTATCTTGACACTTTGGTGACCTCAAACTGCCTTGTTGTGCATCCCGAGGAACATCCAACTGATGCTTATTTATCCAGCCACAACTATAGGACTTTACAATTTCAATTAATTTGGACTATATAAATTATCAAATCTACTCAATAAATTCCCAAAATTTATAAATAGGGTCATACTAGTCTCCCGACCACTCGGAACCCGGTGCCTCGCGTCCCGCACGCACCCCGAGGTGGTCCCACACTTAGTGCACCAAATATAATTTTTATCCTAAGGTTATATTAAATTTCCATTAAATTAAATCCTCCACCTTAGTCATGCTTAATAAATTTAATCTAATCAAACCCCAATGCCCGGTTTTACTATTTTCGAACCCCCGCGTTGGCCTGACTCACACCACGAAACCCCGGCGCTCAATCTCACCCGACATCAAGTTACATCCATGTGATGCTTATATAAATAATAATAACTTTCCCATCACAATAATAGACATACAACATACACAAATAACATAATACAAGCCTGGGTACTCATTTTCAAGTTAACCCAGCTATCCACGTAACGCCCAAATTACCCGTTAATCCTCGTGATTAACACAAATCCTGATTTAATTAATTTGGGCCGTTACAAGTTAACATACTCGTATGAATAGAAGATTTTTTATTTATTGCTGAATATTGTGTGGATTACTCTTAGGAGTTTACTTACTAGACTCGTCACTGTATCTATTGGGTGTTCGAGTGCAGGTATTACTACGAGTAAGGGCACAAAGATTTGCGATGACTATCTTTGGCCTGTGAGCTATTGAGAACATACTCGTATGAGTACTTTCCTGTGATTTAAACCACATTTGGGTATTAGGGGAGTGCTAAGAGAGATTAATACAGGTATATAATTTACTTTAAAGTAATAGTCGCTAAATATACGTTGTACTTTGTACTGGGGTTTCCACACTAAGTTGATGTTAAAATGATTTAAATTTTGTGGTTTCATAATCATTATAGTTGTTTAAAACTTCCGCTAAATAGTTGTTATTAAATGATTATTAACTCTAATGAACGAGGATTAAGAAGGTTGGGTGTGCGTGAGACATGACATGGTGGTTTCATGGCAAAACTGTGGGCCCGTGACACATGTGTGACGACCCCAAATCTCGAGGCCGTCCCATGGCTGGCTACTTCTCCTGCCCTAGCATCGGAAGCCTATGCCACGTCATTCGTCTATCCATTTTACCTGTCACTCTGGAGTTTCGTGCCATTTTAATTTAGTAGTTTACAATTTACAACAGAAGTCTTTATGTTACCAAAAGAACATTTTATAAGTTAATTTATTCAACCTATAGTGAAAAACCCGGAAGTACTCAATATATAGGCGGTAACTGCCATCAGTGGATGTTTATATATTAGTACTGCAGATGATATAATCATAAATCCTCAATAATATTAAGTAAAACAATTTAATACTATTACACATACCAGTAGGTCCTCGACTGTGGACAAGTAAAGATGTGTCGCCCGTGATCTCCTTGCCATTACTGATACACCAGGTCTACGCTCAAACCATCACAAGAGGCAGATGACGAGCCCAGTAAGTAAAATCCCAAGTAAAACCAGCGTGCATCATAATTAAAGAATGTAAATGATAGCCAATAATTAGTGTTAAATAAACATGTGGAAAGAAAGAAAAACTGCAGACAACTGCTCAAAGCTCATCGCATGAATACTAACACACAGATATACAAATGGGTGTGCACCAACTAACTAAGTTATGCACTTAAGACCAGAAGCCCGGTAGTGGCCCACGCCCATCGACCCCATGACTGTGTCCAAAACCACACACCTAGCAGCGACCACACAACCCTCGGATACATAGACGAAAAAATTCAACTGTCCCAATAAGAGTGGACTCGTAGATTATCAATAATTACAGCTCAAATGAATAACAATAAGTAAATGCAGTAGTAGTGTTCAGTTGGGTTTTATGTACCTCAAACCGCACTAAAAAATTCTAAAAATACCCCTGGTTCGACCCCCCGACCAGTCCTTGACTCCAACTACTGTCCCGTGACTCCTAAGATCTAATACTGGGGTGTATTGATCAATTAATAAGATTTATAATTAGTTAGGTTCGATTTTCATGTTTTAATTATAGTTCAGGGGGACATTAGCGCGCTAATTGATCTTATTCACTGTTCATCATCTTCCCTAGCGTAATTAGCTGTAACGACCCTCAAGTTTTAACTATCAGAAAGTCCACACACGAACGGCGACCACAATTTAGAGTGCTAGCCCTAAAAGAGATTGTAAACGTATTTCTTTCTCTCCCAAAATCCAGAGAGTTCGAAAATTGAAAAAAACAAAATTCTTATTTTTTACATTTTTGGGTATCACCATTTTATTTATATGTGTAGATAAGCTCTCACTTAAATCCTATTCATAATACAACTATTGTATTTACGATGTTTAATTTAATTTGAAATACAACTATTATATTTACGTTGTTTAAGCAAATTACACATATACCCTTATTAATAAGTTATCATATAACGAATCATAAGGGGTTATATACTATGAATTTTATCTTATAAAATTCAATACTCTTAACCATTTGAAATTGCACAAAGTCATTCTTTGTGTGCAACCCAATAGGTTCATGCAACGTTAGTAATGAACCAAAACCATTTTGGTACGCAAGTCATAAGCAGTCTCTAGCAAGGCATTATGACTACCCAAGTAGCATGAATATCAAAATCGATACAACCTATAATGTATATGTGGCGACCCCAATTTCCAGGGTCGCCCCGTGCAACAGATACATCTCCAGTCTATGCTCCAGAAGTACCTGCCACGTCACTCATCCATACACCTCAGCTATCACTATATCCACATATACTCTGTGAAGTGATGTTCCTGAATTTTATATTATTTTATCCATATATTACCATTTCACAGTGGAATACCTTAATACAGTCAACTACGTTAATATAGTATTGATTAGTGCACCTATAGTGGAATCCCCATTGTACATGCATACATGCGATTAGATGAAACAGTATTATATACAAGTACAGTAATAACAAGTTTCCCATCCCAAAATACTGCAAAATATCAAAACCATATATGTACCAACACACGTACTAGCAAGTCTTGAAGTGGTAAGTCAGATGTAATCGCCAATGACCTCCTTACCCTTGCTGGTACTAGAATCTACACTCAGTTATCACAAACAAACCAGATAACGAGTCCAGAAAGTAAAATACCAAGGAAAACCACCAGGCATTTCAATTTAGGAATATAAATGGAAACCAATAAGCAGTGTTAAATAATCATGCAATAATCAAGGGAATAACGCAGGCAACTGCTCAAAAGGAAATGCATGAATACCAACACGAAGATAACAAATGGGTCTACAATAAATACCGCCAGTGAAGCTAGGATCAGTGGCCCGGTCATACCCTACTCCAATGACCCTGCTGACTGTATCCTAGTCACCAAATACATTTGAGAAGAACAAACCCCACACACCGAAAAATAGCCGAAACGTTACCGTTCCCATCACAATCGGATTTAGCTTTGACAAAGAAATAAAGCTCAACGAATAGAATAAGTAAATGCAATAGTGGTGCTCAATTGGGTTTTATATACCTCAATTCGCACTTCAACAACCCCGAAATCCAACCAATCCTTGGTCTAGCTCCAATAACCACCCAACAAATCAAAAGTATCACCCCAATTGTACCTAAGATTATTTATCATTGAATTAGCTTCAATTTGACATATTATGTCAATTTCACATTTTTCGAGGTAAAAACCTGGTATAAAGTCTCCTCCGACTTTTGAATTTTTCATTTTCCGCATAATTTCTCCAATTTCTATTTATTTGGTCAAAATACTATTTTTCCACATTTTTCCCTATTTTTTGGGATTTTCTTTTCCATTTTCTCTTTCTTTTCTCTCTTTTTCTTTTTTTTAATTTTTTTTCTTCCCTGAACCGAGCCGAACCGGGTTCAGCTCAACCGAACCGGCCCAGTTCGGGGTCATCTTCCCCAACTCACTATAACAGAGCAGACGCTCTTTTTTTTTCTTTTTCGTTGCTTTCTTCTTCTTTTCTTCCATCAATGGAATTGAGAGGGTGATCTCCAGCTCATCCTACACATCACGAAGCAGCAGGGAGACAACTCTCCCTGTTTTGCTTCTCGGTTCGGCCACCGCGTCGCCATGGCCGAACGCCATGGCCGAACCTCCTGACCACACACACCACACAACCACAAACTAACAACAACAACAACCTCACCTTGATCTCCTCGACCCTCAAGCTCCCAAGCTCTCCTCCTCTCCTTCTCCTCGTCTGCTCTCTCTATTTTTTTTTCTTCTCTTCTTTCTTTCGATTTATCGAGAGAGAAGGCGGTTAAAATTGAAAAAATGACCAAAATGCCCTTCATGTTTATCTCTTTTCTTATTTGCTTTAATACCCTTTTATGATAATTTCACATTTATTTTCTTAATTTCCTGATTTTTAATATATATATATATATATATATATCAATTCACCTATATATAAATATACACACTCACCTATATTTTTGCCTATAAAATTCCGTCGTGCGCGCCAACGAGCGTACTCGGGTGTGCACACTACCGTATCACCCATGCGTATCGATCGGGACTAAACCCCGGCTCTTAACTTTGCCCGAACCAAAATAATATACATACACACCTGTGATGACTATAATATCAATTACATCACAGAATTTACAACCAACATACATAAAACACCTAGATGTGGTCCCTGCCCAGCCTACCCACGGCTTCCACGTGCCATCCCAGCTGGCGTCCTACTCGAAAAATGATTAAATAACGACGTTATAAAATAACGGGCCGTTACAGTATATCATATCCTTTTTGTCGTGCGATATCCTTTGATCAAATATAAGGCATGAAAAGTCACCCTTAATACTCAATCATACTAGTCTCGATCTTTAGATAGATTGAAAACATCTAAGCGACATTGATCATATCAATTCACTTGGACTTGGCCATTTAACAATGTAAGACATCGAGGGATCCACTGATATCTCTCTCTTTACAAGAGCGAAAAATTCTTTATTAATTAAATTTTTTCTTAATTACACACTTTTACATATTGCTCACAAGATAACCAATCACAATCTTTATAATCGTTATGTTAAAGACAACATTTGATTATGTCAAATTACCATTGTAACGACCTGAATCTTCCCCGATCCGATTTAGGGGCAATTTAGTAATTTAAATACTAAATGTGTGTTGGATTTCTTTGGATTGGATTATTAGTGATATAGTAGAATATCCTACACCTCGAGATGCACATTTTATGCGATTTGAAGAGATATCAGAATATATGCCCGTTCTTATTAAGGAAACTCACAAGAAAATAAAGATTTGAAAAACGTTTCTTAAACATGAAGAAAGTTATAAAAAAAGGGCAAGATTTCCAAATTTAATAGATCCTATTAATTAAGGAAAGATTTGGGAAAACTTTCCTAGTCAAAAAGAGTAAGATCTCCAAATTTATGAGATCCCATTAATTAGTGAAAGATTTGTGTAAACGTTCTTGGTCAAAATGCTCATTAAGATAAATTAATGAAAATGGCCTAAAATATATTAAATAGGGAGTTAGACTTAAGGCCCAAGTAGGAGGGCACTTTAGTCTTTAAAAGGATGTATGTAACCTAACCTAACCCTAGCCTATAAAAGGAAAAGTTAAGTAAACCTAGCCACCACTTGTTGTTCTACACTATTTGGAAAAAGATAAGAGATTAAGGGAGGACAGCTTGGAATGGTGAGAATGAGTTTTGAGAAGTCAAAGAGATCAAAGAAGTTCGGATTGAACATTTAAATCGAGCCCTAATGCGAAAGGATCAATACTAGGATTCGCGGCGAGTTTAAGGTAAGTGGGGAGCTTCGCTCATGCATTAAATATGACTTGATTATTAGATAACTAGGAATGCATGTTTTGAATGTAACGACTTGGGAATGGGTTGCGTCGTGATATTGGTTTGGATCTCTATTATCTATGGAATTGTGAATACATTGTTTTGCCTTTTATGTTATTCGGTGCCCCAGAGTGTGTGGAGTTCCACCGCGGGCCAAATTAGCAAGTGGTCTATATCTTGGACGCCCCAGAGTGTGGTAGTTAACCACCGAGGGTTTGCTTGACTAATTGAATGCATAAGGTGAATTATTCGAGTGTAAGGGTTTGGAGTTTCATCCTTTGCTACTTGATGATTCTTTGAGACGTGTAGCGGTGACGTCTTGGATGAATCTATCTTTGTTTTGGTGCGATTATCTAGTGGGCGTAACGGCCATTGCGTTTCCATTGATTATTGTACCGATTCGAAAATAGATGATTCGATCACCGGATCCTTACTAATATCTAGTTCGCATTGAATGAAACAACGACTTATATTAATATTTATATCTATCGCATTTTATTTAATCTATCATTTGACTTTATTTGTATGTCATGTGTAAATTTATAAATGAAAAGTGATGAATATTATTATGCATGACATAAATGAATGTTTATCAAATGTGTTGTAAAACTGTTAGGCTTTTATGTTTAGTATGGTGATTGGAATACGATTTGAAATATTGATACATAGAGTTATTGAATATCTAAATTAGATATGGAAATAATATTTAAATGTTTCTTCTTAGAATATAATTCCATTTTTCATAACTACGATGAGCATGAACCACATCTTTAATTGTATCGAATTATGTGTTCAATTAATATGCTTATAATTTTGTTATGATTTACATGTATTCGGTTATTACATGTTGTGTTATGCGTATGGATTGGATGTCATGTAGAATGTGCATGAGTACTAGGTAGTACTTGCATATTTAATGTTTGAGCGAGTCTTTCCTCTTATTGAGCATCGTTGGTTCTTTAGCTCACCCCACTCTACCCCACAGGTCCCTCTACCAGCGCGATTAGACAAGAAAGGCAAGGAAATGATTTATTTTGAAGTGCCTTCATATGTGAGACTCATATAATACTAGTCTATCATTATTATTAATCGTTTTGTAAACCTCGTACGTGGGTTATAGCTTGAGAATTAGTAATGGGTAGTTTTAAACCTTATTATTATTATTGTGAAGTTGTATGAGACTTTTAAATATTTAAGGTGATAGATCTTATTATTATATACAGGATTATATGATTGTATTATGATTAACTTTTACACTCATATTATCATATATCATGTTAGAATGATTATTCCGCAGGTTTATTTAGGCGTGCCAAGCCGTTATTTGGGCCTGGTTCAGGTATCGGGTCTAGGTAACGGCATTGGGCCGGGCGACTTGACCCTAGGTCAGGGAAGGGTCGTTACAACCATGCTCACAATATTGAAGTCTATGGTAATCTTAACTCGAATGACTAAATGATATACCTATTAAGAGTAACATCTATAACTTAATCCATGTAGTGTTCTTATAGCGGAGCAGTCCAGTATCTTGTTCCTTAACAAGTACTCATGATCTTGATTCGTATCCCTATACGTATGATGACCATCAATTAAAACTCACGCTAGTCTTAATTCATTATAGTTCTCAGTATAATGACCGACTATGGATATTTAGGATATTTCAACAAATACCCATGGATCTTATTATAAGGTAAATATGCAATCACTTATAATAAAACAATAAATGATAAACCTCTATTTTATTAACTAAAAAAACTATAAGACAAGCAATGTTTGTAGATTGACCTAGGGCACATGCCCCAACAGGGTCCTCATAGCCCACCAGATCCCCTACGACCCCGGAGTATCTCTATTTCACTGTATATAGGTGGGTGGTGTCGTTGTTCACTGGTTTACTCACGTACCCTATTTTTGTGTGTTTCTGCTGTTGTCGGACCTCCTGGTTGAGCGGCGTCGCCACTGTTGACTGCCATGATGTGGGGAAATGTCGAGGACTCTTCCACGATCATGTTGGTGTTCCCCAATCCCCAGAGCAAACAAAACAGTGGCGGTGGTAGTGTGTGGATGCATTATTTCATGTATTATTGTTGTATATCTCTTCGCCGGAAACCACCATTATGGCGGTGCTGCTGGTCAGATTCTTCATGTCCGAGAGGCTGTCGGAGATCACTCAATGACGTTGTTGGTGTCTCATAACTCATTCGTGAGTTCAGATAGTGGTGACCATAGTAGTTTGTTGAGACTTTACGTCGTGTTGAATTCAATTATCCTTACGTGTATGTGTGTGTTAAACTTCGACTAAGGCGAAGTGTTTTCCAACCATGCCATGCCAAGGAAACACTTTCCCAACGTCGAATAATATCAACATGAAGTCGTGATGGTCTCAATCATTATTCGGTTGTAATTCAAAACGAGTTGTTACGATTTAGTGTTTGAAGTTTGTGGATTGGTTATGATGTTATGGTCATGCGAGGCTATGGCGTGACCCATATACGGCTGAGCCGAGCCTACGATTCATGAGTAGGCTTACATGCGTTATGGTTATCGATGTTGTGATATCGTAATCGTGGTTATTGTTATGGTTTTTCAAACCCAAGAGAGTGTTCATTTTCCTATCGATTTATCAAGCTGTTTGAGTCCTTAAAACACTTGGGAAAAACACTAGGGTTTAACCTAGGTTTAGTTGATGACTTGACTTATTAACACGAGTTTTTCGACCTTGTCAGGTAGTAGAAAACTCAGGGATACGCGTTAAGGACGCGAGAGTGTCTACAGGTTACGTTTAGCAGGTAAGTACACTTGTCACAAGCTTGTGTATGTAATAAGCCAGTAAGGAAATATTATGTGATTCATTATCATTCATTTGTTATTTTGCTTTTATCCATTGTTGGCATTCTGTTTCGTTATTTTCCTTGGTATGTGTGTTCTTGACGTGAGTATGTCAGAAGGTGTTTCGTGGGCCGATACCAGTTGGGAGAATGCGCTCATGCAAGACTGTCTGACCTCCTCTGGTGTTGTGTGTTACCTGGGCACTGGGTAATAGGAGTAGTTGCGACTGCTTTTATAATCAGGCTGCGCTAGTGTTGCGACATTACCCGGGGAGATCTTGCGAGATCTTTCCATATTGTATGATAGACCTCTCATGGGCCTTTTTTTATTCTTAGGACACACATGTTTCGATTGAGATCTATTAGTCTGTTTATCATGCACCTTGATCTATTTAAATATCTATCTCTTTCAATTACTGTATAATATTTAGACTGTTTTACTTGTTGAATCATGAAGTACTATTATATTCTTCTGGCATTACTTTCGATTTCTCTCAGTTGCTCACCATCTAGTTTGTGACGGTGAGTGCAGATAGACCGGAGTGCCCTAGGGGAAAGGGACTCTGCTTAAGAGATTACAGTTGAGGACTAGCGGCTGGATCGGCGTACCTTGGAGTAGGTTTTATATTGCTTGGATGTATGCTCGTTTATATATAAGTTGTTGTTGAACTTGGGTTAATTTTGATATCATGTATTGTTCATCTCATATTTTTACATGAATATTCAGGGTTTCCACATAATAGATTCTTGATTTTCCTTTGACTGAGTTATTTCCTATATTGTTTAGTTTGTTTATTTGTCCATTGCGTATAACTTGCAATAACTCTTTCATAAACTGTTAAATTGATCAATCAGAGGCTGACTAGGCTTGTCAGGCTCGCCGAATACTGACTCGGAACCTGCACGGGTTTAGGCTGGGCATACCTAAATGCATTGGGAATTTGGGGCCGTCACATTAGTCTTCCTTTACCATTTACCATTTTAAGTCATTTACAAGTTAAAACATCGATTAGTGAGTTAACATTATTAAAACGAAAGCAATCAATCCTCAAAGTAATCGAAATATTCACAACCATTCAAAAATAAGACATCCTAAGGCATGAAAACCCCGCATATGTATATCATTAATGATCAGTCAGATAAGAATAACATATAGATATACATATCCATGATCTCCCAAAAACCCTCCAAGTCTTAAATGTTTCAAAACAATATGTACAATAATACAAGAACGTCACCTATATCAGACAAACGGAAAGACTTACTCCGGTGTCCTCAAAACAAATCTCCAAGCTGTAGAGACTTTCCCTTGCTGGACTGTGGATCTGCACTCCGTTAAACACAAGAATAACAAACCCATGTAAGTAGTGCCAAGCAGGACATAATTACAGCATTTCGAAATAAATAAATCAGTCTAATTCATGCAGATAGAAAGAAAGGAAACAGAAAGTGCATGAACATATAAGACTGTAAATAAATCAATCAAATATAGAGTGTCTGGAATACGAAAATCGAATAGCAAGGAGTCCTAACTAAAAGGTCATTGAGTCACGGCAAAAGTCCCAGCAGACTCGGGTTCAAGACGAGAACATGACCTACCAGCCTAACCCTTGCGACTATAAGATATTCACATACCCGGATAAGAGTCCCCAACGTACACTTAATTAGAATATATCAACAGCATCTAGATGAAAGTTCATATTACAAGTAAAAGTAACCATGACTCACTTGCCAATGGGCCACTCAACCAACAAAGAATTCAAATAAAATAAATGAACCGTGCAATAACAATAAATTAAAGCTCAAGAAATAATTGTAAAATTCCTCATTGGTTTACTTACTTGTAATCTGATTATTCACACTCACACGACCTCTGACTCGCCTCCTACGAATCCCGTGTGACCCGTCAACAACTAAAACCCCTGATAATTAAATTAAATGATAAATTCTATCAAATACTTTCTAATTTACCCAATTTTTCATAATTATTTTATTAGTGTAATTAGATTTATTTCTAAGGGATTAGGTCATATACAAACCCATTTGAGTTCCCGAAAGATCCCCAAAATTTTCATAAAAATGACCTTGTGAACAGTGTCACATCGCTGAGGCACTGCGTAGGTCAACTCATGGTGGTGTCCCCACGGTGTGAAATCGGAGATCACTGCCCCCATCCGCTGTGGGTGGCACCGCGGGCAATACATGCCCACGGTGCCTCTCGCGGCGTGGGCCCTGCGAGCCCCTTTTAAGGTTTTCTAAAACCCCAGCTCACGTTGTCGCGCTTCGAGCCTATTCCAAACTCGTAGGGACGTCCGTGACTATCCCAAACCACCTTCGGTTAGCGTCAAAACCTCGACAACCATCAATTTCGAAAAAATCATTCAAAATCCCAAAAAAATTTCCAAAAGTTTCACAACATCCTCAATCACTAAACCACTTCACAAATTACAAATAAATCATTCATTTGATCAATAACCCATCATATAATTTCATTCTCAACACTTCCCGAAAATCTAGCCCGAGATCGTCGTGACGAAAACATACAAAATCACTGCCAAAATGTAGATAAACACATGGAGAACGGAGATCTCACCTTAGAATTCAAGATTGATCGATCCTTTGGCGTCAAATCTCGTCGAAAACCCCCCGAAACCCTTCCACATTTTGTTGTGTTTCGTTGAGTGAGACGAGTGAGAGATGATAGAGGAGAGAGAAAAGTTGATAATTTGCCTTATATACACCCCCCTCCTTCATCTACACACACGAATCTCGAGGAACATCCCTTAGCCTCTTTTCACTCCATCCAACACAGCAATTGTGACTTCAATAGGTATCTCACATCAATACTTCACCGTTTTCTCGCATAATACTTGCGTTTTCGAACTCGTTCCGCACCACGACTCACTCGTCGCGTAATCCCGAATGTATCAACGTATCGAACGCAATACACAACTTTTAATTATTATTTATTTTGTATTTATGTAACAGCCCGTTATAATTTTAACGCCGTTAATTTAATTATTTAGATTAGGATGTCAGCTCGGACGACACGTGGATGCTGCGGATAGGCTAGATCAGAGACTAACCTAGGTGACTGACTTTGTGTTGATGGTTGGCCAGTTATGTGATGTATTTTTATATCATTTATGTACTATTCATCACAGGTGTGTATTTGCAATTATTTTGTCGGGCGAGAGTGAGAGTCGGGTTCGGTTCGTAGAACACGCCAACACGTGGGTTTCAGTAGTTGTAGACTGGGCGTTGAGAATTAGATTTGAATTAAATAATTAAAATGTGACTAAGGTTGAGGAATATAATTAATGAAATTTAATAATAACTTTAGATCATGATAAGGAAATTACATAGGCACACTAAGTGTGGGACCACCTCGGGGTACGTGCCGAACACAGGGCACGGGGTGTTGAGTGGTTGGAAAGTTAGTGTGACCTCATTTACAATTTATAAAATTTATTGAGGGCATAGATAATTTATGAGTTAAATCAAATTATATCAATAAAGTCCTATACTTATAGCTGGATAAATCAACTTCCTTAGGATTATTCTCGAGATACACAATAGGGTGATTTAAGACAACCAATGTCATGATAAGGTGTTAAGAATTTCATTAACACAGGGTGATCAGTGACCACAGGATCGTTCTCGAGATGTGTGCACACAATAGAAAAAAACCAACTATATATATGGTTGATCGGTCAAACGAACATGTAACAAAGTGAAATTGAGAGAGAAATCCATGGAGAAGAGGAAGAAGATCATTAGCTGGAGTAGGGAGAGAGTGAATCAAGGCATTCAACAACAAGATCAAATGTATTGATTCATCAAAACTTGGGTTTTTATAAAATTTTAGTTTTTTTGGATAATTGAGGTCCAAACAAATTTTTGGGGAGTTAAACACTATATTTTATTGAGATTTCATGTTCATGAGTTTGGTATTACATGGTTTTGTGGATTTGATCAAATTTGAGAGAAGTTGGATAATTTGGATAAAAATGGGTTTTGGACGTGAATTTATAATTCTTTGATTTTGGGGTTTTAACTTGATAATTTCATGTTGGATGATGTTTTTGATGTTATAGATGTGTTGTGAAGGTGTGTGGATGGTTTAAATGGGTTTAGGAGGTGTTTGGAACCCAGAAATTTAAATATGAAAATTCTGGACAGAGCGCTATTAGCGCGCTAGGTGATGAACTCTAGCGCGCTAATCACGCTGGGAAAAATGATGATAAACAGTGACTAAGATCAATTAGCGCGCTAATTGATCTGATTAGCACGCTAATGTCACTCTGGATTTTAATTAAAATATGAAATCGAACCTAACCGATTATAAACTAAATTAATTAACCAATAAACCTTGAAATTTGATCTCAGGTAAAGCTGGGCACGGGTCGGGTTTGGGTCGACCCGACCCGATACCCGACGACCCGACTCATCTCGGGTCTGTATGAAATGACCCGAAACCCGACCCGCCAGACAAGATACTCGATATATACCCGACCCGTTTATTATCGAGTCGTCGGGTCGGGTGTCGGGCGACCCACTAGTGCAAAAAAAAAAAGAATGATTAGGAACATAAAATCTAACAGTATTATAATTAAATAAACTATATATAATATGCATAAATAACAACTTATCAAACATAAAATCTAACAATATTATAATTAAAGTAGAGAAATGGTTGTCAAAATCTACTACAATTGAAGTGGATGAAAAAGGTCTTTCATCAAGAGCTGAACTATAGTGAACAATAAGAGTTTAGCAACATAAGAAGAGATACATAGAAAGAAAATGTAGTTGGAAGGGAAGGCTATTACTTTGCTTCGGCAATTCTTTTCTTGATTTCATGAGCTGTGTTGAAGATACCAAGAGTAGGCTGGTTGCACACGAAGCACTTTTTATTTTTGGAGTGGTTAATGGAGAACTAGAGAGTCGAGACAAGGGAGGCATAGAATGAATACCTTGGTTTGTGCCTTTGTGGTGGTTAATGGAGGATAGAGGAGGCGATGAAAAAGACCAAATACTGCAGAGTGCAGAGAGGTGATGAAGAAGATGATGGAGTCGAAGAGTGCAGAGAGGCGAATGGCGCGGATGGCGGATAAAGAAGATGATGAAGTGGAAGAGTGCAGAGAGGCGGATGTCGCGGATGTCGTGGATGAAGAAGATGATGAAGTCGAAGAGTGCAGCGGATGTGTGGACAACTGGACTGGAAGAGGTGTATTCGCGAGCATGGAGGAAGAAGATGATGAAGTGAAGAGTGCGGCGGATGTGAAGCCGATTGGAGAAACTTTTTAGGGTTTTTACTTGTTTGTTAGTTAGGGTTAAAAAGTAAAAGAGAAGCCAAATGTCTAAAATACCCTTGCGCTTTAACATCTGGACTTGGAGTGGGCTTTATTTTTGAAGTTGGGTCGGGTCGGGTACCCTTTTATTAATATGATCACACCCGAACCCGACCCGACACCCGATAGATCGGGTTTTGATGACCCGACTCATTTTCTTCACTCACTCTACCCGACCCGCCACCCGATTCGGGTGACCCGACCCGAGTCGAGTACTCGGGTTTCATGCCCAGCCCTAATCTCAGGAGTCACAAGACAGTAGTTGGAGTCGGGGACTAGTCAAGGATCAGACCGGGGGTATTTTCAGGGTTTTTTAGCGGTTTTGAGGTACGTAAAACCCAATTGAACACCATTATTGTATTTACTTATTGTATTTCATTTAAGCTGTAAATTTATTTATAATCCATGAGTCATTCTTACTGGAACGGTTTAGTTTCTGTCTATGTATCCTAGGTTGTGGGGTCGCTTAGTAGGAGTGTGGTCTAGGACACAGTTGTAGGGTCGATGGTGTAGGCCACGACAGAGCTCCTGGTCCTCAGTACACATCTTGGATAGCTAGTTCACTCCCATTTGATTATCTTTGTGTTCAACATTCATGCGATGAGTTTTGAGCAGTCGTCTGCAATTTCCTTCTATTCCGCATGTTTGATTTACACAATTTATTGATTGTCATTTACATTTCTTAAATTATGATGTATGGTGGTTTTTGTAACGGTCCGAGTTTAATTTGTCGTTATTTGTGACGTATTGCAGATGTGGCGTATAGTTCAGACACCCGTGGGACCCACAGCTAGGCTAGAGCGCGCCTGGAGTTAGGTAAATAGTTATTTTGTGTGTTGTTTGTCTAATTTGCGATGTTTATGTTAAAATAGGTTAAATGAAATCGCAATGTGTGTAATTATATCTCAAATAGCGTGTGAGATTGTGTTAAGTATTCGCCTCGATAGGCGTGTCGATGCAGGTACCGAGTAGACTAAAAAATAAAATATTAGGCAGGGGAAATAATACACACATTAAATGAATTAAATGTGATAAAATAGTAAATTGATAGGCGCTTAGGGACACGCGGGGTTGTGGTCGACACGCGTGGGTAGTACAGTAGTGTGCACGCCCGAGTACGCTCGTTGGCGCGCACGACGAAATTGTTGACGAGAAAATATAGGTGTGTATATATTTATAAATATATATATATATAGGTAATTTATATATATATATATATATATATGAAAATCAGAAAATAAATAAATAATGGTGAAATTACCAAAAAGGGTATTTGTTTGTTTAGGAAAAGTGGATGAACACAAGGACATTTTGGTCATTTTTCCAATCCAACCGCCTTCTTTCTCGATAAAAATCGAAAATGAAGAAGAAATGTGAGCGAAGAGAAACTGTGGGAGGAAGAAGAAGGAGAAGAGGCCGAGAGAGGGAACTCGACGAGGTTGTCATGGAAAGGTGAGGTGAGTGAGTTGTTCGGTTGTTGTTGTTGTGTGCGTTATTGTTGTATGTTGGTGTGGTGATGAGCTCGGCTGTAACGACCCAAATATTCTCCGACCCATTTTAAAGATATTTTATTAATTTTATATTAAATTATGTGAACAAATGAAAATAGTTGGAATGGGCTTAACGAGGAAATTGGGCCCATAGGGGTATTTACGTAATTTGGGGTTAAATTATGAACAACCCTATTTTAAAACCCTACCTATATAAACCTCTTATAAGTTTGAAGCATCTTTTGTGTTGAAACCCTAAACTTGGAGAGGGATGAGAAGAAGAGGAGGCTTGAACAATCAAGGGGGAGGTAATCTTTTGGTGGTTTTCTTTATTTTTCTTTTCTTTTTCTTTTTCTTCTTTTCTTCTTTTCTTCTTTTTTGGTTTGGTGTTGTGGAGATGAGGAAAGGGGGTGGCGGCTCCCCTTAGAGCCGCTGGTTTGGGGGCGGCGCCGCCGGAGAAGACAGCTGCGCCGCTGCCCCTCAACGGCGCCGCCGCCTATTATAGGGGGGTGGCTTTAGCCACCCCATTATGGGAGGAGGAATGAGGAAGGGCGTGGCAATAGCCACCCCACTTCCTCCATCACCGCCACCACCACCGCCACCGCGCGGGGTGAGCCGCGGTGGAGGGGTCCCCAGTGCCGGCGAGCACGGGGGACCACCCTCGGACATAGATCCGAGGGTTGGGGGGGTGGGGGAAACCCCACCCCTGAGGGGGGTCGAGGACGCCAGGGGTGTCTGCCCCTGGTTTGGTCCCAGGGTCAGACAGGTCCCTAGACCTTTCCAGGGGCCAGTCTGGCCCCTGGGGGGGTTGGTGGACCGTTGACCAGGGGCTGGGAACCCCCTGGTCAACCCAAACAGGGACCAAATTGGTCCCTGGCCAAAATAAATTGAAAAAAATAATAAAATAAAATAAAATAAAATAGGAAAACTTACGATGGGCGTCGACAACCTCGACAAAGCCTTTAAACGGCACATCACGTGGGACCCATACCATTTAGGGTCCCCAAATATAAAATTAATAATTAAAATACTCAACTTTAAATGAGTAAAATACTTATGTAGTATTATATGAATTGTTTAGATTCGCGAGGCGGTTCACGTGGGACCCCAAACGCGCAAGGAGTCGGTATAGGCATCGCGACGGGTCCAGGTAAGTGGGGAGCTTCGCTCATGCATTAAGTATGGCTTGATTATTAGATAACTAGGAATGCACGTTTTGAATGTAACGACTTGGGAATGGGTTGCATCGTGATATTGGTTTGGATCTCTATTATCTATGGAATTGTGAATACATTATTTTGCCTTTTATGTTATTCGATGCCCCATAGTGTGTGGAGTTCCACCGCGGGCCAAATTAGCAAGTGGTCTATATCTTGGACGCCCCATAGTGTGTGGTAGTTAACCACCGAGAGTTTGCTTGACTAATTGAATGCATAAGGTGAATTATTCGAGTGTAAGGGTTTGGAGTTTCATCCTTTGCTACTTAATGATTCTTTGAGACGTGTAGCGGTGACGGCTTGGATGAATATATCATTGTTTTGGTGCAATTATCTAGAGGGCGTAAAGGCCATTGCGTTTCCACTAGTTATTGTACCAATTTGAAAATAGATGATTCGGTCACCGGATCCTTACCAATATCTAGTTCGCATTGAATGGAACAACGGCTTATATTAATATTTATATCTATCGCATTTTATTTAAATCTTTCATTTGACTTTAATTGTATGTCATGTGTAAATTTATAAATGAAAAGTGATGAATATTATTATGCATGACATAAATGAATGCTTATCAAATGTGTTGTAAAACTGTTAGGCTTTTATATTTAGTATGGTGATTGGAATACGATTTGAAATATTGATACATAGAATTATTGAATATCTAAATTAGATATGGAAATAATATTTAAACGTTTCTTCTTAGAATATAATTCCATTTTTCATAACTGCGATAAGCATGAACCATATCTTTAATTGTATCGAATTATGTGTTAAATTAATATGCTTATAATTTTGTTATGATTTACATGTATTCGGTTATTACATGTTGTGTTATGCGTATGGATTGGATGTCATGTAGAATATGCATGAGTACTAGGTAGTACTTGCATATTTAATGTTTGAGCGAATCTTTCCTCTTATTGAGCATCGTTGGTTCTTTAGCTCACCCCACTCTACCCCACAGGTCCCTCTACCAGCGTGATAGACAAGAAAGGCAAGGGAAAGTGTAACGGCCCAGCCCAGCCCACCCGCAGGTGGATCCACTGGCCTCAACCATTGGCACTGGCACTGGCGCCGCTAGTCACAGGTAGGACCCAGCTCGCTCAGTGGTACTAGGACTCCATGAACTAGCGTCTTATCCCCTAGGGTGCGAGTTCGAGTCGCTGTGGGGGCGAAAAACCGCGTGAATAAATGGGGCACGCGGATGGGACCATGGTATCAGAGCTGGGTCCTGCCTGTGACTAGCAGCGCCAGTGCCAGTGCCAGTGGTTGAGGCCAGTGGATCCACCTGCGGGTGAGCTTGGGCTGGGCCGTTACAGAAAAGATTTATTTTGAAGTGCCTTCATATGTGAGACTCATATAATACTAGTTTATTATTAATATTAATCATTTTGTAAACCTCGTATGTGGGTTATAGTTTGAGAATTAGTTAATGGGTAGTTTTGAACCTTTATAATATTATTATTAAGTTGTATGAGACATTTAGGTATTATAGATGATAGATTTTATTATGATATACAAGTTTATATGATTTTGATGTGATTATTTTTCACACATTTATTATTATATGTATTGTTTAGAATTATTATACCGCAGGTTTATTTAGGTGCGCCAAGCCATTACTTGGACCTGGTTTAGGTATCAGGTTTAGGTAACGGTTTGGGCCGGGCGACTTGACCTTAGGTCAGGGAAGGGTCGTCACAGTTGGTATCAGAGCCTAGGGATTAGAACCTAGGAGAATATTAAGTTAGAAAAACCTAAGTTGTAGAGCCTTAAAAAAATCAAAAATCAAGTTTAAGTCGAACAAATCCATGGTATGGGACATCGGTTTGAGTCGACTTAATGTGCACAAAAATGTCAAAATTCTAGATTGGGAAGGGATCGAAAACCCAAGATAAAGCGTTAATATATTGTTATATGTTTATGAATGTAATATATTTATAACGTTAGATATTTTTCAAATTCCTCAAATTATTGGACTAACCACTTGTTGCTCTACAGTGCACTATGAGTAACCATGGGGGAAGTTCGCATAATTTGAGGGATGCTCAGGACAGAGATGATAGACATTGGCGTAGGGAAATGGAGCAGCGCATATCTTCCCTGACGGAGTCACATCAAAAAGCCTTACAAGAAATGGCGTCTGCTCAAGAAAGAAATATGGCCCGTATTATGGAACTTATTCAAACACAAGGAAATGCTAGATCAGCCGAGCAAGTGCAGGTAGGACAGTGTCCTAATCCTCCACTAGAACCTGTCCATGAGCACCAAGTAGCATAGGAAGGTGCGGATTCCGTCACTAATACGATTGCAGCAGCTATACATGGAGGAGACAAGGATACAGAGGCAAACCGAAGAGGAAAATTACAAAAGGAGTTTATGAAGTATGACATACCTCGTTTCTATGGGGATAGGGATCCCGTAGAGGCTGAAGCATGGATCTTGCACATGGATAAGAGGATGAAGACACTAAGTATTGATGAGTGGACTATGGTGCCTCTAGTGTCTTTCTTGTTGGAGCATCGAGCCCACAAATGGTGGTTGTCCATCGAAAGAGCGCAAGGGACTAATATGTCTTGGACACAGTTCAAGAAATTGTTTTATGATGAATGGTTCCCAGAATCAGTAAAGGCATCAAAGATTCGAGAATTTCTTGACTTAGTGCAAGGCAGCATGAGTGTAGCAGATTATGCGGCAAAGTACAATGAATTAGCAGAGTTTGCGCATTAGTACGTTCCATCTGAGACGACACGGAGGAGACGTTTCGTTGATGGGTTGACGGAGGAGATTCACTCCCTAGTGGCAGCATCAGGGGCAGAGACATTTCAGCAAGCGTATAACAGGGCACTCGACTGTGAGGATGCACTCCGCATTGATGAGACACGATCTAGTCGGTATGGTCAGGGCAAAAGAAACTTTGACAGTTATCAGAGGGGACATGAGAAAAACTCAAAGAAACTTCGGTTTGGAGGAGCATCAAGCGCACCGACACACTCAGTGGTAGCATCGAAGGCTACACACCCTTTAACGGGGACCACCACACCTTCCCATGCTTTCGTACCTTCGACTAACCAGGGTGTGACATTTAAACAGCCACGTCTACCGCAACAGAGTAAGAATAGTGGCAGGGGATCAGTAGGGCCAAGGCCGAGTGTATCAGGAATAGTCGTGCAGCCATAGCCGAATGTGCAGAAGCCCCATGTTGTATGTTTTCGGTGCAAGACGTCGGGGCATTACAGAAATCAATGTCCATATCCACCATCATCTGAGGAGAGTGCAGCCCCAGTTGCTCGAGGAAGAGTTCATGCTATGGCGGAACAGGATCAAAGAGCCGCGCGACAGTTAGTCGCAGGTACGGTTTCAATTAATGGTCGTAACATGCATACATTATTTGATTCTGGTTCTACTATTTCTCTTATCTCGGGGGCTATGGTACATGCTTTGGGATTGACACCAATTAGAGCACACACATACTTGATTTTGAGCACAGTCTCCACCGAAAAGATTTACCCTAATATGACATGTGAGGGGTGCATAATTAAAATTGGGGATCACACTATGCCGTTTGATTTGCGAGTGTTAGAATGTTTAGAATATGATGCACTATTGGGAATGGACTGGTTAGAGACGTATCACGCTAAGATAGATTGTTTCAATAAGACGGTGACCTTTCAGATTCTGGGCACTACTCCCTTTGAGTTTAGAGGTTGTTCTTTGGCTAATGTTATCAGCCGAAGTAGAATTGCGACTTTTGATGAGATAGAGACTATTGCGAGTCTAACTTCTATGGGAGAAGAGGGACAAGAAGTCCTAATTGAGAAGATTCCTGTTGTTAGGGATTTTCCATATGTTTTTCCTTCTGACCTTCCAGGATTTCCTCCACATCGAGACATTGACTTTGTGATTGACCTTATTCCCGGTACTAGACCAGTTTCTAAGGCACCCTATCGTATGGCGGCTACCGAGTTGAAAGAGTTGAAGAAGCAACTAGAGGAGTTGACTTAGAAAGGCTTAATTTCCCCAAGTGTCTCGCCATGGGAAGCACCCGTGTTATTCGTGAAGAAGAAGGACAGCAGTTTGAGAATGTGTATTGACTACCGACAATTGAATAAAGTGACTATTCAGAACAAGTATCCGCTTCCCAGGATCGATGATTTATTTGACCAACTGAGGGGAGCAAGATTCTTCTCGAAAATAGATTTGAGATCGGGGTACCATCAGCTACGCATACGAGAAGAAGACATACCAAAGACAGCATTTAGTACACGATATGGTCACTTTCAGTTCACAGTGATGTCGTTTGGACTTACCAATGCGCCAGCCATGTTCATGGATTTGATGCACCGTGTTTTCAAACCATTCCTCGATCAGTTTGTGATTGTATTTATCGATGACATCATGATATATTCTAAGACTGAGTCGGACCATAGAAAGCATCTTAGGAAAGTGTGGCAGACATTAAGGGAACACAAGCTTTACACTAAGCTAAGCAAGTGCGAATTTTGGGCTTCAGAAGTGAAATTTTTGGGCCATGTGGTGAATGCGGAAGGTGTAACAGTTGATCTTACGAAGATTGAGGCGATCCTTAGATGGCCACAACCTAAAAATGCTTCAGAAATACGAAGTTTCCTAGGACTAGCAGGATATTATCGGCATTTTGTGATAAATTTTTCGTCGATTGCTTCACCGCTTACCGAGTTGACCCAGAAGGATGTTACTTATATTTGGAGTGATGCATGCGAAAAAGCTTTCCAATTATTGAAGGAGCGTTTGACCACCGCACCCAGAGTCCGGTAAGGAATTGTCAGTGTACACGGACGCTTCAAGGATTGGATTGGGAGGAGTACTAATGCAAGACAAGAAGGTAATCGCCTATGCTTCACGCCAACTGAAGATTCACGAGAAGAATTATCCGGTGCATGATTTAAAGTTAGCAGCAGTAGTGTTTGCTTTGAAATTATGGAGACATTATTAGTACGGAGAAAAGTTTAATGTTTATTCAGATCACAAAAGTTTGAAGTACCTGTTTACTCAGAGTGATTTGAACATGAGACAGAGGAGGTGGTTGGAATTCTTGAAAGACTACGACTTCACACTTGAGTATCACCCGGGGAAAGCAAATGCTGTGGCGGATGCTTTAAGCCGTGTTCGATTGGAGTCAGAGTCCGAAGTTGTAATGTAAATACATGAAGTACCGGTGGAAGACTCAGATGTCATAAGGAGTCAAGAGCATGTTCAGATGAGAGCGGAGCCAGTGGCATTGTTTAGAGTTATTGATTGTCAGAGGGCCGATTCTGAGTATGGACGGTACTGGTCATTGGCAGATAACATTGATGATAAGGACTGGAGATTGTCAGGTGATGGGGCGTTGAGGTTCCGAGACAGAGTATGGATACCATCTTATAGGCAGTTGAGAGATGATTTACTCAAAGAAGCGCATAGATCATGGTTACAGTGTATCCGGGAGGCAATAAGATGTACCAAGATATGAAACGAATGTATTGGTGACCGGGAATGAAAGTTGACATCGCTACTTACATTCAGAATTGCGAGATCTGTCAGCTAGTAAAAGCAGATCACCAAAAGTCAGGAGGATTATTGCAACCATTGCCTATTCCACAATGGAAGTGGGAACACATAGCCATGGATTTTGTTTCGGGGCTGCCGAACACACAAAAAGGACATGATGCGGTTTGGGTGGTTGTAGATCGTTTGACTAAGTTGGCACACTTTATTCCTATTTCCATGGGATATTCAGCATACAGACTTGGAGGCATGTACGTCAATGAAATTGTCAGATTACATGGAGTTCCGGTGACTATAGTGTCAGATCGTGATCCGAGAATTACCTCTCAGTTTTGGAGAGGGTTTCAGCACCAGATGGGAACTCAACTCAATCTCAAAATGGCCTTTCACCCTCAGACTGATGGGCAAATCGAGAGATTGATCCAGATACTTGAGGACATGCTTCGAGCCTGTGTATTGGATTTCGGTGGAAGTTGGGAAAAGTACATTTCGTTGTGCGAGTTCGCATACAATAACAGTTTTCAAGCAAGCATTGGTATGGCACCTTTTGAGGCTCTTTATGGGAGACCGTGTAGATCTCCAGTCTGTTAGACCGAGGTCGGAGATGTGGTGTTGCTTGGACCAGAAATGGTTCATGATCAAATAGAAAGAATTAAGATTATTAGGCAACGACTAGAAACCGCCCAAAGCCGTCAAAAAAAGTATGCCGATAAGGACCATCGAGATGTTGTATTCAAGGAAGGGGAATTCGTGCTTTTGAAAGTTTCTCCTATGAAAGGGCATCACCGATTCGGGTTAAAAGGAAAGTTATCTCCAAGATTCATTGGACCATTCGAGATCAAGAAAAAGGTGGGACCAGTAGCCTTTCGTCTCAAGTTACCACCACAGTTAGCGGGAGTACATGATATTTTTCATATCTCCATGTTGAGGAAGACACATAATAAACACGCACCGAGGATTTATTGGGGGCAAGTTGATCTAAGAGAAGACGTGTCATATGATGAGCAGCCGATCCAAATAATGGATAGAAAAATAAGAAAATTACGTAATAAGGAATACGCAATAGTGCAAGTCCGATGACAATTTCATGGGGAACAAGAGTTGACTTAGGAGCGGGAGGATTACATGATAGAGAATTTTCCATTTCTCTTTGAGTCTTGAGGTATGACTTTGATTTAATTTCGAGGATGAAATTCTTTAAATTGGGAATATTGTAACGACCTAAATATTCTCCGACCCATTTTAAAGATATTTTATTAATTTTATATTAAGTTATTTGAACAAATGAAAATAGTTGGAATGGGCTTAACGAGGAAATTGGGCCCATAGGGGTATTTACGTAATTTGGGGTTAAATTGTGGCGGCCCCAATTTCCACATTGGTCCGCCACGGGAGGCCACGCGGGCCCACAACTGTCCACGTCACCACCAGTTGTGTCCCACGCCCAATTTATCCATTATCGATCAATTCATCATTAAGTTTGATTCAGTTAATATCATATAACCTCAAATTAACAGCGGAAGCTTAAATGAACAATATGAAAATTCATCTCGTGTTTTATTAGCAAAATGCCTAAGTGGAAACCATATCAAATATACATGTCCTTTGAGATCCACAAAATATCAAGAAGCTACAACCTATCTCTCAATAATCCCAAAACCCAAAGATAAAACAAATAAATATAAACATACGTACGAGTAGGGCTAGAGCTATCAATCAATGTAGTCCTCAAGCTTGCCCTTCCTCGACTCGTACCGGATCGCACTCGAGCCATCATAAAAAGACAGATGACGAGTCCGAGTGAGTAATCCCAAGGAAATTCACTAAGTAATTACGGAAGTAAAAGTACTTGGAATTTAAATACCATAAATAAACATGCGGAACAAAAGAAATACGGATAACCTGTGAAAGGATCATCGCATGTATAAATATAGTAATGAAGCAAAGTACGTGCACGGTAAAAATCGGACTAAGTCATACTTCGAGCCTCTCCTTGGGCACAACCCTCAAACACACCAACAAAGTTGCCCCTGGACCCTCAGGTGGCGGCGTAGACCCACGACGCACCCACACGAGCCTACCATACCGGGTAGCCTATTCACCGGTATATGCATGATAGACAAGTGCTATGACTTAGTGGACTCTATGGCCGTAACGAATAAACACCAGGTGGGGAGTAATCTCATAAAGGCTCCAAGTAGGAGTAAACTCCACTACCGTACAAACACCAAGAAGAGAACTCAACCACCGTAAAGCAAAGTAATGGGATAGAATAATGAATAATCGGAACTGAATTCAAATAAATCAAATTGTAAATACTTAAAGTGAAGTTCAATTGGGATACTACACACCTCAAATCGCACTCCTCGTCTCGAAAATCAAACCCCGTCTAGCGCCAATAATCACCCGATAATCCAAATTATCTCCCCAAATGTACCTAAGATTATTTATCATTGAATTAGCTTTAATTTGACATATTATGTCAAATTTACGTTTTTCGAGGTAAAACCCCGACAATACCTCGCCAACATTTTCAAGAAAATCCCAAATTTCCTTTATTTGATCAAAATATAATTTTTCTATTTTTTTCTTATTTTCTATGAATTTTCTATGAATTTTCCAGATTTTTTTTTTTTTTTTCTTCTTCTTTCAAAACTTTTTTTTTTTTTTTTTTTTTTTTTTTTTTTGAGTTGAGGTGAACCGGACCGGTTCACCGGTCCGGTTCGGCCCAACCGAACCGGCCAACCGGGTCGGCTGACCCGCCAGACCGGGTCGGGTCGGCCCGACCCGGTTGGGTCTTCTTCTCCACGAACAGAGGCGCACGCGCTCTGTTTTTCCCAACTTTTTTTTTTTTTTTTTTTTTTTTTTTTTATCGATTCTTTGGGGTTGGTTCTCACCCAACCCCAGATTCGATTTGGCAAGGAGATCACTCCCTTGCATCACCACCCTCGTTTCCCCCGGTTTGATGCAACTCTCGGCCATGCTCCGCCATGACCGAACTCACACCACACCAAAACCACCAAACCGTCACCACCACCACAACACACACCAAATCAACAACAAAAACAACTCACCTCTTTGGTCTCGCTTTCGTTCTCTCTCTCCTTCTTCTTCTTCTTCTTCTTTCTCTCTTCTTTCGATTTCACTTGGTTTTTTTTTTTTTTTTTTTTTTTTTTTTTTCTCCTTCTTTGACTTATCGAGAGAGAGAGAAGCGGTTTGATGTGGAATGACCATTTTGCCCCTCTCATTTTATCCCTTCCTTTACAACTTCCATACCCTTAATGGTAATTTTACATTTTCTGATTTTTAATATATATAGTTATATATATATATATATATTTATATATATATATATATTAAATTCCTTATACACATATATATATAAATATATATATTCGCCTATACTTTCGCGCCTAAAATTTCGTCGTGCGCGCCAACGAGCATACTCGGGCGTGCACACTATCGTACCACCCACGCGTGTCGACCACGACCCCGCGTGTCCCTAGGCGCCCAACAATTTACGTATTTTATCACATTTAATTCATTTTATGTGTAACATTTTTCTCAACTTAAAATTTCGTCTTTAATCTACCGTGCACCGCGTCGACACGCATATCGATGCGAATACTCATCACACAATCTCCCACGTCAATTTAAAATACAATTACACACATCGCGATGCCGTTAACCTATTTTAACATAAACATCGCAAATATCAAACAAAACAACACACAAAATACTATTTACCTAATCAGGACGCATTCCGGCCTCATTTGTGGAACCCACGTATGTCCTCATTTGGCGTCCACGTCGCAATGACGTCATAATTAACGGCAATTACAAATTGGGCCGTTACAATTCTTCCCAACTAAATTTGAAATTTCGTCCCGAAATTTAAGTTATAATCAACACTCACCAGTAAATAACTGAGGATATCTCTGTCTCATAGTCGACTCGAGCTCCCAGGTAAGTCCCTCAGTCCCGTGATGCTGCCATCGTACCAACACCTTCGGAATCTCCCTGTTCCTCAAAGTCTGAACTCTACGATCCATGATCTCAACGGGTTGTTCTTCATATGAAACGTCAGGACGAACCTCAATCTGTCTAATATCCACCATCGGCCTCGGTCCTGACTTAGCTAATCTCAACATAGACACGTGAAACACTGGATGAACGCCTGCTAACTCTGCTGGCAACTCCAATCTATATGCTACTTGTCCCAACACGTGCTATAACTCTAAACGGTCCAATATATCTCGGTGCTAGTTTCCCCTTGATTCCAAACCTCTGATGTCCTTTCCAGGGCGAAACTTTCAGATATACCAAGTCATCCACATCATAACTCAAACCCTCAAGATACCTATCAGCATACTTCTTTTGTCTATCTTGAGCTGCTTGCAATCTCAACCTAACTTGCCGAATCTTCTCGGTATGATCAACAACAACTTCAGGTCCAATCACTGCCACATCCTCAGGTCCTTGCCCAACAAGCTGGTGATCTGCAAGGTCTACCATACAAAGCCTCAAATGGTGGCATACCAATGCTCGCTCGATAGCATTTGTTGTTGTACGCGAACTCGCACAACGGCAAATACTCTTCCCAAGCACCTCCAAGCGCAAAATGGATGCTCTAAGCATATCCTCTAATATCCGTATCAATCTCTCCGACTGACCATCTGTCTGAGGATGATAAGCCGTACTGAACTGCAGTCTCGTCCCAAACTGCTCCTGCATGCTCTCCCACAACTTCGAAGTCAACCTGGGATCTCTGTCAGACACAATAGATAGCGGCACCCCATGTAGCCTAACAACCTCTCGCTCAAAAATGATGCTCAACTGAGAAAATGAATATTTCATCGATATAGGAATGAAGTGTGCCGACTTTGTCAATCTATCAATCACAACCCACACAGCATCATGGCGTCTCGCAGTCTGTGGCAACCCGCTCACAAAATCCATCGTAACATGCTCCCATTTCCACCTTTGTGGAATCGGTAGTGGGTCGTAACAATCCAGTGGTCTCCTGTGCTCGGCCTTAACCGCCGACAAATATGACAAGCTCTCACATATGCACCCACATCGGCCTTCATCCCAGGCCACCAAAACAAACGTCGCAAGTCATGATACATCTTAGTCCCCGGGATGAAGCGTATACCGCGAACGGTGTGCATCCTCAAGAATGCTATCGCGTAGTTCTGCACCTCGGTATCCACAACCTACCTCGTGTCTCAAGCACCGGTCCGAACCACTAGACCAATCTGTGCAACCCGGATCCGAGCAGGACAGTGACAAAGCGAGCAAAATGTCCGTCGACCCTTTGCCACTCGGCGACCCTCTCTAACGACACCACAGAACACGCATCGGCAACGAGATATGAACATCGCAAAAGCATCCGACAAACACAACACCGTCGCGACCTCCAAAGCAATCCATACTCATGTGTCATCTCGCGCAAGACACGGTCGACTCTCTACACCACTCGGCTCAATGCATCAAGCAACTACATTCGCCTTCCCGGGATGGTACTCAATCGCGAAATCGTAGTCTTTCAACAACTCGAGCCACCGTCTTTGCCGCATATTCGAGATCCTTCGAGTGAACAAATACCTCAAACTCGATGATCGTAAATAACATAAATCGCTCCCCGTAAAGGTAATGTCGCCAAGCCTTGAGCGCAAACACAAATGCGCACTAGCTCCAAATCATACTGGGATAATTCTCCTCGTGGGGTCTCAATCGCCTCGATAAGTATGCAAGCGGGTGTCCTTCCGCATCAACACGCATCCCAACCCGATTCGGAAGCATCTCGTATGGACCGAGAAGCCTTTCCCTGTCTCGGAGTAGAGCCAACACCTGGCGCGAAGTCAACTTCTTCTTCAACTCTAAAAATGCTGCCTCACAATCTTCAGCCCATTCAAACTTAACATTCTTCTTGGTCAACCTCGTCATCGGTGCTGCAATCAACGAAAAATCCTGCACAAATCGCCGGTAATAGCCCGCAAGCCCCAAGAAACTACGAATGTCTGCAACTGTCTCAGGTGTCCTCCAATCAATTATCGCTCGAATCTTGTCTCCATCAACAGATATTCCTTGACCACTGATGACATGTCCAAGAAACTTCACCTCACTCAGCCAAAAAGCACACTTGCTAAACTTAGCGTACAATCTATGCTCCCTCAACGTCATCAAAACATCTCTGAGGTGTCTCTCGTGCTCCTCACGAGTCTTACTGTATATTAAGATATCATCGATGAACACAATCACATAACGATCCAAAAATGGCCGTAATACTCGGTGCATCAAATCCATAAAGATAGCGGCGCATTAGTCACCCCAAATGGCATGATTTGTGAACTCAAACAATCCATAACGCGTGCTAAACGCCGTCTTCTCTATATCACTCTCCCGAATCCTCAACCGATGATAACCAGATCGTAAATCAATCTTCGAGAAAAACTTAGCTTTTCGCCAAGTGATCAAATAGATCATCGGTCTAGGAAGTGGATAACGATTTCGAATCGTCACTTGATTCAACTTCCTGTAATCTATGCACAACCTCAAAGAACCATCCTTCTTCTTAACAAATAGCACTGGTGCGCCCCAAGGAGACATACTGGGATGAATAAAACCCTTCACGCAATAACTCCTCTAATTGGGATCTCAACTCTCTCCCTGCTCCGATGCTGACATCCGGTACGGTCGGCTGTATATCGGCTGCGTCCCCGGAATCAACTCAATCATAAACTCAACTGACCTAGGAGGTGGTAAACCTGGCAAATCGTCGGGAATACCTCGGGAAACTCACACACTCTTGGGACATCCTCTAATCTAACCTCGGTCTCGGGTCGGTCTCGACCACCGTCCTAAACGCCTCCATCTCTGTGTCGTAGCTAATCGACCTCGGTAATCGGTAAGTCGACGCCGTACCAACAAAAGTAAATACCGGAATGCCCTCAATATCAAATACTACCGTCTTACCGAAACAATCAATGTGTGCAATACGCCGATAACCGATCCATACCCAATAAAGCATCAAACTCTAAATACTCTAGGACACGAAAGTCGACAGGTAACCGGTGTCCCTCAATCTCTACTACACAATTCGGCATATCCGGTTAGGGTAAATCTTATCCCCCGGCCGCCGTGCATCGAGGACAAGATGTGGATCTAAAGTCTTAACGAGATAACCCTAATCGTCCAACCCTACGTCCCGATATAAACGACAAAGTACTACCGGAATCAAATAATACATGCATGGAAACATCGCATATAGATAACATACCCTCGACAAGCCGACGAGTCGCATCACGATCCGGGTCGTACGACGGTAGGTGCGGTAAGAAGCATGAACTCTCTCCCTAGCGCCTCAATCTGCGGTCGTGATGATGAAGGCGACATCGGACAATTACTCGTATATGTCCGGCACGATGACATATCGTAACATCGTCGTGTATCCCGCCAATCCGACCGTGATACTATATGTACCGAGCCCCTGTCACGACCTCGACCTCTCTGTCCTCTACCACGACCCCCTCCATCTCGCACACGTCGTCGTGTTGCTCAAATGGTGCAGTGCGGGTGCAAAAAGCAACGTACACTACCCGCCTCTCATCTCTCTCTCTCGCTTTCAAAACGTCTATCTCGTCGACCACGATAATCATGTCTCTGTCGATCAGTGATCTCTCTGTCTCTTCGGTCTTTGATCGACCGAGAACTCTGTCGGACCCATCTCCAAGCTCACCGGTGTCGTAAATACGTCTCGCGAGCCAATGCTCTGTCAAAAACACTCGTAGCGTCTCCGCACCGGTCGCAACAATCACCCCACCAATCCTCTCATCTAGGCCTCGATGAAGTAGTAAATCGTAACCTCTCCGTGTTAGCCACATCCATGGCATACATCATGAGATACCGGAATCGATCCATGTCTTGTGACACGACATATTACCCTGTCGCAGTCCCCAAGCTCGCTCCCTCGCCCCTCGCACCTCGGTAGGGATGTACTCATCGAGAAATAAGCGTCGAAACTCGCCCACGTCGATGGTGTAGAATGTATGTCGGTGTAAGTAGTCCACCATACATTGCCGACCTCTCAAACAATACCCCGAGATACGCGCACAGTCCGCCTCGGGTACCTCTAATATGGTTGGTGTAGTCGTCGATGTGTCATTAACCACCGGCCGGCAACCTCAGGATCACTGACTCCAGTGAAGTACGTAGGATTAAATCTCATAAAATCCTTCACCATCTTCGCTGCCTCTGACATCCTACTCCTGGCAGTCGAAGTCCCTACTCTCGCTCGTAGTGGTGGGTGTCACCACTTGTAGTCTCGGTGGCACAACAACGAGGCTCAACTCTCTCTATCATCTTGTCTCGATCCAGTGCTTTGTGTAGCAATAGCGGTGCTAATGCGGTGCAGTGGTAAGGTGCAACGCGCTCGGCGATCGGTGCTACTGGTCTTGGCGTCCTCGAGCTACGAATGTACTCCATCGGCTCGACCATCGAGCTCTTTGCAATCGCAATCGCTCGCTGCTCTATTTGAATCAGCTCAATCGCTTTCGTCGGCCTACGTATCATAGCTCGCATATCGGCCATGTCACTAGTGGTGCGATCACTAGTATCTCCAACCTCGGGTGAGAGTAGTGGGCGGAGTAGTAGAGTGCGTCCGTCCATCCTAAAGCGCACAACCATCGTGCAATGGATCGGACTCAAGTACATATACGCGTATACTATGTAATACACAATCAAAACGTACGTATATGTATAATTCCACGACTCTACCCGCCTCACATCACTTCCCAACTAAACCTTTAATCATTCACTTGTGGTTTCCACATCTAAGATTTATTCATCAAGTTTATACTCTTATTAACTCTCCAAACCGAGCCTAAGCTCTGATACCAAAATGTGGCGGCCCCAATTTCCACATTGGTCCGCCACGGGAGGCCACGCGGGCCCACAACTGTCCACGTCACCACCAGTTGTGTCCCACGCCCAATTTATCCATTATCGATCAATTCATCATTAAGTTTGATTCAGTTAATATCATATAACCTCAAATTAACAGCGGAAGCTTAAATGAACAATATGAAAATTCATCTCGTGTTTTATTAGCAAAATGCCTAAGTGGAAACCATATCAAATATACATGTCCTTTGAGATCCACAAAATATCAAGAAGCTACAACCTATCTCTCAATAATCCCAAAACCCAGCATAAAACAAATAAATATAAACATACGTACGAGTAGGGCTAGAGCTATCAATCAATGTAGTCCTCAAGCTTGCCCTTCCCTCGACTCGTACCCGGATCTGCACTCGAGCCATCATAAAAAGACAGATGACGAGTCCAGAGTGAGTAATCCCAAGGAAATTCACTAAGTAATTACGGAAGTAAAAGTACTGGAATTTAAATACCATAAATAAACATGCGGAACAAAAGAAATACAGACAACTGTGAAAGGATCATCGCATGTATAAATATAGTAATGAAGCAAAGTACGTGCACAGTAAAAATCGGACTAAGTCATACTTCGAGCCTCTCCTTGGGCACAACCCTCAAACACACCAACAGGTTGCCCCTGGACCCTCTAGGTGGCCGGCGTAGACCCACGACGCACCCACACGAGCCTACCATACCGGGTAGCCTATTCACCGGTATATGCATAGACAAGTGCTATGACTTAGTGGACTCTATGGCCGTAACGAATAAACACCAAAGTGGGAGTAATCTCATAAAGGCTCCAAGTAGGAGTAAACTCCACTACCGTACAAACACCAAGTAAGAGAACTCAACCACCGTAAAGCGATAATGGGATAGAATAATGAATAATCGGAACGAATTCAAATAAATCAAATTGTAAATACTTAAAGTGAAGTTCAATTGGGATACTACACACCTCAAATCGCACTCCTCGTCTCGAAAATCAAACCCCGTCTAGCGCCAATAATCACCCGATAATCCAAATTATCTCCCCAAATGTACCTAAGATTATTTATCATTGAATTAGCTTTAATTTGACATATTATGTCAAATTTACGTTTTTCGAGGTAAAACCCCGACAATACCTCGCCAACATTTTCGAGAAAATCCCAAATTTCCTTTATTTGATCAAAATATAATTTTTCTATTTTTTTCTTATTTTCTATGAATTTTCTATGAATTTTCCATTTTTTTTTTTTTTTCTTCTTCTTTCAAAACTTTTTTTTTTTTTTTTTTTTTTTTTTTTTTTTTGAGTTGAGGCCGACCGGACCCGGTTCACCCGGTCCGATTCGGCCCAACCGAACCGGCCAACCGGGTCGGCTTTGACCGACCTGCCCATGACCGGGTCGGGTCGGCCGACCCGGTTGGGTCTTCTTCTCCACGAACAGAGGCGCACGGCGCCTCTTTTTCCCAACTTTTTTTTTTTTTTTTTTTTTTTTTTTTTTTTATCGATTCTTTGGGGTTGGTTCTCACCCAACCCCAGTTCGATTTGGCAAGTGGAGATCACTCCCTTGCATCACCACCCTCGTTTCCCCCAGGTTTGATGCAACTCTCGGCCATGCTCCGCCATGACCGAACTCACACCACACCAAAACCACCAAACCGTCACCACCACCACAACACACACCAAATCAACAACAAAAACAACTCACCTCTTTGGTCTCGCTTTCGCTTCTCTCTCCTTCTTCTTCTTCTTCTTCTTCTTCTTCTTCTTTCTCTCTTCTTTCGATTTCTTGGTTTTTTTTTTTTTTTTTTTTTTTTTTTTTTTCTCCTTCTTTGACTTATCGAGAGAGAGAGAAGCGGTTTGATGTGGAATGACCATTTTGCCCCTCTCATTTTATCCCTTCCTTTACAACTTCCATACCCTTAATGGTAATTTTACATTTTTACGATTTTTAATATATATATTTATATATATATATATATATATATATATATTTATATATATATATATTAAATTCCTTATACACATATATATATATAAATATATATATTCGCCTATACTTTCGCGCCTAAAATTTCGTCGTGCGCGCTAACGAGCATACTCGGGCGTGCACACTATCGTACCACCCACGCGTGTCGACCACGACCCCGCGTGTCCCTAGCGCCCAACAATTTACGTATTTTATCACATTTAATTCATTTTATGTGTAACATTTTTCTCAACTTAAAATTTCGTCTTTAATCTACCGTGCCGCGTCGACACGCATATCGATGCGAATACTCATCACACAATCTCCCACGTCAATTTAAAATACAATTACACACATCGCGATGCCGTTAACCTATTTTAACATAAACATCGCAAATATCAAACAAAACAACACACAAAATACTATTTACCTAATCCGGACGCATTCCAGCCTCGATGTGGAACCCACGTATGTCCTCGCTGGCGTCCACGTCTGCAATGACGTCATAATTAATGGCAATTACAAATTGGGCCGTTACATAAATTATGAACAACCCTATTTTAAAACCCTACCTATATAAACCTCTTATAAGTTTGAAGCATCTTTTGTGTTGAAACCCTAAACTTGGAGAGGGAGGAGAAGAAGAAGAGGCTTGAACAATCAAGGGGGAGGTAATCTTTTGGTGGTTTTCTTTATTTTTCTTTTCTTTTTCTTTTTCTTCTTTTCTTCTTTTTTGGTTTGGTGTTTGTGGAGATGAGGAAAGGGGGTGGCAGCTCCCCTTGGAGACGCCGCCTATTATTGGGGGGGTGGCTTTAGCCACCCCATTATGGGAGGAGGAAGGGGGTGGCAATAGCCACCCCACTTCCTCCATCACCGCCACCGCGGCGGGTGAGCCGCGGTGGAGGGGTCCCCAGTGCCGACGAGCACTGAGGACCACCCTCGGACATAGATCCGAGGGTTGGTGGGGTGGGGGAAACCCCACCCGTAAGGGGGGTCGAGGCCCCTGGTTTGGTCCCAGGGTCAGACAGGCCCCTGGACCTTTCCAGGGGCCAGTCTGGCCCCTGGGGGGTTGGTGGACCGTTGACCAGGGGCTGGGATGCCCCTGGTCAACCCAAATAGGGACCAAATTGGTCCCTGGCCAAAATAAATTAAAAAATAAAATAAAATAAAATAAAATAAAATAGGAAAACTTACGATGGACGTCGACAACCTCGACAAAGCCCTTAAACGGCACATTACGTGGAACCCACACCATTTGGGGTCCCAAAATATAAAATTAATAATTAAAATACTCAACTTTAAATGAGTAAAATACTTATGTAGTATTATATGAATTGTTTAGATTCGCGAGGCGGTTCACGTGGGACCCCAAACGCGCAAGGAGTCGGTATAGGCATCGCGACGGGTCCAGGTAAGTGGGGAGCTTCGCTCATGCATTAAATATGGCTTGATTATTAGATAACTAGGAATGCACGTTTTGAATGTAACGACTTGAGAATGGGTTTCGTCGTGATATTGGTTTTGATCTCTATTATCTATGGAATTGTGAATACATTGTTTTGCCTTTTATGTTATTCGGTGCTCCATAGTGTGTGGAGTTCCACCGCGGGCCAAATTAGCAAGTGGTCTATATCTTGGACGCCCCAGAGTGTGTGGTAGTTAACCACCGAGGGTTTGCTTGACTAATTGAATGCATAAGGTGAATTATTCGAGTGTAAGGGTTTGGAGTTTCATCCTTTGCTACTTCATGATTCTTTGAGACGTGTAGCGGTGACGGCTTGGATGAATCTATCATTGTTTTGGTGCAATTATCTAGAGGGCGTAACGGCCATTGCGTTTCCACTAGTTATTGTACCAATTTGAAAATAGATGATTCGGTCACCGGATCCTTACCAATATCTAGTTCGCATCGAATGAAACAACGGCTTATATTAATATTTATATCTATCGCATTTTATTTAAATCTTTCATTTGACTTTAATTGTATGTCATGTGTAAATTTATAAATGAAAAGTGATGAATATTATTATGCATGACATAAATGAATGTTTATCAAATGTGTTGTAAAACTGTTAGGCTTTTATGTTTAGTATGGTGATTGGAATACGATTTGAAATATTGATACATAGAATTATTGAATATCTAAATTAGATATGGAAATAATATTTAAACGTTTCTTCTTAGAATATAATTCTATTTTTCATAACTGCGATGAGCATGAACCATATCTTTAATTGTATCGAATTATGTGTTAAATTAATATGCTTATAATTTTGTTATGATTTACATGTATTTGGTTATTACATGTTGTGTTATGCGTATGGATTGGATGTCATGTAGAATATGCATGAGTACTAGGTAGTACTTGCATATTTAATGTTTGAGCGAATCTTTCCTCTTATTGAGCATCGTTGGTTCTTTAGCTCACCCCACTCTACCCCACAGGTCCCTCTACCAGCGTGATAGACAAGAAAGGCAAGGGAAAGGATTTATCTTGAAGTGCCTTCATATGTGAGACTCATATAATACTAGTTTATTATTAATATTAATCATTTTGTAAACCTCGTACGTGGGTTATAGTTTGAGAATTAGTTAATGGGTAGTTTTGAACCTTTATAATATTATTATGAAGTTGTATGAGACATTTAAGTATTATAGATGATAGATTTTATTATGATATACAGGTTTATATGATTTTGTTGTGATTATTTTTCACACATTTATTATTATATGTATTGTTTAGAATTATTATTCCGCAGGTTTATTTAGGCGCGCCAAGCCGTTACTTGGGCCTGGTTTAGGCATCGAGTTTAGGTAACGGTTTGGGCCGGGCGACTTGACCTTAGGTCAAGGAAGGTCACATCGGCCATGGCGGAGCCATGGCCGAGAATTGAAATCGGTCCGATGAGGGAGACAACATGTATCGTCTCCCCACCCTCCCTATTCCATTAGAGAAGAAAGAAAAAAAGAAAAAAAAAAAAAAACAAAAACAAAAACAAAACTGAAACAGAACGCATTGTGCGCGTTCTATTGGGGAAGACGATCCTCTGAACCTGGCCGGTTCAGCTCGGTTGAGCCAAACCCAGTTCGATCCGGTTCAGAGGATAAATAAATGAAAAAAGGGGGTTGGCTCCTGAACCGGGCCGATTCGGCTCGGTTGAGCCGAACCCGGTTTAGGCCAACCCATCCCCAAACCAAATTATAAAATTAAAAAAAAAAAAAAAACAGTTTTGAAAAAAAAACTAAAAAATTCATATAAAATAGGAAATTTTAGAAAAATTATATTTTAATCAAATAAATGAGTTTTGGAATTTTATCGAAATTTTGACGAAATGTTGTCGAGGTTTTTATCTCGAAAAACCAAAAATTTACATAATATACCCCATTGAAGCTAATTCAAGGAGAAATAGTCTTAGGTACATTTGGGTAATAATTTTGATTGTCGAATGATTATTGGAGCTAGACGGGGTTTGATTTTCAGGACGCGAAGTGCTTGTTGAGGTGTGTAGTATCTCAACTGAAATTACTTGAGTATTTACTTCTTTTGGCATTTGAATTCAATTTCTTTCATTTCAATACTCTATTTTTGATTATGTTTATATGGGCAGACGTTGAGCGATGCTCCCTCTGTTCCATTCTTGTGTGTATGTCCACTACACCATAACACATGCTACCAGATCGATCTCGGTGAATAGTACGACCCGGGTATCACGTCGTGACATGTGTCGGTGCGCCGTAGGTGTAACACCGGCCATCAAGCGAATCCAAATGCTTTCCCTGCTTGAATTGGACTCGTCGACAGTATTCTGTGGAAGAGTCCGAATTATGGTGTAGCCTGACCCTAGGGGCTAGGAACACACTTTAAGTTTTTCCTATTATTTATTCATGCAATGAGCGCAGTTGCCTGTATTTGTTTACACATGTTTTTTTAATAGCTTTATTTAAATTCCAGTATTTACTTTCAGTGATGGTCACTTAATTTCCTCAGGAATACTTACTCTAGACTCGTCATCTGCCTTTTTTGATGACTAGAGTGCAAATCCTAATACGAGCAGGGGCAAGGGCAAGCTGCCAGAGTACTGTTGATTTAAGAACTCCTGACTCGTACGTTTGTATTATATTTATTTTGTTTTATTATGGGTTTGAGATTTTGAGATATTTTATGTATATTGATCTTTTTGTGACTTCAAAGGTATTTATGGTTGTGTATGGGTTTTTCACATTAGGTTATTGGTTTAAGTTACACATTTATAGTATTATTATCCGAGTAAATGTGTTAGTAAGGCTTCCGCTGTGTTTATTGAGGATTTTAGGATGCTTTAACATATGATTTATTTTCAATACAACTTAATCAGTAAATGGATAGTTAATAAGGTTTAAAAAGATAAAATGGAGGATATAATCCAATGTAGCGCACAGTGGTCGCTGGTAAAACAGATTGTGGGTCCACATTATCCCCGTGGCGGTCTATTTAAAAAATGGGTTGTTACAGTTTTCCCTGGGATTTTACTTACTGAACTCGTTATCTGGTTTTTGTGATAACTGAGTGCAGATTCTAGTACCAGCAGGGGTAAAAAGATTCTTGGCGATTATCTCTGACTCACCTACGCCGATGCCTGCTAGTACGTGCGCTGATAGTTTTTTTTGATATTTTGTATTATATTTTTTTGGGATATGATACCACAATTCCTTTTGTACTTGTATATATTACTATTATAGTTTGATCGTCTATATGCATGTACAGCCGGAATTTTCATTATAGGTTGAACAAGTTAAATTAATATAGCACATTTTTTTAAAATCACAAGACTTCCGCTTTTATTTATGGATAAATGGTATGAAATTCAAGATTATTAGATAATGGGATGGATGAGTGACATGGCATATACTTCTGGTGCATGGTCTGGAGAAGTATCTGTTGCATGGGGCGACCCGGAATTTGGGGCCGTCACAATTTATTTAGTGTTTTTATTCATTAATTTTCCTGGACTGTTAATTATCCGACAACTATTCGCCCAAAACCCATTATTCGCATTCCTATCGAACCGAACTCATTTCCCAACACTAACGCTCACACTCAAACTTCTTCGCACATTTGGGACTTTGAAATTAACATTCGGGTAATAAAATATAATACAAAACACAGAACAAAAATAATATACTTCTGCGTCGACGACCGAGAATTGAACAATTGTATCACAACAAGAGTCCACCTACAACTTAAAATTGACACGTGGCACGAGTTAGATTTTGGGATCATTACAAATACAATGTGTACAAGTTACACCAAAAGCTTGAGTCACATAAGAATACAAATAAAACCAAAGTGTACAAGCTACATGATAAGCAAGAGAGTGTACAACTTCTATGTAGTGACAAGTTATATTTAGTGTGAGTCATGTTTGATGTTACAATACAACGCATGTGGTCATCCTTGTTTGGTTCACTTTACTAATTCTAGGAAAGTTTTCTTCTAAGGAACTTCTAGGAAAGTTTTCTTTCAAGAAAGTTTAATTTTCTGAAAAAAATAAAAAAAAAAAAAAAAAAAAAATAAAAAATAAAAAATTTCAAACTAATTTCTTAAGAAGTTAACCGTTAAAGTAGCTACATTTTTCACGTTTGATTCAGAGTTAAAAATTCTCTAAAAGTTATTTTACTTTCTTTAACTTTTCTCAAGTCAAACAAGGCTACAAAAAGGGTGGTGAAATAACTCTCTCGAGGACATAATCGTAATTGGACAAACAAGATATTTATGAAAACCTATTCCATCCCTTCAACAACCCTGAATAAATATCTTCTCCCGAGCTAATCCAGACACGTGAGAGTAGGCCCCACGCGCTATGATAACGCGGCACATCCGTCCCACCACGCTCCTCACTTTAACCCATTCCCGGTTAAAACCGCTCCCAATCCCAATTACTACTCCATTCCGGAACGAGATTAACCCCCACGGATCCCGAAAAGATCTAACTGTGTTGAACTCATCGAGTTTCTAACCGCTCAAGTTAAACTCGGGTATCGAGTAAGTTTTACCCAACCCTAGTTAAAGGGACCCCGAGTCAGCTATAAATCTAGGTTTCGCATGCACGGAGTCCGTCGTGCTCTTCTTCTTTTTCTTTATCTTCTCTGTTGGTTTGTTCGTCTGGTTCGTTAGGGTTTCGATGGCGGGCGCAGACGTAGAGTACAGATGCTTCGTGGGCGGGCTCGCATGGGCGACAGACGACCATTCGCTCGAGAAGGCTTTCAGTCAGTACGGAGAGATCCTCGAATCAAAGGTCTGTTGTTACCACCAGAAGCAGAGATCCGATCAAGCCGGATCGGAACGGATCATCGGACTGATTCGGCTTTGTTGATGATCTGTTTGTGTTTCTCTCGTTCTCTCTGTGTTACTACTACTACTCTGTTACTTTTATTGAACACCGGAAACGGTATGTCCTGCTGTTGTTGTCTTAGTAGTATTAGTAGTAGTAGAAGATCACAGATCTAACGGTTTTGAAGCTAGATCTTGATCGCACTAGTTCCAGATCTGGAGCGGTTGTCGAGTTCTAATCGTTTTTTAGTTCTGATTCGCAGATCATCAGCGATCGCGAGACTGGAAGATCGAGAGGGTTCGGATTCGTGACGTTCGCTAGTGAACAGGCCATGAGGGACGCCATCGAAAGCATGAACGGCCAGGATCTCGACGGCCGTAACATCACCGTCAACGAGGCTCAGTCGAGAGGCAGCGGTGGCGGTGGTGGCGGTGGTGGCGGAGGCGGCGGTTTCCGCAGCGGCGGCGGCGGCGGCGGTGGATATGGTGGAGGTGGTGGTTACGGCGGCGGTCGTCGTGAAGGCGGAGGTGGTGGAAGCTACGGTGGAGGCGGTGGCTATGGAGGCCGTCGTGAGGGCGGCGGTGGTTACGGCGGCGGTGGTGGCCGTGGTGGCGGTGGCTCGCGCTACTCCTCCAGGGGCGACTCCAATGGGAGCTGGAGGAACTAGTTTTGTTATTTCAGTGGGGATGCTTGGTAGTAGTAGTAGTTTTATCTGGTCTTGGTTTGTCCGTGTGTTCTGTTCTCTGTTCGCTCTCTCTGTCTACTTTGAAGAGAGTTTGTTTTTGATCGCTATGGCTCGATATGCTAGGGTTTAGTTTGGTTCTGGTTCTGGTTCTGCATCTGGTTCTGGTTCGATATGTTCTTGGGTTCAATGAAACTGTTAATCCGATGTGATTTGATATTGGAATATGAAAATAGTAAACATGGATATATGGTGTTGGATTCAATACATCACTGTTCGTCTTATTAGTTCAAATGTCGAGTGATTGATTTTTTATTTGTGCGAGTTCAATAAACGTAGAGCTCTGAAAGATGAATTTGTAAACAATTTTAGTGTCATTTCATTGTGCTTGATTTAGTCAAGCACAATTGATTGGGTGAGCTTTTTAAACCATTTAGGCATCCCAAGTTAGCTTTTGTCTAATAGAGTTTCTTTGGAAGAAAAAGGAAATCTAGGGGTACTGTAATGTTGAGATGAGAGGACTAGTAGATACGTGTGTTGTACGTTTTCTTTAGAGAATTAAGTTGTAGGTATGAAAATTGGAAATACAAAAGCAGTCATAGATAGCAATATTTAAAGCTTCATTTGGTCCTTGTGATTCCAAGTTTATTTATTAATGTGTGGAATCTGGTCAGAAAATCAACACCAATAAAATGGCTTAGTAGCGGGTCTGAATTGTTGGGAAGTTCCGTGTTGTGCGGTGAAAGTTGAGCTATTGTAAGCTTTTAAGCATATAAATTGACCACAATCACAATCAAATCATGAAGTCTATCAATATATCAGCGTCACAAAGGATAAAGGGTTAATAAAGCTTGGTTCATTCAGGTTTCATGCAATTCTGTAGAATCGTTTGGCACAAGACGTAGTCACGAAGAACTGCCCTTCCTGCTTTTTTAAGTTTCAATTATGTGTGGTATTCAACAATACAGTCTCTCTTAACCGACTGCATAAAAAGTAGTTTCTACATAAAACATAGTGAGGCACGCGCATAGCATATACAGACAAACTACATGACAGTGTATTCTGCAACCTATATCAGGAAAAAAAATGGATAGCAGTTGGGAGCAAAGTTGGGAGCAAAGTAATAAGATTCTAAGAAATACACTAGTAAATGGAGTAGAATAAGAAAATTAATGCAAGAGTACTACTACAATAACATTATCTCAATCTCAAATTAGATGTAGTTAGGGTCGATCACTGAATCAAACTCTTTTTATAAGGCTTGGTTTAGTGCAATAAGTTACATCCATGGTCAAACTCATTTGTTTGGCTCATTCATAGAGTTACAAAAGAACCTATCCTAACCGTCCCGTCCCCAATTTTTCATGTGAAAAATGAGCATGAGACCTTCCACCCCAATTTTCTGTGTGGAAAATCAAAGTCTTCCTTTATTTAGACTTAATCGACTATGTAGCACATAAAATGTTTTACATACAAGTGTATGCAGTTCTAGTGAGACCATGTATGTAACTTATTGAAACTACTAGTGTTCAAAACTGTCCAAAATGTAGCAGTTCTGATTGTCTCATTTTTCATTTGGATTGAGAAGAATAGAAGAGAATAATCCAGTACAAGATTCCAATGGGCTAGATATTAAAGAGGTGGCAATGCGTATCTCATCTATGTGGTTTGTGGAGGCTAACGAGCCTTTAGGCTTAAAGGCGGATGATCGCGAAAGAAACTAGGATACCATTGTCTAATTCTTCTTGTTTTCTGAGTGTTGTGTGCTGTCCGTGCTATCTATTTCCCTGTTTCTCTTTAGCCATGCCATTGTAAATTTTATATATATACATATATATGGAAAATTTTATAATGGAGACCAAATATATACTCATGTCATGGAAACCCCTCGAAATGTGTTGTGCATTAAATATTTTGTGCATTTAAATCCATGACTTGTATTTCATCAAGTAGGATACAGATCTTATGGAATAGGTGTTTATCTGAGTTTTTCATTACTTCAACAGGTATCAGGCAAGGAGATTTACTTTCTCTGTACCTCTTTGTTTTATGTATGGAGGTTCTATCGCAGGGCATTCAAAGAGGAGTGGGCGATGGTCAATGGTGAGACATCCGTATGGGAAGATCGGGGTCAATACTATCTCATTTTTTCTTCGCAGATGACATGTTCCTCTTTGCGGAGGCCACCCCAGCTCAAGTTGGTGTCATAAGAGGAATTTTGCAGGCTTTCGGATCAAACTCAAGCCAGAGAGTCAATCATCGAAAGAACAAGATATATTTCTTATAGAATGTATCAGACAACATGAGGAAGGAGATCAGTGAAGGATTCAATTTTGGAATGACAAATAACCTGGGTAAATATCTAGGCTCCCTACTGTTACTTGATAGAGTGTGCAAAGACACTTTCAAAGAAATAATTGAAAATGTGTGAAGCAAACTATTGAGTTGGAAGATGAAACAATTATCGTTGGCAGAGTGATTAACTCTGGCGAAGGCGTGTTTACAAGCGATACCAAGTTTTCTTATGCAATCAACTCACTTGCCGGCACACATGCGATGAGATTGATAAATTGGCTAGGGCATTTATTTGGGGATCTTCGGCTTAAAAAAAAAAAAAAAAAAAAAAAAAAAAAAAAAAAGAGCATCTCGTCAGCTGGGATACTTTATGCTCAGCTAAGAACAGAGGAGGACTAGGCTCAGGATCAAAATCATGCATTCATACTTAAATTGTGCAGGGATTTTTATACTTAGGAAGAACGTCTCTGGGTTCGAGTCCTAAAAGGAAAATATTGCAGAGGGGAGGAAAGGGAACCGAATGGCCCGAAGGCTCAGTCAGCGTCAATAGTTTGGAGAAACATGAGAAACAATTGAGAGATCTTCAAATCATGACTCATGTGGAACCTAGGGAATGGAAATGATGTTTAGTTTTGGAAGGATAAGTGGGTGGAGAATTTAGAACTCTCGCATTACGCCATTTATAACCTTGAGGAATCCGATTGGACGGAGTATGTGTCCAGCTTCATTACGAGTTCGGGGACCTGGGACTTTGTCAAATTACATTGGTATTTGCCATTGGAGGTATGTGAAAAAATCAGAGCTATCCCAATTTCTAATCAGTGGAGGGGATCGGACCGGATCAGTTTGATGTATGATTTTTTACAGTGGCAAAAGCATATGTTTTAGTCATGGAGATGCACTAACAATTACCACCAAGACATTGGAATTTCATTTGGAAGTGAAGTGGCCCTCAACGGATTCGTACCTTCTTATGGCTTGTTTTACACAATCAACTGCCTATGAAGGTCTTATGTTGTAAGAGAAATATAAGAGAGAATGGGATTTGTGATCGATGTCGTAAAGATGACAAATCCACCTTACATATTTTAAGGGATTGCCAACTAGCTCGCCAAGTTTAGAAATTCCTACCCCAAATGATATCTCCACTCTTCTATACATCAACATTAGTGGATTGGCTTGTGTCGAACCTCAGTAAGAAAGACCATTGCAAGAAGGTAATGTTTAGTGTCTCCTGTTAGAAGCTGTGGTCCTGAAGAAATAGCACTATGCTTGAAAATCAATCTGATACAGGATATAAGGTCACGCGGTTCATTATTTACAGAACTAATGAAATCCTTCGTTCGGAAGGTTTGTGGTCGACTTCGAGCCAAGCTCTAGCAAGAAGAAAGAATTTTATTGGGTGGCACCAGAGGATGGGTGGCTGAAAATAAATTGTGATGGGGCGATACGAGGGGAGGATGGGGAAGCCACAGCGATAGGAGTGATACGGGGGATGAAAGGTGATTTTTGAAGAACATTTCAAGCAAAGTTGTGTCGACGTTCACCTCTTTGCGCCGAACTATGGAGAGTTAAATATGGCTTGCAATTGGTGTGGGATAAAGGATGTAGAAAACTCGTTGTGGAACTAGACTCGCAGAAAGCAATTGATCTTATTTTGGACTCAACACAAAGCCAATTTTGAGATTCATTGATTCATGATGTTCTATGGGAGACGGATAGGGAGTGAGTGGAGTTTTCAACCACACATTTAGAAAGAATAATGTCTGTGCAGACCACATGGCCAAGGAAGCTTTTCAGTGTGATGTTGATTTTAAGATTTAGGAACATATTCTCAATCATATTTTCATGTTGCTATAGCAAAATATCCTGCAGTTACAGATGTAGCCTAAACCAGATTTGATCTTTACTAATAAAAAAAAATCCATGCCATGGGTACACTATTTAGAACCATTGGATTTAAATCCAACACATTAATCGAGGCGACATAAATTCACAATGCGTTTAATGCACAACATTTGAGGGGTTCCCATGACATGGTATATATATAAATCAAACAGTTTCTAATCCAAAAAATCATAGTAAAACATAATAACAGTTAGATTCAACAACAACAACAATAAAGCCTCAATCTGAAATTAGTTAAAGTTGGCTACGTAGATCAAACTCTTTCATTCCATTCAATTGAAATAGTTAAATTCGAAACAGTCAGTGATTTTCAACAAAACTAAAAGTAGCTCTATGTTGTCATTTAAACCAAAATGGAAGTGTTTTCAAAAAAAAAAAAAACCAAAATGTTGGTAGAACCAACTTTAGCCTACTCAAACTCTTATATTTACCACCTGCGCTTCTTCTCCTCCCAAATTCCCAATGATTGCATCATATGTATCTTATTCTACAAGGAGAACGAATATATCATAAATCACTTGAAATTCTTCCATGAATGGCTTACGTGTTGTTTCCCTTTCATTCTTTTTTTTTTTATCAAGTAGCAGAACACTCATCCAGAACATATCATCCATTGTTCCTCATATCCACCACGCCATAATGTCGCCTAAAGCGCCGTCTCTTTCTGCAAGTAGATCCACTGACTCCATGTTTTTCCTATTGCCTTCTCTTTTTAGCAGGATTCTTTCCAAAGTGCAAGTGCTTTTTTTGCAAATATATGGCCTTGGTTTGGTGACCCTTTAAATCATATGAAAAAGTTACACAATTCCTAGTTCCTAAGCCCAAACATGCCAATGAATTTGATCCTGCTGATCATAAAACCATTGAATCTTATGTAGAATCCTAACAGGAACATATCTATTGACAATTAGGATCAATCGTCGCAACTTGCAAGTAGGAACAGTATATGAAAAAGAAGTCTACATTGCTGAGAATCAAAGACAAAAAACTTTACATTAAATTGACATGAGATGATAAGGGGTACAAAAGTAAGCAGGATGCTATGTCTCTCATTTGCCATTTTATAGCAAGAATTTGAAGCACAATTGCAGGAGTCGCTTTCAACAAATCGTCATAGATGCTCCTAAGCATGTAGGAGATATCCCAGATGTAGCTTGCATAACAACAGGGTCATAATCATTTACTAAAATTGCAAATGGTTTCTGTTCTTTCTCGTCGTCAAACTGAAAATTAGGAAAAGTATTTGTTCTCCAATCGTAAAGCTGTATTTAATTGGACAGCACTTGTAGAACAAAATTATTATTGTTAATAATTTGGATTTATTCTTTGCTCAGATTTTCGAGTCACTCCACTGTTGAAAGATTCTTAATTTTACCCTTTTAACTGATTTCTCTTCTAACCTTCTACAAACTTCAGGAAGGTCCAACCAAAGATTAATCCAAACAATTGTACCCTCATTTTAACTACTTGATAGGAAAATGACATTTTCACAGCTCTTCCACAAAAAAGAGTAATTTATTCCTTAGAAGAATATTTTGTTTGTTCTCACAACAAATCTTACAAAGTGATTTGCTACTACATTAACAGTTCTACAAGAATATATTCTAAATTTTCATCTTTTCTAAAATATTATACTTGCTTTAAAATTCATAGAAACCATGATTAAGTGACTCAAAGAAACCTTAAAACACAGCCAACGTTTCCAAACTAAACTGCGGTTTTGTAGTTTTATAGAATTTCCTCTAATTATGTTCTTAAACTTACCACATTCATTTGATTGCCAATTTGCAAATGGCCACTCAAAGTTCATTCAAATTATGATAGAATGTTAAGATATTGCCTTCAGTTTCTCTTTTCCTCCTCTGATATTGATTTAGCAACGATGATTAAAGGTGACGGATGGAAACATAATTCCATTAGTCCCTCTCCGAATGGTTTTGAATCATGAGAAGAGCACATGCTTGAATTGAAGAATCTAGTTTTGGACTGACAGGTCTAAAGACTTCTTGGACTTCTTGGTTCTACTCCTAGTTGCGGAGACCTTACATAGATAACTAACAAGTTAGTTAGATGACTCAACCGATACAATCTTTTATTAGAGAATGGTTCAGTTCTTTACAATAATGCATATTATGACTCCAATGTCCCTCTCATTATTGTTCCCATGTGGAATATACTACAGCGAGCTCTAGTTGTCGAAGATCCTAACCAGCCTTGGGACCTAGCATTGATATCATTACAAGTTGTTGTTTTGAAGTCCCATGAGATTGCAGAAAATCTAAGCATCATATCAAGTTTAAACAGATATTTTCTTGCAAGATTCTCTGTTCGTATAAGAGTAATACTAAATTAACACTAGAAGATTACCAAATGCTTAATGCCATGAATTTTATTGCGTGCATGCATGTTCATTTCTTCAACAAGCTGCATCTATGTCAAGTGCTATGTTTAATGAGTTTTGTGTACTAAGTACAAGTTCCCCACAAATTATCTAGGCTCTCTTCTTATATGGCACATAGGATGGAGTTTAAATCACCTTGAACAAAAGAAAACATCAAAACTTAATCTGATTTAGCATTAACCAGCCTTGGGACCTAGCATTGATATCATCCATTACAAGCTGTTGTTTTGAGGTCCTATGAGATTGCAGAAAATCTAAGCATCATATCAAGTTTAAAAAGATATTTTCTTGCAAGATTCTCTGTTAGTATAAGAGTAATACTAAATTAACACTAGAAGATTAACAAATGCTTAATGCCATGAATTTTATTGTGTGCATGCATGTTCATTTCTTCAACAAGCTGCATCTATGTCGAGTGCCATGTTTAATGAGTTTTGTGTACTAAGTACAAGTTCCCCACAAATTATCTAGGCTCTCATCTTATATGGCACATAGGATGGAGTTTAAATCACCTTGAACAAAAGGAAACATCAAAACTTAATCTGATTTAGCATCACAGCTACTTATCTAGATTTTTGCTCAAGGCAATTGTGAATGAGAAAACTAAGCGACCATGGAATGGTTTAAGTCCAATTCTATAGACTTTACAACAACGATAGCAACAAAGCCTCAATACCAAATTAGTTGGGGTTGGCTTCATGAATCCGATGTTTCCATTTGACTCAGTTTAATGCAGTAGAAAATCCTATAATATTTTGAACAAAACTGTCTAAACATATACAATGAGATTGGATCAAGAGGTTTACGCATAAATGAAATTACTTTGAAATTCGCTGAGAGCCTTTCAACTCTCAAGCAGCGTAAATTGTTAAAATCATCTCATATGGGTGGGTATTGTTTATATAGGTTAATTTTTTTAGTTTTATTTATGTTTAGGATGATCATAGTAAACCTCCACTCCTGAAGTCACCAAATGAGGACATTGTGTTGGTTCAGTAATTTATTCTCTTCTACTTCATCCATACAGATTCTCTGTGTTTGAAAAACTGTCACCTATTTGTGTGGAATTACAATGGCTATTTTAACTTGGGAAGGTTAATCACAGATTATAGCAGCATCTCTGAGTCCTATTTGATAGATACTAATAGACAAAAATATGTGCTCTACCTTAGTAAATTCTAATTTGTATAATAACGTTGGGTTGAGTGGACCGAAATAATAGTCCCACATTAGAAAATAAAACTTCTAAATGAAGTATATTACTGATTGCCTCCCCTCTAATAGTACCGAGGCCTTTTAGAGTAAAACCCCACACCTAATGTCGAGGTGGTTAAATTGGGGACAATATCGGTACTAGCGAAGATCCACGTGCCTTTGCGGCACACGCTCGGATGGAACCCCAACAAATAATTGGGTGGCATACTTCTAAATTCTTATTAATTTAGAGTCCTTCGGACTATTTTGAAGATGAAGGTGCTTGCATCTTGATGCAACAACCAAATTAAGAACACCAACATTGCACATTTGCACCTGCGGTGATTTATGCAATTATTAATTTTAATTTTCCAATATATATTTATACATAATTAAGTACACACATTAGTATCTATATCTACTTTAATGATGTTTATTCCCCAAAAAACATAAATAAAATCAGTTGCCTAAAAATAAAAAGGACAAAAAGCTGAAGTAGGCTATAAATTAATTTGAAAGCGGCAGAATCCTTCATCAAGTTGGACTTGGATGGAATCAGTAACTAAGTCTTCTTTCTTCTGTGAGTGCTTCTCCCTACCATGTTTGGTTAATCTGTATGGTTCAGAGTTCAGACACCTAATGGCCAGTTTGGTTGACGATACAGATTTTGTGAATCCCAAGAATCGGTGTTAGTACATATATTGTTCGGTTAGGGGATTGAGCGATGTAATAACCCCGCAAAGCGAACAGACCCTAAATATTTCAATATATAGATCTCAAGGGCCATCTAACATTATGGACTAAAGAAGCATGTCCTACTCATGATGCCAACAAAATAGTAGCTCCTCCAAAGCATCAGAATCAGAGATGACACTAAGCCAAGAACAAGAAAAGAATACATGTTGACTCAAAACCAAAAACACAAGACTATTATTGCACGGTCACAACAGCAAGCCAGCTAGAACTCTTGGACTCTAGTTCACACATCCACACTAACTAACAACATATGAATATCAGTGACGTATGAGAGTATCCCCGTTATGTGGAAACACCCAAAACAAATCCAAAGTATTGTTGCCCTTGTTCTGCATGAGAGCAAAATGTGCTGTAATACCTCGTGAGCATTCAGTACTACTGTTGGATTGAATCCTGGTTTGGGCATAGGTCCACTTTATGTGACAGTGATAAAGACAAATATAAAGAGAAGCATAAAGCAGGGATAGCAGATATATCAGAACAAGCTTTCTTATTCAAGGAAAAAGCATAGCTGGAATTCTTTCTAGCTTTTGATCTTAGGTTTTTTTTTTTTTTTTTTTTTTTTTTTTTTTTTTTTTTTGTTAAATTTTATCTGATCAGGTGTCACACTTATCTCTTGTAGACTGATTTACACACAGAAGGAAAGCAACAGCCAAGACTGTAACTTCCACAAATGTAACAAAGCAAGTAAGCAAGTAATTAAACATTTATACTTAAACAGTGGGAGAATTATGAAGATCAAGTAATTAATGTAGTAAATGTTATCCTCTGAGAGTGATTCTTCACCCCTATTGTGTGTGGTTGCTGAGGAGACGTGTCACTAATATTCTACACTCAGTAAACTTATTCGCCAAATCGAGCACACCTCTTAGTATATAAAGAGCATGCATGACCACTTCATTGCTCATAGTGATCTGGTCTCTAATTCTACAGATCACATATCCTCCTATATACTCTTTCCCATATTTGTGAGGTTCTTCTCAGTCACTTTTCTCTCTCTTTGCATTTCACTTGAGTACTTGTTCCCTTATTTGTAAAACACCCCAACTTCAACAAGTGAAATATGTCATCCAACTCCATGACTTCATCGCGAAGTGCTAGCTCAAACTGGACTGCTAAGCAGAACAAATTGTTCGAGAAGGCCTTGGCGGTTTACGACAAGGACACCCCTGACCGCTGGTACAATGTCGCTAAAGCCGTTGGAGGGAAGACGGTGGAGGAAGTGAAGAGGCATTATGAGGTCCTGATTGAGGACCTCAAGAGTATTGAATCTGGTCAAGTGCCCTTCCCCAACTACAAGCATACTGGTGGTAGCAACGGCCTTAGCGACGAAGAGCTGAGGTAAGAAACTAGTGCCTCTATTTAATTAGTTTCAAATGCCGGCGCAGTTACGCTAACAAGTAACTAATTGTCATAAACATGGCATAATGGGAATAGTATATAATGCCTCGACATTGAAAATCAATTTTTATCTCTTGTTTTTTCGAGAGCTCCCAAGTCCTTGCTACTAACCGATTTGGTTTTCATCTCGCTCTTTTTCGCAACTTAATGTACTAAGTCCTTTTCATGATTTAAGCGCGATACACACCAATCCAATTTTGCTAACCAAGTTTTGAAGTGATATTGTGCATTTGAATCTTCGACCGCGTTAACTAGTTATATTTCTTTTATCGTGTTTTGTTCTCGAATTGCAGGTTGAAGTACTTGAAGCTCTGATGAAATCAAACAGAGATCCGTTACCGACCTAATTCTGTCCCTAAAACTCAGATCTGCGTATACGCCTCTTCGATCTAATCCTAGTTTGTTATTTCTTTCCTAATCAGTTGTTCTGCTAATGTAGCTATGAAAAGGTACAAACTACATATTGCGGTTCGACTTGTCACGCTAATGTAATAGATTCTCCAATTAAATCAATGAATCGTTATCTATCTATGTAACAGATCGAGCAGTTCCATGTCTCAAACAATCGAATCAAAATCAAAATCAGGATCATGTAGTCGCAACAACCAAAGATTTTTCTAGAAAAATAAAATAGGGTTTAACATTCGCTTACCTCTTAAGATGAACTTTACCCCCAAAAAAAAGCAACCGAAAGAAACCTCAGAAACGGCGGAAGAGTCGAAGAGACGAAAAGCTATTGGGAGAAAGGGCGGGAAATTGAAGGGACTTGTGATTTGGAGTCGGCTTTAATAACCGACTTCAGCTCGAGCGAGGCTTGTGGGTCGGACCCACATTAAATAATGTTCTTTTAAGCCCATGGGCTTTTTTGCTTGTTGGGTTGGGATAAATCAGATAAAATTCGAAAATAGTTAACAAAAATATTTTTTGTTCATTCTTTTAGGCCGTGGCTAAACCGACCTCAGTTTTTGTTAAACCAACCTAAATTTTGAATTTTTGCTTCATGTATCCTACTCTTTTTTTTAGCTTACCCCACTTTTGTTCTTAAAACTCTAAAAATACCCTTGCTCACTCCACTACCCATACTCCACTTTTAAAGAAGTGTCGTTCGCAGTTTCGGACGTACCAAGCTGACATCTCTGAAGAGGTGTCGAAGAAACAGAGGTAGACTTCTCTAAATAGGTTTTGAACACACAGGGTCGATACTTTTTTAGAGGTTTCAATCGACTCCAATCGATAATGCGAAGATAACTTGGTCTCAATTGGCAACAAAGGGTTCCAGCCGAAACCTTTTTAAATATGTCGGCCCTATGTGTCCGACACCTCTTAAAAATTGTTGGCCCGGTAAGTCCAAAACCCGTGAACGACCAGAATAAACAAAAAAACTTCAAAACTCCCAAATAATATGTGAAAATGATAAAAAAAAATAGTGGGGTTTGCTCATAATCGCTTAATATTTTCGGTTCCATTGAAACTTTGTACCCAAAAAATAAGATTCAAGCTTCAAATCGAAGCCCTTAACCTAAAAATAAATTCACAAATAAAACGACTCAAAAGAAAAAAAAATCTTGAAATTGACACTAAAAGAGATGATGAATACACCAACGACGTCAAATTAATCCATGTGGTTTTGCTTGGATTACGTCGGATTTGAGTTGTTGACGAGTGCAATTTGAGAGAGTGGTGAGTGTGGTGAGTTGGGTATGAATGAGTAAAAACCCCTTTTATATAGACGGTTAGTTGGGTAATTTTACAAAATTAGGGTCCTTGTAGCAAAAATTAGGACGAGGAAGCGAGTTGTTGCCTTCTTTTATAACTTTTTATTACTTTTATTACTTTTAACCAAAAGTTGGTTGGCACGAGGAAGCGAGTTGTTGTCCCTTAACTAGTGACTCAAGCTGAGTCTTGATAATCAATTAAAACACCAACCTTGGAAGCTCCACCTGCTTATATAGTTTGCGATGCGGAGCGAATCCAAACTATAGATAAATGGGTTTTTCTTTTTTGAATTCATAGGATAGATCTATTTGCAATTAAATAAGAAACTCAATTTGATGTCATGGCAGTTGCAGATGTTTTGTGGGACCATAACTTTTGTTGTAGATGCGTCAGTTGGTATCAGAGTGTGAATTCCGTTCGTACTAACGATGTCCGGTGGAAGCGGTGGCATTCCGAACATCGTTCAGGATGTTGAAGCCTTGCAAACTAAAGTGGAGGCTCAAGAGGCGGCAATCAAAACCTTGGAGACAAATCTCGATCAACAATTCTGGCGTATAGACAAGCGTCTTGATGCGGTGATTAACAGATTTGATGCCGTTGGGGTGAATGCTGTGGCGGCCCCAATTTCCACATTGGTCCGCCACGGGAGGCCACGCGGACCCACAACTGACCACGTCACCGCCAGCTGTGTTCCACGCCCAATTATCCATTATCAATTAATTATCGTTAACCTTGATGTTATGAGTTGACTTTTATTTCCTCAATATCATTCAACCATAAATTACGCAGCGGAAAATTAAATGAACAACATAAAGATTTATCCTGAATTCCATGATCAAAACGCCTAAGTGGAAACCATACCAAATATACATCATATATATGTCCTTTGAGATCCACAAAATATCAAAAGTATACAACCTATCTCTCCAATCCCAAAACCCGCATAAAACAAGTAAATATAAACATACGTACGAGTAGGGCTAGAGCTATCAATCAATGTAGTCCTCAAGCTTGCCCTTCCCCTCGACTCGTACCGGATCTCGCACTCGAGCCATCATAAAAAGACAGATGACGAGTCCAGAGTGAGTAATCCCAAGGAAATTCACTAAGTAATTACGGAAGTAAAAGTATGGAATTTAAATACCATAAATAAACATGTGGAACAAAAGAAATACAGATAACCTGTGAAAGGATCATCGCATGTATAAATATAGTAACGAAGCAAAGTACGTGCACAAGTAAAAATCGACTAAGTCATACTTCGAGCCTCTCCTTGGGCACAACCCTCAAACACACCAACAAAGTTGTCCCTGGACCCTCTAGGTGGCGGCGTAGACCCACGACGCACCCACACGAGTCTACCATAACCGGGTAGTCTATTCACCGGTATATGCATAGACAAGTGCTATGACTTAGTGGACTCTATGGCCGTAACGAATAAACACCAAAGTGGGGAGTGATCTCGTAAAGGCTCCAAGTAGGAGTAAACTCCACTACCGTAAAAACACCAATTACGAGAACTCAACCACCGTAAAGCAAAGTAATGGAATGAGATAACGAATAATCGGAAGCGAAATCAAATAAATCAAATTGTAAATACTTAAAGTGAAGTTCAATTGGGATACTACACACCTCAAATCGCACTCCTCGTCTCGAAAATCAAACCCCGTCTAGCGCCAATAATCACCCGATAATCCAAATTATCACCCCAAATGTACCTATTATCATTTATCACTAAATTAGCTTCAATTTGACATATTATGTCAAATTTACGTTTTTCGAGGTAAAAACCTCGACTTTATCTCGCCAATATTCCGAGAAAATCCCAAAATTCCTTTATTTGATCAAAATATATTTTTTCTAATTTTTTTCCTATTTTATATGAATTTTCCAGATTTTTCTTTTTCTTTTTTTTTCCCAAAACTGTTTTTTTTTCTTTCAAAACAGTTTTTTTTTTTTTTTTTTTTTTTTTTTTTTTTTAGTTAGTTGGGCTGAACCGGACCGGTTCACCCGGTCCGGTTCGCCCAACCGAACCGGCCAATCGGGTCGGCTGACCCGCCTTGAGGCCGGCCGGGTCGGCCCGACCCGGTTGGGTCTTCTTCTCCACGAACAGAGCGCGCGGCGCCTCTGTTTTTCCCAACTTTTTTTTTTTTTTTTTTTTTTTTTATCGATTCTTTGGGGTTGGTTCTCACCCAACCCCAGATTCGATTTGGCAAGGAGATCACTCCCTTGCATCATCACCCTCGTTTCCCCGGTTTGATGCAACTCTCGGCCATGCTCCGCCATGACCGAACTCACACCACACCAAAACCACCAAACCGTCACCACCACCACAACACACACCAAATCAACAACAAAAACAACTCACCTCTTTGGTCTCGCTTTCGTTCTCTCTTCTTCTTCTTCTTCTTCTTCTTCTTCTTCTTCTTCTCTCTTCTTTCGATTTCTTGGTTTTTTTTTTTTTTTTTTTTTTTTTTTTTTTTTCTCCTTCTTTGACTTATCGAGAGAGAGAGAAGCGGTTTGATGTGGAATGACCATTTTGCCCCTCTCATTTTATCCCTTCCTTTACAACTTCCATACCCTTAATGGTAATTTTACATTTTTCGATTTTTAATATATATATTATATATATATATATATATATATATATATTTATATATATATATTAAATTCCTTATACACATATATATATATATATAAATATATATATTCGCTATACTTTCGCGCCTAAAATTTCGTCGTGCGCGCCAACGAGCATACTCGGGCGTGCACACTATCGTACCACCCACGCGTGTCGACCACGACCCCGCGTGTCCCTAGGCGCCCAACAATTTACGTATTTTATCACATTTAATTCATTTTATGTGTAACATTTTTCTCAACTTAAAATTTCGTCTTTAATCTACTCGGTACCCGCATCGACACGCATATCGATGCGAATACTCATCACACAATCTCCCACGTCAATTTAAAATACAATTACACACATCGCGATGCCGTTAACCTATTTTAACATAAACATCGCAAATATCAAACAAAACAACACACAAAATACTATTTACCTAATCCGGACGCATTCCAGCCTTGTGGAACCCACGTATGTCCTCGCTGGCGTCCACGTCTGCAATGACGTCATAATTAACGGCAATTACAAATTGGGCCGTTACAAATGCTAACAGACACAAGGGTGATGGTGAACAACGTCCAAGAGATCAGCGTGCTCGAGGCAATGCTCTTATTGCACCAGTGGCTGCAAATTTTAGAGGTCGAGTTGCTGGTGGTGACTCCAGTGACGAGGAGGAGGATATGGTTCTAGCCGAGGATCAGGGCAGACCTGTTAGGAGAGATCGAGGCGGCAGATATAATAACAATAATAATGATCCTAATCGTGATTATTATGAAGGAGGCGACTTCAGGTTGAAAGTGGATATTCCTAGTTTCTCTGGTAATCTAAACATCGAGGACTTTGTTGATTGGATCGCCGAAGTAGACCATTTTTTGAGTATATGTGTAATGGTCCGAATTTAATTCACCGTTATTTGTGACGTATTGCAGACGTGGCGGATAGCTCAGACACCCATGGGACCCGCAGCTAGGCTAGAGCGCGCCTGGAGTTAGGTAAATAGTTATTTTGTATGTTGTTTTGTTTAATTTGCGATGTTTATGTTAAAATAAGTTAAACGACATCGCGATGTGTGTAATTATATTTTAATTGACGTGTGAGATTGTGTGTTAAGTATTCACCTCGATATGTGTGTCGACGCGGGTACCGAATAGACAAAAAGATGAAATATTAGGCCGGGGAAAATATTACACACATTAAATGAATTAAATGTGATAAAAATGGTAAATTGGTGGGCGCCTAGGGATACGCGGGGTCGTGGTCAATACGCGTGAGTGGTACGGTAGTGTGCAAGCCCGAGTACACTCTTCGTTGGCGTGCACGACGAAATTGTAGGTGCGAAAATATAAGTGTGTATATATATTTATATATATAAGTAATTTAATATATATATATATATATGGAAATCATAAAATAAATAAATAATGGTGAAATTACTAAAAAGGGTATGTGGTTGTTTAGAAAAAGTGGATGGACACAAGGGTATTTTGGTAATTTTCCACCATCACCGCCTTCTTCTTCGTTAAATCAAAGAGAATGAAAAAAAAATAAACACAGCCGACGAGATCAGAAGAAGAGAGGGAGAAGAAGGAGAGGGCGGTGGAGGAGTTCGGGGAGATCACGAACACAACGATGACGTCGAGGTGAGTTGATTGTTGTTCTTGCTGTTGTTGTGGCTGTGTGCGTTGTTGTTGTGTGCGTTGTGGTGGTTTGTGGGTGTGCCGAGAATTAAAGTTAGTTCTGAGGAGGAAGAAGACGTGTGGTCTCCACCCTCCCAACTCCATTAGTGAATAAAGGAAGAAATAAATGAAAAAGAAGAATGAAAAAAAAAAATAGGAAACTAGAGGCGCTGTAAAAAGATGATGGGGGGGGAGGGTGCATGCACGTGCGTGCGTGCATGCGTGCGTGCACCCCCCCACCTGGACCGGGCACGACTCAGTTGGGTCGGGTCATGTAATGACCCTAAAAATTTAACCTATGCCACGTGTCAAAATAGGTGATACGTGGGCCCACGTCGTGGTACAGTCATCAATTCTCGGACGTCGACGCCGAGGTATGTTAGTTTTGTATGATGTTTGTATTATATTATATTTCATTTGTACAATTTTAAGTTTTTAACGGGTAAAGGCGTTGTGTACGAGTGTTGGTAATCCAAGGAACAAATTCAATTAGAAACACCGACAAAAATATTAAATAAATAATAATTAAAAGGTTTTAAAGTCTGTTTGTTACGTCGGTACGTCTGTGGTGACACGACGAACAAAGTTAGTATTATGAGTCGGGTGCGAGAATACCCGAGAGAAACTTTGAGTGTTGTGTGAAATAGATGAGATCAAAAGACCAAAAGTCAACCAAGAGTCACCTATTAGAGTCATTAAAGTTGGTGAAGTTGACTGCAAAGTGACCAAAAAGGGCATTAAACTTGTAAAGGGCTTAGTTAAGGGTGAGGGGTATTTTGGTCATTTGACCAAAATACCCAAAATAACAACACGCCACCGTCCCCTATTTTCGATCAAAAAAAGATTGGGAGGAGGAGAGGAATCTATCAAGAGAAGGAGAAACTAAGGAGAGGAGAGAAGCGGTTTGCGGAGACCGTGGACGCGACGTCAAGGTGAGATTCAGGTAAGGATTGATTTCGTTGTTGGTGTGTAGTTGTGGTCGATTTCGAGATTTTTGTCGAAGTTGTCGTTTAGGGGATTGTGGATTTAAATGGTGAAAAGGGTGGTGATGATGATGGTGAAGTGGTTGTTGATTGTTGTTGTTGTATTGTTGTTAATGTTGTTTAAAAAAAAAAAAAAAAAAAAAAAAAATTAACGGCTGCTTTGTGTTTGCTAGAAATTTCCAAAGAAACATAGCAAAGAACGAAAGAAAAGAAAACCGGGCCGGGTCAAGGTGACCCGTCCCGATTTGGGTCAGACCGGTCAAGCCGGTCCTGACCCGGCCCAGCCGGGTCGGGTCAGACCCGACCCGCGACCCACCTATATATTATATTAATAAAAATTATTTATTTTGATTAAATATATTAAAATTGATTTTAATTGAAATAAATTCCAGAAAAATAGGAAAAATTCAGGAAAAATTTTAGAAAATTCCAGAAAATTATATTTTCATCAAATAAAGAGAAATTTGAGAATTTCTACAAAAAGTAAAATATTCGGGATTTTTGCGAGACGTTATGTCGGGGTTTTTACCTTGGAAAACGTGAAATTTGGCAAAAATAGCTAGAAATTTGGAAAAATCATAGGAAATTAAGGAAATTAATATAAATTGCATTATCAGGATTATTGTACACACGGGGACCGTAAGGGGCATTTCGGAGTCCATGTTAGCGCGAATTAGCTTGGATCTAGGTAAGTAAACCAGTGCGGAACACCACAGTATTTCTTGAGCTTTTAATTATTTATTAATATTGTTTCAATACTATCTTGTCATTCCATTCCTTTTGAGTTGTCCCAAGGCAAGTGTGTCAAGTGTGATCCTTGCAGAATTCCGAGCTCGCGGTGTATTATACCGGAGTTTACGGCTGGGGATACGTGATTAGTTGTAATTACATGTACGGGGTGAGAGTTTTCCACCAGATTGTTGGGGACTCTGCACTCGCGTAGGGGTCTTAGAGGAGATTCTGTCCTCGACTCCTAGCCTTTGAGGAGATTTTGTCCTCGGCCTAACGACTTTAATTGGTCGGGACCACTTGTGCCTTTCCCTTGTATTCCGGGACACTCAATTTCGATTGCTTATTTATATATTCACAGTCTTTATATATTCATGCGCTCCTTGTCCTTTTCTTTTTATCGCATGAATTGATTTGCTCATTTATTTAAATTCGAAATCTTGTAATTATTGTTGTTCTGCTTGGCGTTACTTACCTGGACTCGTCATTCTTGTGTTTGACCGAGTGCGGATCCATGATCCCAAAGAAAGGAAAGGCCGTGCGATTAGGTGATATACTTTGAGCGGCCCTCTCTCTCGCGATATATGTGACATTCTTTTGGTGTATTAGCTACTTAAATTATTTTTTTGTACATGGGGTTATGGGTTGAGAGATCTTTTTGGATATTAAGACTTTGATGATACTTTCCTTGCTTTACATGGTATATATATATATATATATATGGTATACGGGGTTCCCACGCCCTAGGTTTTTGTCCTAACTTAGAGCTTTCGAAGTTGATTTATTAGTTGAGATTAATTACTTCGCTTATTACTTTGATAACTCGCTAATTAATTGACTTCACTCTCAAATGATTAATAAACGATTGAATGGTAATGATAGGCTCACTGGCCCCGCGTGACTCGTCGGGCAGCACCCGATTCTAGGGTTGTGAAATTCGGGGTCGTCACAGGTCAGACCCGGTTCAGGGGGACCGACCCATAATATTTAAATAATATTTATTTTTAATTTATTTTATTATTTTATTTAAATAATTAAAAACAGTTTTTAAATAAAATAAAATATAGAAAAATCGAGAAAATAGTCAAAAATTATGGAAAATTTAGAAAAATCCAAAAAAATATGAGAAATTAGAAAATGGGTCAATAAATGAGTTTTGGGATTTTTTTGGGATTTTTGCGAGGTGTTGTCGGGGTTTTTACCTCGAAAAACATAAAATTGACATAATATGTCAAATTGAAGTTAATTCAATGATTAATAATCTTAGGCACATTTGGGGTGATAATTTAGATTATCGGGTGATTATTGGAGCTAGATGGGGTTTAATTTTCGGGACGTGGAGTGCGGATTGAGGTGTGTAGTATCCCAACTGAAATTACTTGAGTATTTACTTCTTTTGGCGTTTGAATTCAATTTCTTTCATTTCAATACTCTATTCTTGGTTATGTTTATATGGGCGGACGTTGAACGAGGCTCACTCCGTTCCATTCTTGTGTGTATGTCCACTACACCATAGCATATGCTACCAGATCGAACTTGGGCCAAGTGTCACGTCGTGGCATGCGTCGATGCGCCGTGGGTGTAACGCCGGCCATCGAGCGGATCCAAATGCTTGCCCTGTTGGAGTTAGACTCGCCGGCAGTATTCTGTGGAAGAGTTCGAAGTATGATGTAGTCTGACCCTGGGAGCTAGGAACACACTTTGCACTTTTCCTATTATTTATTCATGCGATGAGCACAGTTATCTGTATTTATTTCCGCATGTTTATTTAATAGCTTTATTTAAATTCCAGTATTTACTTTTAGAAATGCTCACTTAATTTCCTTATGAATACTCAATCTGGACTCGTCATCTGCCTTTTGTGATGGCTTGAGTGCAGATCCTAGTACGAGCAGGGGCAAAAGCAAGCTGCCAGAGTACTGTTGAACAGAGATAGCCTGACTCGTACGTTTGTATTATACTTACTTTGTTTTATTATGGGTTTGGGGTTTTGGAGAAACTTTATATATATTGAACTTTTTAGTGATTTCAGAGGTATTTATTGTAACGACCCGAATTCTACTTGACCCGACTCGAGGGTAATTTAGTGATTTTCAATACTGAATGTGTGCAAGTGTGCTTTGTGAATTGTTTAAGTGTGAAAAGTATAACTTTGGATAAATAAATATTGGGCCTAACAAGAGTTGAGTGGATGTAAATGATATGGAGACCCATAATGGTATTTTGGTAAAATAACAAGGTTGTACACAACCCTACTCTAAAACCCTACCTATATAAACCTTTTATAAAGTTTGTAGCCCCTTTTGTGTTGAAACTCCAAACTTGTGATGGGAGAGAAGTGGAGGAAGGTTGATGATGAAGAAGATGATGATGAAGTCCATTTAAACATTCAAGGAGGTAACACACCCTCCCCTCATCCCATCTAAGCTTTTATTTGTTTATTTTATTGAAAAAAATGGAGTTTAGACAAGTTGTAAATAATCATAACCCTAATCCCTAACCCTAATGTTATTTAAGCAAATCAAAGAAAACCCTAGCTTCAATCTTGTTAAACACCCCCGTAGAGAGGAGGAGAGCAAGAGGAGGATTTAAGTTTAAGAGAGATACAACTTCACTTCCCTCATTGATTTCTTTATTATTTATTGAAGATTTGGAGACCAAAGGGTCGATGGCGTCGACATCGGCAAGAACGCGAGGAAAATAGAAAAGAAAATAAGAAAGGAAAGATTTGAACTATGTTAGAATGGGATTTTGGAAAGGATTTTGAGTCAAAGATTCCATAGAAGGCATGGTGAGATTCTAATACTCTCTAGATTTATTGTCTTGGTGTTGGTATTGGTAATGAGAGTTGATGATTTGTAAAGTTTGTTCAATATTTCTTAGATCTAGTCATGAAAGGATTTCTCCATGATTTTAGCAAATTGAACGCGGTTGGAGTTTATTGATAAAGATATGGCATTTAAGGTTGAGTTGAGATTTTAAAAAGGGAGTTTAAATCTTTCTTTGGGAAATAAACTTATTCGATAAATTTGTGGACTTTAACTAAATATTGTCATTTGGGAATTTAAAGTGTAAATTGAGTCTTGTATGGTGATTTGGATCTTTTTAATTAAAATTAATCGAATGTCTTCGATTTATGTTGGAAAAACTAAGTCTTAGAGGATTTTCCTTGTTTTACATCACCGCATTCCTATTTTACTCGAATCATTGATTCTAATTTTAAGTGTCGATTTTAAAGTCGTGAATGACCTTTAGCGAAATCAGCTATAAAATAGGGTGAATCTCTAAGGTCTAGACAATTAATGTTAAACTTGTATGGTTGTAGATACATAAAGTAATTATTCTTTCAAATTGTTTAGATTCGCGAGACGGTTCAAATCGAGCCTAAACGCGAGAGGATCGAGATTAGGATTTGCGGCGAGTGCAGGTAAGTGGGGAGCTTGCTCAATTATCACATATGGCATGATTATTAGTTATGCTTAAGATTCATAATTTGAATTAAAGACTTGGGATTTATGGGTTGCGTCGTGGTATTGGCTCGAATCTACGAATCTATGGAATGTGAATGCACTGTTATTCATGGCCCCAGAATGTGTGGAGTTTACCACCGAGGGTCGTTAACACCCCAGGGTGTGGAGTTTACCACCGAGGGTCGTTAACACCCCAGGATGTGTGGAGTTTACCACCGAGGGCTTTACTTGACTAATTGAATTCATAAGTATGTCACGTAGGGACATGAGTTGGAGTTACCTTCTCTTGTACTCTTGAGACATAGAGATGTGCATCGATGATTGCTTGGACAAACCTACTGTTGATTTGATGGGACAAACGAGAGGGCACATAAGGCTGTGTGCTATTTGGTTGTTTCCATCACTTTGAGAGTAGGAGAATCGGTCACCGGATTCTTGTCAATATCTAGTATGCATTGAATGGAACATCGATTTATCGTATTATTATATTTTATAGTACATAATCTCGCGAAACCTCCTCACATATATGAAAGTTTGAAATTATGAAATGATTTGTCAATCTCTTTAATGTTATTCATGATTATTGTTACAATTTGTGACTTACGAATCTTATGTCTATGATAGTACTTGATGGTTCATTATAAGTCTATTTTTTTAAATCCTGCTACCATGCAACTATTTAATGAATCCTTGTTTATTTTCAAATACATGCTAGGCTATGCATGCTTATTAGGTATTACTTGCATATTTGATGGTTGAGCGAGTTTTCCGCATTACTGAGCTCCGTTGATTCTTTTAGCTCACCCCACTTACAATACAGGTTCATCGACGAGTGCGCTAGAATTGAGACAAGGGAGAAACGAGCTTGAAGTCTTCATTTGATGTGAGCTTTGAGTTGATATATATCATGTATAGTTTTATTAATATTCTATGAACTTAAATCTTTTGGCTTTAGGATATTTCTTTATATTTATTCCGCAGGTTTATTTGTTTAGGCGTGCCAGACTGTTATTTGGGCCTGGTTCATGTATTGGGTCCAAGTGGCGGTTTGGGCCGGGCGACCCGACCCTAGGTCGGGGGCGGGTCGTCACATTTATGGTTGTGCATGGGTTTTCCACATTAGGTTATTGGTTTAGGTTACACATTTATAGTATTATTATCTGAGTAAATGTGTTAGTATGGCTTCCACTGTGTTTATTAAGGATTTTTGGATGCTTTAACATATAATTTGACTTCTATACAACTTAATCAATAAATGGATAATTAATAAGGTTTAAAAAGATAAAATGAAGGATGTAATCCAATAAAGAGCACAGCTGTCGCTGGTAAGATAGACTGTGGGTCCGCATTGGCCCTATGGCGGTGTATTTGTAAAATGGGCCATTACAATATGGATATTCCTCAGGAGAAAAAGGTGAAATTGGTGGCATGTCGATTAAAAAGTGGTGCATCTGTCTGATGGGAGAGGATGCAGAGTGGGCATTACAGGGAAGGTAAACAGCCTGTTCGGACGTGGTTATAGAATGAAGCAGTTGCTCCAGCGAGATTTTACGCCTCAGTTATGAGCGAGATCTTGTTTCAAAGAATACCAGCACATTGCTGCATAGTGGTCGAGAGATTTGTTCGTGAATATACAGCAGATTTTATGCGATTGACTGAGAGGAATAATTTGAGGGAGAACGAGGTTCATCAAGTTACACGATACCTGGATGGATTGAAATTGAAAGTTCGGGAGAAAATTGGAGTGCAAGTTATAAGAACTGTCATCAAGGCGAAAAATTTAGCCATTAAGGCTGAATTAATGATGCAGGACAGAGGTGGAAATCGATATGAGGGCAATCGGCGAACCTATGGTAGTGATAATTACCAGAGGAATAATAGCGGGGAGGAAACTTCAAGAAGTTTTCCAGAACGGAGTAAGTCCACCCAGAGCTGGAATCAAGGTACTGAATGGAAGGAAGATAAGGGACCTGAAAAGAAACCTGTTGAACAGAAAGAGGGACAAAAGACAACCACAAATCCTTATGTTAAGCTTATTGTGGGCAAGTACTATCATTATGGGCGGTCTGGTCACATATCGAATGAATGCCCTAATAGAATGCAGGTTAATGTGATTGAACGAGATGACGAAGAGGAAGTTTATTGTGGTCCTGATGGAGGGGATGATTTTGATGATTATGATGAGGGAGATGGACAGAATTGTGTGGTAAGGAAGATGATGTTAACTCTTAAATTAGAAGATGGCAGTCAGCGACACAAGCTGTTTCGGACGAAATGCACTATTAATGGCCAGGTGTTTGAACTAATCACAAATAGTGGGAGTTGTGAGAACATCATTGGTAGAAGTACAACCGAGGCACTGAAACTAAAGATAGAAAAGCATCCCAATCCGTACTCTATAGGCTGGATAAAAGCAACTGAGAAAGTGCAGGTGACAGAGCACTGCAGGGTACCTTTTTCCATTGGTTTTACAAAGATGAGGTGTATTGTGACGTGGTAGATATGGATGTCTGCCATCTGTTGTTTGGACGACCTTGACAGTTTGATGTTAATGCACAACACGCTAAGAGAGACAATATGTATAAATTGGAAAATGAGGGAGTGACGTTTAACTAAAGTAAGTAACCGTTCCAAGACTTCTAAAGTGGAGGAACAGTCTTTCCTTGTAATGACACAAACTGAGCGAGAGATTGACGAAGCCATTAATGAGTCACAGGTGGTGCATGCATTAGTGCTGAGACAGATCCTTGTAGGGAATGAGAAGGAGTCAGTTTCTGAGATACCAAGGCAGGTCAAGCCATTGCTGGAGGAATTTGCTGAAATTATACCAAATGAGTTACCTGATGGATTACCTCTTATGTGCGACATTCAACACCACATTGACCTGATTCCTGGCGCTAGTTTGCCAAACCTCCTACATTACAGAATGATTCCAAAAGAGAGTGAGGTCTTGTATGACAAGGTGCAGGAGTTGCTGCAGAAATGGCATATCAGGGAATATCCAATACATTTAATGTGGTGGATGTTTTTCCATTCTATCCAGATGATGAGCCTTTGTATCCAGAAAACTCGAGGTCGAGTTTTTCTCAGGTGGGAGAGAATGATGTCGCGACAGTTGCAGATGCTTTGTGAGACCATAACTTTTGATTCAGGAGTCCGATTGAGTTAGGGCTCTATCGAGAACTTTCTATTTTCTTGTTCAGTTAGGGTATATTCGTAATTTAATTTATTTAAGTCGTTTTTAGAGTCTTGGAAGGATTAGGCGTTTTGAGTCGTAGAAGGATTAGAGTTTCTAATGGACTATATAAAGCCATGATTATGGTTGTAATCATTATCAACTATTATCAATTATTATCAATTATTATCAATTTATTTCAATTTTGGTTTTTCTTCAAAACCTTAAGAATTATTCCTTGTTTGAGTGTTTACGCTACATCACAATTGAAATAAATAAATAAATAAATAAATAAATAAATAAATAAATAAATAAAAACTCAATTAATTCCAATTAATCGAATGCAACCCATCAAATCTAAGTTTGGATTTATGATGTCACAAATGCCTCGAGAATTAGCAGAATTTTCTGGCTAGGAATTGCTGGTTAAAATATTGCATACACTAAGAGCTCTACTAGATGGTGGAGGGCATACTGAATTCTATGAAATTAATATTGTAGGGTGATGCCATGGGGATTGTGACGGCACATTTCATCTCCATGATATTGGGAAAAAAATGATAATTATATAGAAGAAATAAAATAAAAAATGGTTTGAAAAGCAACCTCATTTATTTTAGTTTAGTGTCTTTGAAAGGTAAGATACAAAATAAGTTTTGAGAGTTGTTCTTGAAACCATAAAATAGTGAAGATCAGGTAATCCAGTGGAGAACTACACGTGTTTCACGTGCGACATCAATTTAGTGTAGGACTGGAATGTGGCCAAGAGATTTATTTTTTCACAAGGTTTAATATGCTACGAAATACCCACACCAGTTGTCATAGATTTTTCGAATTACATAAATTATATGGTTCGGGGGACATCTAATGACAACACACAAGGGATCATCATTTTTTTTTTTTTTTTTTTTCAATCTTCATTAAATGAATCAAACATATATATATATATATATATATTCTTTTTTTTTGAGAATGATGGTAGGTGAACCGGTACATTATTACTATATATTGTAGTGAAATGAAATACTCCACGTTTATATAAGGATACCATATCCTCTTCTCTGATTATCTATCCTCTATTGCAGTATTGCAATCCACGTTTCCACTTTCTCGATTTGCGTGTTTTGCGATGGTTCTACGCTTGGCCTTCCCTCGATTCGCGTGACGATCTCTTGCGCGTTTGGTAATCGTTCGGTCAAAACTAGAGAATCGTAAATCGTGCATCGCTCGTTGTTGGTTCAACACAATCGAACGGCTATGATTATAGTTTTGACCATCCAAGTAGTCACGTGACACAGCTGTCACGCTTCGCGTTACGTTTCATCTGCCCACATATGTACACTACCGTGGTGCACGTGCTCCATGCACCATCTACGTTTGCTACAATTTTTAAATTTAATTATGTATGCCCAATCAACGACTATAAAAGCGCGCCAAAGCAAACCAAAACTATGTAGTTTTGAAAACTTGTATTAATAGAGAATTAAAAGATGGGTGAGGAGGTACAAATGAGACAAAGTGTGAATTTGAAGTACGTGAAGTTAGGCTACCATCACTTGATCACAAATCTGTTAACCATATGTCTCATCCTTCTCATGGTGGCTGGTGCTGTGGAGATTGCAAAGACGAATCCTGAGGACATTAGGCATCTCTGGATCCATCTCCGATACAATTTGGTGAGTGTTACAATCTGCTTTGCTGTTGTCATTGTTGTGTCTACTGTCTACACCATGACCAGACCCCACCCGGTTTACCTTGTTGATCACGCTTGTTATCGCCCACCCGACCACCTTAAAATGAATTACGCCAAGGTGCAGGAGCTTGTGAGGCTCAATGGTTACTTTGATGATTCTTCGATCGAGTTCCAGCGAAAGATCTTAGAGAATGCTTGCATCGGCGAAGAGGCATACATGCCCGAAGTCATGCATCATGCTCCTCTTCGAGTTACAATGGTCGCGGCAAGAGAAGAGACCGAGCAGGTGATGTTTGGTGCTCTAGACACCCTGTTCGCTAATACATCCATCAAGCCCAAGGACATTGGGATTCTTGTAGTGAATTGTAGTTTGTTCAATCCGACGCCTTCGCTCTCAGCAACGATTGTTAACAAGTTCAAATTAAGGGGAAACATCAAGAGCTTCAATTTGGGCGGAATGGGATGCAGCGCCGGACTAATTGCGGTTGATCTCGCCAAGGACTTGCTTAAAGTTCATGGGAGAACGTATGCAGTAGTTGTGAGCACAGAGAACATCACTAATAACGGGTACACAGGGAACAACAAATCAATGTTGTTACCAAATTGCTTATTTCGAGTTGGAGGCGCTGCAATTTTACTTTCGAACAAGTCCGTTGACAGATCGCGAGCCAAATACAAGCTCAAACACATTGTGAGAACGCATTGCGGGTCGGACGATAAGGCCTATCGCTGTGTTTATCAAGAACAAGACGATGCCGGCTTAATAGGCGTTGCATTGTCTAAGGACCTCATGGCTGTTGCTCCAAGGGCCCTTAAGACTAACATCTCAACACTAGGCCCTCTTGTGCTTCCAATGAGTGAACAACTACTCTTCTTCGTCAAATTCGCGGCGAAGAAGTTCTTCAAAGCAAAGGTCAAGCCTTACATCCCAGATTTCAAGCTTGCATTTGATCATTTCTGCATCCACGCTGGTGGCAGGGCTGTGATAGATGAGTTGGAGAAAAATCTACAATTGACCACTTTGCACGTCGAGGCTTCTCGAATGACGCTTCACAGATTTGGAAACACTTCTTCCAGCTCAATTTGGTATGAATTGGCATATATTGAGGCTAAGGGACGAATGCGCAAGGGACATCGAGTATGGCAAATTGCTTTCGGGAGCGGTTTTAAATGTAATAGTGCAGTGTGGCAGGCTCTTCGAAACGTTAAGCCGTCGAATAAGAGTGCTTGGGATGATTCTATTGACAGGTATCCTGTTAAATTAGAACAAGTCAAGGGAACAACTAATTTGATTTAGTTGTTAATTAATTTGGTTAATTGCTGGTATTGTAGTTTGTTCATTTAGGGTTATGTCTTCGTTGTGTCATGAAAACCTTGTTTCTTTTTTATTTTTTGAAGAAAAGATATTTCCATTCATAGAAATTGCTATTACATATAATTTAACAATAAAATTACATTAATAGCAGTTTTTCCCCACTCTTAGATGAAATTAAATTGACATTATGAAATTTTGCAAACTTATGTGCAACTTATACGTTTATCTTTTGCATCTATAACAATAGAACCATAATAGAAAATAAAACTTTTAATAAAGAAAGGCGTACAAAAACTTTCAATGAGGGAAAATAAACATAAACTTCCAACAAGGGAAGACAACAACTTATTAAAAAATAAAACCCGATGAAAATATTAAACCAATAACTAACGCAAATCCATACATGAGCATATAGAAGTGTGGACGAAATTAAATGATATGAGATATATGTGTAGAGAAGAGGCAAGTGATGCCAATGATGAATCTAACAAATATTGTAGGTCGAATGAAACTGAACATCTCATATTTAAATATATTTGACTTTTATTATATAAATAAAAATAAAAATTGTGATGAAAACTTGTTATCGTGCATGGCATCGTCTTTTGTGAATTGTGATCCATAATTGTTTCCCACGTAATGAGACTAGCTGGGCAACCACGTGGTGGTAGTCATTAGTGCGGCCATTATTGTTGCGGGCTGGACTCTAACTTGATGTCGTGGGCTTGAACTGATTATTCACGACCAACTTGGTTGCCATGCCCCTCGGCCTAAGTTGTGTATTATGGACCGTGCAAGTTAAAAACCGTTCGATTACAAACAAACCCGTTGGCTCGAGACGAAAATTGTGTTGAAAGGGTTGCCTCTTGTATGAAGTTTGATAGTGTCTAAACGTGAATTAATTAATGTAGTTGGTGTACAAAATTGAGTTGTGAGGGCTGCAATCAATTAATTGCTTGCATTAACCCTTGTAAGTCAATGAAATCCAAAAAAAAACAACAAACTTATGTAACTATCAAAAAATTAAACTTGTTCCTACAAAAAACAAAAAAATAAAAAAATAAAACTCATAACATTTGTCTTAGTAAAGATTTAGTGGACATTAATTAATTGGGTGATTCAGTAATTTAATATAGAGTTTGAGAGTTAGAGGTCGTGTGTTCGAATCTCACTGAAAAGAAAGTGTTCCTTTCTTATTAAAAAATAAAAAGTATTGTTTTAGCGCACCTTTCTTAATTTGCCACCACTACACCTCTTCGGGGCAAGGGCGGCTCCATCATATTATTGACCACCGTAGACAACCTCACTTGAGCCCGACACGGAACACATATAGACGCGTCGAAAGTAGAATATGCCCATACATTGGGACCAGCTGGGGCCCTGGCCGGGGCCGACATAATGGGGATCGATCAGGTCCATGGTGTTGGGGTTTTTACTCAACCCCTTCTAATAATGAAACAGATGAATAATAAATTCCACCAAGCCACGATCTATGCACCAAATCAACACACCACAAGACACAAAAGATTTAACGTGGAAAACCCTCCAAATCAGAGGTAAAAACCACGGGCCAAACTCCGAACAATCCACTATGTCAACAAAGAGTACAAGATATCTCAATTTAATGAGATTCACCAACAATGAAGTAATACATAAAATACCTCTTCCAAGAACTTAGATGATCACACTAAGAACAAAGAATACTACCCCGATTGTATCGAACCCTTGCACCTCTTTTCTTGAACACCAAGAAATCACCAAAGCCTTCACCGCGAGTCTTCGGATTCAAGATCTTGTTGTTCTTCAATGTAGAGAGAAAACTTTAGAGAGATAATGCACATATTCCCCCTATGCGCACACCAAGCCGAACTACTCGTTGACTTCTCAGAATACCTCTTATTTTTCGGTCTCCTAGTCGCACAACAATATCGACTCATATATATTTCTTCACTTCCTATTTTCTCTCTATCGATTCCTATTCAAACTCCAATTTGTTACTTTATGTGTTGGACTTTTCTATTTTTGTGTGGGGCCCACAAAAACCAACAATCTCCCCTCAACACATGGGAGATCTCGATCATATTTGATGCTCAATAACAACTCGGCCCCACCAACTTGGTGCGGGGCCGATGCTTCTCATGAGTCACCACCTTCGTCGACATATCAATTTGGATTCTTATCGGTGTGAATCTTCTTGGACTCATCTCATGATCATTCACAACTTCTCGAATCCAATGGTATCGGATATCAATATGTTTAGTGCGGCGATGATAAGTAGCATTCTTGCTCAAATCTAGAGCACTCGACTATCATGAGTTCACTTTGCATACCCATCTTCTTGCTTCAACCCCAACTCTTGAAGGAATCTCTTCAACAAAGCATTTCTTTGCTTGCTTCGGTTATAGCAATATATTACACTCTGTCGTGGGAGCAACAACACACTTTTGCAATTTTATTTGCCAGAATACGACTCCCTGCAAAAGTGAACACATACCACTGAAGTAGATTTTACGCCATCAAGGTCACTGCCATATCGAATCGTATATCCCTCCAAAATAGGTTTCGAGCCCCCAAAACATAAAGACATCTTGAAGTACCTCTCAAATATCTCAAAATCCATTTCTTTGCTTCCCGATGAACTTTTCCGGGATTTGAGAGAAATCTGTGACACACCATTGAGTGAGCAATATCGGTCGGGTGCAAACCATCGCATACATCAAACTCCCAGCTGCGAGAGGAGTAAGGAATATCGACATCTCGTTATATCTATAGAAGTAGAGGGACATGATTTCTTGCTAAGTGTGAAGTGATTAGCAAGAGGTGTGCTAAGCGGCTTAGCATTGTTCATATTGAATCTGTTTGAGACCTGCTTTCAACATACTTTTCTGTGACACCCATAACTTTTTGGATCTCTGTCACGAATAATGCGCATGCAAAGAATCTGTTTCTTAGGGTCTTTCATATCAAAAGAACTCGATAATTCTTTCTTCAAGTTTCCAATCAAGGAAACATCATGCCCCATTATCGACATATCATCGACATAGAGCAACAAGATCACAAGCTTCCCGTCGAAAATTTCTTAAAGTAGACACGATGATGCATACGTTACAGTGTACTCTTGACCCATCATGAAAGAGTCAAATTTCTTATACCACTTTGCCTTGGAGCTTGTTTAAGTCCATACAAGCTCTTCTTCAACTTGCAAACCAAATGTGTTTTTCTGTTACTTCAAATCCTTGAGGTTGATCCATATAAATCTCTTCCTCCAAATCACCGTGGAGGAATGCGATCTTCACATCTAGCTGCTCAAGCTCAAGATCAAGCTAGCGATCGGACCCAAAATCACTCGAATAGAACTCATCTTCACTGACGGGGAAAAAATCTCATCAAAGTCAATTCCTTTCTTCGATTGAACCCCTTCACTACCAAACGAGCTTTATGTTTTACTAGCTTATCTCCATCTGTCTTCAACTTGTACACCCATTTATTCTTCAAAGGTTTTCTACCTTTTGGAAGTTCCACCATTTCATAAGTATTGTTCTTCTTCAAAGAACTCATCTCTCTCTGCATTGCTTTCATCCATTGAGCTTTGTCTTTGTGAATCGAACTCCCTGGAAGCTCTCAAGCTCCCCCTCTTACGTAATTGTAACATAATTGACCGGGGTACCTAGTAGAAGGAAGCAACCCCTCCGGATCTTCTAAGTGAAGGTTCAACTAAAAAATTTGTTGGTGGAGGAGTTTGCTCCCCCTCATCATCATCATCGGTGGTACGGCACATCAACCCTATGTTCTTCAAATGAGTCTCCCTCATGTGTGGCATCGATAATGGAAGGAGACTCGATCCGAAACATCATCATCATCAACTATGATTTTCTTTGATGTCTTCAAATCTGTTATGATCTCATATTCATGAAAGACCACATCCCTGGACGACAATCTTTTTCTTCTCGGATCCCATAACCTATAACAACTCGCATCTCCAAATCCCCGAGAGGATACGGAACAGTTCTATCATCAAGTTTCGTCTCTGCTCCTTAGGCACATGCATAAATGCCTTGCATCAAACACCTTCAAGTGAGAGTAAGTAACATCTTTCCCGGACCAAACTCTCTCGGAACATCAAACTCAATGGTCTTTGAAGGAGAGCGATTCATCAAGTAGCAAGCGATCTTGAGAGCCTCACCCCAAAACGACTTGGGCAACTTAGCCATTTTTAACATACATCGACTTTATCAAGGATGGTTGTTTGTTCTTACAGCAACACCATTATGTTGAGGAGTACCGAACAGTCTTCTCATGTCGATTCCATGTTACGAGCAATAATTCTCGAACTCCTTTGAAGTGTATTCTCCCCGTTATCACTACGAAGGCACTTCAAAGATACGCCTTTTCTCGTTCCACCATCATATGAAACTTCTTGAGGTACTCAAGAACGACATTTTGTTCTCAACACAAACACCCAAACCTTAGTGAAGCATCATTAATAAAAGTAACAAAGTATTTGCCACCTCTATAGTTTCCACATCGATGGGACCACAAACATCGAGTATACTAACTCAAGTAAATTTCTTTTTCTTTCGGATGATGAAGAAAAAGAAACTCTATGTTGCTTACCTAGAATAAGCAATCATCACTGAGGTTCAAATATTTACCTTTGGCAAAGGGAATATGAGACTTCTTTGCCACACACGCAACCACTTTCTCACTCAGTGACCTAGCGCCTATGCCACAAATCTGGTGAAGAATCATCTTCAATTGCGTTTAGGTCACCTCGACGGTCTTGATTGAGTTTTGTAAAGTGTATAGCTCAATTTTCCTCCTCAGCAACAACCATTGAGCCTTTGGTGAGTTTCCACTCCTTGCCCCCAAAGATGTTGTAGTAACCATCTAGGTCCATAGCATGAGTAGAAAACAAATTCGAGCGCTTGAGATCCGGAACATGTCGCACATCTTTTAGAATTACCGTGCAACCCATATTTGTTTGCACAAAGACATCTCCAATGCCAACTATATCTGCAAAGCTGTTGTTCCCCATCTTTGCCTTACCAAAATTCCCCTGCTCGATAAACGAGAGAAGAAATCCTTCCTCGGAGTAGCATGGAAGGATCTTTGCGAGAATCAACAACCCATTCATTATCTGTATTAGTGACATGACCTTGATCCTCTACTAAAGAAAGCACAACCAAGTCTTCAATTGCATCGATATAGCGGTAGTAGTACTACGATCATTCGCTTTATTTTGATTTTTCTCATCATTACGTTCTCTTTTCCACACTTTACAATTTTTCTTTATGTGTCCTTCTTGCCACGAGTGATAACAAGAGAATTTTCCTTTTCCTTGAGACTTGCCTCTAGATTTACTCGCCCCCTTCGGACCTACAGGCGACTTACGCCTCATGTTGCGGTAGTAACAAGAGCTTGTGAAGTTTCAATGCCTTTATCCTTTCTCCTAGTCTCCTCGTCAAAGAGACTATCCATGCTATGGATGAAGATAAGACACGCTGGAGCGAATTACTTAGAGACACCACCAAGGTTTCCCGAACTTTACGGCAACGAGCTCGAAGTAAAAGTGCTTGTAACTCATCCTCAAGCACAATCTTCATAGCACTTAATTGATTGATCAATGCTTGAAATCATTCAAGTGCTCTATCATCGACCAGCCCATCTTTGTACTTCATATTAACAAGCCTTCTAATTAGAGAAGCCTTGTTACGAGCCCCCTTTCCTCTCACATATTACGCAATTTTCTCCATAACTCTGTGCATCAACCTCTTTCTTGACATGGTGATAAATCTTGAGATCGATCCACTTTCGAATAGTCCAATGAGGTTTTTTAGGTGCAACTTCCTCCAATTAACATCGAGATATTTTCTCACGGCTTGTTTTGTCCAAATTCAATTGGATCAAATAAATCCTTGCAATAAAGATGATCTTCCATCATCGGTTGCCAAATTGAATAATTCGTAGCCGTCAACTTGACCATATTGCTTGCTTTATCATCATCATCCACCATCTTGATTCCCACAAAGATTCCCGAAACACAAGTGAAGCATGACTCGATACCACTTGTTGGGGTTTTTACTCAACCCCTTCTAATAATGAAACAGATGAATAATAAATTCCACCAAACCACGATCTATGCACCAAATCAACACACCACAGAGACACAAAAGATTTAACGTGGAAAACCCTCCAAATCGAGAGGTAAAAACCACGGGCCAAACTCAGAACAATCCCTTTATGTCAACAAAGAGTACAAGATATCTCAATTTAATGAGATTCACCAACAATGAAGTAATACATAAAATACCTCTTCCAAGAACTTAGATGATCACACTAAGAACAAAGAATACTACCCCGATTGTATCAAACCCTTGCACCTCTTTTCTTGAACACCAAGAAATCACCAAAGCCTTCACCGAGTCTTGGATTCAAGATCTTGTTGTTCTTCAATGTAGAGAGAAAACTTTAGAGAGATAATGCACATATTCCCCTATGCGCACACCAAGCCGAACTACTCGTTGACTTCTCTAGAATACCTCTTATTTTTCGGTCTCCTAGTCGCACAACAATATCGACTCATATATATTTCTTCACTTCCTATTTTCTCTCTATCAGATTCCTATTCAAACTCCAATTTGTTACTTTATGTGTTGGACTTTTCTATTTTTGTGTGGGGCCCACAAAAACCAACACATGGGACTATCAAACAATTTCAAATTGACTATGCTCATCGTTGGGTCCTTATTAATATTTACCTCCCATTTCTTCCTTTCTATTATAATCTTGGGAGCTTTTATGTTCATGTTTCTTTCTTATAGATACATATGGATGAAGGGACATTGACACAATTAATAACTTTACAACATATAATTGGAGATCTTATATGAATATGGATTTTCCTTAAAAAAATGTGTCATGTTCGTATGATGAGACATTGAAGACAAAAAGGGTTATTATTTCAATGAGGGTTAGTATAGATGATTATAATAATAAAAAAAATGGGCCCTAAAAAAATAAGTAGTTGGATGATGGTGTAAGCATAGATTAATTAAGATAGTCACTCAACGGTAACAAGACAAGTGGGATGAAGTTTTGTGACTAATTAATTAGAGTCGTGCTATGTGCACTCTGATATCCTCTCAAAACATTTCGCTCCACTAGTCAAGACACATGTAAAAGTAGTATCGGTCATGTCTTGTCGAAACTTGTATTACAGTATCAAACTATACCATTCGACACCTAAATAAGGGTAGTCAAACACCCAACTCGATGGGTGACCACCGAGACTATACAAGTGGTCTTGGTGGTTTTGTACCGAGATATGTGAGTATATCTCAGTCCTTTGTGTCCAAAACTAGAAGTTCAGTTATTTTCCATCGAGATTTAAAATGTAATGTCAATTAATATAGTGTCACGCTATGCACACCTCACCAATTACTCTGAGCACTCTGAGACAAATGTTTCATTTCCTTTTAGAACTAATATAAATAAAAAAAATAAAAAAAATAAAAAAAATAAAAATTGAGGTGCTATCAGATAATACCGAAAAGCACGTAATAAGACTCTTAATTTTTAGGGGTATCTGGTGTTCGTTATTCGGAAGGGGATTTGAGTTATTTGACCCCTACTATTAGTCCATTGACATTAAATAGTACTAATTAATTAAAAAACCGTTTTCGTAAAAAATAAAAAATAAAAAATTTAAGAACCTTTAGCGCACTTATATTATAATGAATACTAAAGAGTAGAAAAGATTGATGACCAAATAAATAAAAAGAGTAGGGGGGACAATTACTAATACTTTTTTTGAGGTAAGGAAAATCACTATGCCTTTGATTTTGATATTGACGATTTTTTTTAAGTGTCATTCAATTTATTCATATTTTCTTGATCAGAAAAAAAAAATTCACAACTTGCCAACTATCAGTCTGAAACTTTTGACCTCTTATTCAATAACGATCATTATCTATACTTAAAAATGAGAGAAGGCTTCTTAAAAAAAAAAAAAATAAATAAAGGAAGCTCGAAGCTTATTATCTATATCCCATACGGGTTGCGACATAAAACTTATATTATTCTCTTATAACAATGTGTACCTATAAATCACATCTAAAATAAGTTATAGCGATTGACAAATAATTATTTTTTGTTGTTTTACTTTTATTTTTTGATAAGAAAGAGACACTTGTCTCCATCGAAGTTGAAACCATGACCCGTTTACTTTTAAATCTCATACTAAATTATTGAGCTACCTAATTGATTGGTAAATAATTTTTTTATTTCTTAAGGTGGATGGTTACACTAAGAAAGTCTTTATTCGGCATCAATTATTTCTATTTTTATTTTTATTTTTTTAACTTCAACCGAAGTCAAACTCACACTTTCTTAAATCACGAGCTTTTGGTAAGGGGTAACTTATCCATTTCATTAACAAAAAATCTATTTGGACTCAAGAGTCTGGACTCATAGGGGGGTTTTTAAATTTTTTACAAATATCAAAGGAGTGTTGCAAGTTGTTATTTCAAAGTCATTGATTACTTGAGGATGACTTTGAAATAAAAAAATTTCAAAAGACTCCCTAAAAGTTCAAACTCATGAGTCCAAATAGCACTACCCTTTCATTAAAAATGCTTTCGCATCAACTTAATCACTCTTTTGCAACCAACATTATTGTATTATCTCGATTAGTTATAGGGATTATCCAATGTCAGTGAAGATTATCCAATGTTGAGAATTTGGTGCCAATTCCGTGTCTTCTAGAAACCTCGATTGGCAATCATACCGTCAAAGAAAAACAGTGCCCAGAAATGCACGTGGTCGCACTAAATCGAACGGCCATAATTAGTCGATCCGAGACCTCCTCATTGAATCAAAACCACAACATTTGGCCCACACTGTTTTATATCACAAAACTTTTTAAAGTATTTCCAGTTTAAACCGGCCCGTTACCCATACCATTTTCTTCATTTGACTTTCGGTGATCCAACTCATCACGTTGACATATAAAACGTTTTAACGACCGCCTAATCTGCTCATACTTTCTTTATTTTTCGAAACACACGTGTCAAAACTTCAAGAGGTCATAAATTTTTTTAAATTTTAATTAGAATCATTTGATTGTTTGAACAACGACACTTTTTTTTTTTTTTTTTTTTTTTACTTCAACATGAGTCGATCTCACAAGTTTTATATACTTTATTTTAAACAATTACTCCGTATACTTATTTCATCTCACCAAATATATTTTGACATACAAATATATAAATATATAATCTAAGTCAAAAATAAAAGCTCAAAGATTTGACTCCCCTTAAAGTCAATAATAAAAGCTCCTATCACCCAACTACCCAAAATGCCCATAACATTCATTCATTTGACCCCTCTCGTAACAGATTATATAAAATCCTACAGAAAGTAGAAACCCCCAAATCCGCCAGCGAATAACAAGTCAGAAACAACCCCAACTTTACACCCTCAGCTCCCCACAGCACCACAACAGATCTCCACTCTAATTAAGTGTTGTAAAAGACAATTTTTTGTTGTAGTGATATACAAACAAATGAGTGGAGAAACTCAAAATGAGTCCACCGACGGCGGCGCGACTAACAGCGCCGCCGCAGTAGACGTTCAGGTGAGGCAGGGCGGCAGCAGCGGCGGGGGCCGGGCGAGACTACCGGACTTTTTGCAGAGTGTGAATCTGAAGTACGTGAAGTTGGGTTACCACTACCTGATAACACATCTGCTAACCCTATGCCTCATCCCAATCATGGTGGTGATTGCGGTGGAGATCGCGCAGACGAATCCCGATGAAATCAAGCAGCTCTGGCTTCACCTCCAGTACAATCTGGTGAGTGTCATCATCTGCTCTGTTTTTCTGGTCTTTGGATCCACTGTATACATCATGAGCAGACCTAGACCTGTCTATTTAGTTGATTACGCTTGTTATCGTCCACCGGACCAACTCCAGGTGAGATTCGACCAATTCATGGAACATTCTAGACTCACCGGAGACTTCGACGAGTCTTCGCTGGAGTTCCAGCGAAAGATCTTGGAGAGGTCCGGGTTAGGAGAAGAAACTTATGTGCCAGAAGCAATGCACTATCTCCCGCCGCGGCCGTCGATGGCCGCGGCCAGGGATGAGGCTGAGAATGTAATGTTTGGTGCCCTAGACACCCTTTTTGCAAACACATTGATTAAGCCTAAGGACATTGGGATTCTTGTAGTGAATTGCAGTTTGTTTAATCCGACGCCGTCGCTGTCGGCCATGATTGTGAATAAGTATAAATTGAGGGGGAATGTTAAGAGTTTTAATTTGGGAGGGATGGGGTGCAGCGCCGGAGTGATCGCGGTCGATTTAGCAAGGGATTTGTTGCAAGTTCATGGGGGTACTTATGCCGTTGTTGTGAGTACTGAGAACATTACTCAAAATTGGTATTTTGGGAATAAGAAGTCAATGTTGATTCCCAATTGTTTGTTTCGAGTTGGGGGTGCAGCGGTTTTGCTTTCGAATAAGTCTGGGGATCGGCGGAGGGCTAAGTATAAGCTTGTTCATGTGGTGAGGACACATCGCGGGTCGGATGATAAGGCGTTCCATTGTGTTTATCAGGAGCAAGACAATGCGGGGAAAGTCGGGGTTTCGCTGTCTAAGGATCTTATGGCTATTGCTGGAGGAGCCCTTAAGACCAATATCACCACACTCGGTCCCCTTGTGCTTCCCATTAGCGAACAACTGCTTTTCTTCGCCACATTGGTGGGGAAGAAGTTTTTCAATGCGAAAATCAAGCCATATATCCCGGATTTCAAGCTTGCATTTGATCATTTTTGTATTCATGCTGGTGGGAGGGCTGTCATTGATGAGTTGGAAAAGAATCTGCAGTTAACGCCTATGCACGTTGAGGCTTCTCGAATGACACTTCACCGATTTGGGAACACTTCGTCGAGTTCCATTTGGTATGAGTTGGCATACACTGAGGCCAAGGGACGGGTGCGCAACGGCCATCGGATCTGGCACATTGCATTTGGGAGCGGGTTTAAATGTAACAGTGCAGTCTGGCAGGCTCTTCGGAATGTGAAGCCTTCTAATAAGAGTCCTTGGGAAGATTGTATCCATAGGTACCCTGTTCAATTATCAACTTAGGACAACCACCATTTGATTCAGAGATTACAACAACTAATTAGTTGTTTGCTTGCTTATATTCTCTTGTAACTTGTTCAAAACAGTTTTATGTCGTTTGTCATTGGGTCTTAAAAACCTTAATGTGGCATTTTCTGTTCTGTTGTTTACATTGACTATTTTTGAGTCTATTATTGTGAATTCTTGAATTGCTTTTCTTGTTTTCTAATGCTTTCTAATATTTCAAGTTAGTCATAATTGTGTTAGCATGAATTATTTGATATTGTCAATTCTTTCTATTTCGTTGCGGTGAATCTTCCTAGTGGTATGCATTTAGATTGTTCAGTTCTCTTGTAGGAAAACTCTTTCTAGTTAAATTTATCAAGTGAATGCTGTTAATTCAGAAAATTTTCTACAAGCAACTTGTCATTGTAGAGGCAGTTGGTGTAAGAAAGTAAGATTTTATGTTATTTTTTTTCCTGAACCTTCCAAAGTATTATTAGATCTTCTTTATCTTATCAGGCTGCAATTGATCTCGGATCATGTTTCTTTTTCTGTGTTAGGGAAGCGTTTGATTGGGGAGAGAAAAACCTTTAGGCTGTGAGGAAGTCCCAGTCTGTTATGTTGAGCATCTTAAGCTTCTGTTTCTAGGGTAAAAGTTACTTTTTGATTTTCAATTTGTATTTAGGGAGAGTGTGTGCTTGGTTACAGACACATTTCCTCTGTTTATGAAAGAAGGGAAATGTACAAAAGAAATTACTGGGCCACTCTTCAATTTTTAGGTACACTATCTACAATCTACATTAAGCATAAATCTGAACACAGTAGAAACTGAAGAAATGCCCCAATTAGAAAACTTGACAGAGTAGAAATTGAACGGTAACTTGGGATTTGGGACACAATAATTATGAAGGATTTAAAGGATTTTGAAAGAACACCATCAATTGCATTAAATTGGGCAGAATCAAAAAGTTTGACCCATGAAGCCAACCCCAGTTAATTTTGAATTAAGGCATTGTTGTTGCTGTTGTACCATCTACATTGAGTATAAACTAATTTGGAGTCTTTAGTTGTTGGTCTTTTGTTGGGTGCCGATATGAATTAGCAGGACATGCCACATAGTTTCAAGCCCAACTTGTTTAAATAGCCATTCGTGATTGGGAAGGTTAGTTGATAATACCTTTCTGAATTTTCATCACTCTTCTTAAGTCTCTCATCTCTATTCCTCTTATAGATCTTGCATATGGTAGCGAAACCTTGTCAGGATTTAGACAGTGCACGACACTATTAACTCTTCAAATCAAGTGCAAGGTAGGAAATAGATATACTTAGTTATGAAGGCAAACTCACAAGATTTTTCTTTGTAAAAATACTATTGCCATAGATGCATGGACAAAGCTAGAAAATGCATTATTAATATGACATGTCGCAGAAGAGTAGTCCAAGGCTGTCTTCAGCCTTTTTCAGTGAAGCCAAGGAAGTCAAACGAGAAAAGATTCATTCTTGAATTGGAGATTGCCGCTCTGAATGTTGTATCCGACACAGTGATACTGATAGGCTCTGATCCTCGAATTCTGATCCATATGCGCAAGGCGGATTTGGAGTAGCGGTCTGAACCTGGACACATAGAAGGATCACTATTCCAAATGTTAATATGTGAAAAACATAAATGTGGTTGCTTTGATCACATATGGCGCCCACTGTACATGTTTAATATTTGACTAATGAGCTATAAAATGTTATGTGCCTTATAATCGTAGACATGGACGATAGTATTTTTTGCAGATGCCGATGCTAGTTGGAGAAGGCTGTGCTGTGGAGAAGGCTGTGCTGGTTATCTTCTGTCAACTGACAGCAAATTTCCTTAGTTTCTGCCTTCTTGCTCCGTGTGCCCTTGCTGTGGAGGTAAGGAACATAACCTACAAGCTTGTATAAACTAATATGCTGTTTGCGATTCAATTTATATAGGCTCTTCATTTCTCTCTTGGAAGCTTCCACAAAACATGTCAAACTACTACCATATAGCATGGTTGAAATTATGGTATAAAATTCACAAGTCACAACTACTTGTTAATGAATCAACTATTAGGAAGTCATGACCTATTTGAAAATTGTGAATTACTTCTTTCATTGCATGCAACTTTAGGCCTTGTGCATCCATCTCGTTCCTATTTTCCTTTTGGATGTCTGTATGCTTCTTCGTTGTTAGTGTCTTATCTTTTATTGTTCTTTCAGGGTGATGGAATGATAGAGATGCAGCTTCTTAGAGATCTTCTACCGGATGAGCACATAGCATTAATCTGATGTTCCTTTAACTATTGCTCTTTGAAGGTAGATAAAGCTAAGTTAGTGACCAGTCCACTAACTAGTGCAGCTGGATGCTGTTTAATGCATAGGATCCGATTGCTAGAGTGCTATGCGTACCTGCGATATTGTTTTAGAGTTACTCGCTTAAGACAGTGCTTTGGCTGATTATTACTATTTGTTATGAATATTGACTACTAGTGATTCTGAGTGTTTTGCTTTTCCCAATTGAGTGTTGGAATGATATTAGCTTCTCTAAGTGTTCTGGTAGGCGTGTATGAAACGGTCTAAAAGAAAAATATTGGCCTGGGAGGTTAAGAAGGATTCCTTCCTCTACAAAGCCCACCTTTGAGAGAAACTCACTCAATGACACATGCACATACGTCTCAAATAAAATTATACAATCCCGTGAATTCTTTTCCCATATACAATATGCTTCCTTCTATTTATTGTGTTACAGTTACAAGTAGCCTTGTGTTTCTCAATTATTTTTGCCTATAATGTTTCTTATTCCATCCTTGATAATTAGTATATGATTCCTTTCATGAATGTGCATCCAGTGGTATTTGTTGTATCAATTTATCTAATGCATCTTATACAGTTTCATATCCTTCATATTGAATAACAAGACCAGGTCCTTCTTTTTCTATGTTTGAAAATTATTGGGATCCTATTTGAATTGAAAAACATATGATCAGGTATGCCTGTCGATGATCCTTTTTTTTTTTCAGTTGTCGTGCACTTCTACCAATTATGAACACAACTGAGCTGAATATGAAGGCAACAACTAGGTCTTTCCCTGACATTGAAGACAATGTTTCGAGTTAAACCCTCAGAATGCCCTGTTAGTTCCAAATTCCCATTTTAGTTAGCAAGATACTGTTGCTGATCTGCTGTTTTTGGTTTAATAAATCAAGCTTCATGTGGCAGCTACTGCTCCAACCCTTTTAAAAATGCCTCCACTTGTTTATTAGATGGTCACTGATCAGGGTATGACAATGCTTAAATGGTGGTATATTTTATTACTGTCAGCTTAGCATTCATAGAAAAACATAATTCTTTCTTGCCAAATTTGATTTCATGTGCTGCTGCTACTGGAGTTCTGAGATGCCTCAACCCAAACTTAAGGAATAAAAACACTTTTGAGATTGGAGCCTGAAACTAACCTTTTTTTTTTTTTTTGGCTCTAAATCAGGTGAAGTTCAGGACAAGATAACAATCAAATATGCAGAAAATTCTATTTGTAATGCCATACAATATACCATATTGGTTTTCCCTACTTTTCTCCAATTTTCCATCTGAAAATTGATAAACCGAAATCTTATTGCTTAACGAGGTGTAAATGTAACTAAATGGTAGCTTAATGGCTTGGTATGTGATAATTTATGAAAAAGATTGAGGGTTCGAGTCTCCTCATATAGTATTTATGTGCACAGGTTTGAGGGAGAGATATAATAAGTTGGTTTCTTATAAAAAAAAAGGCCATGATGAAATTTCAATTGGCTAATACTTTGACGGAATCCCTATGAGCGTTGTTTCCTATTAATGCCACCCATAACCAGTTCATAACCAATTCTGATGAAGGGTCGCCCTGAAGGAAGTGGTGTAGTGGTCTCGAAAAAGGCTTTAGTATTTTGACTAAGGTAGAGTTGATGGTGGTTCGCTACAACTACACTATTTTTCCTTTGACCTCAAGTTAGTGGTAGGGGTGGCTTTTTTAACCCTTGAGGATTAGTTGGGTCCACCATCAATTTGGTGTTAACGGTGGTGGCTCAAATACCTTTCGTATATCAAAAAATAAAAAAATCTTATGAAGGGGTGGTATTAGAGATTGTATTTCTCATGTAATCTTTGAAGCCTCTCATGGGTCTTGTGTTAATAATTTTAATGAGAGTTTGCACTGACAAGAGACTTAGAATTTACAGTGACATGGTGACACTTCACCCAAGTGACTAAACGAGAAAAAGATGAACTAGAGCTGTATGTGTGTTCTGTAGTTGGGGTTTTAGGACCCTATGGAGGAGACAAGTAGATGTTTTTTTGAAGTGTCTTAGATATGTCATGATGTAGACAAGAAACTACTACTACTATTACTACTATGACATCTCTCATTTCTTTTCCTAGGCACAAGTGAATATTTCTCCCCCAAAGCCTACTCTTCTCCCACCTGCCTAGCTTAGCTGTAAATCTTTATATCCATCTCTTCCTTCCACAGTAGGGACATTTCTTAAGATACTATGCTCATATAACAACATCACCTATAGCTGTTCAAACTTGGTCTCCTCTCCTATCCTCCCCTCTTGTTGCTTTTGAGGAATATTTTCTCTCGTTACCAAGAAAAGTGGTCATTCAACAAAGTTAAAGTCCTTGTTTTGGTACTTCCATGCCTCATTGACCTCATTTTCTTGAGTTGCGCACAGCACATTTCCCATCTTTAGTTTTTTTTTTTTTTGAAAATTCCCATCTTTTGTATTAATTATTTACTAAATCGGGTTTTTTTTCCCTTAGTCGAAGCATTTAAGCAATTCGACTCAATAACAAATAAAATCTCAATATGAAATTAGTTAAAATTGTCTAAATGGATCACACTCTATCGATGAAACTCGTACTAGTTTTATTAATTAGACAACTTCGACTACCAAGCTATTGAGCCAAAGTAAAACATTACAAACATTATAACAATTCTATTGGTTCAATTGATATGGGGCTGTATCACATTAATCAATGGTGTCAAACTGTTAACATTGAAATAATTACTTGTGATCATCTTTTAATTAGATTGCTTTTTTGGAAAACGAAGGGCTGTGCGCCACAACACCATTAGCAAACATGCGAGTGGGTTATAAGTTCAAAGTAAATCCCACCATTTAAATTTACACTAACAGGGTACAAAAGCATACAATAAATCTACTTGGACTCATGAGTTCGGATTTATAGGGAGGTTTTAAAATTTTTTTGTACATATTTAGGAGATATAATAAAAATTTTATAAATGGTTATAGTTGTTTTATTAATTGCTCGATGGTGTATTTAAAATTAAAAAAAGTTTTAAGTTCGGGCTTACAAGTCCAAATAGCACTACCCAAAAGCATAAACATCACAAACTCACGATTTTTTTTTTTTAAACCATCACAAACTCACAATTAATTGCTACTACTTCAATTTGCCAACTCTTCCCATGTACTCGAAAGCTCCTTAATCAATCCAACCCCCATAAAACCAACCACACATCGTCAAAAAAATCATGAAAATGCATTGTGATTTGTTCAGATAAGCTGAAATGTGTCAAACGAATTCCTACGTACCCTTACTCAGTTAAGGAACAATAAGGGGAGTTCACGACTCTCTCTTACAAAATATGCAACTCACTTAAATGTATGAATGCATAAATTAGGCAATTGAAATGTATAAGAAGTTTCTACCAAAAAAAGAAAATGTATAAGAAATATATATAGCATTAAATTGTAAAGATAACGGTAGGATTTATTTATACATTATCGAAATCCCGATGGCCATCCAACACTCTTAAGCAAAACTCAGTCTTTAATCTATCAAGCCCTCGGAGTACCTGATAGTCTCTAGCTTAATTTGTCCATTCTCGCTGAGGGCCCCCGAGAGAGAGCATCTTTTGGAAAACGTTGAGCGTACTGTTTGTCGAACGACACAACACCAATCTCGAGGTGATCTGATTCTCTATTCATTAACAATCAGTTTTTGAATCTCACAACAATAATGTAAAACATAGAAAAGGATAATTTAACTGGGCGCACACTTTGAGTGTACAATTTTATTTTTAGCTTATTTATAATTTTTTAGTAGATGTGAGATCTACGTCTGAAGAGACAAAAAAAAGTAATAAATGACTAAAAAATAAGGTGTGGATTCCAAGTATACGTCCAAAGTATGTTGAATTATTATTTTCTTAAAAACAAATCAACATTAATACTGATAAAATCAATTTAAATTTCTTAATTTTCATTTTTGGCCTTCATTTTAATCTGTTTAGCTTTCCTTTCCGTTGTTGTTGTGCTAACTTGTTTGACTGGAAATCTTTGATTTCCTTTACAACAACAACAATGTATGATTTGATTTGATTATTTTTATTTTTTGATTGATAGCTGTGCACATCTTTGAATCTTTAGTTCTAGAAAGAAAAGGTCACGTACACTACACATACTTGGGCTAACGTTAATTTCATTAGATTTGATCAGTCATCAAATGAATAACATTTTTGATTGAAAAAAAAGTACCTGTAAGTGACAATGTGACAGCCACATAGTAGTAGTTGTTACGTGGCAGTGTGGGGGTTGGATACGGACAGCGGCTTCGATGTCCTCTGGCGCATCGTGATCGATGACCAGTGTCACGTGGGCTCTTTTGACCCATCTTGACTGTCCCTCCTCGCTCACTCTCACTTGCTAGTGTACTACACTCCGGTTTGTCCTCTACTGCCTTGATCCCATGCTCCAGCCTCTCGTTACCTTATCCAAAACACACCCTCTATTCTCCTGCCACGTCACCTATGATGAGCTATATCTTGTCTAGTAAATTATGATTCTCATGTAGGGAAGATTGACCGGGTCTCCCTCTGACCATTTGACGACAAAGTGGACTGTGAGTGCTGACTGGTCTTTGGACAATATGGACAATATGTATGTTGTGACTTGTGTGTGTGTGATTCAAAGATTTGATAATTAGATATCTCCTTCTCTTTTTAACTTCACTTCACTTTAATGATTAAATATCACAATCACACATTCGCACATACATTACATGTATATATATAGTCCTTTTAACACACCTGACCTTCACAAGTGCTACTACATTGTTCATTGTTGTAGAGAGAGTGGCTGAGATATGATGAACAGGTGTGGTAGCACTAATACACACCAATATGGGCCTTCAATGGGCTCTAAGTGTTCATGCAATAACTCATTTTCTTACTACTCATGCACACTCAACGACGTTCATCACCATGAGTGTTGTTCTACAACAAATAGTACTACTGTGGATTGCACACTCTCTCTAGGCACTCCTTCCACTCGTCACAGTGAACATATCAACAGTAGTTCTGAGAACAAGAATAAAAAATGGTCCGGCTCGTCCTTCATGTCCACCATTTGCAATTGGGGCAACAATAAGCATCATCAACAACAACCACAACAATCTTCGGTCGTTGTGAATGATTTTGTTAATGGAGACCCTCTTCTCGCTCGTAGGTGTGCTAATTGTGATACCACTTCCACCCCTCTTTGGAGGAACGGCCCTAGAGGCCCCAAGGTCCGTCATTAATGAATTTTTTCTTATACTTACAAGTACATTATTTTTTTTATATATAAATATTTATATAGCTAGCTAGACTAACAAAATATGATCATGTTATCAGAGTTTTTAATCCTAACGTGTGTATGGACCAACAACTATTTGTAGGGTCATCACCCATTATATATAACAATGCCTCAACTTAGAATAATGTCCATTAGTATTTAGGTCATTGCACGGTCAGGGTTCTAATACCGATGAGTGTATTTGAGTGATTGTCATCCTCGCTCATCATACAATGTTGAGCAAAAACAAATACTTATATACTTTGATTCCAATTAATATGTATTTTTATATATATGTACAAGTGATTACTAATAAAATGTTAATTTGGTTGCAGTCACTATGCAATGCGTGTGGGATCAGGTACAAGAAAGAGGAGAGGAGGGCCACGGCAGCAGCAAATGTTAGCAGCAACGTAGGCGCGCATGCACAGGGGATCATAGACTCGCAACACCTGATCTCGTCCACATATCAATACCATCATCATCCGTACAATTGGGCCCACGGTGGGTCCTCTGGCACCCCAATAACTAGTAACGAATTCACATTTGGTGACCAATATCATGGCGATGAAAGCAGTGGCAGTTCGGGTGTCTCTTTTCTTTCCTGGCATCTGAGTGTACCTGAACGGTCAGGCCTCGTGCAATATGACTACTCGTGAAAATGCTCATCTAGTACTGATCAACATTTGATGATGATGATGATATAATACGTTCTGGGTCTAAATTAACTAATATGATGTAATATCAATTCCTTGTATTTCTTATTTATATTACTATTTGTTCCTTGTATTTCTTATTGAAAAAAGTTTGGTTGAATGAAAACTTGACATCAAGAAAATCAATTTCTTATATATGTAGCAAGTTAATCCACTATGGTAGCTATTATTATTTTTTTGTCGATAATTGTGGGTATTTTTATCTCTTTTTTATTTTTTTTTTCTTACAAGAGTCAGTCGGGAGCTCTATTTGAAGTCGTGTCTAGATTCAATCTTCTAGCCTTTTGATCACTGAGTACATCTTAGCAATTAAATCGCTACACCAATTCTATTAGTGGTCCAAGTAAAAAGTAAAAACGATTTAGGTAAGTCATGTTACCTATAACTTGTCCATTACAAGACTCGAACTCTTGACCTCTTACCTAGATTGCCCCATATATACCTTAAATTAGTGAGCCAACAACTTGGTTATCTTTAAATTTATTGATTTCGTTTAGAGGTTTTTGCTTGATATAATATGAAACAAAGAAGAAACATGGTTTACAGCATTGGTCAGAGTTAGAAAAAGTAGGAGAATAATGAATATACGGAGTGGGTAGTTTTAGCTAACGATCAACTTTAGTTGTGTTGCGTTAACCTGAGAGTGAAGCGATCTATGCCGGTTTGGCTTTCTTTAGAGAAAGAGAAAAAGGAGATCTGATTGAGAAGGGAAAAAGGGAGAATGAGAGGGCCAATAACGGTACAATGAGATCTGTTTTAATGGGTTGGGTGGGCACCGTGTTCAATGATTAGAAAGTTGTAGAGATTCGTTGGTTTGGTGCTTATGTGGGTGTCCAACAAGCAAACAATATTCTCTACAGAGGCCTTTACACCACCAACGTTCTACATATCTTGGTTTGAAATACCTAAATGACCAATGGAATATACCATAGCAATCAAAATTCATGATTGTTCAAGATACATAACATAAATAACATCTTCTTGTATTGGTAAGCCGAACGAGTTTACTTACCTGTTACATCAAGATTTTAGGTGCACGATTTTAGGTTTGAAATTATGTGGATTAGATGCATAATTTTAGTGTCCAACGGTAACAGTGAGTTTGAAATTGTGTGGATTAGGTACATGATTTTATATTTGATTACCTGTTACGTCAAGATTGTCCGAGTCACTAGAGTACATTCAGATCAATTACATCAGGGTCTAGTGGGAATGGTCAAGTTCACCTTAATACCCACAAATATGTTTTTAAAAAAATATCTTGTATTGGTTTGAAGTTTGAACTCAAATCCACAACAATGAGACCAAGGGTAACAACAAAGCAAATCTAGCACGACAACAACACATTATTGCAATAGAAACGGATTAGTTCAGAAAATACTTCAAATTAACTGCACCAAAATCCATCCATTGTTGAGGAAGGGGTCGACCTGGGCTCCCCTTGTACCACAGTCCACATGAGCTACCAATTCACGGGTCGTATTTCTTCCTATTTCAAAGTATTAATATTGGATCATTTGACGGACTAAATTATTCTAGTTTACAAGAATTTGTACTACAGTGAAAAAGTTGATTCCAATAAGAAAAAATACGTGTATTGGAAAAACATGCTTATAAAATCTATTGAGAGATGTAGCAAAAGGAAAATGATGGAATGATACCTATAAAAGCTCAACTCTCTTTTACACACCGCACTCGGGGATATGTAAGCTCACATCCCGAGGTGTGGACAGTCAATGGATGTGAGCCCTTTGTACATTCTATTTTGTTATGCATTTGGGGATGTTATTTTAACACTGTCCATAGCAAAATTATTGATTTTTGTAGCAAACAATGTTTAGAGAATTGTCTTTGGAGATCTGGATCGGCCCAGAAAAAAGCCGATAAATCAAGGCCCGACCATTTTCAACTTCTTTCGTTCTTTCTATAAAATATTGCCCACTACGAAGCCCACGAATCAACGCCGGCCATTATCAACTCTTTCGTTTTCTTTTGTCAATTCTACAAAACATGATACCTCCTGTCAAAGCATTTTCGGTGAGATGCTAGAGGCATTACTTGTCAAAAGATAAAGTTTGGAGAGACCTTAAATTTGACTCCCACAAGTAAAATAAAAGGTACTGATACTTCTATTAGCTAACCAAAAATTGATTACTTATTCATCTATGTTAATAATTTCAGAAAGCTTCAATTTGACGCTAAGAAAACATAGGCTTGCTTGTAGTTGTATAGAGAGACAATCTCATAACAAACACAAAAGTCTTTAACTTCTTCATGAAAGGATCCAATTTGTAAGATTTTGATCTATCTCCATTCAAGCACGTCAATTTGTATCTAATTGGGTGATAATAACATTTATTAAAAAAAATGTACCAATCAACCACATTATTATTAATAAATAACTATATACCCAGTTTTGTTGACTTGCAAACTCATCAGCAATAACAACAATGTTTATCTCATTTGTTTGATTCATTAATAAAGATTGATAAATGTTTTACACTAGCTATCGACACATCACAACCCTCCTTCGGACTTGGATTTGAGACCTCCCTCCCTCATTTTTCATGTGTGAAAAATAGGCTTGAGAGCACCTTTCCCCATTTTCCAATATGGAAACGAGCTTTGGAGTTCTTATTATCCAGTCTTATGGCCAGCTTTGCAGCACATATAACGATCTACACAGATGTGGTTACTTGCGAACTCGTGATTTTAAAAAACATAATTCAATCCATCTAGCATGGTTGGTTTCCAACCTGAAAATGACAAAAAACATATTCACAACTCCTAATTTCGTCAAAGGGGGTTTGTGTATGACTAAGTCCCTGTTTGTCTTTACAATTTCACAATCAGAATCTCAATAAGCAGGCCTGTATGCTAGGCTACTAGCTTAGCGAATCGCACTAGTAATCATAGAAACAAAAAAGCACTAAGAGAGTTCGGTAACAATTGAACTATGAGAAGCAGTTTAGCACAATTGATTCAGATTTCAATATATATAACACCATCAACATTGGAGGCAAGGTAGGTACACCAATGAAAATAGTCTGCACGACATGCAAATGCGTGGACGCCACCTTAGAAAAATAAAATTTATATATGAAAGTTAGGAAGCACAGTTGATCAAACCTATGAGCTTACACTGGTAAGAAATTTAAAACATAGCCAAAAAAATTGAATTCTTCAAGGACCAATTAATTCCCATATTTCTTGCAAGTAAACACAGAGCTGACAAATATGCCTCTTTTGAGTAGTCTCATAACAACCCAACAGTACGTCAAAATAATAATTACCCAACATGAGGAATTACTGCTCCAAATGTGAGTATCGAAATATAGTTTCACATTGGTTCTGGTTCAAGGCAATTTCATAATGAAGAATGTAAGTGTCTCTCTCAAAACTGTACCAAAGCCTTTTGAAGTAAAACAATACGCCTGTGTATACAAAGTGGTTAAGTTGGAGATAATATCGGTACTAGCGAAGACCCATAAACCCGTGCGTGTTTGCACAGGCCAATCTAGCAATCATACATATAGGACTTCGAGTTTTTGAGTATTGATTTAACTATTACCCAGATTGTATAATCACTAACAGGTGCCCAAAATAAAGTTTTTCCAATCTCAGACAGATAACAACCCCACAACTACCTCTCTTTCTCTAGTTTAAATGGGCGTAATTCAGTCTTCATTTTCTCCAAACACTAAAGCTACCAAGAAAAGCATCAGAGAAAGAGAGATGGTGAACTTGGTGGCAGCACAGAAACCATTGATGCATTGGCTTATGAAGCAAGCAGGAGTGATGCCTCACATAGTAGAAATTGAAGAAGGTACAGTGATGAACTTCTGGGTTCCTACTGAAACTGTTAAGACACAAAGCACAGACAAAGCCAGTAACATTAATGGTGGACATGACGAGAAGGGCAAAAGCAAAACAGCAAAGCCAGTTGTGGTTCTAATACATGGATTTGCTGCAGAAGGCATTGTGACATGGCAGTTTCAGGTGGGATCTTTGACGAAGAAGTACTCGGTCTATGTTCCTGATTTGCTCTTCTTTGGAGGATCGACAACCAGTAGGACAGACCGCTCGAAGGCGTTTCAAGCGGAGTGCGTAGCAAAAGGGCTGAGGAAGTTGGGAGTGAAGAGGTGCATTGTGGTTGGGTTCAGCTATGGCGGCATGGTAGCGTTTGAGATGGCTGAGAAGTACCCTGAATTGATAGATGCATTGGTTATTTCGGGTTCATGTATCGATATTGTCGATAGCAAGATCGACAATATCGGTTTCAATTCTTCATCAGAGTTGTTACTGCCCACTAGTGTTGAAGGTCTGAAGAATCTCTTCAAGGTCGCCACTTACAGGAACATCTGGTTCCCAGATCGCCTTCATCGTGATTTTCTTGAGGTATTGTGCACTATTTCTACTTAATTAATGTTAGAGTTTCTTTGATATCTCAACACTATTTCTACTTTCAGAGGGACCTCTATTTTCTACTCATACAAAATGCCTTAGTTGTTGTGCATGTAATATATGACCAATTCATGATTTGAGACAACCTGATGGCAGTTTAAGAGCATAATCTGTGTTGTTCACCCTAGACACTGCAGTGTTTTACATATACTAAGAGGTTTGGACTATTTAGATGAGAATGCAAACAAATATAACTTTTATTCAGTATAGCTGTTGATCCTGCATAGCAAACAAACATGAATCTAAATGTCTAACTATATGAATGCTAAAGGGACATTAGATGCATGCCAACACTTCTGTGTTTGTCAGATGTTCCTCAAAACATGCAATAGCGTGTTTTAAAGCACATTTGACGAACGATAAGGGAGTGCAGGTTTCTATTGTCCGATTCGATATCCATCAAGTATTTTATAGCAATAATGTAGCAGCACTACATTAATATAATAGAAGTTCACATGCAACTATAGCCAGATTGCAAGTTCCGTAGAAATAAATGTACTAGCCCAAGCTTAGCCATCTAGGAAATAAGATAATAAAGACCCTGTACAGAATAGAATGAAACCCAAGTATCTAACACCAAGAGGGATGACAAAAATTGCTCTCGGAAATGTTATCTAATACACCTTGAATCACACAAACACACAATTTTAGGATCATCCACGAAACATGAGGGGGTGCTCATATCTGATATCAGAAATCATTTACCATATCGAGTATGTCATTATATGCATATAAGTTATAACTCGATGGTATCAGGTTATGTTCAACCACAGAGAGGAGAGAGCTGAACTCCTAGATGATTTGGCAAACCAGAAGGGCTGCACAAAGCATAAATTTCAACAGGTATGTCCACTGGAGCACTAATAAGGATTCTGAATCTAAGCTCATGATATGTTTTATTGTTTAAGCTACTTTGTATGTGCTTGCAGAAGATACATCTGCTTTGGGGAGAGAATGACCAGATTTTCTTACTGGATGTTGCCCAAAGAATGAAAGGGTTAGTCAACTTAAGTATACTTCATGAAACGGTTCATGTCGCATAATTGCATTCTTTACATAGAATAGGGAACTTTATTGTTTCTGGACATCATTCCATGCTAATTAAATCTGGGTTTATCTTTGGATAATTTTGGTCAGAGCATTTACATCTCCATAGAATTTTTTAATTGTTACTGTCCCCCCTTCAAATAACATTTCAATTGGTGAAGAAGTCATCTCTTCAGCAACAGAGAAAATAGCAATAAAAACTTGATGATAAAAAAGGAACTTAATAATAATCTTCTCTCCTCGATAATATGCATCAAAAAAATATATCATACTTTTATATTTCAATCAGACAAAAATACTCATTATATACCCACGAAAACAATGCATTTGAATGGATTAGAAATCCAGTTACGTATACCATTTTTGTAAATGCTTGTAAAAACCATCATCTGGAATCCTCGTAAATCTTAACTAGTTTTTGGTCTGTGTCCTAACAGGCTTCTAGGAGAGAAAGTAACCCTGCAAGGAATAAAGAAGGCAGGTCACCTAGTTCACCTGGAGCGACCATGTGCCTACAACAGGTGCCTCAAGGAGTTTCTTGCAACCCTGGCGGAAGATGAAACAAAGAACGACTGAGTTTTATTATATCCGTTTGCTTTAATTAACAATATCTGTACCAATAAGATTTTACTTTTCTATCAGTCAAATTGTTAGAACTATTTGTTTTTGCATTCTATAGGTGTTGGAATATAATCCCACATTGGAAATATAATAAGAGTTGGTGTGGTATAAAGTGGTGTAGATTGGATCCTAGCACTAGCCAATTGGTTTTGTGCAAGATGGACTCCAACCCCATTTATATACCCACAAGTGTTTGTGTGGCCTAGCACTCTCCGAGCTCATGGATTTCAATAATAGGGTTGAACTGTTCATATACACAAAATAATACCATAAATTCACAAGCATATCATCAGATTCATCACATTATACAAAATACAAAGGCAGGGTAGAACATAGCTCAGGTAAGAAAAATGGGAAGTACACTTACATGTGATGCAGGGAGTGAAAACTTTCACACAGGAAACCAAATTTCATTTTGGTCATTATAAGCCAAGCCATTGCCAAAGAAAACGAGTTGCCATCAAACAGAAACTTATCTGAAAGAACGCTGAATTGTGAACGTTCCTGTTAACAATTATGCCAAAAATATATCCATGAAAGATATATAAAGGGGGAAGTAGAGCATGGCATTAGACACACTTAGCACAATTCACTATGTAATGCATGCTTAAAATGGGAAAGAAAAAAGAGAAATAAAGTGCGAAAGATAGAAGGGTTACCTCCAGAGCTCCAATTCAGAAGCAAGTTTGCAGTCATTGTAATCACCCCGCTAGCCAAGCCATTGTTGCTGTATTACCAGCAAGGCTTTTAATACTCACTGGAAGTATCTGTCATGCAATGTGCATTAAATAACATGCGCTGGATCAGTGATATCAGTTCATAATGAGACCAGAAAGAAGAGAGATATTTTTAATAATATACAATAGCAAACTCAGAAAGACATGGAAATTGCTCTAGATCAATTTTTATTCATTTATTTATTCTCATACAGGTCGCATATTCCCATCAAATTTCAGAAGTTCAATCCGGCTTTATACCTTTGGTAGAGGCAGAAAGTTAAACTAGCAGTAGTTTTCGATCAAGGAATTAACGGGTGTTCACTGTTTACTGAATTCTGAAACTGCTAAAGAAGACAAGTAACAACTAACGAATACTAAAAATGGCACAAGCATGTAATCAATGGACTTTAAAAGAAAAATAAAAACAAGTGAACAAAAAAGCTGATATCAAAAGGATTAAGAATATTATAAAGCTTCAGAAATTTAAAGCTCGATATCATCTTAATAAAAACAATTAACACAAGTGCTTTGAGCTACATATGACAGAAACCCAACTTCCTAATCTAATTATATTTCTATCTGAATCCCCTTAAAGTTTTTTATGGGCCTGGAATAACAAATTAACAATATGTAGATACATTAAAAACAAACTTAATAGAAAAAAAAAAAAAACAACATAAAAACATAAAAACAGAATTTCACAACTAATTGTTTCATTTTATTGTTGCAACAAAAACAGTAATTAAAAATGAGTTTGAGTCAGGGATCACTGGTAAAATCAACAACAACAAAAGCCTCAGTAATGAGTTTAGGTCGGATGGATCCAGTGTTTCTATAGTGCTCGATTCGAGGCAGCTGACATGACTTGGCAATTTTTTTAATTCTTTTATAATTCATGCATCCCAAGTTATCTTAGATTCAACCATATCCCTTCGTATTCCTCCAAATGAGAAATATATAGAAAGATCATACTCAATTACAACGAACCTGCTAAGTTCTAATAAAAAAGAATTAAGATGGCATCGCAAAACCACTCTTGAGTGTGTATTCCAGCAATCAGCAGGCAATTCACTAGTTATAACAATCAGAGAGAGTGAAATGCACCTCGGACATTACAACCCATAGAATAGATCCAAGTTCAAGAGAGAAAGCCACAATGAAAGCCTGAAAATAGGTAGCCAGTTAAACTTAGAGATGAGAAATTACTTATCAAACTCTGAAGAAGCAACATGGCAAGATAATAAAAAGAGATGTACCACAAGTCCAACCACTGACAGTATGCTCAATACCGAGTAGAAATAACTACTTTCAGATATAAAGCCCTGGATTTATTAGATAAGGGAAAACATCAAAAAGAGCACATGTATCTAACTACTAATGAATTGTGTAAGAACTAAAACCACAGAATAAACATTTGTGAAAAATTTGGAATCGAAAAAATACCCACCTTCAAGTAGAAAACAACTGCAACAAGGACAAGACTTGCAATTGATCCAACTGAGGCGATCTGCCACATGTAAGAACTTCCATTCATGATTTCTACCAGAATAAAATGGCTGAAAAATGGTAAACTAAAATATTCTCTCCAGCTTACAATGAGAAGAATCCTACGGCCAGCTCTATCTGCCAACCAGACTGAAATTCCAGTAGCAACAACCTAGAAGGCATATAACGTCATGTACTTCTATAGGAATCAGAAAGTGTTAATCGTGAAATCTAGTTAATTTGCATGGGAAATCATTACAATCTTCCATGGCAGTGCCACACCTGTACTGCTCCAAGTATGAGTGTGACAAGATTACTCGATGGATGCCCTGTTTAAACATCATGGACAAAATACATCATTCTAAGCAACCACTTCTTAAACTTTATGAAGAATGGAAGTTTAAATCCAGTCCCCATGTGAATTTAAAGTGGTGATATTACCAGCAGCTTCAAAAATAGCACTGGAGTAAAATAGAATGCCATTGACTCCACCAGCCTGTTGCAGAGCAAGCAATCCAATTCCAACCTGGAGGATGCCATCCATTAAAATCAGTCATCTTGGGAGATATTCTTAACATTCAGTACAATGAAAGCATCTCCATGGAACTAAATATTTGAAACAAAAAAAATACCATCAGAGGGATATAATATCTTCTTTGCTTGAGATCCAAAAAGCGAATAGCAGTTCGCGGGCTTGATGATGCTACAGATCTCTGTGTCCAATCAAATATTTTGTGAATATGAGGTAATCTTGTGAACCAATTCTTGGCCGCATTTTATTGGGTGCAAACAACAACAACTTAGCCTTAATCCTAAGTTAATTGGGGTTGGCTGCATGGATTACACTCTTCCATTGTGCTCAATCTAGTGCAAATTCATTGGGTGGAAAAAACTTTGAAAAAATTAGTTAACAACAAAAGGGGTGGCCCTCTCAAAATCTGAAGCAACAATAAGGCGGTCATCAATCCAGTGTCTCTTACTTTTTCTTTTTTGAGTGTTTACGCTTAATATTATATATATGTGTGTGTGTGTGTGTGTGTGTGTGTGTGGAACTTGAATTCATTTGTGAGTATCATCAAAATTAGATAACGACTACAAATATTGAAATTCATTTTGTTGATACAGAATGGAATCGTTCCAAGTAAATTCCTTTATTTCATTCACTTCAGCGGAAATGTCTGTTTCAAATCCCCACAGAACTTGCAAAGAAATTTCAAAATCTTCTGTCATGCCCATTTTTGCCTAAACAATAAAGTCAAAAAAAATAAAAACTCAGAAGGTCAATCTTGAATGAACTTACAGATTATAGTTGATATCTGATTTATAATTTTTTATTTTTTTTTTTTTTTAAAAAAAAAACAACAACAACAACAACAAACCAACCACCTTGGAGATTCAGGGATGAAAAATAGGCCAGGTATCAAAATTGTACAGGGTAATATTCCTGAAAGGAAAAAAAAATAAAAATCTAAGTCATTCAAAAAATGTAGACTTCGGACCTGTTAGGACCAAATAGAAGTTCTGAAAAAGAGATGCAACTCTCATTAGTTCCAAACTGCTGCCTTTGCCGCCCAACTTCACTATAGTTGGTCATAATAATTGAGGAGAAGGGAAAGGGTTTGGTGATGCATCTTTTGCATCTGAATGGGAGATATTTCAAAAGCGCATGGCGGAAGGAAGGGGGAAAGAGGCAAGTTTACCTCCCATCTTTCCCAACCATAACTTCTTCATGAATCCAAATGATTCATTTCCAGTATTTTTCCATTTTCATGTATAACAGTATGAACAACTAACACATCCCTAAGGGAATGAATACTTCCCCTCCATAATGCCTAAGATCGCTTACTTAAAAAAGCTCAATGCACAATCAGAACTGTCTTAACTCATTTTGAAGGCAAAACCTTTTGTCAACCAAAAATAATATATTTTATATAGTTGTTAAATATGCTCCAACTAATTTGGGATTGAGGCTTTGTTGTTGTCGTTGAATATACTCCAAAAGATCTTGGAGACCACTATGTGATTAGCGATAGCCACATTATAAGAGCACGCAAGAGGCTCCTTTCTAATAAGAAAAATGCCATTAAAGAGCTGCACGACATGGAAAAACCTGTGTAAACAAGTATGTTTCAACTTACCTAAAACTGCAAGAACTCTCCATTGATAGAAGAATCCTAGGAGATAAGCAATTGTTATGCCAATTGTTACAGAGAGCTACAATAAGCGAAGAAAGTGGTTGTCTTAGCCAGAAACTATCAAATCATGGCAAAAATGGCAGTAGGGTTATTCAAGAACAACTAGCCTGATTCACAGAACCAAGCGCTCCTCTCGTACTTGGAGGCGCTATCTCTGCTATGTATATGGGCACCTGAATATGATCCAGCAAAAGCAACATGTGAACCACCTTCCGACACGAATTGAAATGGAAAATGAATTGTCCTGCGAGAACCTTGAACGTAGAGACTCACTGTGTAGGAGATGACTCCAACACCAAATCCTTCCAACAACCTTCCCATGTAGAGGAACGAATAATCCTAAAAAATAGACAAGTAAGAGAGCAGCGCAGCATTAGCAATTCTTAATCCCCACCAGTAGAACAAATACTAGTTATACACCCGTTTATGCATAGCAAGAGGCAAGCCCACTTACATGTGCAAATGAAATCGCAAGCCATCCAATGATATTAGGAATCGACGCAATCATCAATGACTGTAATTCAATAAAAAATAATCACAACAATCAGATTCATCACACGGTTGAATCAGATACAACTCTTGAATGCAAACAATCACATTAAATTACCCCTTTTCGTCCAATGTACTCCGCAATCTGACCACTTGCAATCACCCCAATCATGGCACCCACATTGGATAAAGACGCAAACAAAGAAAACTATTTGCAGGGCAACAACGCAAACCAAATTCATACATAAAACTTAAGCTCAATAACCTATTAAAACCTAATGAACCAGCACTTCACCTGTGAAACCGAGAGACCCAGATCACGAACGATATCTGATTGCGTCGGGGATGTATAACCCGACTACAAACAACACATACAAATCCCATTTTCAGATTGTACTATACACAAACACTAGAATAAATAACAAAAGAGGAAACAAAGAAACTAACAAGATCACTCACAGTGAAGCAAAACTGAAGAGGCCCCAAGGCCACAATGAGAACACAGAAGAGTACAGAAACCGAACTCTCGGGAATCGCCTGCGTAGACGATCCGATCTTCTCGATCATACTCGATTGCCTCGAACCCATTCGGTACCAACTCCCCGTGTGCAGAATCGGCTTCCTGATCTCCTCCCATCCTCGCCCTCGTTGCGGAACTCATCTCCTAATCTGCAATGACTGTTAGAGAATCAAAGAACACGAAGACGAGACGACAACGACACGATGACGACGGCGACGACGACGATGATGATGTGCGATTCGGCGCGTTGTGGTGGGTTGAATGGATAGGGTTGATTGATTGGTGTGGTGTTTGTGATGAAAAGTTAGGGTTTTAAACTAGGTTTGTTTCGAAGTTACCGAATTGATGTGCCGATCTCGATCTAGGGTTCTTCAGATTTTCCCCAAATCGACGACCGAGTTTGCGCTCTCAAATGGTATGATCGATCGCCCGAACTTCAGTGATGGTGTGATGGATCTGTGAATTGGTGTTTGAAATGCATTGTACGAGCTTTTACCGCCATTTCCTTGCCCACATAAATCAACTTTTACCGCCATCTCCTAGCGTCAAAGGGTTTCTTGTGGTTGTTACGACTAGGGTGCACACGGATTAGATTCAATTCAATTACGGTCAATCTATAATTCAATCCAATAATTACGGATTAAAAAATTACAGTCCAATTCAGTACAAATAATTCATCAATCCAACTCAATCCAATTTGCAAAATGTGAAAGGAACTGGATCGCGAATTGACCTTTTTATATCCAAAGATTTATTGAATTAACCTTAATCAAATGAAATACACAAATAGTACATTTCATAAATGGCAAATTAACAAATACATCCTGCAAAATATGTAACATCTTTTACCATTTTCATTCTTAGAACAGTAATTCCAAACTAGTGATGCGGGCGTACGTGATATTTTCTTTGCACTTTTGGAACAATATTTCTCCTTAAAGACCTCAAAATATGGTGATGACTGGATGGGCCCCTTTACAAGTGTATAATTAGGTATTAAGGCCCACTCTCTTTCATTTTGTTCATCGTGGATTCATGGCGTACGAAAAAAATTATTAGCAAGAGTTACGAAAGATTGAATCGACCAAACTAAAAAAAAAAACAATGTGCAGTGAATGGATCATCTTCCATAAATAAACGCTAATTCGAAACATTGAATCGAAAAAAAAAAAAAAAATGATGCGATTGCACTGTTGAGCAAAAATGGAGAAACTTGGAGCCCTAGTAAGTGTGCAAAATGGGAGAGGACGTCAAAGGTCGGAGGCTCGAAGTCGAACATCAAAGGTTTGTAGTCAATGTTGGTTATCGGAGCCCTAGAAACGGGGGAGAGTCACGAGATAAGAGGGGGAGGGAGTGTAACGCAAACGGAGGGGGCGGGGGAGGGAATGGCGTGGATGGAGGGGGTGGGGGAGGGAGAGGTGCAGACAGGGGGAAGGGAGAGACGAGGTGCGGACAGAGGGGGAGGGAGAGGTGAGGCGCAGACAGAGGGATTGATTGTAGGGCGAAGTCGCGGACGAGAGGGGTGCCGACTGTTTTTGTTTTGGTATAGTGAGTTAGGGTTTTAGTTTATATGTGATATTTATATGTGCTTATGTAGTAAACGGATTGGATTGGATTGGATCCGCATTTTTTCATATAAGAATCTGTAATCCAATCCAGTCCAGCTGGATTAATGATTTTTCAACCCAATCTAGTCAAAGGGATCAAAAAATTGATCCAATTGGTGATAATTGGTTCAAGTTGGACTGGACCCATGGATCATGTCAATCCGTGTGCACCCCTACTTACGAGCTATGACCTGACTCTAGTGGGGAAATTTAACAAAATAGCCTAAAAAATAACTGGCAATATCATATGATTTTTTTTTATTATTTTAGATTAAGGTAATACAATAGAGATTTTTTTTTTGGCAAAATACAATTACAATATTGAAGTATAAATAAATCGGTAAAATTGAGGGTGGGGATTTCTTGAAAATGAAAAAAGAAAAAAGAAAAAGGAAAACGCAATGATTGTCAAGATTTTTGTGAAATTAGATTAAGTTCGGATATCGTCCTTTTGTTTTGTTTTGTTTTGTTTTTTTTTTTTTGTTGAAACTTTATATGGGTATGAACACATTGCTCTTAGTTTGAATTTAAAAATAAAATAAAATTCTTACAAAAAAAATTAAAATTATTTTTTTTATTCTTTATCTTCTTCTTAATTTAACGTTTTAAAATTTGACATAAAACGGTTTAATGTCATTCGTATACACGAGTTGTAAGCAAAGTTTTAATGCCACATGCATTTTTATTTTATCTATTTATTATTCAACTTTCTGTATTGTTTTTTATAGCAATGACACTAATTAATTTACGCTCAAGCAATATATCTGTAAGAGGTTCTAAGAGGTGGCCATACTAAACCAAAGTTTTTTTTTTTAAACTATATTGAACCAAAAGTTATGAAATCAAAACTTATTTGCATTAACATATATAAAAAACAGTGTTTGATTTTTAAACTAAATCAGCAGAACAAAAAATCCTTTCGTCTTTTTTAAACACAATTAGACAAGTTTTGCCTTTTTATCTCGACCGTAATGACTAATAAGCATGTTCAATCTGTACTTACCTGTGCCTATATTAAATCTTCAATCGCCATTTTTCCTTACCCAATGTCTTATAACATTAACTAATAGCTATTAAAATCTTAAACGTCCGTTTTTTATTTATATTCTAGTTATAAAAGCCCTTAGGTCATAAAGTCTTGCTCCAAATAATAATAAAATTCAGTCAAAAAATGATTTTTAAAGCTTATTTATTTATAGGGCTCGAATTAAGATGTTTGATTGAGGGGAGGAATATTGTGCAAACCTTCATTTCTCTTTATTTATTTATTTTTTCTCAAACTAAAAACATTTTAATCAATCCTTTTGAATTTAGAAAATTTTAATCCATGTATAAAGTAACATAACAATATAAGATAGGCAAAACATATTTTTTGGTCATTAAACTTTGAGTATTTTATATTGTTGGTCCGTAAACTTTCATCAGTGTACATTAGGTCCATAAACTTTTGAGTTTCTTATGCTTTTGGTCCCTGAACTTTAAGTTTTGTATGTTTTTGAATAAAATTAAATTTTGTTCGGCCTTTGTTAGTCGATGTGAGTCATTTAATTCAGTAATATAAACTACTTTACTCTTTTTAACTAGTCAATCAACACTTCTATTATCCATGTCTGAGGAATTTAATAATTTTTTTTTTGATAAAAGAGGAATTTAACACTTTAAATAATAGAATGACTAAATGTAGATATTTGTAAAAGTTTAAGGACCAAATGTACAGTAATAAAAATTAAGAGATAAAAAATATAAAAAAACACACAAGTATAAGGACCAAATGATGGGTTTGGCATTAAAAAAAAAAAACAAAAACCAAAGCAAGGTGTGACATAAGTAAAAGAAAATACTTTCGCCCATTGACACCAATCAGCCCCCACAGTAGGAACAAGGTCTATCTCTTGATTCGATAACTGCTAATCCTCCTCCTCCTCCTCGGACTATACCTCCCCCCCATCTTCTCCGTCCACTCTCTTTTGACAAAAAAAAAACCCACAACAAAGCAACACTCCAAATTCACAAATCTCCACTCCCCCCTTCCCTTCTCTACTAATACCCTAAATCACACCACATGGGTGAACAGACTCCACCCCAACCCCAACCCACCACCACCACCACCGCCCCAACCGCCGAACCAACTGCCATAACCGCCAACTCCGCCGCATCAAAGCTGCCCTTCCGCCCAAGAAAGATCCGAAAACTCGCCCCCTCCACCGCCACCGCCACCGCCACCGCCACCGCCACCAATGCCCTAACCCTCACGAAGCAACCCCCGCCTCGAATCCCGCACCAACCAATCCCCCGAAGTCTATCCTCCGACGGAGAGATCGAGGCTGCTCTCCGCCACTTACGATCGTCCGATCCCCTCCTCGGGCGCGTGATCGACCTCCACCAACCCCCTCTCTTCGACTCCTTCAACCCCCCCTTCCTCGCCCTCTCCAAAAGCATCCTCTACCAGCAGCTCGCGTTGAAGGCCGGCACCTCCATCTACACTCGGTTCGTCGCGCTCTGCGGCGGCGAGCCCAACGTCCTCCCCGACGTCGTCCACGCCCTAACCCCCCAGCAGCTCCGCCAAATCGGCGTCTCTGCTCGGAAGGCCAGCTACCTCCACGACCTCGCCAGCAAGTACAGCACCGGCATCCTCTCCGACGACTCCATCGTCGACATGGACGATCGCTCGCTGCTGACGATGCTCAACATGGTGAAGGGGATCGGATCGTGGTCCGTGCACATGTTCATGATCTTTTCGTTGCACAGGCCGGACGTGCTTCCGGTTGGGGATCTCGGTGTCAGGAAGGGAGTGCAGTTGTTGAATGGTTTGGAGGAGTTGCCGCGGCCGTCGCAGATGGACCAGCTCTGTGAGAAGTGGAGGCCGTATAGGACGGTCGCGTCGTGGTATATGTGGAAATTGGCGGAGGCCAAGGGAGCTCCGGCAATGGCTGCGCCCATCGCGGTGGATACTAGTCAGCAGCACTTGCAGCAGCAGACGCAGCTTGTGGACTCGATCAGTGGAATTGCGAATCTCGGGTGAAGTGATCTTTCTACTGTGATTACGTGATTTTTTTCGACGACTTAAGCTACTACACTGTGTAATGTGCATTGTTAGTGTATTTATGATTGCTCCATGGATCATCAGACTCTTCCATTGCCTCGATTTAATGCAATTGACGGCGTGCTTTCGAAAACATTTTAAATCCTTCCTAATCAACGCGTCCCAAGTTAGATTCGGTCTGCCCTGCCATGTTGAATTTCTTCAGTTCTTATTGAGTCGAGTATTTAGGATTGCAAATTTGCAATTGCTCTTAGGATGTTGCTAAATGAAAAGTTACATCAGTTGCCAGGAATCTCGACGCTAAAAGAATGAGTTGCGAGTAATGGTATTGATTAATTGAACTGAATCAATTGGATATTCAATATATACAGTCCATTTATTTAACCTTTCTTTTGGAATTAATTAAGATTAGCTTTTGTAAATGTTACTGACAAGGGGCTAGAAAAACAAGAAAGGCTTTTCTTTTTGGAAAACGATAATCTAACACACTTCGGACACATACTTTGTTTTTTAGTTATTTATGGTTCTTTCTTGTCCCCCCAAGTGTGGGCCCCACATCTGACAAAACACAATAAATGGCTAAAAAACTGAAGTGTGCGACCGATGTGTGCGCTTAAAGTGTGTTAGATTATCATTTTCCTTTCTTTTTGGTCTATCTATTGTTCGTAAAAAGAATATTCTCAATCCTCCAAGTATTTCTTTTCTAATCTTTAAATTTACTCTAGATCAACTCAATGTGATTTGAGCTCATCTCTATAGAAATATAGAAAAACTTGTCAACTATTGATGCTAAATTGAAATTTTGATCCATGAATAATTCAAGGTGTTTTAAAAACAAACAAAAACTTCCTAACATTTGAATCAATTGCTTGCATTCCCTACAGTAGTTCATAAGCACTGAAATTTGTTTTCCATGACCAAATGTATGCAGAAGTTGCTTGTTGCTTGTTGCTTGTTGCTTGTTGATTGTAAATGGTAGTGGAAGTCCAATATCTTCTATGAGATCAAAGTGCACGAAAGTGAATTTTTGGTAGCTGGCTTGGGAATATTTAGATAACAATTGTGTGTTGTGTGAGACTTATATCTTAGAAAACTAAGCACACTATTATTTTTGTCAAATGTCTTCAGTGAAAAATCATTTGGCTCAACCATTTAACAAATCCAGTTCTAGTATTTATATCATACAATAATTTGTTCCATGACTTGAAGTCTTGAATTAAGGTAGCTTATCTCGGATTTTATGCCATAGAGTTAATATTTTGTATTGCTTATCTGCAATTTCTTTAGCTTCAATTCCCCTTTTTATTGGACCTTACATTTGTTGCAAATAAAGTTTCCGGGATGGAATCATGGAAGCTGCATGAAGGTGGCTTTCTTTTCTGTTTATAATATACATAAATAATCATCTTTATTCCTGCTTACATTATGAAGAATCCATTAACCGGTTCAAACTTCAAAGTGGTGCAAGTCAACTTAATGGAATACCAACAGTATTGGAGCTTGTTCAAACTTCAAAGTGGTAAAAGTCAACTTAAGCAAATCAACCTTGTAGCATGACAATTTTATCTTTTCTTTCCTCAATGGACTGCTGTCTACTTTTGTATTTCTCTGTTGCACTTCAATTTTAGTATTTTTTATTTTTATGTTTGATGAGAAAGAAACCACAATTTACCCACTACAAGGCTCGAACTCCCGACCTCTTACCCAAGTAACCCCATACCAAACCAGCGAGCCATCCACTTGGTTGGTACTTCAATTGTTTTTTTTTACTTTAGTGGGAATCGAACCAAGTTCTGCCGAGGTCTTGCCTTTTTGGCAAGTGATGTCTTTACTATCTCACCTGAGAGACTTTGAGAAATTGTGCTGATCTACTTGAAAATATCATTATTCCCCTTACAGGTATTCCTATGGATAAGAGCTTTGTTTAATGGAAGAAAGGCAAATTGTGCTGATCTACTTGAAAATATGCCACCCTTGTCTTTTTTATGATTTTATCTATCACCACTCATCAAGCGTTTACTTGCTGCCTCATCTTCTTGAGTTTGCCTAATATTTTTCACTTAACTGATGATTAGCAAGTCTTTTTTTTGTTTGGTTTTTTTTTTTTGTTTTTTTTTTTTTTTTTTGTTTTTTTTTTTTTTTTTTTTTTTTTTTTTTGTGACAAAATCAGCTCTTTTGTTATTTATGCTACGTTGTGTGTTTCAGGGCTTGTGCTTGGGGGCAATAATTGAAGAACAAAAACTTTTTCTTCTGCGCTTGTACAAATTTTAGCTTCCTTAGAAGTCAAAGTTCCGGGATACTTATTGAAGAAAAACTTGAACGCTCAGGTGTCAGAAGCTTCTAGAGATGAGTCAGTCTGTTCTTTCTCTCTATAATATTCCCTTTGGTAGTTTACTAAAATGTATCCCTGCTGAAGTCATATATTTTATCTTAGAGCTACTGCTATCGTTTCAATTTTAAGTAGCTGCCAATGTGAGGATGCATTCATGTTAATTATGCTTTCTTGTTCTGTGATTTAGTTAATGCTATTCTTCTAATGAAAGGAAACATTTTTGCTAGATTCTTCAATCATCAATCCGAGATGTTCTGGGGGTCTCTATTACTTTTTTTGGTGTATAGAATTATAGATTGCTTTTCCTTCCTAGTATATTTCCTATTGAATTGTTTGGTGACAAGTTTTTCCCTAGTAACGCGAACAAATACAAAAAATAGGTTCACGCCAATTGGAGATGAAATAAGTTATAATTTGAATCAGTCATGAAAAATGACCTATTAACAGTGAATGTTAATGCAGGAGCCCCTGAAAGAGTACTATTGGGAAGTCTGACTCATAACTCATAACTCATAACTCTCATAAGCCTATAGTAAAATAATGTTGTATTTTAACTCTTATTAGGTTTTACTCACCCTCCCCAGTCCCCACCCAAAATATTCCAAATCGCTCCCAGATTCCTCATAAGCCTATAGTATTAATCGAAGGAATTCTTAGGAATCACAAAACTGACACCAAACAAGAAGGAAAATCTCCTTAGATGTCACTCAAATTGTTTATCTTCATCTGAATACCAGTAATTGGGTCAAATGGATAATGTGGTTACACCATATAATTACACTTGAATGAGACATACAGGACGGTCAGATATCTCTATTTTAGAAATAATTGCAGAACACAACTAGGATATTTCAGAGAATATCCGAGGCTTTGTTACTGCATAGTTGTTTGGTTTCATCGATGACAGAAATATATATATAGAACTCCCTCATATTTTATAGAATATTCTTCAATTCTCATACTGAACATGTCCCTACATGGAACCAATTTTATATAACCTCATCAGAGTTTAGGTTATTAATGTATTTTTTTTGTGACACAATTCATCCCTTAAAACCTCATGCAAGGTGGTCAGCTTATAGAACTGTTAGTACACCATGAACTACGAGAACTACGACCCTTACTTCCCCGATCAACCAGTCGTTGATCTTTATCTCCCTGTATGGAGCAATCTGCCATCTTTCCTCTCCAAACCTGCTTTCATCTGGGTCGAAGACGGGGATTTGCTGATCTCGACCCTCACCTATCCACAGCTGAACTACTCAGCTCATTTAGTTGCTTCTCACCTTCTCAACCTTCAATTGAAAGTGAAGGACACAGTACTCATCCTTTGTTCTCCTGGGCTCCAATTAGTTCAAATCCTCTTTGGGTGCCTAAGAGCTGGCCTCCTTAGTGTACCAATCTTCCCTTATGATCCTTCTTCCTTGACTGCATCATCAACAAACCTTCATCATCTCATTAGAGTCCTATCGCAGACTAAGCCTAAGGTAGCCATAGCTCAAAAAAACTACATTGCAAATATTCAACACTATATTTCCTCGTCGTCGAAGGATAAAAAGCTCTCTGAGCTACTGCAGAAGTTCAGATGGGTCTCAGTGGAGGACATGGAAGTAGTTCCTAACATTAGGGTTCCTTCAATTTTTCCGATAGTTCATTGTCGTCTTCGTATAAAGGTTGCAAGCCTGAAGATGTGTACTTGATTCAGTACACATCTGGTGCAACTGGGATCCCAAAACCAGTCCTTGTGACAGCAGGTGCAGCTGCTCACAATGTTAGAACTGCAAGGAAGGCGTATGAATTACTTCCTAGTGATGTTATAGTCTCATGGCTTCCTCAGTACCATGACTGTGGCCTCATGTTTCTGTTCTTAACAGTTGTGGCAGGTGCGACATGCGTGCTCACCTCGCCAGTGTCATTTCTGAAACGACCTCGACTGTGGCTTGAACTGATAACTGATTTCAATGTGACTTGCACTCCCGTTCCTTCCTTTACATTACCTCTGGTTGTTCGACGAGGAGGACCTGATCAAGGTACCAAATCTTTAAGTCTATGGAGCTTAAGAAACTTAATCATCATCAACGAGCCACTCTATGAAGCTCCTGTTGTTGAATTCATTGATGAATTTGCTCCTTTCGGACTGAACCATTCATGTATTTCCCCATCTTACGGGTTGGCGGAGAATGGAACTTTTGTGTCTACTGCATGGATGTCAATGGCTGATCATAAGGGTGGTGGCAATACTTCTTTCCAGATTCCAACTTTTAAACAGCTCCTGCCAAGTGCTAGGCTTGCTCCAGCTACCTCAGACGGCAAAAATGATCGTGATCAAGACGAAGAAGACATCAACATCATCATCGTAAATGAAAATACACATGAGCTAGTTGATGATGGCATTGAAGGAGAGATATGGATTGCTTCTCCAAGCAATGCATCTGGTTACCTTGGCTACCCTTCTTTAACTTATGAAATCTTTCACGCCAGACCCAAAGGACACCTGAGCAAGAACTATGTCAGAACAGGTGATAGAGGAGTCATCACAGGAGAAGAGAGATTCCTATTTATCACAGGCCGGTGTTCTGACGTCATTAAGCTCTGCGACGGGCAAGAAGTGCACCCTCATTACATAGAGACTGCAGCTTACAACAGTCAGTCCAAGGTTCTAAGGGGAGGTTGCTTGGCTGCATTTCAGATATCAAACACAATTGTTTTGGTTGCTGAGTTGCAGAGATTTGACAAACAAGATGCCCAGTTATATGAGATGTTGAGAAGGACATGTGAGAGGATTAGAGAAGAAGTGTGGAACAAAGAGGGAGCTGAAGTTGGGGTTGCGGTGCTTGTCGAAAATGGGTCTGTTCCGAAGACTACTTCAGGTAAGGTACAGAGATGGTTGGCAAAGCATAAGCTGATAAGAGGTGAAATGAGAACTGTGATTGAAGTGAATTTTGGAGCAACACCAGCAATGTTAGAAAAACAAGGAGAAGAGATGGATCTTTACTTCTCAAACTCAGCAACAACTCGTCTGTATTTGTTGTCTCTTCTGTGATTGCTGCATCTATGATATGGTATAAAATTGTGTGAAGTTGGTCTCTAAAATATTTGTGCTTGTTCCTCTGCATGTTTTGGAGCTTTGTATATTGAAGCAATATAAACATCCAATAAAGAATAGCTCTTGCTACCAACGGCTGGTGGCTTAAGAGTTAAGAGGATGTCTAAGTTCAAGAATCTACAAACGAAAAAACTACTACTAAGAGAACTTTAACAGACACTAGTAGAGTGTTAATAATTTCTACATCAGAGCCGATTCGTGATAAAAAGATAATTTTGTTGTAGTGATTTTTCTTTGAACATCTATGGGGAGACGGTGCATCAGATTCTTAGACGACATAGTGATGCCTCGAGATTGGGGCAAGGCGACCAGCATCGAGATTGTATTCGAAGCGAAGACCAGTGGAAGAAGCTGCTCTTCGACAACTTTACTGGCTTACAGCAGAACACATATCTGCTGCATCAAATTAAGCTTTTGCTCACTAGCTATTTTGCAAAGCATGTATGCCATGTTTGTTTTTTTTCAGAAATAAAAGCCATGGCCTATTTGTTGTACGTTTGAACGACTGGGCCTGTCTAGATTACTAATTCTGATGGGGCCCAGATTAACCAAATCCAGTAATAGCAAGGGCTCAGTAAAGACAATTTTTTTCGGTTTCCCACATCCACATGGTATACCGGCCAACTCAAACGATTAATTGATGCTCAAGAACTGTCGGCCCGTATCGCATTTTTGATACTGTATTTGTTTAGTTTTGAGTGCATATAACTCTATCTATGTAAAACAACTTATATGCTTTACACTGTTGGTTTTATGTTGGGATAAAGAAAGAGGGGTTTCAAGCTCATTATTTATACCTCAAATAGAAGAGGGTTGTGATAGATATTTACCAATGTAGAAACTATCGACACTCTTTCGAAATAGAACAAATGCATAAAAACTATTACTTCATTAAATCGAGTGGAATGAAAGAGTTTTATTTTTTTTTTTTTGATAGGAAGTACAAATAGAAGAGATTGATCCCTCAACTGCTATATATAAATCATAGGTTAATTAATTGCCACTATTTTGTAGCAAATAAGATTAAAAAGTATAGTTAGTGGGCATATAAATGAACGAATGGTGATAATAATGTTTGAGTTAGGAATTTAAAGAAGAAAATGTGGGTAGGAGTAAGGGAGAGTTTAATAATGAATAGACATTAGTGGGCATGCAAATTAAAGTGGTAAAAAAAAGGGTTGGCATTGAAGTAAGAGCAATGGAATCTTGGTTGGGATTAATCCACTCAAGCCAGGCGCATCAAATCCGGAATTTGTGCTCTTGAATAAACCAGCTTTGCCCTTTCGGCACCAAGTCATATGAGCGGGTCACTCTCTCATCTCTGAACACAACCATAGTTGTTTTTTTTTTTTTTTCAAAGAAAATTTGGACCATAGTTGCTATTGGACCACCTTATCATGTGGGCCACCTATTTAACTTTTTGACTCAATGTGCTTAGATACCCTAAATTATAATGAAAACTAAACTAGTTTATCCTCATTTGTTGCTCTTTAATTAATTAATTATATGTTAGCTTTTTTTCTTAAAAAAAAAATGTATCAAAGTGATAGAATAACTTTTTTTAATGATAATAGCACATGGTATATAGGTCGTTTTTTTTTTTTTTTTGAGAAGTGAAACAAAAATCTCATTAATCATCAAATGACTCAATATAGAACTAGATATAGAACCAATCGCCTTAATAAAAGTATATTGATTCACTAATTCTATTTATTCAAAATTAAAAATATCTATCTACTATGAATTTAGCTATGAATGCGACTGTAATAATAAAATAGTGTGACAAACTGACAATCATGAACTATTCTCTACAAGCATCTAGAACGCATGACAACTACTAGTATCGAAGCCACATAATGACAAACAAAACTTTTAATAAGAGAAGACAAAATCAAAACTTTCAACAAATGATGAAACACTACTTATTAATCCAAAAAAAATACTTATTAATTGTAAAAATATAAAGAAAATCATCAATTTAGTAGCCGCACAAATCTACAAGCATTAAGAGGGATGTATTACAACAAGAATTAATGAATCTAGACTTTGCATATCTGAAAAGATCTGTAGTTTATCAAATGAATCAAAGACAAAAATATGTGATTAGAACCGTCGACGATCAATAGACATGGTCGATTTTTTTTTTTATTGCAGTGAGAATTAAACCACGATCTTCTAAGGCTTTACCTTTTTGGCAAGTGATGTCTTTATCATCTCACCTGAGAGGCTTTAACAAATATGGTCGATGTTGATAATAGATGTTTATGTTTAATTAATATTATTTTTATATGTAACAGTTATGGTTTCTTAAATCACATTTTTTGAATTGTTAAAGACCTGTAATTAACTTTTCGAAATTATTTAAGTTTGCGTTTTATCTTGATTAATGTGCAAATCACATATTTTAGACTTTCATTTTCAATATAGTCATTCGTAGCAAGTTGACCTATTATTTGGTTGATAAGATTATTTGTGAAAATCTATATATATATATATTACTTAAAAATGACTATTATGCTAATTAATTAATGTATGAGAATGATTTTGAAAAAAAGTGTATATATATGTGACGAAAACTTGAAAAAATACGGAGTAAATTATACGTACGGAGGTATATTATGGAGACTACAGGGATAAATACTACAAAAATGGGGGACAAAAGAAAAAAGTTTGTGTATACATAAATGCGACATAATATAGCTCATGAACAATGAAAGTATATGATATGTTGAAATAGCAAAACATAAATAAGATTGTCATATCAACCATTCTTTTTGTCTTGAACATGCATTCAATAATTATCATGATCAATACATGCAATGTAGATACACACTCTTCACTTCACTGCAACCACAAAGAAATGATGGAGAAGAGCAGGAGTAACGTGAGATTTCTTTGCAGACAATTTATTACCTGTTTGTATATACGAAAGGATGAGAATTGCTTGTTATAATGACATTTTTTTCTCGCATTTAAAGCCACACGAAAAAACAAATTTGAAAATTCGTACAATCCATATATCAGATTTTGTTTTTAGAAAAAAAAAACATTTTACTTCAACAAAATAATTAATTAATGTCATATCCAGGTATTATTTTTCACTAAATCCATATGAGGCGCCTAGTGTAAAAGGTTAGAAGTTACGTAGTTGATTTTTTTCTTATAAAAGAAGGAAGATGCTAGAATGACACCAAAGTCACACCCTAGTGACATGACATGTAGGCCCCATGTAAAAATAGGTGGTAAACACGTAGATCCCAGTGCATAACACGTGAGTGTGTATCCCGAGGTGTGTACGGGATGCCTACCAAAAATATGAGCCCACACACTACGTCAGAAGCCGTGACTTTAGAGTGTCATTCTAACATTTTCCTAAAAAGAATATTTATCACCAATGCACATCAATTATTTATTTTACTACTCTTCAACGAGAATGAGGAAATTGAGGCACGTACATATATTTTGTGTAAGATATGGAATAGTTTAAAACATTTGATGATGTACTTTTATATATAATCCTCCAATCCTTCACTCACATAATAGAGCACAACATGTATTTTAACACTAGACAAGTTAATTTTAATAACTTTTTGGCAATTATGAAGAGTATTGTTGCGATATATATAGTTGCAGGTGTCAATTTTTCAGGTCTGAGTCTGTATGACCCTTGATATAAATGAGCATTTGTATTGTATAGATTCAACCTGATTTTAAATCCGGATAAATGTACCTTGCCCATACCCAATTTACTTATATTCGGGCTGTCCAAATGTCTAAATTTGTCAAGTTTTTAAAAAATTATTCTATGTTTAAAAGTTTTTTTAATGAATAAAAATCATTATAAATTCATCGTTATATATTTTTCTCTAATACAATGTTAAAAGTAATGCCCAAGTTATATTTATTATTTTAAATTTGAAGACATAATAATGTTTTTTTGTTAAAAGACAAAACCTATAATAATGTCTCAAACAATTTTGTTATGTCTCGAAACTAAAATAGTACATTATAAGCTATGCAATTTCTTTATTACTATAGTTGTTTTTGTGAATCATATATATATATATATGGAAGTATACTTTCAAAAAATTTGTATCTTTTAAAGTTTGGGTTGAGTTAGGACTTAGAGGATCTTGTCCAAACCTGGCTTGAATTTTAATTTGGACATCAAAGCCTTACCTAGACTAAACACTTATTTAAAAAATTATGGTCAAAACCCTCTTTTTTCAGGCCAGACAAAAAATTGACACCCCTATATATATATATATAGTTCATGCTTATTCTTGTGTGTATCAGTATCGGTCGATATTATTTTTAATTTAAACATAACACACGCGACGTTTATATTACCTCAAAACTTCAGTACTAGTTGTATTCTTCGTTACAAATTCATCTTTTTTCGTTCCCCACATCTCCAACAATTTTTGAATTTCTCTTTAATTTCCTACCCAAAAAAATTCTTACATGCAATTTCTTTTCTTTTGATCCCTAGTGCGGTGGCAGACCCAAAAACAAAAGAAAAATCCAAGCCAAAGAGATGTGGAATATGTGTACGGATGATTAGCAGTCACGTCTCCTATGAAGAGAGCATTAACTAAAATTCATCCAAATTGGTGCGACCATTGTGCTCGTTCAGGCTGAGTGGTGCGCCCATTTCATGAACCATGAGCCCTTTCGGTTCAACGATACCATAGATTTACAAACTCATTCACTAATCAAATAAAAGCCGACACAGAATATACATCTGGTTCACTCATTGTCTCCTCTCACACATACATCATACACATCTGTTGTGCCCGTTGTGCCACTACATATTTGTTGCAATATATATATGTAGCTAATTAATCAGCTAACCCATATATAATTTATATAAACGAACACAAATTGTCAATCAAGTTATATTGTGTATGTCGGTCTTAATGTTTTATTGATTTGTCAAGCGTGGGTGACAGAGTTTACGTGCCATGAGATTTGGTGTTTGATTTTGTAACCATGTTTGATCACTTTCTTCTTCTGAAATTAAACTTTTGATGACAAAAATCCAAGAAACCATCTTTAATTAAGTTGTTTTTTGTCTTCTTTCGCATTTCAAATGGATCTTATTATCTTTGTCAAATTACGCATTATTAGCTTTAAACACGATGCATCTTTGTTCACGCTTTAATGTTACAAGTGGAAAAGAAAGAAGAGAGGGAAATTCCGTACTTTTTTTTTTTTGAGGCTTCATTGATTTCAAGATTTTATTTACTTGTCTTCCTTACAAGATCCATTCAATGGTAAGAAACAACATTTTTGAACTAGAAAAATAATAATTTAACATACTCTCAACACACACTTTGAGCGCACACTCTTATTTTTTAATCGTTTATGATATTTTATCAGATATGAAACCACGCTTGAGGAGACAAGACATAATCATAAATGACTAAAAGACCAGAATGTACACTCAAAATATGTATTGAAAATGAGTCATTTTATCATTTTCTTTTGAACTATATACTTTGTCAATAGGCAGAGCCAAAGAGGTATGCTACATCCTTTATACTCACGTATAATTATCGTCTTTTGTCATATTTCGTATAGTTAAAAATTCATTTCTGACTATGGAAATACACTTTTAATTACTCACCAAAAGAGCACTGTTAATTGAATGAAATACTAGTTAGATTCTTACAAAAAAATAAAAAAAAATACTAGTTTGATAGCAAATGAAAAAAAAATAAAAGAAGTATGACAAGCTATGAATATTGATGGCCTAAAAATCAAATAAATTTTTTTAATGAGTAAAGTTATTTGGACTCTTAGAGTTCAGAATTTTATAGAGTTTTTAAAAATTTTTTATTTTTAAAATCATCCTTAAACAATAAATAACTTTAAAACAATAATTTTGTAATACTATTTTAACATTTGTAAAAATTTTAAAATTCTTTCTATGAGTTGAAACTGTAAAAAATAGATTTTTTTTTGTTTTTTAATATATTATGTGACTTGTATGTAACAATTAAAGTTTTCACATCTTTTGAAATTTTTGATGAATTTGAGTGTCAATTAATGCAGAGAATGTCCCCCTGTGAAACTAAATAAATGTTCATCGTGGCTCTCACACCTGGCTATGTCAGTGACATGTATAAATCACAGAAAAGCTATGCCATCAAAAAATCACTTTTTCAGCTAGCCCTTGTTTCCACTTATATTTACAAGTTTCACCATTTCAAGCATAATATACGTCATTAAAAATTAGTTATTCAATTTTGAATAACTTAAAAATTATTTAATTATATATTTTTATTTATTAAACAAGTTTCAAGAAGGCATTGACACGTGCCGCGCCGCGTGAGAGAGAGTGTAGCACACGTGCGCCAGGTTCGACCACTGCGTCCACAGCGTACGATAGCTGAGCCACGCTGAAAGCGACTTATGTGCGCGTTCTGACAGTCTACGGCTCCACATGTATTATCTCACCAAAGTAATTACACAGAGTTACGTTCCCTTGCGCAAGAGCGCTGCCTATTAAACGTAGCTCCACGTATTTTTTTTCTTTTTTTTTTGTTAACAAGTTTTTCATTTTTACTATCCATAGGTTGGAAAATCTTTGGGTTCTTTACTTTGTTTCAACCAATTTTAAGGGAGTAGTCGAATCTCTCAGTAAAATATAATCAGAGTACAGTAATTTACAAATTTAACTCATAAACAACGTATTTATATGTGCATCGTACATTTTAATTGCACATGATAGATAAGCACATGCCACTTTAAATTAAGTTTATAGATTACAAAAATATTTTTCAATAGAGTAATTATTACTAATAATTAAATGATGCAATCTCTACCTGAGTAAATCAGGGTTATGAATGTTCAACTCTTTTTTTTTAGATTTATACATAGCATTTGATGTTAATTGCACCAATTAATCTACATTCATACAAATATGACCCTCTAAATATTATTTTGAGACGACGTTAGAATGATACTCATATAACTTATACCTCAACTAATACTCCTTACTCAACCATTTGCGTCCATTTGCGTCTATCTCAAAATCTCGAGATACAAAACATAATTCACGATAAAGGCAATAAATTGAGGTGTGTTTTATAAATGTCATTTTAACATTTTCCTACTTTCTGTTTTCACATTCAAGATACTCTTGAACTCAAGATATTGTTTACAGAGAATTGAATCTACAAAAAATCTATTTGGACACTAAGGGTTCGGACTCAAAAGGAGATTTTTAAGATTTTTGTAAATATTAAAGAAGTGTTACAAGTTATAATTTTGAAGTTATTGATTGCTTGAAGATGACTTTGAAATAAAAAATTTTCAAAAAATTCCTAAGGGTCTGGACTCATGAGTCCAAGTAGACTACTCTTGAATCTAAAGCAATATGTTTGGTTACGGTGCTCACTAACTATTCACCATTGACCAATCATAAAGCGACAACTGTCACTTTACGATTGGGGGAAACGCAGGTACGGAGGAAGAGCACAGAATGGTAATAGTTTCTCTGAAATGCGAGTTGGCTACAACTAAGGGTGTCTGAATGGGGTTGCAGAGATTGAGATGACTAATGACATCTAAATTGGCACGGACATTAAGACACACAGCGAGAGACCCCGAAACGTGGCTGGATGCCCGCCACGTGTCCCGGATGACCCGTACACACTTAGTCTACCACCTAATTAATCGACATATTAAAAAGTAGTGCTAACTCATGAATCAAAATTTGTAAGGGATTTTTAAAATTTTTTTGTTTTATAATTATGTTTAAATAATAAATAACTTTAAAATAATAATTTTTAAGAAGGTTAATATTTATAAAAGTTTCAAAAACATTTTTACAAATTCAAACTTTAAAAAATTTAAATATATTATTTTATTTGAAAAGTGCTATTTGAACTCTTTGAATCTAAATTTTTAAAAGTTTTTAAAATTTTTTTATTTCAAAATCACTCTTAAACAATAAATAATTTCACAATAACAATTTGTAATATTTGTAAGAATTTTAAAAACTTTCATAGTTCAAACAAGTTTTTTGTTTTGCTAATTAATTACTTTGGAATTACAGGGGTTGATTATTTTAATCTCGCTTGGGAATTGTGTGGTTAAGCAAATCACGCGTTGATCACTTCTAGGCCTTCAGTTTTTGTTGTTATATAAAGTTGTTTTGATTGGCTTTGGTTTCCTAATTTGACATGACAACACGTGAAAGTATTGACTACGCTTCCGTTTTTGGTAAGCCTAGTATTATTATAACTAAACCGATTGATAATTGGTCGGGCTGGTTGATAAGTAAGGATTAACTGCTATCTTAAACAAATATGAATAGCTGACTTATATAATGGTCGAGCAACAGTGATTAATTAGACTAGTTATTAGATGCCTTAATTTTTCCAATTCACGAATACATAGGTTATTATGAAAATTAAACTTGCAAACATGATATATAATGATAAAATGACCCACTTTCAATACACACTTTTGACATGCACTATTGTCTTTTTAGCCATTAATGACTCTTTTTTATCTTTTAAGATATGAGCCCCACATTTGACAAAATATTATAAACGACTAAAATACAAAAATGTATGCTTAAAGTGTGTATTAAAAATATGTTAGATTATCAATGTCCTTAGTTCAAATAACCCTACTAATATAACTCAACAACAACATACATGAACAACGTAGACATTTTCTGTCGTCCTTGTAGCACACATCAGCATGCGCACCTATGCCAAAATTAAGGGACAACAAATGCGTGTTCATTCTAGGTTATATTACGGAACCATTTTCCATCAAGCACATAGTATGAAGCTTAAAAATTTATGTTTGAAGGGTATGTCCACTATAGTAAATGAATTATAAGTATACTAGTAAATACTAATACTACTACTGCCACTATCACCATATATTAGGGGTGGGCAGCGGTTTTCAAAAAACCGCCCAAACCGCCCAAACCGACCAAACCGCACGGTTTGGTTTGGTTTTTGAAGCTCGCGGTTTGGTCGCGGTTTGGAAAACGACCAAACCGCAGATTCGCGGTTTGGTCGCGGTTTTCATTTTGAGAAAACCGCGGTTTAACCAAACCGAGGGCATTTTGGTAAATACAAATAAAAAACCCTAAAAATAAAAAAAAAATAAAAACACCCACAAATCTCTTCTTCTCCAAACAACTCACACCGCCGCTCTCTCTCTCTCTCGATCCCATCTCTCACCGATCTCACTCTCTCGCTCCCTCTCGATCTCTCCGCTCCCATCTCACGATCTCTCTCTCTCTCTCGGCCCTCATCTCGCTCTCTCTAATCTCACGGATTTGTCTCACTCTCGTGAGATTAGAGAGAGCGACTCTCACCGACGCGACTCTCTCGCCCTCATCTCGCTCTCTCTAATCCACAAGTGGTGTGTTTTATTCTCCATCGCTTTTGTTCTTCTTCGTTACAGATTCGACTCGACTCTCACCGACGCGATTAGCTCGTAAGTCCTCTTCATAATTTGCTTAATTTTCGTTACATTCACATGAATCTGTTGAAATTATCGATTGATTATGAACTTAATCCATGTCTTAATCAATCACTTGGTCTATAAAAATCGGGGCTTTAAGGGTTTTGAATCATTTGATGAGATTAGAGTTAGGGTTCTTGATTTTGTAAACCCTAGTTTATGCTACTTGAAAAACAGCCCTAATCTTGATGGGTTTTTTTTTTTTTTTTTTTTGGGGTCTGTTTTAGAACTTTGATGTGTTATTTGTCGATTTATTTGATTCAAGCAAGGTTTTTGATTGTTTCAAGCATTCATTCATCAATTGGTGATATCGAGAAAATTCATAAAAATTGGTCCTTTTTGTGTTATGTATTGTGTTGAATTGATGTGAGGCGCGGCATTGATTAAGAAGGATTTAAAGAATTTCGAATGCATGCCGTCAAGTCTTTATCGCTTCCCAAATTAATTTCAATAATTTGGGATTGAGGCTATGTTGATGTTGTTGTTTGTTGTTGTTTTAGTGAATACAAGTACTGTATTAAAGACTTAAAGTTCATGTCTTTCTTTGCTATTTGGTTTCATTATTGTGTCAAAGAGTTTTGATCCATCACCTCACCTTAATTGCCATTTTGTGTAACTTAATTGTAGTTCGTATTTCAATTCTTCTTTTTAATGTTCATTTTCATTCTAACATTGATCGTGTGTGTTTTTTTCTAGATGGATTCACATCATGTAACAGCCGGAACATTATCGACAGATGCAAGTTCTACACCAATGGAGTTTGAAAGTGGTGGACCTGTTGTTGCTCCTCCAAACTCATCTAGTTTGGCATCATCAAAGAAGACAGAATCGAAAGGTAATCGCACAACTTCTAGAGTTTGGGACCATTATTCTAAAACGTTAGATGAGCATGGAAAAGTGACACTTGCAACTTGCAATTATTGTGGTAAAGAGTATCATTGTCCTAGTAAGAATGGTACAAGCACAATAATGACTCATTTAAATAAATGTCTCAAGTACCCACATAGTCATGTGAACTCGGTGTGTAAGAAACAAAAAACTATAGAATTACAAGTTAAAGGGTCGGAGGATGAAAGTAAATTAGGACTTCGGAAGTTTGATCAAATATTAAGTCGTGAAGCCCTTACTGAATTGATAATAGGAGCTGAATTGCCTTTTGTTTTTGTGGAACATCCATGCTTTGTTAAATTTTGCAATGTTATACAACCCAAACTCAAGTTAGTGAAGAGGAGAACTATAACTAGAGATTGTTTGGAAATGTATAATGTTGAGAAAACAAAATTGAAAAAGATCTTAACAAAGAATTCTCAAAGAGTTTGTTTGACGATCGATACTTGGACTTCTTTGCAAAATACTAGCTATATGTGTCTCACTCGCACATTATGTTGATGATGATTGGAAATTGCAAAAGAAAATAATTAATTTTTGTGAGATTGAAGGCCATACGGTGATGATATTGGTAAAAATTTGTTGAGATGTGTTTGCTTCATTTGGAAAATTGAGAAAGTGTTTACAATAATCGTAGACAATGTTAAATCTAATGATTTGGCAATTGAATACCTAAGGAGAAAAATAAATAATTGGGGTGGAAGCGTGTTAAATGCGAAATACCTTCACGTAAGATGTTGTGGACACATTTTGAATCTCATTGTTAGTGATGGTTTGAAAGAGGTGAAAGACTCCATTAGTCGAATACGCGAAAGCGATGAAACAAGTGAGAAGTTCTCCATCAAGGAAGAAAAAGTTTAAGCAATGTGTTGAACTTGAAAAATACGTGTAAAGCTTCGGTGTCCTTAGATGTATCAACTAGATGGAATTCCACTTATTTGATGTTGGATTCAGCGGTGAAGTATCAAAGAGCATTTGAGAGAATGTATGAGTCATATAATAAGATTTCAAGTGAGTTGAAGAATGGAGTTCCCACAAAAGAAGATTGGAGTGTTGCACGTATATTATTGCAGTTCTTGGAACTTTTTATTGGGCCACTCTTCGACTTTCGGGATCTAAATGTGTTACAGCTAATGCATATTTTCATGAGGTGCATGCAGTTGAAACACTTATCAATGAATGCTTGGCAAGTAATGATTCATATGTGCATTCGATGGGAATGAAGATGAAGGTGAAGTTTGACAAGTATTGGGGAGATATCTCGAAGGTGAACATGATCTTGTTGGTTCTTTGTGGTTCTTGATCCTAGGTACAAGTTGAAGTTTCGAAATATTGTTATGGTATATTGTATCCGAACGAGCAAGTTGTTGAGATGATAAGGAAAGTGAGAGAGGCTCTGGATCATTTATACATGGAATATGAATCATTTTCCAACAATTACACGTCTATGTGGTTTAGTGAAAATAGATCATTGTCTAGTGTACATGAAGAGGTGGAAGACTCATTGTTTGGTAATGTCAGAGCTAAAAAGGCAATGGTTGGATTTCAAAGATTTTTAGAAGAGGAAGCAAATACGACAAACAAGTCGGAGATAGATATATATTTGGATGAGGGATGTGAGAAGCAAAATGGAGACTTTGACATTCTTGGTTGGTGGAAAAATAATGTCTCTAAGTACAAAACACTTTCAATGATGGCACGTGATGTCTTGGCCATTCCAGTTTCTCTTGTTGTTTTGATCGCTTTTTAGTCTTAGGTGGACGCGTGCTTGATCAGTTTCAGTACCTCATTGACTCCAAAAATTGTTGAAGCTCTTATTTGTACTCGGGATTGGTTACATGGTACAATAAATTTAGAAGTTGAAGAAAATTTACAAGAACTTGAAGAGCTTGAAACAGGTTATACTTTTCTTTTAATTTTGTTAATTATTAACTACATTTATTCTTTCTTTTACGATCATCATCTAATCATATTACATTTTGAAATGTTGTTTAGGCATTTTGGACCAACTTGTTTTAGATGATTAGTTGAGATGATTAGCAAAATGCATTGAGTCATTGACTTGGTAAGTAAATCTTTTTTGAACTTTTAAATGTTATTAAACTCTAATCATATCGTTAATTTTCTATATTCAATTGTTGTTTTATTTTAGGAATAACAAATGTTATAAAACTCTTATTATGTTGCTAACTTTTTATTTTCAATTGTTGTTTTATTGTAGGAACAAAGAATGAAATTGGAACTTGGAATGGAGTTGAAGCATTTTCCTACTTGTTGAATTTATTTGTTCTAAACTTCTAATCTATTTGTTTTTGTTGTAACTTTAGATATGATCTTGAATTTTTAACTTTGATTGGGTTCATTTTGATGAATGATTGGTTAATGGGTATTGAATCTATTGATTAAATGAGGATTATTGAATGTGTGTGGTGCCTTTGCCATTTTGCCATCAGCTTCTTTGTTAGTGTTTAGGCTTCTTGATTTATTTTTTTTGCTTGTTGTTTTTCATTTTTGCTTGCTTGTTTTTTCATTTTGGCTTGCTATTTTTTCATTTTTGCTTTTTTTTTTTTTTGGCTTGGCTTTTTTTTTTTTTTTTTTTTGCTTGGTTTTTTTTTTTTTTTTTCGAAAATAAATTGCATGAAAACCGCGAAACCAAACCGACCAAACCGCGCAAACCGCGGTTCGGTTTGGTGCGGTTTTGGTGATCTGCGGTTTGGTTGCGGTTTGGAAAATCACCAAACCGTAGACCCTCGGTTTGGTCGCGGTTTGGTGGTTTTCCAAACCAAACCGCGGTTTGCCCACCCCTACCATATATACTATCTGTACTATATGCACCAGACTGAATTTGCGAACTAATGCAAGCAATCGTAGTTAACATGTATATGTCAATTGGCACAAATTTGCAATTCTTATAGGCCAATCCCATCCATCAATTAAATTAATTGATATAATATTTGAATTGTATACGCAATTATAAGCCAGATTATTTCTTCTTTTTTTAATAAGAAATGAGACTTTATTCTACTATAGCTAAAATATTGATATGTATAAGGCAAAAAATAATGTGTTTCTCGTAAAATAAAGTCGAAATTTTTTTTTTACCAGTTTAGTAGGGAAAAAATACGTTGTCCCTGAAAAATACACCTCCTAATCCTCATTATTGAGTAGAGCCAATACCGTAAACTCTTTTCAAAATGGTGTTATATTTAAGCCATAATATTTTTAAAAAAATTTGTTTACTCTGCAAATCAAATAAAATCAGACTAGTAATGTTAAATCAAATCAGACTAAATCAGCCTAATCAGGTAATGTTGTTTGATCCGATTCGGTCAATTTCAAGGGAATGAAAACATACAAGCACGATTTTAAGCAAGTCAAACATAAGTTTCATATCTTCATATATTCAATGAAAAACCGAAACGAACTATCGCAAATATCAATTTTATTTATTTTAAACTAACCACCACAAAATCTTACTCACGTTTTAACTAAACAAAAAAATCCAATTTTAAAATGACAATTTAAGTGACAACATGTCGCGCATAATAAATTCCAATTTATTAGGACGACATGTCAATTAATTATATATCCATTTTTAATTGTACGTACATCAATTAACAGTAATCTAAGCACAGCGAAAGCGATTCCAATCAATCCAAAATTAATTGAACAGATTGGACAGACGAGATGAACGAATTGATTAATTGAACTCTTAATAAGGCCAAATCCCTCGATTAGATTCCAAACCCAACAATATCATCACCAATTCATGCACTTTATTCCATATAAGCGCAAAAGAATGTGGGGGTTCGAAGAGCTAGCGAAGTAGGGAGACGCCACGTAGCAAGAGAAGACCAAAGAATTAAGAAAGGCTTAATTAGCTAAGCATGTACGTAAGCAAAGATCTTGGCAGTGAGATTAGTAGTTGGTCAACGACGAAAATGCTTAAAAATGTATGTGGACGAAGATTATCAAAGATTAGAATTTAATTAAGAATAATCAACCACACTAATTAAAAAGTGATTATTGACATTGTATGGACTTGTAGTAGTAGTGCTGAAAGGTTAGAACACAAGGTCAATTGGCACAGAACTCTCCCCAGAACGACTCCTATTGGTCGAAACAACGTTGCACCACTGAGACACACATCAAGTACCAAAGCACGGATGTGTAGCCAAGCTAGAGAGAGAAAGTAGAGAGAGAGAGAGAGAGAGAGAGAGAGAGGTGGACATGTACATGTACATGTACATGTTGTTGTGTGTGTTTGGGTCTGATTTGCTGTGCAACTGTGGCGTTGCAGGGGGGGAGTGATCATCCATTGCAGAAAAGAAAGTGATCGAGAGAGGGGGGGTGTGGTGTGGCAGAGGCGCATAATAGCGACGAGTACTGACAAGAGCATCGACGACAACAAATGTGTAACGTTGTTGTTGGCGGTGGTGTGGGGGTGTGGACCAGGGCATGAGTACTAGCTAATTACTAGCTAGCTTTAATTAATCCCGGCCAAACAGCATACTTCATAGAAATAAAGAGATAAAATTAAAGAAACATAGCTTTGCTGTTGCATCATCCATCCATCTTTCCATCCATCTTTTCTATCCATCCATCCATCTTATCATTCAATCTGGGGATTGAGATGTGGTTTAATTTGGTGTAGTTTAATTTGCAAATTGTTGTGGAGGGAGAGAAATTAACCAATTGTTCAGTTGTTGTTGTATGCAGAGAGAGAGAGAGAGAGAGAGAGAGAGAGAGGTAATAATTAAAGGGGATGGGACCAGAGTGCAGGGTGTGGAAGAAGAGGAACATGCCTTTGTCGGTGGTTTTGCAGGGGTGAACCCGTTAATCTCTTCACTCCCCCTCCTTTGAGCGCAACCAACCACGCTGTTTCTTAATCTTCAGAATAGATGGGCTAGTAGGAAACACCACCTCCACTCCCTCACGCACACACTCTCTCTCCTCTCTCTCTCTCTCTCTTGTCTCTCTCTCTTTGGTAATTTGGTGACTCCATCTATCTCTCTCTCTCTCTCTCTCTCTCTCTCTCTCTCTCTCTCTCTCTCTCACAATTTGTGTTTCTTCTTGTTGTTGTTGGTGGTGTAGTTACTGCTGCAGTGCAGTTGTAGGCCCACCCATTTCCTCTCTTTTAAGTTTTGTGTCTTCTGATCATCAAAAGGGTTTAGAAGTAGTCTCATCCTCCATCTTCACCACTAACTCTACTGCTCATACTTCTTGGGAAAAGGGTTTTTTGAGGGATTAGATTAGAAAAAAAAAAAAAAAAAGAAAAAAAACGGGTTGTTTGTTGGGGTTTTAGTTTGTTATCTTTAGCTTTAGCCTCCCACTCACACTCACTAGCTCACTCACTCACTCAATCATCAAGGAAGCTTCATTTAATTAGTGGTGTTGACATTCAATTATGGGTTCTTCTTCTTCTTCTTCTTCTTGTTCTTGTTGTTGTTGTTGATGATTATAATTTGTGCAGATTAGTATAGTAGTAGTAGTAGTAGTAGGACTACAGATGATGGACTTGAGAGGGCAACAAGAAGAAAAGAGATTAGGCATGCCAAACTCTTTGGGGGGTTTTGGAGACCCACCCACCAAGATCTCTTCAATTAATACAACTGGTAATGGAATTGCAATTCTCACCAGTCCACGCCACGCCGCCACCACAGTAGACCACCACCACCACCACCATCAACAACAACAACCGCAACAACAACTACACTATCATCATCATCATCAACAACAACAGCATCAACCACATCAACAACTAAAAAATCGACAAGACGAAGAACGCTCCCCGGAACCACCAGCACTGCCGCCGCCACAGCATCATCATCACCATCACCAAACACAACAAGTGATAGACACGCATACTGATCGAGACCGAGACCCAGATCCGGTCTCAATTGCAGTGGTGAGTGCAGCCATCCAACCAATTTCAACAACCGGATCCAACCCTAGAACCCCAAGATCGTCAAAGATCAGATACCGGGAGTGTCTAAAGAACCACGCCGCCAGCATTGGCGGCCATGTCGTAGATGGGTGCGGCGAATTCATGCCCGGCGGCGAAGAGGGCTCCGTGGATGCCCTCAAGTGCGCCGCCTGCGATTGCCACCGCAATTTCCACCGCAAAGAGTTGGACGGAGATCAACACCATCATCATCATCTACTACACCATCACAGTCACCAACATGGTGGTGTTAGTGGTGGGGGGAATTGCTTCTATTGCTACAATTCTAACAACAAGACCATCCATGACAACAACAGAAGGAACGCTAGAATTCCAGCTCATTCAGTGCAGCCAATTCAACACCAATCACAACAACAGAAGTTCACTTTGGGACTACCCAGTAGCGGTAGTCCCCCGGTGATGATGGCGTTTGGGGGCGGCAGCGGAGGGGGAGGTGCGGCGACGGACTCCTCGAGCGAGGACCTCAATAATACTGTGTTTCATTCCAATGCTGGTAGTGCCGGCCCGGGGATGATGACGCCACTTGGTGGGATGCAGTTTTCACTGTCCAAGAAGCGGTTTCGGACGAAATTCACGCAGGAGCAGAAGGATAGGATGCTGGAGTTTGCTGAGAAAGTTGGGTGGAGAATTCAGAAGCAAGATGAGATTGCAGTGCAGCAGTTTTGTGCTGAGGTGGGTGTGAAGAGACAGGTTCTTAAAGTGTGGATGCACAACAACAAGCATGCCATGAAGAAGAAAGTAGACATGTGAAACAATTGTACAAGTTCAAGATAATTTTGGAAGTAAGTAGTAACCATCTTCGCATCATCATTATCATCACAATGCAATGTAGTGCAAGCTCGCACCACCCTACCCTATTCATGACATTCACACTGATGAATAATATTTATTTTAACTACCTAGGTAGGCCAATAGAATGGAAGGGAAGAGAGAGGGGGACAAGGCTAGCTAGAGCTCCATGAATTGTAGTTGGATTATGCTACTATGATCTAGCCTACATGATCATCTGTTGTTGTATTGTTTATTCTCTCGACTTGTTAAATTATGTTCTTCTCCGAATACCCTTTCTGTTTCATTAGAGACCAGTTGAAGAGAGATTATACTTCGTGTTTTTTTATTTTTTTATTTTGTCTTTTTTAATGTATTTGTTGTTGTTGCGATGGTGATGAAAAAGGGTCTAAATGTGCAAAGTTGTGGTTGCCCATGTTGGGTTTTTCTTTCTATTGTGATTCCCAGCTCACATTCTGCAACACTGGTCAGACCTTAGTAAAAAGTTCTGGTTTACAGTTAGGTGTATGTGGTGGTGTTAATGGTGGACCCTTAAACCCTACCAGTCTTCAGACAATATCTCCTCTTCAAGCTTACCAATTCAGGCTTAATTAGATGAAGAGTAACAGTTTATTTACTTTATTTTATTTTCTTGATGACCGTGGGTATCCAAGATACAATTACAATCTTGACCAAGTTCCATGGGACTCCGTCCCACGAGACCCTAGTGCTCTAGATCGAAAATTTAAGGGCCCCAGTGACCCAAACAGATAGAATCTAGGACCATCCACCTAAAGATTTATTATATAAAGTAACTAAAATCCTTTTTTTTTTTTTTATCAAAATCTCCAAATTATGTGTAACTCATCCTTTTAATTAATGATCAAATCAAGTGATACACAATGTGGGTGTGTGGGGTTCATATCTTCAAAGACATGAATCATGCAGAGCGACAAGGGAAAAGAAAGGCTCGTAACCGGGGACAGGCATGCAGTCGGACCACAAGGGTGTCTGTCTCCCAAATTCTGGCTGATAGTAACGCTGTTCATTGCCTTAGCTTGAAAACAAGAAAGTCTTTGATTTTTTTTCCTTGGCCTTAACCATATGTTTCACCAATTAAAGCTGCCAATTAAGTTTCAAATTCTTTTTCTTTTTTTTGTTATTTCATTTTAAGTAGGGGTGTCATTGCTCGTTGGTATCTAGTTAGATTTAGAATCAACAACCTCGATTAGTCTAATTGAAGTGACTTTATAGAGTACCTTACGTAGTAATAAGTTGTCTTCCAAGATAATATTTTTCTTGGTCCGTCTGAATTGACTTTTTGTATCTTGATCCGTCTGAATTGACTTTTTGTAGAAGTCTGAGAAGATAATGAGGTCTTGTAAGATGATTTTCTGTAAGCTTAGGGCTTAAACTTGAGATTTCTGATTGAGAGACATCGAGACCCAAAACTGATTCAATCGTTGGCTTTAAAAGCATTATCTATTTTTCTTGTCACAAAAATGATTACCTATATATTTGTCGACATCGATGAATTATTGGGTAGACAACCTTTTATTCCTTTTCGCAATCTTGGATAGAACTCAAAGATCGAAAACATGGAAATGGTTTAATTTAAGGTCTAGAGCCAAACACAACCATATAAAATTAACTATGAAATTAAGATACTTGATTCTTGAGTTATTATGAGCAATGGGCATTCACTAAAAAGTTTACTTCTATCATCAATGCCTCAAAAGACCTATGATTCTTGTCTTTAAGTTGAGCATATCTTAAAGTTTCTGAATCACTGAATATATTTGCTTTAGAGAATCAAATTTGATGCGCCAAGTACAACAGGTTAAAATTCAACCACATTTAATTTTTGGTTGTATAAAGTAGAAACCTATATGGTTTCTGCAGTTCCGTAAAGCAGGTAAACTCAAACAGATATTAAAGTGTTTGCTATAGATATGGCAGAAGCACTTCATGATCTCAAGAGTTGCTTAAAGAAACCAGTATGCTTAAAGAGTCATTATTTCTCTGCAAGAATTTCAAGTTATTGCAGCCTTAAGAGTTCACATGTTGGTCAAAAATAATCATGCCTTGGTTGCAGTGGCATTTATTCACACTATACACAAACAAGAATGTCCAAATTAATAGGAAAAAATTGTAATGCTGATGGAGGGCAATTAATTGTGATTATTAAGAAGCACAAACAATATTGCATACTCATAAGGTGTCTAAATCTTCTCTGTAATAAAACTTGACTATTGTCATGAGAGTCAGTTGGGCACTACAACCCCAAGACTTGGAAGAAACAACATATTTAAAGTTGAATATTTGTGATGTGTATATAGCACATGTTTAATTAAGAGATAATTTTTCAGTACTTTAGTCTGATTTGATCCACTAAAGAGTCCATTTAGCAATAATGAGTGCTACTTCTATATTAGCTAGAGTGACTGTTACAAGTAAATTACTCATGAGACAGCTTATAAAATGCAGACCATTTGAGTAAAAAACATGCAGGTTTGGCTCTCATTACCTTTACTGGCCCTTTATGATTTAACTCCTGACTTATTACATCATTTTTGTTTTTCAAGTTGATGCCTTCATTGTTCTAATGTTACTTTTAAAAATTGTTAATGATTTGTTTCTCCACTTTTTTCTTCTTTTTTTTTCAGAAGATTTGTTTCTCAACTTGACATTAGCGTACATATGCCCTGCACAAATTATATGCTTTCTACTATTATATATTTTGAGCTTGAAATTGTCGTAGAAAACTTTTTAGGCTTAGTTCAAGAGCTCGTTATGAATTAAACAGTGGTTGCAAAGCAATTATAATCTCTTGAACAGTTTTAATCGCGCCAATTATGAAAAACATTTTGTCATTATGATTAAATACGTAATTAAATAATTTGAAAAAAAGTGAAGACTATGGTTTGCTTCAAACAGCCAGTCAAAGCGTTGACAACAAAACAGTACATTGCTTGGATTCTTAATTATGGACCTAATATTTCTATGATTGACATAACTTTGAATACTCGAAGCCTAATTTCTAAACTATATATAGTCACCCATTAATAGGGTTTTTTTCCCCACTAACCTTCAAATGTTTCTTTAAGAACCTAATTAAACCTGTTTGACTTTGAAATTCTGTTAATATATAGCTTTTAAATTTGTTATGTTTTTGCAGTACTTTGAATTTATTTCAATCATAAACATAAGGAATCATACTAACTAGTGATGACCACCTGTTTAATGAATTTTCATTAGTACTTTTTCCCCTAACTAAAGTGGAAGTTTGAACCTTATTTTCTTTTTTTTAAGGTTCAATTAATTTCTTAGTCAAACACCGCTAACCCTAGCTAGTTCTACTACTTTAACACAGAGAAATGATAAAATGACAACACTAAGTCACAACATATTGCACAATAGCTGATGCGTCGTGTGGGACTCACCAATGTGATGGCAAAAAGAAGAAAAATGTTATAATAACAATGAGCAAATCACACCCAACACACAATGACCACAAGAACCTTCCTGTCGCCTCGACTCGCGTGTTATGCACTGAGATCCGTGCGTACCCGCATCCCGATGTGAAAATCAATGACTCTTGTAGGTCAATGTGTGTTGGATGCGACTTCTCATTGTCATTGTAGCACTTCTCCAAAAGAATTGAAATACGAGGAAGTGTTGTGCTTCACACTAGTGGGCTCCACACGACACATCAGTTTTTGTGACTTGTGCTGTCATTCTAGCATGTCCTTTATCGTGTTGTGAATAAGCATGTTGATAAGTTAAAGAATGTAACACACGTCCTATATATGAGAAATCAATGCACGCAAGCAATATTTCTATAACACAACCGTTTATTCAATTTCCATAATGTATACAATTACAACAACTAATCTAATACACGTCATATAACAAGTCAACAATTTATCACACATGGTCTTGTTATTGATACTCGAATAATTATATATAATCAATCAAACTTTTGAAAGTTAGTAATTAACTTACCACTTAATAAACGTTGGACGACTAATCCATGCCATCCCATGCACGGTAATGAATTAATTCACAGCTCTGCTTGCATGCTTGAAGCCTTGTCCTTGGCAGTCTCAAGCACGCTCTTCGCCTTTTCGCCCGTGGCCTCCTTAGCAGTCTCGTATGATTCCCCTAGCTTTTGCTTTCCTGAATGGTAAGCGTCGCCGGCTTTATCTTTACCACTCTTCATCGCTTCCGTCATTGTCGCCTTCGCCTCCCCGGCCTTTTCACTCGCCACGTTTGCCGCGTCGGAGGCTTTGTCACTTGCCATTTTTATGGCTTCGTTTGCTTTGTCTGAGGCCCAGTTTGCTGTGTCGCTGTCCTTGGCTTCTGCATGCATTAATTAACATTTAAACAAGTTCCCAATGTCATTAATTAATTATTAATTAAATAAGTCTCCACGTGTGCGGTGTGATCTCGATGTAGATCGAGTGCTTTCTTGGGATAATTTAATGAAAAAGAGGGTTTGATGTAGATTGATTTCTTCAGTGGTCCCTAATCTTAATTTAGTATTATAATCAAATTCTAAATACTTGAAGTGACCAGCAGTGTCGACGAGCCTCATCGGATTTATATTCAATTAAAGAATATGTATAATTGTATAGAATGTGTTTGATTTAAGACAAAGTTGAAATTAAGAACGTGTCTAATTCTTTTCGAAATAGGCAAACAATTTTGATCTTATTATGGCCCCAGTATTCGAACTACCCTGAAGTTAGGCATCTTACAGTGCATGTACAAAACCGCTCTCTACATGCAAAGATTAAAACCATAATCATGGTCAAGGAGCATCCAAACTATTTTGATTGAGGTTTCAAATTTCCTTTTTTTTTTTAACCATTGTATCCATAATAATAGATTATTAGGAGATGTCAAAACCTTTTAGTTGATATGGTCATGACATTACTTGTTAAAAAGATAAAAACTTAAAAAATGTGATTCAATTCCACTAAAAAAAAAAAAAAAGAATATTAGAAAATTGCTACATTGATTCATTTTGGACACCTCAAGGTATGAGACTCGCTCGCATCAAACTGGGCCCGTCTAAATCGGTGTCAAAACTAGATCAACAACAAACCATTTTCCATAATCCTATTCAATTAAACAATCTCTCTCACCAGATGCAGCATTAGCCGCGGCGTCCTTGGTATTGACCGCAGCGTCCCCCGCCATGTTCCTCACCTTCTGTGCCCCACTAAACAAATCCCAAGAACCCCATCAAATCAATCAATCATTCCATCACATTGATCAATCAAATCAAATCAAATCAAATCAACGGATCAGATTTCACAAACAACAAGGAAACCAAACTCACTCACTCGGACAACTTGTCCTTGGCCCACGAAGCCCACGAGTCCAAACTCTCCTTGGCCTCGACCGCTGCCTCCTCTGCCTTCACCTTCACCTCCTCTGCCTTCAAATCCGCGCTGACATCAATTGCACACTCTCCAATCCACACCACACTCGTCATCATCATCAACGCCACGTTAATCATGATTAATAATGTCTTTGTTCCCATCTTTGAAAATTAATCACTGAAATTTTGATTTGATTTTGAATTTGACGAATACAAATGTTGGTGGAGTTTGTGAGTTGGTTGTTATCGTTGTTCGGTGGTATGGACTGAAGCAACAGAAACGGTTTGCCAGGTGGCACGGCAGGAGTTAAACGTGGCGGTCTCTCCGGAACTAGTCGTTCGGTCTGTGACGACGTGGTCGTTGTTTTATCAGATGTCATTGGATTGTAGGATGTATTTCAAGTAAAACCTTTGGTTTTTGTTTATTTTGATCACTCGTCATTTTTTTTTGTTGTCAAAAGTAAGGATGGTAATTCCGAAAAATATACCGTCTCCTAAAACAGGTCCTAACTTATATAATATAAATTTATGACATAATATATTGTAGGGGTGGTAAAAAAATGAGTACGGATCTAAATACCTCATCTTAATAACAACTAAAAACAGTGTTTAGACTTGTACCCATTTTTGAAACTAACACTTTTTTTTTTGTGCGAAACCGTATATACAAGACCCCTTTTTTGTCTGGTGTCGTTTTTTAAATATAATAAAATATTTTTTTCCACTTAATTATTCACAAAGATTCATGATTTTTTTGTTACAATGCACATGTAATATATTTAAAATTAAAGTCTTACAAGTTTTCATATAAAAATAACATCATTATTAATAAAATTATAACGCAATCATTATGAAAGTTTTCAAATACCCCTATAAATAAATAAAATATTATTCGAATAAATCACTAAACGAGTACCTTTTTTAAAAAAAATTTGTCCGTATTTGTACCTATTTTTTAAAACGGACAAGAAAATATGTCCGGACCCGTATTTATTTTGAGAAAATCATGTCCGAACTCGTTAAAAGCGAGTCCAGAAAAATGCGGACAAACGGGTCTGGACACTTTTTGTCACCCTTATGTATTAGTCATGTTAATCATTTCGTGTCTAGATGGAGTGTGTTAAATATGTTTAGTATTCGCACATACATTTATAACATATTTTATTTAACCATTTAATTTATTTAAATTAAACTTTTATAATTTGTTTACTATATTTTAAAATATATCTACATGAATAAATTTAAATGAACATAAGTAAATAGTCAATAAAATATAATGGGGTTGTATGGTTTAAGGTTTTTTTTTTTTTTTTTTGATATAAAGGGTTGTAGTTTAAGTTTTAGCTTACTTTTTTCATTCAAGTCATTAATTTTTTTTTATAGGAACCGTACTTTATTTTATTATAACCAAAGTATTATGTACAAGGCGATAAACAGCGTGTTTTCCTAAAATAAACTCAATAAAAAAATCCTATAATAGAGAAAGATCGTCCCTCTAAATAATACTCAACTCCCCCACATTTAGCCGAGCCACTAATGAAAACTCGACCCAACATTTGTTGTCGTACTTCCGTCGAATCAAGAAGGTTCAACCTGCACTTATACGACTGGAATTACAAAATTGGATAACCAAAAATACAAAAGTGAGAAACCAAAAAGTACATCAATATAACCCTCTGCTAATTCGTCTTCTCTACCCTGCCATACTTCCATCCCCACCTCATCTTCCATCAGAGTTTCTCATCCCATGTCATCCATGAGTCCTTATTTTGGTGACAAATAACATACAAAACTCAAAACTATAAGAATCCTCCAAAAACATCTAAATTTTATTTTGAAGAGAAATTTTATAATTGTATTAATAAATAATTATAATTATTAATAAATTGTAAATTATAAATAATATATTAAAAGTAAAATAAATATTACCTCTAAAAATAAAATAAAATATGATAAAAAGATGTACCGAAATAAAAATCAATTAATGTTATTAACATTCAAATAGGTGAATTTTGTACTAATATATGTATTTTATAGCCTATTTATTATTTAAACATTATTCTTTACTTGTGTTTAGCGAGTCATAAATAAGTTAAATAGGTTAACATGCTAATGACTTGTTTATTAACCGTGACGTGTTTATGCCAAACCCATAACATGTTTATTACTTGTCGGGTTAACATGATTCAATTTACAACCCCTAGTCAAGAGTCTTACAATTTATAATGTAATCATTGTTTTTTTTTTTAATATCCATAATTATCCAGGCGAGAGCCTAATTATTCCTAAGAGGCCCTGGTGCAATCGGCTTGAGCGTACTCCAATAGTGTAGACTGTAAAGACCCTAAAATCTAACTCGTGCCACATGTCATTTTAAGTCATGTGTGGACCTCTTGCCGTAATACATGCGAACAATTATCGGTAGTCGACACTAAGGTATGTTATTTTTTGTTGGTGTTTGTATCATTATTTATTTACTCGAAATTAGATTCCAATATTCCAAACGTGTGAGGACATTTGAGTGAGAGCATTGAAGCGAAGAAATGGGTTCGGTTCAAGGAAATGTGATTTTCGGGAGTCGGGGCGAACTGTGGTCGAGTAATTAGTTGTCCGGGGACAAATTGAATAGAAACACTGACAAAATATAATAATTAAATGTGGTATGAAAAGTTTGGTTAAGTATGGTAAGAAATTGGTCCATGAGAGGTTGGTATGTCATGAACAAAGTTAAGACATATAGGGTTTTGGTGTGACAAAGACCAGTGTTATGAACGTTTTATGAAGATGGACTATTTTGCTGAGAGTTTGACTCAATTTGGTGAAAAAAAGGATTCAAAACGGGCACCGAAAATAAAAATTTATGAAAATTAATAAATGAAAAAGAAATAAAGCTCGTTCAAATGATAAGAACGATTTTGTTTCGTTGAAACTTAACCCTCTCCGATTGGTTCTTCGCATGCGGAACCCATGACATCCGATTTTCATCTAATTTCTCTCAGCAAAATAGTAGAGCATCGCAAGACGGTCAGTTTGATCCAAGTTGTCGCTGCAGAAACGAGGGATTCGGTCTGAAATCTGGTAAAATCTCAATTCAATGTGTTTTTTCTCAATTAAATTTGAGATCTTGCGATTTTTCGATTTCTTTCGTGGGATTTTCATAGGAATCGGTATCAATTGTTGTGAATTGACGTATTGTGTTGGTTTGTGTCAATTTGGGATAAATTCCACCTGGGTGGGATAGGGTTTTTGTGATTAGAAGTGATGCAACTTAGTTGATGACAGTCTTGAAGATGTTTTGCAATTGATATTGATTTTATATTGAAATTTTTGATGAATTAAATATTGATTTTGATTTTAAATTGACTCCATGGGCTGTGAAAATAGTTAAAAGTTGGTATCGAATGGTTTTGTGGTATTTATTGGCGTGATTTGAGAATTTCACTGCAAAAATATTGATTTGGAGAAGAGTTGATAGTTCAAAACAAATAAAGTTTGCATTGGCAACAGGCCATATGAAAAAAATCATAACTCCTCTATTTTTTATCCGATTGAGTGTTCTTAGAGTTTATGGAAAGTACGAAATGCGTACTACAAGTTTCTTTTTGGTCAGTATGACAAATATTGAGGTTTTCAAAGTTAAAAAGTTACCCCAAGTTAGATAGTTGAAGTTATAAATAATTATTTTTGGAATTAGCTCTTGAGCGTAGTTTGGTTGTAGTTTTCACGATGTTTCGTGATTTGGTTTCACTTGAAGCTTGACCATAATATAATTGGGTATGCAGAGTAGTTATTGGAAGCGTGTGAGTGCTTGTTAGCGTTGGACACGGGTAAGTAACCAGTATGGAAATTTACAGTTATTTCTTTGAGCTATAATTTATTTTATTAACTATCCTGTTTCGGAACTCTATTCTGATTGAGTGGTCTAAGGGCAAGCGAGTTAGCGTGATCCTAGAGATTTGGGGGGATGCGCATTATTATTTTGGAACTTGATATTCATGAGCTGATCTTTTGGTTCCTATATACGGGGTAGGAATTACTTCACTAGATTGCTGAGGAATTTCTATACGCGTGGATTTTAGGATGATGTGAGTTGGTCATGTCCTAAAAGTCCGAGTTGGGATGGTGAATTGTCTTGGCTTCGCAAGAGCTTGATAGATATTTCTCCTCGACTCAAACGACAGTTTCATTAAGTCGGGACTACTTGCGCCTTTCCTTTTGATTCCTAGACACTTATTATCGATTGCTTTTAAATTTATTTTCAGTCTTTATTTATTCATGCATTCTATGTCCTTTTCTTTCTATCAGCATGAATATTGACTGTTATTTATTGTGAAATATTGTAAACATCGTGTTTAGCGTTACTTACCTGGGACTCGTCATTCTTGTATTTGACTGAGTGCAGATCCACAGTCGAGCAAAGGGAAAGCTCCTTAGCTTGGTGATTTACTTTGAGGATAGCAAAGTTGTTCTATTTTTGGACTCGATATAGGTTTGTTTTGTATTACTATAATTATATGTTTTGAAACCGAGTTTTGGGAAATGAGAGATCTTGGGCATGGATATGATGATATTCTCTCCTGTTATATGACTTTTGGTAATGATGTATATATTTGTTGGGTTTCCACATTTCTAAGTTATCCTAATTTATGTCTTGAGGTTGTTATATTAGTTGGAGATGTTAAATGCTTCCGCTTATCTCTAAATAACTTACTGATATTAATAATTTCATCTTAAATTATTGTATAAATGGGAAAAGGTAAGGTAAGGCTGACTAGTTTTATGTTGATTGCACGAGTGAGACTCGAAGTTTACGTAAGTCTAGGCCGGGCGGAATCCAGTTTTAGGCTTGTGAAATTGGGGCCGTCACATAGACAATCATGACGAAACGAGAAATTAGATTTGGGACCGTGCGCCTAATTCACACAATCTCAAGTTTGCCCTTATCGTTGAACAAACCCATCTGAGCTAGAATCTATGTGATAAATCAACCTATTTGGAATTGAATGGTAAAATTTTATTTCGCGATCCTTATTATTGGTCACTAATTTTATCTGTTAAAACCAAAGCATTTTTAGCAAGATAGATGATGACACATCATTAGTGAAAAATAAGGTTGGGAGAGACTGGAGATTGGACTAATGTTCAGACAAAATGTTGGTTTCTTATTAAAAAACATAAAAATAAATAAAAACAAAAACTCTATATGAGATGAAACCGTGTAAACATCAGTTTAATTAGTTGCTTATCAAAAAGTGAAGATTTAGTTTAATGCAAACCATGCCTCCAAGTCTCCAACTAGTGTTTTACATTTAACAAAAAAAAAAAAAAGAGTTTCCAACAAGCTAGTGAATCTAGTGATGCCTATGTTTTTTGTTTTTTTTTAAATATGAAAAATGATGGACACATGTTAGATGTATTAGAATTCGCATTGACGGAATGCCCAAGTTCAAGTGAGTCCAAGAAAGAGAGTATTAGAGTGTTAAATAATATTTAATTATATGTTAAATTTAATAAGTTTGAACAAACTTATGGTATAACAACATAATTAAGTGTTATCTTCAAAAAATAAACATAATTAAGTGTTGTTAAAGATCAATTTTCTTGTGTAAAAGATGTCTTAGTCAAACTTAATAATCATTTATTTATTTACTTAATACTTGATGTGGGATTATTTTTAACAAGTTGTTCAATTAATTGTTCTATTTATTCACTTAATACTTGATGCATGGAGTCAAATTAAAATCCATAGTGAAACATTTATTTCTTTTGCGATTGATCTCTTTCTTTCTTTACTAATTGCCTATCATAAACAGCACATAGACGAATTTGTCGTTTTAATGGGGATACGTAGAGTAAGTTTTTACCTAAAGTTCTACTTCATTTCAATTTAGATTAGTTGAATAGAGATTTCAAAATCCAATTTCCTACCTTTTTATATGCTGACAAGAACTCTAGAAGCCTCAATTTAATTGGACCAAGTTGCTGTCAGGATTAATTTGTTTTACCATATAAGTTTAATGTTAGAATTTGATTCCAAGTAACTTAAATTTGTAAATTTGTAAATAGATGCTTGGTTTCGTTCTCTCCCCCAATCCTCTCACTCGCACCCTAGTTGAATATTGGATTTAATTTATAATTAGTGGCCAAAACAATATAACCTCTCTAATCACACAAAATATCTCTAAATTTTGATCATTATTTCATTCTAGTTTCCCATTTGATATGCATTCCTTTCCTTATTTAAGTTCTAAACTTTGTTCTGTATGAGATTATGTCGATTGATAAGAGTAAAAACTGAACCAACCAAATCAATGACTCACTAATTTAATAGGGGGTTACTTGAGTAAAAGAGTGAAAGTTCAAGTCTCACGGTGAATAAGTTATGATTTCTTTCTTCTATTGTAAAAAATAAGAGTCAAACCGAACATCATATTAAATTTATCACAAGTACATATCTATAATCTATGTAGGGACACACCAAATTAAATTAACGACTTCAGCCTGATTACACAAGGAGTGCAAAAACACATTGATTAGTTTCTCAAAGCGAGTTCAGGCTGAAGAATACAAAACTCATCAATAAGCTTACAAGGTCTCCAAAGATTAACATATCATAAGACCATAGGTATTATTCGACAAAAAATTAATCAAATACAGCCAAAAAGACTCAATTGACTCCCAAGTATATTATTTTTATGCAGGCAAATGATCATCAATTTGGTTTCTTTCCTTGATGACCACCCTCGTGCTGTGAATCATCACCTCCCACCTTGAATCCAATTCCCCTGAAACCAACAACATCACCCTATTATTATAATGGAATTTTATTTAACTTTAACCCCCAAAAATTATAAATAATTTTTTTTTTCCATATTGTATTAATTTGCATTAATTTAATTCACGATCAATCTCAATTGCCTTAAAAAAACAAAATACCAATTGAGTTTTTTTAATAATTAAAAAAAACAAAATTTGGGATTGACACTTTCTGGTTGTAAACAATTCGCAACTTTTGATGACATAATAAAAATATTATGTTTAGCTTATTATAGGCTGGTTATTTCATATGATGAAATGTAACAACCTATTAGATGGCAAAATCCTATAAAAAAAAATGATGGCAAGATTAGTCCTCTAGAAGCAACTCTAACCTTAGTATATTCATCACTTAGACACTTACCGTGGTTACTAATACTATATAAATAAAAGGAGGCTGATATATGATAGACAGGAGCTAATAGTTGCTCCCTATTTTAAATGGCAACGAATTATATATGCTATAGTTACTTGATGAAGCCCTACGCTTCTAGTATAAAAATTGTGATATCTAAGAGACTCAAGTGAACAACTAATTAGTCCCAAAAGAAAATAGTTAGTTATGTAACAATGACATCACCAAGCTCCTTAATGGGGATGTGCTACAACGACATCACCAAGCTCCTTAACGGGGATGTGCTACAATAACATCGCCAAACTCATCCCTTCAAGTCATATAAGCTTTGAGAGCTGTCTGGGTGCACCTCGAGACGCTTCCTCACACGACACAGGAGTTTATCTAGAGTTTATCCTTAGCCCGATGTGGCTTTGAGGTGTGAATTTTGTGATGTCAAAAAATCTAACAAAACTTACTTGAGTTTATCCTTAGCCCATGTGGCCCATGTCGAAGAGGTATCTTTGGATGGATCCACGGCATGTGAATCAGATCCCTTTACATCCTTGCTTCGAGTATGCATAGACCCAACTGCCTCGTTTACCTTTCTCTTGGCGTCTTCAATTGAAACCTCACAAAGTACAGAATTAATCGACAACATCATAACCATAGAGAGCACCAACATCACCACAATTGCCTTATTAGCTGCCATGTCTCTTTTTCTCAATTTCTTAACCAAACAACACAAGTTTTCCAATGCAATCAAACTCTTTTTCTTCTCAATTTTTAACTTGTTAGCTCAACCATACATATATAGGTCCCAATAAGACGGCCTTGTGTGATGGAATTATTACACGTGTCTGCGTTGAATGAAAGTGGAAAATGTTTTACCATTTCTATCGCAGAATTTGTGATTGTCCGGACAAATGCCCATTTCCCAAGTATTGTTTTGGTCTTTGTTGAGAGAACCATTTCAACCATGCAATTAATTTTTATTTATTTTTTATTTTTTTTGGAAAAAATATGGTCTAGTTTACATGTTATGTTTTTTTTATTTTTTATTTATTTTTGGTAGTATTGATCTATTATGCTTATGCCGACCTCCCCAATAAATACGGACCGAAGATCGTAGAAAGATAAGATCTAAGACAAGTAAGGTCTTCTGACTTTTTTTTGGTACCTTAGTCTCGAATTTGAGAGTTGAAAGTGTTGAATCAACATGAGATGAAACAAAAAAAAAAAAAAAAACAAAACAATAGTAGGTAGTGTCATAGTATTTGGGCCTGAATACATGACACTAAGATCCCAAACAAGAAGCCAAGGAAAATAAATATAATAATTCAAAAGGAATTTAAAATAACAAAATTTCTCAGGCCATTGTGTAATGAAAGGCCGCTGGATTATTCCGCCTTCAAGCATTGAGGAAGAAAATCTAATACATGATGATCTACGAAGAGGCGTCGACGCTCTTCTTATCTCCTTCAGACGCGAGTTTTATCCGTTGATGATGTTCAGCAACCTTATAATCTACAACCTCCATGAATAGCTTAGAATCCAATATGCTGTCAGGCCTTCCATATACTGCAGCTTGGACGCTAGCCATGAGCTTCGCTATCTCTCGACCGGAGAATCCTTTGGTCTTTCTAGCAGCTTCATGGATCACATCCTCAGACAAATCCTCAACTGTTATTTTCTGCGGTTTCCTTTTTAACGATCCCAACAAAGAATCTTCCTTGTCTTGGTCAGAAAGGTATTTGTTCAAGTATAGCTTTAGCAACTTGACGCGCTCCTCCTTCCCTGGTAGAGGAAACTCGATTACCTCATCTATGCGATCGGTCACAGCACTGTCGAGATCACCAGGCCTATTGGTGGCGAGTACAAGAACTATATCTCTCGACTGGTCACCAGTTCGAAAGAGCAATGCGTTCAGAGCACTACGCTGAGCTTCACTCATATAGATGCTATTACGCCTGGCATAGGATAGAAAATAGATTAAATTCAAACGAGTATACATACAAAAAAAAAACAAGAAAATATCTCAACGAAGAACGATTTTCAATGCAATCACTATTATCTACAAAGACAGCATTTACGATCCGCAGCATAATTGTCATAACTGTAGATATCTCATGGAGGACTCCTATGATCAGTCTCGTCTATTAAAGGCTACATATTTACAAGGCTTAATTGGTTAAAATATCCTAACCTTTTACAATTTTTGTTATTATATCCTTTTGAATTTGTTATTATATCCTCACCTTTTTACATTGAAAAAAATTGTATCTCACATTTTTACTCCAAATTTGATGATGTGTCACATAAATAATAACTTTAAAAAGCCACCTCATCATCTATAATTACTAAAATTATTACTTAATTTATTTTTTAAGCCCATTAATTAAATATTACCTCATCAAATTTAAAGTTAAAAAGTGAAGTAGGATACCAATTTATCAATGTAGAAAGGTTAGGATATAATAACAAATTAAAAAATGTTAGGATATAATAACAAAAGTTGTAAGAGGTTAGGATATTTTAACCAATTTGACCTATTTACAAATTCAACCAGTGACAAAACTACAATTTGATACGACCACTTTCTTCGTGTGCTGCTAGCATGACTCGCACCAGTAACATAAATATATGATTTGTAGCAATTCATGCAATCACAACATAAGGAAGTGTGTCATAAATTTACTGCGAATAGGAGAGATGTTACATATCAAATTAGGTATCAAAGAACCTCTGAGGTGCCTTGATCTTCATACAGACAATGATAATAGCTTACCGAGTGGTAAATAAAGTTACTTAAATTGATGCAGGAAAGAATAGAGCAACTCACTCGCATAGGAAAGCATCCGCCTCATCAATAAACAGTAATAGGCCTTTCTTCGATTTTTTAGCCCAATCAAATATCTGATGGATTTTTGTGACAGCCTCTGCGCCCAAAGGTGCAACATCTCCGCCCGTCATCATAGCATAATCCAGACCCTTGAAGATAAAAAGAAGAAAAGAAAAGGAATATCAACGACGATGTGCTTAAAATAGCAATACAAATAAACCATTGGCAAGAGCATGGGAAATAAGGTAATCCAAATAAACCACACAAGAAGATTGTACCGATTTTTGAGCTATCTCCCTTGCAACCATAGTTTTACCAGTCCCCGGTGGCCCATAGAAAAGCATATTACGAAATGGAGCCTGATGAGACTTTGTATTTGCAGTAGCTCGGGCAAGTTGCTCTATCCTCCTTTTCAATGAAGGATGAAGAACAACATTATCCAAACCAGCTTCACTTCCCAATGTTTTTGATGCTCCAGCTTCTGTACTGTAGTTTCGCACCTTTTTAATGCCACTAGAAACTATTCCTGACCATGGATATTTGGCAATTGAAGACTCTCGAATAAGTGATGGCTGGCCAAGTATACGATTGACGTAGCCCCAAATAACTCGAGCTCCTTCTCTATAAAAACCAACATTTTAAGTCATACACGAGGAAGCATCATCCAACTTGGAGGATTAACGTTGCAATAGATAGATGCTCATCAGACAAAAAGTAACAGAATATAGGTGAACTCGGTCATTTAGTTTTCTTGCTCTCTCTATCTTGAGATTTACAGCACAAACAAATAAGTAAGTCTGGTTGTTCCCAATAAAGATATCCAATCCCAAGTGCATTATGACTGATCAACACAGAATTAACAATATCTTGGAACAGAATGAAATTCAAGCACCAAGCAAAAAACTCAGACCTCGTAGTGTAAACTCCAGCAGCTAGCGCAGTAGCTCCTCCAACAGCCATAACTAATTTACTCTGGTCGGTCAACAATGTTCTGAAACCACCTATATTATGGGATCGGTCTGTTAATCATGATGATTATTTACAACTTGAAACCAAATGCAATTTGCAAGAGAATGAAGCATATCTAGCAGACATGGACATGACATATTGTATTTTATATTGATGAAGAGAGCAATAAATTACATGATAAAGGCTATTTTATTCAATAAGATGTGCAACTACATGAATTTGGAGGATATGAAACATAAAATTTTATACTGATGACAAGAACAACAAATTTAAGGATAGAGGTGAATAAGATTTTAACTACATGAATATGTTCACTCTTGATGAAAATAATTTAAAGGTTGCGAACTCTTCCATAAACCATTAGACTAGAAGAAATTAAAATGGTCTACTATGTAGCAATTCAACTAAGCTGTTTTGGATAAAACCATGTCTCACATGCTCTCATTAAGCGCCACATGATTTTCAATCATAAACTGATAAACATGACAAGTAAATTAATATTAAGATACCACGGCCAGCCAGAAAAAAAAAAGATGGAATACCTTCAATGTGGCTAAAAACTGTGTTGATTGCGGCGAGCCACTTTTCTCGTTCTCCATTCATTCGTTCTACAAGCATTCTCCTATTGTGCTCTTCAGTCAATTTAGCCTCGTGAGCTCGGGCTTCAGCTTCGGCCAAAGCTTTCACCCTTATTGTTTCACGTTCTATTTCAGCCCTCTCCTTTTCTGTTTGCCGTTGTTGTGCTTGGATTTGTTCTTCTGTAGCACGCCTCGCTTGTTCTTTTCGTACGGAGGACTCTTCTTGCATCCTAACCAACTCGACATTATGCATCCTTTGGGCTTCATGATCAGTCTGCAAAATGATGGAATTGTTAAATCGTTCCGTTACTTCTTTACTTAGAAGATTGAAAGCTTAATACCCAATCACTCAACTGAAGACACCACTCTTGAGCAATTTTTTACAAAATTTATGGTCAGTCGCAGATTGACCATGTCGACACTATTTGAAAGTTCATGAAGAAATTAAACAAGTGGTTTGCAATCAATTTGAGAACCTACATTCAGTGAACTCCATCTAATGGTCACATTAATCGCATTGCAGCCACAGTGATAAAGTTCGAAAGAACCAGTTCTCTAGAAAAGAGGTGAAGGCTTATGAACGTATCCAGTATGCAACCTCCTAAACATATATTGAGTAGCCACATTCAGCTTATCCAAGAACTGTATTTCTCTTGGCTCTTTCAACTAGGCTGATTTTCGGGTTTACTACACCTAAGTCATGCCCTACATTCAGAAAAATACCTGCATTCTTTTTCTGGCCAATTCATCCTCATAGCGAGCCATCTGCGCTTTTGCTTGTGCTTGTTGCTGTACCAAATTTCTCTGCTCTTCCGCCATTTTACGTTGCTTCTCCTGAAATTGGGAATGACTAAATTATGAGAAAAAAAATATTTGAAACTGATCGGTCAAAAGTAGTATTTGCAAAACCTTAATTTCCAAAAAGTCGCGACTTTCTATTCCAACTATAATTTGAGAAAATCCTGATAGCTTACCTTTCTCCATACACAATTTTATACGAAAGGAATGCAAAAAAATAAAATAAAATAAAAATAAAAAATAAAAAAATCCTACACAACTGCATCGTTCAAACTACATGAAAATGTTTTAAGTGTATCGAATGAATCCACGCAACAAACAATCAAACTAACTACCGAAATGGTTGTGTAAAACATATTAGAAAATCGCATCAATTATTGTTATAGTTAGGTTTTGGCTCAAACTCCATAATATGTCAGAATTGTGTGCTTTGAGTGTGCACCCGTGCGTCTAATGCACCATGTTGGATAGTTTACTTGTTAATGTTTTTTTATTATTGATTGGATAGATTGATGAGTGTTTGATTGTGCATTTCTGCTGCGTTTGATGTGTGGTTAATGCTAACAGTTATCCAGATAAACACAGTACTTGTTCATATAGGTATAAACCAACAACAAATACTCACAATTTCTTCTTGAGATTGCCTTGCTTGAAAGTAAGCCTTCTCCGCCGCCAACTCCGCCAACCGCGTCTCCTCTTGCTTTCTCATGATCTCAAAAACCTAAACACCAGACAAAACCAATTCACTCAAAAAAACCACATCTTTTCACCATTCATTATCAAAATTGGTCCAAAACCAGATCAAGAACCACGACAACGACGAATACCTGCTTCGCATAAGGAGAGCTGTTAATCTCTTTAAGAGCCTTCACACCTCTCTCTAAGCTTTCAGGATCAAAACCAGACAATCCGCCTTTCGAATCCTCCCCAGACGCCTTCGCATCTGATTTCGAATCGGTTTTCGGCGAGTTTTGAGGAGGAGATGACGAAGGAGATGAAAATGGAGAGAATCGGAAGGAACCGTCGGCGTGTGCGCGATTGGAAAACGCGGAGAACGAAGCGGCTGCGGCGGCGGCGGCTGCAGCCATGGCTGCGCGTGAAGAGATTATAGAAGCCGCCATGACCGCGCGAGCTTCAGAGGCCGATCGAACACTTTCAAGTTGATGAGAACTCCATTAAGGAAGCGGAGAAGCTCGGACATAAACCCCAATTTAGGGTCCAGGGTTTAACCAGTCCCGGTTTTCTTCTTGGTCAAGGAACGGTTGACTCGAGAGAGACCGACGGTCGATCCTCTACGAGATCGTAAACCAAATTAGGACTATAATGCGTATATATGACAGATGTCAAGGTGAAATCCGTAATTTGGTATCTTTATTCTTGCCATCAATGAGATCCAACGGTTCCTAATGACGGTCCCGGTTTTCTTCCTGGTCAAAGGAGCGATTGACTTGACAGACGGATGGTCGATTGTCTCCAATATTCGGTCTGAGTACTATTAGAAAGACAGATGTTAAGGGTAAATCTGTAATTTACGCCAGTCTTTCTTGCCCTCTCTGTGATCCAACGGTCTGGAATATGTCGACAGTTTCTAATTTAGTTTTCTTATTTTGTTTATTTTGTTTATTTTTTTAAGTTAACCACCAGATATCCCCACTAAGCTACTACTCTGAACTTGCTAAAAAATTAAGAGAGGAGCTTCTGCTATGATATGGAGCATTAGTTAATTTTTTTTTTGTGATTCTTTAGTTTAAACCACCGTCGATCTTCTCTTTTTATTGGTAGATCTATTAATATCTGAGATGTTTTGTTTTGTTTCATTTGACCTGCAACAGTTGTCAGATTCATCATTAACTCCACTTGCCTCTCCTCCACGCTTGTATCTGCTATCACTCAATTTTGGCTTTATTTGGCAAGCACAAACTAGCTTATCAACTAGCGTATAAACTAGTTGATAAGTATACGCTAGTTGATAAGCTACTTTGACAAATAAGTTGTGTTTGACAACTATATTATTTCAAAAATATTCTAGATGATAATCTAAAATATTGGATGCTACCCTAAGTAGCGTTTTCTAAAAAAACAACGGAATAAATTTATTTTTCCTTTTGTATCCGTTTAGGCGTGGCAAATTATTTTTTTGATTAATAACATCCGAAAATTTAGGTAAGCATATATTTTTCGGCTGCTTTATTGTTTGTGTTCACATATGAATAGTATATTAGTATATATTGCAAAAGAAAAAAATGTGACATGAGTATTTTTTTAGTTTTAAGAAATACGTAACTGTGACGCCCCCAATTTCTCAATGCAATTGGGTACGCCCAACCTAGACAAACGAAGAACCCAAAGTCGGAACTCGGCAAATCGGCATATGCCTAATCAGCCTCCGTTCGTTAAATTACAAAGTTTATGAATGCGTTATTGCAACTATAAGTATAGCGCAACGAAAATAACTACAAGTATGGGAAATAACTCAAATCAAAGGAAATCAGAAATTCTATTAATGGTGGAATCCCTGTAAAATATGGAATATTCATGTACAACCAAAAGTGATGAAGCCAAATAAGCAAGATACATGATATTCAAACCCTTAAATCCCAAACAGACATCAAAACATGATATACAAAAACATCGTACGATCAACAAACATAGACACCTACTCTAAGCCTGAAGAAGTGCACGTCGCTCTAAGAGGTCCTCGGATGAAATTGCCAAGACAAGGTCCTTTGCTCTTGCTGCACTCCGATCTATCTGCACCCACCGTCATAAACTAGGCAGTGAGCAACTAAGAGAAATCGAAAGTAATGCCAGGAGAATATAACAGTATTTCATGATTTACCAAGTAAAGCAGTCTAAATATCACGCGATAATTGAAATATAGGAATTTAAATGGATCAATTGCATGATGAACATAATAATAGATATCAATCGAAACATGCGTGTTTCAAGAATAAAAAAAGGTTCATAAGTGGTATAAATTATAATATAACGGTGAAGATCTCATCAGATTTTCCCGGGCATCGACACAAGTGACGACACAACCATGATAGGAGGACAAGAGTCCCTCGTACATAGTACTTAGTGTCACATGATCTCTATGGGTGGTCCCACACTCCTATACAAGAGTGTTCACATTAGTGCAGGGCTGAATACTCTTGAGACACACATTTGTGCCAATAACACACAACCAAGGAATATAATGGAATGTGTAACGGCCCATTTTTCAAATAGACCGCCATAGGTCCAATGCGGACCCACAGTCTGTCTTACCAGCGACAGCTGTATTGGGAAATGTGCCCTAGGTCAATTCATTAATAGTCTTTATGAATACATTTTAGTTAATAAAATAGAGGATTTCATTTGTTGTTTATCATAATTGATTTGCATGTTTACATCATAATAAGATCCATAGGAATTTATAGAAATATCATAAATGTCCCTAATTGATTATTATACTGGGAACTATAATGAATTAAGACTAGTGTGAGTCTTGATTGATGATCATACGATGATCATACGTATAGGAATACGAATCAAGATCATGAGTACTTATTAGGGAACAAAGTACTGGACCGACCCACTATGAGAACATCACATGGATTAAGTCATAGTTGTTTCTCATGATATGTATATTATTCGGCCCTCTGACTTGAGATTACCAGAGACTTCAACATTAGGAATACAGTGATTTGACGCAATCAAAGGTTGTCTTTAACCGGACGATTATTGTGGCGGCCCCAATTTCCACATTGGTCCGCCACGGGAGACAACGCGGGCCCACAGCTGTCCACGTCACCGCCAGCTGTGTCCCACGCCCAATTATCCATTGTCAATCAATTTCCGGTTAACTTTGATGTTACGAGTTAACTTTTGTTTCTTTAATGTTATTTAACCTCAAATTACGCAGCGGAAGATTATATGAACAACCTAAAGATTTAACCTGAATTTCCTGAGCATAATACCTAAGTAAAAACCATACCAAATGTAAATCATATACATATCATCCGAGATCCTCAAAATATAAAAATATATGCAACCTATCTCTCAAATCCCAAACCCAGCATAAATCAAATAAATACATACAACCAACTAGGCATATAAGAGGAGTAGTCTCCGTCTTCAGTCACAGATAATCTTTAAGTGTCTCCTTGCCTCCTTCACATATCAAATCCTGCACTCAAATCACCCAACACATACGGTGACGAGTCCAGTGAGTAAACTCCCAAAAGAAAACCATCGAGTAAATAATAACAGATTCGAAGCCAATAATTAACGTTAGCTACACATGCAAAGAGTATGGGCAGCCATAAAACCCTGCATGTGTAGGTAACAAGCATGCAAGATGATCAACGAATAATCATAATGCCAACAATATGCTCCACAACAATTACGATAAAACCAGACAAAAGTAGAATGCAATCTCACATACTAGATCATACTTCGTAGATTCGGATGACCCCGACTGAGCACATCAAGTCTAAACCACATCCGAACTACTAACGGTGACCAGGAACAAATCACAAACCCACCGAACACGTGCACCCCGCGGCTCGGATCACAATCCACCGGCGGCGCAAGTACACGTGCTACAATCTAGCATGCTTGATCACGTGCCACAATCGTCCCGAATAAACTCCGATAAAGAAAACAAATCCAACACCCATCGACAACTGACCAACACATGATCCTCATGAGTATGTATAGCAACAACAACAAAGATATGCAAGAATTGAAAGAATTAAATACTCAAATGTGTTTTGTTGGGGTTTACGCACCTATATCGCACTCGTCCCAAACCAAACCTCGCTCGGCTCAATAGCACTCGACAATTCAAATTATCACCCGAATTATACCTATTACCATTTATCATTAAGTTAGCTTCAATTTAATATATTATGTCAATTTTTCGTTTTTCGAGGCTAAAACCCCGACTTTATCTCGTCAACATTCCGAGAAAATCCCAAATTTCCATTATTTGATCAAAATATATTTTTTTCTAATTTTTCTTATTTTCTATGAATTTTCTATGAATTTTCCAGAATTTTCCAGATTTTTTTTTTTTTTTTTTTTTTTTTTTTTTTTTTTTTTTTTTTTTGCGTTGAGTTGGGCTGAACCGGACCCGGTTCACCCGGTCCGGTTCGGCCCAACCGAATCGGCTCACCGGGTCGGCTCGACCCGCCCAGACCGGCCGGGTCGGCTCGACCCGGTTGGGTCGTCTTCTTCAAGAAAAAAGCAGAGCGCGCAACAGCGCCTCTGTTTTTCTCCTTTTTTTTTATTTATTGAAGAGAAGGAGAGGGAGAGGGAGGGGGGATTGGGGAGACGATTGTCGTCTCTTTCCTCGGACAAATTGCTCTCGCAATTCGTCCGAGCTCTCGAGCTTCCCTTCCCACCATCACCACCGAATCACCATCACCACCATCACCACAAACAGCACACACACAACAACATACAACATCAACAACACAACACCAACTCACCTTGTTCTCCTCGATCCCACGAGCTCCCGATCCCTCGATCTCTCTCTTCCTCCTTTCTCCTCTTCTTCCTCCCGATCTTCCTCTCGATCTTCCTCTCGATCGATCAAATTGTGAGAAAAAGAGTGTCGGTGGTGTTCATCAACAATTTTGGGTAAAATGACCAAAATGCCCCTAAGTTCTTATCCTTTCCTTCTTTCCTTCAATACCCTTTTTGGTAATTTCACTATTATTTATTTATTTTCTCGATTTTAATATATATTTTATATATATATATATATATATTAAATTACATATATATATATATATATATAAATATATATATTCGCCTATATTTTCGCGCCTAAAATTTCGTCGTGCGCGCCAACGAGCGTACTCGGGCGTGCACACTATCGTACCACCCACGCGTGTCAACCACGACCCCGCGTGTCATTAGGCGCCCACCAATTTACTATATTTTTTTTTTCATTTTACCACAACAAGCATACAAAACGGACTGTATACCTATTCCAAACTCGTTCCAGCCTCGCTGTGGGACCCACGTACGTCCTCGCTAGCGTCCACATCCGCACTGACGTCACCAGTAACGGCTATTGAAAATTGGGCCGTTACAATTATAAAGGTTGTGATTGGTTACTGTGTGAATAATGTGGTGAAGTTATGTAATCGAGATATAATTTGTCCCTTTTATATAGAGAAAGATATCTAGTGGATCTCTCGATGTGTTAGACTATTAAAAGGCCTAGTCTAAGTGAATTGATATTGATCAATGTCACTTGGATGTTTTCAGTCTACCTAGAGATCGAGGCTAGTACGATTGAACATGTTGAATGACAATTCCATGCCTTATGTTTAATCAAAAGGATATCGTGTGACAAAAGGATGTTATATACACTATTGATTAGGTTGTATCGATTTGAAATTCGTACAACTTGGATAGTCATAATGTCTTGCTAGAGGCCGCTTATGACTTGTATACCAACCGCTTATGACTTGTATACCAAAATGAGTTTTGGTACACTACTAACGTTGTATGAGCCTATTGAGTCGCACACTGAGAATAATTTTGCAAGATTTTAAGATGGTTCAGAAAAACAACATTTATATGATAAAATTCAAGACAGAAACGTCCTTGTAGTGTATTACACTTATATTTCTTTAAGTACGGGTATATGTGTAATTTACTTAACCGTCTATATATAAGGGTTATATAAATAGACTATTTGAGTTAGAATACAAGTACGAAAGATTTAAAAAGAGGTTGAAACTCTATTTTTCATTTTAAGAAACGACATAGGGTTTTTTGGTATGCTCTGGATTATTTTGGAGAGAAACAAAAAACGCTTTATAGATCGATTAACCTTCAGAAAGGTACATTGTGACTGAGGTATGATTAAGTTTTCATAGTTTAAACGTGTTTTAATGGAATCAAATTCGGATCCTGTTGGGGTTTTTCTCAAAATAGTTTTGAAATCTATGTTGTGCATGAACCCCAAAACCCAACAGTGGTATCAGAACCTTCGAGTTTGATTCCATTAAACCCATTGCATGTTTTCTTATGATATATGATTGAAAGCATGTTAATAGTTAATGTATATATGATATACATAAGTTTTCTGTGTGATTTATTATCATGTTTTGTGTATATGATACATATATTCGTGATTTAATTGAAATTAGTTTCGTACATGCTAGTAACCATGTTAGGTTAATTTGAATAATTTTAATGAATTGAGTTTCGTGTTCTATGATCCATGACACCATTAGGTTCAATTGGGATAGTATTTCATGATTCAATTACATGTTTGTGATTATTTGGATGAAGATTGAAATTGCAAATAATTAATTTTCGAAATTATTTATTTATCATGTTATATCTATCTTGTTATGAAGTTTCTATTTAATAAAGATAGATAACAATTAGATTAGGAGATATATGCAAAATCGGTTTCATTATCCTTATTGGATAGGAGATAAATATGGAGAAGTTTGTTATTGGTGATATGCTAGGATTCAAATATCTAAAGTCCTAATTGGATTAGAATAAGATGATTAGTTAGATGTGGGCTCGAGTTAATTGAAACCATTTTAATTGACCTAATTTTGGATAAAGTAAGGGGTAAATTTAGTATAGTAAAATCAGCGAAAAATATGATTTTCTATAGCGGGATCGCTTCGCTTCATTGATCGGCACAATGGATCGCTAGTCTAACTAATCCTAGCGCACGAAAATTCTTCTATCAGTGAATAGCATAAAAATTTCTTAAATTGTTTAGTGGTTCTACAAATCAATAAAATATATGATATTTCATTGTTTACTTAAAAATCACTAAAACTGAATAAAATCTCTCTATTAAATCTTAAGTTTTATGACATCCAATTTTAAACACTTATCAAGGCTTCGATCGCACTAATATAGTTTCAACCATAGTTGGGTGTATTGTGTATCTTGGTGAGATAAATTGGGTAAGAGTTACCTAAATGTTTAAATTGGTTCGACTTAATAAAGCTATCAAAATAGTTTTGGACTTTAGACATATGATGAGATAAAAACATGCTAAAACATAAGATATCTTGTATCTCATAAAAGTATCTAAAATTACATAAGATGTAATTGGTAACTGTTACCTACCTAAATAATCTAGTTCTGTGTTTCATGCTATAGTTGTCATAGAATTAGGTGAAATATGGATTTAGTCCCCTAAATAAACAGTATGTTTTAGGAGGGTTGTTAATTTAGTGGGAGTCTATTCCTCTATACTAAAATAAACTCTGCATAATCTTTATTGTAGATCAATGGCCTCTTCAAGTAACAATAATCCCCTGAGAATGGCGATTTATCCTTGAGAAGGATAAGCTATCTGGGACTAACTTTCTTGATTGGTTCAGAAACTTGAGAATCATTCTCAAGCATGAACGCAAGTTGTATGTTCTGGATGCTCTAATCCCTGAGGACCCACCAGCCAATGCTACAAAAGCTGTGAAGGATGCGCATAATAAGCATGTCAACAATTCTACTGATGTTGCATGCATTATGTTGGCAACTATGGTTCCTGAACTTCAGAAGGACATGGAACTAATGGAAGCCTACGACATGGCTGTAACGCTGAAAGAAATATTCCAACAGCAAGCTAGGCAAGAAAGGTTCAAGACAGTCAAGAACCTGCATTCTTGTAAGATGACTGAGGGTGCGTCATTTAGTCCTCATGTTCTGAAGATGAAGGGCTACGTTGACCAACTTGATAGACTTGGATTTCCCATAAGCCAAGAGTTGGCTGCGGATTTGATCCTAAATTCATTATTGGAGAGTTACTCACAATTTGTGATGAACTACAATATGAATTATATAGAGAAATCAATTTCAGAGTTGCATTTGATACTCAAAACTGCCTTGAGCAGAAACATCATTTATGTTTCATGCTTAGATATGGATGGTTTTGGTTTTATTATTGCGAATAATAGATGTTCTATTTGTCGTAAAAGAATATTTTATGCAAATGCTGATTTGTGTAATGGTCTTTATATTCTAAGCATGAAAAAGTCCACGGATACTCCAGTCTTTAACATAAATACAAAGAGATTTAAGTCAAATGATTTGAATCAAACCTATCTTTGGCATTGTCTTCTCGGGCACATAAATGAGAAACGCATAACGAATGTCCATAAAGATGGACTTCTAGATTCATTTGATTTGGAATCATATGAAACGTGCGTATCTTGTTTACTAGGCAAGATGACTAAAAGTCCCTTTACTGGAAATAGTGAAACGGCAAGTGATTTATTAGGTCTAATACATACTGATGTATGTGGTCCTATAAACATAATGACTAGAGGAGGTTATCAGTACTTCATTACATTTACGATGATTTCAACAGCTATGGTTATGTATATCTTATTAAACATAAAGCTGAATCATTTGAGATGTTTTGAACATTTCAAATTAAGTGCAGAATCAGCTTTGTAAAACTATCAAAACACTTCGATCAGATCGAGGTGGTGAGTATTTAAGCCAAGAATTTGATGATCATCTTAGAAATTGTGGGATTGTCTCCCAATTGACTCCACCAGTAACTCCACAATGGAATGGAGTTTCTGAAAGGATAAATCAAACCTTATTAGATATGGTTCGATCTATGATGAGTCATGCGGATCTTCCATTATCCTTTTGGGGTTATGCATTACAAACTGCAGCTTTCACTCTAAATTGAGTTCCTTCTAAAGCGGTTGATAAAACATCATATGAGATATGGTACGGGAAGAGACCTAGTTTGTCTTTCCTTAAGATTTGGGGCTGTGAGGCTTACGTAAAACGACAAGTATCAGAAAAATTGGCACCTAAATCTGACAAGTATCTATTTGAGGGGTATATTAAGGAAACAAAAGGATATTACTTTTATAATCCCACTGAGAACAAAGTGTTTGTTGCTCAGTACGGTGCCTTTATGGAAAAATAGTTTATTTCAAAAGACACTAGTGGGAGAGAAATAAATCTTGAAGAAGTTCAAGAATCACAGATAAACACTGAACTGCTAATAGAAGTTCAACAACGTTCTAAATCAGTTGAATCTCCGCAAGTGACACAAGGCCCACGTAAATCTGGTAGGGTAAGACATGAGCCAGAGAGATTCGAATTTCTCATTACTGATAGTCGTGATGTGTTGCTTATGGATCAAAATGAGTCCACCACTTATCAGGAGGCTATGTCTGGACCAGACTCAGATAAATGGTTAAGTGCCATGAACTCTGCGATGCAATCCATGTATGATAACCAAGTTTGAAACTTGGTTGATTTACCTGAAGGTGGTAAGACCATTGGATGTAAATAGTTTTTCAAGAATAAAACTGACATGGATGGCAAAGTGTATACTTTCAAAGCAAGACTTGTAGCAAAAGGTTTTAGGCAGACTCAAGGTGTTGATTATGATGAAACTTTTTCGCCAGTAGCCATGCTTAAATCCATAAGAATTTTAATTGTCATTGCTGCATATTATAACTATAAGATATGACAAATGGATGTAAAAACAACATTTCTTAATGGAAAGTTGCTTGAGGACGTGTATATGACACAACTTGAAGGTTTTGTACATCCTGAGAATTCTAGGAAGGTATGCAAGCTTCAAAGATCCATTTATGGATTAAAGCAAGCTTCTCGGAGTTGGAATCTTCGTTTTGATGAAGCAATCAAGAATTTTGGTTTTATTAAGAACGAAGATGAGCCTTGTGTATACAAGAAGGTCAGTGGGAGTGTAGTTGTTTTTTAAGTGCATCGTATGTTGATGATATATTACTCATTGGAAATGACATCCCAACATTGCAGAGTGTCAAGTCTTGGTTAGGGAAGTGTTTCTCAATGAAAGACTTAGGAGATGCAGCCTATATCCTAGGACAAATGATGAACGAGATCGTATGAATAAGATTCCATATGCATCTGCTATTGGATCTATCATGTACGCCATGCTATGCACTCGGACTGATGTATCATATGCTTTGAACACTACAAGCAGATATCAGTCAGATCCAGGTGAGAGTCACTGGATAGCAATAAAGAACATCCTTAAATACTTAAGAAGGATTAAGAAAGTGTTCTTGGTCTATGGAGGTTTTAAAAATGATCTAGTTGTAAATGGTTACACAGATGCAAGTTTTCAAACTGATATAGATGATTTAAGATCGCAGTCTGGATATGTGTTTACTTTAAATGGGGGTGCAGTAAGCTGGAAAAGCTCGAAGCAAGAGACTGTGGCTATTCTACAACAGAAGCTGAGTATATTGCAGCATCCGATGCAGCAAAGGAGGCAGTTTGGATCAAAAAGTTCATTTCTGAACTAGGTGTGGTTCCAAGTATTGCTAACCCTGTTTATTTGTATTGTGACAATAACGGGGCAATAGCACAGGCCAAAGAACCAATATCACACCATAGATCCAAACATATACTCAGGTGTTTTCATCTCATCAGAGAAATCATTGAGAGGGGAGACGTAAAGATTTGCAGAGTACCTACTGAAGACAACATTGCGGATCCATTGACAAAGGCTCTTCCACAAGCGAAACATGATGGTCATGTTAGATCATTAGGCATTAGATGCATGAATGATTGGCCCTAGAGCAAGTGGGAGATGTTGGGAAATGTGCTCTAGGTCAATTTATTAATAGTCTTTATGAATACATTTTAGTTAATAAAATAGAGGATTTCCTTTGCAGATTATTATAATTGATTTACATGTTTACATTATAATAAGATCCATGGGTATTTACAGAAATATCCTAAATGTCCCTAGTCGATTATTATACTGGGAACTATAATGAATTAAGACTAGTGTGAGTCTTGATTGATGATCATACGTATAGGAATACGAATCAAGATCATGAGTACTTGTTAGGGAACAAAGTACTGGACTGACTCGCTATGAGAACATACATGGATTAAGTCATAGTTGTTTATAATGATATGTATATTATTCAGTCCTCTGACTTGAGATTACCAGAGACTTTAACATTAGAAATACAGTGATTTGACACAATCAAACGTTGTCTTTAACCGAATGATTATAAAGGTTGTGATTAGTTACTGTATGAATAATGTGGTGAAGTTATGTAATCGAGATAGAATTTGTCCCTCTCATATAGAGAAAGATATCCAGTGGATCCCTCAATGTGTTAGACTGTTAAAAGGTCTAGTTTAAGTGAATTGATATTGATCAATGTCACTTAGATGTTTTCAGTCTACTTAGAGATCGAGACTAGTACGATTGAAAATGTTGAATGACAATTTCATGCGTTATGTTTAATCAAAAGGATATCGTGTGACAAAAGGATGTTATATACGCTATTGATTAGGTTGTATCGATTTGATATTCGTACAACTTAGGTAGTTATAATGTCTTGCTAGAGGCCGCTTATGACTTGTATACCAAAATGTATTTTAGTACACTACCAACGTTGTATGAGCCTATTGAGTCGCACACTGAGAATGATTTTGCAAGATTTTAAGATGGTTCAGAAAAACGAATTTTATATGATAAAATTCAAGACAGAAACGTCCTTGTAGTGTATTACACTTATATTTCTTTAAGTATGGGTATATGTGTAATTTACTTAACCGTCTATATACAAGGGTTGTATAAATAGACGTTTTGAGTTAGAATACAAGTACGAAAGATTTAAAAAGGGGCTGAAACTCTATTTTCGTTTTAAAAAACAACTTAAGGTTTTCTGGTATACTCTGGATTGTTTTGGAGAGAAACAAAAAGTGCCTTAGAGATCGATTAACCTTCAGAAAGGTACATTGCGACTGAGGTATGATTAAGTTTTCATGGTTTAAACGTTTTTTAATGGAATCAGATTCAGATCCTGTTGGGGTTTTTCACAAGATTTTTTTGAAAATTCCGCTGCGAATGAACCCCAAAACCCAACAAGCTATGCTATACATTGGATTACATCCTCCATTTTATCTTTTTAAACCTTATTAATTATCCATTTATTGATTAAGTTGTATCGAAGTCAAATTATATGTTAAAGCATCCAAAAACCTCAATAAACACAGCAGAAGCCATACTAACACATTTACTTGGATAATAATACTATAAATGTGTAACGTAAACCAATAACTTAATGTGGAAAACCTATGCACAACCATAAGTACCTCTGAAGTCACCAAAAAGATCAATATACATAAAGTTTCTCAAAACCCCAAACCCATAATAAAACAAAGTAAATTTAATACAAACGTACGAGTCAGGCTATCTCGGCTCAACAGTACTCTGGCAGCTTGCCCTTGCCCTTGCTTGTACTATGATCTGCATTCAAGCCATCACAAAAGGCAGATGACGAGTCCAGAGTGAGTATTCCCAAGGAAATTAAGTAAGCATTTCTTAAAGTAAATACTGAAATTTAAATAAAGCTATTAAATAAACATGCGGAAATAAATACAGATAACTGTGCTCATCGCATGAATAAATAATAGGAAAAATGCAAAGTGTGTTCCTAGCTCCTAGGGTCAGACTACACCATAATTCGGACTCTTCCACATAATACCGCCGGCGAGTCCAACTCAAGCAGGGCAAGCATCTGGATCCGCTCGATGGCTGGCGTTACACCTACGGCACATCGACACATGCCACGACGTGACACTCGGCCGAGTTTGATCTGGTAGCATGTGCTATGGTGTAGTAGACATACACACCAGAATGAAACGGAGGGAGCCTCGCTCAACGTCCGCCCATATAAACATAACCAAGAATAGAGTATTGAAATGAAAGAAATTGAATTCAAATGCCAAAATAAGTAAATACTCAAGTAATTTCAGTTGGGATACTACACACCTCAATCCGCACTCCGCGTCCCGAAATCAAACCCCGTCTAGCTCCAATAATCATCCGACAATCAAAATTATCACCCAAATGTACCTAAGATCATTTGTTTTTGAATTAGCTTCAATTTGACATATTATGTCAATTTTACGTTTTTCGAAGTAAAAACCCCGACAACTCGCCAAAATCCCGAGAAAATTCCAAAAACTCATTTATTAACCCATTTTCTAATTTCTCATATTTTTCTAGATTTTTTTTCTGAACTTTTCCATAATTTTTAGCTATTTTTCTCTATTTTCTATATTTTATTTTATTTAAAACTGTTTTTAATTATTTAAATAAAATAATAAAAATAAAATAAAATAAAATATGATGGTGGGTCCCCTGAACCGGGTCCGACCTGACCCAACCGGGTCAGGCTCGGTCCGGTCCACCGGTTCGACCCACCTGGACCCGGGCTCGGTCCAGGCCCACTCGGGTTGGGCCTGGCGGCTCGGCCCAGGTTGGGGGTGCATGCACGCGCGGATGCGTGCACCCACCCCCCATCGTCTTCCTCAGCAACAGCAGGGGCATAGCCTCAGTTTCGTTTTCGTTTTTTTTTCATTCCTTCTATTAGATTGGGAGGGAGGGGAAGACGACACGCGACTCTCCCTCCTCGGACGAACTACGAGAGCAGTTCGTCCGAGCCCTCGAGCTACATCACACCACCACCAAACCATCGTCGCGACCACCACCGCACCAACAATGCACACAACAACAAAAACAAACCAACACTACTCACCTCGACGTCTTGATGTCACGAGCTCCTCGAACTTTCCTCCTCCTCTTCTTCGTCTCGGTCTCTCTGCTGTTTTTTTTTCTCTCTTCTTCTTTTCGATTTAACGAAGAAGAAGGCGGTGTTGGTGGAAAATTACCGAAATACCCTTGTGTCTATCCATTTTTTCTAAACAACCACATACCCTTTTTGGTAATTTCACAATTATTTATTTACTTTCTGATTTACATATATATATATATATATATTTATATATATATATATACACACCTATATTTTCACGCCTACAATTTCGTCGTGCACGCCAACGAGCGTACTCCGGCGTGCACACTACCGTACCACCCACGTGTGTCGACCACGACCCCGCGTGTCCCTAGTACTAGGATCTGCGCTCGACCACCACAAAAGGCAGATGGCGAGCCCAGTAAGTAAAATCCTAAGGAAAACCATTGTGCATAAATAATAGAAATAATTAACAGAGCCAAAAAGTAGTGTTAAATAAACATGCGGAAGGAAGGAAAATATGCAGACAACTGCTCAAAGCTAATCGCATGTATATAAACACATTGATAGACAAAGGGGTGTGATCACAGCCACTAAGTGTGTACTAGGACTAGGAGCCCTGGTCGTGGCCCATGCCTCCGACCCTACGACTGTATCCCAGCGGCATTAACCCTAGTGGGCTAATCGAACGCGTGAAATGGAGTCCAACTCGGGATATCGTCTACCGAGTTCCTAGATCACACGCTACACACCTAGCCAGCGACCTCCACTACCCGTGGATACATAGACGGTGCCATAACCGTCCCAGTAGGAATATAAATCATAGATTTTCAAGAAAATAAAGCTCAATGGAAATAAATAAGTAAATGCAGTAGTGGTGTTCAGTTGGGTTTTACGTATCTCAATTCGCGCTCAACAAACCCCGAAAATACCCCCGGTTCGACCCTCGACTAATTCCTAACTCAATTCCACTATCTTGAGACTCCTGGGACCAAATTTCAAGGTTTATTGGTCAATAATTTGGTTTATAATCAATTATGTCCAATTTCACACTAAATTCTATTCCAGATGATCATTAGCGCGCTAATGAGATTAATTAGCGTGCTAATTGATCTCGATCACTATTCATCATCATTTCCAGAAAGAAATTAGCGCGCTAATAGCTGTCTGTCAGGCATTTCCAGATTCAAATTTTTGGATTCCAGTACCTCCTAAACCCATTCAAATCGATTTTTCCACTTCCCACATGCCTCATTGACACCCAAAAACATCATTAAACACGAATTTATCGAGCTTAAACCTCAAATTCAACAAATCATAAAAATCATGTTCAAAACCCATTTTCACAAATTCATCAAATCTCTCTCAAACTTGATCAAATACACAACACATGTTATACCAACCTCATAAACATGAAATCTCAACCAAATACAGAATTTAACACTTCACAAATTCGAATTTCCTTAAATTCTTCAACAAAATCGAAATCTCATAAATCACCCAAGTTTGATGAATCGTACCTTGGGATCTTGTTGTTGTTATTGTTGGACGCCTCAATCACCCTTCAAATCCTACTTTCCTTCCCGCCGATTCTCTCCTCTCCATTTCTCTCTACTCTTTCTTCTCCATTTGTGTGACGGCCCCAATTTTCCCGTGCAATTGGGTACGCCCGGCCTAGACCCGTTCAAGCCCCGAATTATCACTCGGCATCCTGACGAGCCTAGTCAGCCTCATATTTACTCAATTTAGCAGTTTATGAAAGAGTTATTGCATTTATACACAGCGGAAGACTAAAATAATCATAATAAAGGGAAATAACTCATTCAAAGGGAAATTAGGAATTCTATAAGTGTGGAAAACCCCGGGTATTCATGTACAATTCGATAGGCATATATACATGATACCAGTCTCAATAAAGATATACCAAGTTCAATAATCCCAACAAAACAAGTATGAAACGATATACACATCAGCAAACAAGTATAATCACCTACTGTAACGTCTCTCAGATGTCCTGAAACTCCTCAAAGTATATCACCAAAGCAGAGCCCCTTGCCCTTCCTGCTCTCCACTCTATCTGCACCCACCGTCACAAACTAGACGGTGAGTAACTGAATAAAATTGCTAGTAGTACCAGAAGAATGTAACAGTAATTTATGATTATAACAAGAAAAGCAGTCTAAGTATCATGCGGAAAAGAAATAACTGGAAAGTAAATAATCAAATGCATGATAAAGAGACTGAAAGATAAACAATCGATATTTTGCATGTTCTAAGATTCAAAAGAGGCCCATGAGTGGTCTATTTCACAGCAATACGACAAAGATCTCGCAAGATCTCCCCGGCAATGTCGCAACACTAGCGCAGCGTGAAATCGAGAGGCATCGCAACACCTCTCGAATCCAAGCACCCAATACACACATCACTAGGGGTGGTCGGTTACCCTGCGAGAGGGCACCCTCGTTGTCCCGGCCTAGTGCGGGACCACATGATACCTTCGAGACACACACTCATGCCAAGAACATACAACCAAGGAAACGGAATGGAATATCAAGCAAAGGATCAATGCAACAATAGCAATAAATAGAGGATGTATAAATCACATGTTATTTTCTTACTGGTCTACTAACGTACATACATACGAGGCGTGCATGTACTTACCTGTCTATTCGCGACTCGGTACCACTCCGAAACTCTAACACGTTTCCCCACACGTTCTCAACAACCTGATAAAGTTTTGGAATCCCGAATATTAGTTTAAGGTTCGCATTCATTCTTTATGTTGTACCTATTGCATTAGGCTTTGACTGTAATGTGTATTGGATGTGTTGGGTCCTCATTATATTGAGTGTTGATCCTTTATTACACATCCATATTCATTTTATATAAATGTCTATACTTAAAAATCTTGTTTACTTACTCTTAAACCTATAATAATGTACATTAAGGTCAAATACACAAATTGATGCGTACACCCCACTGGTGTGTACACTAACATTTCTCACACCCCATTGCCTTGTGCACACACACCCCGCTGGTGTGTGCACCCCACTATGATTTTCCATGTTCACATGCATTAGAACATTAATTTATTACGTGAAATTATGTTGTATACTCATTTTCTATCATACCCCACATACAACTGTTGTGCACACACCAATGTGGTGTACACATACGATCTTTGTGTACACCCCATTTGTGGTGTACACACCCACATTGTTGTGTACACCCCATTGTGGTGTACACAAAGTGTACACCCCTCACAACATTCCCACTTACATACACTTATGTAAATGGAAGTCCATACACATATAACTCATGAAACACATTCCCATACATTCATTAGGTTGTACACACCCACACCCCAACTGGGGTGTGTACACACACACACACTGTGTGCACCCCACATAATTTGGACAGCCACCCCACACTCATATAAATGCCACCCCACGTTGCAACAGTTAACTATCATTTCATTTCATTTTTCTTTTATCAAAACAACACCCACAACACACCCAAAACAGTCCCACTTGGGAGTCACCTCCGCCCGCGCAGGTCGCCGAGGTTGAACTCCGGTCACACTACCCAAAACTCCGACAACAAGTCACCCAAATCGTGGCAAAACAATCACATAAAATCACACAAAAACGAGAAGAGAAACACAAGAAAGAGAGTACAAACCGAGGGAGAAGAGGGAAAGAGAGGTGGAAGAAGCTCACCTAGACGTCTCGGTGGGTGGTGGAGGCTCCAACGCCGTGGTGGGTGGGCGTGGTAGCGGTCCAATTGGGAGTAAACAGAACCGTCACGGTGGAGGCCGAGAAGAGTGAGGGAGAGTGCAAACAGAGAGAGAGAGAGAGAAAGAGGGGTTACCACCACACTCACCTGCTCCGGTGACGAGGAAGGAGACGGTGGTGGTGGTGTCCACCAAGGAAAGAGCGGCGAGGGTGAGGTCGAGGGAGTAGATCGTGAGGCCGAGAGGTGGTGCTCGTGAGAGAGGAAACCGAGGGTGCGTGAGTGAGGCAACGAGATGGGAGAGAAGAGAGACGCCGTCTCGATCTCCGCCACCACCTGGTCCGGCCGGAGGTGTAGTGGCGTGTCTGGCAGTGGGGAAAAGAGGGTGGGAGGTGAATAGTGACGGTGGTGTTGGTAGGGATGATGAATAGTGCTCATTAGGGTTTTCACTTCTTTTATATTATGTATCATAGGTGAAATGACCCATTTGCCCTTACACTCTCACTTGTCCAACCTTTGCCGCCTACCCTTATGGGTCATTTGGCTTATCCCCTTGATCTAACACATGTGCACATCCCTATGCCCATCCAATGGTCCTCCTCACTCACCTGTGTCATTTTAACAATTCCATTTATAATATCCTATTAAATTAACTCCATAAATTTTAATAAATTACCAATAAAGTTACACAACTTCTCGCCTACCCGGTGCACCGTCTCTCGCGTTCGACACGCTTCCCGAGGCGGTTCCACTCTTGGGATTTGAATAAATTCCCTCATGCTTATGTTATACTTTATTGTAATAATTTTATTTTCCTCAACTTAGATCATATATTTTATTTGACTTTGTTTATTAATAATGCCCAAAACGGTTCCCGAAACACCCCGTCTAACTATGCGACATCTCACTCAATTAAAGCATAGCCCAAATGGCTCGAGACCCGTAAAATACTAATATAATAATACATGCATTATCATCCACAAATAACCAAATTTTTGGGTCGTTACAATTTGACCGATCAAACATGCATATATAGTTGGTTCTTGATCAACTGTGTACACCTATCTCGAGGACAATCATGTGGTCACCAACCACCCTGTATCACCCAACCTCTTGACACCTTATCTTGACACTAGCCACCATGTTATGCATCTCGAGAACCATCCCACGGGTGTTGATTATTCCAGCCATAACTATAGGACTTTACAATTTCAAATTGATTTGGCCTATATAAATTATCAAATCTACTCAATAAATTCCCAAAATTTATAAATAGGGTCATACTAGTCTCCCGACCACTCTGCACCCGGTGCCCCGCGTCCCGCACGCACCCCGAGGTGATTCCACACTTAGTGCACCAAATATAATTTTATCCTAAGGTTATATATTTACATTTAATTAAATAAATCCTCAACCATAGCATGTTTAAATAATTTAAGTCTAATTAAACCCCAACGCCCGGCCTCACTGCTACCAAACCCTGCGTTGGCGCGTTCGCCGAACTAAAACCCCGGCTCACAACTCGTCCGACAAGTATATTTTAAATGCACACCTATGATGACTAATATATCATACTAATAATGATAAAGGTATATTAATGCATCACAGAATTTAGGAACTCACAGCAGTATACAGTCAGTATCCTAGGTTCGAGGTATGCCTAGCCTATCCACGGTGTCCACGTGGCGTCCGAGTTGGCGTTCAAATCTGAAATAAGGTAAATAACGGCGTTAATAAATAACGGGCCGTTACAGTTAGTATGACCATATTTACCATTTTATGGAATTTAATTGATGAGTTAGACAGGCTATATAAATTAAATAAATTCAAATGTACAGAGTCCTATAGTTGTAATTAGATAAAACAATAATCATAGGATTATTCTTGAGATACATAACAGGGTACATTAAGGACAGTTGTGTCATGATAAAGTGTTTAGAATTTGAGTGACACAAGCTTATCAGGGACCGTTAGATTAGCCTCGAGATGTGTGTGCACGTCAGATTAGAACCACAACTATAAATATCAACTAATTAGTGGTAGCATGCAAACCTAAGCATTCTTAACAAAAATTCGAGTTCTCTGAGAGGAAATTATGCCAAAGAGGGCGAATTCAAGGGATAGAGAGCGGATTTGGACATCCAACAACGAAATATAAGGTAATCTACTCACCAAAATCTTGAAATTTCATGAAAATAGGGTTTGTTGGGTTTTGTGGTTCTATCGAATTTCTTGACAAATTTACTACTTTTTTCGATGGATTTAGTGTTTAGGAGGTTTATCATGTTGATTTATATCGAGTTGGGACAAATTTATGGAAAATTGAAATAGTTTTGGTGATTTCGGATTCATACACATGCACTATTTGATCATCTATTTTAAGGGAAAAGCTTGTTTAATCGGTGTTTTGAAGAGGAATTTGATGTGGTTGGAGTGTGCGAGTTGTTTCTATGGCATCTGAGAGGTTTTGGAAACTCAGAAAAACCCATAATTCGTTGTTGGAATTCTGGGCAGAGCTCACCCAGCGTGTTGGGTGATGAACATTAGCAGGCTGGGCACGACGGGGGAAGATGATGATCTTCATGCATGAACAGTGCACGAAAAATCGTCCAGCACGCTGGCCACCCTGCCTAGCGCACTGGGGACCGAAACCCAGAAACTTCTAAGTCTTTAATCGAGTCTAATTGACAATAAATTCACTTAATTAACCATTAAACACCATTAATTGATCTTAGGAGTCATGAGACAGTATTCGAAGTCGGGGACTAGTCGAGGGGTTGAACCGAGGGGTGTTTCGAGGGTTATTGAGTGCGGTTTGAGGTACGTAAAACCCAACTGAGCACCACTACTGCATTTACTTTTCCATTCATTTGAGCTATTATTTTTGATAATCTGTGAGTCTATTATTACTGGGTTAGTTGAGGTTACTCCCGCCTAAGTATTTGTAAGATGTTGGGTCATTTGCTAAGTATGTAGAGCGTGTTTGCGACCTCAGTAGATGCTATCTCGAATTGAGTATCGGTTTATGTGTTCGATGTACGCCAATAGGTTTAATACCGCTAGGATACAGTCGGAGGGATTGGTAGATTCCATATCCAAGGCTCCTGGTCCGAAATACGTAGCTTAGTCAGCTGGGGTCACATCTGCTTTGTCTTTTTCTTGGTATTTTATATTCATGCGATGAGCTTTGAGCAGTTGCCTGCATTTTCCTTCTTTTCTGCATGATTATCGAATGCTATATTTGGATGCTATTTATTTTCTTTAATAATGCACGTTGGTTTTCTTTGGGATTTTACTTACTGGGCTCGTCATCTGCCTCTTGTAATTACTTAAGCACAGATTTTTGTGTATCAGTAAGGGTAAGGAAATCATAGGCGACACATCTTTACTTATTTACTGTTGATGACTTACTGGTATGTGTAACTATGATTAAATTGCTTTATTTATTACTATTAAGGACTTGCGACCATATCATTTTCAGTACTGATATATATATATATATTCACTGTTGGCAGTTTGCCGCCTATATACTGAGTATTTTCGGGTTTTCCACTATAGGTGTAGCATGGTTAACTTATTAATGCTCAGTTAGGAAGCTTCTGCACTTTCAATATATCAACTATTAACTTAACAATTAGGTAAATATAGTAACTAGTTAGCCGTGGGACACAACTGGCAGCTGCATGACCAACTGTAGGCCTGCGTGGCCCTATGGCGGACCAATGTAGTTTTGGGGCTGTCACATGTTGATCGCTCCATGGATTTCCAATTCAACATAATCGACTCTGGCGGCATCCGTGGCCATCACGATAAAAATCCAAGTAAATGACGCATAAAAGAAGAAGAGGAGAGTAAGGGGGGAGTAGAGTGCTCACCTTGCTCCGACAAGATCTACTTCGGCGAGACTCCGGTCACCACCAAAATGGGTTGGTCAACCTTTCTTGCTCACCAAGAAAGAAGAGGAGAGAAGGATAGGAGAAAAGAAGAGATAGGAAGTGAATAGTGAAAATGAATTCAAGTGTTGGAGTGGTCCTTATATAGGCCCAGCCATCATACTCTTGTACACGTGCATCTTGAGGCGAATCCATCAACTCCCCCTTGAAATGGTCCACCAATTCTAACTCCTTGTGTTGACTCCACTGGGTGACTTGGATGTCACTTAGTTATCCATGTAACGACCCAAATTCTCCACGACCCAAGCTATGGGTATTTTGGTAATTTCATGATAAAAATATGTTGGGTGTTTGATGTCGAAATACAATTCAAAACTTGTCAAATTAAATATGAGTTAGGGAGTAAGTAAAGTTTTATTTTAAATAATAAAGCTCAATTGAGATTATGACCTAAAAGGACATTTTAGACAAGTTGTAAATAATCATAACCCTCCCACTATGTGCACCCCAGTCATCACTCAGGGCACCCCATTTTTTTTAATTGTATGTGTAATGGCTCATATGCCATCCAACACAAATCCACAAAAAAAACAACTTTGGGCACCCACCACCACATTTTGATGTGTGACCACCGAACTCCACCACCCTTGTGCTCCCAACCGATCTCGTCGTCTTCGTCGATGGTCGAACACAACTTTGGGTACCCCACCACCCCATTTTGAGGGTTGGAAGCATGAGTTTTGGTGTGTTTTGATGTTTTTATGTTTAGGGTTTCCCGCATTTTGAAATGTACCACATACACGAAAGTGTCGGACGCATAGGACCGAGACATAATAGGATGTCTCGGTTGCCAACAACCGAGACATCCTCTTATGTCTCGGTCTCGTTTCTAACCGAACCCATTGTGAAATAGGTAACTTGTTCGATCGGTTACCGGGTACCGAGACATAAGAGGATGTCTCGGTTACCAACAACCGGGACATCCTCTTATGCCTCGGTCTCTTTGATAACCGAACCTATTGTGAATTAAGTTACTTGTTCGATCGGTTACTTGGTACCAAGATGTACTGCAGAGTCTCGTTCATACAGTTCCGAGACCTACTCAATAGTCTCGGCCCTGTGTGACCGAACATTACGGGATTGTGGTTGAACTCAGTGATAGGTACATTTCCATGAAAGACAACAACACAAGATAAAGGAACAACAAACTCAACGAAAAACACCCTCTAACCCTATACGATTCAACATCAGTCATCTACCACAAGTCATCATTCAAACCCTCTCACAAACACCGCAAACACTCACCCGACTCTAAAACAACAAATCGATAGCAAACGAGCAAGAAAATGAGGAGATTTGGTAGATTGAGGCGTCAATTTGTGATGGGAAGGAGTGTGAAAGAAGATTTGGTGGTGGGGTGCCTTACATTGATGAAAAAGGGCATTTTCGTCTAACTCAGGGGTGCCCTGAGAAATTCGATGGGTGCCCTTGTAAATGGGGTGCCCTGAGTAACGACTGGGGTGCACATAGCTGACCTCTTTCTTTATTATTTATTGAAGATTTGGAGACCAAAAGGTCGATGGCATTGACGACGGTAAGCACGCGAGGAAAATAGAGAAGAAAAAAAGAAAGGAAAGATTTGATCTTTGTTAGAATGAGATTTTGGAAAGGATTTGGAGTCAAATACTCTATTGAAGGCATGGTGAGACTCTAATACTCTATAGATTTATTGTCTTAGTGTTGATATTAGCAATGAGAGTTGATGATTTTCAAAGTTTGTTTAATTTTTCTTAGATCTAGTCTTGAAATGGGTTATACAAATTTTTAAGCTTTATGATAACGAGTATTATGGATGGATCAATCTTGTTTGCCATGGTTTGACGGTACATGAAAGGGTTTCCCTATGATTTTAGCAAATTGAATGTGGTTGAAGTTTATTGATATGGATTTGGCATTTAAGGTTGAGTCGAGATTTAAAAAGAGACTTTGAATCTTTTTTTTGGGAAATAAACTTATTCGATAAATTTGTGGACATTGACTGAATATTGTCATTCGGGAATTTTAAGTCTAAATTGAGTCTTGTATGGTGATTTGGATTTTTTTAAATATAATTAATCGAACGTCTTCGATTTTTGTTGGAAAAACTAAGTCTTAGCGGATTTTCCTTGTTTTACATCACCGCATTCTTATTTTACTCAAATCATCGATTCTAATTTTAAGTGTCGATTTTAGAGTCGTGAATGACCTTTAGTGAAGTCAGCTATAAAATAGGGTGAATTTCTAAAGTCTAGACAATTGATGTTAAACTTGTATGGTTGTAGATATATAAAGTAATTATTTTTTCAAATTGTCTAGATTCGCGATTAGGATTTCACATCGAGCCCAAACACAAGAGGATCGAGATTAGGATTCGTGGTGAGTGCAGGTAAGTGGGGAACTTGCTCAATTATCAAATATGACATGATTACTAGTTTTGTTTAGGATTCACAATTTGAATTAAAGACTTGAAATTTATGGGTTGTGTCGTGGTATTGGCTCGAACCTACGTATATATGGAATGTAAATGCACTGTTTTTCTCATATATGTTATTCAGGGCCCCAGGATGTTTGTGGAGTTCCACCGAGGGCCTTATTAGCAAGTAAATATATAAATACCTCAGAATGTTGTGGTACCACCAAGGGTCGTTAACACCCCAGGATGTTTGTGGAGTTTACCATCGAGGGCTTTACTTGACTAATTAAATTCATAAGTATGTCACGTAGGGAGATGAGTTGGAATTCCTTCTCTTGTACTCTTGAGACATAGGGATGTGCATCGGTGATGGCTTAGACGAACCTATTGTTGATTTGATGGGACAAACGAGAGAGCACATAAGGCCTGTGTGCTAGCTAGTTGTTTCCATTATCTCGAGAGTAGGAGAATCGGTCACCGGATTCTTGCCAATACCTGGTATGCATTGAATGAAACATCGACTTATCGTATTACTATATTTTATAGTACATAATCTCGCGAAACCCCCTCCTTTGCATGAAAGCTTGAATTTATGTAATGATTTGTCAATCTTTTTAATGCTATGCATGATTATTGTTGTTACAACTTGATGGCTTATGAATATGTCGTATTCGCTATGAAAGGATGAATTCCTATTTATTTGTGGCTTATAAACCTTATGTCTATGATAGTACTTGATGGTTCATTATAGGTCTATCTCTTATGAAATTCTGCTACTATGCTATTATTCAATGAATCCTTGTTTGTTTTCAAGTACATGCTAGACTTTACATGCTTATTAGGTATTACTTGCATATTTGATGGTTGAGCGGGTTTTTCGCATTACTGAGTTCCGTTGGTTCTTTTAGCTCACCCCACTTACATCTCAGATATCTACGACAGCGCTAGGTTGAGGCAAGGGAGAGACGAGCTTGAAGTCTCTTCTTAATGTAAGCCCTTGTTGATATATATCATGTATATTTGATTTTGAAACTATTCAACTTGGGGTTAAAATTAAAATTGATCTTTGGGTAGCTTGAATCCTAGTTACCTTTAATTGATCCACTTCAGAGATGTAATAAACTTGTTTAGTTTAAATGAGCATGAAACCCATGTATAGTTTTATTAATGTTCTATGAACTTAAATCTATTGGCTTTAGGATATCTCTTTATATTTATTCCGCAATTATTATCCTTTATTTAGCCAATGTGTATTCTGCAGGTTTATTTGTTTAGGCGTGCCAAACCGTTATTTGGGCCTGGTTCAGGTATCGGGTCCAAGTGGCGGTTTGGGCCAGGCGATCTGACCCTAGGTCGGGGGGCTGGTCGTCACGATCCAGCTCCTTGGCTCGTTCCTGTGCTCCTTGACTCGAACCGCACCCAACTCAACCGTTGTGTGCTCTTAGTCACGTCCATGTTCTGTTTTAAATAAATTATCACATTTATTATTCGAAATATCATTTATCAATGTTTTATGTGTTTTTAATTCTCCCATTTTCCTAGGCGAAGCCTCACTCAGACTAATAGTTCACCAAAAGGCTCGAGACACGTATTAGACTACCATACTAATACAAACTTCATAGAAACATAAAATTACCTTGATATCGACTCCCAAAGTTCGAAATACCGTGAAGTATCACATAACCGGGTCACGGTCCTGACAAGTACGACACAAGTCGTGTTAAAATTTGAGGGTTGTTACAGTAACAATGTTATATTATATAATATATATTTATATAAATAAGTTTTGTTTTTTTTTCTTTTTTTTGGTGTACTATAAGTTTTGTTTTGAAAAACCTTGTAAATATATAACTAATATTAAATTATGAATATATCATTCTATTATTTTTATTTTTAAGTCTAAACATGCGCACTGATTCGTTCCAAACTCAAACGAGTAAACTAATCCATTAGAACAATTCATCGAGTGAAATGAATTAGATACAATGTCACATGGTGAAACTTAAAATGACAGCTACTTCGGTTAATAAAATATACGTTTAGTATTCAATATCTTCTTCAAAATCATTTTGAAATAATATGTGTTATATATCCCAATTAATTTGACACTGAAGATATGTTGTTGTTGTATGCGTGTTATACATAATACGTCATTTAATGTCATTTAACATTTCTCAGCTACTCAATCAACTAGTTTTTTCAAATAGTTTTAATCGATCAGCTAGATTATCAGCTCTCAGTTACGTGCTACTAGTTTATCAACTATCAGTTAGATTATCAGCTTTCAACCAAAGTTTCAATTATCAGCTAGTGTTGCCAGACAAAGCCTTCGTCCCCACTTCTATATGCATGACGTGCATGGAAATGCGTCAGTTGTTGGTTTGATATTTTTCACCAAGTTTTCTATTTCAGTAAGTTGTTGTCTTTCCTTATTGGAAGCTATGTTTGTCTTCCCTCGTTGAAATTTTTTGTTTGTCTTCCCTTGTTGGAAGTTCTATTACTTTAGGTGCAAAAGACAAACATATAAGCTGTACATAAGTTTGAAAACGTTCGCAATTTCGAATTGATCTCAAAGAGAAAGAAAAAGTCTGTTATTAATGTAATTTTATTGTTAAATCAGATGTAATGGTGAACAATTTTTATAAATGAAAATATTTTTTTGTCTAAAAAAAAATCGACCACTCAGAACTCCAGTTGTAGTCTGCGTATAAAAGGCTTTTTGGCTATCCTTTTGTTTTGTTTTTTTTTTGTTTTTTGACAAATTTTTGTGTTTATTTCAGCGGAAGTCGAATCACAACTTTCCAAAGCCTTGCCTTTTTGACAAGTGATATCTTTGTTATATCACCAAAGATACTTTGACTTTTTTTTTTCATGACTAATGAGTTAGTCGAGCGCCCAACCTTATAACTTAAAGGTTGGAGGTTTTTTTTTTTAAGACGTGGTTTTTCGTGGCAACCGCACCGACTAATTCAAGCTTAGACACTATTGGAAACCATACAAGGGCAACACTCCCAACACTTCAAACTCGTGAACTCATTTAGGGGCTAAATCCCTTATCACTTGGACCAACTGGTTATTGGTTTCAGTCCGGAGTTTTATTTTGCTCTTCTTTTTTTTGCCACTTCTCGAAGATTCAATTTCGCAGGACTGGAAATTTCCCGCGCTTCAGACCCCAATAATCTCATTATAAAAGCGCGCCCGAACAACACAATCTTCGCTACCCGCTCAAATCAATCTGCGATTCGTTCCTCTCTATTCGCATTTTCTGATCGCTCTTCGTCTCTCTCGCTAGTATGACGACGAGGACGGAATCTGTGGTTTGGACGATCGCCGCTATTACCGATCTATTCTCCGATCAGGGTTTTCAGCGACTGTGCAGATGAAGCTCTTGATTCCAGGTACGCAGTTTCAAACCCTAGCTCAATTGTGTAGCTTATTTTGTCATTCGTAATGTGTAATTCTAGGTTTTCACTTGATTTGAGTTTAAGCAGTTTTGATTCAACAGCAATGCTTTCGATCTGCGTTCCTGTTTACGATTATAGGTTTTCGTTGATTCTATCTGATGATTCATTGAGCAGTCTTGATTCTAGGTATGTAGTTTGAAGCCCTAGCTCAATTGTTGCGCTTATTATGTGATGACTCTGTGATTGTAATGTAGAATTCTAGGTTTTTACTTGATTTGAGTTTAATCAGTCTCGAATCTCGATTCAATTGGTATGCTTTGAATCTGCATTCATGTTGAGATTTGATGTTTTGTTATTTGAAGATCTGCGATAACAGGTTTTCATTTGATTTGATCTGTTACGAGCAGTCTTGATTCAACTGTATTGATTTCATTCTGCATTTAGGTTGAGAATTGGAACATTTTGTCGTTCGGAATGTTAGCGAGTCGATTAGCTTATTGGTCTTGTGTGCAAAGTAGTTAATTAGAGAATCGATTGGTTGTTAGAACAACTGTTCGATTCAGATGTTTTTAATTCTCTTTAATTGTGATTGCGACTGTGATTGTTCTTTGGTCTCCTTTAATGTTCAATTATAGGTTCTAGTTTGTTTTGATTACATAAACTATGCACGCGTACTACCTGTACGATGAATACAATATACCTTTTTTTAGAAATCATTCCATTAGTAATGGAGAATTGAGGATACATAGCAGGTATTGGCTCAAATTCACTTGATAAGGAGCCGACTGCAACGTTACAAAAACTAAGGAAAATGATAAGGAAACTAGAAAGGAAGACTCGTGTTCGGAGCTATTTGCTTTTCATACATTTGACACTACTTTTTACAAAGTTATTTGACCGATCATGATGGGATTCGATGAATTGTAGCTTCCGATTCCGACTTCACTGGAGCTTTAGGTACGTCAGGAGCCTATAGAGAAGACAGTAAAGGCAAAAAAATCACTTTAGTATGCAGTTAACGGTTAGGTACATTGAACATAAATTTCTGTTTGCTTTCGCTCTAAGATCCAATGTTGACTGGATTTCGGTGAGAATGAGAGTGTGGCATGTCTAGACTTAAATATGATATAAAACAAGAATAAAGATTGCAAGAGAATCTTCACGGAAACTATTATGATATAAGACACTTCGTTAAAAAGAATAAGGATTGATAAAGAATCTTTATGGAAACTAATAGTCTAATATGATTTAAAACATTTCATACAAAAGGGACTGAAAGAGAATATTTATGGAAACTAAGAGGGAGGGCATGGCCTAATTTTATATTATATCAGGACGGTGTCTGAGGTTGGAAGCTTACGATGAAGTACATGTGATGTATAGTGAGGAGGATTAGATCTCATGTGGGCTTCCCTTTTGGATTAGGAACAGGATAAGAGGTTGAATATAGCATGGACGGATTCCTTGCGAAAAAATAATTCCAATATTTGGGAATGGGGTTTATCTTCTTGTCTAGCTGAACCACTTGATAAAAAAAACATAGAATTGAAGGCTTTTGAGTGAATGAGCAGTTCAACTAGGGACATTTGCCCACTTATACAGAACGGTTATGTGGATAGTACATGGAAAGTAAGAGGGAATGTAGTAGCAAACATAGCAACATACTGAAAAAAAAAAGTCCATAAAGTAATATTTTTTTAGTAAAGTCTAGCTAGGTACTAGTATACTACCTTTCTTCGTCATTGCCGATGCCCTTGCCATTACTTCCTTTAAAAGCTTTGTAATTAGGGAAGGGGACTAGGCCAGATTCAATATGATTCAGATCCTCTATGAGGATCTCATAGTGCTTCTTAACTTCTTCTGCAGTCTTCCCACCCACAGCCCTGGCTACATTATGCCAACGATCAGGGGTGTCCTTGTCATACAAGGCCAGAGCCTTCTCAAACAGCTTGTTTTGCTTGGTAGTCCAAGGTGAGTTGGGGTTCTGCATAGTGCTGGAAGCCATTGGCCCTGTTGATGTCTGAATATGTTTTGAGAGTTTAAGTTAGAGAATATGGATTACAAGTCTAGACTTGCTGTATGTGGTAGGTAGGTAAAGCTCAATGGATGAAGAAATGGGCAGTGAAGAAAAACAATTGAAATCTAAAATGTTGGAGGTATGTTGACTGCAAACAAAAAGGGTAGAAAGAGATGCACCTTGTCAAGGGAGAAGAACTCTTTAAGTTAAGGGATGATATGAGCAACAGAATGCATGCATAGGCCTTTTAAATAGAGAAAGTTTAGTGTGTTGGAGCCACTTGGGGAATATATTTTGTGAATGGGTGGAGAAAGGTGAACCCGTCTTCTCAGGAACCACACAAGCTGAGGCAAGAGGGGAGGAGAATCGTAATCAAAGAGGGCCTCTTTTGATCCTTTTAATTTTTATTTATCACACATGCATCGGTTCTCTTTTCCTTTCAAAATAAAATTTAGCTAACAAGATTTAGTTGTTCTCGTTTAGTAGCAAGTGGGATCTAGTTTAACCAATTATTGCTTTGGTGTAGTGATTTGGACTTATTAGTTATTCACTTAGCTTGTATGTGGTCTTAGGTTTGAATCTTATAATTTTTCGAGGCATATCTTTTATAGAGTAATGTATGGTTTAGGTTTGAATCTTATAATTTTAGCTTGGACAACACAATATCAAAAGGAAATGGGATCTAAAAATGTTAAAAGTATAAAATAATGGAAAATGATAATCTAACACACTTTTTACACACACCCTTATCTTTTAGCTATTTATGGCTTTTTTTGTCTCCCCCAGGCGTGGACACATATCTGACAAAATACCATAAATGACTAAAAGACAAGAGTGTATAAAAAGTGTGTTAGATTATTATTTTTCTAAAATAATAGGTGATCAAGCAACGAAACTGAACTCTCTTATACTCATTGAAAATAGATAAAATTATTGGCATCACTTGCCAATTATATTATATATATACCATTAACCAGACTTGGTATCATCCATAGAATTGGCATAGTTGGGAATCACATTAAAAAAAAGGGATGAGTTTGTTCCAGAGACATCTAAATGATCTGACCAGGGTGTTTATTTCGAAACAGAAACATCTGAGTTCTCCATTTTTATTGAAGTTAATTATTTACCGAGTAGTGCTACTTGGACTCATAAGTCCGGACTCCTAGGGTGGTTTTTGAAATTTTTTTATTTCAAAGTCATCCTCAAGCAATAAATAGCTTCAAGATAACAACTTACAAAACTCCTTTAATATTTGTAAAAATTTCAAAAAACACTTTATGAGTCCGGACTCTAAGAGTCCAAATAGATTTTTTGTTATTTACCATATCCTTTACCTGTACACTGATGACATCGATCCCTTGGCACTCGTGGGGGGTGGTAACGTGAAGTTCTTTCAAGCTTCCAAGTTAAAACAGAGTTTTGTCCTTGGTAGTAATGGTTTTGTCTTTATTACTATTGGGTTCTTACACGTCAGTGAGTTGTAGTTCCAACATAGAGCAACATTCCAAAGGGTTCTAGCTGGCTTGCTGAGTCGGTTCAATGATCTTTACTTTGTTGATGTAGGCGTTGCAGGGTCAACAGGTGTTGCTTTTTGGGACCTTGTGTCAGTTCTAGCGATGTGGTGTATCTTAGCAATGCAAATAAACCATTTGCAATGCTAATAATTGAACATGAAACACACAGAAAACTCTCATGGCTCCCTAATATTCAGTGGAAAACATAAGTATGAATAACACAGTTAAGTGAATATGGGGGAAAGATGTGTTGATCTAGAGAAGATATAGGCTTAATGACACGTTCTGTGTGAGTTGAGGCATATACATTAAGGGGTGATAGTTATTTTTTTTCTGCCCTCTGATGTGAACGATTCATTTCCCCTGTTAACGTTCTTGTTTCATGATAAAGCTGCTTAGTTGCCCGGCACGGACAAATGTTAATGCTCATTAAGAGCTATGGTTGGGTTGTCCGCCCATCTATTTGATTCTCTTTAGCCTAACAAGTGCAGTGGTCCAATGACCGAAAGACTGATAACATCTGGGATATTAAGAGAGGACATGGATAAAGAAATGGAGAAATGACCTCATGTGACTTCATAACCTCCAGATAAGGTTCTCCCATCTATTTCCATACAAACATATAAAACTCCGTATAAAATATCTATCAGTGTCAAGTACAAATGGGGTATCCCTCATTCATCCCTATCATTATTAGTTAACCATGTGGTTCTTGCTCTGTGAAGAGACAATTGTTTATAGATTGATGTAGCATGTAAGGTGTGTTTCTTAAGGATAGAATGAGTGGTGATGGTCGGTTGATTGCTTGAATCTTCTCATATTTTGATACTACTGAATATTTTAGCCTACCAAGAAAGTATTACTAGTAAAGGTGATGGCTTGGTTGGGACATGGCATGTGCCTCAAGCAATTGTAGTGGATTAGCCTAATGACTTAACCTATGAAGTAAATAGATTTCTTTATACATAGGATGTCCAGATACTCAAAGAGAAAGGTGAAGTAATGGTCCCTATTGCCTATTGCCTATTGCCTAAATTGTTTAGAATTCATGTTTTGGTGATTGAAGATGTTGGCTACCTAGGGATCGGAATTTATGCTCCGGCTAGGTGATGATGTATATCTTAAGGGGAGTTGGGGAATTACTAGTAGTGTAAGAATGTTGTTTTTTTTTTTTTTTTTGAGAAAAACATAGGATAAATTTCATTACTCAATATCAATGATTACATCTGAGGATATGAGCACTCTTATATTTGGTGGTACTTCAAACTAATCGAAGGGAGTAGCATACAATTTCGCTAGCTTAGCTAAACTATGTGCTACCTTATTAACATTTCTCCTAGCAAATTGAACTGTCCACGAATCTTGACTTTTAAGTACTGTTAAACAGTAGTCAAACAAGCCTCCAAACCTTGTCTTATTGTGGGATGAAGATTGCAATCCTTAAACCGCCATCAATTAATCAGTTTCAAAGATCACATCACATCTGTCTTGCGCTTCCACCCAATACATAGCCTCTCTCAATGTTATGGCCTCTGCTTCATGAGAAGGTTGTCTACCAGCCTAAAATTTCATCAATCCCCGAATCAACACTTCTTGCTTGGTAGCACCCACTCCTACTAATCCTTCAAAACTACATAGCGCAACATCAACATTGCACTTACACCAACTCTCTGGAGGTTTACACCACTTCTTCGAGCTCGAAACCCCTTCAAGTCCCTGACATTGATTTCCCTGCACCCTTTTTTGAGAGTCTTTCCACTCTGCCAACTACGCCAAGCTTTCCTGCACTATCATGTGAATGGGTTTTGAATCCTTACCCCACACGACATTATTTCTAAACTTCCAAATTGCCCAGAATTTCATACACACCTTCTCTAACAAGCCGTCCCCACCCAAAGAACCAGTTCCTGAACTCCTCATGTGATGCGAAGTTCGACAGTCGCACATCCCTACCCCAAACTCCCTTGTACCCACACATTCAGTAAACAGATGAACTGCTGATTCCCCCTAACCCTTATATATCTCACAACAACCCCCAATATCCATGCCCCTCTCCCCTCAACCGAAGTCTCACAGGAAGACAATCTTTTAATAGGCGCCTGTGACGACCCATCCCTGACCTAGAGTCGAGTCGCCTGGCCCAAACCGTTACCTAGACCCGATACCTGAACCAGGCCCAAATAATGGCTTTGCACGCCTAAATAAACCTGTGGAATAATCAATCTAACAAGATATATGTTAATAAAAGTGTGAAAGATAATCATAATAAAACCGTATCATCTTAAATGTCATAATAAGGGTCTATCATCTTTAATATCCTAAAGGCTTACAAAACTTCATAATAACATCATAAATGTTCAAAAGTACCCATAGACTATGTCTTAAGTTACAACCCACGTACAAGGTTTACAAAACGACCAATAATAGCAATATACTAGTAATATACGAGGCTCACATGTAAGGGAACTTCAAGATAGGTCCTTTCCCTTGCCTTTCCTATTTATCGCGCTGTTAGATGCACCTGTGGTGTAAAGTGAGGTGAGCTAAAGAACCAACGGAGCTCAATAAGAGGAAAGACTCGCTCAAACATTAAATACGCAAGTACTACCTAGTACTCATGCAAGTTCTAACATGACATCAAATCCATACGCACAACACATCATGTAGAATCCAAAAAAGTATAATTCACAACCAATCATAAGTATATAAATAAGCACATAAATGGGTACGAGTATAGATCTTGTTCATGTTCATCATAGTCATGGAAATAAGTTCATTTTCTAAGAAGAAACATATAAATAGAGTTTTCCATATCCAACAAATCATCATATAGTCTAAGTATCAATATCGCAAGTCATAATTCATCCACCATAATATACATATAAGCATGAAAGTTTCACATCACGTATGGTAAGCATTCATTCATTGCATGCATGATAATATTCACCATTCTTCATTCATAAAAATCTATACATATCATACATGGAAAAATCAGATAAACGATTCAAATGAGATGCGATAGATAAATACTAATATAATCCGTTGTTTCATTCAATGCGAACTAAATATTGGTAAAGATTCGGTGACCGAATTCTCTACTTTTAGATTGATACAATAACTAGTGGAAACGCAATGGTCGTTGCGCCCTCTAAATGATTGCATCAAAACAAGAGTAGTTTCATCCAAGCCGTCACCGCTACACGTCCCAAAGAACTGTCAAGTAGCAAAGGGTGGAACTCCAAACCCTTGCCCTTGATTAGTTCACTTTATGCATTCTATTAGTCAAGTAATACCCTCATAACATCTTGGGGCATTCATATAGACTACTTGCTAATTTGGCCTGCGGTGGAACTCTAGAAACATTCTGGGGCATCGAATAACATGAAGGGGCAAAACAATGCATTCACAATTCCATAGATAATAGAGATCCAAACCAATATCACGACGCAACCCATACCCGAGTCATTTGATTCAAAACACAAATTCCTAATTATCTAATATTCAAGCCATATTTAATGTATGAGCGAAGCTCCCCCTCTTACCTAGACTTGTCGCGATGCCTACACTGACTCCTCGCGCGCTTGGGGTCCCACGTGAACCGCCTCACGAATCTAAGCAATTCATACAGCACTTCATAAGAAAATCACTCAATTTAAAGTTGAGTATTCTACGTGTTAATTTATCTTTAGGGACCCAATGGTGCGGGTCCCACAGGTTGTGCCATTTAAGGCCTTTATCGGGATGCCGACGTCCATCGTAATTTTATTTATTTATTTATTTTTATTTTTATTGTTTGACCAGGGACCAATTTGGTCCCTGTTTGGTTGAACAGGGACCAATTAGTCCCTGTTTGGTTGATCAGGGACATTTTCAGCCCCTGGTCAAACCAGTCCCTTACCCCCAATGGTCGACTGGCCACTGGAATTGTCCAGGGGCCTGTCCGACCTTGGGGTGACAAAAGACGCCCCTCCGCCGCGGCACTGGGGACCCCTCCACTGCAGCTGGCCAACCGCGGCGGTGGTGGTGGTGGTGGTGGAAGAAGTGGGGTGGCTGTGTGCCACCCCCTTCTTCTTCACGATCTTCATGAGGGTGGCAATGTCCCCCCTTGCTGACGGCGACGTCGCTGTTCTCCCCCGGCGATGCCGCCTCTGTCCGGCGGCTCCCCTAAGAGCCGCCACCCCCATTAACCCACAAAAAAAAAAAAAACAAACAAGAAAATAAAGAAGAAAGAGGAGAAAATGAGATTACCTCTCTTTGGTTGGGGCGTCTCATCTCTCTCAAGCTTGTAGAAAACAACAAAGGGGTGACTAGGGTTTGATAACAACACTTATATAGTTAGGGTTTTATGGTAGGGTTGTATACAAATTTAACTCAAATGACGCAAATACCTCTATGGGCCCAATTTCATTATTAAGCCCATTTGAACTTATTTTCACTTAGTCGTCTTGCTAAGATTAGTTTGTGAATCAATTTCATTTATTCACACACTTTTGTGTAAAATCACTAAAATGCCTTTAAAACAGGTTGGAGAATATTTGGGTCGTTACAATATCTCCAATTTTAAAGAATTTCGTCCTCGAAATTAAATCAGAACTATTCCTTAAGATTCAAAGAGAAATGGAAAATTCTCTGCCATGTAATCCTTCCGCTCCCAAGTCAACTCTTGTTCTCCATGGAATTGCCATCGGACATGCACTATCACGTATTCCTTATTACGTAGTTTCCGTACTTTCCTGTCCGTGATCTGAATTGGCTGCTCATTGTATGACATATCCTCCCTTAGATCAACTTGGCCCCGATTGATCCTCGGTGTATGTTTATTATGTGCCTTCCTCAACATGGAGATATGAAATACATCATGTACTCCCGCTAGCTTTGATGGTAACTTGAGGCGAAAGGCTACTGGTCCCACTTGTTTCTTGATCTCAAATGGTCTGATGAATCTGGGAGATAACTTTCCCTTTAACCTGATCGGTGATGCCCTTTCATAGGAGAAACTTTCAAAAGCACGAATTCCCCTTCCTTGAATACATCTCGATGGTCCTTGTCAGCATACTTCTTCTGGCAGCTTTGGGCGGTCTCTAGTCGTTGCCTAATAAGCTTAATTCTTTCCGTCTGGTTATGAACCATTTCTGGTTCTAGCAACACCACGTCTCTGACCTCGGTCCAACAAACTGGAGATCTACACGACCTCCTATAAAGAGGCTCAAAAGGTGCCATGCCAATGCTTGCTTGAAAACTGTTGTTGTATGCGAACTCGCACAACGGAATGTATTTTTCCCAACTCCCACCGAAATCCAATACACAGGCTCGAAGCATGTCCTCAAGTATCTGTATCAATCTCTCGGTCTGCCCATCAGTCTGAGGGTGAAAGGCCTTACTGAGATTGAGCTGAGTCCCCATCTGGTGTTGAAACCCTCTCCAAAATTGAGAGGTAAACCTCGGATCACGATCCGACACTATAGTCACCGGAACCCTATGTAACCTGATAATTTCGTTGACGTACATGTCTCCCAACCTGTATGCTGAATATCCCATGGAGATAGGAATAAAGTGAGCCGACCTAGTCAAACGATCCACAACCACCCAAACCGCATCATGTCCTTTTTGTGTGTTCGGCAGCCCCGACACAAAATCCATGGCTATGTGTTCCCACTTCCATTGTGGAATGGGCAATGGTTGCAATAATCCTCCCGGCTTTTGGTGATCTGCTTTTACTAGCTGACAAATCTCGCAGTTCTGAATGTAAGTGGTGATGTCGACTTTCATCCTCGGCCACCAATACATTCGTTTCATGTCTTGGTACATTTTGTTGCCCTCAGGATGCACTGTAAACCATGATCTATGCGCCTCTTTGAGTAAATCATCTCTCAACTGTCTATGGGGTGGTATCCATACTCTATCTCGAAACCTCAACGCCCCATCACCTGATAGTCTCCAGTCCACATCATCATTGTTATCTGCCAACGACCTATACTTTCTGTACTCATAATCGGCTCTCTGACAGTCAATCACTCTAAACAATGCTATTGGCTTCGCTCTCATCTGAACATGCGCTTGACTCCTTATGACGTCTGAGTCATCTATAGGTACTTCATGTATTTGTATTACAACCTCGGACTCTGACTCCAATCGTATACGGCTTAAAGCATCCGCCACTACATTTGCTTTCCCTGGGTGATACTCGAGTGGAAATTCGTAGTCTTTCAAGAATTCTAACCACCTCCTCTGTCTCATTTTCAAATCACTCCGAGTGAACAGGTACTTCAAAATTTTGTAATCTGAGTAGACAGTAAACTTTTCCTCGTACAAATAATGCCTCCACAATTTCAAAGCAAACACCACTGCTACTAACTCTAAGTCTTGCATCGGATAATTCTTCTCATGAATCTTCAATTGACGTGAAGCATAGGCGATTACTACAGCACCTTCAACAGCTGGAAAGCATACTCGCATGCATTACTCCAAACGTAAGTGACATCCTTCCACGTCAAATCGGTGAGCGGTGAAGCAATCGACGAGAAATTTTGTACAAAACACCGATAATACCCTGCTAGTCCCAAGAAACTTCGTATTTCTGAAGCATTTTTAGGTTGTGGCCATCTAAGGATCGCCTCAATCTTAGTGGGATCAACTGTTCCAACCTCTGCATTCACCACATGGCCTAAAAATTTCACTTCAGAAGCCCAAAACTCACACTTGCTTTGCTTAGCATAAAGCTTGTGTTCCCTTAATGTCTGCAACACTTTCCTAAGATGCTTCTTATGGTTCGACTCAGTCTTAGAATATATCATGATGTCATCGATAAATACAATCACAAACTGGTCGAGGAACGGTTTGAAAACACGGTGCATCAAATCCATGAACATGGCTGGCGCATTGGTAAGCCCAAACAACATTACTGTGAACTGAAAGTGACCATATCGAGTGCTAAATGCTGTCTTTGGTATGTCTTCTTCTCGTATGCGCAGCTGATGGTACCCCGATCTCAAATCTATTTTCGAAAAGAACCTTGCTCCCTTTAATTGGTCAAACAAATCATCAATCCTGGGGAGCAGATACTTGTTCCGAATAGTCACCTTATTCAACTGTCGGTAGTCAATACACATTCTCAAACTACCGTCCTTCTTCTTCACGAATAACATGGGTGCTCCCCATGGCGAGACACTTGGGGAAATTAAGCCTTTCTGAGTCAACTCCTCTAATTGCTTCTTCAACTCTTTCAACTCGGTAGCCGCCATACGGTAAGGTGCCTTAGAAAGTGGTCTGGTACTAGGAATGAGGTCAATCATAAAGTCAATGTCTCGACGTGGAGGAAGTCCCGGAAGATTTGAAGGAAAAACATCTGGAAAGTCCCTAACAACATGAATCTTCTCAATTAAGACTTCTTGTCCCTCCTCTCCCATAGAAGTCAGACTCGCAATGGTATCTATCTCAGTAAATGTCGCAACTCTACTACGGCTGGTAACATTAGCCAATAAACAACTTCTAAACTCAAATGGAGGAGTGCCTGCAATCTGAAAGGTCACCGCCTTATCGAAACAGTCTATCTTAGCGTGATACGTCTCTAACCAGTCCATGCTCAATAGTGCATCATATTCTAGACACTCTAATACTCACAGATCAAACGGCATAGTGTGATCCCCAATTTTTATTATGCACCCCTCACATGTCATATTAGGGTATATCTTTTCGGTGGAGACCGTGCTCAAAATCAAGTATGTGTGTGCTCTAATTGGTGTCAATCCCAAAGCATGTACCATGACCCCTGAGATAAGAGAAATAGTAGAACCAGAATCAAATAATGTATGCATGTTATGATCATTAATTGAAACCGTACCTGCGACTAACTGTCGCGCAGCTCTCTGATCCTGCTCCGCTATAGCATTGACTCTTCCTCGAGCAACTGGGGCTGCGCTCTCCTCGGATGATGGTGGGTAAGGACATTGGCTCTTGTAATACCCCGGCGTCTTACACCGAAAACATACAATATGTAGTTTCTGAGAGTTCGGCTGTGGCTGCGCGACGCTACCTGATACACTCGGCCTTGGCCCTACTGATCCCCTGCCACTATTCTTACTCTGTTGTGGTGGACGTGGCTGTCTAAATGTCACACCCTGGGTAGTCGAAGGTGCGGGGACGTGGGAATGTGTGGTGGTCCCCGTCAAAGTGTGTGGCCCCCGATGCTACCCCCGAATGTGTCGGTCCACTTGATGCTCCTCCAAACCTAAGTTTCTTTGAATTTTTCTCAGAACCCCTCTAATAACTGTCAAAAGTTCGTTTGCCCTGACCATACCGGCCAGATCGTGTCTCATCAATGCGGAGTGCATCCTCACAGTCGAGTGCCCTGTTATATGCTTGCTGAAATGTCTCCGCCCCTGATGTTGCCCCTAGGGAGTGTATCTCCTCCGTCAACCCATCAACGAAACATCTCCTCCGTGTCGTCTCAGATGGACATACTCGTGCGCAAACTCCGCTAATTCATTGTACCTCGTTGCATAATCTGCTACACCCATGTTGCCTTGCACTAAGGCAAGGAATTCTCGAATCTTTGTTGCCTTCACTGATTCTGGGAACCACTCATCATAAAACAGCTTCTTGAACTGTGACCAAGTCATATTAGTCCCTTGAACTCTTTCGACAGATAACCACCACTTGTGAGCTTGATGCTCCAGCAAGAAAGACACTAAAGGCACCATGGTCCACTCATCTATACATAGAGTCTTCATCCTTTTATCCATATGCAAGATCCATGCTTCAGCCTCTACGGGATCCCTATCCCCATAGAAGCGCTGTATGTCATACTTCATGAACTCCTTCTGTAATTTGCCTCTCTGATACGCCTCTGTATCCCTGTCTCCTCCATGTACGACTGCTGCAACCGTATTAGTGACGGAATCTGCGCCTTCCTCTGCTATGTGGTGCTCAAGGACAGGTTCTAATGGAAGATTAGGCCCCTGTCCTACCTGCACTTGCTCAGCTGATCTAGCATGCCCTTGTGTTTGTATAAGTTCCATAATGCGGGCCATATTCCTCTCTTGGGAAGATGCCATTTCTTGTCGAACTTTTTGATGTGACTCCGTCAAGGAAGAGATGCACTGCTCCATGTTCCTGCGCCAATGTCTCTCATCCCTGTCCTGAGCATCTCTCAAATTATGAGAACTCCCCCCGTGGTTACTCATGGTGCACTGTAGAGCAACAAGTGGTTAGTTCAATAATTTGAGGAACTTGCAGAAGTATCTAATGTTATAAACATATTACATTCATAAGCATATAACATTATATCAATATTTTATCTTTGGTTTTCGATCCTTTCCCAATCTTGAGTTTGACATTTGTGCATATTAAGTCGACTCAAACCAATGTCCCATACCATGGATTTGTTCGACTTAAACTCAACTTTTAAACTTAAGGCTCTACAACTTAGGTTTCCCTAACCTAATGTTTCCCTAGGTTCTAATCCCAAGGCTCTGATACCAACTGTGATGACCCGCCCCTGACCTAGAGTCGAGTCGTCCAGCCCAAACCGTTACCTAGACCCGATACCTGAACCAGGCCCAAATAACAGCTTGGCACGCCTAAATAAACTTGCGGAATAATCAATCTAACAAGATATATGGTAATAAGAGTGTGAAAGATAATCATAATAAACATATATCATCTTAAATGTCATAATAAGGGTCTATCATCTTTAATATTCTAAAGGCTTACAAAACTTCATAATAACATCATAAAGGTTCAAAACTACCCATAGACTATGTCTTAAGTTACAACCCACGTACAAGGTTTACAAAACGACCAATAATAACAATATACTAGTACTATACGAGGCTCACATGTAAGGGAACTTCAAGATAGGTTCTTTCCCTTGCATTTCCTGTCTATTGCGTTATTAAATGGACCTGTGGTGTAAAGTAGGGTGAGCTAAAGAACCAGTGGAGCTCAATAAGAGGAAAGACTCGTTCAAACATTAAATACGCAAGTACTACCTAGTACTCATGCAAGTTCTAACATGACATCAAATCCATACTCACAACACATCATGTAGAATTCAAAGAAGTATAATTCACAACAGTCATAAGTATATAAATGAACACATGAATAGGTACGAGCATAGATCTTATTCATGTTCATCATAGTCATGGAAATAAGTTCATTTTCTAAGAAAAAACATATAAATAGAGTTTTCCATATCCAACAAATCATCATATAGTCTAAGTATCAATATCGTAATCCATTCACCATAATATACATATAAGCATGAAAGTTTCACAACACGTATGGTAAGCATTCATTCATTGCATGCATGATAATATTCACCATTCTTCATTCATAAAAATCTACACATATCGTACATGGAAAAATCAGATACAGGATTCAAATGAGATGCGATAGATAAATACTAATATAATCCGTTGTTTCATTCAATGCGAACTAAATATTGGTAAAGATCTGGTGATCGAATCCTTTACTTTTAGATTGATACAATAACTAGTGGAAACACAATGGCCGTTGCGCCCTCTAAATGATTGCACCAAAACAAGAGTAGTTTCATCCAAGCCGTCACCGCTGCACGTCCCAAAGAACCGTCAAATAGCAAAGGGTGGAACTCCAAACCCTTGTACTCGATTGGTTCACTTTATGCATTCTATTAGTTAAGTAATACCATCTTTGGTGAACTACCACTAACATCCTGGGGCATCCATGTATAGACTACTTGCTAATTTGGCCTGCGGTGGAACTCCACAAACATTATGGGGCATCGAATAACATGAAGGGGCAAAACAGTGCATTCACAATTCTATAGATAATAGAGATCCAAACCAATATTATGATGTAACCCATACCCGAGTCATTTGATTCAAAACATGAATTCCTAATTATCTAATATTCAAGCCATATTTAATGCATGAGCGAAGTTCCCCACTTACCTGGACTCGTCGCGATGCTACACCGGCTCCCCGCGCACTTGGGGTCCCACGTGAACCGCCTCACGAATCTAAGCAATTCATACAACACTTCATAAGAAAATCACTCGATTTAAAGTTGAGTATTCTACGTGTTAATTTATCTTTAGGGACCCAATGGTGCGGGTCCCACAGGTTGTGCCATTTAAGGCCTTTATTGGGATACCGACGCCCATCGTAGTTTTATTTATTTATTTATTTATTTTTATTTTTATTGTTTGACTAGGGACCAATTGGTTCCTGCTTGGTTGACCAAGGACATTTCCAGCCCCTGGTCAAACCAGTCCCTTACCCCCCCTAGGGTGACAAACCAGGGGCAGACGCCCCTGGTGCGTCACGGGGTGGGGGAAGTGCTGCTTCCCTCTCCCCAACCCTAAGACCGGAGTCCGAGGGTGGTCCCCAGTGCTCGCTGGCACTGGGGACCCCTCCACCGAGGCTGGCCAGCCGCGGTGGCGGTGGTGGTGGAAGAAGTGGGTTGGCTGTGTGCCACCCCCTTCTTCACAGTCTTCATGGTGGTGGTTATGTGCCCCCCCCCTTGTTGACGGCGGCGCCACTGTTCTCCCCCAGTGGCGCCGCCTCTGTTAACCCACAAAAGAAAAAGCAAACAAGAAAATAAAGAAGAAAAAGGAGGAAATGAGATTACCTCTCTTTGGTTGGGGTGTCTAGGGTTTGATAACAAAGGGGTGACTAGGGTTTGATAACAATACTTATATAGTTGGGGTTTTAGGGTAGGGTTGTATACAAATTTAATACCCTTATGGGCCAATTTCATTGTTAAGCCCATTTGAACTTATTTCCACTTAGTCTAAGTCTTACTAAGATTAGTTTGTGTATCAATTTCATTTATTTACACACTTTAGTGTAAAATCACTAAAATGCCTTTAATACGGGTTGGAGAATATTTGGGTCGTTACAGCGCCACACTAAGTGTTTAACCTTCAAAGAAACCTTCATACCCCAAATTCTATTCCACTCTCCCTCACATCCCACAGGACTACCCTCCCCATAGAGTGACAGAGTGACTCAGCCACCCAATACCCTGATTTCACTTGGTACTCCCCATTTTTGGTGAAGTGCCAAATGATCTCATCTAAGTCCCCCTACTCAATGAAATCTTTGCAATCTCTGAGCAATTCCTATCGTTCAACATGTCCTTCAACATCTCCATATCCCATTCCCTTCTCATAGGTATCATTAATTCATCAACTGTGACATCTTCCATTCCCTCAATACATTTCGTTGACAGTAGCATATTCTCCCCATTTTTTAACCAAGGATCCTTTCACATATTAATAGACTTACCATTCCCCACCTTTCATCTACACCCCTTCTCAAGCATCACTCTCGCAGCTAAGATGCCCTTCCAAGTAAAACTCGGATTATTGCCTGACTTTGCGTTTAAAAAGGTCCCCCTCGGATAATATCTAGCTTTGAAAATTCTCGAAACTAAAGAATTTTGATTATTAATTAGCCTCCATCCCTGCTTCGCAAGCATCGTCATATTGAAACTGTGTAGATTTTTGAACCATAAACCACCCATTTCCTTTCGTGGGCACAGACAATTCCACTACATCCATTCTCCTTCATACCCTACCGAAACGAATTTATCATCTTCTGTAATGCATTACAAATTATCACAAGAACCATGAACGTACTTACACAATAAGTTGGCATGGCTTAAACAATTGATTTGAGGAGCACCTCCTGCCCCCTTTAGAGAAAGATTTGAAGTTCCAGGATGTCAACCGCCTCCATATCCTATCCTTCATGAACGCAAAAATCTCGCGCTTTCGCCTCCCCACCAACGAAGGAAGACCTAAATAAGTCCCCTCATTGATGTCTGCAAACACCCCCACTCGATTCCTAATCTCCAATGCCAAGTCATCCTGCACATTAGATGAAAACATCAAAGCTGACTTGGAAAAATTAATTGCTTGGCCCGAAGCCATTTCATACTTATCGGGGACTAGCTTCAATTGAGAAGCCTCTTCTGGTGTTGCACGAAAGAACAAAAACTATCATCCACAAAGAACATGTGCGATACTGACGGAGCCCCGCGAGCCACTCTTCTTCCTAGGATACGTTTCTCAATCTCCGCCTTCTTTAGTAAAACCAAGAACCCCTCATAACAGAGGATGAACAGGTACGAAAATAAATGACACCGTTGCCTTAACCCTCTTTTTGGAACAATTGGTCCAACATGCTCCCTATTCAAGCAAACAAAGAATCTAATCGACGACACAAATATCATTATGAACTCCACCCAACCCCTATCGAAACCCGGTTTGATTAACATAGCTTTTAAAAAACTCCAATCGACGCTATCATACGCTTTACTAATGTCAATCTTCAAGGCCAAATTACCAGATTTCTTTCGATTGCTACACTTGATTGCGTACAAAGTCTTGAAGGCTACTAGAATGTTATCAACAATAGCTTTGCTTGGTACAAAAGCCAATTGATGTTCTGATATAATATCCGGCGGCCACTTCTTCAGTCTATTCGCAACAACTTTGGCCATCAGCTTGTAGACTTCATTACAAAGCGAAATTGGCCTAAAGTCTTTCATACACTTGGAATTTTCACCTTTTGGTATGAACACAATATTCGTGTCATTCACACTAGGAGGGAATTGAAGATTTCTCATCCATGAGACAACTTTGAAACACATCTGGCCCTATCAGTTCCCAAAATCTTTGATAGAACCCCGAGTGAAACCCATCTGGCCCAAGAGATTTGTTGGGATTCATCTGAAACAATGCTGATCAAAATTCCTCAATAGTATAGGGTGCAGTTAAGTCCACATTTATCACATCACACTTTACTCTCCACTAAGTTAGCCACAGGATCTAGATTCACTTGAGCAAAATCAAATAATTTCTCAAAGTAGCTAACAACTTTATTTTGTAGGCCCTCCACATCGTCGACACGCACCCCTTCCTCTTTGAGTAGGAATTTAATTTCGTTGGTCTTTCTTCTTTGCTTGGCTGATGCATGAAAAACTTCATTTTCCCCTTCTTTGCTTGGCTGATGCATGAAGTTTTTCATTTTCGCATGAAAAACTTCATTTTCAACCGTTGATGCTAGTAAATCTCTTCTTTGGCCAAAACTTCACTAAACTCCCCCTTTGCAGATTGTAAAGAAGCACTAGAACCCACCCTATCATTTTGTAATATGGAATGAATTCTCTTTTTACACTTAACAATATGGTTAGTGAATTTGATAGTATGTTTCTTCCCCCACTTGCTTCGAGAATCCGCACACTCTCCCAATCTTTGAATCATATCACTATGAGTATTAAACTCCCAAGCCTCTTTCACCACTGATTCCAACTCGTTCTTCCGTAACCACGCATTCTCAAAGCGAAAACTATACGAACGAGAGACCGAACCTTGTACTACACATTGGAGTAAAATTGGACAGTGATATGAAGTAGGAGCCACCAAATTCTCGACCAATGCATTAGGGAAATGCTGAAACTAAAGTTTGTTAGCCATTGCTCTGTCCAACCGTTCCTCAATGAACTCATCCGTATCTCTTCCCCTCTCCCACGTGTATCTGTAACCATCATACTGAATATCATTAAGATGAAAATCCAATACAGCTTCTCGAAAGCCATCAATATGCCATTCAGGTTGTGGTACCCCGGCCCTATTCTCATTATGTGAAATAATGTCATTGAAGTCACCCATTATACACCATGGGAGACTAGATTGTCTCGCCAACGCTCTAAGGAATTGCCAGGCACCACGACGTCTACTATTATAAGGGAAACCATAATAACAAGTAAGCTGCCACTCGGGCTCATTAATTTTGTTAATAATCAAATCAATGTGGTTGTTAGAGAAACTACTAGCAGAAGACATCCCATTATTTCTCCATAACACTGCCAGACCGCCTCCCCTACCAACGCAATCAGCCACAAAACAACCCTCAAACTGGAGTTTATTTTTAACATCTAACAACTTGGATTCAAAAGCTAGAGTTTCACAAAGAAAAACGTCTACCCTGCAAGACTTCACCAAATCAACTATTGTTAACACTATCCGAGAGTTACCGAGCCCTCGGCAGTTCTAGCTCAAGTAGTTCCTTGCTCCCGGCTGGCCATCCGATCATTCTCACCAAGCAGAGTATTTGTCACAATAGATTTTGGGCTTTCATTAAGTCACACTTTTCTTTTTTCCTATCCTCCATAATGTCCAAGCCCACAGTTTCCGAAACCATGTCTACCCTACAACACATCACCAAATCAATTTAATGTGCTCATTTATAGTAAGAAAATCACATGTGCTACACCATCTAGCCCACCATTCTCATCCGGTAATTATGGCTAAAATCATGCACCAATCACTATTTTTTTGAATTTAAATTCAAAAAAATGCCAACTCATTGCCCATAAATCTCTCCACTAATGTTTCCATAAGAGACCGATACAAATATAGTTACCATATTTGTCTCTTGTCGTCATTGCCGATCAACCCTGCCTCTTTGATGCCGGAAAACTTAACTGGATTTACTTGTAATCTCAATGCACCTCTTGTCAAGTGTTGGGTCTGGCCTTCCCCAACATTCCACTCTAAACATTAATATGCTATCAAACAACCAATATAACAATTTTGGACTTATCAGAGATGAAGGAAATTCCTTGCCACAATGAACAAGACCAACCAAACAATCAAAGAATACAATCCAATCAACAAAACTTGACCTCCCAACAAAGAAGAGGAAAAACTGTCTCGACAAAGAAGAGGAAAAACTAACCTCTCGACAAAGAAGAGGAAAAGCTGACCTCCCGACAAAAAAGAGGAAAAACTAACCTCTCAACAAAGAAAAGGAAAAACTAACCTCTTGACAAAGAAATTAATGGCAGTTTGTTTGCACAAATAGGATTAGCGAATCAATGTACTTGATTCTATGTCTGGTGAGTAGTGTAAGAATGTTGTTTATGTATATTGAAGTATGAAATGAACGGTCATTTAACGTAGTTTGTGATATAATGTGTGCAGCATGTGTCTCGTCCTTATAACTAGGTGCCTTGTAAATTAAAATCCCATAGCAGTGTAGATCTGATTCACCCAACTTCGTTTTGTGTTTTATCCATGTGTTTTTGACATTTTGTTTTTCTTTATATATTTTACTTTTAAATTAATATTGTTTCAGTAGATGAAATAAAAGTTCAGTGAGTATAAATTAGAGTTTTGTAGGAGTATGTTAGAGTATGAAGACCTTAAGTTGAGCAGGAGTAACCCCAGAGATATGCATTGTGAGGTCATGAAAGGGATCAAATAAAGATAATATAGTGTAATTAAGTGAAGTAGAAGTTAACCTAAGATAACTTGGGATGCATCGATTCGAAAGAATTTAAAAAGATTTTGAAAACATGACGTCGAGGGTATTAAATTGAGGATAGTGGAAGAGTTTTATCCATAGCATACCCTAACAAATTTGGAATTAGACTATGTTGCAGTAGGTGAATTAGAAGTTGCTAACACAAAATAGATATCAGGATCTCGTCCAAAATTTGGGCATGATGAGAACAGTTGTACGGATAGGTTTGTAGAAGTTAAGAGAATATGAAATAAATTGATCCCAGTTAAATTAATTATTGAAGAGGTAAAGCTTTCAAAAAAAAAAAAAAATAGTGAAGAGGTAAAGATTAACATGTATAGTTTGTGTCTATGCATCACAAGTAGGATTATATGAGAGTACACGAGGAATTATGACAAAGCTCGTAAGAATAAAATGAGAAATATGAAGAATTAAATAATATGAGTAGCCACTAATATAGAAATAAGGAGAGTGTGGTTGCGGTGGTTTCTATATATCTCAAGACAACTTGCAAATGTTTCAATTAGGAAACCCGATGGGCTCAAAATTGGAAGAATTTAGAAGTGTAAGGGTTGGCCTAGAGTTATTTTTGGACGCATAATCTATAAAAAGATTAAAAATTTTGCAAAATCACATTGTGTTTGAATCAAATTGAATGGAAACCTTAGATTCATGCAGTCGACCTCAACTAATTTGGACATGATTTTTTGTTGTCGTTGGCCTTTTTTTTTGGTTGTCGCCCTTTTTTATTGCCCCTTTTTTCTTCTGTCAAGATGCCCATTTTTATGTTTGCTTACCACTTCATCCCAATGCATTGAGTTATTTCCATGGCAGACAAAATATCTAAAATCTAGTAGAATATGCATGGAATTTCAGATCATTAGGCCTTTAACTTTGTAGGATGGCCAACTATGGACTGGAGTCTTCTTTTTCCAGCAAGTTGGTTAGACAGATCTCCGAACTCTGGTCCAACAAAATATCTAATATCTACTTGAATATGCTTTTTATTTATTTATGTTGCATAACCTTGGCTACTAGCTTTATGTGGTAGAGGTCCAACAGTCTCATTCGCCTCCATAAGCCGCCAACTATAGGGAAGGAAAAGGCATAAAAGCAGGAAGGAGTTTCCCATATCACCAAGAACCTCAGATGTTTCCTTCACCAAATGACAAATTGCTTTGGCGTCGCAAAATTACATGCATCGGTTTATACTAGGCGACATAACGCAACTCCTTTGTTCAGAATGGAAAGCCTTGTGGTTTTGGGTACAGAGATTGGTATCCTAGTCTTAACCTTTGTGGCACCACAACTGGACTCTAGCCTTGGTAGTTGGTACTGAAAAGCTGGTCCAGAAATTGGGTGCGAGCCAATTGCTGGCATAGCTAACCTTTAAAGTCATCTTGTGTTATAAACTTGCCTACTTATATTGGTCTTAATATTTTTCTCACTGTTAACTAAGATCAGATGGTCAAATACATTAAATTGAGCGGAATGGGATCCAATATAGCCAACCCCAACTAATTTGGGATTGAGTCTTTTGTTGTAGCTCATGTCCAAAGGTTAATGTCTGTAAGGCATGTAGTTGAGGGTCCTTATGATATATTTTTGATTGGGAATCTTGCAACCTTTCTGGGATTGGAATATTTATACAGATAAGTGATGCTAGATATCCATTCCTTAACTACGTATAGAATCCTTATCATCTCATTTTTATATGATTCTAATTACTATCTCCTTAAAAGTTATATGGATTCCCCATCTTTTGCTTCTCTAAATCAACAATCCCTTCCCATCACTTGCTGCCTTGCTGGTCCCTCTTTCCCATTCAAGTTACAACTTGGAAGAGTTGGGCTGATCACTAACGGTACACGTCATTCTAGGTCCTTATATCAAGAATAAATTTCTGGATACTTGTTAACGTCGAAGCCCTTGGTTTTAGATCAGGATTCTAAAACTGGGACCCTTGAAACCATGAAGTATTATTTCAATCCTGCTTGATCGTGCATCAGCAAGCCGAAAAACATGAGAATCATATTTCAGAGGATTTTTGGCCCTATGTACCACTTGGGATTCCTACTTTTTCCTTCTTGCATTAAGTGGGTCTACTTGCATGGCAAGTGAATTAGGAAATGAAGATTTTTCTATTGTTATATAGAACTTTTCCTTCCGTTGCCTATTTCCTCTCTGTTATATATAATTGATGGAGTTTGAATTTTTTTAGTCCCTCCTTTATATGGTTCGACTAATCTCATGAGAGAGTCAATTAGGCATCTCAACTCCATTACTCAGGAGAAACCAACATATTGACTTAGATGATTGAATTTGATTTGGTGACCTTTTGATCATCAAAGGCATCTCAATAACTTTACCATCACTTTAATACCATTTGTTGGTTAACGGAATCTTATTAGAAATTTTTTATACCTTGATTCTAGAAGTTTGTAATGAGAAACTTAACTGTTTTTTGTGTTATACTTAAATGAAAACTGGTTATCTCTTGATTCTATATTCAACAGTGGAGGCTCGAAAAAAAAAAAAAAAAAAAACTCAATAGTGGTTTTCCTCAGGAAGAAAAACATAATAGTGATACTGGGCTGGGCTACAGAATGCAAACAAACCATCCTTTATGCTAACCAGGGGCCCATGGTCACAGCCCATTTTACAAGATATCCACATTGCCATTTTTATGTCAAAAATACTTGGATCAGGTCTGGAAGAGGTGTCCTTAATTTTGTGCTGAAATGTTGGATGTTTTCCAATAAAATTATTTTCTTTAGTCTTTAATTGGAGTAGTAGCTATTATTGGTTCTTGGCTCTAACTTAATCTTGTTTAGGGACCCATGTGTTCAGATACTTGGAGATCTGCATTCTCTTCCGTACTCTTAACTCTTAAGAAATCTTTGCTCTCATTGTTTCTCCCCAAGCATGACCATCTCCTGAAATCACGGGTTCAGAAAATCTTTGGCAAGCATAAAAATCTTGCAAGAAGATGAGTGGATCCTAGACTTTCTTATACTTGAATTGTGCTGAGGCCATCAAGGATCTCTACCTTAGCCAATTGTTTTTGACTGGGACAGAGATCGAGGCATACTTGATGGGGGTGTCAAATTGATGCCAGCGTCCGACGAATCTGATAGTAAATATGTAAAGCTCTCTCTCCTGTCCTCGTACACATTTTTTCCCTCAAGGACTTAAAAGTTGGTACACTTCGGCCTTTAGAGGCAACATATTCTTGGACCCATTTTCTTCAAAGTAATGATGATTGAATACACAAGCCCATTTCAAGCTCTCTCTCTTTTTCCTTTCCTTAGCGAATGTCTTTCTTTGATTTGGATTGAACTCAGCTTCATAAGGGGTGGGTTCAAGAAAAGACTTTTGTTTAGTGGCTCAAGAAGATTAGTGGAGAGAATAAAGGATCCAATAACTTGTTCCAGCTGGACGTCTTAATGTTTCTATTGACTTTTGTTGAGAGGGCCAAGCAAAGCTCATCATGAGTTTGAAAGACTTTCTTTGTTACACCATCTTATCTTTACAGTTGGTACAGCCCTACGGTGGCGTCGAACCCTATCAAGTCCAAGGTTTCCTTTAGTTGGATCTCCAAACAATGCATCTGTTGGACAGGTTTAAAGTTGTTATATTTGTGTAATTATGGTAGTTATCATATTTGTTTGATTACGATATTTATATATTAATTTTTTTATTTGTGTATTATAAGACTATAAATAAGATCAATCTTTTGTATATTTTTTTTGTATACAAAAGGTTGGTATTATTTATAGAGTATTACAATACACAAATAAAAAAATTAATACATAAATATCGTAATCAAATAAATATGGTAACTACCATAATTACACAAATAAAGCGACTAACGTAACACATAAATATAGTAATTTTATAGTTGCCTAACATCAACTTTGATAGTGGAGATGGTAGAAGGCCTAGGAGGATATCATGATAGGATTCAACCCCGTATAATCTTTAACAATTACAAATTTTGAATGTGATAATAATGCTAAAAAATATTCTAACCTTTATAAGTTGCATCGATTATATCCTAATCTTTTTAATTTAGTATCAATTATATCCTCAATTAATTTAAGACATGTTATCCTCTATTAATTTAAGACATGTTTTCTTTGAAATCAACTTAATCTTCTCACTTTTCTTTTCATGGCTATCCACATTAATCAATTTACCTAAAAATCTTTCAAGCCTCATATTTAAATTAAGTTATGAAGACTCACAAAAATAATAATTTATAAATCAATGATACATTAATGGTTCCGGCTATGAGCACCCTACAAAATACTAAGGGTAAGCCAATGAATCTTAAATTACTTAGAACAAAACACTAGGGGTGGCTTGCTCTTAACGTTTTATGGTTGCAAATAGCCAGACCCTACGTTAATACACTAATTCAAATTTAGTTATTCATAAGTCACTTATAGTAAGTTGAAATTTATGTGTATATACATGAAAATGGCATATAAAACTTATTAGAAGGTTACCCATAATTGTTTAATTTGACAAAAGAACTATGTACCTAAATTATGTATATGGTGTTACAAGTGAGTTGAATTGAATGATGTGTGGGCACATATTATGAGTGAAAAATGAGGCCCAATAAGTTGATGATAAAATTGATACTAAGATATAATTGATAAATTTCAAAGGCTAGGATATAATTGAGACTACTAGTAAAGGTTAGGATATTTTATCATTAGGCCTATATTTTATGTTTGTTTTGAGTTGTGATGGTACAACAAGCAGAATTGCAGAAAGATGAGAGTCTAGTTTCAGTGAATCAAATAACGCATACAAAACCAATAACTATCATATTCTTGAAGACCTACCCAGACTTTATTGCTAGTAAATCTCTCCCATTTTGTGTTTATGTGTGCCGAGAGCTTTCGTAGAACATTTTCTTTTCTCACAGAAATTTACTTACATCTACATGTGACTTCTTGTACAAATTACAGGTTAAAATATACATCATCAACAACATTAAATCCAACTAATTTGTGAATTTGGCTTTTTTGTTGTTGGTTCTGTTGCTTAGACTAATGTACAGCTTGATGAACTAATGGATTGTCGGTTGTTTCTTTGAAGAAAAACTATTCCGAATACATAGTTGCTATTAGAAATTATAACATAGCTTTAAGATTATTCGTTTGTCCCAATTTATGCAATTGATGAACATGCGCATGTAATATACGGTTACTGCATTATTAGCTGAGCCTGTAGGTTGGTATTTATAGGTAGATTACAATTTTTTTTTTTTTGAAATAAAATAAAAAATTTCATTAATCATAATTGCTCAATACATTCGGTAGAACAGGACGAGACATATAATCAATTACCTTGATAAAAGCACATTGATTCACTAATCCTAATTGTTCATTAGAACATTCAACTGCCATAAAGTTGATTTTGAGATACTGCGACTGTAACAATGGAACAGTTTGACAATTAGTGACTGTTCTCTTGACAAACGTTTGTAACATAACAGTACACAGACATACTAAGACCAAAACAAAAAATAAAACTTCTAACAAGGGAAGATAAACACAAACTTCCAACATTGGAAGACAAATACTTATTGAAAAATACAACCTAATAAAACTATCAAACCAACAACTGTAAGCGCAGATCCACGCACGATCAGTAAAAGTGAAGATTAACTTGAATGATGATAGATGCAAACATAGAAGGGGAGTAAGAGGTGGCGCCAATGATGAATCCGATAGCTGTTGCAGGATTGAAACTCTCAGATCTGAATAGATCCGTGTTTTATTAAAGAAAATGCTTGCAGTAAACACTCTTACTGGAACCACCGCCGATCAAATAGAAGATCGACGGTGGTTCACGCTGGACTCACGAAGGAAATCAATAGAGAAAACAACTTCAAGCAGAATACGACCTTATTTAATAACTATCTAAAACAACTGAGAGTAATGTCTGGATTTCATCAACTAGGTGATGAGCAGAAATTCATATATAAATCTCTTTTAAGGAAATTTCCTAAAATATTCAATCACTGCAGCTTCTTTTATGCATAGTATGAAAGAAGAAAAAAAGAAAAAAACATCCAAAAAAAAAAAAAGAATGTGGATTTACAGTCAAAGGTACCATAGCATCAAGCATTTTGTGCTAAATCAAAGGACTGATTCAGTAAAGCAAAAGAAAAGCTTGGGATCAAAAATCACAATCAATGCTGGAAAGAGTCTCTTAAAGAAAACGAGAAGAAAATTTTATCTTCCTATCCTCTTTTCCTTTTTCCAGCTAATGCAAAGCTGAAGCTGTTCTACCAGAAGTCAAAAAATTGTGAAGGATCGATCCTTATCTGAGGTAAGAAAGTATATTGTGTGGGCCTGCAATTCCATGGAAAGCATTCTTAGTTCTGAACTATCATTTTAGATGCATAGGTTTAATCTTTATGAAGTAATCGAATTCGTCTTTTATTCTAATACATGCATATCCATTATCAAGTCTACTGAGGTGTTTGACACTATACGAGCAGCCATTAATTAAAAGTGGATAGAAGACTTTGAAAACATGGGTATTATCTCAAACTGATGTTTGTTTGTTTGGTATTCGGAAACATCCGACTCCACATTTTGATTTAACCGATGAAAGTCGTACCCATGATAGATTTTATGTGCAAAACTAAAATATTTCGATCTAATAAAAATCACTTGTTGCCCCTAATACATTTTTTCTCATCAGAATAGTTAGTAAATGTATAGCAATTGCACAGTACTGGAGTCAGAAATCTAGCTAATAATGTAGGGCCAAAAAAGACTACTACAAATGTAGAAGTTTAATCTGAAAAAAAAAAAGTGTAGAAGTTTAAATCATGTAAGATACAAGTGCTTTTATCAATTGACTTCCTTAGTATCCTTCGTTAAATTATTTTATGGCTATAGTTTTCAGCAGAGTTGCAGTAATGACATTATGTATTTCCCCAAGGGCTTAGGATCGTCGCCCAAATATTTTCTCCATGATTGTTTTAGAGGGGCAGTTTAGCTCTGAATTGTATGTGTGTGTTCTGATAAAAAAAGCTTTTTATATTTCTAGATTGTGACATATTTGGTATACATAGATCAATATGCAGTCTATTCAACCTTAATCGTTTTGTAATCTTATTGACATTCAACATGCAAATATATATGCATATATGGTAGAATGTGTACACAGTTATGTCCTTTCTTAATTGCTCCATTCCGCAAACCTTGACTCTTATCCGGAAAAAAAAAAAAAAAAAAAAAAAAAAAACTGTCACAACAATTTTTCAACAAAAAATTGACAAACCTTTTATCATACTTAATTTGCCCGATCTCTAGATTAAGATCTTATTTTTCAAACCAATTGCATATTGCTTTGATGTAGAGAAGATTGATGGGTAGGTGATCGGATAAACAATATGGCAAAAGTATATATGAACACAGCACAACTATAAGATCCACCCAACAATGTCGAACTTGTGATCTTTTTGTCTCCCTATCCCCACTTATTGTTTAGTGTGTGTCTATATATATAGGAGATGCCTAAATCCTACCCATCCAACTCCTAAATAATCATCTATAAAACTGTATCAGTGGGGGGATTTGTGTCTCCCCACCAAATCTTTCTGCTTCAAACCTCATGTGATCTTGTCTCTTGCTCTTCCTTAGCTCTCAATACCTTTTGAGCATAATTAACAACTCCATTTCTAAGAGTTCCTAGTTGGCAACGTTGACAGCCTCAAGTTAGGTGACAGTGACAGACCTCAGACGGCCCAAATGAAGTTAGTTGAGGCAACATTGGACCAATGGGAATGGGCGTAGGCGTATGATCATGAAATCTAGTCTTAGAGGTTGTTTATATAATTAAATAAAAATGTTTTCTGTGTATATAGTAGTTAAGAATGTATTACATCTCGCTTAAACTTCATTTTATATCCAGTCATTTGTTCCCTTATTGATTAATTTTACTCGTATTTTGTCATTAGTTCCCTTCCATAGTAATTGTGTATATCATTTTCATTCCATTCTCAATCTTATTAGCATTAGTTTCTCCTTTTATGGATACAAACACTATAGAATTAGATTGTGTGCATATTTGATACAACAACATAGCCTCAGTCCCAACTTAATTGGGGTCAGTTACATATATCAAACTCTTTCATTATGCTCGATTTAGTGCAATTGATGGATTGTGTGCATATTTGATGACATGCGAAAATTCTTTTCATGGAGAGGAAAAAAGAAAGACATGTTGAGGTTTTAAGAGGGATCATATCATTCAATACCGAAGATTGGATGAAGAAACGTGTTGGGGTTTTATGAGGATTCCTCATGTATTTGCATTTATTTGTCAGTTGTGATTATAATCACTTGAGCAATGTGAGAGGCCTTTAGGAGTAGATCACAACACTTAGAATATTTAGTTGATCAAAACATTGTTGACTGAACTGTAGCACAATTAACATTTGCAGCCCACCCAATTAATGGTCTATAGTAGAGATTGTTGAGTACACTGTACACATGGATTAAAGGAATGGTCTCCAGTGGTGCGTTGTAGAGATTTTGTCTCATCAGTCAAGTCTTTGGACAAAAATATATACCATATTGGAAATAGCATAGTTCATCACATGTATCATAAATACAATTCTTCACCTCATCAAAATGAGGTCTTTTGCGAAAAAAAATACTATTTTACGCCTAAGGATTAAGTTAAATATGGGTAAGTTGGGGTAGTCCTGATTTGAAATCTTACTCTTAATTTCTTTATCACTTCGCCGTTTTGATATCTATTTGTACTTAATATTGATTCTACCTTTGCAAAATGTTAGTTGTTTTTGGAGCATCACTTAATAGATTTTTTTTTTTTTGACTTCAGTGAAAGCGAACCACGAACTCCCAAGGTTCTTGCCAAACTTTCTTCTTCTTTTTTTTTTTATTTATTTTTTATTTTTTACTTCGGTGAGAGTTAAACCACAATCTCGCAAGTTTCTTGCCTTTTTGGCAAGTGATGCCTTTACTATCTAACCTGAGAGGCTTTGACAACATCCGTTATAAGTTATGACTTGTTTTCATAATTTGATTTTGCAACTGTAGAGATCGTCGTTAAATATGCATATCAGATGTCTAATCTTCATAATTCACTTTTGAATGATTAATGAAATCTAGGAAGAGATTCTTGGACCCATGTTTACATCTCATAATTAGCTTGAAATTTATTTTCTTGAGATGCCATCGTTGATAAATTTCACTCTTTCTGATTACAATCATGAATTTCTTATGTTCGAATCATCTGCAAATTAAAGATTTCGGTAACATAATTGTAAAAGCTATCAATAATTACATATAACTTTCCCTAAATTTGTCTTGCTCCACCAAACTGGAAAAATAATTCGGGCTTGACAGTTAGTGATAGTTGATTCACCTTAAAAATAATTTCGATAACATAATTGTAAAAAGCAATATATCGATATTACTTTAGAACCTTTTTGAGTTTTTTTTTTTTTTTTTTTCCTTCTCATATGGATGCCTTGACAGTGGCAGTTGATTCACCTTAAAGTAATTTGGGCTTTTTGGTTCTCTTGCTTCCCAACCCACTCCATGTTAGTTGGACTTACCCCAAAGTCTTGAGTTCATTGACCTTGCAATAAAAACTGAGTACCATGAATTTCAGGCTTGTTTGCTATTTTATGCATACCAAATAAATTGGAAGTTTCTTCATTATTTCTGAGAAGATTTCTTTAGTTGACTAAGTGGGGAATTGAATCTTGATGTCTTGCCTATGCATGACTAAGTGCTAATCTAGACAATTTTGGTAGTCGTATATTCATGTCAGGAAATTATAATTGGCAATTTGCAGTTGAAAAAAACGAAGGTTATGTTTAATTGAGCATCAAAAGGTGATGTGAGTGCTATCTATTTGTGTTTTACTATAGAAGCAAATTCAGGCATATTATTCCAACTACTTTACTTCTGATGCTATGAGAATAACATCAAACAGCTAATAACCAATTAGGTTATTGATTTGATGTTTGAAAGTATAGATAAGTGGAAGGGTTTCTCTATCAGGTACCGTTACTATTCTCAACTTAACCACCTTCACCTCCATCTTTTAGGGCATCTCCAATACTTTTGCACCATTTTGATGTAAAAAGTACTCAAAATACTATTCTCATCTCCAACCCTTCTCACCGAATAAAAGTATTTTAAGCATCTTTATTTATTTTTTATTAATTTTACATTTATAAATGGAGCCCACAAGTCAAAAGAAAAAAAAAAAAAAAAAGTTGGAGACTTTGCTCCCACACCAAAATGGCTTGGGTCAATAGTGTTGCGCCATATAGTGGGAGATGGCACTGGGTTGGTTGGGTTTAGCCAACCCAGCACCAACCTAGCGCCAACACTCCAATGGAGTGCCAAAATATGGCTCTCCATTGGAGATGCTCTTAAATGCACTGTTTCACTTTAAAGGCCTCGATACTAATAGAGGGGAGATAATCATTTACTTCCTCCGGTCAATAATATAAGTCATTATAGTAAAAACTCTTTGTTCAAAATTGTAAGTCGTTTTCGAAATTTAAGAGTGTATTTATTATTTTTTTACCCTTATGCAATATAAACATTTATGATTATTCAATTCTTCCATTAATTTAATATCAAGAGACATATATGTAAATTACACTCGTAATTCAGACTCTCTTAATTCTTGTGTTTTTACTTTAAACGACTTACATTTTTTATCGGAGTGAGTATATACTTCTTTATAAAATTATATTTAATCAATGTATAATTAACTTTCGGTCCAAACATCTTCAATATATGCCAATGAAAATCTTAGTTGTTCTTCTTGATGCTATGATTTTGTTTTTTTGAAGTGAAATTAGAATTTCATTAATCATTCATGACTCAATACAAGACCAGACTTAGAATCAAATACATTGATTCACTAATTTTATTTGTGCAAACAAACTGTTATTAATTTGATTTTTTTTTTCGAAATTGAAACAGTTTAGCAATCAGGGATCGCTCTCTACAATGTTGAAAGTTATAACAATACACAAAAGTACTAAAACTACAAAATGAATAACAAAATTTCTTAACAAGGAGTAGACAAATTAATGACTTTCAATTGGAGAAGAAAGCTAACTATAAAGTGAAAATTAAAAATAAATCAATTCAGCGGGTTGCACAAATCCATACAATACTATTAATGAAGATGCACTATTTAAGGATGAATTAATATTCACAAATCTGAGTAGATTTGTTATTTATTGAATGAATAAAGAGAAAATAATTTAATTGGAATCACTGTCGATCGTTAAGAGGGTCGACAGTGGTTTAAGAACAAAAATTACAAAATTAAGTAAGGAAAAAAAATTTAGCGTTTTAAAGGAAAGGAGAGTCTGCTTTTTTATGAGTTGATTCAGCCTCGAGTGTGATTTGATGTTGTTTGTTAACTCTTGAAACATTTTGTCAAGGAATGGCAAGTTAGTCATTTCGAAAGAGTGACACTGGTGACCGATAGTATCGTGACATAATGATGTCAGTTGCCTTCTTTCCAAGCTCTGACAAATGGAGCCCACCACTTTGTCCCCCACTCCCCACTCCCCACTCCCCACCCAGTTATGTAACGTTATTATAATAATTGGAAGCCCAACCGCGTCAAATTTGTGATTAAGATAGCACACCTTTTGGGCTACCCCATTTTTTCTCAACTATTTACATCCAACCTTATTGATGCCCAGCAAAATTTTCTCATGGTTGATAGTGCACATTCTTGCCATTGAAGGGAAGTTGAAGTCGACCCAGTTATTAACCTTTCCCTGATTAATACCTCCCCTAATTGTGTTGTAGACTTTTTTTGATAGGTATTGTTCTTAGTACGGTTGGTTTTTTATCTAGTTTTCTTTTCTTTTCGACCTATTTTTGCTTTGCTGTTGTGTGTTTGTTTCTATTCAGTGTTGCCGTTCAACATGAGCACACACCCTGGTTTCATCAGAGAAATCGTTATGTGACCGTGGACATTGTTTCACAAGTTTAAGTAACCTAGTATGAAAATAAAGGCAAACTAGTGTGCTGCCCCCAAGTAGTAAGGACTATCCATTGCCTTCTGAAGTGGTTGGAATATACTAGTTATTCACTTAAATCTCTATAAAATGTCTGGTTCAAATCTCCTAATTAATTTTTTGGGGATATCTCTTATAGTATTAGGTGTGTCTCCTGTGGAATAGTGAAGGGTAATCTTAAACACCACTATATCAAAAAAAAAAAAAAAAATAGTATCAAGAAAATTAGAAAGATATCTAAGCCTTGTTTGGTTGGGTCAATTGGGGAGGAGAAATTGTATTTCTCGAGTGGAAAACTTCTCTAGTTCAATTGGCAATTTCACCGCTAGAGAAGTGTAGGAGTTGCGTGCCAACTTCCTCCCTAGTGGCAACTGGCAAGTACACTTCCTTAGAGAAGTCCACATTTTTTTTTTTGACATCTCTTCAAATGAATTAATTTTAAATCTTTTCAAAAGTTTTTATGGTTAATACAACAATTAGTTATATATAACTTCTCAAAAAGTAAAAGTTTCAACCCAAAATCATAACTCTCCAAACCTTGGTATAAACATGAAAAGAAAAATTGAGCCATTTGAGGTTGATTTTGACAGGAAACAAACCATAACCAATGCTTATGCTTGCTATTTTTTGCTGTATAAATATGCTAAGAAAGTTCTTGCTCCTTAATTGCAATATGTTTTCATCAACATATATAAACATAGAAGTAATGCAATATTTACAAACAAAACATAGAGAAATATTAATCACTTGTATATAATTCTGTACTTGTTAATTGCAATCTTGAACTTCCTGTTTTTCCAAATATGAAATAAGGGGAAGTCAAAATTCTGTTTCCTAAACTTTTGAGTCAAACAGATTTTATTACAGTAGTCAGTCATCAGATTGTTCTTGCTAGCACAATACATTAATGCATGCACTCAATTTGTCTCTTTTTCCTGTACATTTCTGACTAGCTATTTCACTCTCTGGTGCCTTTACTTCTGTTTTATGTGATCATGCATCAGTAGTACTAAAAATATTGATTTGTACATGTATTCATCATCAAATTGAGTCTTCTTCTAAGATTCTATTAATATCTTTCTTTCTTGATAGTGAATAATGCTTAATGACACGTACATTGAGGGGGTCTCATCTTTCTAGTGTTAATAAACACTTGCCTAGTTGCATGTACCACGTTTACAAGTGAATTGTGCATGTCACCGGCTTCAGTGGGGACTGACGTACTTGTTCATTATGACATCACACGTCAGTTGGTTGGGAATTGGAATCTCAGTTACACATAGTACATACTAGAAAACACTTCTAAATTTCTAATACTCTACAAATTACAGGGGGTGTGTAAGATTAAACACTCTCAATGTGAACATCACAGTGGTTTCCCCATATGTTTCCCTATATGTTTGTAGGCTGGATCCATTGGATTAGATATTGAGGTTACCACAGGTATACATTAACATAAGTGGGAGTGCACTTTCATCACTCATCACGTCAAAATCAATAGGACATCATCAAATAGAGAGTATTTTTAGTTGAATTTTTGAGAAAAACCATGGAAATTATGTTGAGTGGTTGACTGGTTACGTTGTAACTTGTCATTTTATTAGTGGTCAAGTTGAAATTTTGGATTTGAAGAAAAATATGTGGAGTGATGTAACGAATGTAATGAAAGAGTTTGATTCATGTATGATTGGGCCCAACTAATTTAGCATTGAGACTATGTTGTTGTTGGCTTTACTTGTTTTTTTTTTTTTTTTTCAATTATTTTTATAAAGATAGTTAGCTTCGAATAGGTGATGTCAAGCGACCCGCAAAATTTCTTCTTCGAGGATCCAGAGTTGAGACTTATGTAAAGAGCACAAACCTCAAAAAAAATTAAATAGGACTTGCTGGTGAGTTGCTCATTCCAACCAACCTCAACCATGCCTTACTGATATGGGTTCACCAATTGAGCTGATAGGGGGTGATCAATCATGAATCAAATGGGTCTTTTCCAAGAAAAACATGTATATCATGTGAGCACGTACGCATAGAAACGATAGAAAATGAAGCCCTATCTTCATATGATTAGGGTGGGAAAATAGAGGAAGGGTTTCTTGTTACATATACTAGTATCAACTATAGTTAAAAAATAAGCATCCCCATATACAGGTCTTTATTGCAGAATGGAAGAACATTGGATCTGATGCATTGCTATCCCTCCCATTACTTCTCGTCTATCCTTCCCATCTCTCCGCTTGTTCTCAATTATTTTTTCCATTTATAGGAGAAAAATAAGACAAAAAAGAAATTATACAAATGGTTAGAAGTCTACCTTTTTTTTGGTTGGTTCTGTTAATATTGGAAATGATTCGAGCAGAGTTATTATGATGTGAAAAAAATATGGTAGCAGTATGAACAATAAATTCCATTTAAAATGGTAGGTAAAGACAAAGTTTGATCACATCTGCGTCTTACAGTCAATCATGGACTTTATTGCATGGTACCCTTGTTCTTCAATTATGGCTGTACTTTAATTTATCAATAAATCTATTTGGACTCATGAGTCCAGACTCATAGGTCCAGACTCATAGGAAAGTTTTTAAATTTTTTATACATATTTAAGGGGTATAATAAGAGTTTTACAAGTGATTATGGTTGTTTCATTAATTGCTTGAGAGTGTATTTGAAATTAAAAAAAGTTTTGAGTCCGGACTTACGAGTCCAAATAGCACTACCCTCAATTTATAATGATAGTTAGCTCTCTCCTCATCCAGAAGTTGGGGTGCTCCCATAAAAATATGTTATTTTTTTCTCCAATTTGTTGCATTGACGTTCTTAACACTAAAAAAATAAAGTACTTCGTGAAAAAAAAAAGTATAATAATTTATTACAATGAGGATAATAAATATTACAAGGCTTTAAAGTTCGGAACAACATCCTCAAAAACAGCAACAACTTTATAAAATATGTTATTTAATTTTCTCATCATGAAACTGCTTATTATAATGTTCATTTTTTATTTATATATAATTGTGGATGTTTTAATATTTTTCAGCCTCTTCAACTTGGGCTCAATCAATCTCATCAAAGTTAGTTGAGTACCTTAACTTTTTTATGATTAAATTGTATCCCTCCATTAAAAAAAAGAGCTTTATAGTGCCTCTTTGAAGTGTTATTATGTGTTTTTTTTTTTTTTTTTTTTTTTTTTTTTTTTTGAAAACTGATGAGTTTTATTTTGATTAGTGTATTTGTTTGGTTCTCCGTTCTATTTAAGAGGTTGGCTTGAGAAAAAGAGAGAAATGAAATCATTGAGGGTTTTGAAGGGCATAAATCACACTTGCCCACTTGCAAAAAGGGACCTTTGGTCCTAACACAGTCCTTTGGCCTGCTGAGTGGTTGATATCCAAATTTTTATGAAATTGAAATGCATTGAACTTGGATTTTGATAAGATTATTTTAGGTATAAGAAAAAATGTAAGTGTTTTATTTTTATTTATTTTCTAAGGAACAAAAAAAAAAAAAAAAAACAAGCTAGCCCACATAGAAAAAGATGGAAAAAGAGAGATGGACCCCTATTTGCCTTTGGTTTAAATGTACATTCAATTTGTGCATGGATTTTAATTTTTGTGTGAGAGGTAGAATAAAGGAGGAGTGTGGAGAGAATGAGAGGGCCATTAAAGTGTAGTACTAGATATTGCACTAATCTTCTCTGGATTGACTAGAATAAATACAGTTCATGTTTCAGTACTGACTCCATGCACGCATACATGCGTCTTTGAAGTAAAGAGCGTGTATGGGAATAAGTCATTGTATATGGTCTGTTCATAATGTCTTTTTTTAACCAATGATTCTACTAGTCTGGTACTAAATACAGTGAAGTGAAAAGTTTGATTGGCATAACCAATTCCAACTAATTTGGAGTTAAGATTTTATTGTTGCTCTTGATCGTGATGATGTATGTATTAGTCTATACTAATTAATCGTAATCTCTCTTTCACAAATTAAGAACACTGGATATTGTTACTATATATATAATATTATATTTTTTTTGAGAAAGGGTATTATAATACTATAAGGTCTGTTTTTGATAGTGAGATTAATGTCCCACGTTTTAGATTCTATTAGACATCCAATTAACCTAATATTGACATTGATATTTGTTTGACAATGCTAATCATTTTTTGGTATTATTGACGATGCTAATTATACCAATAAGCATGTCATTATCAATAGATCTTTGTGTGTCCATATGCGCATCTACTCCTAATTTTAATGTTTATTAAATTTATGTCTTGAATGTTATAAAGAAACTACAAAGGTTGAATTCCAAATTACTCCAGTTAGTATTGATCATATAAGTCAAACTTTTTCACTTTAATCAATTCAATGTCTTTAATGGTGTGCTTTTAAAAGTTTTATAATAACTCTATTGAAGTAGAATATGAGCTTTTTTTTATGTTCTACGTGGTTAGTTTCAACTTTAAAGAAATGAGCATGTATCTCAAATGTCATATAGGCAGAGCCATGATAGTTGATAACTAACATAAAATTATCTTTATTTATAGTAGCCAAACTTGAGACATGGGTAGCCATCCTATGCCTTACACTCTTAAAATATTTATGTATATAGTTGTCGATGGCTCGCATTCTTTCTTCTTCCTTAATCAACTCATTTTCCTATGTGAGCTGGTACATTTAGAAAGACCCAACGGATCCCCTAATACCTGCGCAGAATCTTCGTCCGAAATAAGCAATTCCGTTGCGCTTGCAGAGACCCCCCCCCTCTGTCCTTAAACTCCCCAACAACGCTACACTCCAACTAATCTAATCATCCACAACTTCTCCCCGCTACGTCCATCTGACACCTCCTCTACTCTCGCCACGTGTACCCATCCACGTGAGGCCCTACGTAAACCCGGGTCCACCCCCACCCCTCACCCCTCACAACTCCCCAAAAGAAGCCCCAACCCCTCTCTCCACCCGGCCGGACACGCCCACGTGGCTTCATGTCAGTGGGCCCCACTCTCTCCGGCCCCTTATCTAAGCATTTACACCGGCCGCCAGTTGTGTAATAAACTCGGCAGAGTTTTGGTTTGTGTCAGTACAGATTTTGCTCATTCATTCGCCAGTTATATTATTTAAGCTTTGTTTTGTGAGGGGTTGTGTGTTATGGTGCTCTTGGAGAGTAGTTAGAGGTTCCTATTCGACCCAAAACGTACGACAGAGACATCCACACAAGCACACTCCCTCTCTCTCACAGTAGCTCTTTATTACACGCATTTGTTGTGAGAGGGAGAGCACTCTTATCTATCTATCTATCTATTCCTTCCGAGTCTCTCAAGATAACCGAAACTCGTCCACTACTGTGCGCCAAAGATGCTGCACAGCGTGCACACTCCGGAGGCCACTACAGTGCCGGAGCGACAGAGGGCTCGCTTGAAATGGCAACAGCAACAACAACAACAACAACAGCAGCAGCAGCAGCAGCAGCAGTTGTTACAGGAGTCTGTCGTTGGGCAGAGTTTTTTCAGCGAGAATGCCCTTTTGGGACTAATGGGAATTGCTCCACAGCGGGAGCAGTTGCAATTGCAGGACTACTTGATGGGTGGCAATGATGGGTCGGGGAAGGTGGAGATTGGGGCGGGTCGGTCCATGAAGGTAGACCCTGGTGGTGGTGGAATGGAAAATGGGTGGCCGGATTTGGGGCCTATTTTGGTGGATTACGCCATCTCGAGGACTTCGAGTTGCCCGCCCACCGTCGATAATTCGCCCGCTGCAGTGGTGGAGAAGATGGGGAGCAATGGGAAGAAGAGAAAAGCAGAGAAGGGGCAGAGCTCATCTAAGGTTTGTGCCTGTTGCAGCTTTTTTGTTCTGTTTTTCTTAAAAGATCTCATCAATTGGTCTGTGAGAATAATGGGTTTTTCTTGTTCCACACAGATGGTTGTAGGAGAGGACATTAGAGAGAAGAAGATCAAAATAGATGAAGAGGGGGCTTCCATGGTCACAGACCAGAACAACACCAACAACAATAGCAGCAACAGCAACAACAACAACAACAACAACAACAACAACAACAACATCAACAGAGAAACCTCTGCAGATTCAGGAAAGGAGACATCAAAGGTCACTGAAGTTCAAAAGCCAGATTACATCCACGTCCGGGCGCGCCGAGGCCAGGCCACTGATAGCCACAGCTTAGCTGAAAGGGTAATTTGAATCTTTAACAATTTCGATCAACAACTTCTCAACAATCTCTTTGTGGTGGGTTTCAGTGACTAATTTTGTTGTGACATATTTCAACTTGTGTAGGTGAGAAGGGAAAAGATCAGTGAGAGGATGAAGTATTTGCAAGACTTGGTCCCTGGGTGCAACAAGATCACTGGCAAAGCTGGAATGCTAGATGAAATCATCAACTATGTTCAGTCTCTTCAAAGACAAGTTGAGGTGAACATCAATTCATCATTGTAACTGAAATTGATGTTTTGTTTTTTCCTATATGCCTGGGTATCATCTCATACTGGGTTTTGTTAATTTTTGTTTAAAAACAGTTCCTATCAATGAAACTCGCCGCAGTGAATCCTAGGCTTGACTTTAACATCGATAATTTCTTCTCCAAAGAGGTATATGTCATGATTTAATCAGATTGTGAATTGTAATTCGGCCGAGTTTCATCAATCTTAAACAGTTCTGCCAAATTGTGCAGTTGTTTCCAACTTGCACCGATAGTTTCACTCCGACTACGATGTCGTCGGAGGTGCCCAACTGCTCAACTTACCTTCCATTCAACCCAGTTCAACAAGTTGTCTCTTGTTGCGGCTTTGACATGGTGACTAGCCCTCAAGAGATGGCTCTTAGACGAACCATAAGCGCGCCCATTTCAGCGCCGGAGACATTACTGGACAATTCATGCTTCACTGTAAATTCCCAATACACCAAACTCCTTTGCTATATTTGGTTTTAACTTACATTCCCTATCTCACTTACTCTATCTCTTTGTGTTTCTTTAACATAATGCAGCAAGTCCAACCCACTTCATCTCCTTGGGACACTGATTTACAAAGCCTTTACAGCATTGATTTCAATCAAGGACGACCAATTGGGTTTCCTCAATCATTTACAGGTAAATATTTTTGTGTTGAATGATTATAACCAATAGGATTAGAGATAGAAGGGTGTAGAGATTAAATAAAAGTAATTTTGAGGGGGTCCAAGGACAGGAGATGACCCAATGAAAGCAACTTTATCTCTATAACAGCTCCAAAACCTTTATCCCCAATTAGTTGGTGAATCAAACTATTCCACACGCTCAATTTAATGCATTTGATGACGTGCTTTCAAAATTCTTTAAATGAAAGCTATACTTTACGAACTTCTTTTATGAAATAATCTTGCTTAAAGACTCAAGTTTTCTTTCCGAATAATATCAACAAAGCTAGCTAACTAGAGATCTCCCTTTTTTCCTTTCATTTTCTTCCCCTCATCATCACCGTCATATTCATATACAAAGGGTCCTACTATAAATGACTCTATTGCCCTCATATTGATCTGTAATTAAACCATAGCTGATGTTGACTGTAATGTTAGTTTGCTACTTCAATTAGATATCTTTCATTATTTGTTTTGAATTATTAATTGTGATATTAACTTTGTTTATGGATGTTAATTGGTTTTTGCAGGAACTCTGGAAGCCAACAATCTCAAGATGGAGATGTGATTGTTGAAATGCCCCCCATGATCTGATTCTTTCTTTCTTTCTTTTTGTATGTATATGTAATATTTGTAACTAAGTAGTTTATAATAGCATTAATACCATGTAACTTATCTTCATTGTACAAGGATGAAGCAAATATTGTATGTGTTGGTTGATCCATCTTCAAATTCAATATGGTATTTCCTTCAAAGTTACCAAGTATGAGAGATTCAATTCCCATTGCAGAGATTGAAATGTCTTGCAAAGATTGTCACAATTTTTTTTCTTTCAAGATTTGTGATTCAAGGCCCATTATAATTGAGAAATTGGTTTTTATTCGCTACTATAGAAAAGTTGATGCCGCCTTCGACATAGAGGCGTTATTAGTAGGTTTCGCATGCAGATTGATGTGCTCTTGATGGTGATCAAACTTCTCTTCGCATAAATCATTTATGCTGAAACTAAGAGGAGCTAGTTCTATATCAAAATCTAGTTTGTTACTTCATTCCTATAGAACCAATGTATTATGATTGTGTTTGATTTGTATCTTCAAATTTCTCTCTTAATCACACTGCTAAGTAGCTGAAATTCATAGTTTCTTATAAAGAAAATAGTTGAAAATGGAGTACACATCCGCACCCATTAGCAAACAAGTTGAAACCTTAGACCATCAACTAAAATCTTTGTGATATAAAAGATGAAAACAGGACCACTTTTCACAGGGTACCCTAAAAAAGCAGAACGTGACGGGGAAAGTGACTAGAGAAAAAAGTGGGTTGGAGAGAGAATTTTAATTCAGTGGGGGCAACAAAGGAGGTTCCTCTCATGAAGAGATGAACATCTACATTCAGTGGCCTAAAAACTGTCTGAACGAGATGAAGTTAGTTAATTTGGATGAGCCAAACAGAGAATAGAAACCACTGTTGCAACAGCTGCAAACCACACAAACAGCACACCCACAGTCGCATAGACAGCACTTCACTTCATCACCTCTCCCACTATACACAGAAGTGACATTGTTGGATTAAGACATCTGGGCTGCAACTTGGATTGAGAAAGATATGGCTTTTCACAGTTTCTGCAATCTGGGTTTGGAGTTTGGAGAGTGATGGATGTTACACAACTTGTCTTTCTAAGTGCCTTTACAATACACCCAACTTTGTGTTATTATTAAAGACTAAACATGTTTGCATTACTAGTTTGTTCATATTCATATGTGCTTGTCTCATGTCCATTTCACACCATTAATATATGTGCATAATATCTTGTTCTTATTTAATTGTCATGAGATCAACTTGGGTTTTAGGCCAGCTAGATAATTTGGATTGGATGTCTCCTCGTTAATTATATTTTCGTATTAGATATATATTTTCATAAGAAGAGAAAAAACTGGGACGTCCAAAAAGGATGGACTTCGGTGCATCAGTACTGGTACGATAGCACCCTATTTTTCGATTATACTTTGTGTTTTAAATAATGTATAGTCTTTGTATAAACATGTGTATTAGAGGCAAGAGTGGCCCTTAAATATCAAGTTGGGGAACAATGATTTAAGGTCTAATGTGATTGGAGTCTGATTTTATGTTACTTTCAAGCAAATGCAAGCACTCTTCATGTACCCCATATTGATATTGACAACACAAACTGTAGAAATAAAATCAATAAAACAAGTAGCCAACTTACCTTTTAATGTGTATTATGTTTCTGCATCTTTTCTTTTTTTTTTTATGGGTATTTACTGTCATATTATTTGCAACATAAATTTGGGCATTTTGTAATTTATTTGTCATTATTTTTTCTTCATTTTTGCCTTGGTCCCCCTAGACTAAAATTGAGTGAGATTGGACAATATTTAGTACTTGACTATATTTTTCAATCATCCGCGTAAATACGCTTTTGATCATCTTTTCTGAAACGAAAAAAGAACCAAGAGCATTAGCTATATGTAAAAAGGCATATTTTGCCGAAACAGAAGTTGGAGTTGGTCTCGAGACGCAATACAAGTTAATTAAAGGTCTCAAGTTCAATCTATACAAAGGGAATCACGTCGAGAGACTTCTCACCTTTATAGCCTAGTTCAATCTATACAAAGGGAATCACCCCAATACACAACAAAGATCTTCAAAAAGAAAGGGGAATATCAATTTGTTGAACATCATTGCTAGATAGTCGCCTTGAAATATGTATTGTTTGATTCTGCAGTACTATCAATTGCATTTGATTTAATTTTTTTTTTATTTTTTATCATAAGGCAGTTGATGAATATTCATTCATCTCCCATTTATCCCCAACTCATCTTTCTATCATAATTTTCAAATTTCATCATCACCATCATCATCAGCTTATCTTCTAGGACATCATCTTCAACTTTATCATCATCAAAGAAGCCTCTCTTCACTTCCTTAAAAGAAACCATGAAATCACGATATATAGTTGGTGTTTTTTTTTTTCCTTTAAAGAAACTTGATCCTTATGTAACTTGAAAAATTAGTGACTTTCCATGCTCATGAAAACATGTAATGATTTGATTAAACGGCTGATAATGATTTTAAAAAGGGGGCATGTGGGGCCACAAAAGGGAGCAACAACAACAACAGCAGCAAACCATCAATTGCAAATTAGTTGGGATCGACTAAGACTGTGAATCAAACACTTATAGTCTGCTTGATTTAATGCACTCGATGTAAGGGCCACAAAAGGGAGCAATCAGAGCAAATTAAAAGGCATCATCTCTCACTATCCTTGTCTACTAATATGTTGAGTTATGTCTTGCAGCCACAAAAAGGAGCTTTTCAGTGGTGGGCAAGGGGCATCTCTTTCCACAATGCTACCTTAACATCACAGTGGCATCAATACACACAAATTTCTTTTATCCGTCAGATATGTCTCGAATCGTGCTAAGAATGTGATTCAAGGTGCATCTGACAACAAAGGAGGATGTACATGTTTATTGTGCAAAATTTATGTCAATGCAGCACAATATTCTCTCTACTGCCTCTAACTACAACTATCATGTGAGTGTAAAATTATATGAATGTGAACCATAACAAAAAGAAAACATAGTACAACCACAATACAATAATACCATATTAACACAACCACCATTTAAAAAAAAAAAAAAAAACAATGAGGTAGGTTATAGTGTTATGCAATTTCTAAATTCTTAATCTATTGAATTTTTAAATCAAGTGAAACATGCATAAGAGTTCTTCTTCTTTTTTTTTATTTAATTTTTTATCTTCGTAGCATTGAATCCAGACTTTGTAGTTGTAAATCCTTGTATCAGATTCTTATAATAAGGTTTACATGATTACAGCTTTTTTTAAGAAAACAAAATTGATAGATTACTAATTGAACTAAAAGTTATGATCGTTAAATAATCGCAAGAAAATTAGTATCAAATTATTCCAACATTTCAAGCCTGAAATAAAAATTGAGGGAGCTGAAAGGGAAAAGATGGTGGACCAATGATTCTTTAGGCCAAGATCTCTAAGATTCTCTTCTCAAATGCATGGATGATGAAGGTGATGATGATAATGATGGATGGTCAGAAATCATTTTCCCTTTTGAGGGTGGGCCCTACAAATTTGTGAAAGTTTGCAAATGAGAGATTTTCTCTCAATTTCTCTTTGGTTTCAAGCAAAAGCTATTGTTTCAGTTGAAGGGCAGACCAGATAGGGTTTGAAAAAGTAAGATTCTCTCTCTATCTCTGATGGGATTCTGTATTGCTGGATCAAAACCATCTCAGTGGTTTTGGTTTTGGTTTTGGTTTTGCCTCAACAGTTCATTTGTTCTGTTTCTTCTGTTTCCTTTTGTTTGTCTAAGAGAATATTTGCTCTATTTGCTACAGTTGGAAGTGTTGTCATCTTAGAATATTAATCTTTGACTGCAATTCCTATGATGATATCATGGTTTTTCAAAGTGCTTTGATTCCAAAAAAGACCTCTAAATTTGTCATATCAGATGAATTTGAGAGGAGTTCTCTACCTAATGTTCAGGGTTCGAAACTTCTCCACGACAAAAAGCGAAATTTAGACATCAAACACGTAAAATCAGAAACTTTATTTGAACAAACACATGATATAATTGGAGATCACTCTTAAAAACATAATTGTCACAAATTTCAGTATCAAAGGTTGAACATAGGTAAATGGACATGTACATGCAAAGTATTTCGTGCAAATGGACTTACTGTTAAAATCAACAAATCATGTACTTCACACACAATGCATACAATGTTGAATAGCGCTTCGGTAGCCAAACTGCAACTTAATTTCCTAGAGCACCGACTCCTCACCAGCTTCTGCCATTAGAACAGTTGGATTAGGGACTTTTTGATGAAAAACTCAATGAGATTTAGAGAATTACTTGTAGTACCTTTGCCCGGGACGATTATTACAGGGGCGGATTTACAGTTATGGAAGCAATATTCGCTCACACTTCCCTGCAGCACACTGAATGAAGGCACTGGTGTCAATCTTTGCTTACGAAAACAAAAGGCAATATTATCTAGATGATTATTGAACGATTGCCTATCTAAATCAATAATGGTAATGACATGGCTTAGAATGCATCAGTTAGCCTATGATTGTCAGGGCTGATAATTAGTAGCATCTTGATGACTCTTACAAGCACCTACGCGAAGGAGTTGTAAGTTTTTTCCTTGCCAAGGGACCTCCTTCTCCTAGTGTGGACCATTTTTAGATGTTTTCTTATCCTTCTTTTCCCGAGGAGAGCTCATGAACAGTATCTCATAGTATATTTCTTCAAAAAGGCATCTACTTCACTCAGTTATCAACACTTCTCATAACCGTGAATTCCATTCAAGGGGTTATATTGTTATGAAGTGGTCCTTTTGAACCATTTTTTACCATCTCATCCTTAGAGGAATCGTATTGAAGAGACAGTACATTTGTTCTTTCTAATATATTGGTTTACAACTCCACGTTCAGATTCTAGCTTGAACCATATCAATATATCATAAATTCCCTTGCTTTTCACAGTAACACAGCTTACTTTGGTGTACTTTGTGAATCTCACACAACCTATGGGCCGAAAAGAGACAGGCCTTTACTTGGTCCTTGCATACATCAGTATCAACTGTGTTCTTAGATTTAATAAGTAGCTAGGAAAAAACCTTCGTGTTCTACTTAAGTCACAAGGCATGAAGTAGAAAAAATTGTAAAAGCCTCAAGATTGCTAATAATTTTTATCATGACCACCAAAAAACTAACTCAACTACCATTGCTCCTCAAAATCACACCAACAAGCAGTCACAAGGACTTCGCATACAATGATCAAATACAATTACAGATAGAAATCTCCAGTCCCTAATTAAAGAAGACGGAAAATAAACTCACAAAAGAGAAAAATTACTAATGAGAATATGTGATATCCCACGCTATAAGTGTTGAATAGATAATAATAGTAGAAGACCATAAACCATGAATAAAAAAACTACTAAAAACACTCTTTCACAATTTTTTGATACGATGAATTTTTCCCAATCCAACACAAACAAATACCATTTTATATGTATGTTTTGAGGCTTTGTTGTTGTCGTTGTTGATGTATGATCTTGAAAAATGTTGCTACCCTCCAATGAACTCAAAACTTGGAATCCTCAGCCGCCGCCCGAAATATTATATCTTCTTTGTAAATCCCAATGTTATTTGCCAAACTCATCAAAGTTAATGAATTGCCCCAAAAGAACCAACTCAAGACTTAATCTGATGTATTGAGATACACTGGTGAGAAACTAACAATAGGAGTTTTAGCAAGGGCAAAGACAGGAGCAGTCTACATAAGAATCCTTCGTAACCTTCCGCTTTTGAGATTAAGGTCTCAATCTCGAACATCATCTCAATTTATGTCTAGCGTTATATGGCATTGGTTTATCAAATCCTTCAAATCAAAGTCTCGACTCATCATCACACAGGGACCAATATTGCAGAACTAATTAATCATCACTTCTTTTAGCACTCTAGAACAAAATAATTAAGAGTACAACACACGAGCGGACACACATCGTCATAACTATTCCAACTCCAAGTCTCAACTAACAGGCATGGCCTAATATTGATTCTTGAATAACTAAGTAATCGACATATTCCTAAACAGTATATAACGAAACCAATCAGCATAAAAGAGAGGGATACCTCTGGATCAAGCTCCTGCCTCTGGTGCCCATGACCACAGCCGCTGGCTTCAACCTCTCAGCTTCTCTACATATAACCTTGCCAGCGTCTCCCTCCACAATCCGAGCCACCGTTCTCACCTAACAACACCACACAACCAAACAAACAATTCTCAATTGTACATACCATCACCAGTGCAATTTCTAAACACTAATTGTTGTTGATCTCACTCACCAAGTTCACTTGAAATGCCTCCACCGACAACTTCTCCATCAGTTCCTGTGTCTTCTCATAAACCACCGGATTATGCACGCCTAAACAAGTAACACCAAAATCAAGATCTCCAACCAATATGTATGTTTACATATGTAATCCCAAATTGAACATTTCGGGGAAACTGAAAGAATGGCATAAAAACGTTATACAAAACAAAGAACTGAATTGAATTGGATATTTTCAAGGGTAGTTTCAAATTAAAAATTTTGGGCGAATTGAATTGAAAATTGGATTAAAACTGCCCTAATTTCCAAGGGTAGTTCCAAATCAAAGATTAGAGAAATGGCAGGCCGGTTGCAGTGGTTGGACACCTTCAAATACAGCCTACAAAAGGCCCACTAAAAAACTCGACCCAATAGAAACTGAAGAAATTCGCAGGGATAAACCGAACCTAAATTCGGAGACATCTATTAGCAGGGACAAATGATTTGGACAACACACCACTAATTGCACCAAATTGAGCACAACGGAAGAGTTTGATCCATGCAGCCGACCCCAACAAATTTGGGATTAAATTGAATTGAAATTGAATCAAAACTTCCCCAGATTTTCAAGGACACTTTCAAATCAAATATTTTGGCCGAACTGCATCGAAAATTGAATCAAAATTGCCCAAATCTCTTCAAGGGTAGCTCCAAAATTACAGATTTTGGCCAAACTGAATTGAAAATTGAATCAAAACTGCCCAAATTTTAAAGGGTAGTCCCAAAATCAAACCTTTTAGAAGAACTTCATCAAACTAACACAAAACGAAAAACCCCAAAAAAGATTAAGAGGTTTGAACTACTTGAGACGGCGTGGACGAGGTGAATAGTGTCGGCGAGTCTGCAGAAGTGAGCGACGGCCCAATCGAAGGCGTGCTTGCTCTTGGGCCCGTGATCGATCGCTACAAGGACGTCTCTGCCTCTCCTCCTCTCCCCTGTCTCCCTTTCAAGCTCCGGTTCTGAAATGACTGGGATCAGCGATGGCAGCTTCACTTCTCTCCAACTGTACTCCTCTTCGTCCTCCATTAGCGTCTCCATTTCCACAACGACGACGAAACAGAGTGACAAGAGAGAGAAGGGGGACTTGTTCTTTGTATTTTGTTTGGTTTTGATTGTGCGTCGGGATTTGTCTTTTGAAATCGTTGATGCATCTGAGGGTTGAGGGTGTGTGTGTTAGTTTTGAAAGTCAGTGTCATATTTTGCTTTTTGCGTGTTTGAATTGTTGACGCAACTGTTTGACGCGCCACGGCGCCGCCTTAATCATTACTTCACGTGTTGCTTTTCTGCTTTTGGGCCCACGTTGGTGGATGTCCAACTTGGAACCTGGGCTTGGGCCGAAGATAACTTAACTCTAATTACAAAAATTACGAAAATTAGGCCCACAACCTAAGGAGGGTCTGGCATCCAAGTTCGAGTCCTACGCACACGGACTCTTGAAAATTCTTGAGAGAGTTTTGTTGCCCCTTAATAGTCTTGTTCAAGTCAGGGGACTATTGTACTTTAGATACTAAAAAGTAATTATGACCCAAAATAAGAAAAATTGGGACCTCATCGGTGGATATCTGTTAGACCCCTAATAGCTTGAACCAGTGAAGGCTGAGCTGGGCAGTCGAGTTACTTAGCAATGTCCGGGTCTTGGTGGATTTGGAGGTCCCTTGTACATTTGGAAGGGGACTTAGTCGCTAGAGCGGCTCATGATGGGCATTGTGTGCGCATGTTGCCAAGGCGCATAGCATGGAGGCACACATGCGCATAATTGTCTAACGCGCATACGCGCGGTGATGGATAACGTGCAGAATGTTGAGGCGTAGGCGCTGGGGTGGAGCAGCACCTACGAGACAAGTGGGCACGACGCGTACCTAAGTGGGCACGACATGTACCTAAGGGGGCATGAGTGCATGTACCTAAGGGCGTACGGGCATATACCTAAGTGGGCACGGGCGCGCGTACCTAAGGGCACATGGGCACGTATCTAAGTGAGCACGGAATAGCGTACCTAAGGGTGCATGGACGCATACCTAAATGGGCATGACGCGTACCTAAGCGGGCACGAACGCGCGTACCTAAGTGCACATGGGCGCATATCTAAGTTGGCACATGCGCGTACCTAAGTGAGCACGGGCGCGGGCAAGGCGCTTTCCTTGGCGTCGGCACAGCGATGCCTTGGCACGTACTTTAATGAGAGTATAGCCTTCCTTGGCACAGTTGGCTTTCCTTGACCTTGGCGTTGATCGGGACAAAGTATGATTGGTCTCACTTTTGAATGTTCCCTGTTGGAGGGCCAAGAATGGCTTAACATCTATTATAGGAGGGAGACCACTCCAAGGAGTGGCATGGGCAGAGGCTAAGGTAAGGCTAGGGGCATTTGGCCAAGCCTTGTCGATGAACGTGGATGGCACAAGGGCATCCACACCAGCGGCACCAAACTTGACCGAGCTTGAGCAAGGTAGACCAATGCGGTTGGAACTAAGGGGCGGAACCATTTGGTGATGGTGCCTAACAAAGACCTTGGCTTGGGTTGAAATCAAGTCAAGGCACGTTCAAGCAAGGTGGCTTAGCAGTTGTGTTTGGTGGCACAACAGTTATGCTTGGTGGCATGAAGGAATTCGTGGGTGACTGAGTTAGAAGCAAGGTGGGCAGACTTGGCTTGACTAAGCAGTTAAGCACGACCTAGGCATGGAGATCATGGCTAGGAACCTAGCAGTTAGGACTGGGTCTAATGTTAGGTGGCACGAGAAGAGGCTAGCAGTTGTGGTAACTACTAGAATAAGTGGCATTGTTGGAGCAATGCAAGAAGGACGTGCTAGGAGCATGACCAGGGAGTGGGCTTATCAGGACCCATTTTCCAGATGAATCCCGATCGGCCTAGCCCGATCCATAACTCGCCAACCAACTCAATCGTTAAGTTAAGAACCAAACTAGTGAACCTTCTATCAACACTAATTCATTATCATTTATCAACAATTAAAATTTAAAAAGTGAATCATAATCGCAGCGGAATATTAGTAAATAAAACTTAATCAAAGTTTTAACATAAAGACCAATAATAGCTCTTAAAAGTTCTCAAATGAAAAATACCACAAGTTCAACTTATTCAAATTCCTGTCCCATGGCAATAAATATAATTAGAAACGAGTAAAGGTTCAATCCCGAACCATACCAACTTAACAATCAGAAAACTTCTCTAGACAGCTGAAGCTACTCCTTTCCCCTTATCAATCCTTGACGAAGAACCCGTGAGAAAAAAATGTTGGGTGAGCACAAAAGGGTTCAACAGTGCTCAGTAAGTCAGGTTAAGTTACGGGCGTCATGAACATTTCATTTAGTAAATGTAAAATTAAATAAAATGTATGACTTGCAAATATTTAATATGACGAAAGGAATAAGCAAGAAAGTATATAAATGAAATATTTATCAATGCATCAAAATGTGCAAATGCTAGACATGTACGAGCTACAGTGATAGACTTCTCAACCACACTAAAGTTCGTGAAGGTTGACCCTACTATGGTCGTAGCGGTGTCAACACTTCATTCCCTTACAATGTGCAAGATCCATCTATCACTAAGTCCACAAATTAGTCCAGATGGACTTAGCACCTACTAAAAGCATTTATTGAGAACATTGGAATTAATCGTATTCTCAAATATTAAAATATTCATTTTGGGCAACTGCCCTATGTTGTTCTCCCTTGTACGGTCCAAACTATCCCGAACTCTTGGTTGAACTAGTAGCATATGGTGCAAGGACTCCTAGAGAGCTTCACTAAGTTGTCTACATACAATGTCTAACAATGCACCCCGATCTACCCACATGTTCTACTTACATGATTTCTATCATATAGTTTAGTAGAAATGTAAACAATCATAAAACCAATAACTTAAATCTCAACTTATATGGTACGCTAATTCCAAATCTTTAATTGGCACTCACGAGCGTACTCCGAAATCGTGTAAATCTAAACCAATTAAATATTGATTAATTACACCTCAAACTCAAGTTTCGATAATAATAATTATTTTTGAAAAATTCTGAGATACAAATTCAAAAACACTTCGAAGACTTCCCTCTACTTTGATGTTTGAAAGTTCACTACTTAATTTATTTTTAAACTGTTTTTATTTCTTTATTTTAAATTTTAAATTTTAAATTTTTTAAAAAAAATTTCAAAAAAAAAAAATCAAGTTGTTGGTGTCCCCTACAGTTTTGTTTACCTTGTATGTTGAGAAATTGTATATTTGGGGACTTTGCTCTTAGGGGAGAGCAAGGTGAACCAGGAGAATCGTAATCCCCTAGTTGAAAAGTATTAAACTCTCTTTGTGTCTTGTGCCTAATTTATACTGGTTCACTGAGTATTTGTGCCTACTTCGTGTGCCTGGAGCGAAAGGAGATCGAGAGCCCTTAGAAAAGAGGAAAATGTGTGTTGAGCTAGGTTGGTGCCTAGTGTGCATCACGGGTTGGTGTTGGAGCGAAAAATACTAGAGAAATTCCTTTGTGTGACACCTTGACAATATCCAACTTGGAACCTGGGCTTGGGCCTACGAAGACTTAAACCCAATTACGAAAATTGGCCCAATAGAGAAAATTTATATGAAATCTTTTTGTTTCATGACATGACAAAGTTATAGTTCTTTTAATTAGTTACTCGATTTCACGTTCTGACAATAGAAACATCAACTTAAGAAGCTCCTCCCATCTATATGATGTGTAATTAGGGCGAATTGAATAGTCAAATAGACCAGATACTAAGTGTCTTAGACCAAAAAAAAATTATAAAAAAGAACCAAAAAAAGAAATGACAAAAATGAGAAATGTACAACTTCATTACTTCGCCATTAACAAGCATAAATGTAAATTTGTTATTGGTTTAGGAGTCACATTTGGTTGTGTGGTACATATTTTTGTTTTGTGATGAATATAACTATTTGGAGCTTGCCTTCAATTTCTCAAAAACAAAAAACATTTTGTGTGAATTTTGTATGTACATGAATGCTGTTTCTCTCTAGTAGTACTCTCCTTTGATGAAATCATTCAGACGCTTCACCTCCTCTTCTTTCTGCTCCACCACTGCTCGAACAACATCGACGATTGAGATCATGCCGATCACCTTCGATTTCACTACGGGAATGTGCCTTATATGGTTGTCTGTCATCAGTTTCATTGCTTCCAAAATGTTTGTATCAGTATTTACAGTGATCAACTTGTTCTGTTGCAATGTTAAAACACGCAAGAAAAAAAATAAACATTCCGAGTTAGCCACAGTAATACAATAATGTCTAAAGAAGATCAAAGTTATGGCCAAGGATTGCAAGGAGCCAAGTTGATCTCGAAGCAATTTTCCTAGCCTAGGCAAGGCAATGTTTAGACGTCGTCTAGGCAGCCAAAAAAATATTTATTTAGAGGCATTTGAATTATTATTCATTTATTTATAAGTCCGTAGTTAACAATAATTTTTATTTTTATTATTATTTTTTTTGAAAACAACAATAATTTTTATTAGTCACTATAATTCGCATTCAATATATACTTGAGGATACTAATAAGCCTTTAAGTGCTTACATGACATTAACTACCTTAAGATTTTGTTGTTAGGTAGGTATCATAGTGTCAAACTCAATTATAATTTACCCCTTTAATTTTTTAACAATTATTTAGAAGGACACCGCTTGCATAGGCCGCCCAGGCAGTTTTGCCTCAAAACGCCAAGACGTCTTGCAATCACTGGTTATGGGAAGTACAAGAACAATTAAAAAACTTTACCTCTTCAGTCATGATCTCCCCAACTTTAGTAGTTTTAGATTGTCTTCCCTGCACAACTATCTTCTTAAGATAGTCTTTTTGGCACACAGCACAATCAAACAATGAATAAGAACTTTCAACTGCCAAGAAACTATGTAAGAAAGAATTCAATTACCTCTTTCAGTAAGGATTCCTGCAATCAATTTTTCTTCACCAGGCTTTACAACCACCAAAGAGCCAATATTGTTCTGTGTCATCTGCAATGTAAATCTCTAAACATAAATGAAAACCCGAAAACTGTAAATTCGACAACAATGTAGTAATCATCTAAAGTTATTTGATCATGTTCAACATACAAGATTGACGGCATTGTAGACAGTGTCATCGGTTCGACACCAGAATAACGGGCTGTGGTTTTCTTCTTCCTTGGTTCTTAGTAGTTCAGCCACTGTTGTATTCTCTAGTCCTTTATAGTTAATTGAGGGAGAAGAGGAGGTGGCACACTCAAAACGTGAGAGCACTCTCTCCCTCCGTATAGATGGATTCTTCAATATGCCGCGGTGAAGAGACCACATTGGTCCTCGCATTATTCCATACATTTTTCCCTTCTAAATCTGTATAAAGAATGAGAGAGGCACAATCATCAAAATTCAAAACTATATATAACTTTATAGGCATTTATACATGTTGGACTTGGAACATAGATGAACACGCCTTAAAACTAGGCTTTGAAACTGTTTGATCAGTGATCACCCTTGTTGATGATGGAGTTGAATTGGGAGTATTAGGAAACAATTCCAAATTCTAGTTTGCATAGTCTAATTTGATGATTATGGTCAATTGTGATTCAAGATATGTAAGCCTACTAGCCTAGTGAAGAAGGAGAAGGAATTCAAGGAATACAAAAATTCCTAACTTAACCTTCTCCACATATCATGTATGGTTTATGCTGCATTGTTGATACCAAACCCAACTTGTCCACAAAGAAAAACACTCAATTTGCAAAACTTGGGTAGAAGAAATTCTTCTTCTAAGTAACAAGAAACAAATACCTTAATCCTTGTACCAGGCAATCAGATTTCCTCCTTTTTTTTTTTTATTTAAACCACCCGATACTATTCAATTACTCAAGGATATCTGAACTATTCAATTATTCCAGGCTGGCCTTGAACCGTAGACCCTGCGGAGCTCCCAATGTTGGTGTTTTTATTTCTAGGACTCAAACACAAGTCACTAACTCGCTTCCAGTTGTATCAACAACTGTTGGTAATTCAAATTTCCTCTTTAGTCACTCAAACAAACAATTTTTAAGATCTAATAATTCAAACTTGATTTCACATGACCCAGTACTTTTTTTTTTTCCCATTTAGTAATTGTATTACTTTTATACACACTGATAGATTCAATATTTAAAAAAATCATCAAAGAAACTCTTAATCAATGATTAAAAACAAGAGTGTGATTCCTTATAAAAGAAAAACAACAAGAACCCAAAAAGAGGAGTGGGGGGGTTGAGAAGTGTTGGAGAAGGTGCTCAGAATGTTGTAATGAATGGACAAAAGTTGTCCACATGAAACGAACACACAAAAAGCATGTTTGTTTCTTCAGATTAACGAGATGTAATTCATCCTCATCGCACCTTCTCAACATTCACAACACATGAAAAAAGAGAAGTTCAAAAGAAAAGCCAGAGAAGAAGTACAAGTGCGTGGAGGCTGAAGCAAGCAACATAGAATTCCAAAGAGAGATTGACATACACAAAACAAAAAAGGCAAAGCTTTCCCAGCAATATGTCGAATTAGGGTTAGAACCTCATCTTATATAAATATCAGGATTCCAATAAGGGCTGTGGGTCTAATCCAACAGCCCACATCTTTCCACGTGGCTTCACCAAAAGAATACATGAGACTCCATTGCAACCGTTGGATATGCGTCTAGATCAATTGGTTTTTTTTTGTTGGGGGTAAATTGGGAATGGGTCGCGCTATGTGCAAGCCACAAAAGTGTAAGGGCAAGCCACTAAAAAATAAAAAATAAAACACAATATTTGGCCCATGTGAAATTACCAACTTACCCTTTTACAAACTCAAATTATCTCTCCTGTCCTTGCTCTCTCACGGTTCCTCTCATGTCCTATTTGTGCACACCACAACATTGCATCCAATTCTTCTGACCATCGGCGACACCACATTGATTTTTTCGAGTCTAGCAATTATAACAATTGTTGTAAGTATATTTTCTTTCATGTTTGATGCACGAAAATAAGCTTTGAAGCTGTTTTGAATGGATTGGTTTGAACACCTTTGGGTTATTAGGGCTTGGTCATTTGGCATCATAGTTGGATGTTGACGATCGAAAATGGAGGATGAACATATGGGGAATGATAATGTGCAACATGGCGAGGTAGATGCTACAATCATGATTTGTCGATTTTTTTTTTGTTTAAAAATTTTCAATTTCGCACTCTGCTTCGGCCTCGCAAGGCCAAATAAAACTTATATGTCCGGTTACGGGCAACTGAACAAGTTCCAACTGTTCGGTAGATGGAAACCAAACATTGATATATCATTCAGTCTTGTTTGGCCGAACCTCCTATTTTTTAGAGTTTTTTATTTCCTTTTTATTCCTTGTTGAAGTTCCCATCTGATGCTTTAATACTCTTATTTTTGCAGGAAAATAATGCATTCTAGTTACTATAAGTACTACACTAATGACTTCATATATCCCCTAAGCACTATTTGGAAGTAGGGATGAGGCGGTCAAATGGGTGCAAAAACAAGTGCTCTAAGGTTCGATTGGAAGAGATGAAGAGGTTGGATGAGATGAAGGGGTCTAGGGTTCGATTCAGTTGGACAAATTGGTGTGGAGTGCCCTTTTAAATCAAGAAGGGTATTTAGAAAAAAAAAACATTACATTGGGGTGCCCTTATAAATTGAAATGGGTGCCCTCAGTGTGTGGCTTGCCCTTACACTTATGTGGCTTGCACATAACGCGACCCATTGCAAATTGGTCCTGAGGTTTACTATTATATACACTTTAGTCCTTGTGGTTTCAAAAATATGCACTTTGGTTTCTGTAGTTTACTTGTAGTTAGTCAAAACGTCATTGGGTTAGTGTCAAATTAAAATATTACTATTATATTATTTTTTGATGATGTGGCCTAATTATTTTACCAACAATATCCTTTAAGTTTTTCCAAATTCGATCTTTCCTAATTAACACTATATAAAAACTTATCATCTTAGTCCCTTAATTATATGTACATAAGTATATTTATTTATTTGTTCAAGAATTATTCATATATTTTAAATTAATAAAAATCATATTTTGCAAGAAATAAATAATAATAAAATGTAAGTACATTTGTTATTTAATAATGAAAAAATTGATAATCTATTTTTTTTGGTAGGAGATAATCTATATTTTGTGAAAGGAATTTGGTGCTTAACAATATGTAAAAAGGTGTATAAGTTTATGTATGCCCAAAAAAAAACTATTAATTAAATTGTCGCATTATTTTTCAATTTACACCTTTCTATCATTTATAAAAATAAATACACAAGACATTCTTCAAGGCTATAAAAGTTGTAAATCAACACTAAAACCAAATGCTACTCTATTAATGATAATATACATAAATACATACAAAACGTTTATCAAAAAAGTTATTTTAAAGAAGATTTTTAAAAAAATCAACATTTATTTAAAAATATTTTGGGTCTTTATTCTTTGTGTTTGTCTCTTTGTAGTGGTAAATTAGTCTTTGTACATTAACCCAACCATGGTTTAGAAAAAGGTTAGTAGGAGGGACCAAAGTGTATATTTTTAAAACTTCAGGGACTAAAAGGCATATTATGGTAAACCTCAGGGACCAATTTGTATTGTACCCTTTTTTTAAGCTAGATCAATTGGGATTCGATACAAAGATATAACAAGAATGCTTCAATCTCAAATGCACTACATAGTCGATCTCAAGTCTGGATAAAGAAAGATGACTCTGATGCCTATTGAGGGGGAGGGCCCCAAGCCTATTTTTCACTCGTGGGAAATGAAGGTTGTAATAGTCATGTGTGAGTCCCTTTTGTGGGTTCAAGCCATGAATAAATGTGAAGGCCTAAGAAACGTAACCCAGAACAACTCAGAACTGGGACAAGTTCTTGAAGACACAAAGGTAGTGCACGTATGCGACAAGCAAATAAGTTTGCCCATGTTATGGCAAGGCTTTCGCGATGTCATGAGTATGTGACTCATTGGAATGATGCTCCTGTGAATGTAACAACAATGCTATATTATCTTGTAATAGCGAGCTCAAATGAATGAAATCATTTATTTCGTTAAAAAAAAAGAAAAAAAAAAAAAGATTGCGATTAGTTTGAGAACCAGCACAAATGTCAGTCACTCTTCATGAAATGGATTCGATTCAAAGAGAGGGAAAGAAAAAGAGGCAATTAGAGAACAAAACAAAACCAAATAGAAGTCAAGGTATCAGATGCAAACCTATAAATAAGGCCCTCTTTTCCTCGACACAACACAACACTACACAATACCACACAACTCTCTCTATCTCATTATCTAATCATGGCACAACAGTTTGTTAGGCAAGCCTCACTCTTCAGATTTCCTTGGATCAACAGGCCCTCACAAGCACCTACACCTCCGCCTCCACCGTCGGAGACCTCTGCGCCTCCCACCGCTACCCAGGACCCCAGAGCACCACCACCTCTCCAGCGGCAATTGTCGTCTACCGAAATTCCAATTCAATCAGTGTCTTCACAAGAGTACTCTAGGCCTTCATCTCCTGTGTTCAAGCCTTCCCAGCAGATTTCCTCTCAACCTACTAATACTTCTCCAACTAAAACTTCAACAGCTTCGCCATCTGTGCCGCCACTCGAAGACTCCCCACCGCCAGTTAATGAGGCTCCATTAAGCCCTCTTCGACAACAACCTGCCCAAACTCCTGATCAATCTCTGCCAGCAGCGCAGGCGGTTCCTCAGTTGGCATTGCAACCTGACCAAAGTTCAGGGCAGCAACAGCTGCGCCAATTAACGACTCCATCTATAGAATCCTTACCGGGATTGAGCGCATCGGAATCTCAACTTGCAGCACCCAATGATGCAAGTGATGCAAGGCCAGAATCACCCAAAACTCAGTCGGAAGTCTCGGACCAGCCAATTTCACAGCCGGAGGAACCAACGCAAATTAAAACAAACACTGCGCTGGATGGCGTGGCGAGCCAGCGCGAGGGTTCCCAATTAGGCAAAATGGAAATGGAGAGACTCAACTCTATAAAGCCTCAAGAGTCGCCTGCTACGCCGCGGTCACCATCTCCTACACAATCAACTAGAGAAGCATCCTCTCCACCAAAATCTCCAGCAAGACTAAAGACTCCTACTACCTCTCCCCCATCATCTCCAACAAAGCAAGTCTCTCACTTGGCAAGTTCTGAAACACAACCATCTAATCAAACAACTTCTAAGACATCATCACCATTGCGACTACCAGCTACTACGCCGCGGTCGCCATCTCCTACACAATCAACTGGAGAAGCATCCTCTCCACCAAAATCTCCAGCGAAACTAAAGACTCCTACTACCTCTCCCCCATCATCTCCAACAAAGCAAGTCTCTTACTTGGCAAGTTCTGAAACACAACCATCTAATCAAACAACTTCTAAGACATCATCACTGTTGCGACTACCGGCTATTCAACCTGAACAATCAACCAACAAAGACACTGTAGTCCAGCCATTACCATCACCAGTACTACTCCAAGACCCTGACCCGAAAGAACAATCCTCGCCCAACCCACAACTTTCGCAGGCCCTTGAACAAACTCAAATGCAAAAAATCGTGCAGTCTGATAGAGAGACAAAAGAGCTCTCTCAAGAAAAAACTCCTGCAACTGATCAACCTACACCTACAGCAGTTCCAGATATACCTTTCCCATTTCGTTCACTTGAGCGTATTCACGTTCCAACCCGTCTTAATGATGAGCCACCAAAATCGGAAATTGATGATGGGAAGCCGGAAATGGAGACCGAAGCAAAGACAAAAGACAGCATTGCAAGCTCTGCTGACAATGAGCTCAAGCAAAGAACAATTACTGAGCTTCCTAACTTGGAAATAGAATCCAACAAACATGTAGCAGATCAGTCAGACATTAAAAATCAAGCAGAAAAGGAGAAGCAGCCAACCAGAAACATGAGTGAGATGGTGGCGGCCACAGCCTTTCAGGCAATTGAGGGAGAAGCTGCACCTTCGTTGCATGCCAAGAAGAAGACTGCAGAGAGTTGGCCGCAAACGAAGTCCTCAGAGCTGCAAAGGGAACCAGCTTCCTTCAACAAAGATGTCAATGAAGGCTTTCCAAGGTACGCGCACAAATTGGTGCAGGGTATTCAAAATCGAACCTTGGATGGGAGCCCCGCGAGTGTGACAGCCCTTTGTGGCGCAAATACAGGAGCATCCATGCATATGAGCATTGAGAATTCAAAGGCAGGCCAAAGCAGCATTGCGGGTGAGGTACACGACAAAGGAGAAAGCGGACTAAATCTGAGGAGATCATATGATTTCCTACCCAGAGAAGTTAAAGCAGGTAAAACATATGTTAACAACAATGTACAAGGTGTCAACAACTCAATCCTGCACACAAGCTCCATCCGCGAAAGAACTCCTGGAATTCACCTGGCTTTTTCTCACCAGCCAACAGAATTCTTAAACATGAATTCTATTCCTCAAAATGTAACTGCAGTCGAAAAGGATGACTCGCAAACCTGACTGCAGAACTGATCACCACGGGAGAAAAGGCCTCCACGATTCAATGGTTGCCTCACAGCTGCGAAGAAGAGAGGGGAATTAGCTAGCATCAAGTTCTACATCCAAAGGACTGCATCAGAATACCACAATAAATCACCACATAAACTCAACTACCTGTATTAGATAAATCTTTGCAAGTACAGCGTCCGTCAATACACAAGCTTTCGATCGGTTTTTCAGTGCAAGTTTTGTTAAATTGTTGTAAGAAATAAATGCCATGGAACTGCGGAAAAGTTCAGTTGAGTTATAGGTGTGTTGTGCTAATTAAACATGGTGTAAACAGTGCTGATCATTCATAAAGCCAAACAAATGTTGGCATACTGCAGAACATAGAAAACCTGAAAACCAAATGAAACACAAATGCAAAGAAAGTAAGAGAACATTTGTTGCAGAAAATTTTATTATCTGCATATAAAATAAAATTCGAATTACAAGACACATTGGAAGCCTGCCTGACGCGAGACAGTCTAATGCCTGCTTAGCTGCTAACCTCAGCTCTGGCTGGATAACTAGTATAATCAGTGTCGACAAACAGAGGAGGCAGCAGTCTCCTGCTAAGAACCTTATGTACAACCAAATTTCTGCGGTAGCAAAACGCGATCTTTACATTTTAGAAATGCAGATCATTCACAGGCAGGTTTTGTGTCAAAACTACTCAAGCATATAGCAAATGCTTGGAAAGCAGAGAGAGGGTATCGATAATCCATGGTAAATATGTCTTTCCCAATCTTTCCAAATTGTAATATCACTTTCTCTTGCTCCGCTAATGAGAGGTTGTGAGAAGGCTTCACAGAAGCCACAAGCTGGAAATTTTTAACAGACGCTACTGTCACACGTCCTCTGAAATTTAGGCACCAGCATTGGAGTTGTTCATGCCATCTAGGTGACTTGTTCTTCAGTAGTAGCGGCTCTCTAATACCTTGGCCTGAACCTGGTGCCACAGAGAGGCTCGAAGACCCGGCATCCATGAGTGGCAACTTCGACTTGGGACTGGGAGAAGACAAAAGAGAGTGTTGCTCTTCAAGGGATTGAGGAAATGCGGTTGGTGTAGATGCAACACCACCCTCCAGTATTGCAGCCGTAGGGATTGAGTACATGGTGCATTGCATTCTCCTAGGCCCTCTTGTGCGGAGAACATTGAGCTCATAAGAGATGGTGGCTATGTTGTAATTACCAGCTGGCACTCTTGGAGATACCTGCTTGGAATGTATTCTTCGGTTTGAGCGGCTATTTGATTGCACGGCAATGTCAATTGGAGGCTGGCTATCAAAAATAATGAACTTGGTGCCCAGAAAATTGGACCTGATATTTTTGTTTACGACATCAGTGATTGAAGAAACAAAGTAGTTCATCCAAGACAACTTTTGTTCTGGTGAAAAGTAACAGCACTTACCTCAGTTTCCCAATGTACGTATTGCTGGCACGAGAGAAGTCGTCCGTGACCAAGGATATCACGAATTCTGTGCTTGTCGCTCGTCTGACCTTCCTAGCTGCCAACAACAATTTCCCATTCTCCCCCAACAGCGCTGTAATTGAAACAATCAGAATCATAAAGACACCCGCGAAACCAACACAAAACACAAGATGATGTTTTAGCCGACATTACAAAGCTGATACAAAAATTTTATCAAATATCAACCAACACATTTGTATCCAAAATTATTGTTAGAAATAAAAAGGGGTAAATGATACATTTCTTGACCTTCCCTGATTTTTTTTTTTTTTTTTTTTAAGGAAAAGATAAGATTTCCACTACTGACAACCAAGCTTTCATTACTAACTTAGGCTTGTATATTGGGATCTGCCTATCAGTAAAGGATAAGATAGGGAGTGTGACTTTTCAACATGTTCGAAGTTTTGCAAATTAGGTGGCTCATAGTTTAGCTAGAGCTTCTGACCTTCCCTAATTAATACTATTAAACAATACCATATTACCAAGGCAGTTGACCTTCATCCCAACCAATATTTTTCAAAGAAGAAAGTCTCCCACACTCCATTTAAAAATAGTCAATTTTTTCTCATACCTCAATTAACTAGAAGACCACCTCAGAAAACCCTAAACCGCCACCCAACAATCCTATAAATGCTCAACATAGTTGAATTTCCAAATCCTTCCTAACTAATATGTCCCAAGTTAGCTTTGGTCTACCCCTACATTGTTGCATTTCTACAGTTTTTATCAAATCGAGTTTTCTAACAAGGGCATTTGTCAGATTTCTTGACCTTCAATATTTTTGAAAGAGGAAATAAGTCTTCCACACACCCATTTGAAACAAATTATAATTTTTTTTTTCTTATGCCACAAATAACAAGAAGACGACCCCCATGGCGCCACCCACCAATCCTATGATCCTTATCCTATCAATGCTCAGCCTAGAAATAACAATAGATCAATAAATTTTGATACTTTAAAAAGAAGTTGAAGGTAAGAGTCTCACCAGGGGTCAGACCCAGATAGAGACAGTATGTAGAAGTCGCTCTATCCCTCCTGATAAAGCACTGTATTGGCGCCTCCCGTGGTCCCGGCTATTCAATTCAACAACAAAACAAACTCAGTCACCAAAGTTTCAAAAAAAGCAATCAACTTTGAACTCTCTCTCTCTCTCTCTCTCTCTCTCTCTCTCTCTCTCTCTCTCTCTCTTTCTCTCACTATCTCACACCTGCTTCAATGAGATTGGGAATGTGAGCCTCCCACATTCCTCCGGCGTCTTCACGACCTCCTTCGTGATCCTCCGCCACGACCTGCACACCGAGGCGCACGACACAACGTGGCGCCTCGCTGGCCACAAAGTCTGGCTCGATTCCAGCCGCTGAATCACGTCGAGTAGCAGCTCCGGCGGCAAATTCACCCATCTGCTTTGCTGGATCGATTCCAATTGCGAATCAGACGCGGCGCCTTCCGGCGCAACAATGTTCGACCTCGTTCGCCCGTTCAAATGGGAATGCCTCCCTTCCATCCCTCTCACGCTCACACGCCCCGCCGCATCTCTCCCGCGAAACAGACTCTTGAACGACATCGAATCGATAGATATGTAGTAGTAGTCCTGTTCTCCAAATCAACATCAAATGCGATCAAACCCTAAAATCCGATCTGAACACAATACGAGAATCACCGATCCATGAAATAGATTTCAATATTAAAACTCACCTGTTTGAGATGCAAAAGCTTCAATCTTGATCTCGATCGAAGCCCTAATTCGGCGAATCCTCCTTCGATTCCTCGAAAACACAGATCACACTAACAAAGATTAAACCTTTCAACATTCGCTCGCGCGATCTGCCCAAACGACTCAAAATGCCGCACCAACAACGAATCAATCAATCTGGAGAGGGAAATCGCGCGCGCAGATCGAATCCGCAATCGATCGAGCTTTTGCGATTGGGTTCGATGGATCTGGTTGGTTGGTTTGGAGAAACCCTAGAAATGGCGGTCGCAACCACCACCACCGCCACCGACGACGACACCAACTCCGATCTTCGGTCGCGCGGATCCCGATGCGTCACAACCTCTCTCTCTCTCTCTCTCTCTCTCTGGTTTCTTGTTTGTTTCTCTCTCTAAAGAGAGACGTTCATATCCGATCTCCTCTTTTAATTCTCGTCCATCATCATCGATTCCAACGTCCCTATAACTTAAAACGGACTTTCCTTTTTTGTTATTTCCCGTGCGGCTCCTCCGCCAATTTGTGTTATTCCCTTCTCGTCCCTGTTTTTGCTTAGTGAATACTGATTGTGTTTTGTATCTAGAGAATAATGGAGGGCGGTAAGGATAAGGTAGAAATAAAATGTACAGAGACTAGAGAGTACGTTTATTGTCATTGTAGCTGTAACATATTGCAGCAAGTAATATGCCAAATACTAAACTATATAGATACACATGCATGTCACGCTTTCAAGTCTAGGTCGATAAAAGAATAGGTTTGGGCTCAAAAATTGCGTAAAGTTCAGTAACACTACATTACAAATGTAAGTTTCGTGATCAATCTTAGCGTTACAACTTGAAAAGTTGACAACAACAATATGTGTAGGTTATAATCCATTTCCTCATAAAGTTGACAACAACAATACGTAGCGTTACAAATGCTTAAGTAAGGACGAGAGCACAGATTTTAAACTCGTTTACGCATTACTTTACGGGGCACCTAGCTTAAGCCTTTTTTATTATCTTTTTGTATTATATATATACACACACACATGTGGAAGCAATATAAGTTACTTCGGGTTGTAGGTTACAAGCTAAAGGGCATCTCTAATGCATTGCAATAAAATTATGTAAAATGTACATAAAAACATTATTTCATCTTTAACCGTTCACACCAGTCCCACAATAAAAGTGAACCTCATCATAAACTTTTTTCTATATCCACTCAAAACTATATCTAATTTTTATTTTTTAATATTTTAAAATTGTTAAAGTTGTTATAAGGTGAACCCCATGATAAGATATAGCTTTTCAAAAAAAAAGATTTCATCTTAACACAATAAATAGTGATGCATTATATATAGTGCAACAATATTCATTTACACAAAAATACTCTAATTCTACATTAATAGTGTAAGTTGGAGATGACCTCAGGGTTAAGTAGGGGTGGGCAAACCGCGGTTTGGTTTGGAAAACCACCAAACCGCGACCAAACCGAGGGTCTACGGTTTGGTATTTTCCAAACCGCAACCAAACCGCAGATCACCAAAACCGCACCAAACCGAACCGCGGTTTGCGCAGTTTGGTCGGTTTGGTTTCGCGGTTTTCATGCAATTTATTTTCGGGAAAAAAAAAAAGACAAAAAAAAAAAAAAAAAGGCAAGCCAAAAAAAAAAACAAAGAAGCAAAAATGAAAAAAAAACAAAGCAAGCCAAAAAAAAACAAAGAAGCAAAATGCCCTCGGTTTGGTTTGTATTTACCAAGATGTGAGATTTGTGGTTTTTTTTTTTTTTTAATTTTTATGGTTTTTGGTTTGTATTTACCAAAATGCCCTCGGTTTTGGTTAAACCGCGGTTTTCTCAAAATGAAAACCGCGACCAAACCGCTGAATCTGATTTGGTCGTTTTTTAAACCGCGATCAAACCGCTGAAGCTTCAAAAACCAAACCAAATCGTGCGGTTTGGTCGGTTTGGGCGGTTTGGGCGGTTTTTTGAAAACCGCTGCCCACCCCTAGGGCTAAGGTAGTATTGTGTATAGCTCCACCCTTTTTTCAATCTCTCTAACTCAAATTCATGAACTGACATTCTCCCGTGGGTCGGTGGGTCCGCGTCTCCTCCTCGTTGAAAGCCGAAAACAAGTCACGACTCACGAGTTGTACATCTGGTAAAGAAAGAGAAATAGTTTGACCGGATCTACGATCGTGACACGTGGCTCAATGCGTCAACTGAGTCGTTGTATGAACCTCGAGCGTCTACAAGGAACACATCCAGCCATTGAGCCCGAAGACCGAGTCGTTTGCTTAGGACATGACAGTGGTCCGTGCACGCCACGTTTAGCGTTGTGAACCGAGAATGACATAGCAGATGCGGGGACCACATGCGTGGTCGTCGTTTGTCAAGCCCTTTGACCGGGTATAATGACACATGTCGCCTTGACTTCCATCTGACGTGGTTGTTATGCACGTGTGCCTGCCACCGTGTCACGCACGTTGTAATTGTCAAGTTGTTGTGTTTTTTTGTTTTTTTAATACTTTAGGAACTTTTTGCTTGCACAACTACTTCAAGAATTTGCTTGTTAGGTAAAAAAAATTAAAGAATGGTTGGGTTAGACCTACAACACTTCTTAAAGTATGATTGACAACTTTTAGTTCATCCTTTAATTGATTATACGTCAGTAAAAATTTCTTAAATTTGTAAGATAATTGTGCTTACTTCGTTCGATAGTATTTTTCGTTATTTTTAGATTTTTGTTTACATAAAAAGGAAGAAAAATAAGATAAATGAAATCATTATATAAGAGTGAAATTATGGGACCAAACAAGTATTTTTTTTGGTGAATATATATAAGGTTAGCATAAAAACAAGCGTATATAAGTAGATTATAAACGTATAGGTTGCAAGTTATGATTTTATTTTATTTTTATTTTTTTAAGAAAAATCAAAATTTCATTAATCATTAATGGCTCGGTACAAGACTAGATATAGAATAAAAAAAATACATTGATTTACTAATCATATTTGTTCAAAAGAATTGACATTACTTTAGCTGTGAATGAGATTGTGAAATTGAAATAGGTTGACAATCAGGGATTGCTTACTACAACGTTGAAACATATTACAATACACAAAACACGCTAAAACCACATAACGAATAATAAAACTTTCTAACAAAGAGAAGAAAACATAAAACATCTCGATAAGAAGAAGACAAAATCAAGACTTTCAACACAGGATAGACAAATTACCTAAAAATACAATTAAAATAAGGATCAACTCAATAGCTGCATAGATCAAAAAATGAGGAAGATGTACCACAACAAGTAGATTCAATCTTCTCATATATGAAAGTTATGGTTATATTATTGTAGATGCAAAAGATAATGTATAAGTTGCACACAAGTTTACAAACTTTTGCAACGTCGATTTGATCTCAAAGAGAAGAAAAATGGTTGTTATGATGTACTTTTATTGTTAAATCAGATGTAAATATTGGGCAATTTCTATAAATATAAATTTCTTTTCGTATAAAAAAAAAGGTTAGCATAAGATTTTTTTCATTTTTTTTTTTAAAGAGTAATATTTACACAACGTACGTATAATGTAGAAGAGTAGTCAATAAAGCACACTACCATATAAAGTAACGAAGATTTCTTCTTTTGGTTGGAAAGTAACAAAGATTTTTAGAGGTTGATAAAGGCAAAAAGCAATAGTCTAATTAAGTATCTTCACCATCTCCTACAAAATAGGCTTTAAATGGTCTCATAATAATGTTTGCAAATTGTTCCCAACATATATATATATATATATATATATATATATATATATATATATATAGTTCTTACAATATTCAGTGTCATTCAATTTATAATTTACTACAGTCTACCAGATCTATTAACTGGAGCAAGTAGAACCTATGACCTTCCCATAACCTTGTGCCTGCAAGGCAAGTGATGCTTTATCCATCTCACTACTAAAGAATTAGAAATTTACACCACAAAGAAAAACAAAAAAAAAAAAAAACAAAAAAGAACAATGTATAATGTATATGATTTCTCACTATATGATCAAAGATAACTTAGATCCACATCAAATATATTGCACCGCATTGATTTTTCCGAGGCATTATGTGGTTAGACCTCCCTAGATCACTATACTTAATTCCAGTAAGTTTTTTTTATACTACATATAGAGATGAGCACATGACAACCAATAAACTTGCTATACCAAGTGATCGACATTGACTTAAAAAAAAAATGCTATACCAAGTGATCGACATTGCCATAAAGCGCATTTTTAAATTTTAGAATGACAATGATAAGTCTCACTCCAACACACAGTGGCTCACATGAGTTCTCCATGCAGCCTTAACTCGCGTATTATGCATCAGGATTTGTGTATGTCTACATCTTGAGGTGGCCATGAATAACCTTTGTGGGTCATTGCATGTTGTGAACTTGTGATGTGACTTTCTATTGTTAATGTAGCACTTTCGTTTTATATAATACGATAGATTTCTTTTTTTCTTTTTTTTTTTTTCAAAGTAAGTTGTTGATCAAGTCCTCATTCTTTAGTGCATGCATGTCCATCAAGTATTCTTCTAAATAATTGATAAGAACATATGCACGCGCCCACACACAAGGGAAATAAATTTGGATCACATCTTTCCGTCATGAATATAATTATAGAAGCAGCACATACAAATAAGAAAATTGTTGTTGATGGATGATGATAGGGACACTCCATTTTCATGTGTTTTTGTTTCCTTTTAGTTGGACTTCACTTCACTTCATTTCATTATTTTTCTTTCCTCATAGATGGATGAGGGATTTTTTATTTATTTTTAATTTGACGAACAAAAAGCGTGTGGGACATCAAATATTTAGACATGTACAGTAGTACTATAGATGTTGCTGGCTTAAGTCCCACAATGACGAGTTATTGGAACTATCTCTAGAATCTAATAGCACTCGTATGTCCTTCAAAATACATTAATATTCAATATTACTTCTATGTTTGCTTATGATAGGATCATAGAACACTAACTCTAACTCGGTGGCATTTTGGTGCAACATTCCTTAGGTTCAGCCTAACTAATTCGAAGTATCAATAGTGGGCTGGTTAATTCTTAGATATATGAGTAGTTTCTTTTTCCCTTTTTTCTTTGAAAATTTATGTGTAAATTATAAGTCGCACCGATAGCATGGTTATATTTTTCATGAATGAATATTATATCACATGTATACAAAGTAGAATAAAATTAAAAGAAACAAGAATCATAAAAAAGTTTTCAAAAAAAAGAACCATAAAAAAACTAATTTACAATATATATATATATATATATATATATAAAAGGAATTAAATCACTCTTTTTTTACTTCGTTTTTTTTTTTTTCGATGAAATCACTCTTAAATTCTTAATTATCTTCTGAAGAGTGTGGACTAGTACTTATATAAGCTCCTTTTAAGGTTTTTCCATCGAAAAAATGCTAATTGACATCATAAGGCATATTGAGCCCTCAACTGCGTGTTATAATCAGTGAAATGTATATGTTCTCATCCTGAGGCATACACTAATGGCTCATGTTGGTTGGTGTCATTCTAACATTTCTCTTTCCGTAGGGTTAGATCTAAACTAGTTGTAAGTTGAGTCATTGGAAAATAGACTAATCAAGGTACACGAGGGACATATTTATGAACATACCTCAAAAATAGACTTAATTCCACGTACTCCAATTGCTGTCAAAAATCATGACCTGAATATTAGAGCGTGTGAACTAATAATACCTAAATATATATTGGTAAAAAAAATATGTTGCGCAAGCAATTAATGCATTATCTCTTACATTTTTGACTCCATATATCCAAATATACAAATTGGTAATGTATGATTAATCTCTGCTGTCATTTTAATATGTAGAGACATCTAAATAGGGAAAAAAAAGCAGGGCAATCACACCAAATTAATATCTCAAAAAATCAAGTCCTCCAATTGGTTATCAGTAGGTAAGAGGAAAGAAATAAAGCACTTGTGCCTTAGCCACATGTCACCATTAATCAATAATTGATGGGTGCATATATATAGATCATTAAAGATCAATCCGGAACATACACTTCAATTTTGAACTAATTTTTGTACTATGTGACAAACACAATAACAAAAATCACATATAAGAAGCCACGAACTCAACTTGTCCAAGTTCACTCAGTTTATATATGGTGATTTATCAGTTTCTTCTTGCCTTGCTAGTACTGGCGAAGACAATGTGGGCACCAAAATATGAGCTACTACATGAAATGGCGCATCTTCGACATTGATAAGGTTCAGAGAGTCCAGAATATCTATCTGCCATGTATATATGAAGATCTTTAAGAATCACAAAATTAAACCAAAACCTATAAATAATAAATAAAATATATAAAAATATAAATTATGGGGGAGACATGTGTATGTGTTGTTGATGGTGCCAGGTGATCATGAATTGTGTCATCTCTCTTATGCAATGTACCAAACCATATATATACATACATAAAAAGGCGACAATATTAGTTGGACACAGTTCCATACCATATGGATAGATTGAAATTAATGGATGATATCGATAAGCACATGCAACCGAAGAGCTATTTTGGTCTAGGTATATAGGAAAAAATTTGTATACCAAAAAAAGAAGAAGATAAAATTTCACTTGTGTAAGGTGATACCAAGGGGGATCGAATGAGTTGATCATCACATTGAGAAGCGTGCGGTTCGCATCAAGAGGCGTCCTCGCGGTTCGACTTTAATTTGTATAATTCTTCAAAGTATTTATTCGCTACTTTTTTTAGAGAAATATTTTTTTAAAAAAATTGTCATTTATTAAGGTGTATTTGATGGCTTGAAGAATTTTTAAGAGAAAAATAATTATCTTTTGAAAATTCTCTCATAAAGATTTTTAGAAAAAAAAAATTTCTTAAAATTGTTTGACAGCACATTAGAAAATTTTATTTTAAAGAAAAAAAAGTGATGTAAGCCCATAAAAAATTGACATACACCAATATTTCTATCTCCATTTACGTTTTTTAACAAAAAGTTAAAAAAAAAGTAAACCCGTTTATTTCTCTCTTCTAAACACCACATTATTTTGTCTATTTCCTCACATTTCAAGAGATAAAATAAATGAGAAAAATTGAGGGGTGTATTTTTTTTCTCTGTGCAGTTACAAAGCTATCAGTAAAAAATAATAAAAAAATACATCAAAGAAAAACTTTTTAAGAAAAAACGAACTATCAATAGGCAATCTAATTTTGTAATTAAGAGCACCCACATTTATAAAATTATAAAACACTTTAAAAAATGGGCTCATATATTGCATCATTTTAGTGCAAGGGAATAATATCATGTTCGTTTGTTTTCTTCAGTCAATAAAATTGTGCAGGTTTGATGTTGAGATAGAGACTCTTAGTTCACGAGTTTATTTAAAAAAAAGGGAAAAAATAGTTATTGAAGTTTAATTGATGACTTAATCAGTGTTTACTGTGCCAGTCAATGGTAATCATTTTTTATTATGAATCCGATAGCTACATTTCCATTGAAAGATACGCAAGATTTTTTTAGTATCAAAAAATCTATTTGGACACTAAGGGTCTAGACTCAAAGGAAGATTTTTGAAATTTTTGTAAATATTAAATGAGTGTTACAAATTATAATTTTGAAGTCATTGATTGCTTGAGGATGACTTTGAAATAAAAAATTTTCAAAAAACTCCCTAAAAGTCTGGACTCATGAGTCCAAGTAGCACTACTCTTTTAGTATTAAATTGTGCGATTGATGTTATCATTTGTCCATTAATTATAGTCATTTGTACTACTTTGGATTTTAGATTTGCTGTGCATGTCCATATAGATTTCTCTCTGACACGTTATTTATGTGATGGATCGAATTTTGGCTTTGGTGTTAAATATTTTCTTATTTTATTAAGTCTTTTCACAATAGCACTTGTCAGACGATCACTTTAATTATTTGTTATTTTCTCATTGCATAGTTTGTATCTTGATAATGCTTCAAAATGTTAGCAATTGTCCCCGCTTTCTGCAAACTAAATGATGTGATCACCCACTAAAACGCGCCTCATCCCCACCACTTCAGTCTCCGCATTTTCTCGAGATTTGGGAGAGCTATCACAATGTGAATTGAAGCATGTCGGTAGGAACTCTTCCTCCTCGCAATCAAATTTTTACTTCTGAAAGTGTTTCACCAGCTCATCATTGCCGTACAATTCCAAATTAGTTCAGATTAGTCACATAATCAAACCATTTTGCTCGGCTTGATAATATGTGTTAATTTTGCGAAACCAACAAAGAAGCTATCGTCCAAACCAGATTATACCATGTCAAAAGCATTGTATGCTTAATTTCCTGAAAACTCTACTTCTACATACTATTTATAGCTTTTGCCAACTACACTATTTATTCATCGTGATTACCTAAAGCTATTCAAACTACTGAAAAATTAAACTTACGAGTTGTTAATTTATAAAGAGCTGAATTTCATTAGATTAGATAACTAAGTACAAACTACTTGTATACATAAACATCTAAGAGATGTGTATCGAGAAAAGATAAGACCAAATAAGAAACCATATCTAATACAAATTCCACTACAAGAATCAGCCCAGATAGGGACAGAAAATTCCGTTCCTAATAGCTTGATATTCGGTTGCTAAATGGTCAGAAACCGAATTAGGAACGGAATAAATCGGTTGCCAAAATCGTGGTCGCTAACTGATTAGGGACAAAATTTGAAGTCCGTTGTTAATTAGAAATCGAAAATTCCGTTCTTAATTAGAAACTGAAAATTTCGTTCTTAAAACGGCCTCTAATTAACAACAGATTAGAGACCGAATTTATAAATTTCGTTCCTAAATCTGTCTCTAAACTGGGACAGTTTAGAAACTGAACTCATAGTTTTAACTAGCGCTTATTATGCATTTCGTCCCTGATTCCGTCCCTGATTAGAAACTGAATCAGGGACGGAATTCATCATTCCAGCAAACAAAAACATTTTTACATTTCAGCATACATCCTGCAACACATTTCACATCCCGCACACATCCTGCAATACATTTCAGCACACATCAACACATTTCACATTTCAGCACAAATCCTGCAATACATTTCAGCACACATCCTGCAATACATTTCAGCACACATCCTGCAACACGTTTCACATTTCAGCACACATCCTGCAACTGCAACACATTTCAGCACACATCCCGCAACAAATAACTGCAACAACCTGTGGAAACAAATAACCTGCAATAAATAACTGTAATAACTGCTGAAAACAAATAACTCGCAACAACCTGCTGAAAACACAAATAACTGCAACAATTTTGTTTATACATTTAAAGCTGTGGAAAACATATCATACAACACAAATAATCTGCTGGGAACTCATTGTACAATAGAAGTTTCACATATAACATGCTAATGAAACCAAAACAGTTCTAAAAAATATCAAAATAGACATCATATATACATGTGTGTAAAAGTTTCCACCAAAATATCAAAATATATCAAAATATCAAAAAATGCCAAAAGATCAAAATATATCAAAATATTAAGTGTATCATATCAAATGTATATCAAGTGTATCATATCAATTGTCTCTGTCAGGTCGTGGTAGGGGATGTGTGTCGGACAATGCATCGATCCACTCTTGCCGCAATGGCAAGTTCGTTTCCTCTTCATCTTTAGGCTCATACATTCTCGGGCGATAAACATCGTTAGCATCCAAAGCTGGAGTAGGCACCGCCGTCGGTGGAGTAAGAGTCTCCTGGTGAGATGGGCGTGGAGGTGGAGGTGGACGTAGACGTGGAGGTGGAGGTGGAGATGGAGGTGGAGGATGAGATGAGCTCGCTCCAGGATGTCCACCTCTCATACTCTGCATCAACATGGACTGCAGTAAAGCTATCTGTTCATACTGCGTCTGTATTTGATTTTGTTGATCCTCAACGATAGAAGTGAGACGTGAGACATTAGATTGAAGAGTCGCAAAGTCCTGGCTCGACGAGCCCTGAGATGAGCTGGCTCCTGAATCATTGTACCTCCTTCCCGTAGATCCTAACCCGTACACTCGTCCCTTGTGATCAACACCGACGACTTTGTAATATAAATCTGTCTCGTCCACATGTGGATCATCTCCTGCCTCTTCTGCTGACTGTGACATCTCCTCGCGCATCCTCTGAATCTCAGCCTATAATTGTAATTCAAACATATACAAGTAAAAAACAAAATAGACCTGCAAATTTCACAAGTGGTCTTTGACATGATCATATAAAAGTTCAACGAGAAGATAAATAAAATGAACTTAACCTGAGAAACTAAAAAAAATGAACTTACATTGTCCAACCACTCGTAGTAGTATAATATTAACAGATAACAATAGCAAATACAGAGGCATTAATTAGCTAACTAACTCTTAGATTGATTTCAACAGATAACAGTACCAAGCACATAGTGAAATTCAAAAGCACCATGCATGTAAGTTTCTACATTAACAGAACATTACTTTCAACTAAAGGAGAGAGTGCCATGGAATTGGTCTATGAAAAGCATTAAAACAATAAAGGTTAGCACGTAGAGTGCAAAACATTTGAGAAAGTAATAACTTTTAACGTTCTACTTGATTAATTGTTAATATATTAATGTTAGGTACTGCTTGAAAGATGCGTTAATTGAAGGCGGAACCCCATTTGAGAAGAAACATGGAATGACAATATTTGAGTACTTGGGCACTAATGAGAAGTACATCCAATTTTTCACTGACATAACTTTCAGTCACACAACAATCCTGATGAGGAACATCCTCGGCAAGCACAAAGGATTTGATGATGAGAAACTTAAAGTGGTGGTTGATCTTGGTGGAGGTTCTGGCATTACCATCAAAAGCATCCTTGCTAGATATCCTACAATTAAGGGGGTCAATTTTGACTTGCCTTATGTCATAAATCATGCACCTACTATTCCAGGTACTTATAATATAGTTATAATATCAAATGCTATTAATCAATCTCTTGCTTCCAACTAAGCCATAGCTTAATTAATATCAAAGGTCTCGGTTTCGATCGATTCTTGGGATATTTGGGTCAGGTAAATCATTCTTTGAGAAAGTAATTGCCAATGCAGCCGTTTTTCTTTTTCCAAAATCAAACATCATTTGAAAAGCATGTATTTCTTCAATATTGAAGTATATGCAGGTTTATGGCTCACAAAAAAACTCACATGATGTTCTCCCCTCAATTTTGAAGTTGGTGTTTTAAGGAAGGGGAGTCAACAGATCAACTATTTTCTAATGTTCGTTTCGATCTAAAAATTGGGAATACGGAGCAGGATCTGCCCAATTAAAATAAATGATATTTATGGCTTCATTGCCAAACTATAATGCTAGGGAATCCTCCCCGGGAAGGAATAAAGAAATGGGGATTGCTGATAAATAAGACAACATGTAATCAATCTGAAAGGAGAGAAGCGACAGAATTTTGACATCAAGCCTTGTAATAAACCAACAACTAATAGCAACTTTAGGATGCTCTAGTGGTTAGATTGCCAAAGCATATATATTAACAGAGATAAGTAGCTATGCAAAGGTTATGACCTTGTGTATGAAAGTTCATTTTGAAAGTTGGTCAGCTTGATGGTTGTAGGGCTAGAGTTGACTTTTTGCTAAAATTGTTGTAAGGTTTGTTTGTTCTTCGTTGGTTGAAATTGCTGAAAAAGTTTGTTTTTTTATTCTAAGAAATACATGAGAGAAGTTCTTTTGATTCCTTGAAGTCATTTACGAAGTGCACAATAAGTTTCTTGTATATTATTAATATTTGTAGTAATGGTAAGTGAGAACCATCTCCACATGGATTTTGCAAACTTCTTAAAAAAAGATTTTCCAAGGCATTTATTATTTTATTTAACTATGAAAACTAAAAATTAGACGGAATTAAAATTACTTATGTATTCTAAAACAATTATTTAAACTAATGAAATTAAACTAAACTAAAGCAATGCAAATTAACTAAATTAACTTATCAAATACAGTAAATCCATATAAGATAAATATTTAAACAGATATCCAGAATAATGAAGCTTAAACCGTTTTGATTTTTGAACATATTGATTAAAGTATAGTCATATCATCACATCATTAGCACTAAATCATGAAACCCATAATCATGTTTTAGTGTTCTTGGTGATTTTTTATATGTTTGTATATGTTTCATGCCTCCATTGGTTTACCAAATTACCAATAAATTTTTACAGAATTTTGTTTTGGGCATAAGACAATTAAAATTGCAGAAACTAGTTATTCAATGAATACTAAATGCTCAATGAACGCTAAGAAAACAAATTGAAATTGTGGCTTACTTATAGCTTTTTCAACAAGGTGCTTAATTAAGTTTAAGTTTTCTTTGGTGAATATTCTTATAGTTTAAGGTTTTATAAGATTTATACGGTTATGGAATTTGAATTTTAGCAAAGACTTTGCGATTGAAGGTCCATGCTTTCATTTGTCTGTTGCTTTTTTTTGGACGGTTACACAATTGAAATTGCATATTTTGTCTGCACTTTCATTAATTTATTTCATATTAGAGTACTGATCAAATTTACATCTCACTTTATCCTTATCGAACTGATCAAATCTGAAGTAATTCATATTTATGTGATGGTATTCTATTTACATTGCTTTGCTGCTATGTATGTATGTGACATTAAATTATTGTGTTCTTTTTGGTTCTTACCCTCTATGAAAAAACTAGCTGAGTGAATGCCTACAATTCATGGTTTTCCTACTAACGTCGGACGTTCTCTTCCAGAGCCTTTTATGATGTAGATTTAAATTGTTGTCTTAGTGGTAACTGCTAACATGGAAGGTGTTCTATTGCTCAATTTTATAACCAAGACCTTTTAAGTATTCCTCTACAAAGGGCATAAAAGCATGGGAGGTCTTCAGTTCATTAAAAGAGTTAATTTTTGCTAAGTGAAGCTGTACACAAGGAAAATAGTAGTGTATCAGTACATTGTAAGTGAACTAATTTACTTAATATCTTGTGGTGGGATAATGGATGATTTTACTTTTCCATTAATGTTGCTAAATTAGTAATTATTTTTAAGTCCTTGTTTTATGGTAGATATGCATTCAACTAATGCTTGATATGACTCATTAATCAATCTCTTTCCACCCCTTGTGTTGGTCAATAATCATATATTCTTGCACTTTCAGATTTCACAAATTGAAAAAAATGTCAATGATAAATTTGTAACAAAATTCGGATATACAAAAGAAGTCATTGGTAATTTTGTTTTAATGATGGGCAACCTTAAAGAAGGATTCATCTCAATGAAGCGCTCAATTGACTAAGGTAATATTGTGTATTCTATACCACAACAGTTTGTTATTAATGTTGGTTTTTGTTTGATATCCCATGTACTTGTGTTTTCTGCACTTTAATAAATGTGTTTAGCAACAAGAAGTAAAAAGACTATGTTGGAAGGCGTAAGAGCTGCGAACATGAGCTTCAGCGGGAATTATGGGTTTTTCATTTAGTATTAGAGATGTATAACATTAAAGGAACAGGCATTCACATCACAATATTCTTTCTAGTTCACTTCCTAGTTCTAATTCTTTTCTTCATTTATCCGTCATATGGAAATCTCATATTCCTCACAAAGTTAAGGTTTTCTCTAGATATTTGATTGTACATTCCTAATTTGATTTCTTTGAAAGGAAAATTATTGAATTTCTCTTCCTCTCACTAGTTCTAGCAAGTCAAGATATTCTTTCTAATTGATAATTTGTCTCGCTAGTTCTAGCAGATCAAGATATTTCTACCTGTCAAAGGATCTTTATTTCATAGGGAAGAGATTACAAGTAATAGGGAAGAGATTGTAAGTTAATGGATATGTTTTAAATATAATGCTGAAATAGTGCATCTCTTAATGTCAGTTGTAAACTTGGCATTTCAATAAAATAAAGACAATACTTACATTAACTCTTTCTGACCGTGCGTCAATGAAGGTCCGGCCATCATGTTTCTTCGTGTGCACATGAAGGTACAACTCTAGTGGCGAACAGTCCCTCCCCAGCTTCTTGCTCTGCAAACACAACATATTATCCATCAACATGTTAAAAAGTTAGAAAGTTAACAAGTTAAAGAGTTAGAAAGTTAGCAACTTAATTAAATTCTAATTCATTTGATTACTTACTAATCGTACCTCATGAACTAAAAAAGGTATCGATCCACCAGTGTGTTTGGACACGCCTGTGCCCGGCCCTCCTTTCTCAGTCTGCCGATTTGATGACGCTATTTTAGACCTCGCCTTGAAGTCGTCACTCTCCCAATACTTCACATATCTACGCCATGCCTCCTCGGTCACATAAATTGGGCGCTCACCTTTGCTAAGCAGCTTGTTCATCAATGCCTTATATCTCACTTTCGCGTGACGTTCATAGGCCGCCATAATTTTTGCAATAATTCGAGGGTCCCAGTCAAAGTAAGTCTAAAAAAGAATAAGTGATTGTTTAGAACAAAAAATCATCCAAATATATTCAAATATGAACGTAAAGTCTGAATTACTCACCCTCCATCTCTCCCAAATATGCATTGCAAATTGATCCTTCGACCTTCGCTTTATTTTTTACATTGTGTTTCAAATATTTGAGCAACCTAATTATACGAGATAAAGTTAATTACAACATTTAAAAAATTAAAATACGAATCATCGTTGAATTATACTATAAGTGATCACGAGCTCTTGGCAAAGGATATTAGAAAGCATACAAGACTCATTCGAGACCCAAGTTTCAATCAAGTAAGTAACAAAATAATCCACCACAATTGAAGGGATGTGAAGCTGAAGAAATCAAAGAGTTAAAACCGAGACAGTTGCAAGTTGCAACAATGAAAGGATGTTGCAACTGACATCAAAATAGAAGGTTTCTACATTCAACGAGCTTTCTATTACAAGTTCAGATCTAATTGTGTAGTAGTTACAATTGGGACAGCTACAATAATGAAGAAAGTTTCAACGAACATCAAAATAAAAGGTTTCTACATTCAAAGATAAATCTATATGCTAATTGACAAAAGAAAACACACTGCGCTGTACAAATAATCCAATAGAAAAAGATAAGAAGAATATAAAGGCATAGTTTTACAAAAATCTTAAGATTAAAATAAATTAAAGTACTTCTATCATGCATAAAAGCAAAACAAAAAATACCTTTGCGTCTCCATAATCGCACGGTGTAGGGCTCCAATCCAATTATGCAATCTCCAGCTTCAAATCTAGGTGGAAGATTTGTGAAAATTAACCAATCAAGCATAATAGTTGAACTTACTTATTTGCATTGTATCTATCAAAACATCTATAGCTTTAGCTTTAATAGGAAGTCATAGTCGGAGGAATAGTACAAGGAAAGCAAAGCTAAAACAACATGTCACTAATTTAATAAATAAAGAAAATAATAGCAATGGCGCAATGCTCAGCTATGATAACCAAATTGGTCCCTGCTGCAGAAAATCGCCACATGCTCAAACAGAGAAAAAGAAGTGTATGGTCCAAAAGATAAAATTGTCGTAAAGACACTATTAAGTTAGACAAATTTTTTTGGGCACATTAAGTAATAGAATTTTAAATGTTAAGGTGGCAGACAACTTTTCCTTAACCTTTATCAACTCATAGAAGCTTCATCCAAAAGAAGGCAAGTGATAAAGGTTGATACAATACCGCAGCAACAAAGCCTCAATCTCAAATTAGTTGGGATCAGCTATATGGATCAAACTTTTCCATGCAGCCCAATTTAATGCACTTGATAGCATGCATTCATAGTCCTTTCCTTCTAAATTTGCATCCCAAGTTATTTGAGTCTATCCCTATATCGTCAAACTTCTTCAATTTTTTCTATAAAAAAATAAAAAATAAAAAAAACCTTCTTCAATTTTATTGTGTTTAGTTTTCTAATTGAGGCATTTTCAAGCCTTTGGATGTGTTCAAACCACCGCAACTTTCGTTCTCTAATTTCTTGCAACCGGTGTTGCTACAACTTTTTTTTTAATCTTTATATTTCTTATTCGATATCTTTACAAGTTTTAATTACAACACAACCACCTAAGTATCCTCAGTTCTACTACACTCATTTTATGTATGTGTTGTTTCTTTACCGCCTAATATTCACTCAAATGCAAAATATACACAAACATCTATAGCTTTAGCTTTAATAGAAAGACACACAATACAAAATATACTTAACAAACAGAAAAATCAAATTCTCAATGAATTGTGAGCAAATTTTGATAGACTTACAAGGCAAGTCCCAAGGCTCACACTTGTTCAAATCCACCTCACCAATTGCCCTGGCATTGAAGTTGCCATCTGAGACCTTTTTTTAGAAGTAGTGAGTTATGAGCTCTTCGTCTGTTGGATGGAACCTGAAACCAAACCCAGGTATGTTTTCCATCTTATAATTTCCCTCCAAAACCCAAATCAAAACACTCAAAAAATTTCTCTCTAAAAAACCTCAAATTCACTACTATTTCAAGAAAAAAAAATTAAAAGCACTGAAACTCATCAATTATGTCAAAGATTGGGTGATATAAGGGAATCAGAGGTGAGTTTGAAAACTTAGCATTGAAGGATGAAGAATTTAAGAGACCTCACATTACGCATAATATATAGTGAAATAGCAAAACGTGCAAGGCAGCTGATGACTCCACTGATAAACTACATGTAATAAACTGGTAAATGTGGAACAATGAGAGGCGAAATATGATAAATTGCATCAAGGTTGAAAGCAATACAGCTGCAACACTGAAGATTCTACAATTAGAAAGGAATCATGAAAAAAAGTAGATCCGAACAAACCAAGTAGATGAAGAAGAAGAAGAAGAAGAAGGCTTTAGCTGACACATTAATTAGAAATGATTTAGGAGAATTAGAAAGCAAACAATCCATTACTCTAAATCAAGCACAATGAAAGAATTCGATCCATATAGTGGCCTCAACTAATCAACTAATTTGGTATTGAGGTTCCGGTGTTAAGGTTTGTCACATTAATTAGTTTAACCAACTAAGCTATACTTCCCTTCAATGGCTGAAAGCACATAACCAAAGTTAAAATACTTCAATCGGTTTTATAGTCGCTTTACGAAACTTCTTTCTTCATTCACTTCTACAAGTTACCATTAGGAAGTGCGGCCAGGAAAAGTCCCTATCGGTCAATCTAAAAGTGTATTCATAGAAAGAAAAAAAGATATACCGGTAAATCTTTATACATTTTTTGTATGATGAGTTTTGTTTGTGTTCTGTTCAAAACCACTTGCCGATTTTAGATTGTACAATATACAAAGAACATTTCAAGTCTTTACCAGAAAATTTGAGGAAACCCCTTCAAATCAAAATCATCAAATTCAAAAGATAACTCAACACCATAATTTTTCTCGCTTCTATAATGCCTTCTTTAACATTGTGTCGACCAATTACTCAAATCTAAAATTCCGAGAGCAACAACTATACATACTAAATGCTGAAGTTGCAACAAATATAAATACTAAATGCTGAAGCTGCAACAACTATACATTTCTTAAAGATTGATAAAGATTGGTAAGATGAGTTCTCAGTACAATTTCAGTTATTGGTTTGAAATAAATGGAAAACAATCCTAAATATTCAGTGCAAAAAAACTTCCGAGTATTGGTTGAACCTCCAACCAAAAAACTCAATACATAGTGAATGATGCTTCCCTATAAAAAATGAATAATATGGTGTCACGAGGCATGGCAAGGCTATGAGGTGCTGGCTAGAGTTGTAGACACAAACTAGTAAAAAAGTTGTTGATCTCTCCAATTAAACCAACTGTCAAAGGATCAAGTAGCAGTGCTTGAAAGTCACGACAATGGCGAACCGGTGTGGCATGACCAGAGGTACCTCTTGGAATAGTCCCATTAATGTGATTGTTAAGAACAATGAGACTTTTTAGATTCTTAAGATTCCCTATTGAACTGGGTAAAATCCCTGTAATTTGATTTTCCATCAGATTTAGACGCTCCAAGCTACTGTTTCGACATTTAGAGAGTTCATCTAGGAACGGCCATGAAGTTTTATTTCTACGTGTGTCCTGTTTTGTTTTATTAAGTCTAGTTGTTATGTGTTGTAAGTTTTTAACTGTGGTCCTACTGATACAATGATACTAATAACTTTGTAGGCATCACTTGTTAAAAGTAAGGACTTTGGAGAAGTCGGGGTTGACTCTGTCAAAATAAATTAATAATAACTTTGTAAATGAGTGAGTAGTCCACAAATTTCTTTAAAAAAACGTTGCATGCTTAGAATTTGATTATTACATGTGTTTTTACTAGCAAAGAACATGTCCGAAAAATTAGATCATGCAGTAAAAAGATTTTTAAAGACAAATTCACCTGCAAGTCCCAGTATTAACTATTGGGGATCAAACAATCATGAAAATACAATCGTAAGTCAACTAAACAGCATCAAAATTGGTCTTAAATGGTGCAGAGTTAAAAGAGTATTAGAGCTTAAGACAACTCAAGAAAATATTGCCAAGTTTGACAAATCACGGTCTAACAATGAAACCTTTAAAGGGAAAGATTAAAGGGAAAGATTTGCCAAGTTTGACAAATTTGACAAGTTTGACGAATCGGAGTTTGACAAATTTGCTCGGGATGCATGATTCTCTGATTTGCCAAGTTTGACAAATCAGAGTTAAAAGAGTATTAGAGTTGCAGATGAAACCTTTAAAGGGAAAGATTTCAAATAAGTAGGAGGATCACTAATCTTCTGATGATTTGAGAATTTTCTCAATGAAAACAAATCACGGCCTAACAATGGAAGTGGCAGCAACTAAGCATTACCGATGTCCCTCAGTAGTGCCTGTCGAAGAGGGGTATAAGGAGCAAGGAAATTTTGGAGCAAGTCAGGTTTCCAAGAGCATTGTGAATGTATTCTTTAACGGAAGCATTCACAAGACGGAGTGTTGAAAACCGATGAAGCATTCACAAAATGTTAAGACATATTAGGGCGTTGTCATTCCTTTGACAAAATGTTGCCGCCGTTCACACAACAATAGCCCCATACAAAGAAGAGCATGTCAAAGCTAAATCCACAATATGAATCTTGCGAAGCACAATTTGAGAGTAGAAGACGAGAGAGAGAGAGAGAGAGAGTACCTGCAAATCTGAGTTACAGAGCGATGGAACGATGTTGAGGGGACGACGACGGTGACGACGACGGCGGGGAAGAGGAGACGGGATGGCGAGGAAGAGGGGACGGGATGGAGATGTTGCAGAGGTTGGAGATGTTGTTTAGGGACTATGAATTGTTGAGAGGACAATTTTGAGAGAAATAATTTTTCGGTCCTTATTTCGTCCCTAATCTTTAAGGACGGATTTAGAGACCGAAACTAGTTAGACACATGGCATGTGTTTCCGTTCCTAATTCCATTCCTGATATTTAGGGACGAAATCAAAGACGAATTTATTAGGCAAGAACCCCGAAACGGAATCAGAGACGAAAATTTAGGCGGGATTTTTGAGCGCCAATTATATAGAGACGGATTAGGGACGGATTAGGTTCCGTCGTTGATTTTCGGTCCCTATTCCGTCTCTAACCGGTCAACTGCCCCCAAAATCATTTTTCCGTCTCTATTCCGTCCCTGATTACCAACCGCCTAAATTTCGTCCCTAAATTCCGTCCCTGATCAAGCCAATTCTTGTAGTGTTCTACTAACACTTTCCCTCAAACTCAAGATGAGTAAAGAAAATCAACTTGAGGTTGCTAATCGAATCAGTAAACCTGATAAATCTAGGGTATGTTGTGGAGAATATCAATGACTACCCAAGGCGGCAAAGGCAAAAAAACAGGTAACGGAATAACGGAGTCGACTGAATGAGTAATGGAGCAGAGTCTACGAAACGACTAACAGAATTGAGTCGGCGGGACGACTATCGAAGCTGAGCAACCAAAATCAGATTTAGGTTTTCGTTCTGAAGATGAACGACAACCCAAAATAACAGAGCAAATACAGATGTCATCAATGCAAAACATATGCAATTCACGACATATTGCCAGAGGATCGACTGATAAACAAATCTGAAGTGCACATGTATGCGAGCAGAACAATTCACAGATGATCACAGATCGAACAGATAAGCATATGGTTTCGAGATGACCAAACTGAAGTTCCCACGGGTGTTGTGCACAACCGGGTAGAACAGATCACACAAAACATATCACGAACTTGAGGCACCGGGCAAAGCACCGCGAAGACGAGGAAGTAGACCAAAACAAAGGAGAAACCAGAGATCATCCATAACCAAGCTCTGATACCATGTTAATTTCTAAAGAACTGAATTTCATTAGATTAGATAACTAAGTACAAACTACTTGTATATATAAACATCTAAGAGATATGTATCAAGAAAATATAAGACCAAATAAGAAACCATATCTAACACAAATTCTACTAACATGAGTCATACTATGAAACTTTGGAAAAAGGATAATTAACAATATGCTAAGAAGAGAAACAACGATATCAAAGAATCAATTTGGTTTCATACCTGGAAGGTCAACTATGGAGGCAATTTTCCTTGTAAAAAAATTGATGAAAAAATATACAGAAAGGCAAAAGGATATGATAGAGTTCCTAGAGATGTTCTTTGGTGGGTTCTAGAAATAAAAGGGGTGCATGCTAGATACATAGACACGATTAAGGATATGTATGAGGGAGTAGTAACTAGTATAAAGACATTCGAAGGAACTACAAAAGAATTTTCCATTACGATAGGACTATCAAGGATCGGCTTTAACCTCATATCTCTTTACGCTAGCTAGTTTTGGATGAACTAACTAGGCATATTCAGGATGATATACTATGGTGTATGTTATTTGCAGGTGATATTGTCTTAGTGGACGGAACGAGATGAAATGGATATGAAATTAGAACTTTAGAGGAATGCATTAGAATCTAAAGGCTTTAATTTGAATAGAATGAAGACCGAATATATGCACTGTAAATTTAGAAATACGAGACATCGAGATAATGAAGTGGTAAAATTAGGAGAAGTAGAAGTTCCTAAGGTGAAACACTTTATATATCTAGGATCAATCATACAAAATGATGACAATATTGAGAATGATGTCACACATAGAATTTAAGTTGGATGGAAGAAATGGAATAGTGCAACTAGTGTGATATGTGATAAAAATATGTTTACTAAGTTAAAGGAAAAATTTTATAGGATCACAATTAGACCAGTTATGCTCTATGAAAGTGAATGTTGGGCGGTAAAGCAACAACAATTACATAAAATGAACATAGCTGAAATGAGTATGCTTAGGTGGATGTGTAGTAAAACTCGTAAAGATAGAATAAGAAACACAAAAATTCAAAGACAAGTAGGAGCAACACCAATTGACTCAAAGATTAGGGAAGGGTGGTTGCAGTGGTTTAGTCACCTGCGAAGACGTTCTACAGATGCTCCCACTAGAAAACTTGACTTAATAAGAACTGAAGAAATTCGACGAGGTAGGGGTAGTCCAAAGTTAATTAACTTGGAATGCATTAATTAGGAGGGATTTGAATGGTTTGAAAAGTTCACCATCAATTGCATTAAACTGAGCACAATGAAAAAGTTTGATTCATATAGCTGACCCCAATTAATTTGGGACTGAGGCTATATTGTTGTTGTTGTTGATTACCTAAAGTTGTTGACGTTTCAAGTCAAGCACCACAACTTTTTATGCATGTAAAAAAGGTTTTTTCTTTTGATCTACAAATGGAGAGTGCCAAGCTCAATGAGAAGAACATAGAAAATTAGGTACAATGAGTACTGATACAGCGATGAACATTCAATTGACAAAAACTAAAGTTTATCCATTCACTAAACAATTGTGCTCTTTAACAGAAGTGTACAATTGTGCTATTTAACAGAAGTGTCAAAATCCTATTTAAAGATGGGTGCATGAGTGTTATTAAATATTATGTGAGAAATATGTTCGATGAGTCGTATTTTAATTATTTTAATTACTAATACAGGCATTACCTAGAGGTTATTTAAAACTCCTATCAATTATTTGTTATTAAATGTTAAAACTATTCTAGTGAATTAAACACGACTCATTAAACATATTTCTCACATGTAATTTAATAACACCTATCTTTGAAAGGGGTTTAGAAACATCTTATCAAAAATCAAAACCATTTTAGTGATTGAACAGTGTACTTGTACAAGGGTTCAATTTTATTTTTTGTCAAAGACATAGGGGCCCACTTGCTACACAAAAAAAGTAGAAGGGGTGTAGAAACAAAAAACTCTGATCAGTTCAATGCATTGCAAGTTTAAAAGACAAGACGCATTAACAAATTCACAATGGATATTGAAAGTTTTTTTTGAAAGTTAAAAATTAAAACAACATGATAAGATGATTTTTACAACAAAATATTAGTGAAAGTTATAACAATTTGCAATGCCACATCCAACTTTCTAGTCATTAGCTCACAAAATTACACTTACTAGCTAGCGTTGAAAATTTTATATTCCAATATATCAATAAATCAAAGCATAGAAATAAACACAACACATATAGTGACCATACCTGTAACCTTGCATATGTTATTTCACAGATCTTCCTGGAATTGAGAATGTTCCACCTCCTGCGCTGGAATATATGCAACGAACAACTTGTACGCTGCATTAGGGTTTGTGAAATTAACAAAGGCGTAACCTTTGTTACATTTAGTCCCGCGCACAACACATCACAACAAATGGTCTATTGACCAAAAACAAATGCTCTCCGAGGCATAACCTTTGTTACATTTAGTCGCCACTGATTGGTTCACATTTGCAACCAAATCGTCAACACTACTCGCCGAGGTTTTGCTCTAGAGGGCTAATGCAGCGCCGTTTGAGCTTTCGATTTCGATTTCGATTTCGATTTGGTCTCCGTGAACTCAGCGAGACTGGAGAGTGAGAGGATTTGAAGAGATGGTTTCTGTGATGGGAGTTGGGGTTCGAGAAGAGTGGAATTCGAGCTACGGTTCACTGAGTTCAGCTTGGTGTTTTGGTTGGTGAAGACAGAAGAAGAAGAAGAAGAAGAAGAAAGCGAGGGTGGGTGGGGGGTTTATTAGCTAGTAGTTAGTACCATTTTTGAAATTTGTATTTGTCAAGCTTAAAGCCATCAATGTTTGGCCATTGTCATGAGAATTACGTTTTTTTCTGCTTAACTATAAAAAATAACACAAATTTCTTTTTTTTTTTTGCACGAAGAGCAATTTGGGCAACATAAATCGGTTATGTTATAGTTCAAGTGAACTGAGCTAACAAAAAAAATCACATTTTTTTAGTTCCTCCAATTTGATATTTTCCCTATAGCAATATGTATTTTCTTTTTATTTTTTAATTTCTTTGTGTGTGGTTTGTATGTGTCTATTTTTTTTTTTTATTTTTTATGATTATGTATTTTTTTAGGAATTTAGTGATATTTTTTTAGGAAAGTGTTGTTTTTTTAATTGCAAAAAAAGAAAAAAATCATATTGTTATTATTATTTAATCACAAAAATAAAACATAAAAAAAAGAAATTTTGATTTTTGTTCGCTCGGTTCAAGACTTCAAGTGAATCATAAAAAAATCGATTTATGTTGCCCAAAAGCCCTAAATCGCTCTGTGCCAAAATATAATTTTTTTTAAAGTTTGTGTTATTTCTGACAAAATTAAAAGTTGATGTTATTTTTGCAAAAAAAAAATTGGCTCGGCTATGTGCAAACTAGTTTTTACTATGGGCAAATCAAATGATGTGGTCACCCCATGTATTGATGAGGGCACCCCAAAACCATTTTTTTTTTTTTTCCCAAAATGCCCTTTTCCTTATGTACCGTTATTTTCATTGTTAGGCGATGCAAAGAAGGAGAAGAAGAAGAAGAAGAAGAAGAAGAAAGCACTCGAACCCTAGATCTTCGCGTTCACCTCATCTTTGCATTAATGATTTTCGCGTCATATTTTTCGCAGGCAGTTGTTGGAGGGGACGGTCAATTTTTTGCCTCCCACCCGGGTTCAACTCGACAGTAAGATTTATAGATTTTTTATCGATATTGGTGTTTGGCTTTATGGTTGTGGTAAATAGTCAAATTTGAAGGTCGTTTTGTGTTTCGTATTTCAAATCTTGGTCAAAGTATTTCAACATAAATAAAAGGTCATCTAACAATTGTTACCTATTGCGACAACAACCAAGCAACTCCTGTTACACTTCTGTTGCAAATACAACAAAAGTGGCACAATAAATTGAGACACGTACACTATCGACATATGAGGAATCTGTAACGGGCCATTTTTTTTATTAGAACGGCTCATTTTCCCTAATGACTGTCACGGTGCCAATGCAGGCCCACCACCTGACCTACCAGCGCCATCTGTATCCCACAAGCAATCATCACGTCTAATCATCATTAATACCCCAATAATAAACAATTTATAATTTAAATTGTTATTGAACTCAAATCTTCTGTTAGATATTATTTCAAACCTCAAATCACAACGAAAGACTTATAACCTGACAAATTGATTTAAAAGCATCACATACCAAGTGTGGAAAACCCATGTATCACATTCACCTCACCTTAGATTGGACCAATATTACAAAAATTGAACAATTTGGTATTGTAGAGTAGATTAGAGCAGAATTTTACTTAGAAAAAAAATCAATGGGACCATTAATCCTCATATACGAATTAAAAGCTTGGTTTAATATTTCTCATTCATGGAGAAAAAGGTTATATGCACGCCCTTTTTTGTACCCAAAATTAGCTAATCAAAGTAGGCATCTCTCAATTTGAAGATGTTGGCGATACTTGAGGCTCTAAAGCTTAATCAGTATTCATATCAAGTATTCAACTCAAATCTCTCAAGAAATGGGCACGGTGCTTATCAATAATTATTTCACCATCAACTGATTTGTTTTTTTTTTTTTTTTTTTTTTTTGTTTTTTTTTTTTTGGATATGAATGAGACTACCATCAATAGATTTGTTTTAAAAACATAATAAAAAGTCCTTCGAACAAAAAAAAAGAGCCAAGTAAATTTTTGTTCCAAAAACCTAAAACTTAGATCTAATCAAGTCGGGCAGAGTATGCCTTAATCGACTCAAGATAAAGCACCATAAATCACATGCAAGTATCTGTACCCATTATACATTAAAGCTTAGAGAAAACCTAAAAAATATATATTAGAGCAAAGAAGAAGAAATCTAGCCTAAACCCGCGAAAGAACAATATGCCCTCAATCGATTGACTGGATTGTTGTTTTTTTTAATTGAATCCTGTCATGGATTGTTTTATGGTGTTTGCGAGGGCGGAAAAAAAATATTTGTCCAATTCAAATTGGTTTCACTACGGTGAAACCGATCGTAACTAAGAAAGAGAATCGCAGGTCACTTGCAAGTTTCATGTTTTCAACTCGTTGAACGTCATATGGTTGGCCTCAACAAGTGATGTTGTGGCTTGGAACGGGATAAGAACTCCTGAGGCCGTCTCTATAAATAGAAAGGTTTTTTGGCCTGCTTTTTTTCACTCAATTAGTGAAGGGAAAAATGTTTTGCACAACCTCACTAAAAAAGCAAACCTTTGCATTCTTGCGAGAGAGAGAACGACTTTGAGAGAGAAGAAACTGGGGAGAGGGTTTTGAGAGTTCTTGAAGCCCTAATTTCATGTATGCGTTAAGTGCTTGATTTGAAAACCAAACGGACTCCATTTTGAGGCGAGATTCGAAGGGGAGATTCGCGGCGTTAGCTCTACATCACCATTTGTAGAGATTTCACTTTGCCCTTGTAATGACCCGAAAATTTATATTATTTTTGTGTGATATCGTGTACTATTGATGTATGCTCGAGTCTGTGTGACAGGATGGTGATGTCGAGTTGCGAGTGGAGTTCGCTTAAGAAAACGTAAAGAACGGGTATTGGGTAGATAAAATACGGGTACACGGGTTCGGAAAATGATTTTATGGACAACTGAAAAATAAAATATAATAATAAATTAATTCGGGAATATGTTTGGGTCGTTAGAGATTTTATTTGCGCGCGACGATACGAGTTGTGGTACATGCCGAGTGCAATAGTGATAAGGACAAGGGGAGAGTCTCCATGTGTGTCACAAGAGTGGTTGAGGCTGGTGTGTTTGGAGGCCACAATATGTTCCTCGAGATTCGCAAAGACACCAAGATGATGGATCACTATATATATAGTGAGTCAAATCTCACTTTTCTCATTTCTTTCTTTCCTCTCTCTCCTCATTGTGAGAAAACGAAAGGAAGAGGAGGGTTTCAGTGGTTCCGAGCTCGGATCAATAACGGAATCGACCAACTACGCGATCGGAGGTGAGATTCCGACTCCTTACGCGTTACTCTACGTTTTGACATCTATTTCATGGGCTTTCGTTGCGATGTTTTCGCACCCCAGGTTGGGATTTCGGTTTTTATAGAGTTTTCGATGTGGTTTTGTTGGGCTTGCGATAGCCGAGAAAAGGTTTTTATGATGTGGAGATGGCGATTTGGAAGTGTCGTAAATTTTGAAAATTTTTGGTAAGTTTTGGGATTTTCGATTTGGATTCAAAAAACAGTGTATTTCCGGAAGTGTTGGAATGATTCGGTGGTCGTTTTGGATGGATAATGAGGTCTCGATAAGGTCGGGATAGACTCAAAGCACGACGACATGATCTAGGGGTGTCAAAAACCCCCGACTGGGGCGTCTAGATGAGATGCTGCAGTGAGCCCCATCTTCACGCCGTGAGGACGCTGTCGTGGGTAAAAACCCACGGCGTCCCGGCGGTGTAGAATTGTTCACAGGGACAGTTTTGTAAAAATTTTGAAAAATTTCGAGGATCTCTCGGGACTCAAATGGGTCCGAATATGACCCAATATCCAAGAAATCGATCCGACTACATAAACGAGTAAAATTATGAAAATTGGGTAAAATGTGGAAATTAATAGGAGATTACTATTAAAGGGAAATAAAACTTTAATACGACCAAATTGGACCGACAATGATCACCAGGTGTTTAGTAAGCGGGTGACGATCGTGCGGAGTCATTTTGGTGGCGTGTGAAAGCCGCGAGTGCGGAGTGTTGTGCGGAGGTTGCGTTGTACTTTGAGTAAAACCAGTGGGAGTATTTATATTATTTCATTTGTGCATTTAAATTTGGCTGTTATATTTCTTGGTGAAATATGTTTTCTTAAAACCCATATGTGATTTATATTCCTTGGTGGATTATTTGGCGTTGTTTCTCGTGGATTTCCGAATGAGTGGTTCAAAAGCAAGTGAGTCATGGTTACTATTTATTTGCAATATGAGCTCTTATTTGGACGCTGTTGATATCACCCAATTGAGTGTACGTTGGGGGCTCTTATTTGGGTCTGTGGATATCATAGTCGCGTGGAGTAGGGCTTGTTAGGTGTTGACCACGTTCTAATGGGACTTGTTGGGTGTTGACCACGTCCCAGTTTCTCCGAGTCTTTTAGGGTATCCCTCGACTCAACGACCGTTTGGTCGAAACTACTTGCGTTTTCTATTGTTTTATTGGACACTCAATTATCATTGATTTCTCAGTAATTTATTATCATGCGGTTTAGTATTATCTTTGTGATATTCCTGCGTGATATTAGTTTAGCAATTTATTTGACATTTAAAATTATATTTAAACTCTACTTGGTTGTTATTGTTATTTTCTGTACTCACCATCCTTTTTTTTTTTACGGTGGGTACATTCCCATCATACTGCAGGGTCGATATGAGAACAGGACCAGAAATAAGCGATTGAAGTTGAGGGCTACTAGGCGATTTCCTCTTGCCTACAGTGTAGGTTTCTTTGTATTATTTTATAATTTTGTTTTTGATACCTTGGGATATGAGTTTGTGAGAGATTTTGGGATAGGTATACCGTATTTAATTCTCCACTGATCGGTTATATTTTTGGAGGTATACGTACACGGGGTTTCCACACTCTAGACTATTCTAACTTGTGTCTTAAAGTTGTTTTGGGGTAATTTGAGATTTTAATGCTTCTGCTATAACCTGATAACTCACTTAATTACATTTAAAATGGCTTAATTAATGGTAAAAGTTAAGGAAGGCTGACTAGGCTTACGTCGACTTTGCGAGGTTGGCTCGGGGGTCTACGTAAGTCTAGGCCGGGCGGTGCCCAAGTTTAAGGGTTGAAAACTGGGGCCGTTACAGTCTTCTTCTAGGTGTCATCCTCCATTTTCTCTTGTATTAAGTTCTTCAGCCAAGATATGCTTCTATGCTTTGTTGTCTTGATGCTTTGTGATGCTTATGTCTCTATCTAGTGTTAGGGAAGGCTTTGTATTCCCATTTGCCATAGTGGAGAATTTTCATAGGTATTAGTCACCTCATGGTTTTACTTCTCACTTTGAGAAGGTTTCCACGTTATGTGCTTTAGTTCTCTAATTTTTGCTTCTTTTTTTTTCCCTTCTCATCCTTGCAGGGATCTGTATGCGTCCTACATCGTGGCAGCTAGAGCAGTGGCAGCTGCTCTTTGCACAAAATGCCAATTAATCGATTGCTGCTCTTGTTTCTGCTGTTGTTGCTTGTTTTTGTGATGGTTTTGCTTCTTAGTAATGTTGCTGACATGTTTTTGTGGTGGGGTGTGTGAGAGCTTGTGTCTTTTGGAGATTGACTTGTTGGGCTTTATCTAGACTAGAATGAGCAATCTTCTGGCAGGGAAATGGAGGATATTTATGTGGTTATTAGGAAATTGACATATTGTTTCTGTTTGCAAGGATGATCTAATTGATGATCTTTGATTCATGTCAAAACTAATTGATGATCTTTGATGATGATGGATGGATTTATTAGGCCATATGCGAATTGATGAGCAATCTTCTGTTAATAGGTATAACTGTTTCCAGCTTTGATATTGGACATTGAGTTATATAAGCCGGTCCGTCCACCCAACTGTTGCGAAATTGCCTTAGTCCATGCCTATAATTCAACAACCAAAACCATCAGTTCATACTCAAATTTATTTGAACTCAAATGTAATGATGAAGATCATAATTTTTTCATGTATTAGTCATAAAAATAAGCATGCCTAATATAGCTAAGAATTTGAAAAGTTTCTATGCATATAAGCGCGTCTGACATACCAATGGATCGACATGTTATATTGCGCGTGATTAGTAACGTTGATGATGACTCTGTCGCCTTCTGTGGCATGTATGGCATAGGTCCTGGATACATGCCATTTACAGTGACAATCACATTCTTCACTTGAACCTGATAACAATTAATCAATAGCATGAACAAACTTTTCTTCACATATAAAATATAACCAATCCATTAAAGAAAAAACACTTTTAAGTTTGAATAAATTTACGTCGAACTGGTACGTTTTCACTTTTCACCACAGCCCAAGCAGGAACAAAAGCGACCCCGAAAAAGCTAAGGAAAAGAAGAGATGACAATTCCAAGCGAAAATCCTCGTGTCTAGCCATTGCTGGCTCAAGTTCTCAAAATCCTTACAATTGTACTATGTAACACATATATATATATATATATATATATATATATATATATATATATATATATATATATATATATATATATATATATATATATATATAGTGAATGAAATAGAGGTTCTTGTGAGGTGTAGCTGTCTGTTTGTTGAGTTTATTAATACTAGTTTTGCGTATGCGCTATGCATGTTTGAGCTCGCTTGCGCGAAATAAATTTAAATACTTTTTAGTTATCAAAAGATATATGTATCTAAATCTTAAAATAAATTAGTTGTGACTAACTCTCATGAGATTAATCAAACTAAAGTATAGAGGGGCTGAAAAAGGTTCGAACACATGATTCAAAAGAAAAGTTGTCATTTTTATCTTGGAATTAAGAAAAACTTTTAATTAAAAAAGAAGAAAGACAAATTTATAATGTAGATACAAAAACTTGTGGAAGTTGACGAAGGGCAAGACATTGAGAAATCAATGGCGCATAGCTCCAATTACTGCTTATTTCATTTTTAATTTGGCGAACAAAAAGCATATGAGACATCAAATATTGTGACATTAATTATCAGAGCAATTCTAATGGATACTCTATTTTAGAGTTAATTTATTTTAGAGTTTAATTAACTCTAAAATAGAGTTGAAACAACTTCAATCATACTCTATTTTCTCTCTATTATACAGTCAAGTGAATTGTGGAACTTCAAATTCGGAGTTCCACAATTCATCTAACTCTATAATAGTGCTACTTTTTTTTTTCTTCTAAAAATTTATCAATAATTATTTCTTTTTCAAAAAAAATATAAATATATTTTTTCATAATTTTTTATTAATTAAATAATTTATTTAAATTAATACAAATAAATAACAAAAAATAAAAGTAAGAAATAGAGTTTTGATGTAGAAAAAAAGTTTGTGGTTGGAAAATAAATAGAGTTTGATGTGATAGAACTGTAAAATAGTGTATGATTGTTGAAGATAATCTCATGGACAACCACACTTTCTAGCCGAACCATAGTCTAGCAAATTCCTCCTCCCTCAACATCATTCCATATATCCAAATATACAAATTGGTAATGTATGATTAATCTCTGCTGTCATTATTTCTTACATTTTTGACTCCATATATCCAAATATACAAATTGGTAATCTATGATTAATCTCTGCTGTCATTTTCAATATATATATATATATATAGACATCTAAATAGGAAAAAAAAAAAAAAAAAAAGCAGGGCAAGCACACCACATTAATATCTCAAAAAATCAAAGTCCTATTGGTGATAAGTAGCTAAGAGGAAAGAAATAAAGCACTTGTGCCTTAGCGCCATATGTCACCACTAATCAATAATTGATGGGTGCATATGTATAGATCATTAAAGATCAATCCGGAACATACACTTTGATTTTGAACTAATATTTGTACTATGTGACAAACACAATAACAAAAATCGCATATAAGAAGCCACGACCTCAACTTGTCCAAGTTCACTCAGTTTATATATGGTGATTTATCAGTTTCTTCTTGCCTAGCTAGTACTGGCAAAGACAATGTGGGCACCAAAATATGAGCTACTACATGAAATGGTGCATCTTCGACATTGATAAGGTTCAGAGAGTCCTTTTCTCTAAAAAAAATAAAAATAAAAAATGGCTCAGAGAGTCCTAGATATCTTCTGCCATGTATATATGAAGGGAAGATCTTTAAGAATCACAAAATTAAACCAAAACCAATAAATAATAAATAAAATATATAAAAATATAAATTGTGGAGGAGACGTGTATGTGTTTATCATGGTGCCAGATGATCATGAATTGTATGTGTCATATCCCTTATGCAATGTACCAAACCGTATCCATCCATCCTACATAAAAAGGCGACAATATTAATTAGTTGGGCAGTTCCATACCATATGTATGGATATATTGAAATTAATGGATGATATTGATATGCACACATCCAAAAGAGCTATTTTTCCTACCAAAAAAAAAGAGCTATTTTGGCCTAGGAATATAGGAATTATTTATTATTATTTATTTATTTATTTCAATAGAAAGAAATAATTTTGTATACCCACTAAGATTTGAACTCATAACCTCTTACTTCAAAGTCACATACCATATTATTACGTCAACCAATTAATTGGTATGAAAAAAATTTCACATAGGTGACCAATGGGGAGGAATGAGTTGATCATCACATTAAGAAGCGTGCAGTTGACCTAATTAATTTGTATAATTCTTCAAAGTATATACTTGCTATTTTTTTGAGAGAAATATATTTTTTTTTGAAAAATTTGTCATTTATTAAGATGTGTTTGATAGCTTGGAGAACTTTCAAGAGAAAAATAATTTTCTTTTCAAAATTCTCTCAAAAAGATTTCTAGAAGGTAATTTTTTTTTTAAATTGTTTAATAACACGTTTGAAAATTTTATTTTTAGGAAGAAAAAGTGATGTGAGACCATAAAAAGTGAGTTACACCATTTTTTCTCTCTCTATTTATGTTTTTAACTGTCAAAGCCTCTCATGTGAGATGGTAAAGACGTCACTTACCAAAAAGCTAAGACTTCGGAAGATCATGGTTCGATTCCCACTTAAGTCGAAATAAAAAAACAAAATAGTTAAAAAAAAGTAAACCCACTTTTTTCTCTCCTAAACACCACCTTGTTTTCTCCATTTTCTCAAGAGAGAAAATAAATTTGTAATTAAGAGCACCCACATTTATAAAATTATAAAACACTTAAAAAAAGGGCTCTTGCATTATTTTTTTTGGTAGGAATATATTGCATTATTTTAGTGCAAGGGAGTAGTACCATGATCATTTATTCTCCTCTGTCGACAAAATGGTGCAAGGTTTGATGCTGAGTTAGAGATGTCCTTTGTTCACAAGCTTATTTTTTGAAAAAAGGCCAAATTGGTTAAAAAATTCTAACGTTTCGCAACTTTTGTTATTTTTTATTTTTTAAAACAAGAACTTTTTGCTAGAACGATTTTTATTTTTAAACGGAGGGAGTAATAAATAGGTGGACTCACATTCAAACACCTCTCCCACATATTAAGTTAACATTAAAAAAAAAGTGAAAAACCAAAATAGCGCCGACTACAGTGACACAAATTTTGGTACAGGATTGGGGCACAATCTTGCGCCAAAGTCTCCACCCATCGTTTTATTAGTGTTAGGTTGGAGATGCCTTTAGGTATTTTTTTAGTCTAAACTACCTAGTATCCAAACTATCTAACTACTATAATTTGCCTCGAGTCGCACAATGCATAAATGGAGGAGCTCTCAATTTTGTTGTTTTTATTTTAGAACTTGAACTCGAGTCACCTGCCGTTGGTTCACCTTCAACAGATCAATGTTTAGGAAAAACTATTTTAGGCTGTGGCTCTAGGAAGTCCAGCCCACAAAAACCTGGGCCGGGCCATAACAAAAGTTACAGAGGCCTCAGGCCCGGAATAGTTTTCTAGCAATATACATGGAAGGTACAGAGGAGAAATCAAAACAGGGGATCCAAGCTGCTTCTGCAACCTATGTATGTTGATGTTGCATATCTCCCAAGCAACTGCTACAGTTTAACAAATTATCCCCCAATTTTACACAAAAGTATGAATGCTTAGAAGCAACAACTCTTCTTAACTCCCCCAAGGAAATAAATCATTTTTTTTTAATTCCTATTAAAAAAACCATCTTTTTAAAGCTTAATAGGCATAACTAGTTGAGAACAACCTACAATTACTTTAGTTAGAAAATTTGACAAAATAAAATCAATTCAGGAAATTTGACGGTATAAGAGTATATCTAAAATAACTTAAGATGTATTGATTAATAGTATGAATTATAACATTTTAAATGTACACCATCAACTGCATTAAATCGAGCAAAGTTAAAGAATTTTATCTATGTAGTGCCCCCAACCTATTTCATATGAGGTTTTGTTGTATAGAACCTACACATTACACACAAGAACTTTGCTTGTTCATCAGTTAAGAAGTTCGCTTGTTCTTAAGTTAGACATTTTGTGCTCTATGTGAACACCCTTCAAAGTCTTCTCTAACATTTGCTTTAAAGCTTTGTAGTGCAACTTCTACACCTTATATTAATAAACTCAACAAACAAATAGCTACACCTCACAAGAACCTCTATTTCAATCACTATATATATACATGACATTGATTTCACATTCTTCACGCATCACCAAATCCTTAAAACTCATACATAAAATTGTAAGTTTTTTTTTTGTAAGAGCCTGATATGGCTAGACTCGACAATTCTCGCTCGGGATTATTATCTCTTCTTTTCCTTAGCTTTTTCGTGGTCGCTTTTGTTCCAGCCAGGGCTGCAGTGAAAACATACCAGTTCGACGTAAATTGTTTCAAACTTAATATGTATTTTTCTTTAATGGATTGGTTATTATGTCTTATATGTGAAGAAAAGTTTCCTCAAGCTATTGAATAATTGTTATCAGGTTCAAGTGAAAAATGTGAGCAGATTGTGCCACGCCAAGCCTATTGTCACTGTGAATGGCATGTATCCAGGACCTACCATATATGCCAGAGAAGGCGACAGAGTCATCATCAACGTTACTAATCACGCGCAATATAACATGTCGATCCATTGGTATGTCAGGCGTGCTCATATCCATCAAAACTTACCAAATTCTTTGCTATATTAGACATGCTTATTTTCTTAACTAATACAAGAAAATATGATCTTCATCAGTACATATGAGTTTATATAAATTTGAGTATGAACTGATGGTTTTGGTTGTTGAATTATAGGCATGGACTGAAGCAATTTCGCAACGGTTGGGCGGATGGACCGGCTTATATAACTCAGTGTCCAATCAAAACTGGAACCAGCTACAGTTATGATTTCAATATAACAGGTCAAAGAGGAACCTTGTGGTGGCATGCCCATATTTTTTGGCTAAGGGCCACAGTCTATGGTGCTATTGTTATAATGCCACAGAATGGAACTTCATTTCCATTTCCACAACCTCACATGGAAGCTAATACAATCTTAGGTACCCTTTATTGACAAGCACACAATGCGAATTATATAACAATCAATTTTCAATCACATAATTGTTTGCAATGCAGGAGAATGGTGGAACACCGACGTCGAAGAGCTTGTTAAGGAAGGCGATAAGTTAGGTTTGCCGCCGAAAATGTCAGATGCTCATACAATCAATGGGAAGCCAGGGCCTCTCTTCCCTTGCTCTGAAAAACGTAAGATCACCGGCTACTACAGTACTTCTTCAAGTTCAATTAAAAGATTTTTGAGTAGTAATTAGCATTGGTCTTAGTAAAGAGTGTTGATTATATTCAACCATTTCAGATACTTATGTACTGGAGGTTGAGCAAGGAAAAACCTATCTATTGAGAATCATCAATGCTGCACTCAACGATGAGCTCTTCTTCGCCATTGCTGGTCACACAATGACCGTGGTGGAGATTGACGCAGTGTACACCAAGCCCTTCACGACTCAAGCTTTACTAATTGGACCTGGACAAACCACAAATGTTCTCGTTCGAGCGGATCAACTTCCCGGAAGATACTTCATGGCGGCGAGGCCATTCATTGATGTGCCTATTCCTATTGATAACAAGACAGTCACAGCAATACTGCAGTACAAAGGCATTCCTAACACTGTGATGCCTGTCCTACCTCAGTTGCCTGCACCAAACGACACCGAGTTTGCGTTAAACTACCTTGCCAAGCTTAAAAGCCTTAACACTCCTCAATTCCCAGCTCTTGTTCCCCTCAAGGTTGATCGACGCCTTTTCTTTACGATCGGACTAGGAAGAAACCCTTGCCCGACTTGCCAAAATGGAACAAAACTCGCTGCTTCATTGAACAATGTCACCTTTGTTATGCCTAAAGTTGGACTTCTTCAATCTCACTACTTCAACATCAAGGGTGTGTTCCAAACCGATTTCCCCGATCGGCCTCCTACTCCTTTCAACTACACTGGTGCTCCTCTCACTGCAAACCTCAAGACATCTTCAGGAACTAGGCTAACTAAAATTGCCTACAACTCAACTGTCGAAATCATACTCCAAGACACCAATCTTCTAACCGTCGAATCCCATCCATTCCATCTCCATGGATACAACTTCTTCGTCGTGGGAACAGGGTTAGGTAACTTCAATTCTTCGAAAGACTCGGCTAACTTTAACTTGGTTGATCCACCGGAGAGAAACACTGTCGGCGTTCCTACTGGAGGGTGGACTGCTATAAGATTTAGAGCTGATAATCCAGGTACATACATAGCATATATACTTTCACAATTATAAACACAACTTAGATATATATGTGTACTTAACATGAAGATTGTTATGTGATTTAGGTGTGTGGTTCCTACATTGTCATCTAGAGCTCCATACAAGCTGGGGATTGAAAACAGCACTCGTTGTTGAGGATGGAAAAGGCGCCGATCAATCCATTTTGCCCCCGCCAAAGGACCTCCCTCCTTGCTAATTCTTTGAATTCTTGAGAAGTGAAAATTAAGCTCAAGTGATGAAGCAATTCTTTGATTTTATATTTGTTGTGTTTGATGCTACAATTTGTTCTTTATGCAATTATTTATGTCCTGCAAAAGTTGCAGGGGAGTGTAATAGATTGTTTGTAAGTTATTTGTGAGATAAACAATTTGTGAATAATATTCCACTTTTTATCTATTGTTCTCGATGAAATCCAAATACTCGGACGTATAGACAATGTTTCAGCATGAACTAGTCGATGCAGATAGTGTGCAAAAAAACAAAGGAAAAAGAAAAACACTAAGATATCTTGTGAATTATTAGCATGATTGATGCACTGAGATATGCGACAAATCTATTGTGTTCTCTCTTTTTTTTTTTTAAGAGAAATCTAAATTTCATTAATCATTCATGACTCAATACAGGACCAAACATAGAATCAAGTACATTGATTTCTTAATCCTATTTGTGCAAACAAACTGCCATTAATTTGACCTTTTTTTTTTCAAAATTGAAACAGTTTGACAATCAGGAACTGCTTTCTACAACGTTGAAACTCATAACAATACACAAAAGTATTAGAACCACAAAATGAGTAACAAAACTTTCCAACAAGAAGAAGACCTAAAACTTCCCAACAAGGAGAAGACCTAAAAAATTTACAACAAGGAAAAGACAAATCAAAGACTTCCAACTAGAGAAAAAAACTAACTATAAAGTAAAAACTAAAGATAAATCAATCCAGCACGCCGCACAAATCTATACAACATCGTTGATGAAGATGCACCGCAACAAAGATGGACTAATATCTATAAATCTGATTAGATCTGTTGTTTATTGAATGAATAAAAAGTAAATGGGGTTTGATTGGAACCACCGCCGATCGTTGAGAGGATTGACGGTGGTTCAAGAACAACAATCACAAAAGTGAATCAACAAAAGAATTTTAGGGTTTTGAAGAGAGGAGTCACCGAAAATCTACATCGAGTTCTATTAAGCTATTGACGATTAATAAATAAAGTCTCGTTTCCTCAAAAAAAAATTGATGATTAATAAAACTTCAATTTTACTTAAGAAAAAAACTAAAAACAATTTTTCTTTATAGTCAGTTTTCTTCCCTAGTTGGAAGTATTTGATTTGTTTTCTTCTTGTTGGGAAGTTTTATTATTTGTTTTGTGGTTATAGTATTTTTGTGTATTGTCATGAGTTTAACATTGTAGAGTGCAGTCTCTGATTGTCAAACTGTTTCAATTTCGAAAAAAAATTAAATTAATGGCAGTTTGTTTGCACAAATAGGATTAGCGAATTAATGTACTTGATTCTATGTCTAGTTTTGTGTTGAGTCATGAATGATTAATGAAATTTCGATTTTTCATAAAAAAAGACCAAAAACAAATATGGCCTTTAAAAAAATTAAAAGCCAAAGCATCTCTCGTAAGATGATGCACCATTGCTTGCCAAAAGATAAAGATTTTGGGAGGTCGTAAGTTCAACTATGCTGAATCCAAAAAAAAAAAAAAATAGCCCTCCAAAACATTAAGAAGGTTGTGGTGGGATAACACTTGTCTTTCTTCTCTTAACTAGATTACTGAGTTTGAGTCCTGAAAATGAAAAAAACTCTTAAACTCTTGGCTAGATAGCTCTTGTGATCTTACGTTCCTAGAGCCCGAGATTAGTTAGAGGCCCGTGCTACGCCATAGATACCTTGAATAAACATTTAGAATCATTGGCACCCAGTCGAGGCTAAAATGGTCAGAGACCTTTTAGACCACTTGAATGGTCGAGTTCAGTTTTTTAGTTAAGAGGGTCATCCACAGAATAGCGAGAGAGCCAGAGAGCCGTAGCAATGGCGACGATTTCAACAAATTCGTTGTTGTTTCGTTCTTCCATCGCTGATTCATCGAGTAATCGAAGACCCAATCGGTAAAACCTATTTGTTTTGGTTGGAATCTGTGTTTATTGGTTTAGGTTCAAGTGATTTTTGGGCATTTGATTTCTGGGTTCAACACATTTTGTTGAATTTGAACCAATGATTGATTTCAAAGATGGGTTTTTTTTTGGTTGTTATTCACAGATGGAGAAATGGGGTTGCTTTTGCTAGTGTGAGTTCTGAGAATCTATGCACTGGAGTGAAAATCACTGAAGGATTAGGGCAGTTACCTAAAGTTGTGTTGAGTTCTGTTGATGGGAGGTGAGTTTTAAGTTTCAATGTGATTTTTTTGTTCAAGAACACACTTTGGATTTGTTAGTGAATCAATGTTGAAGATGTGTGGACTGAAATTAGTCCCACGTCAATTAAGTGTAACTTCATACAAAAGCACATAAGTGATCATCTCTCCCCAATTAGTGTGCTGAGACCTTTCGAGTTAAAACACCACACCTATGAGTTGAAATGTGGTTAAGTTGAGGGACAATTTCGTTATTTTTTTTATAGGAAGAAACTATATTTCAATATAGCCAAAAAAACTTATGTACATGACGATAAACAATGTGTTTCCCTTGAAATAAAGTAAAAAAAAGAATCCTATCAGTGTAATAGGGGAAAAACACTTCGTCCCTGATAAATACCTACAATCCCCCACACTTACACCAGACCAATAATGCAAGCACAGGCCAAGGTGGTGTTGTACACCCACCGAATCAACTAGGTTGAACCCGTGGTTGTACAACTGGGACAATATCGGTATTGGCGGAGATCTGCATGCTTGCGAAGAAGTGCGCTTGCGGGTCTTGTGCCCACAAAATAATCTGTAATTCTATCAGATTGTCAAACTTTAATGGTCATTCTGGATCCATTTTGTTTGGTTTGTGTATTTAGAACCAAGTTTTTGTTTTTGAGAAATTGATTTGTTGAATAAGTGCTGATTAAGTTGTTTTCCAAAAGTTTGCTATGTTCGAAATGAAAAATGTTTAGCTCTGCCTAAGGCACATGTCATGGGTTCGATTATTGGCATGTACATTATATTCTCTTGGTTTCCCTGAGCTATGTTGTTGTTGGTTTCCCTGAGCTATGGAAATGGGCCGCCCGACTAACTCTCATGGGATTAGTTAAACCAAAGTAAGGAAAACGAACAAGCAAACAAAAAGAAAAAAAGAAAAAAAGAAAAACAAACTAACTAACAAAAAAAGAAAAATGTTTGGTTTGTTTTGTAAGGTATGAGTTCTAAGTTGAACTTTAGAAAGTTTTCAAATTCATTTCCGAAAAGGGATGACGAGAGAATGTATTCTTTCCATGAGTGGCATTATGATATTTGGACAACATTATTGTAGGTTCAATTGTAAAATTTGAGTTTCTTGTTTAATTTTTTTTATCAGCATTTCTATCTGATTTACGGGACTAGTGAGGTGCGAAATTTTGAATTTTTACGTTGAGTAGATTTCGATGGTGAAAATAACCTTTGCAAGTTATTAGTTGGTGTTTGAATTTAGAAATGTTCTTCCTTGTTGACTAAATATAAAAATAACACTTGCAGTGAGACGGAGATTTACTTATTTGGCGGGTGTGCTACGTCATGGAAAGTTCCTAATGGGAAGGACCTACTTTTTGTCCGGCCTGATGCTGTATTCAATGGGCAGAAACCAATCAGGTTATTTATACCATGACCTTAATGCACTCTTGCTTTGGATTTAGAAGTATATTTAGATTCAATGGTTTTAGGCTCAGTCGACGTCATCCAATTGAGTTTATTTGCACTAGTTTCACTTCAGAATCCCAATAGTCTCATCATATTTTATGTTTTCTGATAATTAAGTCTTTCCTTGCTTATTATTCTGTGAATGTGAGATTTAGAATCCTTTTTATTTGTCACGTTTTCTAGTGATCGCTGTGATACTGACAATGTTTCTTTGACATTAGTGGAGGCATCCCTCATTGTTTCCCGCAGTTTGGACCTGGTGCAATGCAGCAGGTAGGATCCAATTTGTCATTAAGTTTCACTAATCTGTTAGACGTTTCTAATTATTCCCTCTCGGCTGTTGATTGGAAAGACTGCTTTGCTTATTTTAATTGAAGAATGGCATGAATGTTGGACACTGTTTATGATACTCGCTTAACACTAGAATCATGATAGCAATTATTGATTAGCGCTCTTGTTGTAGGTTAAAGATTGACATGTAGTCGCAACTATGTTAGATATAACCCTTGGTGTCCCTTCTCCCTCTCTTTCTCTACAATGGGTGAAATTAAGTATTAAAAGAAATATGAACAAAAAAGGTGGTCTCATGTCTGGTTAAGTTGTGGTTTCAAGTATTTGACATTCATAATCTTTTTCAGCATGGATTTGCTAGAAACATGAACTGGTCTATTTCGGATTCTGAAAATGTGGATGGAAATCCTGTTATCACTCTTGAATTGAAGGAAGACCCTTACAGCCGTTCAATGTGGGACTTTAGTTTCCAAGCTCTATACAAGGTATGTTCCTTTCTGCTGCAATGTTCTTTTCCATCCATTGCTTCCCTCTTTCTCCCTTTCTTTCTCTTTGCAGTTGGTGTTTGCATACATGATAATACTATGATAGAGTCCTTCTTTCTGGTAATTTTAATGTGTTCAACGGTTTTCAGATTATTCTGAAACCAAAGGGACTTTCAACGGTATTAAAAGTGATAAATACAGACAAGAAGCCATTTTCTTTCACAACAGCCTTGCATTCTTACTTCAGGGTAAAAATCCTTGACTGTCATGGCTACGCTGCTACTGCCACTTATTTCCCTTTCGTTTATTTGTGGATCTGCTTGATGAAATTTGATATCGTACATACTGCATTTCCTGTTCTTGTTGTGCAGACTTCTGTTACAGGGGCATTGGTGAAAGGTCTTAAAGGGTGCAAAACACTGAACAAGGACCCAGACCCCAATAATCCACAGGAGGGTCATGAAGAAAGGTTTGGTTCATTCTAGGATCATCTTTATCCACACTCGCCATTTGATCACTTCATTGCAGTCCTTGTTTTCACTACTTTTGACAATATGACCGTGGTACCAGAATGTGTGGAGTGTAAGAGAGAAATATGTCATCAAGACAATAAGAAACATTTACTTTTTGAAGAAAAAAAAGAGCGAATTTCACTTTTTTGAATATCTATTTATCCATTTGATCTGAGTATTTCGAATTGGTATTGCCGCGGTTCCTTGCAAGGTATCCTTGAAAAGAACCTTATATAAAGAAAATCTAGAACTTCAAAATATTTTTGTGCCTGCGCCAAGGTTGTTTTATGGATTATCACTTATCAATATTTTGTCTTCAGGGAAGAGATTACATTTCCAGGGTTTGTGGATTGCATTTACTTGGACACCCCCAGTGTGATACACCTTGACAATGGACTTGGTGATCTTATCTCCATCAGAAACACAAAGTACGTATGTCGCAACCCAAGCTTGACGTGACTTCTTTGATTTTGCTGCATGTTCTACGCATCTGGTTTCGTCAATGAAAACTGTTTTTGGTTCTGTAGTTGGTCTGATACTGTTCTGTGGAATCCACATAAGACCATGGAAGCTTGCTACCGAGACTTTGTCTGTGTCGAAAATGCTAAGGTAATCATCATGTCTCTTTGCTCGTTCACCTAGCTAATTTGTTTGCGCACGAGAGTATGAGTTTTATGTCATGGCGTGGATCATTATATAGGTTTTTTGCTCATGTAGTCTCATTGTCAAAAATAATTTATTTCCAATTTCAGCCTTTGTCACCTAACTCTATGTTTTTTTCTCCACAATCACAGATTCGTCAAGTTCAGGTAGAACCTCAACAATCATGGACGGCGGAACAGCATCTGAGTGTTGTATGAAGCTGCTCTAGTACATACCAACCTGAGACCGTAAAAGTAATTTGAGTTTTCTATTTAATTTTATGTGTTTGTTAATGTAAAGGAACCTGCAGAGGCTTTCTTTGTAGAGGATGCTGATTGCTGAACATGTAATGGTATATATGAACATTGTATTTCTCTTGTTTTTCTGCATCTAAATAATTTTGTGTATTATGAGAATAATAGTAATAAAACATATAGTGTTATTTATACACATATGATCACATAAACCAATGATTTCTCTCTTTCTCCAACAACTCTAGTGGTAATAAAACAGTATATTGTTATCTATTCTGTAGCCGTTTTTGAGCAGCAACATGTTCAATCATGGGTATCCTGCTATCTCATTCTCAGTTGATTCTAGATGCAATAGAAAATTTCCTACTGTAGCTAGGAGCTGCTAATTAGCGAAAATATTCATGGACAGCACCATTCAGCCCACTAGAGCTGCACCCCCTATTTTTTTCGACTCGCCTTTCTTTCATCAGGTTTCTAACTTACAAGCTTCTTGCAACTGGCCCTCTGCGGCTAGGATGCTTGCCAAATGTATGTATCGCCCTCCATGTTCTGGATCGATTTCAATAAGATACCTGCCAATTATTTTGCCTAATTCAAAGTTTTTATGCATGTAGCAGGCATTGAGCAGTGCCCCCCAGACTGCGGCATTCGGTTTCATTGGCATGACCCGGATCAGCTCTTCTGCTTCCTTCAGCTGCCCAGCTCGCCCGAGAAGATCTACCATGCAACCATAATGCTCTATTGAAGGAGGGGTCATGCCATAAGTTCTCTCTATGCCTTCAAAGAAGAATTTCCCCTCTTCGACCAATCCTGCATGACTACACGCATTCAAAACGGCAGTGAAAGTGATTGGATTTGGATTTACTCCTTTCTTCTGCATCTCTGCAAACAAGTCAATTGCTTCTCGTCCTCGCCCGTGAACTGCAAAGCCAGTTATCATTGCTGTCCATATGGTGACTCCTTTATGCTCCATGTTTGTGAAAACTCTAAATGCTTCTTTGACATCTCCGCATTTGGCATACATGTCGATGAGACAGCAACCAAGAACTTGATCAATGCGAATTCTATTTTTGTCTACGTAAGCATGAATCCATCTACCTTGGTCTAGTGAACCAAGATGAGCACATGCAGAAAGCATGCTTGCCAAGGTCACTCTATCAGGATTGACACCTGCAGTTTGCATTTCATGGAAGAGGGCCTGTGCTTCTTTGAACATGCTTCCAGCGACGCAACCAGAAATCGCAGAGGTCCAGGAAATGACATTCTTCGCTGGCACCTGGTGAAAAAGTTCGAGGGCGGTTTTGATATCGCCAGATTTCACATGCCCGTCAACCATTAAGTTCCAAGAAACTGTATCTCGATTCTCAATTTTATCAAAAAGGCGACGAGCAGAGATGAGGCAACCGGGTTTAGCATATGCATTAAGGAGAGCATTGGCAGCATAGATATCTGAACCAAAACCAGTCTTCAGAATGTGAGCATGGATTTGTTCTGTCTCCTCTAAAGCCGATATGTTGGCGCAGGCAGTGAGCAAGAAAGGGAAGATATGAGCATTTGGAAAGACTGAATTATGAAGCATTTGGTGGTAGAGAAGAATTGCTTGTTCAGGGTCTTTATCTCTTGAGTAGCCTCTGATCATAGTACTCCACATGAAGGTATTTGGAGACTCAACTCCGTCGAAAACACGCCGAGCGTATTGCACATCACCAGAATCAGATGTAGCACAAAAGCTTATCACCTTACTTACTGGAATTGTATCTTGAATTAGTCCTGTTTTGAGCATATGAGCATGAATTTGCTTCAGTTCTTCCATGTTTAAGCATCTTTCTAACAACTGCAGTGTTTGATTTTTCAGATCAAATGGAAATTGGTTTGCTGGTGCAAGCAAGAGAGGCACCATTGATGAAGTGGAGTTTCATAGACAACTGTGCAAGTCTCTAGCTTTATATAAAGATTGAATTTTGTCCTTTCAATGTGGATAAGGTTTTGTTCTTGATATTTCTTTAGCATGACAAGAACACACAGAATGCACAAAATATCATTAATAACTACCAAGTAGAAGAGTAACAAAGAATTCTACATGTCTTGTATAGAAAGAGTTTGCTTAGCATGCTACACGCTCAAAAACAAATTCATACTTGCACATTATTATTAGTCTTTAACCTCAACAATATGAGCACTCGTCGCAGAAAGAAAATTATTCACAAAGCCTCACATATCAACGAATGTATTCAATTCGGACGCCGCCTACTATGGTGTTCACTCCAGTGCCTCCTCTAGGCACAATTGTCACCCATATGCTCTCATCTCCTTCTGCTTCAAGGTCTTGTAATAGTTCCGAAATGCCCAACTTAAGATAAGTACTCTTCTTCTTCGGAACCGCATCGCCTGGATTCATTATCAACCGCACACCCTTTCGCATATTAACGAATGTCCCTGCAAACTCTCTTGATTCAGGCCCTATGATGGTCTCATCTACTGCATTCACATAGACATCAAACTTCACATAGGAGTCCTTCTTCACATCAATGTCATAGATAACCAACACCTCTTCTTCCTCCTCTTTTTCTTTGCTCGTTCGGTTTATCTTCGGCCTCTGAACCTTCAGCCTTAGAGTATCATCAAGTGTCCTCCCCTCCGGTCCGAAGTCCTGTCGGTTTGTAGGTAGTAACAAATTGTTCTGATGCTCTTGTTGTTCTTTCAGCTTCAGTATCTGCCGGGCGATCTTTGGAGGAACAGCAGGCTTAGGCCGCGCATTCATCCAAACATTGTCGCTGCTCTCATAGGCGTACCCGAGTTTCGAAATGTCCAAGACATCCCTGATTCTGACCCTAACAAGCTGCAACTTCTCATCATGGAAGACGAAATGCGAATCCAGCCATTCAGGGTCATTGATATCCAGCTTGTGATCATTCAACTCTCTCCACACCTCCCAAAGGCGGTCGATGTTCGAGTGGTGAGCGTAGAAAATCGGGTCTCTTGCGGCGGAGTAAAAAGCTCCCATGTTCTCCCTCTCAGGATTCACAGTGTTCCCCACCCATGTATGCAAGGCATTGTGAGGAGCCAACTCAATAGTCCCAGGTCCATCACAGAAGCCATCCTCACCAGACCTGATTGGGCACCCCATGAAGAGCTCAGTCTTCTTAGCTCCAGAGATCATTTGATGGTACATGAAGTTCACATTGTACTCAATCTGGTCTTCAGTGCCCAGCCCTCTCTCAACATAATCAAAGTCAATATCAGCCACTTGAGGAGGCAAATGAGTCTTCTCTCTTTGAGTATCCACAAAGGACCCATTCAAGTAGAAATCAGGAATGAACATGCCACCTTCAGGGTTATCCCAGTTCCAATACGGCAATGCGAAGGTATCGTCGCCAATCAGGTTCCCGAGAATCCTCTCATGGAAGTAGATCATCATTCGGTGAAACGGGAAGAACATCCGCGACCGGTGAATCTTAAGGAGTGAGTTTGTATGCATTTGATTGTAGGCACCAGTGCAGTATATGCAGTGAATGTTGGCTTGGCGCATGAAGTTTCTTGGGTCATCAGTAGGGAGAGCCCTCATTATGGCTATTCCCCTTTGATACTTAGCAATAAACTCCTTGTCAAGCTTGTGGGCAGGTCTACGGATCCGAAGCGGCGCAGACGGGTCGGGGAACTGGAAGTCGATCACAGTCTCCTCAGAGGCTGGTTTCGGGGGGCAGCAGTAGACTGGTCGGTCGGCATCGGAGAGGGATCGATGGCACGCCGTCAAGTTGGGGCTCAGAGGAACATGGTGGTGCCCTGATGTCTTGGGTTCATTGGGTTTGGTCTCAGTACTAAACATCCAAGATCCATTTATTGTGTTCAAAATAGTTTCTTTAAAATCCCTGAACAGACATTGAACAACATCAAATAAAATCAAGTTTAGATACACTTTTTAGATCAAATTTAACATTAATGAATAATCAAACATTCAACTTTACATCAACAACTTTTAGTGTTCCTAGCTAGCCAGATCTATTCTACTACCATGCTCTTGAAATCAATTTTTAGAGTTTCTCAAACAACTAATCTTTATAATTAAAATTTTTTTTTCCCTACAATGCTTGAAATGATTTCAACTTTACTACCCTTTTTTATTCCATTGGATTAGAAGTCATTCATGACAAACCCTTAAAGAAAATGATCTAAAAGAGCTAAAAAGAAAGCAAGATTCGAGCAAGGAAGCAAGAAATGTATAATACTATGTTGATGAGCTTAATATATAAAACATACCTTAGAAATGAAAAGTAGTACTGGTCATGAGGTTGAACACCATTATCTCCGGTGAACAAGTTGACAGACAAGCCAAAAACAATGAAGCCTAGTAGAGCTGCAATGACCCATCTCTTTGGGTCCATGGCTGATTAGATCTTGTACACAAACTCTGCTTCACAAATGCTTATAAGATGATGAACAAAGAGCTAGGTCAAGTGAAAAATAAAGATGTAGAAGAAGAGAACTGTCGTTATAAACAAGTTCTGTTCTTCAAGCATAAATTGCCAATAAATGTGTACTTATAATCCCTGCCAAGCTATCTCCACATATTTTAGTCATCACAAGCACTACACACAAAGTTGTGACAAATTTCTAACATCTTTATATGAGTCCATTGATGTAACATAGAGATTTATTTATACTTATCTTGATGTATATCGAACGATGTCTATGAGTGTTAATGTGTTCCTCGTTTGTACTATTCAAAGAGACACGTTTTTTGTTTTGATCATTCTCAACCTTCCCACGTTGCTGCCTAGTTGGGTCGTCATGGACATTTTGTACACTATGATGAGCCCAGTCTCCCTTTCATTTGATTGAATTGAATTTTTTTATATATATGTATTTTATATAAATTAAGAGTTTGAACAGGTTTTGATGGCTGGCTGACTGGCTGGCTCGTGGGATTGGTAATACTTTAGTTTTCTACAGTATGTGTATGAAGTTGGTGCTATTTCCATGTGAATACAAAAGTCTCTATTTTTTTCAAAATAATTATATATCAAAGTGTCCCAGCTTTTATGGGCTCCTCTCTATTAGGCTCACATGGGTTTAAGAATTTTCTATAACCGGTTAAATACGTCCACTAAAAGTTAATAAACGTGAAATTGCTCATTTGAAATGAAGAATAAATCAAATTGAAAGTACTTGATGTGATGCCAACAAATCAGCACAATTATCTTTTGGAAATATAATCTAACAGATTTTGAGTGTATACTTTATTTTTTAACTATTTATAATATTTTGTTAGATGTGAGATTCACGCATGAGGAGATAAGAAAGTGTCATAATTAAATAATTAAAAAATAAAATATTTACCTAAAGTGTATTAGATTATTATTTTCCTATCAATAGCTATGCATATGAAATTATAAATCACTATTCTTTTACTTCTCTATGATTACAACCTAAAAGACTATCATTGACTATTCTTAATTTATTTTTTTAACATAAGGTAAAGGTGGTCATGATCACACAGCAAGGATCTGCTCATAAAGTGGTCCCTCAAGGTATTGTAAAATCAATGATATTTGATTGAACTATTATATACACCAAATTATGGCACGAGAAAAATGGTTTATATAAATAAAGTAAAGTTAATGCGAAGTTGCACCATAGAACAGGTAGCTACATCACGCACTCATTGTTCATCAGGCACCCCAACATTTTCATTGAATAAATACAAATTTTGAGTGCCGTTGCATTTATTTGGTGTGTGGGTGTGTTCAGATTCGGTTTTGGTAAGATTTGAGAATGACAAGGTTGTAAGGTTGACCTATTTACATACGACGCATAGAGGGGTGCACACGGATTACACAAAATCCATTGATCCTGTCCAATCCGAACTCATTATCACTAATTTGATCAATTTTTTTTATCCCTTGAACTAGATTGGACTGAAAAAATTACTAATCTGACTAGACTAGATTGGATTACAGATCCAACATTAAAAAATTGTCGATCCAATCCATTTATCGCATCAACACATATACATGATCTTATCATATGTACGTACTATAGTATCTCGAAGCGTATCAACTTAAACAATAAACTCTAAACTATAGTATCTAAAAAATTATGTTTGTTTTTAACTGTTTTATTATGCTTTAGACATTTTTTGTGGGTTGTATATTGCAAGTGCACCTTTTGTGTTTTTTGTGAAGGTGTACGGTGCAGATTTGTAGATGACATTTATTTATGTAAGAACTTGCATTTTAAAGATTATTGTGATGACAAGTTTGTGAGAAATATGCTATATATAGATTTTTGGGATGTATGTTGTAAATTTTTCATTCATGAGAAACATGATATTTGTGATTGATTTGATTAAGTTTAATTTCATAAATCTTTGGATAGAAAAATGTCAATCTGTGGAACTTGATCTATTCAGGTCTGCATTTTGTAAATTGAATTGAGTTGAATTGATGAATTATTTGAACTAAATTGGACTGTAATTCTCCAATCTATAATAATTGGGTTGGATTGCGAATTGACTCTGATTGGACTAGATCCAATCCGTGTGCACCCCTAACGACGCGTGACATGTTGGGTATTTATTTTTGAAGAGAAAACTTTGTTTTGATTGCTTTTAATATCAACATGTCAACCTTACAGCCTTGTCATTCTCAATCTTATCAAAATCAAATACGGGTGTGTCCATATTAAAAATTTAAGTTGCACTGAAAAAAAAATTTGGATTGAAATTGGTTTCTCTTAAATTGTAGGGTTGGAACGTTCAAATTAATAGTAACTCTTATGAAATTATTAGTTTTTTTTTTAATTCAGTAGGAGTCAAACCACGACCTCTCAAAACCTTCTCTTACAAAATTATTTATTAAATTTATTTATTAAATCCAAAATAAATGAGTGACTAAAAAAAGTTCCAGAATTCATGAGTATTAAAAAAAAAAAAGGTACACTTGGTCGAGACAACAACACTTCAATTTTTTTACACCAATTTTTTTTCTTTAAACATTTGGAGAGAGTTCCACAATTTTATAAAGGCAAACTATTGGGTGAGGGCACCCCATGTATAGATTTGGGTACTCCCGTTCAAAATGTTAGTTCCTAAACTATCATTGTGTTTACAGGGCACCCACCACTAAAAAAACCAAAATCACCACCACAAAATACACACGATGAGTACTTACACAAGCCCTAGGTCTTGTTTTAATCTTCGCATCACACACCCAAAATCAGGGTTGATCGTCATAGTTGAAGGTTGGTCGTTAGTGTGGAGTGCACACATATGACTAATTGTGGGAGTTGTGAGGGTAACTGAGTCATTTAATTTGAGGGCAAATATATATATGGAATTAGAGTAAAAAAAAATTGTAACTTGCCCTTATAAAATTGTTGGGTGCACATGGCAGTGCCCGAATGTATTTACGTGTGATTATAGAGGAAAATGAATTATTTGTTGTGAGAAGTTGTTCCCACGTGCTGCACGAGATATCCACATAGTTTTTTAAAATTAATAACCGAATAATCATGGTCAAGCTGTCTAATTAATTGGATTTAAAAAATAAAAAAATAAAAAATGAAGAGTCGTCCTCCAAGGCTCCTAGACTTCATGCATGCGCATGGACATTATGTATTCTCTCTTTATAACAGTTTTGTGGACATACAATAATCAAAAAAAATTGTTTGGACTCTTAGAGTCTGAATACATAGGGAATTTTTTAAATTTTTACAAATATCAAATGAGAGTTATAAGTTGTTATTTCAAAATTATTTATTGCTCGAGGGTGACTTTGAAATAAAAAATTTCTAAAAGCTTCTTAGGAGTCTGGAGGGTGTGTTTGATAGCTTGAGAATTTTCAAGAGAAAAAATAATTTTCATTTAAAAATTCTCTCAAGAAGATTTTTAGAGAGCAAAATTTCTTAAAATTGTTTGATAGCCATTAGAAAATTTTATTTTAAAGAAGAAAAAGTGATGTGGGCCCACAAAAAAGTGACTTACACACTTCTTTCTCTCTCCATTTACTTTTTCTAACAAAAAAGTTAAAAAAAGTGAGCCCACTTTTTTCTCTCTCCTAAAACACTATGTTCTTTCCTTATTTTCTCACCTTTTAAGAGAGAAAATAAATGAAGAAAATTGTGGGGTGTGGTTTTTTTTTTTTCTAGGTAGTTATAAAGCTATCAAACAATAAAAAAAAATGGTTACACTAAAAAAATTGAAATTTTTCCATAACTTTTTTATTTTCTTTGCTATCAAGAGTTCAAATAGCACTACTCTATAATAATTTGAATAGAGTAATGCTATTTGACAATTATGATGCCAAATATCGAATACAGTATTAATTATTTTTCTTGCCTTCAGTGAAATTAATTGATGCTTGAGAAAGTGAAGTTACTACTGAGATATATGTGATTGATGGGGATGAGATTTGTTAATGTTGGGAAGTTAATGTTAGAAATATCTATCAATAATAACATGTCACGTGGACAAAAGATTAAAAGTGGAGAGGGCAAAAATGTAAAAACACATCAATTTTGTCCATGTGGTGTGTTGTTATTGGTTGACATTAATTACCAACATTAGCTACCCGACATTATCACATGGCGTGATTGATGATCAATAAGTCATGAGATTGAGTCTAATTCTATAAATATATTGGTTAGTTATGGGGTTAAGGCGACCGACCAACTCTTGTAGAAATAATCGAGTATAAAAAAAGAAGGGGTCGAGAAAAAGTTCACATGTACTCACGAAATAAAAAAATAAAAAAATAAGAAAAATAAAAATTAATTACTTCTCTCATCAATAGGAATTACAATGTTTCACCTAGTTAATTTACTAAGGTTAGAAAGTTAATGTTGATAATGTTTATCAATAACAATGCGTCACGTGGACACAAAATTAAATTTAAAGGGCAAAATTGTAAAAACATATCTATTTTGTCTATGTAGTGTGTTGTTATTGATTAACATTACTGATCATAGCTAACAATCGTCACCTTCACAGATCGTGACAACAATATATAAATCAATCGCTACAACAATATACCAAGTTCTGGCTGTTAAATACTTGCGTGGTCAAGGATGATGCATTAATTCATTAGTTTCCACTATAGTAGTAATTAATTAAATCAAAACCAAATCCTATATATATATATTTGGAAGGACAAATCCTATATTATTTTTGTTATTTTCAATGTTAAATTTAAGATACTGCTGTGACGAGCCCAAAACCACATTGGTCCGTCACGGGGACTACGCGGGCCCACAACTGGTCACGTAGTTGCCAACTGTGTCCCACAGCTAACTAGTCACTATATTTACCTAATTGTCAAGTTAATTATTGATATATTGAATGTGCGGAAGCTTTTAATTACCATAACTGAGCATTAATAAGTTAATCATGTTACATCTATAGTGGAAAACCTGGAAGTACTAAGTATATACGTAACAACTGCCATCAGTGAATATTTATATGCTAGAACTGAAAATGATATAGTCACAAATCCCTAATAATAAATAAAACAATTTAATACCAATACATATACCAGTAGGTCATCGACAGTGAACAAGTAAAGATGTGTCGCCTGTGATCTACTTACCCCTACTGATGTACAAGATCTGCGCTTAAACCATCACAAGAGGCAGATGACGAGCCCAGTAAGTAAAATCCCAAGAAAAACCACCGTGCATTATTAAAGAAAATAAATAACATCCAAAGATAGCATTCGATAATCATGCGAAAAAGAAGGAAAATGCCGGCAACTTCTCAAAGCTCGTCAAATGAATATAAAATACTAAGAAAAAGACAAAGCATATGTGATCCTAGCTGACTAAGCTATGTACTTCGGACCAGAAGCCCTGGATATAGAATCTATCAATCCCTACGACTTTGTCCTAGCGGTACTCAAATCGAGATAGCATCTACCGAGGCCGCGAACATGCGCTACATACTTAGCAGCAACCCCAACATCTAGCAGATACTTAGGTGGGAGTAACTTCAACCAACCCAGTAAGAATAGACTCACAGATTTATCAAGAATAACAACTCAAATGAATGGAAAAGTAAATGCAGTAGTTGTGACGACCCTTCCTTGACCTAGGGTCAAGTTGCCCGGCCCAAACCGTTACCTAGACCCGATACCTGAACCAGGCCCAAATAACGGCTTGGCACGCCTAAATAAACCTGCACAATAATCATTCTAACAAGATATATGATAATAAGAGTGTGAAAGATAATCATAATAAAATCATATAATCCTGTATATCATAATAAGATCTATCATCTTTAATATTCAAAAATCTCATACAACTTCATAATAATATTATAAAGGTTCAAAACTACCCATTAACTAAGTCTTAAGTTATAACCCACGTACGAGGTTTACAAAACGATCAATATTAACAATATACTAATATCATACGAGGCTCACATATAAAGACACTTCAAGATAGATCCTTTCCCTTGCCTTTCTTGTCTATCGTGCTGGTAGAGGGACCTGTGGGGTAAAGTGGGGTGAGCTAAAGAACCAACGGTGCTCAATAAGAGGAAAGACTCGCTCAAACATTAAATATGCAAGTACTACCTAGTACTCATGCAAGTTCTACATGACACCAAATCCATACTCACAACACATCATGTAAAAACCGAATAAATGTAAATTATAATCAAATATAAGCATATAAATGAACATATAATTAAGTACAAGTATAGACATTGTTCATGTTCATCATAGTTATGGAAATAGATTCATATTCTAAGAAGAAACATATAAATAGAATTTCCATTTCCAAACTAAACATCAACTAGTCTACGTATCAATATTTCAAGTCGTAATCCATTCACTATAATATACATAAAAACAAGACGGTTTCACAACACATTTGATAAACATTCATTTATTTCATGCATGATAATATTCACCATTTTTCATTTATAAAATCTACACATGACATACATATAAAGTCAAATGAAAGATTTAAATGAAATGCGATAGATATATATTAATATAGTCCGTTGTTTCATTCAATGCGAACTAGATATTGGTAAGGATTCGATAACCGAATCATCTACTTTTGAATTAGTACAATAACTAGTGGAAACGCAATGGCCGTTACGCCCTCTAAATAATGGCACCAAAACAAAGGTAGATTCAAGCCGTCACCGCTACAGTCTCAAAGAACCATCAAGTAGCAAAGGATGGAACTCCAAACCCTTACCCTCGAATGGTTCACCTTATACATTCTATTAGTCAAGTAAAACCCTCGGTGGTTAACTACCACAAACATTCTGGGGCGTCCAAAATATAGACTACTTGCTAATTTGGCCCGCGGTGGAACTCCACAATATTCTGGAGCATCGAATAACATGAAAGGTAAAACAGTGCATTCACAATTCCATAGATAATAGAGATCCAAACCAATATCACGACGCAACCCATACCCAAGTCGTTCTATTCAAAACATGAATTCTTAATTATCTAATAGTCAAGCCATATTTAATGCATGAGCGAAGCTCCCCACTTACCTGGACCCACCGCGATGCCTATACCGACTCCTCGCGCGTTTGGGGTCCTACGTGAACTGCCTCGCGAATCTAAACAATTTACATAACACTACATAAGAATTTCATTCAATTTAAAGTTGAATATTTTAATTATTAATTTATATTTGGGGCCCAATGGTGTGGGTCCCACGTGTTGTGCCGTTTAAGGGCTTTGTCGAGAGTCTCGAGTCCCTCGGAGTGCGCGTGTGTGCCCCTCCGATGAAGTCGTAGAGGGGCTGGGACATTCCAGCCCCTCATTTTACTATTCTAGGAACATTTTAGTCCCTGGTCAACTAATTTGGTTGACCGGTCAACTGGTCCAACTGACCAGTTGACCAGACAAGGGGGAAGCCCGTGCTCCCCCTTATTGGAGCCGTGGAGGGGATGGGCCCCTCCGCCCCTCCGGCCTCTGGCGTGGACTGCGCCGGGGGGCCTCCGGCGGCTGGCCAGAGGGCCACCGCCCCCCTGTTCGGCCGCCGTCGAGGCGGAGGAAGGGTGGCGAACTACCCCTTTCCTCCCCTCTCCATGGTTTATATGGGGTGGGGAAAGAGGAGCCTCCTAGTAGGGCTCCCACCCCCTTCTCCGGCGAGGATGGGGCTCCCTTGTGGGGCCCCACCACCCACAGCAGCGGCGGCGGTGGGTGTGAGCCCACCGCCCTTGCCTTGATGATGCCACCACCACCACCACCTTGACCATTTTTCCTATCCAAAGATTCTTTTTTTTTAATAAAACCAACAAATAAGAAAAACTTAGATGGGATTAGGGGATGGTGTGTTTACCTTCTTGAATGCTTAACTACACTCCATCATCATCTTCTTCATCATCAACCCTCCTCCACTTCTCTCCTTTCTCAAGTTTAGGGTTCCAACACAAAAGAGGCTACCAACTTTATAAAAGGTTTATATAGGTAGGGTTTTAAAGTAGGGTTGTTCACAAATTCAACCCAAATGACGTAAATACCCCTATGGGCGCAATTTCCTTGTTAAGCCCATTTAAACTATTTCCACTTAGTCCAAGTCTTGTTAAGATTAATTTTGTGTATCAATTTCATTTGTTCACATACTTTAATATAAAATTAATAAAATACCTTTAAATTGGGTTGGAGAATATTTGGGTCGTTACAGTAGTGGTGATCAGTTAGGTTTTACGTACCTCAAACCGTGCTCAATAACCACGAAACACCCCTCGGTATGATCCCCGACTAGTCCTCGACTCCAAGTATTGTCCCGTGACTCCTGAGATCGATTTTCGGTGCTTTATGATTAATTAAGTGGGTTTATTGTTATTTAGGCTCGGTTAATAGTTTAGAAATTTATGGGTTCTGGTTCCCAGTGTGCTAGGCATGGTGGCTAGCGTGCTGGGTGGTCTCGCTATTGTTCTTGGGTGTTAGGTTTCTAGCGCGCTAAGAAGAATAGCCAGCGCGCTGGGCGATTCTTAGCCCAGGAAGGAGACTCTCTTCCCCAGCGCGCTGCTATTCATCACCCAGCGCGTTGGGTACGCCCCTGGCCAGAATTCCAGTAATGAATTCTGGGTTTCTGGGGTTTTTCCAATACCCAAACATAATTATCGGTCCACATACACCTCAATCTCACCAAATACATGTCCAAAACACAATTTTAACCACGATTAAACCCAAAACTAGTGGATCGACATGCATGTTCATAACACCCAAAATCTACCAAAATCACTCCAATTTCCATAAATCCAATCCAAGTCAGTATAATTCACCAAAACAAACCTCCTAAACACCAAATCTTTCAAAAACAGTTTTAAATTCCTTAGAAAATCTGAAATTACTTCAAACCTAACAAAACCAATATTTTCATGGAAATTCAAGGATTTGGGTGAGTAGATTACCTGGAATTCGTGGTTGGATGCCTAATTGAACTCTCCCTCACACGAATTCTCCCATCACTCTCTAGCTTTCCTCCCTCAGATCCTCAGAATGTTGTTGAGAAAAGTTTAGATTTGCATATGTCCACTAATCGATGTTATTTATAGTGGTTGTTTTAATCTGTCACGCACACGCATCTCAAGGCTTGATTGGACGATCCCTGGTCAGTTGGTGTCACTCAAATCTTGAACACCTTATCATGATACTGATTGTCTTGTATCTCCTCGTTGTGTGTCTCGAGGACAATCCTAGGTGTGTTGAATTATTTGATCACAACTATAGGACTTTCTATATTTTAATTTGATTTAATTTATATAACCTATCTAAGCCATCAAATAAATTTCATACAATGGTAAGTAGTCACACTAACTTCCAGATTACCCGACACCTCGTGCCCTACACTCGACATGCACCCCAAGGCGGTTCCATACTTAGTGTACCTAATTGATCTACTTAGATTAAGGTTGTGACGACCCACCCCGACCTAGGGTCGGGTCGCCCGACCCAGACCGCCACTTGGATTCGATACCTGAACCAGGCCCAAATAACGGTCTGGCACGCCTAAACAAATTAACCTGCGAAAAACACATTGGCTAAACAAAGGATAATAATTGCAGAATAAATACAAAGAGATATCTTTAAGCCAATAGATTTAAGTTCATAGAACATTAAAGAAACTATACATGGGTTCATGCTCATTTAAACTAAACAAGTTTATTAAATCTCTAAAGTGGATCAACTAAAGGTAACTAGGATTCAAGCTACTCAAAGATTTATTTTAATTTTAACCCCAAGTTGAATAGTTTCAAAATCAAATATACATAATATATATCAATAAAAGCTTACATCAAGAAGAGACTTCAAGCTCTCTCTCCCTTGCCTCAACCTAGCGCTGTCGTGGATACCTGAGATGTAAGTGGGGTAAACTAAAAGAACCAACGGAGCTCAGTAATACGGAAAACCCGCTCAACCATCAAATATACAAGTAATACCTAATAAGCATGCAAAGTCTAGCATGTATTTGAAAACAAGCAAGGATTCATTGAATAATAGCATGGTAGCAGGATTTCATAAGAGATAGACTTATAATGAACCATCAAGTACTATCATGGACATAAGGTTCGTAAGCCACAAATAAATATGAATTCATCCTTTCATAGCAAATACGACATATTTATAAGCCATCAAGTTGTAACAACAATAATCAAGCATAACATTAAAGAGATTGACAAATCATTACATAAATTTAAGCTTTCATGCAAAGGAGGGGGTTTCGCGAGATTATGTACTATAAAATATAGTAATATGATAAGTCGATGTTTCATTCAATGCATAGTAGGTATTGGCAAGAATCCGGTGACCGATTCTCCTACTCTCGAGGTGATGGAAACAACTAGCTAGCACATAGGCCTTATGTGCCCTCTTGTTCGTCCCATCAAATCAACAGTAGGTTCGTCGAAGCCATCACCGATGCACATCCCTATGTCTCAAAAGTACAAGAGAAGCAATTTCAATTCATGTCCCTACGTGACATACTTATGAATTCAATTAGTCAAGTAAAACCCTCGGTGGTAAACTCCACAAACATCTTGGGGTGTTAACGACCCTCGGTGGTACCACAACATTCTGAAGTATTCATATAGATTTACTTGCTAATAAGGCCCTCGGTAGAATTTCACAAACATCCTGGGGCCCTAAATAACATAGATGAGAAAAACAATGCATTCACATTCCATAGATACGTAAATTCGAGCCAATACTATGACACAACCCATAAATCCCAAGTCTTTAATTCAAATTGTGAATCTTAAACATAACTAGTAATCATGCCATATTTGATAATTGAGCAAGCTCCCCACTTACCTGCACTTGCCGCGAATCCTAATCTCGATCCTCTTGCGTTTGGGCTCGATGTGAACCGTCTCGCAAATCTAGACAATTTGAAAGAATAATTACTTTATATATCTACAACCATACAAGTTTAACATTAATTGTCTATACCTTAGAAATTCACCCTATTTTATAGCTGACTTCACTAAAGGTTATTCACGACTCTAAAATCGACACTTAAAATTAGAATCGATGATTTGAGTAAAATAAGAATGCAGTGATGTAAAACAAGGAAAATCTGCTAAGACTTAGTTTTTCCAACAAAATCGAAGACGTTCAATTAATTATAATTAAAAATCTAAATCATCATACAAGACTCAATTTAGACTTTAAATTCCCGAATAACAATATTCAGTCAAAGTCCACAAATTTATCGAATAAGTTTATTTCCCAAAGAAAAGATTCAAAGTCCTTTTTTAAATCTCGACTCAACCTTAAATGCCAAATCCATATCAATAAACTTCAACCACGTACAATTTGCTAAAATCATAGGGAAACCCTTTCATTTACCGTCAAACCATGGCAAACAAGATTGATTCATCCATAATACTCGTTATCATAAATCTTAAAAATTTGTATAACCCATTTCAAGACTAGATCTAAGGAAAATTGAACAAACTTTGAAAATCATCAACTCTTATTGCCAATACCAACATTAAGATAATAAATCTAGAGAGTATTAGAGTCTCACCATGCCTTCAATAGAGTCTTTGACTCCAAATCCTTTCCAAAATCTCATTCTAACATAGATTAAATCTTTCTTTTTTTCTTTTCTTCTCTATTTTCCTCGCATGCTTGCCGCTGTCAATGCCATCGACCTTTTGGTCTCCAAATCTTCAATAAATAATAAAAAAATCAAGGAGGGAAGTGAGGTTGTACCTCTCTTGAGCTTATACCCTGCTCTTGCTCTCCTCCTCTCTACGTGGGTGTTTAACAAGATTGGGGCTAAGGTTTTCTTTGATTTGCTTAAATAACATTAGGGTTAGAGATTAGGGTTGTGATTATTTACAACTTGTCTAAAATGCCCTTTTGGGTCATAATTTCAATTGGGCTTTATTATTTAAAATAAAACTTTACTTGCTCCCTAACACATTTAATTTGACAAGTTTAGAATTGTATTTCCACATCAAACACCTAACATATTTTTATCATGAAATTACCAAAATACCCATAGGTTGGGTCGTGAAGAAGGTAATACTAACCCAATTATCCCAAGTCCTCAATCAATTATCACATTATTATTGTTACCTCAGTCCATCCCTAACACTCGACCTAACGACTATCATAAACCCTGCGTTGACACGTTCTACGAGACAAAACCCTGGCACTCAACCTTGCCCGTCATCAACATACGAGTATGCAATGTGACATTTATATTAATACTCTTTAACATCGCAATAATAGGCATACATCATACACAAATAACATAAACATCCTAGGTATTCCTATCTGAGTCATCCCAACTGTCCACATAACTCCCGAATTAACTCGTTAATCCCCGAAATTATGATTAATCATGATTAATTAAATTTGGGTCATTACAATTCTTCCCAACTAAAAAAAAATTCGTCCTCGAAATAAGAATACTTCGAATGACATCAAGTTATCAAATCATCCACTGAGTGGATCCGAACACTCCTTGTCAGTTCCACTGCTGACAAACTTTTCTCTTATAGTGTAGCCGCCCACCCTCGGTGGCACCACCACTCACAGGCAGTATGCAGTCACCCTTTAGGTCCAGTCCATACCATCCGCGTCCCCCCTTCACGCGCCACGCATGAGGTGCAATTTTTCGCCTTCCTCGGTTCAAACTCGGTCCTGGAGGACCAGCTCAGTGGTACTCGGTTCGTGAAACTTAAGGTCTTAAGCCTCCAGGACCTGAGTTCGAACCGAGGGAGGCGAAAAACCGTGCCTCATGCGTGAGCGTGAGGGGGGGACGCGGATGGTGTGGGTTGGACCTAAAGGGTGACTGCACACTGCCTATGAGTGGTGGTGCCACCGGGGGTGGGCCGCTACATATAGTTTCTTGGACACTGTCGCACCCTCTCATAGGTCAAAAATCAATCCTCTCATACCCTCAACCGGTCGAGTATCCAACCTAGACTACAGGTGTATGTCACACATGACCTTTCCGTCACGAATTTCCTTGACATCATTGTCACCTTCGCCCAACTAAATCCTGTGTCCATGAAACCCTAACCTAGTCACCTCTTCCCGGTTGACTGAGAGTTCTGTTGAACTTGCTTCCAATATGTCAGGATTCCACCAGTGTGTGTTTCAATTGGTCCTTCACTCATAATCTTTTCCATATGAGATTCCACCAATGGTTACACCCCACCAGCCCTTCACCTCATGCATGATCTATTCTGTTTGATCGATGTCTCTGGCAAATACGTCTGATGTTTCTGAAATTTGCAACTGTCTTCGGGTCTACGGCAACTGAATCTTCTGGCCCTGCCTAGGTGACTTGCAGTGCCCCCATACCGTGCCTTGAACGATGGCATCTTGTCATTAACTTGCTAGTTTTTTTTTCCTTTTGACTCTGCGCCCCCTGGCTTCGACCCCGATCTCACAATCCTCGGTTCTTGCCTCTTTGTCTTGAATCTATGATTACCGCAGTAGTACTATCACACATATTGCTGTGTTTGAACATAACTGTAACAACCCTAAATTTTTAACTGATTTGTGTTGCACTTGTCAGAAATTATGACCCGGCTACGTGAATACTGGACAGTATTTCCAACTTCGTAAGTCGACACCGAAGTGATTTTATGATTCTTTGATTGTGTGTATTAGTATTGTAGTATTTTACGGGTTTCGAGCCGTTCGGGCGGTATTTAATTGAGTGAGGTTTCGACTAATTAAACGGGGGAGAAAAACGAGTAAAAAGTACAAATAAATAGAATGGTTACACATTTTAATGTGTAATAAAGAGAAATAAATAGAATGGTTACACACTTTAATTTAATGTGTAATAAAGAGAAATAAATAGAATGGTTACACACTTTAATGTGTAATAAAGAGAAATAAATAGAAAAGTAAAAAGACCCATAAGGGCAACGGTTTAAAAATGGAGTAGGAAGTAAGTTGGGGGTAAAAAGGTCATTTGACCATATAAATATAACAACAAACAAAACCCTACACTATTCACCTTCTTCTCCACATACCACCGCCGTCCACCCTTCTCCTCTCCATCTCTCCTTCACTCTCGGCCTCTCCTCTCTCTCTCTCTCGCCACGCGATCCCTCTCTCCCACTCTTTTTAACTTTCTTCACTTGTTTTTTTTAACTTTATTGTTGTTTTGGTTTCGGAAAACGCCAAGCTTGGCGCGGCGCGCCATGGGACCGCCGTGACATTAGGGGTTGTCGGAGACCCTATCACGTTCATGTTGGTGTCTCACAATCCCCGAGCGTTCAAAACAATGGTGATGAAGGTATATTGCTTCGTTGAATTCATGTGATGAGGTCGGGACATTTTTTGTTATTTTTGACTTTACCATGTCGAGGTGACTCTTCCCTGACATCGAACAACACAATCGAGATGTCATGGAGGTCTATGTTGTATTTTGTTAATTGGTTTTGGTTAGGGTTTGGCCATGGTGGTTCTTATTTGTTTATACAAATTGTTTTGAGGCTTCGATTTTTATATGGTGAACTTACTTTCCAACTTATCAAGGGTGATTGTTTATCTCGATGACCACACGACGTGTGTGAGAAATATAAAGACTTATGGTTTAGTGTTTTGGTTTTTGGTGTACTTCTCGGTTTGTAGGAAAATGTGTATGTTCTTGGTGTGAATGTGTTGGTGGGTTATGTCATTAAAAGAAAACCACAGTATTTGCGTCATGAAACCACGAACTCAAGCGAAACCCTAACACAACCCAAGTTGAGGACATTCCACAACTGTTCGAGTTAATATCACCAATTATTGTAAACAAAACTTATAGGGAATACTCTAAGATTAAAAACTAACTCTAAATCAACAATTGGGATTTAAACCTTTATCAGGTAGTCGAGAACTCGCGGGGAACGCGTTAGAGTCTCGGAGTGATACCGGGTTGCGATTAGTTCAGGTAAGTACATTTGCCTTAAAAAACATTTGTATGTTTGTAAGCCAGTAAGAAAATGCCATGTGATTCATTATCATTTATTCAGTCTTGTTATTCACTATTATTGGTATTCCATTCCATTTCTTGTTGTGTGATTCCCGGCGTAAGTGTTTTGTCTGAAAAGTACTAGGACCTGCACTAGAGGGATAAAACGTGGGCACTCGTGGCCACGAGTGTGTGACCACCCTTAGTGACCGTGTGACACCGAGTACTGGGGTTCGAGTCCCTTGCCAGTCATAGCTGTGCTTTCGTTTGAGTCGATGCCCGGGAAGACCTCGCGAGGTCTTCGCCGTTATGCTATGGACTAGACCACTTATGAGCCTCTTTTGATTCCTTGGAACACACTTGACTTTCGATTGATATCTATTAGTCTGTTTATCATGCATCTTGTCTATTTAATTTCCTATCTTTTTATTACCGCATGATATTTAGACTACTTTATTTGAATTATCATGAATTACTGTTGTTTTCTGCTGGCATTACATTCGATTTTATTCAGTTACTCACCGTCTAGTTTGTGACGGGGGTGCAGATAGGGCGGAGAACAAGCAAGGGCAAGGGACCCCGCTTAGGTGATCTATTGAGAAGCTTAGCGGCTCGGATTTGGAGACTACTTTGTAGGTTTCTTTATGTGTTGCTTTTATGTATATCGTTTTTATATATACATGCTTTGGGATTATTGAACTTGGTATTTTGATGAGATTGGTATCATGTATAATTACCTATCGAATTGTGCATGAATACCGGGGTTTTCCACACTTATAGAATTCCTAATTTCCCTTTGATTGAGTTATTTCCCAATTCTTGAGTAGTAGGTAATTTGCTTCATTTGTGTTATAATTGCAATAACTCTTTCATAAAACGTGAAATTTTGATGTTTTGAGGTCGACTAGGCTCGTCGGGGTCATTGAGAACCGACTCGGGGCTTGCACGGGTCTAGGCCAAAGCGTACCCAAATGCATTGGGAATTTGGGGGTCGTCACGATTGGTATCAGAGCTTAGGCTTTAGAATCTTAGGGACATGGTATATAGTTATCTAAAAATTGTGATACCAAGATCACAGTTGGTATCAGAGCATAGGCTTTATAACCTTAGGGACAGAGTTTAGAGTTGTATTAATATTGTGATACCAACATCACAGTTGGTATCAGAGCTTAAGGTTATAACAACCTGACTCTTAATTTAAAACACAAACCATTTAAACCAGCGGAAGTTAGGAACGGTTGAACTTAGAGTGGAAACCCTATGATCCTTTAAAAAAAAAAAAACTTAGATGGGGGAGTTTGGGATAAGTCGGATTTAACTTTGTACATATTATGATTGTTGTGTGTATTATATCGTATCGGTAGCTATTCATTGGTCCGAGAAAGTCGTTTTCTTGTTCAAACGACGATTGCGGATCAGCCAGGTCTGAGCGACGATATCGGCATGATTTTGTCACGATGCCTTGAGGAGATACATACATTGTCTCAGAGAGCTGCGACGCAGGAACAGATATTTGATGAGTTAGTGCGGTCACTGAGGACACCCGCACAGGCTACTATGACGCCATCTACCCTAACTACGTTGCTTCCTACGAATACTACTCGAGGAGTCAAGATTCCGATTGCTGCGACATTCGCGACTCCGATTTCGTTAGCGGCGATACCTGAGGGAGCTGTTGTTGTGTCAGTTGTGCAAACTGAGGCTGAAATACCACCGATAGCACAAGCAAAGGAGATACCTACTACATTAGCTACACCTGTTGCCACAGCTGATACTACTTCAGTAACGACTCCAGCAAA